>CM075427.1:4601728-6072806 GCA_037832385.1 Rhizophora apiculata
CTTGCCTCGCCGCATCACACCTCCAACACAACAGCGTTATTTGAAGCTTTCGCGGATGGTGGGGCCGGATGCAAAGCACATGAATATGTACATTTGATCAGATGCGAGCAGAGGTCTGAAAGCAAGACACCAAGACATTTTGTTAGCCTCATCAATGGATATGCCAATGCAGGTCTTTTCCATAGGGATTAGCACTTGTTCAATTAGCCTGCAAATGTTGAGATACCCGAAATACCTCATTCTATAAGCAGTTATAATCTGCCTGTGCAAAGGCAGAGGATTTATGGAAATGGAGAGAGTTTTAAGCAGATTGAAAGATAAGCAATGCTAAACCAGATTCCCGAACTTATAGCATCATTGGTGGAGGCGTATCGGAAGGAAGGGATGAATGACAAGGTCTACGAATAGAGCAGAGAAACCAGGGAATTGATTGCTGATGTGTTTTGCAAATTTAGTAATTACGAAGTGGACTGTGATTGGATTCACCGATGGGAATTTAAAAACAGACCGGCATGGTTTTTATGTTTTAGGTGATTTTCATCTTGCTTTTTCCCCTTGTTTGAGTGGATACGTTGAATATTGGGCGGCAGCACATCCTTCTCACCTAATGGAAGATTTTTGTATAGGTGATATCTTTTGTTCATGTAGCTCTCTGACTACCTTTTTGGTTAACACAACTATGGATGTGCTAATCTTATTGTACAGCAATGTCCTTGTCAATGTGATTGGTGCTTCACTGTAGACGTTGTCATCCTTCTCTCTGTTTCGTTGGATGGCTAATTGTATTGTGTTACAAAATGGAGGGATAACGCTTCTTGATTCTGTACAAAACACTCTCTCGTTTATCCCTTTCCCCTTTTCACCTGCTATATTGTGATGATTTTCATAAAGCAAGAGTGCAACTGGGTTCTCTCTTCTCGTTGCTCAACAATGAAAGATGCGTACGGTTCTTGAAATTGTGCTAATGTACTTTATAGCTATTCGTTTATTCATGCACGTTTATTTAGTCTATCTGCACATTGTTTAATTCCCTTGTACAGTATATATTTTTTTACTCTTTGTCAAAATGTAAGTTAATTTTTTTAAAAAAATATTTTATTCTGGGTGACATTATGTCTGGACGGAGGAAATCGCCTGTCACCCAGTGAACTTCTATCTGGACTGAGGCGATTTCCTCCGTCGGGTATTGCTTTCGGTAACAAAAATGGTCTGCTATTAATTAATACTCTGCTTGTACAGTACTCTAGATTTTCTGATTTGAAGTAATCAGTCAATCAGCAAGTTTACAAAAATAATGATATTCTTTGGAATTTGGCAGGGGGTTAGGTTGCACTGCACTTGCAGCTCTATCATTTGCGAGTTTCATAACAAAATTTAAAAAGGACTGTGATCTCATATGTCCTCATTTCCCATCTAAAAGCCTATGATCATAATATGATATTTTGGAGATTGGCTTGATGGAGACACAGTTTCTAGCTCCTCGGAGAGGGAAGGTGACACTTAAACATGTTGAAGATGCTCATGATACCTGGTTTTAACTTTCAATGTTCTGCTTTCATGGCCAGACTTTGACGTCGTAATCTCTTACTGTTTTCCACAGCACCAACCAGCAAGATCTGTTCAACATCGTTGGGGCAATGTACAGTTATCTCCTACGGGATAAACAATTGCTCAAACGCCCTGCCATTGGTTGCAACAGAGCAGACCGTTTTGTTCGGGGAGAGATTTGCAGGAATGTACTCTTCTTGGACCTATTCCTTTGCAACAGGCTCAGCGCACAGAGAACTTAGTTCATTCTCTCTTGTTCCAGTCAAGCTGATTAGGAATCCAATATTCCAAAATATAATATAAAGTCATACTGATCCTCTACTTTGTCATAGTTGAAGCTCCTTCATTAATTCATTTAAGCTGTGGATATTTGTTTTGTAGGTTCTAGTTGAGGTTCCATGCATGCTGGTTCAAGCAATTCTTTATGTGGTCATCACATATCCCATGATAGGTCTCCAGTTATCTACCAGCAAGACATTGTGGGCATTCTATGCCATATTCTGTACGGTTATGAGCTTCAACTACCAGGGAATGCTGATAGTTTCAGCGATGCCAAATCTTGAAGCGGCCAACATTCTGACCTCATGCACATACACAATGCTGAGCTTATTTTTTTGTTGGTAAGCTCTCGTTTCAGGCTATCAAGTTCTCCCGACTACTTTATCTTTACATTATCTGAATGCTATGCTTTATCTTGCCACACTTACCTTAAAAGCCTCGCAAAGGGTTGGTTTTTTGCTGCACCATACTGATCGTAAGATGTAAAGAGGGAAAGCTGACCCAACAATTTCTCTTCTTACAGCGCATTCCCAAATGTTGGCTTTGGCTGTGTTACATTTGTCCAACATCTTGGGCACTGAATGCCATGCTCACCTCGCAATTTGGCGATATAAACAAAGAAATATTAGTTTTCTGCGAGACCAAACCCATTGATGAGTTTCTATAAGATTATTTTGGGCTTTCACCACAGCTTTATGGGTGTTGTTGCCGCTATACTTACCATTTTCCCCATACTTAGTGCTGTTCTTTTCGCATGTTTCATTGCAAGACAAAACTTTCAGAGGAGGTAATTAAGTTTTGTGCACTGATAATTGCCTGCAGACTTTGCAATTGTGCACAAATTTCGTAAACCATGTATCAAGCGTTTATTATTTGGATTACGTTTATTATTTGGATTATGTATATGAAGCTCCCGAGCTGTCAATCATTCTATTCACAAAATTACCTAATCTAGGTTTCAAGGAAGTTAAGATTAAATTATTTAGATCAAGTCAGCTATTAACCCTACTAATTAGAACTTAGCAGATTTAATGAGGGACTAGTTCTACTAAAGGCACAGTAAGGATTAGATGCCGCCTTCAAAGTCCGCATCAATTAAGAACAATACTAATTCTTCTCTCAATATGCAAAATTATATGACAGAAAATTAAATTGTTGAGTCTCTGACGCGAAACTAGTCATTCTCTTTTACGCATCTCTATTAACCATAGCAGAACAGCAGGAACACAAAAGAAGCAAGATTACATCTTTCTCATTCCTTCTCCATCAGAAACTAATTTGACAACAACTTTCCGGGTGACAAGAGGATGGATGCAAAGAAACATGAAATACAGGAAATAAAAAAATAAAAAAAAAGGTAGAAAACATAATAAAACTCCATAACAAACTCCCATGCTAGAGAATAATGGTATTTTAAAGAAGCTAATCATGTGTTGGAAAATTCCTACCAAGGGACACCAATTAAGCAGGGACCTTTTCCCACTTGAGTGGCTTGACCACCTCCCATGTGAAGTCCGGGTCATCCCTGCCAAAGTGCCCATATGCAGCTGTTTTCAAGAATCTGCCCTTGCCACCCCTCTTGAGATCAAGATTTATGGCAATCATGCCCGGTCTGAAATCAAAGTTCTCCTTCACAATCTCAAGGATCTCTTTGTCAGATATCTGTCCGGTACCATATGTGTCGACAAACACCGACAAAGGCTCAGGAACACCAATGGCATAAGAAACCTGAACAAGGCACCTCCTAGCCAGCCCATTGGCAACAACACTCTTAGCAGCCTGTCTGACAATGTAGGCTCCGCTCCTATCCACCTTGGTAGGGTCTTTCCCAGAGAAAGCACCACCACCATGAGCTCCCCAACCTCCATAAGTGTCAATAATGATCTTACGTCCAGTTAGACCAGCATCACCATGAGGACCACCAATAACAAAGCGGCCAGATGGGTTCAGATGGAAGATGGTCTTCTCATCCAAGTACTTCTCGGGAACGACAGACTTGATGACATGCTCCTTCAGGTCGGCAGCAATTTCATCATTAGTAACAGTCTCATCGTGTTGGGTAGAAATGAGGACAGTGTGGACACGGACAGGAACCATGGCACCCTTGTCATTGTAGTATTCAACAGTAACCTGAGTTTTACCATCAGGCCTCAGCCATGGGCAAGTACCATTCTTGCGGACCTCAGTGAGGCGAGCACCAAGCTTCGTAGAAAGAACATGACTCAATGGCATGAATTCAGGGGTCTCATCGGTAGCATAGCCAAACATGTGGCCCTGGTCACCAGCACCAATCTCCTCAGGCCGCTTAGTGAGATGGCCATGGACACCCTGAGCAATATCGGGACTCTGTTGCTCAATGTTGACAAGAACTTTACAATTGTCAGCATCAAGACCCACATCATCTGATGTGAATCCAATAGCTCGGCATGTGTCGCGCACAATCTTCTCATAATCTACATTAGCCTTGGTGGTGATCTCACCAAAGACCATGACCATATTGGTCTTGGTGCAAGTTTCACAAGCCACCTTGCTGTCGGGGTCCTGCTCCAAGCAAGCATCAAGCACCGCATCAGAGATCTGGTCGCAGAGTTTATCAGGATGCCCCTCGTTCACTGACTCGGAGGTGAATAGAAAAGTCTCCATTTCTTCCCAAGCTGAAGACCAAAGAAGAGAATAATTTTTAGCTCAAATTTGCCAGATCTAGTAGTAACCAATCAGCAAATAGTACTACAGTAGACACTTTAAATAAAGCTAGCAACTTGATCATACATCTACAAAATCAATTCCTCAAATCTCAAACGTTTAAGCCGTTAAAGTGGAAGTTCAAATGCAAGGTCAATCTTAAAATCAATTGAACTATCAATTGAACAAGAATTCTACGTACAGATCTAAAAATTCTCCCCCCAACATAAGGAAATGCACCGCCGGAGAGCAGAAACCTATGATGACTACAGCAGATCAGATCCAATTCGATTTTGAAAAGTAGAATAAAAAAACCCCCACCGAAAGTTAAGAAACCAATTATTGAGTAAACAGAGCATCCCACATCGAAACACAAATCCAAGACACAAAAATGCCCAGATCTGAAAAATGAAAGCAACCCAAGAGAATGGTAATAGTGAAGTACCAAACCTTGGTGAATAGGCCAGAAAGAGTTTAGAGCTTGACGAGGAAGAAATGGAGCCCTTTTTCTCTTCGTCAAGCAAAGTTGATGTGTCGGTCCCTAATCCCGCCGAGGGTGCGAATTTATAGGGAAGGGTGAAGTGCACTAGAGCCCCCGATGGGCAGGAAATGGGCCAGGTTCATTTCGTTTATCGCTACAATGATCGTGCGGCCTTAACAATTTTTGGGGTTTAGTGTTCAATCTCGGCCGTTGGCGGGACGCCGACAATCTAGCAAAATTGTGTTGTCACTTGGTGCTAAAATTCGGTAGTAATTTGATATATTTTTTTATTAATTAAATTTTAATTCTTGTTAATAATATTTTTATTTAAAATTATTATTATTCTAATAGTAAAGTTTCATTATAAAAAAATGTTGAATTAAAATGGTACTTAATGTGAAAGATTAACATTACTAAGATGCACATGGTTTTTTAGGTTAAAAAAAAATATATATAATGGAGTAGGCGTGGGCTGTTAGAGGGACACGGAAAGAGAGACGTTGAATTCTTGAATTTGCGCGTACTCGCCAACCTCCCCGAGATGCACTCCGTTCGGTAGGGGGATAATAGTGACCTCATATATATGTATTTATTATTTAAATCCCCCCCAAAAAATAGTTTTGAATTTTTTTTTTTTTTGCCTTTTTTAGACTTCCTTTTTTTTTTTTTATTAAGTCACCTTCGATGTTATTTTTTTCACTAGAGAAATTTGCCACCTCAAAAAATCTGTAAATATCATTTTACTTATGGTGGCGTGAAGATGATTTTCGATGTGATTTTAAACCGTATTCATCTAATTCATCAAAATAATAAATAATATTTAATAATTTAATTAATATTTAAAGTGTTTTTTATATTTAGTAAATTTTAAATTTTTATACTAATATTTATTTTAACAAAATAAAATTAAAATATTATTAATATTAAAATTAATATAAAAATTATTTAAATAATTAATTTTTATGAAAATTTTAAATAAAAATAATAAATAAATATTAATTTAAATTCATATAATTTATTTTTTTTATAATGTATTTATTTGTTGTGAGAAATGAATGACAAAACGTGTTGAGGTGGTATTTAATAAGTACGATGGTAAATGAGAGAAAGAAGATTTTATTTTTAATAACTTTTTAATATATTAAATAAAAATAATATTTAATGTAATAAAATAAATAATATTTAATAATTTTTAAAAGTATCTTATCATTTATGACGTGAGTTTTTTTAAGTTTTAACATTTAGTTTTATTTTTGAGAATTTTTAAATTTGATTTATTTATAAATTAAATTAATTTAATTTTAAATATAAATAAAAATATTTAAATATGATTTAATTAAAATAAATAAATAAATAATTAAATTTATATAATAACAAATTATGTATATATTATATTTATACAAAAATATAAACAAAAATAACTAACATTTTAATTATATTATGTGATGGAATATAAATTTTGACAATATAACATTAATAATTTTTTATTAAATGATAATAATAATAATAATAAATATTTTCATTACCTCACATTTATCTTTAGTTTGAAAAGAATTTTTATTTTGGAAACTCAACAAATATATATTACAAGAATATTAGTCATCATATTTATAACTTTTTTTTTTTTTACTGACATTCTAATTCAACTATTGTAAATATATATATATATATATATATAATAGCATACCATTCAGATCATCCACAAATAATTTTAGTCTGGGGCGACACAAAATCAAGTCCGAGAATACCCTCCAAAAAAAGCTTGAATTTTTCTTGTTAAGGATGCGGTGCTAAGTTTGCCTCACTTATAATGTAAAAAAAATTTTTTAAAAAAAAAAATGTCACTGACGTTGAGATTAGGGAATTTACAAGAAATCAGATTCTTAAAGTAGTTTCTTGCAATTAAGTTAGAGAAATTCCCTTCACCAACCTTGATCCATAAACTTTAGAACCTTAGTTAATCTAATTTAGGAGGATAACAACGACTAACCAGCGGCCGTGACGAGGAGGGAAATATGAACCAGAATAATGTAATGTTAACAGTTAAGTAATTCGACATAGAAGATGGACAAGGGCAGAAAAAAAAAAAACAAAAGAAAAGAAAAAAGACCTTAGTTATTTTATTCAAGTTTCAGGTCACGTGGAGACATTTGCAGCCGACGGCGAACGTTCCTTTTGTAATCGTCGATTCGTTGACGGTGGTAATAGGTGGGACTCATTTATCCTTCCCCTTTTTTATTCATTTCTTCTGCCATTTGACCAAACCTACCAAACGCCGCCAGTCAAATTTGAACAAAGGAGTAAAATGCCAAAAGTATGTTAGTTGCCATCCCGTAATAACGAAATATTAATATTATAGAATAGAACCCCAATTCATGATTGAGATGGACAACGACAAAAAAAAAACATCTACACTTTTCAACACCAATAATAATAATTCTAACTAAAGATCAAAACAGGCATGAGAATGGTCATATGCCGTGTGCGAAACATCAATTTCAGCTTGTCTTTCAGGCATGAGAAATGTTGGCTTGTGGGTCTTAAAAATTCTGATAGATCAAAATCGGTGCAGACGCGTACGCGGACCGGTGATGGTGTCAAATATAAATTAGGAGAGATTTGAACAGCAGGAGCGTCTCTTTGTATAGTCCCAATCATATTAAAGGTTAGAGAAGCAAATGGTATCCACTTTTTCTTGCAATTGTGAGATTATATCCATCTTCGCGAGCCTGCTTCCAACATTTTAACAAGTAACGTGATTCATCCTCAGAGGTACTACAGAGAATTGAGCTACACACATTCCTGATTCTTTCTCCCTGTATATATATGTACAGATACATATTTTTTTTGGGGGCTTGTAGCACACGGAAACCAATCAAAGGCACTGCATGATTTCCATACTGTGATTAAAAATTTAAATGTTTGTTCCCAAAAAAAATTATATATATATATATATATATATATATAAATCAACAAACCACCCAACTCTTATAACTTAAAGTATTTCACTAGAATTGAAATGAGTACGAAACAGATTCTTTTCACATGCCTTCACATCGAGAATGGTCTTCAAAAACCTTCAAATGAGACACCCGGAATCCAGAGGAGCGTAAAGAACATTCAACACCCCACGGGGGTTAGCTGGATAGCCTGGACTGCAGCTGACCGGCGTCTCGACGTACTGTTGTAGGCTTCAAGTTCTACTTTTGTAAAAAATTTTTTTAAAAAAAAAATTTTATTAAATAGTTTATAGTTAATAATTTTTTTAATATACTAAAAAATTAATAAAAATATTTCATTTTGAGTTAAATTACTTTAAAAAATGATTAGTGTTAATTTAGGTTGAAAATAGTGGTACTTTTACCAACGAATTGTGCAAACAAAGGCAAACATTATTAAAGTCAATTAATAAATGAATAATTAATATCAAATATATCCATCAATGTAAAGCATTTTTCATTTAAAATCAACGAGACGTGATCCCGCGCAAACATAAAGCTGCATGAACTGGTAGTTACGCTAGAATTCTTGTACTCTTTGTTAAGAAAGTAACCATCAAATGACATTTGAATGGTTATAAATTTATTTATTTTTTTTAAATTTTTATTCTAAATGCTTGAGAGAAGCACCGCGTTTACAAAAGTGAAAAATTTATATAATTCACATTCGACGAATTTTAATGGACTAAAAAGAAAAGAAGCAACGCACACGCATAACCACGTGTAGCACGCACATAATGCGAACGTAGAAAGTTTGAATCCCCCGCTCCAAATTATAGAAAAGAAAGAGTTGTGGACATGTCAAACGGACAAAGAGTTCAATTGACCTTTGTTTTTTTTAATAAATAATCATCAAAATTATAATTAATGATCGCGTGGAATCTGAGTTAAATGATCAGGCGTCCAGAACTCACGTGACCAGGAACGTGCTTTGGAAAACGAAAACAACTTTCGGTGAATTCAGGGGATTTCACGCGTTTTATTTCTCGTGTCTCGTTTCTGAGACAAGTCGTCTCTGACGACCGCGTAACTGTAAGCTTAGAGGTTCTGGAAAAAGGGGGGTTTTGAATCTCGGCCCCACTCAACGCGCTCATTCCAAATTGTTTATTGGTTGTTTTGTTTCAGAGACGGTTCTTGAATATTCGAGGACGAAGCTTGTAATCAAGACTGAAAGAGAAATGGCTGATAGCAGAAATTACCTGCCCAGACAACTACTAGGTTTTCTTTCTCTGCTGTGCATTTATTGCGTTTTCTTGATGTTTTCAATCCTTACCTCTTGCTTTTTAGAATTGACAGAGCTTCTCATTTTCTGAAATCTGCATGTTATGTTTCTCTCTTTGTTGCCTTGTACACACAATATCCCATTTTTAATATGTACATATATTTGCTTTTATCTTTTGTTCTTGGCGTCCAAATCTTGAGATTTTTTGTTTTAATTTTTTTTGATTTTTTTTTGGCTTATATTTTTGGAGACCTAACAGAAGAAGCAAGAAACCGTTGGCTTCGCACATCGGAGATCATGGAAATACTTTGTAACTACGAGTTGTTCCCGTTGAATACGGAGCCTCCCGTCAGGCCTGCAGGTTCTCATTGCCGCCTTGTTCTTCTCATTTTTACTCTTTTTTTTTTTCTTTTCTTTTCTTTTTTATTTTTTCCTTTATGGTGTATGCTATTAATTTTGTAGAAATAGGAATTTCGTGTAAGATTTATGAATATGAAAATTATATATATATATATTTCAGTTTTACAGTGATTTGATTAAATCTATTTGTTCGTGCCGTGCTTTTGCTTACTTCTTTTTAATTTTGAGTGAGGTTTGGTGGTGCTGGTGGTTAACAGGGCGTGTAGCTTCAGGAACCACTTTGATCTCTACGTGTAGTTTTCTTAGTCCTTAAATTTTTTGGATAGTAGACATTTATCAAAAAGAGTAGCTCCTTCCTCGCTGACTGCCATATTGAGTTTGAAATGTAGAATGGGAGGATCCATTATTGCGAGTGAATGTCTTCCTCTCGGCTCTTGCATATCTGATGTTTGCTTAGTTCACTCCTTTTTGGCATTTGCACTCTTGTGCAGAAACGTACTAAAGAAAATAATTGGTCTCTCTAGTTTCACTTTCATAAACTTGGAATAATGATCTATGTTTAATGTAGAATAGGTGGCCTTTCTCTATAATTGAAGTAGCAAACTGTTGTTTGTTTTCTTGTGATCCTGTTTCTGTCTAATGGCTTAATCAAGGGTCACTAGTTTATAACTATTCCTGAGTTGGGCATTGAGTATAGCCTCGGTGCAGGCTGACAGCAACTATGTGGTTTTCATTTTTCAGCTGGGTCTTTGTTCCTCTTCAATCGGAAAGCACTCAGGTATTTTCGTAAAGATGGTCACTGTTGGAGGAAGAAAAAAGATGGAAAAACTGTCAGAGAAGCTCATGAAAAGTTGAAGGTGTGCTGTTCAATTTTCTATTTGTAAGTTTGCTTTTTTCTTGGTTTGTCGGTCCTATGCTTTACAGTCAAATCACACTTTGCATACTTGTTATAGATGGGTTGCCACCAGTCTCTATGTTCATTTGTGGCCCCAAAGTTGCATAAGTTTTCTGGTCTACTGCTGCATAATGCTAATGGTCTCTAATTGACAGAAACTCTTTGGAAAAATTGTTTTGACTATTTCAATTACAACTTGTATGGCCAAATCTCACCAAACATAGATCACTATGTGTTGTGTGAAACCCTGACTAAATCTTATTGTCAATATCTTGGTCCAAAATGTTATGCAATCCAGAAAGTTCTAGCTATGTTATCATTGTTAGTGATTACATACCAGTTGCAAACCATATACAATCACGCATTGATATGTCTAAGAGAAAAAGTTTTGGAAATGCTGTGGCAATTATGTTGTGTGCTATGTGGTAAATGTTGGTGATGGATGACATTACGTTGTGAAAGTATGCTAAAAACAGAAGTTTTTCCAGCACATTTGTGTTGAGGCATAAATTATGAAGTTCCTCCTTGGCAAGATGGATTTTTTTTTTAAGCAATCTTTATCAGCATGCAGAGGCTGAAAAAAAAAAAAAAAAAAACCTGAAGAACTATGCCTATTGAGATAGCCCTAATTGAAGTGGTCTCTTCTACACAAGGCTTAGCCTTTTTAAAGAGAGAACATGGTTGTGGTTAATTCCTTTTTGCTTTTATTTACACTCACTGTTATGACCTGGGTATTTTCTCTCTCTAGGTACATTTGAGATGTTTGCTTGCTAAAAACATTTCATCTAAATCATTCTTTTATTTATTCCTCATTCTTTTATGCTTGAGTAAATAAAATCTGCGTAGGCAGTTTGCTTTCCATCTGGTCATTTGTTATAACTTGTTTATAGGCTGGCAGCAAGGATGTTCTCCATTGTTACTATGCTCACAGGGAGGACAATCACAACTTTCAAAGACGATGTTATTGGCTGCTTGATAAGTGAGTGTCACTGTTAATATTGCTGATATGAAAGGTTGATGTTTATTGTTTCAACTGGTCAAGGTATCACATCACTATATGTATATCACAGACTAGTCAACAGGTCAATATACCATTATGGTTGGGTTTGCAAGATGTGCACCCGGCTAAAAAGTGATAAACGGGTTTTGATCGTAGTTTAGTTTGCTTCCTTGTTCTTATGACAGTATCTATTTTCATGAATTTGACATTAAGTGGGCATCATTAATATTACTATTTTTAGGAAGCATTTGGGTCATAAAAGATGATAATACCTAAATTGAACTTGGTGATATTTACTTCCCTTTTGCATTACTCTGTGTTACATTCACACACATCTTTTCTTCTTGAATGTGTCTCCAGGAAATTAGACCACATTGTTCTTGTTCACTACTTGGAAGTAAAAGAGGTATTTCTTTGTGCTGACCTGTTGTTCATGCCCCTTTCCCTCCTTCAACACCCACACACACAAGTGAGAAGCAACAAATTTCTTGCAGTCCTTTCTGTCTGCATTTTATATTATTGTGAACACTGTGCACTATTGATTTTTCCTGTCTGTGGAGCTGTGAATACTTCCAACTTATGATCGATCTAGATACAAGTCAATCAAGTGCACCTCAATTCTTTATAATAGCTTGCTTTGATGTGTCTTAGACAGTGAACTTTTTCTGTGATGCAGGGTAGCAAGTCTGGTGCATCACACTTATTATTAGATTCAAGTGAACCACTTGAAAGCTGCCAACCCACTCCTGTTCAATTTATTGTGCAAAAAGCCTCACCCACTTCCACTGCTCAGACATCATATACAGCCAGTCCAAACATAATGGATTCTAACAGAGAAAAATTATCTTCAGAGTTTGAAGGCATGGTGGCTAAGGATGGTTTAGGGGCATCCTCCCTCAACCTACTGATTTACAATCCATTATTGCTTAATGATTCTTTACTTGGACCAGATGTTCAAGGTAAGGGGTTCATTGCCAGGTGGCAATAATTCATTCCCTTTCCTTGTTTTTCAGTTTAAATGAATTTGACCATTTCTCTAATGTCTTTGTCAATGCATACTAAAAGGAGTTTAAAAATGATCTTTCAGAAAGATAGGTGGTTCTACAGTAGTTTTGGCAGGCATGGTCTACCGTTAACATTTCACCTCTAGTTAGTGTAAAGTATTGCTTCGTACAGTTTTTCTTTTTGTTTAACTTGTCACCCAACTCTTGTCACTTTGCATTTGCTTATCTGATATGTTTGTTCAATATCTTATAAATATGTTCATGCGAAGACTTGGCTCTCATATCTGACAGGCTTCCCTGTATTATCAAGTAATTCTCATGGATCATATCTTGGAGCCGATCAGGGCACTAAATTTTCTCTCCAGTCTTTGATTTGTGACTCTAATAGAAGTTCTTATAATTTGCGTGACCAAAATTTCTATGTTGGGCAACCTAGAGGGGCAGACTTCATTAAACATGAGTTAACAGATGCTGAAGTAGACAGTGGAGGTGTGACCAAAGAAGCTGTAGCTACTGGGGATTGCTTAATTACTCAAGCAGATGCCCCAGAAGCAAATGAAGCTCCTCAAAGAATAATTCAGGTCTGTTCTTTGAGTATGCAGTATTCTTGTTGTTCTCTTTTCGTGCTTTTTTTCCTCTTTAATTTTATTCTCAATCAACATTTCTTTTTGAAATCATTGTTCTGATATAAAATCTACCTGCAATGTCTAACTGGCATCAGTTGTAATTATTTGGTTCCAGTGTTGAATTTTTGTCTAGTTACATGTGTACTTGTTGGTGTTGCAGGAGTATGATTTCAATATAATTCCTCCTCAGTTTCGTAATTGTTCTACCTCCCAAATAGCTGATTCTCCTATCGTAGAAGAGGAAAACAGACCCAGAGATTATTGTTTAATTATGAATGAACCAGGAGAGTTAAAAAAACTTGACAGCTTTGGAAGATGGATGAATGAAGAGATTGGTGGAGATTGTGATGATTCTTTGATGGCTTCTGACTCTGGAAAGTACTGGAATTCACTTGATGCTGAGAACAACAATAAGGAAGTGTCCAGTTTTTCGCACCATATGCAATTGGACATTGATTCACTAGGCCCTTCCCTCTCCCAGGAACAACTATTTAGTATTTGTGACTTCTCGCCAGACTGGGCCTGCACTGGTCATGAAATGAAGGTTTGCATGCTTAACTGCCATTGTTTTTTGGGCCTTTTTGTGTTTTAGCTATTATATAGTTTATATTATAAGTTAATGGTAATGGATGAGGGCTATTCGTTTCAGGTTCTAATCATTGGTACTTTCTTGGGAAGCAAGAAACTTTCTAATGAAATCAAATGGGGTTGTATGTTTGGTGAAATTGAAGTTCCTGCTGAAGTTGTGACTGATAATTGCATCCGATGTAAAGCCCCTCCACATGCTACTGGTCGTGTTCCATTTTATGTCACTTGCTGTAACAGGTTAGCATGTAGTGAGGTCAGGGAATTTGAATATCGTGAATGTCGATCAAAAATTACTTCTTTGTCTGTCAAAGACACATTGGAGGAAGGATTGCACTTTCAATTGCGTCTAGCAAGGCTGTTGTCTCTTGGCCTGGAGGGAAAGCGCTTGGATTGCTCTGAGGGATGCAACACATGCAAGCTAAGAAGCATCTTGTATGAAATGAGAAGTAGCAAAAGGGACTGGGAAAGTGATAAAGAGAGTTGTTCGATGTCTGATTTTAATAGCATGGACACTAGAGATGAACTGATTCAAAGATTGCTGAAGGAAAAACTTTGTGAATGGCTTGTGTATAAAGTTCATGAAGGAGGTAAAGGTCCTGATGTTTTAGATGATGAAGGACAAGGAGTCTTACACTTTGCTGCTGGTCTTGGTTATACATGGGCAGTGAGTCTAATAGTTGTTGCGGGTGGCAATCCAAATTTCAGAGACATGCAAGGAAGAACGGGACTTCATTGGGCATCTTACTTTGGGAGGTTAGATTGATTGTTTTTCATATTTTTATTAATGCACACAAGAATTCTCCTGTTTATGATTTTGAGTTGTTTGTTAATTGTGCCCCTTACTCATGATGCTATAAGCTATGGTTTCTGCAGCTAGAAAATTGGCATCATTGTGCTATGACCTATAATTTCTCCAACTGCTGGACAATTATAATCTGCAACGTGCATTATTATTTGTTTGATTTTCCTTCCATGGCCTTATAATGATCTGAAGGATTTCAACTTATTTTAAATATTCATGGAAATCTTTACCTATTTAAATTTAGTTGCTTGGAGGTCTCTTTTAAGGGACTCTTTATATCTTTGTTGTACTCATTGCATCAGCCTCAGTGATGACTTCTTAGTTGAGCGTATAGCTAGAATGATCATTGGCCACTTAATAGCCTAACTTTCCTTCTTTTGTACACTGTTCAGACTAATTATGTTCATGTTTTTGCTTCCATCTTCCAGAGAAGAAATGGTCATTGAACTTGTTAGACTGGGTGTGGATCCAACTGCTGTTGACGATCCAACAACAAAATGTCCTGGGGGACAATGTGCTGCGGACTTAGCATCAATTCAGGGACACAAAGGAATTGCTGCATTCTTGGCTGAAGCTTTCTTAACAAGGCAGCTTCGCTCACTAAGTTTGAAGATTGATTTGATGGATAGCACTCATGCAATCATTGCTGCAGAAAAGGCTGCTGAGGCTGCAGCCCAAGCTGCTGCCCTTTCAACTAGTAAATTGGATGAGCAGCTTTCGTTGAAAGGGTCTCTTGCCGCTGTCACAAAATCAGCTCGTGCAGCAGCTCTGATTCAAGAGGTCTACCGGGCTGATTCCTTCCGACAAAGACAAATGCACAGAGAATTACAAATGAGTAGCAGTGACATTTCTGAAATTTCCCTTGACTTGGCTGCCCTCGGTTGTCTGAATAAGGTTCAAAAAAGTACTCATTTTGAAGATTATTTGCATTCTGCAGCTGTAAGGATCCAACAAAAGTATCGTGGCTGGAAGGGTAGGAAAGAGTTTCTGAAGATACGAAATCGAATTGTCAAAATTCAGGTACTTTATGAATTTATTGTCCTTGTCTTTTTTGCATGAACTTTCTTGACTTAAATGAACTACCACCCTTCCAGTGGGGACCAAATAGGTAATATTGCTGTTTAACTGAGAAGATTTTGGTAATATATTTGTCCAGTGTTTGGTGTTTGAAAAAAAAGATATTGACCATAGTGGTGAAGTGAACCATATAAATACTAGAATCATGAAATCAAATATATACCTTCATTTATTGGTGGGTGTTTTATCCATTTATAATTGGAATTCTTATGTTATCTCTCTGGGACTTCCATTTTGGTCCTGTCTAGTTGTTTTCACCCTTTTTACTTTCCCTTGCCATGATTTCAACTGCCAACTGCAAATCAAGAACCTAAGTTGTTTTGTCTGTAAGTTATAGTGAGCCAAATGGCATAACTGCCAGCCCCCATCTTTTTGGCATTTGGTGAAATTTTAGGAATCACAGCATGAAAGTTATTTGGAGATACTTCCCCTATATTTTAGCTTCAAGTTCAACTGTTTTTGCCCTTTTGGGCTTGTAATTGAATTCTCAATCTCAATATTTATTTATTTATTTGGTAATTTTCTCTGTTCTGTTGTGGCCATTGCTTGAATTCAGACTATTGTTGTATTGTGTATTTGAATGCTCCTGTTGTATGGTAATAATGCTACTCTAGGCCTTTCATGGTCTGACTGTATTTTGCAAAATGACAGGCCAGTCTTTGTTGTGCTCATCCTTCAGGATGACAGTATATAAGCTTGCACCTCCCATCTTTGTTCTTAGTGCTCGGGGGTGCTATTCATTGTTGAGAAGAATATTTCCTTAGGCTTTTCATCTCTCTAGACCTGGGAATGAATTGGTGGAGTACGCTAATTAAATATTATTCACTTCGCTGCTTTTTACAGGCTCATGTGAGGGGCCATCAAGTTCGTAAGCAATATAAAAAGGTTGTTTGGTCTGTTGGTATTGTTGAAAAGGCAATATTGCGTTGGAGGCGAAAAGGAGCTGGTTTGCGAGGTTTTCATGTGAAAAAGGGGATTGGATATGTCGCCACAGAAACTGGGAAAATGGACGAATATGAATTTCTAAGAATTAGCCGCAAACAGAAAGTTGCTGGAGTTCAAAAAGCTCTATCAAGAGTCCAATCCATGGTTCGAAACCCTGAAGCCTGTGACCAGTACATGAGACTTGTTACCAAACTTGAGAATCTAAAGGTAACAACAATTTGTCATGGCATGGACTTTAAAAATTGCTAATTATTGTTTAATTACCTATGAATATCTATCCTATATATGATGGTTTGATGGTTATTCTGTTCAATTTACAGAGAAATCATGGTACTGCCTTTTTTTTCAAGCAAGGGACTTTATATGCCACAATCTTATGAATTTATAAGTATCACTATTTAATTGCATATGCTCTGCCTTGTGCTAGAAATGTACTTTGTGGTTTCTACTTATTTTTTGCAATGATTGTCATCATTACATCATGTATTTGGAAAAGAAACCCAAAGAATACCTTTTTTTTGTTTGCTCTTTGTTTTTTCTTGCTCTTATTTGGTGGCTTCTCTTCCATCAATCCCTTTGGTGAGAATTCTCTACTAATTATTTTATATTACACTATTATAATTAACAGATGAGTGATGAAGGGACTAAGGTATCCCCACAAGGTGAAAGCCTACAATAGACCAGAGTGGAAGAAGATTTCTCTATTGTAAATCCAGTAAATTGATACGGATGATTCATCGAATTGTCTGTATGGTAGATATCATCTAACGTGTCTTAGCAGGATTTTAGTGGCAAATATCCAAAAGGAAGGAAGCAAAAACAATGTAAAGGAAGAGTTTGTACATAAGCTTGCAGCTGAAATAGCATAAATTCTCTTAGAATGTCAGTGGACTGGAGCATAATTAAAGGTAACAGAATATGATGTAGCAAAATTTTATTAAATCAAGAAAATTTCTCATTTCAGTCTATTACATTTCTTTGCTGTCCACAATTAACTGCAAAAAGCTTGATTTCTCATCTTGCCAAATGTCACTTATTTTTGTTTATACTTGTTATCTTGTGTAGGGTGAATGACTGAACATCACTTTTTTCTTTTTGGTTCCCCAGAATTTGAACCCTTATTACTGTGTCTAAGAGTCCACCTTATAGTGAGAAGAAATAAAGGAAAATATCATTTACTAGAGTTCTTAGAGTGATCAAATTTGAGTGGCCAAAGCTTGTAGACAAATACAATGCAAAAAAATGAGCACCATGGTAGCTTACTTATTTTCTTGATCCACAAAACCATTCCAAACATTACACTCTTGCAGAGACAAATAAGGTACAAGAGAATAATTACATAAAGCAACAAATTCAAATTTACTGTACAATTAGAGCTCCTAGTGAGAGCTGGTGTTACTAGGACTCAGTTGATTTTTGTGTGTGATTTGGCACATCATTGCACATTGCATGTAGAAGAAAACCCAGTAGAAAGTGAGGAACAATTTTGAGTCTCAGCTCAATGGCCAGCCTTGACTGTCTGCATGACACGCTCAAGACTGGCACATATGGCTTCGCCTTTTTCTTTCAGCTGCAATAGCAATCATTCTAAGCTTTTGAATTCCTGTAGATTATCGACAATGCAAAATATGAAAAATGTAGTGATAATAATAGGCATAGGTCTAGTTTGTAAAACAGTAGTTTCAGGCATGGGGAGAGCGGAAACCTATTTTGTTGCTCTAGCCCATCTCCACGAGTCTTGACATGCTGATGAGTAGAACTAGATTTGTGGTACTGAGCAAGTTTGTCATTCACTTGAGAAAGAAGCCTTTCAGATTTCGCTAGCCTCTTTGTTAAATCAACATCGTCCAGTCTCGGTATGTCATGCTTCTATCAGATCAAAAGGAACATCTAAGTCACGAAAGGGAAAATATATGGGACATTCACAAATGGGGTACTACTAGAAGCATGCCTTAATCTTTGATGCGTGTTGCATCTGTTTGGAACTTGGTTCTCCAAGAGGGGTTTTCACCGTGTCATCTAGTTCTGCAATCCTCCTCAGTAAATTGCTCTTGTCCATCTGTAGGAAGAAACTGATTGTTGATGAAGAAAATGAAAGAATGGCAACAGCAAACTCATTAGATCTTTGAAAGGGATGGTCATCTTTTTCATTTCACACACCTCCAACATTTCATTCTGTAGAGAGAGGAGCTCATTGCGCTCTTTAAGTTCCCCTACTCTCATCTGGACAGCAAGAATATCTGTTGCTTTCCTATTTATCTCACATATGCAACTGTAGGAACAAAACATACAGAAAGATGGAGAGAAGGTAAAGTTTTGCAAATAAAAGAGAAACATATCAAGAGAACCAGGAGAAAAAAAGAAAAAGAAACAAAAACCTAGAAAACAAAAACCTAGAAAAAGAAGGGAAAAAAACTAAGAACCAGCTTGGGAAACAATGCTGTATGTCTTTGCAATTAAACATTTTTTCTTGTCTCCTTTTGAGGTTTTAAAAACAGTCTTTCTACACTTTAATCTCGTTTGATGTGTATGACCAATTGAAACTATCTCAAAAGGAAAATTAACAAATACGTTGTATCATACAATGGATGAGGGATTCCAACCTGTGTCTTTCCTCTGCAAGGTCGTTATTCTGTTTCTGTAGATTTAGGATTTCTTGCTCCTTTGTTGATAAAAAAAACACCAATTAGGATTCCATTTTCCAAACCAATCCTAAAGCAAAAAAAAAAAAAAAAAATCAAAACAAATACCTTTTCTTGGAGCTCTTCTATTTGCTGATGATTTTCCTCCAATAATTTTTGAACCTGGTGCTGGTCAATCAAGTTCTAGAGTATACAAACAAGTAGCAGAAAAGTGAGCAATGAAGGCCAAACAGTCATTGCTTTACATTGAAAGTTTGAGGCTTACTGCATAGTTTGTCATGTCCAATTTGACACCGAGTAGATCCCGAATGACATCGTGTGTCATGCTTTCTGCGGCAGCCAGCCTAGCATTCAGCATACATACCTGACCCAACATAAATCCAGTCAGACTTTCATTTGCATGTCCACTAGTTTGTTAATCTAGGCACCAGCATCCCCCATAATGCATCTTGGATCTGGCTGAGTATGCTGTGCTTGGCCACATGTGTGAGCAGATGGCTGTGTGGACAGGTTAGTGTGGATGGGTGTGAGAGAGCTTGCGTAGGTTTGGGGGGGAGGGGCAAAGAGATGCTGAAGAATAGAACTATGATCGGTTCCGAACAGAAAGGTTGGTGCAGAAATTATCCAGTGGTAAAGGGAATGACTAAAAGCCTAGCAACCTTTTTTAACACTTTTCTGGCCTGAAGATTTTAGACCGTGACATGCAGCACCATAAATCATCACTTAAGGGAGATTCAGACTATGATGCTGTTAGTAAATTCTGAATGCAACATTACTTATGTGTGTTTGAACCTTCTGAGATTTCAAGCTACTTTAGTTGGACAGGAACCCCAAAAGCAGTTAAGTGAGTCTGTACTTGACCTCCTTTTGCCGACTAGTCAACAATGATTCTAGCTCATCTATACGAAGCCTTGCTACTGACAGTTCCTGATCCTTCTCTGCATTCATTTGCTGAACCAAACTTGCAATGCATCTAAATGGTGAACTTGAACCCCTTGTTCTTAGTGAGCTTTTCTCGCTTGTTTCCAGTGTTGATGCTGCTGATTCTGTATTTGATGGATTTTCTTTTACTTCACAAACCATGGCTTCCAAAGTCTTGTACTGTTCAAAGTGTGTCAATGGAACATTTATAACTAACATAAGAACATTTGGCAGAATAAAGACAGACATGAAAATAAAAAAAGGGCATCCCAGTATACGACTCCCACATTGTGAGGCCCAAGGAGAGGTCAAATTTACAGTCTTATCCCAGTATACAACACATTCACAGTGGGAACACAGGCCTGAATTTGCCTCTTGTAACAACATTGTTCAATATGTATTTAAAATGGGGACAATAGGAAACTGCTGGAAAATAAGAATCACATTAGTCTGCATGATATATAAAAGAATCCTGTCTCAGAGTTTCTCAAGTAATAACAGTAGAAGGAAATAAATCTAGACTGCATATGAGAAAGCTACCTTCTCTCGGTACTGTGATGCTTGTGCTTCTGAATGCAGGACAAGTTCAGAGATATACTCTTTGCATTGCTTGATCTTCAACACATGGGAGAAATTGTTGATATTAGCAAATTCTGGAAATAAATTGGACAGCAAGTAAAACTGCCAAATTCAAAGACATCCAAATGAAGACAACGAATAATCAAGTTAAGGTCACACCTCTTTATTCTTGTCAGCAATGTCCTTCTCAAGAAATCTTATCCGATTTCGTGCCTCATGAAGTTCGAGTAATCTACCATGCAGTTGCCTACATCAAAGATAAAATCTAATAAGATAGAATAAATAAATATGTGGTATTTCATATCATCAAAGAAAGCAGTTATCGGACCTAGACATAGGATCTCCACTTTGTACTGAATTTGCATTGTCAAAATCTGTTGTGTCAGCAAATTTTTCAACTGTTGATAATCTGTGTCTCAAAGATTGAAGTTCTAGTTCTAATGAATCTCTAACAAGCTGATGCCTTTCCACCTCCTCATCCATTTCATGAACCTAAGTGAGCAAACACCACATTTTGGAGACAATCACTAGGTTTCAGTAACCACGACAACCAAAAAGCACCATAGAAGCTCACAAGTCAAAAGCAAAGGAAAATTAGTTTTGCAGATTCAGCAAATGTAGAAAAGAAAAATAATAGCCAAGATTTTCTAATCATCAAAACATCAATACGTCTGAAACGGAGAAACTAACCTTTTTCTCCAACACATTAATGGTATACTCAAGCTCCTCCACAGAATGTTCCAAAATCTTGACTTCCTCTTCCTTCTGTTCTGCAAACACTTTACTTGCCTCTGATTCCTAGAAAAGTAAATACATGATCAAGAATGATTTATATTTACCTGCAGTCATGTTCCTTATCTCAAATAACAAGTCCTTATGTGCATACCTGTCGAGCTTCGATAGAAATAGCTTCTTTTTCATCAGCCAAAGCATAAGCCATATCCAGCTTATTGTTCAAGGAGCCAATTTCTTCATATAGCTGGTCTCTTTTGTCTGTAACCTTTCTTAATTCCTTCTTGAAGTCTTCAGCAGAAGCACACAACTTTCTCTCAGCAGAATCAGTCAAGTGAATAATTTCTTCTTCCAAGCCCTTGATTACCTGCTTATCTTCCTCTAGTTGTTCTTCAGCTTCAGAATTTTTAAGATACAGATCTTTTAGAAGCATCCTCAACTCAGCATTTTGCTCCGACATAACATCTATTGTTTCCTTCGCCTGATCAAGATTGGAATTTAACACAAACAAAGCATTCTCAGTATCTGACAGATGGCATTCATATTTTCTTAGCTGAACTTTTAAGTCATCAAGCTGCTTAGTTTTCAGCTCTAGCTCATGTTGAACTTTGTGTGAAGCCAAAATTAGCTTTTCTGCTTCATCTTTCATGTCCTTTCTGTTGGAGGCCGTCTCTTGCAACAAACTAAAATCAAAAAGCAGACCCTTCAACAAAAACTCCTTCCTTTCCAATTCCTTCTTAAGAAAGAGATTCTCAATTGCTAGATCATCACGTGATACATCCAGCTCTTCCTCTTCCAAATTTGGGTGAAGTTTGTTTTGGTGTCTTTCCCCTATGCTCTCTGCATTAATAGCCATGAAGCTTTGTTGGCCATTTGAGCAGATATTTTGCAAGCTACTCAAGGTGACTGGGTCTTCTAGCTGCCTTAATGGATTGAAACCAAGTTGTATGTGAGAGCTTGAGATTTTGACCATAGTCTCTGCTATGAGGCAGTGGCACAAGATGTATGCAGTAAATCCCTTCTCCATCATCTCAAAGCAAAACTCTTCCAGTGTTGATCTCGAATTAACAATTGAGTACAGCATCTCTTTTCCCGCAGATAATACCTCTGAATATAAGGACCTGTACTTATCCTCCACTTCTCTTTGCATTTGCAGAAAATATCCTTCCAGCAAAGACAAGGAATTTGCTATTTCTGGCATACTATGATGGATTTCATTCAACAGTAATTTGTTTTCTCTTTCCAACATGCATATTGAGGAACTAAGTTGCTCATTTACTTCAATTAAGCATGACCTCTGTACCATCCATTCCTCGCTAGTTTGATTACACATGCCATTCTGTTGTTTTGCACTTTTGTTTGCTTTCAGCAATCCATTCAACATATGGTCAGCTTCTATCATGGTTGAATAGGCTTCCTCACAATTTCTTGAGAAGGTACTAAAAAAATTGACTTTATCATTCGGAACCACCTGCATGCCCTTCAATTCCCCATTGTACAAGATTAGTGATTATGCTACTGTCTTCTTAAATTGTAAAAAGTAACAGAAACAGTTTTCAGTATAACTTTTAGCCAACTTTTTAAAAGAGTGCATACAATTTTCAAGATCAGTGGGTACCTTTCTTGTGCTGTGGCAGCATGCTTCAGCAGTCCCCATCCTCAGTCCACATGATGGAACTGCACACATGATCTCTGCCATATAGCAATTGATAAGATTCATTTTCAGTAGTAATTTTTTGCGGTATTTATAATCTAATAGTTTAGAAAAATATGTACCTTCCACACTACTATTCTCACTCAATATTGTCATCAGATGAACATATACTTTGCTGAAACTATTAAATGTCTTGTCCAACTCCTTTCTGAGGCAGAATGTCATTGACTCATCTTGCTGTGACTTTGTCAACAATTTTTCAGCTTCAGACCCTGGGCCTTTCTGCATTTTGATTTCATCTATCAGCTTATTTATGTCCATAGATAACTGGGGATGACATAAGGATGAATATTCATCATCTAATGGGTTTCCTAGAACGGTATTTCCAGTTAAAAAATCAGATCCCAATGTAGAATGTCTTGATGTACAGCTCTCAGCACTCCACACATCTGCTTCTGTTAAAAACCCATCATTCACCGGACAGCCCTCTGCTTTTAATTTCTCCTTAATAGAATCTTCAATTAATTTAAGCATCACATTCATCTTAGCAAGTTCATCTCTTACTGGATGAAAAATATCTAAGTGGTTATCAAACTTTAGAAAATTGCTTTGTTCCAATCCATGCAACTTGGCAGTGGAAGATGCACGACTTGTATGATCTTTTAGTTCCATCAATTTAGCTCTCATCTCTTGAAATCCTTTAACCGAGTCCTGAACCAAATTCATGTGTGTTGTAGAAGCTTCAAGAATCCCTGATTGGACAGCAGCTACATGTACCTCTGCATCCATGCAAGATGTATTAATAGCATTTTCAGAGTCCATAATTGAATTTTTTAGCTCACTTTCACCCTCTGCGCCCATAGCATCTTCATCATTCCTGAACTGGGGAGTCCTTTGACTGTCAATGTTGGCTGGAAAAACCAGTTTTGAGATGTCAATATCTTTCTTAATGTCATTATGGCTGCCTAGGAAAGCAAAAGGATCATGTTTCTCTGCTCCATGACACTTCACTTGACTTCTTGACCACTTTACCCTATCAATCCTCTCATTTAACATGTTTACATGGGTTGCCACTTCTGCTCTCTTTTCACTATCTAATTCTGGAAAATCATTCATAGCCATTGTTGCTTTCTTTAAGAAATTTAATTTCAGCTCCATATCCACAACCATCTTCTGTGCATCCTCCAAGCTTTCCTGCAAGTGCAAAATTGTTTCTTCCTTATCAATGCAAGCTCTGGCAGCCTTCTCAACATGTTCACTGACCCAACCATTGACTTGAGGAAATGAACTGACAATGTTTTCAATCTGCCTAGAGGCATCTTTAAGAGATTTAGACCCCTCAACAAGGAAGCTTGTTAGTTCTAAGATTGCCCTTTCCCACTCCTTTCCAAGTTTCCTCAATTCCTCCTCTTTGGCAGCAATTCCTATTCTCAGCCTTGTGTTTTCTTGAGTTGCAGAACATAATTTCTCATTAAGTTCTAGCTGAAGGGCTGCAACTTCCTCCTGTAAATGAAGAATTGTTCTACTGGCCTCTATTTCAACCTGTTCACAGACTAATTCAGTTTGACGCAGGTGGGATAAATGCAATTCCTGATTCTCTTGATATCGGCAATTAAGTAATCTAGCCTCCTCAAGGTTTTTAGAAAGTTCATCTAAATTGATTTGCAATGCATTGCACTTAACATCTTCCCTGCCCTTCATCACAAAGCCATTGCTCTGGTTTGTTACATTCTGTAGTTCTATATCATCATCATCTGCCTGGATATAAGAAGCAAACTCATCTCGCAGGTCACTTCGAGTAGATAATGTTTCAATCTGCAAAATGAGATGATTTATACCCTGTGACCATTAAAATGAAAACAAAAGGTAGACCCATAATACATCTGTGTCTTTCCACTAAATCTGTCCACATCTAGCTATAACTTTATATGCAGCAGAAAACAAAATCAAACATACCGTCATATGTGACTCTGATAGCTAGTAGAAACCAAAAAAAATTAGTGCCGCTTACCAATGAATATTTATCTCTATGCCTAATTTCCTCAGGATCCTTTGAGAAAGTATCCAATACCTGCAAGGATGCAAAAATGTAGACTACCTAGTCAATGGCTGAACCATTTCATTAATCATTCCTCCCAATGGTTTATTAGCAATTCTTACATTTCCAAATGCATCTTGACTAGAGCTCAAGTATTTTCTCAGTTGTTCTTGTAATTCATCAACTTCCCTGCACAATAAACCAGAAATTACATTCATAGGAAAGAATCATAGAAAAAAGCATGCTAGATGCTCAGTCAATTTTTGTTTACTCAGTTCTTGTTATTAGTATCAAAAATTAAAAACAATAGAATGAAGTGCCATTTAGAACAATTTTTCTCAGAGAAAAATGGAAAACCACATAAACTCCTGCAATATTGATACAGAACAATGAGATGACCAGATTATGGCAAATGCTTCCATGATATGCTGCAATAGAATGACTTGATTGACAGCCGATAGTGGGATAAGGTTTGATTAATAGCAGTCATATGATCTCTTGTATACAGATATAAAAGTCTGTGCCATTTCATGGTCCAAACAACCTATTTGGGCGGTGTGATTTGAAGCAAGATATCTGCAGTTTGATCCATATAGTTAAAGGAAAGTACCAGAGGACAAAAGAGGGAATCAACAGGATTTCTTTTGTTAACTCTCCTCCCCATCCACAAAGAAAAGTAGGTCAGAGACTAACAGCACAACAACACACATGGAATCAATGCCTAAAAGGGCTAACTGAGTCTCACGGTACCTCATCAGTTGGAAATTCAGGTTCCTGTAATCTTCCAACTCTTTTTTTGTGTCGTTATCCTACAGTTTCAGAGTGTAAGGATTGACACCACTGACTATTAAAAGCAAGAAAAAATTGCAAAGATAGTGACCTGATTCTCATTTTTTGAGAGATTGAGGTTTCTTTCATGTATTTCCAGGAGCTGCTTGTCAAGGAGAAAAGGAAAGCAATAAAAAAGAATCAGAGCTTGCATCCGCAAATTCCACGCACCTAATTTGGCCATATCTTCATTAAAGCAAACGACAAAGGCAAGAAAATTCTAGAACCTGATTGCGTAAGTCTGAAATTTCAGCCAATAATGTATCTCGCTCCCCTTCTTCGTAAAAAGTTTGGAACCTGGCATAAAAAATTGTGGATCTATTCATTTCTAACAGTTGAGGGAATCAGGAGACACCATACAAAGCAATAGTGAACTGTTCATGGTTATTACAATTGAAGCTGCTCAAGATGTCTTATGTTTTCCAGAGCAAAATGTGTTAATTTTAGACTTCTGTCAAACCTTGTCTGAAGTAGCTCAATTTCTTCCTTTAGGGATTTATTTTCTTCCACAAGATAATGATCGGCAGGAAATGAACCATCCAGTAACAGCTCAAGCTGTTTAATTTTTTTATCTTGGAACCTTAGCATCATTTTGGTATGCTGCATATCCTCTTCTTTTTGGCAAGCCTGCAAGCAATGATCAACATAATCACCAGTGCATGAAACTGCTTGTGCTTATATTTCTACCCAGCTGAAAGGTGATTAGTCATTTGTATCCTACTAATGAAGGAAACCTCTCTAGGTTTGAGGATAGAAAACAATTCCTTGTTATTAGTAGATGTACCAATTGATCCATGTGTTCTATTTCTGCCTTCAACTTCTGAAGTGAGTTTTCTGCCATCTTTTCTCTCCTAAGAGCACCAAATAAAGCAGCCTCCATGCATTTCATCTGCTATGTAGATATAAGTGACGATGGCCCTTAGCACTTTCACGATCATACATCTCCTTGGACAGAAGCAAATAGTTTTTAAGAGGGCATAAGAATGTGACCTTGGTTTCACTACTAGAAGAAATTTGGTCACTATTTGCTTTAGTGTCGTTTGAGGCATTGTCTCCTTGTTGTCCAAAACCATGCACACAACTAGATGCAGGCCTTGAAAGGTTATGTTTCATTAGAAAGGACAGCTGGTCCTGCATTAGTGTAAAAATGACAATATTGTAAGTTCTCATTGCCAACATATGTCACAGTCCACAATAAAATTCACAAAAATGAGCTTGTACAAACCTTTAATTGCTGGATTTGCCGTTGCAGTGCATTGACATCACCTGAAGCATCTTCATTCACTTTAGCCTAAAAAATAATGAAACTAGACTCAAACATATCCTTATTTTTGGAAAAAACATAAATGTATACAAGTCCAGTGCAAATACATTGTTGCGGATGAGTTTGGCACGCTGAGCAAACTTCAGAGTGCTGAGTGTTTCAAGTGCAGAGCTGCAGGGAAGTAAAAATTTAAATATGCTGAAAGAACATCGGGAAAGGCAATGAAGATGATGAAAAGAAGCTTTATTTTAACACAGACCATATAGACGGGCTGACATTTGCAATAATAGTTGTTTTTGAATTTCCGCCCAAAGAATCCTGTCTCCACATATGTGAAAAATGTAACCATCTTATAGTAAATTGCCCTAAGCTAAAAGCTACAACATAAAACTGGATAGAGCATCCATGGTTAAGAGCAATGGTTAACTAACCTGAAGCAGAAATGTTAGCCGAGAATCTCTGTAAGGAATATGTCTTTGTTTTCCGTGAGCCAAATCGACCAAAGACATTATCACCAAGCTGAAAGAAACAAAGGAGGCATAAATTTCTGATAAACCAATGAGACGCACAAATCACATGTAATGGGAAATCATTAGCCCAGAAGTGCTGCAAGGCCTTTAAGCAACCTAACCAAGAAAAGAGGCTTGTGATCTTATTACCCTAGAGTTGACAAGGACTTGTTTATATTTGCTGCTTCTTTAAGACGATCTCCTTCTGCACCAGAGCTTTTCTGCCTAATAAGTTGCATGGTTACTCAACCACCAAAGAAACATTAAACCAACTAACCAAAGAAACATTAAGGTAAGTAACAGTAAGAGAGTAGTTACCTTTCAGAACCAGCTAAATCAACTAAGTTCAACCTTGCGAATCTAAAGTGGGTCATGGAATCTTTTTCCCACCAGCTCTCGATGATACAAGTGAAGACACTGTGGGAGCGACTGCTCTCACTGTTCATATGAGTTGCTGCTATTTTCCTGTTTGCAGTGCCCTGTAAAAGTGGAATAATATTAACATTTAACCAGGTTCTCACAATACAAGCCATAGTAAAGTGAAAATTTCACCCACCTGCAAAAGAAGCTTGATAACATCATTAACATTCCTCACATTGTATTCTGTAAGGTTTTCAACATATACACCTTTTTTCAAGTCCTCTCTGAGCTATAATAAAAAAAAAATGTAGACATAAGATTGACTGGATGACAATTTATACAGGTCTCAATGGATCCAGCTGTCAATTTTGGATTACTTGCAAATTTAATGATGAAGGCTCCAAGAGATCTGTTATCTGCTCATTGTATATCTCCAGAAAAGAGCACTTGCAACTGAATTTCAGGTTTTCTTCCTTCCTGCTGACTTCTTCCTAAAAAAATAAAATGTGTCAGCATACTTTTCTTGTCCACCCTAGCCATCTGAAAAGGGAAGAAAATAATTAATGATAAATCTATTTGTGAAACGAAGCCGAAATCACTATTGCACCTCTTTGATCCTTGAAAATAAAAACTCAAATATGCGAGGGGTTATTCCACAGTCTTCACTGAGCTTGCCTTCCATCCGGTTTATTTCGCCCAACATGGTATATGTTTTCCCACTACCCGTCTGCAGGACAGTATCTCAAACATCAATATTTGCTCAAGCCTTCTTCTCTCAACACCACTTGCTCTTCCTCCCCAAACACATTCATATATTATATACCTGACCATAAGCAAACATACAGCTGTTGTACCCAGACATGCAGTTCTCTACCATAGGCAGCCCAGCGACCCTGAATAGTTTTTCCTACAGCAAATTCAACAGTATCATGGTTAAGCAGTCATACAGACCACTGCATGAACTTTAGTCCTTGTCCCAAACCAACAAAGGAAAAATGAAGACAGTTTTGAAGCTTATGTTCCAAACTAGTTATGATTACCATTTGGCTGTATTGATCAGTCTTTCCATTTGGATGTATTCATTGAAATTTAATAGTTTTACCAAATCAAGTATGACATGGAAACATCAGATATTAACACAGATGGCACAGTTTTCCAACCACCTCACTTTGCTCAACATCCAAACAAGATAATGACACTATCTTCCAAGATAATGACTAATTATTGGTTGACATAGAACCTGTGAAATGGTCTCGCAAGCTATGTGATCGAAGGTGAATCTTGTCTCGGGATGGCCAAGCCAGGCCAATGTCTGTGCGCTGTCCTGCCTCAAACATCGACCATGCTCTCGGGAAGCTCTCTCCATGGTACTCAACGGACGAATTCTTATCAAGACCTGAAAAATAGTAATCATTTCCGAAAAAACAAACTCCAGCGACTTCCCTACCCTTCATCTTCTTCTTTTTTTCTTCCTTTTTTCTTTTTTCTTTTTTAATTTTACATAATCAAAAACATAGTCTAAACTCGAAAGGAAGGCAAAAGGTGAAAAAATCATTGTGGAAACCTGCACATTATGATCCTCCCAAAACCGAGGGTCTTCTTCGTTAATATCAAAATGCTGAACATCCACCGAAATATTGGAATCAACTACAGAAGCGCCTCTTGAGATCCTAGCAGAAAAGGAGCTCGCGTCTTTCCTTTTCGTCAACTGCAAACTCCTTGGCCCGGGACAAGGACTGATCAACGTTCCTGTTGCTCCTCCACCGGCCAGCAAGGCGCGCGAGGCGCTCCTGGCCGGCGTGCTCTGCGCGGAGTTCGGCTCTGAGTGAGGCTTCTCATTATGATTCGAAGCCCTAGAGGTGGCATAACTTCCAGCTACTCCGAGTCTGTCGGAAGATTCGAGTTTCGTAGTAGTCTGGAGCCTATCCTTGGAGTCGAAATCGGAATCTTGAGTTTCTCTGTGGTAATGAGATGGATCTGGAATCGCGTTGAGCGGCGTTCTTGGAGGAGGAAACGGAAATGAGTTCAGCAAGTTTTGCCATTCGTTCTCGTTAGCTTCGTCTTGTAGACGATTCCTCGAAGAATTAACAACGCTTCTTCTGAGAGAGGTGGATGCCGCCTCTCTCGACATCTTGAGAAACCAAAAACAAAAAAAAAAAGAAAAAAGAAAAAGCAATATTTTTTAGATGGAATTAGAGGAGTTGATCGATTGCTTTCTTTCTTTGAGATTTGTAGTTGGAGAATCGATTAAAATAATTTCAGCTCAGGATAAGGTTTTGAGGAGCCCAAAACTGAAGCTCAGAATCGGAGCTAGAATTATGCCCGCCCGTTCTTAATTTGAATTTTGTTGTCCCTTTTTAGGAAAGTAGCTCTTAACTATTTCAAATTTTCAAAATGGCCCTTTTCCTTTTCTCTTTTTTTTTTTTTTTTGGTTTGTTTAATGTTCGTCCAACGGCCAATTTTCCATCTCCTCAGGGCCCGCGCACTCGCCTTTCAGGTAGGCTCCGCAAGCATATTGCACATACACGTGTTATTGCCCGTCGGTTTAAAACTAATGATCATGACTCGATTGAACAAAGGCATTGGCAAGGAATTCAATTTGACATCATTTAGCGGGGTCGAAAACGATTAAAGGAAAAAATAATAATAATTTAACTATTATTTTTCAACTTTATCTCGAATAATAATGCACATAAAGGACAATAAAGTAATAAAAAAATAATAAATGATAAAATTTGGATAATTCGTTCACATATATGGTCAGTTTGATATCAAAATAAGTCAGAATATTTAGCATTATTATGAAAGCGAGGAATCTGATTCGAAATTTCTAAAGTCAAGTCTATCCGTTTGGGATTTGGGGATCCATAGGAACAAAATCTCTAGTTAACAGTGAGCCTCGAATTCAAAAATTGTTAATGGGCCGGTACTAGAAAACCGACCGTTTTTAAAATTTTGACCGGCAAGACCGCTACCATTCTGAGTTCAAGAAAGGGTTTACTCGTGAGTATCTCTCGGCTTTCAAAAGAGTGCTAATATTCTGAGTTCGATTAGTGCTCCCGGTATATTAGTCAGTACTTAATGACAATCTCAATAGGCTTCAGCCTTCAGTAGTGATACTGTTAATCTTTGAAGATATTTAATGGACATTACGCAACCACTCGCTTCCTGCATGGGAGTTGCACGAGTCTTTTTGATGCGATAAATTTGTTTAGCTGTAATTGGGAATGATTGAACCATTTTATTGATTCATGTTGATGATCATAGATGATTAAGAAAGAACATAGCAGAATAGCATTAGCAATAGGAATTATCAAAATGTATTTCATGATCATCATGATAAATCATTGGAGTGGTTAAGAAAGAAGCATTGTAAATGATGTTCTGGCAAATAATGCGATTAATTGGAACAAAAATGTGAAAAGCATTTTTTTAAGATCAATATTGGCTGGATTAAAGATTTTTTTTACTAATTTTCTTCTCTCTCTTTTTTTTTTTTTAAAAAAAAAAAAAAACCTTTATATTTGCAATTAAAAGATAAACATTTCATATGATCTATGAAACATATAGTGCAAGTCAAAGTGGAATTGTTTGTTAATGTTCAAACGTTGTGTGGATTAAATAAATGTAAAACATAAACTTGTCTTTGTTGGTGTGAAGAGATGGGACCCAAAGACAAAGACAGATAGCAAAAAGAAATCCAAGCAAAAGGTTACCAGCCCAGCCCTCGGGAAAGCGAGGCGCCTGACGCTTTCAAAAGCTGTGTTATACAGCAACAATATTTTCAGGTCAAGTCAATTCAAAAAACTATTCTCAGTTAATTCAGGAAAGTTTGCAGCCCAACATACCGTTGGCTTGCGGATTTTCCATTTTCTAGTTATTCTTTCAGAAGCTACAGATATAAAAGCTACGCTTACATTTTAGAGTTTAGACAACAAATATGTCATAGGTAGCATCCAAAGTTGCAAACACCAGGGCCATAGATGGGGAAACTGGGATGACCAACCGTTGTCCAGTTTAGTTGGACAGCTTATGCCAAATAATGGTTTGAGCTCTTAACGGATAGAAACTGGTAATGCCCAACTGATTCAGCAACATTAGGCCACCACAAGCAGCCAGTGAATTACGTCAGAACTGAACAAAGTTTGCAACCGATCAATGTAAAATAGCAACTGCTGCATCAGTGGCAAAACAGAGAAATTAAATTTGCAAAATCAAGTTTAAAACCACGCAAACACAGTAACATTTGAAGGGATTGCTGCCTCAAACTCCCCGTGGACAAAGAATTTGATTTCAAAGAATGAGTTCCCAATGCCCACAATAGTATATAAATAGATAAATGTATTTTCACAGTGTTGTATTTCACTCTGGGAATTCCATCTTTACATACTCCCATTGTATCTCACATTACCTGTGCTATAAACCTAACTAGAAAAGGAATTGTGTTAGTGGAACAATGCATCTCCAAAAGTCAATGTTTTTTGGTTCGTCCGTTTTGGAGCTTGACCCTGAATGTTGAAAATATCATCCCTTTGCTCGTGGCATTGAAATGATTAACCGTGCGCTTTTCTCATTATGTATCAATCTATTAACATTTCTTCAGCTGTTATTTCTACACGGGGCTATATATTCATACGAATTTTCACAATTGTTCGATCTACACTCAACAACATAAAATCAAAACGTCATGAACAGGTTTTCAATGGCAATACACAGATCATAATAATTCAAGCTCAGGAATATTGGTCCTTATTCCTCACTACTTACCATATTGTTTTAGTGATATGCTATTCAAATGCGAAGAAGTTCCAATGCGCATAAAGAATCTATTGTTTGCTCCAAAACTATCAAAACTAAGTAGGCTAATCGTAATTACGAAGAGGGAAGAGTGCTAACGAGGATCTGAGAAATACATAGCACGACGAACTATTGGATAATCAGTGCAAAACTCAAGATCAGTACAAGTGCTTGGAGACGTGTCGATGGAAAATGGCTGCTTTCATCACCGGCCGTGACACTGCCAGCGTCTGAAACACAGAAAACATCAACAACAAAATTAGCCAACAAAACCCATTTTATATCTACTTAATCCTCAGTTTATGGGAACAAAAGATGTAATAATTCTTACCACATTCTCTTGTAGCATTGGTGGAACTGGAGCAAAGGCACTGCATTCCCTGTGTCTCAGTATCATAACCACAAGTACCACCTGAAGCAGAGCACCTTTCACACCCAGTATTAGGCACGCTGAAAGAGAGTTTGACCCCATACACCCAATCGGCGGGCCCAACTCCCTTCAAGCTATCAGTATTAGTCACACTAGTATAATGCGTGCAGTCCAGGATATTCATGCTCATGTACTTCACCGTGTCATAGTCCGTGAAACAACAGGGAGGGGAGCTGTTAGTCAGAAAGTGGAAAACTCTAAACGCATTGCACGCGCCGTAAAGCTCGTCGCAGGAGTGGCCAGCGAAGCTGAAGCAAAGATTCTTGTAATGGTTAAGGACCGGAGAGTCAATGGAGCAATTGAGGAGAGCAAAGACGGTGTCGGCTGTTGGTGGGATCGTGACGGATTGTATGTCTGTCAAGATAAAGTCATGGTGGGGTTGTAGGATCGAGCAAGTAGACATTGCGGGATCGTAAACTAGCATTGTTTTCTTGTCGTAGTCGATCTGTTGGACTTTGTAGCTGCCTGACGGTGTTACGAAGAAGAGGTCATTGCTGCAGTTTAGCATGTGGCGGAACTGCGGGGCGCCGCATCCGTCATCTACGCCAAACGGGTAGTTAATGGCAATGTTGCCACAGAAGCTTCGACAGGGGCTGAGACAGAAGATTGGTACCGGCCGGAGTAGAGTAGTTATAAATGTCAGCCTGAAGGCTACGAGTGCTGTTACCGGGAAATGCATCTTCAATGGTTGTGCTTCCAAGTTCAAAACATCGGATGCGAGAATAAAGATGTCGATGGTTGAGCCAAAGGTGTTTCGAGATTGCGGAGAGTAAAGGGAAACTCGTGGAAGCCAGAAAGATTTAAAAAAAAAGAAAAACTTTCGTCAAAAGAATGAACAGTTAATGGGTGACTCTCCCCCGGAATTTACTCCATTGTTTGGGAGGACTTTTTGACTGTAAACACCGCCTGGCAATGGGATCCACAAAGTTGAAATCGAAAGAAAAGTTGGCTGCTGCTTTTCAAACATAGCGGCCCCAAGGGTCCGTTGTGGCCTCAGATTCCACACTTTACCCTCGATTACGTCAGTGACGCGTGTATTCACAGCCTCCAGGAGCATAAGCACTAAACGTGGATCGTATCCAAGAAAGCAAAATTGGCTCGCAGACGTGACCAGTCTAACGACCTATGAAACACCTACGGCTTTATTTAAACAGGACTAAATTTATGAGTCCTGTATCCCCTGCCCCGATCATTTCGGGTGACGACGATGTCATCTAAAGTGAGTAAATATTGCCATTTACTAGTCGTTGCTTGGCCTTTGCCGGAAAAGTGAACTTGCTTACCAGATTTAACACTTTATGGAACAACTAAACAAAAGCTGGCTAGAAATGGCAATATCTGCATGCATATATAACACTAATTTCCCCCATTTAAAGGTTTTAACAAAAACATGCATTAGAACGACAAGAGTAGACAGAAAGGTTTTAATTTGCAGAAAATACATTAATTAACACGTGTAGGGCACTTTGACGTGCTTATGTTCCAGATTAAACTGTTATGGGGCTCAAATGGACTAAACCTTCATTAGGCAGGCAACTGAAGTAGAGTTAGTAGCCCATCTACTCTCCGTACTTCAATTGAATCCCCTTGAGACATTTATGTATTCTGGCCCACATTGGTAAAGCGGAGGTTTTCCTTCTTAGGCGGAAGGTCGAGGGTCTTGTAGCCCTGCGGGAACAACTTGTTGGCCTCCTCATTTGACACACTAGGAGGGATGACCACTGGATCCCCTGGTTTCCAGTTTTCTGCGGTTGCAATCTTGCACTTCGCTGCACTCTGCAGGGAATCCAACACCCTAATCCCCTCGTCTATGTAGAAGCACAAAATTGTGCCCAAAGTGCGCCTATAAAAATGTCTAAAATGTCGACAAAACCAATTTATAAACTCTTTAAAAGCCTTGTTTCTTTTTTATACGAAATTTCCTCCCTCTCTTTCTTTTATTCCTTTTTAAAAATACACTAACAGTCAATGTTCCTCCCAGTGCTTGCTGGGTAAAGAAAGCTCAACTTGATCTGCTTAATATTAATTCACGCCACGAATTAATTTCTAATCTTCCATCTCAAACTAGCTAGTACAATTTATTTTTTTTTTCTGGGCATCAAAACTGTAACATGAACTACTGTTTATGAGGATTAGGAATGAAATGTTGACTTAGAGCACCTTCTTACGGGAACCAACAATATGCGGAGCTCGCGATAACACGTTCTTTCCATTGGCGTCCCTCTCACCTGGATCCACCATGTTAAGCTGAACGATGATCTCGCGGTTTGGATCTGCAATAATCGGGCACGACACCTTGCATCCACCCTGCGACTGAGGAAAAAAGTTGTCTTACTTTTGGTGTGAATTGCAACGCATCACGGCATGTTTTATTTTGAACGAAGTAGAGACAAACAATAGATCAGCACTCAAGAAAGGACCTTATATATGTACACACACAAAGAGGAGATGCTCACAGCGTAGGCTTCAATGTCCACCATCTACTCGGCGTGAGACAGAACGTCATCACAGGACAACCCCAAAAGCTTGGCATCTCACTTTGGCAAACTCCGGAGAGTAGGCAGCCATCTTGTCATGTTCAGTAGTGCAAACAAAAATACCATTAATAACATAACAACATCATACACATGAAAATTCCATTAAAAATATATTTGCACTTGCAAAGAAGTAGACATTTGTAGGGAGTCAACCTGGGTGAGAGAAGAGAATGGTCCAGGTATCTATGTGGTCGTGGAGCTTGTTGACTCCATGGGTAGTTGCAACTTCAAGGTTCGGATGGTGTCTCCAAGTGCGAGGCCCCGGCATTTTCCAGGCAAATGAAAGAAGTGAAATTGAAAAACACTGCACATTTTCTTCTTCAACGTTTTGAACGTCGCTAAATGTGGGAGAGGAGTTTTGGACGATGATATAGATGAGGTTGACTAGAAAAGAGTCGTAAACGACTCAATGCAAACGGGTGTGTGCATGGAGAGGACGTGGCATGACTCGTGGCGAAGTAAAAGGATGTAGACGATTGCGTGAATGCAATTAGCAATGGCTCCTTGTATTTCCACGTGTACCTTCTGGGCTTTCTCGTCGGAGATCTCTCGTTACCCAGGCCTGAAATGATATAGGCCACTTTATACAATAATTAATACTTCGTTAGCACTCTCAAGCAGGGGATGTAGCTCAAACGGTAGAGCGCTCGCTTTGCATGCGAGAGGTACGGGGTTCGATACCCCGCATCTCCAAACATTCATTTTCGATTTATTTGATTGTTTTTTCCTTTTTTAACAGAGGCGCGCTCATCGGTCAATTTCTTCCCGCGCAACAATAGAATTTCACACTTTCTATTTTAGTCCCTTCTTTTCAGCCCACTTGGAGCCACAAGAAGGAAATTAGGGTTCGCACTTCTCACTCCGGACAACAGCAAAAACCTCCCCAAAACAACTGCCACGTCCATGGGGGAGGCCGCTCAAATTGCTCAGCTCCTGAAAGGCACTTTCAGTCCCGACGGAGCAGTCGTTCGCTCGGCAACGGAAGCCCTGGATCGGCTCTCTCTTCTCCCTCACTTCCCATTCCATCTTCTCTTTATTACCACCGGTAACATTTTTGAAATTAATTGCATCTGCTTAACTAGGCTCATAAATCTTGGTTGCAATCGCTTCGTAGCGACCGAACAAATCCTATTTCTTTTTCAGCTCTCAGTTCAATACTTGTCGTACTGTTCTACACATCATCCTACTTCTGTCGAGATGTGTCTCTCTTCTTTATTGATATGATCGTGCTTTACTTGACTTTCCTAGGAGGCGATAGTCAATGTCAAAGAATTGCCGCTGCGGCATACCTTAAAAACTTCACCAGGCGAAATGTTGGCAGCCAAAGTCCAGATTTGAGAGTTGCTACGGAGTTTAAGGATCACCTTTTGCGAACTTTGCTTCAGGCCGAACCTGCTGTTCTAAAAGTCTTGGTTGAAGTGGTACGTGCATGTTGTAGATCTTTTGCAGATTTCTCCAATCTGTTCTGTCATCTGTTACTTATTGTTTGAAAATTTCTCTGCTGTTTTGCAGTTCCGGACTATTGCTGTTGCTGAGTTTGTTGAGCAGAATTCTTGGCCCGAACTTGTTCCATACTTGCAGTCAGCTATACAAAATAGTAGTCTTATAAATGATGGCTCAAATCGTGAATGGGATACTATTAATGCTCTCACAGTTCTGCAGGCACTTATCAGGCCTTTCCAGGTGGCTATTTTATTCCCTTGTACAAATTAGATTTCGTGGGACTATTAATTTGTTCATTACATGAGGACATAAAAGCCTGTGGGAACTAGTTTTCTTTTGTAAGAGTTGAACAGGGACCAAAATTGAGATGTGAAGTATTGGATTAAAAATAGGAGAACATGGACATGATCACCTGCTTTGTATATGCTCTCTGTTTATGCTGGTCATGTGCCAATTTAAGATTGAATGGGAGACTTGTTTTCATGTTTCCACATCTTCTGTTTTCATGTATTTGGTTTTCCTTTCACAGATTGTGATGCAAACTTTAAACATTTGTGTCATAAGTGCTAACATTCAATTGGGTTCTATTCATGGTTTATTACTTCTTTTCATGTGGCAGTACTTCCTAAATCCTAAAGTTGCCAAGGAGCCAGTACCACCACAACTAGAGCTAATTGTAAAAGAAATTCTTGCGCCCATGTTAGTTGTGTTGCATCAACTTGTTGAACAGGTCGCTGTCAATTACCATCTTCACCCTAATATATTCTCAATTACCAGTCTACAATTGGATATGAGCTTCCTTAATAATTCATTATATGTTGTATGGAACAGGTTTTATCTATGCATGGTAGAACTGGACTGGAAGTGGATAAGATCCTTCTCATTATATGCAAATGTATATATTTTTCTGTGAGTACCACTATCACTGCTTGATTGAAAAGTTATTGGGGTCAAGAACCCATCAGTATTTTTTTATTTTCATAGACCTCCATGTCTAACCATATGCATTATTCAATTGATCCTACTCAAACATAGGTGTTGTCTTATAAATTTGAATCCAACATGAAGTGCCTAAGGTCTTCCCTTCTAGGCCCATATTTTCCCTTGTCTCAGTCCTTTTTAAATTTTTCTTAATTTTGCAGGTGAGGTCACATATGCCATCTGCATTAGTTCCTCTTCTGCCTATGATTTGCCATAACTTGATTGAACTTCTGGGTTCCTTGAGCTTTGATACTGTTGCTTTAGAAGATGGGTACAACCTAAGACTGAAGGCTGGAAAGAGGAGTTTGCTCATTTTTTGTGCTCTGGTAACCAGGCACCGGAAGTTTTCTGACAAGTAATAGAGCAAGTTTTATGTAGTTTTTATTAGATGACAAGTGTTTTTTTTAACACTGTTCACATTCCCTCTCTTTGCTTTGCCAGGTTAATGCCAGATATTGTAAACTGTGCTCTGAAGATTGTCAGATATAGTGTCAATATGGCTGTAATTTTTTTCTTTCTATTTTCCAATTATAAATTTTTGGCGGTTAGAATACATGTACAAGTGCTACATGATCTAAATAGCTTCATCTGTTGTTAGTTTTATGCTGTGCTTGATCTAAGTGTCAAAAAGCTTCATTTAGAGCTTGCGGATGTGCTGCATCGATATACACACATAGATACATTGAAACATCATATGAGTACACAGTTGTTTGTAACATCCAGTTTTCATATACTACCTGTGCAACATTGCGTCATTTAAAATTGGTGGGTTGATGCGAACTACTACTCTGCCTGCATTTTAGGTGTTTTATTGTTTGTGTCCCTGTCCAAGTGGTTCTTTGCCCATTTGAAATTGGTAGGTTGAGATGAGCTAGTACTCTCTCTGCATTTCAGCCATTCATTAGCTTTTGTCCCTGTCCATGTTGAAATTGGTAGGTTGAGATGAGCTAGTACTCTCTCTGCATTTCAGCCATTCATTAGCTTTTGTCCCTGTCCATGTAGTGCTATGTTGTTTGTGATATATCAACAAAAATTGTAATCTTCATGTGCAGAGGCTCAATTTCCTGTCAGAGAGGATTATTTCATCAGCATTTGATGTAATTTCCCATGTTTTGGAAACAGGTCCAGTAAGTCCTTTTACTCTACTTTCTGATTGGTTTGTGGACAACTGGACATTCCTGTCTTTAGAACACTTTTTCTCTAAGATTCAATCCAACTGTAAACAGGGATGGAGATTAGTTTCACCCCATTTTTCATTTTTGTTAGAATCTGCAATCTTCCCAGCACTGGTCTTGAATGAGAAGGTGTGCACCTGAAACAGAAAGAAGCAGATCTCATCTTGGATAAGTTCTATTTGGTACCTGTCCCTCATGTATTGTTTGATGTTTATAAGCAGGATATTTCAGAGTGGGAAGAAGATGCAGATGAGTATATACAGAAGAATCTTCCATCTGAACTTGTATGGAAATCAAAGTATCTTCCTGAGTGATTCACTAACCAATTTGTTTGTTATAACATCATAACTTTTAGTGCATATCCAGGATGAAATTTCTGGGTGGAGAGAAGATCTGTTTACAGCTAGAAAAAGTGCAATAAATTTACTTGGTGTGATTTCAATGTTAAGGGTTGGTATTGGCTGCTCCTCAATAATCTTTATATAATCTCTATTCTTTTTAAGAACTGGCATTTATCCCATTGTTAAATTTCTACAGGGGCCTCCTATGGGCACTTCTAGTAATGCCTCTTCAGCTTCATCAAAGCGTAAGAAGGGTGAAAAGAACAAAAGGAATTATCAATGTTATTCTATGGGGGAGCTATTGGTGCTTCCATTTCTGTCTAGATTTCCTATTCCGTCAAACACTAATGCTTCTGAATCCAAAATTTTACATGAGTGAGTTCTTGATCATGCATAACAAGCATTGCCACTATCTATTATACTTCTCTTCTCTTACATTACCTGGCAACTATTATACTTCTCTTCTCTTCTCTCTCATTACCTAGCAATTTTACCTTTCTTCTGTGGGTTTTGTTCTATAGTATTTATTTAAGGTGCTAGGTGGCTCTCTAATAATATGAGATCGTGTAAAAGACTTTTGGCAAAACTGATGAGAATCTTCACCTTCTTATGCTTGTAACTCTTCTCGTCCTAAAACTTTTGTGTTGTATGGTGATGGCTTCTTTGAGACAATTCACAGAATGAGTCTTGATTTCAAAATGTTGGAATTTTTTTCTTGTTTTCGACCTGTGGCTAAAATTCAGTGAATTATGTCTATTCTGTCTTTGAAAAGTAGTTATGTTAATTATTTTATTGATGGCTGAAAAACATTCTGTCTCTCTCTACCCTTCCCCCACCAAGGGTGTGTGTGCCCACACTCATGTGCCTATGCCTCTGTATGTGTACTTAATGCTTATGTTTTGACCATGACAATAGAAGCAACTCTTTTCAGAGATGATGCTGTACAAGGAATAATGTTTCAAAACCACAGTTTTCCAATGCTGGTTGTGAGACGTTTCAATTTGAAATGTTTATCATGTGAATTGTCAAGCTTGAAATGCCTTGTAATTTCCTTCATGCTGTGTATATAAGTATTTCCATCTTCATTGATACATGCTTATCTCTTTTGAATTTTTTCTCTCTGTAGTGCCATAATTTTTCTCATTCAATTTTTTAATTAACTGTGAACAGTTATTTTTGTGTTCTGATGGCGTATGGTGGCCTGCAAGATGTAAGAGATGAGATACCATATACTCATTAGTTGGTGAAAATGTGGCTCAACAGGAGTCTTATAGTTTTCTGGTCCTACATTTGGTCTACAGTTTCTGAGGGAGCAAAAAACTTCATTTGTAACTGGTCTTGTTCGCACTCGTTTGCTGCCATTGTATACACTATCTGCTACCTCACCATACTTAATTGCATCTGCAAACTGGGTTCTTGGGGAGTTGGCATCCTGCCTACCGAAAGTGAGACCTCCTTACTATTGCTGTCACTACTTCTCTAACACAAGGATTTTTTTGCTTCATTTATGCCTTGCAACCTTGTTTGCCAAATTCCAATATCTTAGTATGTGAATGCTCAATGTAACACCCTGAGACCTCTCTTTTTACTTTCTGCCTTGATTTCAGGAGATGAATGCAGATGTATATTCATCATTGCTCAAGGCACTTGCAATGACTGATACAGGGCATACTTCTTGCTATCCTGTTCGTGTGTCTGCAGCTGGGGCAATTGCTGAGCTTCTTGAAGTAGATGCCATATTTTTCCCCTAATTCTGCAATTTGGCATTCAGTGTGTTTCTAGTTTCTCACTCTTGCAATGTTTGTTTTCTTCAGAACAACTATCAACCACCTGACTGGTTGAAGCTTCTTCAGGTTGTGATTGGTAGGATAAATGTTGAAGATGAAGAATCATCAATTTTATTTCAGCTTCTCAGTTCTGTGGTAGCAGCTGGCGGTGAAGATGTTGCAGACCACATCCCATACATGGTTTCATCATTAGCTGACAAACTGGAGAAGTTCGTACATCCTTATCTTGAGCCATGGCCTCAAGTGCGTGTGAATTGCTCCAACCAGTGTTTTTCTTTTTTTCTTCCAATTATGGTAATCTTGGAACAATGGCTTCAAGTACATATCAACTGATAGGGCCAGGAAGGTTTTCTAGTTATCATAATCTTGATAAGTGGGCAAGAAAAGCATCATATGAGTAAGAAATCTTGGTTCATCATCAATGTGGAGTAAAAGAGAAGAGACACACAAAAGTTTATAATAAGAAACTATTGTACATATGACATTATTTTATAATTTGATTGTACCAGATGAAGGCTATCATCAATAATTGTGTGTTGTTCATATATCTTTTATTTAAGTTGCAGTTAAAAAAGCTTGTAGTTAGACCTTGGGTTGGGTTGATCAGTTCACCTTGGGTGTGCACCAGTCACCTCATTGCCTGTTGTTGTTTATATATCTTTGTGTATCCACATATGGAGTCACTTCCTTCAGAGGATATGGTTCTTACCCATCATATGGTACATTGGTTGGGTGCTTCAAAGAATATGGTTGCCTATTTTCTTCAATTCATTTATGTAGCTATTCTAAATCTCACAGCAAACATGTGATGTGTTTCCATGAATACCATCTTTGTTCTTACCATGAATTTTATACATTGAAGCTCATGATCCCTTGCTATAGGTTTGAAGGGGTTTGAGGTTGTCATAATTCATGCAAATATCCCTTAATTTGTCTGTTATTCTGGAAATGTGGTTCTGTTCAAGAACTCAACTGATGTTGTCTGCTGTAGGTGGTTGACAAGGGCTTTGCAGCATTAGCAGTAATGGCTCAATCTTGGGAGAACTTCATGCCTGAAGAGATCGAGAAGACTGAATCAACCAAAAAGTGGGCATTGGGTAGACTGGCCATAGGCAAAGCCTTTTCAGCACTGTTGCAACAAGCTTGGCTTACACCCATGCATATGGAGGTTAGTCTTTGCCTTTTATCCATAGTGTGGAAGAGAAGAATGGATTTCTTCAGCTTACAACATGTGTTTGTGCAAATGTACACATGCACTGTAACTCACTCAATCTGCTGCTTGGTTTAGTTTGCACAAGTTTTGAGCAATTATCATGTCAAAACGGCTTATTAGAACAAATTTTGGTGATATTGACTTCTGGTATTTGTATTGCAAGCACATTAAGGCTTGCATCAGCGCAATTTTATGATATGCTTCATAGGGTCCCTTTGTTTTTATTCCTTTTGGTTTTGCCTTTGAAAAGGTTCTGAGACTACACTCTCTGTGCTCTCGATCTTTCTTTTATGTCTGACAAGTAATAAACTTCTGTGGTATTGCTGCTTCAAGATGTCATAAATAGTTGCTTGGGTCTTGATAAACATTTTGTTTTGGATTGGATAAGGATCAAGGTGAGGTTTTTCCTACACCATCATGCATAGATGATTCGTCAACACTTCTACAATCCATTATGCTCTCTGTTACTGAAAGCCATGCAATGTTGGAGCTTAAGCTGTCTGAGCTCTTGCTAATTTGGGCTGGTCTGATTGCTGATTGGCATGCTTGGGAAGAATCCAAAGATTTATCCATTTTCAACTGCATCAAGGAAGTCATTAGGCTACACAGAAAACATGTACTTAAGAACTTTATCACGAGACAGATGCCATCACCTCCATCTCCACCGGTGCCTCAACAATCTATAATTGAAGGCATTGCTGCATTTGCTAGTGAGGCTATTTTACAATATCCATCTGCAACATGGAGGGCATGTTCATGTGTGCATATGCTACTTCATGTCCCAATTTTTTCAGCAGAAAACAATGACTTGAAACAGTCATTGGTAATTGCTTTTACTCAAGCTGCTTTTTCACGTTTCAGAGAAACTAAAAGCAAGCCTTGTTCACTGTGGAAACCTTTGCTGCTTGTTATATCATCATGCTATTTGTGCTACCCTGATACTGTAGAGGGGATTTTAGAGAAGGGCATGGAGAGTGGCTTCAAAATTTGGGCATCTGCCCTGGCTTTCACTTGCACGAACTCTTACAAGTCTGGTCTGCTTACAAGGTCTGAGCTAAAGTTGACAGGTTGGCATTTAATTCTTTTCTCGTCCAAGGCTCTAAGGAAAGCTGGCCATCATACATTGTACATAAGCTTGCAATTTGCTCTATAGATTTTTGTTACCAGCCTTGACTGGAAAAAGATTATGCCCATTGTAAGCTGAACCCCAAAGCGCATGCTAAATGGTTGTTTATTCTCAGCGATGACACTGGCCAAGGTAATTCAACACATGTTCGCACAAGAGAATTCAGACAGGGATTTGTTGAGGAATTGCTTTAATTCACTGATGGAGGTGTCAATACGCCTGAAAGAAGTGCAGGAAGACATGGAAGAGGATGACGACTTAAATGAGCCTGAAGATGATGAGGATGATGATGGAGATGCTGATAGTGATTATGAGGTCTGTTCTTCAATTTTCCTTTTAAAGTTTTATTTGTTGGGGAATAGTGATAGCATCTTCATACAACCAAATAATCAGTATGTGTAACATCTAAGCAAGCTATCAGTTGTGCTTGAATGTGTTGGCAGCTGCTATAAATACTAGTTAAGTATGGGAATTTTCTAGGAATGGGCTTCTGCAACGTAAATTGTTTTACTCCACTTGATTGATTATTATTATGGTTATGTTATTTCTCACTAGGACTCTGAGGGCGACGAGCGTGAGGAAACTGAAGAGGAGTTTCTGGAAAGGTATGCAAAAGCAGCTAGTTCCCTTGACAATGATTCGTTTGTCGAGGAGGGGGATGTGGATGATCAAGAGAATGAAATTGAATTGGGTAAGTATATGTATTGTAATAATCTGGAGGCTACATCCTTACAAGCTAGTTGCTGGTTTGTCACGGTTGGAGTGCATATCATTTTCCTTCAAACTATTTCCAAAATTTCCAATATTAATAGATGGACCAAGTGTCTGAGGTCACTTCCCTATAATGATTCCAGTGTGTTCAGCATTGATCCACATTGTTTCTTGGATAAAAGGTTGACTCCATTACAATTATCACTTTTGCACATATGTTGTTTTTATAACATCAGGATGACCTGGCATATTTGCAGGTTCCTTAGAGGAAGGAGACGAGCAAGGGATTGTCTTTTCATTGATAGAGAAATACCGTGTTGCACTAATACATGGACAAGCGTTGCCATCACAGACCATATCAAACTTCTTGAATGTCTTTCCAGAATGTAAAATTTTCTTTCTGTAACCAAGCCTCGCCATTCTTCAAAATTCTGTGAGTTTTCGACAATATTTTGATGACTTCCGGCATTTTCTTTTGTCCAGCGTTTTCTTCGGTTTTGCTCGTATAAAGCCGGGTATTGAAATGGGCTGTTTGATTAAACAGGCTGCTATGCAAGTCCAAAAGAAAAATGTGCAGAGATGTATAAATTAAATAGATGTTGAGACCATTATTTCTATTTTCGTTTAATTCTTAGACCTGTTATTTGTTAGCTGCGTACCGACCCTTTTTAAGGAGCCTGCACTTCCTTAACGGGTACATCAACCTAAGGGCCCAGGCCGAAGGAGAAAAAAGGGTTATAGACTGACTCTTAATAGCTCATTTCCAAAATCTGGATTGACGTTTCGTTATTTCTTAAATTCTCTGCTAATGCCCTCCCTTCATTAAATTATTCTCTGTAGCTAAATGCTAGAATAAGTCAAAGATTAATGGTACAACCTGGCAACAAGGAATGAAAAATTGATATATCATAAATTTACAATTTTGAAGGGAAAAAAAAAGCAAGGAAATTTGAGGCCATACCCTCTCGATCAAAATTGCAAAGGAATTAACATTAAAAAGAGCCTCTTCCAAGAGTCACTAATATTTCTGAATACTCTGCGTCCGCCCAGTTTACCAGCCCAAGACAAATGGAAGACAGCTTGAAAAAGTTTGCTCTAAATCAGGAAAAAAAAAAATGTCGAACATTATCACGCATATCACACTTGCTTTATAGATAATCTCTCCGGCAAAGAGCACGACAGAAACCTATAGCATAATGATTAGCTGCTAACATCTTGACTTAGTAATGATGAAGATTCATGGCTAAAAAGCGTAATGGCAAAAGAAGTTAAAAACATACTCATTAGTTCATATGTGACAATCATAGATGTTCCGTGGAATGACATTTTTAAAAAACTAGGACCAAAGCCTCTGTGGAAGCCCCACCATCCATCTTCTTTTAGAAGTGTTTTTGTCGTCTTGAGTACTGAGGGTCTTCCAGCACCATAATTATCCATAACCTGACAGTTATAAGATGACTTCATCAGGGTGATTCATGTAACATTTATGGAACAAGCCATTAATTTGAAGCATGGGAAAAAATATATGTAGAGTATATTACTGAAAAAAAAACAAAAACAAAAACAAAAACAAAAACAAACACCAGCCACCATTCCTGATTTAGCCTGGACTGTCACCATTTCTATATGAGATGGTTTCTTATCCATATCATCTCTATAGCTCAAGCTCCCAAAAAAGTAAGAACAGAACAGAATATTTAAGCCTTCGGTTAGGGTTGCTGCAATAGATACGCCTCCAAATAATGTGTTAGGCAGCACCGTAGGCACCCACCCCACCAAAGTGCAGACGCTGGGGACTGGCTAACAACTGTTAATCTATATAAATCACGGATGCCTTCAATCTACATCACTTTTTGTAAAACATCAAGAGGCCCATCATAATAGAGAGTCCCAGGAAGCCCTTGCACCATTAGTCCTTGGCATACCTGGTTTTGAGGAGATCCCGAGGATTCATCCTGCGCTGCAAAAAATTCTAGGGAGAAATATGCTAATTCACATCCATGAGGAACATAACAAATGATATCAGGGCACAATCCTAGGCTTGCCTATATATGCTGTAGTTGATCCAGCATGTGGCAAGTAGCCCGATCTGTGTTCCGTACAAAAACTACCACTAGATACTCCTGGTTTCAAAACCATCTTACAAGTTCATGTATTTACAACATCAGGAGCCATTTTGATTGCAAGCCAAAGGTGCAGAAGCACCAAAAATTTCAGCCCTAAATATTTGAGTTCAGATCTTTTCTTCGGCTTTGGTAAGGCCCAACCATGTATCAGTGTTATGTTCCCGAATTGTGAACCTAGCATTTTAGGCAATCATCTTATATGTCTGCGTGTATCTGGCCAGAACAATTCCATAAAATTTTTAAAAACTGAGAACAAGGAAATATATATGAATTCAACCAACACACCGAGTTGCATACATTTCAAAATGTACACAGTGGATGCCACGGACTATGCACAAGGAGATTAGTTGTGTATGCTTCAACATGTGCATGGTGCACTTAAGTACAAGGATCCGGGAGTACGGAAGAACTGAATTACATACCACATCCAAAGGTACATACCACAAGAATCTAAATTTGACATCATGCTTGCTGCTCCATCTGTGATTCCAATACGCGTTGCTTCAGGCATATCAAAGCCCACTACATATCTCGGCATCATATCTTTTGACACTTCAAGAGATGTCGAAGCGAGGTCCCTACCAGGCAACACTCCAATGGCCGATGTGCCAGAACCCCTAAAAATACCAGGAATACCATCATTCCTCAAAATCTTTTTGAACACAGTTATTCCCCACATGTGAGCGAATCCAGCATCAGCTACTTGCATTGTAGTCTTTACAACTGCAGTTGGATGCAGCAACGTTTGCTGAGCAGTAAAGAGAACAGCTCCAAATCCTGTCGAGTCCAGCCTGAGTCAAGTTCACTAAGGTTATCACAAGGGTTAGTTTCAGGACCACTAGCTACTGGGGCAGTTGAAGAGAAAAATCCACCAAATATAAGGGAAAAGGAAAAGAAAGAAAGAAAGACATAAAAAAGAAACCCCCAACCAAAAATCATAAGAAATTAAAGCAAGCTCGGAAGGAAAAAAATCGTGCTTAGGCACACATTCACCAAGTCTGAATCTTTGAATAAACAAAGTCAGACGTGTAGGTGAAATGTGGAACATGGGCACCATAACAAGTGTAATCTCCACTCCCTGGAAATAACGCGAGCTGGTTCCACCACATCATAAAACTCCTCTCAACTTGTACACACACATGTATTCTAAATCCTTCTTAGTTTTGACCATGTCACGATTCTGAGCAGCAAACGCCTTTTCCATTAAGATATCGAAAAGAGAGGAATAAAATGAAAATTTAGTCAATTAAAACACCATCTTAAAGATCCCGTTGAAGACATTAATAGCAATACGCTATGCTTTTTACTGGCTTAAAAAAAAAAAAAAAGTAAGTAAGATGGGCGAGAGCCCAAAACGTGACACAAACTTGAGCGAAAACGAGGAATCTGGCCCAGTTGACGTCGGTGTCAGCAAGGGCCAGGTTTGGAGCGGCTGCGGCCTCGGCGTGGACGGCCATGGACCTCCCATCCACCTTTCTATCTCTATCCCTGTTCCCCCAACTCGTCCCGTCAACCAGTTCTAAACCTCAGAAAACGTATCAGCAAATGATATTAACGCACTATCTTGCATGACTGATGCAGTGAATCAACTCTCGTCCGACTGAACTCTATTAACATTATTAACTAATTATATCAACATTTCCAAACTTTTGTTACTAGAAGAGCATTGTCCAACAATTAACAGAGAAGCATAAACATCATATATTATACTAATGATTTTAATAATATTCTTCAATACCTACTAATCACACAATTACAATACTCAAACTTCTTCATTAATTTCTAATCTAAATTCGAAGTAACTTCACTGTGTTTTGACACCAAAGAACGTTTGCCAACTTTGTTTGCAAGTAAGGGACCCACATACTGGCCCTACCTGTCGATCCCATTGGTCCTTCTGGGTACGGAATCAAGCTGATGCACGGAATCTATTCCCTGCGCACCAATTACAGCTGTATTCTTCGCCCACTCACCCCAAAATTAATCAAGACCGTCCACTGGTTCTACTACATTTCCCTCACAGTCTCCGCCGAATCGTGGATGTTCAAAATCTCATTGATCAGTTTCTCACCCAATCAAGAACAAGACGTCGGTATATAAAACCTCGTCGGAAGTCCTAGGACACGTGGACGTTCCAAAACGCAAAATCTCGAGCGTCCATTTTGCTTCGCGTAGTACCACAGCGGCTGGCAGGGAAGTACACTTTTCCATTTCTCCAACCCTAGCAAAAGCATCAAAATTGCGTTTGAGATCCTTTTCCCCAAAATGTTCTGGGACTCTCGGCCATTATTTTTAGAATAATTTTCAATTTATTTTTTTAAAAGGGGAGATAGGCATTCTATTTATCGATTGCTTGCTTTAACAAGGTACGTCATTCAATTTCTTTTAGATACTAGTCTTTTAACGCGTAGCAGTCTTCGTTTCTCCTTTCTTCTGTGCGCTTGTGCGTGGCTCTGGAAGAGCTTTGTTAGCCGATCGTGTTTTGATTTGCGTCTAGGATTTATATATTTGATTGATTTAGCTTGCGCCGTTTGGGATTCTTGTGAATGTCATATTTTTTCAATTGCTTTTGTTTTCATTTTTTTTTTTTTTTAATATTCGGCTGATTGTTGGTCTTAATTTTGGATTTGTCGCTGGCTGTAGTTGTTTCTTTGTTTCTGATAAAATATGATTATTATTTTGTAAAATTGTCTGTGAAAATTCGATGATATCAGTGTTGTCTACTGTGAGCTGCTCAATAGTATACGTCTAGGGCACGCAGTGTGATTGTTTCTTATAAACAGTAGTGTGGTTGTCGATAATTTTAGGTATGGCAACCGTGGGACCATCTTCAGCATCCACTGGACCGCGGTATGCGCCAGAGGATCCTAGTCTTCCTAAGCCATGGTTAGGATTGATTGATGGAAGCACTGGTCTTTTATATTATTGGAATCCTGAAACCAACATCACACAATATGAAAAGCCGGCTTCCTTGCCTCCACCATTACCACCAGGTCCACCACCTACTGCTTCTACTCCCAAGTTGGCTCAATTACCGGTGGCTAATTCAGTTCAACCAAATGGTCTGGTGGCTCAAGCTACACAACAGATTACCCAGGCAATGCTACAGCAGGGGCAACAGGTCAGCCAGTCGCCTCTGCAGCATGGACAGGCAATGGCACAGTATCAGGCTTCTTCAGTGGCACAGGTTTCTAACTTGCAGGGTGCACAGCAACAAGGTTCACAGTTGGGTCAGACAATGCAACAGCCAGGGCAGTTGAGACCGCAGATGATGCAGCATCCAGGTCAACAAATGCTGTCCTATATTGGCCAGCAAATGCCTCAACAGGGAGGTCAGCAGTTGGCACAGCATCCGGGGCAGCCTATTCAGCAACAAGCCATCCAGCAGATGCCACCACATCAAAGCATGCAGATGCCACCACCACATGGCCAACAATATATCTATCAGCAAACACATTATATGGCATATCAACAAAGCATTCTTCAGCATGGCCAACAGAACTCACAGCAGCAGAATCAGCTAAGTGCACAAGGGCTGCAGTTTCCTAATCAAAATGAATATAAGGCAGGACCCCCAAAAAGGGAGGAGGGTGATTTTGAACAAGCAAATCAGACTGGATCTTCTCCAGCTCATTTTCAGCAGGCTGGTGCATCATCCTTGCATAATCTGCCTGCTGGAAGCACTCCAGTTTCAGCAGGCATCCATGCAGGTCAAGCTCAGCAGTTTGGTGGCTCTGCACCCAATATGAAGCAGCCTTCATCAGTGGTCCAGTTGCAGAGTGATATTGGTCATCAACAACATGGTTCTAGGCTTCCAAATCAGATGGGTGCATCTGCAATGCATAGTCAGCAGTCTACTGCACCTCCTGTTGGTCTAAATATTGGTTATGAGAGGAATGTACATGGTATGGGTGGCAGTGATTACTATTTCAGTCCTAAACTGGAAGGGCCAGCAATGACTCCTAGTCAGCCCAATCTCGCAGCAATACCAATGGCACGAAATCAGCAGGTATATTGTTCTATTGGCTGGTGTATCTAGTATATGCTGATTTTGGTTTTATCAAATGGCAGAACCAAAACTTTAGTTTTTTACCCAAAGTGGTAGAACTATGGCGACAAAAATGGGTGTTGTTGCTACTTTTATTTGGATCATATATCATGTCTGGATATACTTACCAGAGAAGATGTTGTTTGTATTTCAACTTTTCAGGAGTCAAGGATGGGTGGCGTTCCTTTCAAGGATGTCACACCTGGTTATGCCAGTGGATTTAATTCAGCTGGGCATTCCATGAATAACACGTATAGCCATGCACCTGCTGGCCCACCATTTCTTAATAATGCTTTCGTGAGGCCACCTTTTACTGGAACTTCAGACATTTCCAACCTTTCACCTGCTGAAGTTTACTGCCAGGAGCATGAAGTCACAGCTACGGTCTGTTATTTAATTCATTCTAGCACCATAATGCCTGTTTGTCATTCCAAGTGGTGCTAAAGTCAACTACTCCTGGCTCTTTCTCATTCACTTCAGCATAATCTGTGGCCACTTCTATTACTAGTAGTTGTTGGTGGGAGTTGTGGTTATTGAAGATTCAGTGAGAGTGATGTTACTTTTCTTTATTATGTCCCAGTAATTGAAGATTTTAAGCTGGTGATTGTTTATATTATTTAGATAAAATGATGTTGTTTAGATGTGATCAGTGCTATATTTGGCTTTAGGGAATATTGTCTCAGAATATTTGGAATTTATTTTAAGGCCTCCCTTGAGTTTCTTCTAAATAAATTCTTTTGCTTGGTTTCCTTAGCATGTGATGAGTCAAATCATTGAGAACTTGAGTTTTCTGGTTGTGGAAGGTGGCCTTGTAGTTGTTTATGCTGGTATGCATGCTGAAGCCGATGTGATGTCTTCTACTTCCTATTTTGTTAGCAGGTTAATGAACGATAAGACATGTTTATGATATGATACTTTGATAGAGGTTACACCACACATGTTATGCTTCGCATGGTACTTCAATGAAATTTCTTCTCTGTGTGTACAAATTTTCTTTCTTACAAATAGTCTGGATAATTTCAGTGCTTGGTTCCTTTATCTTGTTAATGGTGCCATGTTTAATGAACTTGGATGGTCACTCCTGTTTTCTGCTACATTATGTAGGGTGACAATATTCCTCCTCCATTCATGACATTTGAATCCACTGGTTTTCCCGTAGAGATTCTGCGAGATGTAAGCTTTTCATTCTTTATGAAATTTGTTTCTGTCACTAGGTTCAGAAAGACAAATATTAGATCTACTTCACCAGTTTTTTTTGAGTTAATTCTGATTTTGTAATTTTAAACTCATTAGTTCTAACTTGTCGCAGGTGCGATATCTGCTCCAGAGGAGGAGCATATGTCGTACGCTGCCTGCTATTGGCACATTTACACATCCAACAAGTAGTGTGATTTTTGGAGGCTGCAAAATGGACAGTTGGAGCCTTTGTTGCGCATCTTCTAGAAGGGGTGGTTGGCTTTTTGTCCAATTCACACCTGATGTGACTGGCGTTTCTTGCTTATTGGCTCCACCTCTTATGTCTTTATTGGCCTCTTTTAGTTGGATCGAGTTGCTTCTGTAAGCAACTGTATACCTGTGGATTTTTAGTTTTCTTTCTTTCTATCATGACACATATTGATCCCAATCCCTTTTGTGTTACTTGAAAGTGTGGAATTAATCTTCCTGGTTCTGATGATCATCATTCACCTTTTGATTTCAGATACATTCTGCTGGATTCTTATCTCCTACCCCAATCCAGGCTCAAACATGGCCAATTGCACTGCAAAATAGAGATATAGTGGCAATTGCCAAAACTGGCTCCGGTAAAACATTGGGCTACTTAATCCCTGCCTTCATACTTATTAGAAAACGCCGCAACAATCCTCAAAATGGCCCAACAGTCTTGGTATTAGCTCCAACCAGGGAGCTTGCAACACAAATACAAGATGAGGCAATAAAATTTGGTCATTCTTCAAGGGTCTCTTGCACTGTGAGTTTTTTCTTTTATTCACATTATCGTTTTGGATATTGCTTCATCCAATAACTCAGCCTTTTATTTACTTATCAATAAATAGAAAGGAAATCTTACTCCCTTATTTCAGTGCTTGTATGGTGGAGCGCCAAAGGGCCCTCAGTTAAAAGAATTAGATCGAGGGGCAGATATCGTTGTAGCTACTCCTGGTCGACTTAATGATGTCCTTGAAATGAAGAAGGTCAACTTCCAGCAGGTCTCACTTTTTGTACTTGATGAGGCAGATCGAATGCTTGATATGGGTTTTGAACCTCAAATCCGTAAGATTGTGAATGAGATGCCTCCAAGAAGACAAACACTTATGTATACTGCAACTTGGCCAAAAGAAGTCAGGAAAATAGCAAGTGATCTTCTTTTTAATCCTGTGCAAGTGAACATTGGAAGTGTTGATGAACTTGCTGCAAACAAGTCTATCACACAGGTATTTGTCAACATTTCTTTATTGATTTGGATTGATGGTTTTTTATTTTATCCAAAATCAATGGAATGGGTAATAGTTTATATTTTCTGTGTTTAAATTAAATGTCTTATATGAATGTAGTTATTTTATATCGTCTTAAACCATTTGTTGAATTTTTTTCTCATGTTCTTCTTCACCTCATACTCTCTCTCTCTCTCTCTCTCTCTCTCTCACACACACACACACACACACACATACGTACTCAGGTATGTCTTCTATTTAATCTTTTCATTCCCTTTTTCTAGTTGCATTTTCTATGTTATTCTATTGCATTCTGCATGTGTTCCTTGTTGCCCTAAGCAAGACTATACAATAACTGCAGTATGTTGAAGTAGTCCCACAGATGGAGAAGGACAGGCGATTGGAGCAGATCCTTAGAGCACAAGAGAGAGGTTCTAAGGTCATTATTTTTTGCTCCACAAAGAAGTTGTGCGACCAGCTTGCACGCAGTATTGGACGCAAGTTTGGTGCTACTGCAATCCATGGAGACAAGTCTCAAGCTGAAAGAGACTGGGTTCTAAATCAGTTCCGGAGTGGGAAGTCTCCTGTTTTAGTTGCCACTGATGTTGCTGCTCGTGGTTTAGATATCAAAGACATAAGGTTAGCTTTTTTTTCTTCATTTGTATAGAATTTCTCTGAAATTCCTGATGGCAAGCTTAGAGAACACATGGTAGGACATGGTGGGATACTAATTGGCTGACCATAATTAAGTTTATTATTTGGTTGCTGGGGCTTAAGCTTTATGTATGGCTTCCTGTTAGGTTCTTACACTCTATCTTTATCACACAGGGTAGTGATCAACTATGATTTCCCTACCGGGATTGAGGACTATGTTCACCGAATTGGTAGAACTGGGAGGGCTGGTGCAACTGGTGTGTCATACACCTTTTTCTCTGAGCAAGATTCAAAATATGCAGTTGACTTGATTAAAGTCCTGGAGGGAGCAAACCAGCATGTGCCTTCAGAGATACGAGACATAGCTTTGCGCGGAGGGCCTATTGTTGGCAAGGATCGAGGAATGGTAAACCATTTTGATTCTGCTCCTGCTGGTAGTGGACGCTGGGAATCCAGTGGCCGAGGTGGAATGAGGGATGGCTTTGGGGCCCGTGGTGGGATGAGGGATGGCTTCTGGGGCCGTGGTGGAATGAGGGATGGTGGCTTTGGTGGTCGTGGTGGCATGAGGGATGGCAGCTTTACCGGTCGTGGTGGCATGAGAGATGTAGGCTTTGGTGCTCGTGGCGGCATGAGGGATGGCCCCTTTAATAGTCGTGGTGGAAGAAATGACTCGTTTTCTGGTCGTGGAAATAGAGGACGGGGATTTTCTGGCCCTATTGGTGGCAATGGTAGTTGGGATAGGAATGAGCGTGGTCCACATGACCGCTACAATTATATGGATAGTCGAGGGCGTGGACGTGGACGTGGACGTGGACGATTTGATGGTAGAAGAAACAATACTGACAGGGGTAGGGGCAGGAGCTATAGCCGTAGCCCTGAGAGGTTTCGAACATGGGGCTACAGCCGTAGCAAAAGCAAGAGCAGGAGCCGGAGCCGGAGCCAGAGCCGGAGTTGGTCACGTGATCGCAGTCGTAGCTATAGCCGGAGCCCCAGACGTGGTCGCAGCTACAGCCGGAGCCCTCGTCGTAGTCGCAGCTACAGCCGGAGCCCTCGTCGTAGTCGCAGCTACAGCCACAGCCCTCGTCGTAGTCGCAGCTACAGCCGCAGCCCTCGTCGTAGTCGCAGCTACAGCCGCAGCCCTCAACGTAGTCGCAGCTACAGCCGTAGTCCTCAACATGGCCACGGCCATGGCCACAGCCACAGCAGCCGCAATGACAGATTTGGTAGTCCAAATGATAAAAGTTGTATTGAGAAGAATGCCGCAGTTCCAGAAGTGAAGGCTTCTGGACCAGGGATGTCTCCTATGTCCCCAGGAACACATGGTGATGCATTTTCGGGAGCAGAGCAGGTAACAGCCGTTGTTAATGCTGAGTCAACTCTTTTGGAGGCTCCAGCAGATCAAAGCCTTCAATCAGTCCAGGAAACTTGAGGTTCTGATGCGAGAATTTCGTGGATTTTGAGCAGGGTGACCAGCCAGTGTGTTGTTGATTAAATGGTTCGTGTGAGCTATGACTACTAACTCTTTTTCATGCTGGGCATGGTAAGGTAATGGTCAATTTTGATAGCGTATCCAGCTGCCTTAGCCAGTAGGTGATTTTTCTGGCGGAGATTACACTCAAAACTGGTAGCTACTACGTTTTTTTCTTGTTGGTCAGCAAGCTTGTAGCCACTATGGCTTTTGAGTCAAAAGAGTTTCATATATCACGGTTGAAACTAGTTCTAGGATGTTTGGATTAGGTTAGCTTCCGTCTTTATGTCTTTTCACTAAGGCAGAACTTCCTATTATTGATCTTAGACTCGTACGGACCTGTGATTGGCATAAGAGTGCCTATGCCCTTACGCTGACTTGACAACTTAATGGATTTTTATCGCTACAAATGATTTTTCGCATATATGAAATTATCATTTTTCCTTAATGCACAAGATTTTATTTATATCTTTATTTATTTAATTACGGGTTTCAGCCTCAGTGGGCTACCAGCTACCTATAATTGGGTGACGGCGAGCTGTTCAAAGTCCAAGCAGTGAATTGTGTTGTGTAATAGTGCACACTCCTCTCAGGCGTAGGGCACCTACGAAGCCAGGGCTTGGGCCCTCTGGCGCCAATCGGACCGTTGGACATCTTCGTAGTCTATTCAAAGAGTCGTTAGAGATTCGACCCGGGAAAAAAATTAAGCGGTGGGGAACATGACAATAACCAGAACTTAATCTCATTTATTTTCTGATGTAGACAATGACAAGAGTTAAGACTGGGGGGCAGTGTATGTAGAATGTAGGTAAGAAAAATATGAAAGGAGATCGAACCAATCGATGGAAGTGATGGGCTTTTGTCGCTCTAAACCGATTGTGAAGAGGGTTATGGATAGACACAATCTCCGTATAACCCATGCAATCCTTGCATACCGGGCACAATGATAGGAGCTGATGGCCCATGTATAGGGGGGCACAGCATTATTATACCATACCCCCTTATCAGGAACTTGTATCTTCACCTGGTTACATCTCCATTATTGTTCAATCAGATATTGATCCAAACAGTTATGGAGACCTCTCAATAGAAACTAGGTAGCATTGGCTGGAAGAACTGATAGAAGAAATGGGAAACTTGGTCTTGCTTCATCATCCACAGCTTTTTCCAGAAACCATGGAAAACCTGCTTTGAACCAGACTAGTTCCTTGCACAGGGCGTTAGAGGCGCCAAGGGCTAACGTTGGAACTGGAAAGAAATGTATGACAAATGGAAATAATTCTTCTGGCTTTCCCGCTCCACCATCACGTGTTCTTCAGGTGCTTCCTTCTTTAGAATAACATTGTCTGTGTATCCCTGCTCTTTTGTTTTTAACAAAATGAAAAGAGGAAAGTTGTTTACATTCCTTATCATCTATTGAGCTGGGATATATTCTTGGTTAGGAGCTAGATGCAACATTGTTTAAATATGACTCCACCTGTTAGGTTTCTTGCTTTTTTTTTTATTATTTTCTTTGTTTTTTGGTTTCAGATGACTGTTTTATTCAACTTTTCTTTTGAACAGAGTGGAAGTGCTCCTGGTTCTATTCAAGCTGTCGATAACATTTTCAATGGGAAGGTTTTACCTTATTCTAATCAATTAAAAGTTGCCCTTCCCATCAATAGTGGCTTTTCTGATTTTGAAACAAGTGCTCATGAGCAGACTGGAATGGATAAGATGCAAACAAAGTTTCACGGTGCAAAAACTGGTAGTGATTCTAGGTGAGCGAAATCATGAACCTAGAACAAACAAAAGTTTTGCCGCTAAAGCCAAATGACCAAAGTAGGCAATATTAATGTGCAAGGAAATGTTATTATATGCACTGATCAATGCAGCAAAGATGATTCGCCAATTGAACCTGGTGATGCAAAGTTCTTTGTTACAAGGTCGTATAACGAAGATGATGTGCAGAAAAGTATCAAATACAATGAGTGGTCTTCAACACTCCATGGAAACAAGAAGCTGCAGAGTGCCTATGAAGATGCACTGAAGATAGCTGCAGGAAGACCAAGAGGCTGTCCCATCTTTCTTTTCATTTCTGTGAGTTTTAACGACAGAAACTCTGATTTTGTGTTTTCCATTCGTTGGTTACAGAAATTGATGTCTTCAATCTTCTGCATCCACTAGACCATGCTGATAAGGTGTTCTCTTGACACATGCAAGCGGTCAGTTCCGTGGGGTTGCTGAAATGTTGGGCCCAATTGACTTCCACAAGGATAAGGATTTTTGAAAGCAGGATAAATGGAGTGGTAGCTTCTCTGTCAAGTGGCATATCATCAAGGATGTGCCAAATATGAGTGTTGGACACATTGTAGTGGAGAACAATGAGAACAAGCCAGTAACTCACAGCAGAGATACTCGAGGTATGCCGGGGGTTTCTTCTGCATGGTTGGTCGCTTTGTTTCCTTTTTTGTTTTACCCTTTGCTGCTTGTGCAATTATGAATGCTAGATCCCAGTATTAATAATTCAAACCTTAACCGAACTACAAATTCTCCCTAATCCTTATCCTTTGGAGTGGTTACTTTTTTTGCACTTTGTAGATTATATTCTTTCTCATTCAGAACCAACAATGTTTAGAGTTTTGACGATGATATTTTCTTGTCTAATAAGTATTATTAACCTGGTTATTTTACTAAGTGGATGCTTTAATGAAGCATGTGGTTACCTTTTCTCTGCAGATTTTGTATGAGCAAGGGATGGAGATGCTGAAAATATTTAAAAACCATGCATCGAAGACCTCTCTACTTGACGACTTCACGTACCATGAAAACCATCAAAAAGTTATGCAGGAAGAGAAGGTCAGAGTCATATTCAAAATTTTTGAACCTACACATCCTAACAGGAATATGAATTGTCTTATTGAGCTTTCTCCAAATAAAGAGAAGAAAATTATGAGGCAGAACAACTCTAAATTCTTGAAGGAAACTGATTTATCTACCAGTGAGCAGGTTACTTCGAATTCTAACGATCCCAATCTTAGTGTGTCTGAAATTTCTAGACAGACCATGGTGAAAATCGAAGATGATATTGCATCTCATATAAAGATTGGTTCACTTGATATAAACCCAAAAAGGGCAGAGTCCAAGCCATTGCCCGATGCCGCTACTTGTACTTCTAGTAATGAGTTTACTGAAGTTGCCACAATGGGATCAGTTAATGTAAAAATTAATGGGTTTGCAGAATCCTCTAGTTTTCTTACTGTTGGCACTATCCCTCTTGATCCCATGGCACTGCAGGTTGAGAAAGGCGGTGCATTCCCTCAACGTGCATCTAACAATAATTGATGCAGCAAAGGGTTCTGGTTAAGCGGTTTTGTGGGCTACAGGACTTGTTGAATTCAATTAGTTGTTCCAGGTCAGCCCGTGTTTTCTCTTCTTTATGCAGTTACTTCTATGTGTAGGACGTGGTGGGGGATTTCTTTTGTTGCCGTTTACTTAAACTTGAAGCTCCTTTGTCACGAAGTTCTAAAAATTTTCTTTTTTGGTCTTCCTAATCTGAATTCTGCTACTGCAAAAAGTTAAAAGCGCCTGGATTGCCGGGCATCAAATGATAGGAAATATTTTTTTTGCTTAACTTTGAAGAATCACAAATATAAAGTAATTTTTTTTTTTGACTTATTTTTACGTAGCGGTTCTTTAAATTCCATATGGGTTGGCCCAGGCGAGTTGGACTCCCGTTGAAGCAAAATATCATTGAGTGACTGTCTGACAAGTTTGGTGCCTTCGACTTTATCATTCCTCAGGAGTCAGAAACTCGTGTACCACCCGTTTAAGGGTCCTAATCGTGTTGAGACTTCCCTCCTGTCATTGACTTCTCATTGTTCTGTGAATTCATTGGCGTTATGCAATATGTAACTGTACAATTGAGAGAAAGATGAAACTTTGTTTTGTCCTGTATTCTCTTGTTATTGGTACTGTGAATAAATGCATGAATTTAGCCATCAAGCGCATTGTTCTTCCTTTCGAGGTGAGGAATTGCACATCTAGACATGAGATTTGAGAACGAACATGGATCGAATCCAGGGAAATATATTTGTTCTTGGGCCCTTACCGGAGTCCCTGTTGCTGAGTTCCAGGAACCTGCATCCATCCTTGGGCTTATAAAGCCATCTTCTTGTTACATGCAATGTGTCTTTTCCCTTGACTCGAGCAAACTCTCTTCACCTCAATTGAGGCTCGAGTTATTCAAGAAAGTAAGAATTTGCATTTCTTCTCTTTTATCCTTTTTCTTTTTTTTTTTCATATGTGTATCAACTGTATAATTCTCTTTTCAGATTATTTAAGGAAAAAAAGAAAAAAAAAAAACGTGAAACAATTTTATCGTATGGTTGATTATTGAAAAGTCATTTTAGAACCAACTTTTGTCTTCTTCCCTGGGAGTCCTTTTTATCATTGAGGGTCTGAGGGTGAAAGAAAGATTTTTTTTCTCCTTTTTCTCTCTCTCACTCTCTCTTTTTTTTCCCTTCCTATGCCGGCAAATTATTATAATTGGAACCCAAAAAACATGAACTAAGGACATACCTAGAAAGAGCATCGTTATGTTATAAAAGAATATTAAAATAATTTTATTTATTTTAATATAATTAATTAATTAATTTATGTGTTTTGTATCTATTATATTTTTTCAAACGAGTTAAACTAACTAGAAAAAAAAAAGCCGATGCCTATTCTCCTCTGCGTTTTTAATTTTCCTGACAGGTAAACGTCTACATATTTTCTCTGACTGCTCGATTCTCTCTTTCTCCTCCAATGCTAACAGTTTCTGAGTGGAGTTGGGCTCCTCAGTTAGTTCTTCCATTCATCGTTATTAAACATTAAATCTGAAAGTAATCATAAGAACCCACGCCACGGAGTTTCAGCCAAATCAGGATGGCACAAATAAAATAATGTCTTCTGACTGGAATGTGTGCTTGCTTAGACACTGGGCTGTTCCTCCCTTAATTTCCAGTAGCAATAATTTCCCTTTTTTTTTTTTTTTTTTTTTAATGCCGTCTTCCTTGGTTTGGAATTTGAGACGTAAGGACCAGTAGCAGTAGACGGACATCGTCGAACTCTCTCGGCTATTTCTCTTACCCAACTAGTCAACTAGTGAATTAATGACTAAAATTTTTGACCTAATTTTTTTTTTTTTTAGTTAATTGCATTCTAGAAGGGAAAAGGCAGAATAAATAAATAAATAAAAACAAAATGCCCGCTATCAAACAAATAGAAACCGTGAATTATTTGCTCACATTTCTGTCGAGATCTATTTTGAATCTAATGTGAACCCCACAGACATACGTGAAGATTCAAATCCCAAATTCATAGAACCGTGTAAGAGTCAAATTTCACATTCATAAAACCGTGTGGATTTTCCAGTTCCAATTCAAGACCCCACTACGCAAGTATGCTACCACATTTAATGAACCACGCTGTGCTGTGAGCTATTCTCCAATTATGATAGCAAGATTTTTTTTTTTTTAATTAATAAATTTATCAGGCTATGTGCTAAATAATAAAAAGTAATTCCTCCCCCACCTCGCTTTTTTTTTTTTTTGTTAGAATTAAAACCCAAAAAAACTCAGATTCCCTTTTCCCGTGTCCTACGGATTCAAACATACAACAGCGAATAATAGGCGTAACAGTGAATGTGATAACCCCAGAAGCTACTCGGTTGCTTCCATCCGTCAAGCCCAGCTGGTCATGGACTGGCAGTTTGCACTCCACGCGTCGCCCACTCTCACAAATACACCGCACAGTCATCAAAAGCATCCTTTTATCAACTCTGTCAGTGACTTTTCCTCCTAAAACAGACAAGCAAACAATTGCTCTCCTTGTCATTGCCATTTAATCTTTTGAACTTTTTTTTGTTGTATTTTTTGTTTTTATTTGCATTTCATCTCTGGAATTGGATACATTTTTATTCTTTCATTCAATCACTTTTGATCCACATTTCCCATCTGCATCAAAAATACTACACGCATTCTCTACCCCTTTTCAGGCCTATATATTTGGAGACCTCCTTTACAACCCTTTATCTGTGTCTTCTCCTCTACATTGTTTTAAGGTAAGTCTTCAGTAACTCTGAAATGGTTCCTTGTTAGAGTAGGAATCCACAAAATGCTATTGTAATGTCTGCTTTACTTGGTACTCTATCTTGAATCTTGAAGCGTGTTTGCCTGATATCAGGCGAACATCTAAACCCAACATCGAGGGGTGCAACTTTTTTACAATGGAGATCTCTTCTTTATTTCATTTTCCATTTTTGTTTTCTTCAAAGAAAAAAAAAAAAAATCTTTCCATTGGGTTAAAATGAAACTGTGCTTTTGGCTATGCTTGAATTGACTTTGCTATGCCCATGTCTTCTAATATTTGTTTATTTCTGCAGACAGCTTTTTGTTTGCATCTTCCTCCAATGCCAACCTTGCTTGCCCCCAGAACCCAACTTTGAATGCAACTTCTTTCTCGAGAACTTTGCTTTGGTCTCATAGCCGGGAAGCATTTATACAAAGAAGGTGACTTGTTGTGCTGCTTAGATAAGAAATCATGGAAGAGAGCTTTGTACCATTTCACGGAATCAAAAATGATCTTCGAGGGAGATTAATGTGTTACAAGCAGGACTGGACGGGTGGCTTCAGCGCAGGATTCAGGTAAAGGGCAAAGTTTTCCCATATCCATACCGTAATGTAGAGCTTTTTCATTACTGCATTTCAACTTGATATTTTCTTGATGTTTCGATTACTGTGGAATTTGCCTCAAGATGATGGTGCTTGTTGCTTCCTATCCTGTTCATATTTTGCTAGGATCTTGGCTCCCACCACATATATTTTTTTCGCCTCAGCTATTCCAGTCATTTCGTTTGGAGAACAGTTGGAACGAGATACAGGTGACTTGTACACTCAATTTTGTGTAAATTCTGCATCTTGTGTTTTACAAATTGCCTCGGTGATAAGGAGTAGAATCTAAACATATTTGTCTATGAGTGCAAACTTTTGTTTTCACATGTGCCCTTGTCGTGACAGGTGGGGCTCTCACAGCAGTTCAAACATTGGCTTCTACAGCATTATGTGGAATTATACACTCAATCATCGGAGGGCAGCCTTTGCTAATCCTTGGAGTTGCAGAGCCAACTGTAATAATGTACACTTTTATGTACAAATTTGTGCAAAATAGACCCGATCTGGGCTCAAAGCTCTTCTTGGCTTGGAGTGGATGGTATTCCCTTCCACTTCTAATCTGTGAATTGACTGTACACTGATTTTATCTTGAGCTGCAAATTTGCTTCTGACCTGTAAATGCATTATATTGGTTCCTCATTGCCCTTACTTTTACTTAGATGGCCATTTGTGTTTGGATTGGCAGGGTCTGCATGTGGACGGCCATCTTGCTCTTTATACTGGCTATTTTGGGAGCTTGTTCCATTATCAATAGGTTTACTCGTCTAGCTGGGGAGTTGTTTGGCCTTCTAATAGCCATGCTTTTCATGCAAGAAGCAATCAAAGTAAGAGAGCCAAGCTCTTGTCTTTCCTAACTATTGTTCTGTCCCTTTGGCTAGGCAGAATATTTTGCTTTATTGCTACAGTACGGTTAATGTCAACAATTTTTTCAGGGGAAAAATCGTTTGCATGCTTTCATTATTATGTAAAGGTTCTGTGCTTTGAGTACTGATGTGCCTTTCACTAGGTTCAATTGCTTAAACAATGGCTAAGTGGTCCAGTGAGTTGTGTAGACCAAGTGTCAAATTTTCATCCTTATGTTGGCTTTTCCAGGGACTCGTTGATGAATTTCGCACACCCGAAAGACAGAATTCAAGGTCCATTGAGTTCCAACCTTCATGGAGATTTGCAAATGGCATGTTTGCTCTAGTCCTGTCATTTGGCCTTCTTTTCACCGCACTAAGAAGTCGAAAAGCAAGGTCTTGGCGTTATGGTTCTGGTATGTCAATTGAATCTTCAAAGGAGTGGAGATAATTTCACAACATGTCCAAATGAAGATCAAATCAGTGCTTTGCTGATGTCACTGTTCATTTCTTACAGAGTGCCTCCGAGGCTTTATAGCAGATTATGGTGTACCACTGATGGTCCTGGTCTGGACTGCTGTGTCCTACGTACCAACAGGAAATGTTCCTAAAGGAATTCCAAGGCGTCTTTTCAGTCCAAATCCTTGGTCACCGGGGGCTTATGAGAACTGGACTGTGATGAAGGCATGATAAATTCTTATAACTTCTATGTTTTTTTAATCATATGTTTCCATATCTCTTAGACAAAACAATGCCTAATTGCTTATACATAAAATTGATAGGACATGCTAAACGTGCCTGTTATTTACATAATCGGAGCTTTCATTCCAGCAACCATGATTGCAGTGCTCTATTATTTCGACCATGGTGTAGCATCGCAGCTTGCTCAGCAGAAGGAATTCAATTTGCAAAAACCAGCTTCTTTTCACTATGACTTGTTTCTTCTAGGATTCATGGTGCATGGTTCTGCTCTCTTGCACTTCTTTTGCTCAGACAAGCAGTGGTTCTATTTGATTGAAATAGAAAATATTTGTGTATCTAAAACTTGGTGTGGTGTGGCAGGTCATCCTGTGTGGTCTGATTGGGATCCCTCCATCAAATGGTGTGATACCTCAATCTCCAATGCATACAAAGAGTTTGGCTACCCTAAAGCACCAAGTATGAGGCATCCCACATTCTTTGTGACTTCAAGTTTACCTGGAATAAACGTTTGTTCAGTATGCCATTCAGGCATGCTCACTTATACATTAATGTCCAAATCTTGTTGCAGTTGCTTCGCAATCGGCTTGTAGCAACAGCACGCAAATGTATGAGGAATAATGCAAACTTGGAGCAGGTGTATGGAAGCATGCAGGAAGCCTATCAACTGATGCAGACCCCACTACACCAAGAATCCTCTGCACCGGTATCTTGACTTCTGACTTCATTTGGATTATTCCAATAACAAAAGGTTATTGCTTGTGAACAAATTATAGTAATATTACTCTTAATGTTGACAGGGATTAAATGAACTGAAAGAGTCAACTATTCAGATGGCTGCCAATGTGGGGAATATTGGTGCTGCAGTTGATGAGACTGTATTTGATGTTGAGAAGGAAATTGATGATTTACTCCCTGTTGAGGTGAAAGAACAAAGGCTTAGTAACTTGCTTCAGGCTGCAATGGTTGGAGGATGTGTTGCAGCCATGCCTTTAATTAAAAGGATCCCAACCTCGGTCCTGTGGGGCTATTTCGCTTTCATGGCCATTGAAAGCTTACCGGGTAACCAGTTCTGGGAACGAATCTTACTGCTTTTTACTGCTCCCAGCAGGAGATACAAGTAACCAAACTTACTCCCTTTTCTCCTTCCTTTTTCTTGCCTTTCTTATCCGCATCCCCATTGATACTAATTGCACATTTTTCTCCCCTCAGATTGCTAGAGGAGTATCATGCCACCTTTTTGGAAACTGTACCTTTTAAGACAATCGCAATATTTACAACATTTCAGGCTGCTTATTTGATTCTCTGTTTTGGCCTCACGTGGATTCCAATAGCTGGGGTTCTTTTCCCTCTGATGATCATGCTTTTGGTTCCTGTGAGACAATACATTTTGCCCAAATTTTTCAAAGGGGCACACCTTCAAGATTTGGATGCCGCTGAATATGAAGAACTTCCAGCTTTACCATACAATCTAGCTACTGTAAGTCTATGCTTATTAATCCGTACCATATTCTATTTCCTAGCTATATGCTTGGATGTATCATCCGATTCAATGGAAGTCATGGTTCTCAATGTCTTATGACTGCCATTTCGCATAGTCTATTTTTGGGCTAATCCCTGCCACCAGCGGCAGCTTATATCATGCATTCCTTTGATTATGGTAGCAGGAGGTGGAGATGAGCAGAGCTACTTCATTTGCTGATGACGGAGAAATCTTAGACGGGATGATCACTCGAAGCAGAGGTGAGATAAGGCGCTCCTGCAGCCTCAAGTTAATGAACTCCGCGGTTACACCATCCAAGGAATTCAAGAGTGTTAAAGCGCACGGTTTTCAGAGAAGGTGTACAGCCCTCGTTTGAGCGAACTGAGAGCAGATCAAAGTCCTCGGCTTGGCGGAAGTGGAAGAGAACCCTTCAGTCCAAGAACTGTAGAAGCAAGACCATCCAATCTCGGAAAAAGTGGTTAGAAGTTGTGCACAAATAATCAAGCACCCAGAGTGAGTTCTTATCCGCTTACACAAGGGAAGAAATTACAGGCACAAGTACAAATTAAAGAACAGGTGTGAAGTCTGCCATCAAGCTCCTTTTTAACGAAAAAAAAAAAGTTCAATTTTGTCTCTTGATGGTACATTGTAAATGTGAATCCAACGGTGAAGGAATTTTTAATCCAAAAAATTTCTTCCACTAAAAAGCCTAATGTCGTACCATTTGGCGGATAAAGCGTCCATAGCATAACACACGATGAGGAATGACGGCGGCAGAAGCATCTATGTAGTGCATCATTAATTTAGAACTTTAAATTTACTTTTCAAAGAAAATGTATATCTCTAAGATTTCTTTAAGTGCGGCTCAACGATCCCAGTCAGTACCACGATATATTGAAGTCCAGAGACAGAACGAGAATTGAGGAGAGTGACGGCAAAGAATAATGCCAACTTAATCAAAGGATGTAGAGAACTTGCGGGGCGCGACTCAGAGGTTCCGTTTGTAGCTCGTTTATAGAGAAGGCAATAGTGTTGCAGATTGGCTTGCTCCATTTTCTCTCTCGCAAAGCCTTGGAGTTCGATTTTTAGAGCAAGATCCCTTGGCTTAGTTAAAAATGTCGGTGTCCTGGCATTGCTTGGCTTACAGGATAGAATTCAGGCGATCCCAATCTGTCAGGCATGCCAGACTGCCAGTGCATTTTCAGTCTACCTCATCAGTTGGGGGGCTCTCTTGCTATAATAATTATTTTTCGAAAACACTAGCAAAAATATTCAGAAAAGAAAACCCCCGACAAGATACAATGATCATAGACAAGTTGATACTCGCCACCAATCAACATTAGTTATCAATTGTGGAAGGATACCGTTGCGCATGGAATACTATCGTTGCCATAGCCCTGGAATCGTTATTCATGTTGAATAGGATGCTCTAAAGAAAAGAATAATAACACCTTTCTAGCAGCCACCCATGGGATTGGGAGCAAGTCTCGGCTTCAAAACCCGTACTACCATATAAAAACTCTTCCCTCTCCCAACTCAGCTAAGGACCCAAAAAAGCTTCGGGTCAATATCCGGGGTCGGGAAGCAGGGGTGGGCGCATGCACTCAGCAGTCATAATTCGTTTGCAGTGTGACACAGGCAAGGAATGTAATAGACAAGCATCATTATCCAACACAATTTAGTGAAGTCGTTTCCAATTCATAAGCTTAATAAAGCTCCTAAATAATCAGTGAACTGAGTGTAAAACGGACCTCCGAAAAATGAGTTTCTACATAAACGGCTCTAGACCATAATACAAGTTTACCTTTAGTGAGGTAGTTTCCGTTTTTTATCAGCTGTCCCTGAAAATGGTGATATTGCAAATACAAAGTGAGCTCTTAAAACCTGAGCTTTTAACTTTCAAGATAGGATCCAATAGAGATGATGACTAGAATGAAAACAGCAAATGGATAACCAGACACAAAACAACTATGCTGTTATAATTGATAGAGAATAAGCACCTGTGATTTGGAGATCAAACTAAAGGCAGTATCATCCAAGAGGCGGCCTCGAACAAGAGTTGTCTTACCCATGTAAACAAAGTTACAAATAAGACAGAACAACCCAGCATGGAACTTTAAGCGTGCAAATTTCATTCGGCCTCCAATACACTTGAATGCTTAGTAGGTAACAATCTCTTATGCAGATGCTAATATAAGTGCTCAAGTCTCTTCCTTTGTTGTTTTATTTAACTGTCAAAACATAATCCAACATACCAACATCAATTTCGATAAAAACACATGACATGGCACTTGAATCAAGTGCCCTTGCTGAATTTACAACCAGTCATCTTCTCAGACTCATAGAGCAAATGGAATATAAGTCCTCTTGCCGCGCTACAACCGCAGATGAGAGAACAGATTCAATTTACAGCATAACATCTCCATCGCAGAAGTTCGAAGATGAATAAGAACTAAATCTGCAGATGTGCACATTGTGGCTATTAGCATGCTTGTTAACTCATCAAGTAATGCCCTACTCCATAGTATACTGAAAGGATGCTAAGAGAAAGAAGCAATGCAGACAGAAACTTACTCATCCTTGAGCTTTTGGATCTTTTCCAGATCAGCCTCGCGCTTGTGCTTTTTGAACTGTTGCCTAACCATATCCACAACAAGCTCTGTGTTATGTTGCCGCAGAGTAAGTTAACAAAGGCAAACATCAATTTCCAGAATCTAAACAATTGTTAATCACAATGAAGAGTGGATAGGGTAATAATTACTCGATGACCAATAAATTTAGCTCTTCGAAGGCATTCGCGGTAAAGCTGGAAATAGAAAAATTTCAAAGTAAAGAATTGACTATGATTTTTTTTTTTTTTTTATGTTTTAGTCGTCAACTATGAATTATTGAATATTAGCAAAAATTAACTATTACTAACAGAAGAAGCAAATAGTGAAGTACAACAAAATGACACTCAACTCTGATGACATTGTCGGCAAGTTCCGTAGGCAAACCGGATTTTAAAGACGGCATCGTCTTCGTTTTTCCCCATTTCTCTTTCCAAGTCAAAATGCTGAGAAAATAGCTGCTATTTACAATTATTAGATTAGTGAAATGGAGTTCCAAAAATCAACCACAACGCTAACCAAACTGATGTACTAGTACGGTCTTTTTTCAGCAAAGTTATCTTATTTAAACAGATTCAATAGACAGCACGCTGAGAAATAGGATCGAGTTTGAAGAAGAAGAAGAAGAAGAAGAAGAAGATGAATCCAACCTGAGGCCAGAGAAATCGGCGGCGATCCACGTTGCGTTGGTGAGAGCAAGCGCGTGAGAGAGATGGTGTTTTCTTAGCATTCTACAAATCTTTAAATAGCAAAAGGCTATACATGGCCAAAATCTACATTAATTACTAACTCTAAAATCTGCATATCCCAAAAGCAAATCGAGAACGAAAATTGTAGGCCCATTGGCTTGAATTGCATGACTCGAGAGCGGGGCAATAACTGAGTAAGTACAATTAAATTACATCCCCCACGGCAACGCCTGGTTGTTAAAAAGGCCACATCCGTGGGCTTTTATCCATAATTACATTTACCAATATAATCGCGATGTATTTTTACTCTGACAAATTTCTCAGTTTATGCACCGTTTTCTTTAAACTTTAAATAAATAATCTACTCTCTGTCTCCAACTCAAAGGGAAAAGGGTAAAAAGCAACGAATGCAGCAACTGCAACTGCAACTGCAGACCTCGCTGTCTTAATAAATCCAACAGCTCCACTTATACGACAAAAGCCGTGCGCCCCATCGGCATTGAATTGTAACGAAGATTCTGTAGGCCCCCCGAAGCAGCCTTTCCGTAAGCCTCCGCCAACTGTACTTTGTGCACGGCTTTATTAATTCAAAAATTTCACGATAAAAAAAAAAAAAATATATATATATATAATTCAAAGTACACATTGGTTTAGCAGTTGTGCCGCTGAATTTTTAATTTAAGCACTAAGGTTTCTGATATGATCATGTCCAATTAAAAAAAAAAAAAACAGAACGTTTTAAATGAAAAAAATATCATTCATTTTAATTTAAGGCGAAGAGTTATAGGTATAATTATTATATAATTCACTATAATTTATTCTTTTTATGAAGCAAAAAATTTCTCTTTATTTTCTTTTTTTTTTCTCCTAAATTTTAGAGAAAGCTGTGGCTGACGCATATGATAGATAATTTCTCTCATTTTTCTTCCATCTTTTTAAAACCTTTTCTTTTCATTAAAGACGTAATACGCCAAATTAAATCTCTCTCTCATTTTTTTTGGTACTTGCAAACCTAGTCGTATAAAATCCAATAGTAAAATCTCTGAGAATCTAATTGACAAGTTTGCCAGGTACCAAGGGTGCAAATCTATTTGTTTTTCATTTGAACGAAAGTCTACTTGCTTGTGCATGTATGTTGTAGACTCGTGCATGGAACATGCCATTGCGGAGAAAGGAAGTTATGAGGGGCCCATGTTTCGTCCACGAGCGGGGAAGTACACTTCTTTTTGCTCGATGGATGGTAGTTGTGGGCCAAATTTAAGAGTAGATGGGTACCTTGGTTTTTGCAATGGGACCGCCTGTGTAACGCCATAAATACGGGGTTTGACCCCCGCCAATTTAGATTTGTGGGTGTCTAGATGTTCCCATGCAATCAATGATAACGGACATATATGTGAGCCCAAACCCGGTGGAATTCTGTGAGCTTATACACCTGAATCCAGATCTTCCAAGTACCAAATGGCAAGAGTGGAGGTATCCGTTGTATTTCCTAGTCCTACAGGGAAATGTAATTTTTTTTTTTTACCAAGAAATGTAAATTCTTTCATAATTAAATTTTAAATTATTTTATTTTATTTTATTTTATATTTTTTAAATTTATTCCAAATTTACATTTTTAGACAAAAAAAATCAAACATTAATAATTTTTCCTTTGATCATCGTATCTTTTTAATATTTTGATTGCTTTTTATTTGAAATAGAATAAATTTAAAAGTCATAAAATTTAAATAAAAATAAAAAAATAAATTATAAAAATTCATGACATATATATATATATGTTTTAATCTTATAGAAATAAATGATAACAGAAAAAAAAAAAAAAGAAAATCTCATGTCTTAATTGTTGATTTTTTTTTCTTCACTTAATTGTCTAATTAAATTGTCCAACTAGTTGATAAAGTAGGAAAAAGAGAAAGTTAGAATATAATTTTTTTTTTTGTTTTGTTAAGCATATTTGTCCATCTCAATATCTTAATTAGTGTATTTTACAATTTAATCCAACAACTAACTTAAAAATTTTATACTTAATTAAATTTTAATTTTATGGATTAAATTGACCATCTTGATCCTATTTTTTAAACTCATAATAAAAGTTTGTTTATATTTGTAACTTTTTAATTTTTAATTAATAGAGGCTGAAGTATGTTTTATTTTATTTTTTTATTTTAATAATAAAAATTAACTAATTTTACATATATTAATAACTTAAATTATAATCATCATTGATATAATATAAAAATTCTTCTTGACCAAGACTATCATGTGTGGCCTCCAGTTTCACTTTTTCAGTTACGTCGATTTACAAACCATTTCAAAAGAATAATAATTAAATAAATTCTATATAAAGGAAAAAATAATTTTTTAAAAAAATTTATAAAAAATTAATTTTAACTTTTTTTTGCAAATTTTATAATTAAAATTTTAATATTTTAATATTTTTATTTAAATTTTATATATTTTAACTTTATTTTAAATAAATTTTTAAATAAAAATAATTAAATTATTAATATTTTTATTTAAATAATATATAATTTTAATCATTCTAATTTATTTTTTTAAACATAAAATTTTATTTAAAATGAATATAAAAATATAAATTTTAAAGAAAAATATAAAAAAAAATTAAAATTTAATTGTAAAAATTAAAACGACCACTTCGACGAGTATACGTATTTATATTTGTTTCAAAATACCGATGCTTGCATTTTCTTGTCATTCCTGTCATTATTCTTGAAACCGTCCGCTTCTGTTGTTCTCTCTCACCTCCGTTCTTTCTCTCTTCACTCCCTACCGATCGAAGCAACAGAAACCCTAAATTCAAACCTTAGTCGAGTAGAATAACCTTTGTCGCCATAGATTCTCCAGCCGTTCAATGGGGTTCCTTCACCGCTGCTCACCGGCGCCGATTTGGTAACGTTTATCGTGCCTGATTAATCATCACCATGTTCGAAGCGCACGTAAGTTTTCTTTGATTTCTTATTTCTTTTATTTATTTATTTATTGGAAACCACGGTTTTTCTCGTTTTGCTTTACTGATCACTGATTTTAGTTAGTTATTGGACGGTAGGTGAGATTTAGGTACTTTTAATTTAGTTACAGGGCACCAGTGGAGTTATGTTCACTTTATCTGATTAGCTTTTAAGCAAGCTTGAACTCACGGGAGATGGTAAAGTTACATGATCGGATGATTACTGATGGGCTTTAGAATGCCACTAGAACTAATTTCTTATTTTAATTTTTCGGTTTAGTTTTCTTTTTCATGTCTGGTAATGAAGAGCTATTTCTGGAAGTGATAATGTGTTTTCCGAATTAGCTACGAAGTGAAAAGGAGTTGGACATTTGGTTTTCCTGTGTTTGATAGTTAGAAATAATCATGCTAATTTAAACTATCTTACTTGTTTGAAGGAGAAAAGATTATTTTTGCCTGTTAGGTAGCCTCTCACATAATAATACACGAACTACGTGACTTTCAAGTGGATATTTTGTAGATGTGGTGATATTATGGATCGATGATGTTTAGGGAGTCTGCTATGGAAATAATGTGGGATCATGTGGTTCTTAGTGTTGATTTTTCTTGTAGGTTTTGCATTTGCTTCGAAGATATCTGGGTCAATATGTACATGGGCTCTCAGTGGAGGCGTTAAGAATCAGTGTCTGGAAAGGTTCGTCCACTATTCTTTCAGTTGTAGGTGCTGTGATTTGCTCATCTGCCAGTATCATGATTCTTTTAGCTAGGTCTGATGACTATGTGTGGAAGCAGGCTTCTTTCTCAGAATCCCTATATCTGGTCAACCCGATCTTTGGATTCTCAAATCATACCATCTAATATCATTTTTGCTCATCTTCTGCTAGTTTGAATATTTCTTAAATCAATCTCGTTTGCAGGTGATGTTGTCCTCAAAGATTTGAAATTGAAGGCTGAAGCACTAAATTCACTAAAGCTTCCAGTCACAGTAAAAGCTGGTTTTGTTGGCACCATCACGTTAAAGGTAGCTAAGTCACCACTAGCAAATTGATAACATTTTCGATTTTGATTTCTTTGCACTTCCCTTCAATTGTAACTTCTAGAAGTAGAAAAGAATTTTTGTTGTGTATGATCTCTAATCTCTACTAACAACAGGATATTGTTTCTGTTACATTTAATTTGTTTGTGAGGCCTGACAAATCCCAAAACCTATAAAGAGAAATTGTTCCTCTTTTTTAGCCGTTGTTGTTGTTTTTTTTTTTTTTTTTTTTCTTTTCATTGTTCTAAACAGTTGAGATTGATGGGTGTTCTTCTTGGTTATAATAAGTCATATTTTTCCCCTCTCTGCAAGGGTTCTTTAGGCAATAAGATTTGAGAAAAAGAACATTGCTTTTGGATTTTTGTTTCCCAGTATGATGCTTGTGTGCTAGTTATTTCATTTTTCTCAATTTTCCTTCATGATGACAGGTTCCATGGAAAAGTTTGGGCAAAGAACCTGTCATTGTTCTCATTGACCGTGTTTTCCTTCTTGCTCAACCTGCTCCAGATGGTCGGACTCTTGGGGTAGGGTGACTTTTCGTTGATGTAAATGATGTATGCCCTTATTGCTGCTAGTTTCTTTGTTGCTTTCAAGTTTGCTTAGTTTTTTATTTACAGGAGGAGGACAAAAGAAAACTTTTTGAAGCCAAACTTCATCAGATAGAGGTGAGAATTTTGGCATTTGTGTTGTTATGTTCTCCTGGAGATTGCATCTCTCCTCACCACTAGTATTTGTGCATCACATCTGATGTGGGACAACTATTTTCTTGTTAATACACTATCAATCTCTCAACACTCTTCTTCATGTTGGAGCATGGATGGTAGTAATGCCAAACTTGTTACAAAAAAATTCATCCTAGCTCCATGTAAGGACTTCATAAAAGTATTTGCAACTTGTTAGTCAGTACAATCAACCTTGTTGAAGCACAAAATAACAATCAACCTCTATATGCTTAGTTTGCTCATGGACACTAGATTCAAGGAAAACTGAATGGTAGCTTGATTAACACCATAATCTCATAATTGTACTTTTAATTCCAAGCTTGTCAATAATCTCCTAAATAAGGAGAAAGCCCATATTTATATCGCTACTATTTAATGTGGGACAACTATTTACATATATGATACATTTTTTTTTTTTTGTTATTCCACAACCTTGTTTACTTCCTGTTTCATGAGACCTGTGAGCATTTAAAGTATTCCTGATTCATTGTATGGAAGAAGAGAGTTGAGAAGCTTGTTTTTTCGATGATCTAATACTTTACTGTATGCAGGAGGCAGAATTGGCAACCCTTGAAGCAACTGCTAGGACTAAGTTGGGAAGTGTATGGCCTGTAGAACTTTGGTTCCTTTCTTACTCATGCAATTATGATTGTTCACTTATGTATTTATTTTGGGCTGGCTTAATTCTTTTTCCTGTTCTTTTACCATTTTTCAATAATTATTTCTTTTGCAGTCTTAATTCTTATGGTTATGCTTCAAGTGACATGCACAGAGTTAATTTTTAACTTTTATCAAATACTATTTTACATTTGACCATTGCTGATATTGGGACTGAATTTGCTTTTTGACTTGCTTAAAGTCACTTTCTTGAGTCAATAGCTGAGATGGTGCTTGCAAATGGAAGGGCTTTTTTCATTGAGTTGCATGTGATTTAGCCTTAAAAATTTACTATTTAAAAACACTCTCAAGCAAAGTTTGTTATAGTTGTAAGATCTTCAGGGCTGGTGGTAGAATATGGCTTCACTTTGGGCTTAGTAATAGGACAGACTGCCATCAGGTGGAGGATGTTATAGAACCCATAGATTGACTAAACTGGTTGGCAATTGAAGCAATGAGGGAAAGTAGGAGTTATGTTTTCATTCACTATGGATTGCTAGAATTGTTCATTTCAAGGAGACATGCATACTCCTATAAAAGAATTGGTTAAACTCACTTCCCTTGTTTCTAGCAGGTATCCTTAGGCTGATTGACAATATACTTCATTTTGTTTGACTGTGTGACTGCCTGGGTTATATGTTGGCCCATCTAATAAGTTTGCTAAGGCGGGCTGACAATCATTGGCATAAAGCTTTTTAGTTAAATGGGGAGCTGGCATGATATTATTTGATTCTTTTGCAGGCTCCTCCTGGAAATTCATGGCTAGGTTCTCTGATTGCCACTGTTATTGGAAATCTTAAGATTTCTATTAGCAATGTGCATGTCAGATATGAGGACTCAATCAGGTTGGTGACCATGTCTTTCTCCTCTTTTGTGGTTGATGAATATGGTTTTCCATTTCTTTTGTCCATCTTTTCTTTTAACTTATGTTTTAGTCATTTTCATGCATCATTTCTTGTTTTCCACATTATTAAATCTTCTATCTGTGTTTGCCAGCAATCCTGGGCATCCATTTTCTTGTGGTGTTACCTTGGCTAAGCTGGCAGCCGTGACAATGGATGAGCAGGGAAATGAAACATTTGATACTAGTGGTGCACTGGATAGATTACGGAAGGTAAGGTTGTCTTTGTCCTTTACAGAACTCCTGTTGTTGGATTGGACAATGCAAAGTAGTCTATGTTATTCTATTTGAATAATTGATGCAGGATTGCTTTATTTAAAATAACCGTTGGTAATACTTCGCAAAATTTTTGTCATGGCTCAATTGCTCAATGCAAGATCAAATCATCTGTCTAAAGGCAGTCAGGGATAGGATCTACTTGAATTTGTCTCAATGTAGCTGTATGTGACTTTACCACAGTCCAACTTGCTTTAGTTAATTTGTGCTTATGGGAGAGTATTATGAAGTGTGTTTTTCTGCTCTTTTTCAATCATTGTGACAAAGCAAGGAATTTGGAAGATGGACCCAATTATATGTTGGGTGAAAAAAGATGTTGCTGAATCATATTTGGATCAGTGAAAGACAAAAATGCTTAGAAGACGGACTCATTCATTCATTGAACTAATCTAGGGTTTTGGTTTTTGAGTATCCATATTGCCTTGCATAATAGACTGAATGTGGAAGTTTCTCTATGTAAGTAAGGCCCCACAAGCCTACGATTGAGGCTTAGTTGCCTTAAGATGCATAATTTTGGCTTTCCTTCCATTATTGTGCAAGTTGTACACCCCAGCACTTTGCTGGTCATCATTTCAAATAATGGGACCTGGGTGTTGTGATATTGCTCTCCTACTTAGAGTAAACTAATGGTTTTTAAGCTATGTATTTGTTTCTTTATTAATTATGTATCTTTTGATTTCATCTTAATAAGGTTGAATTTCTCTGGATGTGTACTCTGCCACTTATATTGCAGTCATAATTGAAAACAATGTCTATATGTTTCTTTTGACAGTCATTACAACTTGAGAGGCTTGCTGTGTATCATGATTCTAACTGCGAGCCATGGAAAATAGACAAGAAATGGGAAGATCTTAGTCCTAGAGAATGGTTTGAGGTTGGTTATTATATGTGGAAGTAGCATTCATACTTGTTTCTCCTCAATGTAACTTTAAAGGGTTTTCCTTCTCTTTAATCTGTCATTTTATACCTAGATATTTGAAGAGGGTATAAATGAACCTTCTACTGGCCATGGGATGACATCTAAATGGGCTATGAATCGTTGCTACTTTGTGTCACCACTCAATGGAGTCCTCAGATATCATCGTCTTGGGAAGCAAGAAAGGATTGATCCAGAGGTTCCTTTTGAAAAGGCTTCTCTCGTCCTCTCTGATGTTTCCTTAACAATTACTGAGGTGATAAACTTTCTCTTATTTATTTTATTTTGCAACATCTTATCAATCATTTATCCGTTTTTGACATGTTTGGCTTTGGAGTCAAAGAGAACATCAATCATGATATTCTTGCATGTTTCCTAGGGTCTTGGGTAGAAAAGAATAGGAACAAATGTAGAACATTTATATATTCATCTGGTTACTTCTTGTCCTCTGGTCCAGGATTTGTTGTGCCACCAAGAGAAATAGTGAAGTTATGGTCCTTCCAGTACTTCTTTTGCCTTTGGGACTAGCATTGAGAATGCTTTGATTCATGTAACTCTTTATTTTGGTCTCCTAGGTACAATATCATGATTGGATAAAACTCTTGGAAGTTGTCTCAAGGTATAAGACATGCATAGAAATCTCCCATCTGAGACCTGCAGTGCCTGTTTCTAAGGAACCTCTCCTTTGGTGGCAGTATGCTGCTCAAGCTGTACTGCAGCAGAAGAAAATGTGGTATAGATATATGAATGAGATATTTTGATAAAATTTTAATGCTGTTTAAGAATTGAAACTGATATTTTCACATTTACTTCAGCTACCGCCTCTCATGGGACCGAATCCAGCATCTCTGTCAGCTTCGTCGCCGTTATGTCCAATTGTATGCAGGTACATTGCAGCAATCATATAGTTCCAGTGCCTTGGAACTGCGAGAAATGGAAAACAATCTCGATTCAAAGGTTATTCTTCTGTGGAGGTATGTAGAACTTGATTATTTGTTTTTTTTTTTTTCCTAGATAATTTCGTTGTATATTTATTGATGAAAATGCATCATGTACCCGGCATATGTTAATGCATTTGTTTGATATATGCACACACTCGTATTCATGCATACACACCCTCTTCTTTTTAAGCTTGTGTTTGGTGTATAATAAGGAAAGGAGGCAAGGAAAAATAGTTGTGCAAGTGAGAAAAAGGTTTCACATTTCTCGCACTCTACCTTTCCTTGGATTTCCTGCAAGCAGAGCTTGAATTGATGGCTCTGTCTATATTTTCCATTAGGAGTATTCTAGAAAGCTGGTTCGAAGAAGTTAACCTACTAATTAGAAAAAATTGGATGGCTAACTCAGCTGAAGACACTGTGACTTATGGTCTATGAATTTTAATTGTATATGGATTTGGTGTTGTAAACAATATCAAAGATTCCACCATCTACACTGCAAATCTGTCTGGGTCATAACTAAGTGCCATTTAGGTTTTGATGATGAGTACTTCCAAGCGTTATCCATATCTTGTCCATTTGATTGTCTGTCCTGTTGATTGTTTTCTTTTCTTTTGTGGATGTTCTAGGTTACTTGCACATGCCAAGGTTGAATCTGTGAAAACAAAGGAGGCTGCTGAACAGAGGAGGCTAAAAAAGAAAAGTTGGTTTTCCTTTAGATGGTTGGTAGAAAATATCTGTTATTCTGTTTTGTAAATTGTGTTACTGTGCCTTTACCTTTATGTTGCTTACTGTTTATCTTTGCGTATTTCTGCTAATTTATTTATTTATTTTTTGATTTTTCTCATTCATTTGAATTTCTTTCATTCTAGGAATACAGACTCCAACGATGCCTCTGATGCAGAGGTCTCAGAGGCATCAAAAATAACAGAAGAAAAACTGACTAAAGAAGAATGGGAGGCAATTAATAATTTACTCAGTTACCAGCCAGATGAGGAGTCAACATTGCTCTTTGGAAAGGACACGCAGAATATGATTCAATTTTTGGTGACCGTATCTGTTGGCAAGGCTGCTGCAAGAATTGTTGACATAAATCAGACTGAGATTATTTGTGGTAGATTTGAGCAACTCCATGTGTCAACGAAGTTCAAGAATCGCAGTACTCACTATGATGTTTTGTTGAAATTCTATGGTTTATCTGCTCCTGAAGGTTCACTGGCTCAGGTTTGTTTGCTTTTCTGCAATGATTGTTGTGTGCCCTGTGAGATGATTGAGGGCCTTTTTTTTTTTTTTTTTTTTTAAATCCATCTTGTTTATAGTTTTCATGTTGCATTTCTCATTCATCCTTGTAGTTTGGCTCTTGTAACCTTCATTTTGAGCCAATCTTATTTGGAGAAAATGGGCTGATGCTTGCAAAGATCTTGATGTTTGCAATGCATAGGTTTCAGTTTAGTGGGGCTTATGTGTATGTTGCTCTGTGTTTCAGAGTGTCTCTAGTGAGCAGAAGGTGAATGCATTATCAGCTAGTTTTGTTAAGTTGCCAGTTGGGGAGAATGTTGACTGGAGGCTGTCAGCTACAATCTCTCCTTGCCATATCACGGTGATTACTTAATCTTTGATGGAAATAAGAGTGAGAATATTTTTTGGTATCATGTTTATTCACATTTACACAATAGTTTCAAGCATTTGGTAAAAAAATCTTTATGTTCCTCTCTTTTTCTTCCCCTTCCTCTTTGGGAGAAATTAAAATGTCTGTATTGAGAGAAAAGAGATTAATGGTGGCAGTATGAAGTAACCTCATTTGAGTGAATCTGTGGAACATGAAATAAAGAGAAAACTTACAAAATAATTTCTTTCGTATATTTTGGATGGTGTTGGGAGCACCTTTAAAGGAACTAAAAATAGAACCCAAAGAGAAGGCAAAAGACATTTAATTTTGTAGTGCAGCTAGAAGGAGGAATTCTGGTAATCTCTATTACTTTGTTTTTTTTTTTTGCCCATGGTAATCTCTAATACTTTGTTGACCTTTAAGTTGTCCATTTGTCAATTGTAACAGCGGCCCACATGTTAATCAGATTAACTCACTTTCTCTTAGAAAAGAGGTTAGGTTGGAGGAATCCTTTTAATCCTGTTATTTACCTTTCATAATTCCCTTACTGTTTGCTTTTCCCATTGGTTGATTATTTTTCCCAGTGTTTTACTTGGTGCCTATTTTTCAGAATAGTTTTGTATCAGATATAAAGATACAACTATCTGGAGAAGCCTGGAAAATTTGACTAGATAATGAAAGGACCGTGAAGGCTCTAAACTTCAATCAACACTCTGAATATCAAGCAATCTTTAGAGCATTTTTTCTCATTTTGGAAATAGAACCATTACTGAATTGAATAGGCTTCTATACCAACATTTGTTAGCCAATTTGAGTGGTTACTTCAGTTGCACCATGTTAACATTGGATTTTAAGATATAATTCTTATTTTTAAAGTAAATTTGCTATATTTGGCTTAGGAATCTTGTTATTTGCCTGTTTCCTTTGTTCTCCTTTTTTCCTTCAAATTTTTAATTTCCCTATCATCTGATGCTTTGTCACTTCTTCTGTGGTTGCAGGTTTTAATGGAAAGTTTTGATCGCTTTACTGACTTTGTGAAGAGGAGTAGTGCCGTTAGTCCTACAGTTGCATTGGAAACTGCAAATGCTTTGCAGGTATTATGCTAGTTTTATGCCGTGGAGGTTCTTACTTTACCTACTTACCTTATGTGGGATTGGGGATTTAAAGGGTGGGATAATCTTTCAATTATTCAATGCCAAGTGCAGATGAAGATTGAGAAAGTGACTCGTAGAGCTCAAGAGCAATTTCAAATGGTATTAGAGGAACAAAGCAGGTCAATAGATGCTTAACTATTTTTTTTTCTTTATTGAATTTAGCCATCTTCATGTGAACTTTGACTTTTTTTTTTCTCCCAACATGTGCATTACTTTCTTATTTGAAAAATGAATCTGATGTGCCTAACACATGTTCTGTTTGGGTTTTTCAGATTTGCCCTTGACATTGACTTGGATGCCCCAAAAGTTATGGTTCCTATTAGAACAAGTGGTTCATACACATGTGATATGCATTTCCTTTTAGATTTTGGCCATTTTACATTGCACACCACGGTATTCCTTTTTTTTTTTTTTTTTATCAAAATTTCGTGTGGGCTTTCATATGGCTTTGATTTTTTATTCCCTAATGGTTAATATTTATTGTCACAGGAAAGTCAGTGTGATGAAAAGAGTATATATTTTCGTTTCTACATATGTGGAAGAGATATTGCTGCCCTTTTCACAGATTGTGATTCTAACTGCCAGGACTCCACTGTTATCGGGCCAACTCATAATAAGTTTCCTTTCACGCCTCCTGTACATGAAAAGGTCGACAGCTTTTATTCTCTCATTGATAAGTGCGGAATGGCTGTAATTGTTGATCAGGTATAATTTATCATTCTCTCTCTCTCTCTCTCTCTCTCTCTCCATCTATCTATTTATCTACCTATGCATGTTTGTGTGTACAGATATAGATATATCAGCAACTTTGTCAATGTTTGGCATATTTTGTCACTCTAAATTATGATTGCAAACTTCATCATATATCAACAAAATTCTCCACTGGGGCTCTGTTCTTACTGTGACTTAATGTTTACCATGTGAGCTTCTCACTTTTTTGCGATGTTTACAATCTTTGTTGTTGGTACATTTGAAAAGATCCATTTACATTTTTAACTGTAGGTAGTTGATGATATAATCTTCGTATTCCTCTAAATTTTAGTTGTGAGACCATGAAATATATGGTATTTAAACTGAGTTATTTGTTTATTGAAGATCAAAGTACCTCATCCCTGTTATCCTTCAACACGCATATCTGTTCAAGTGCCCAATCTTGGCCTTCACTTTTCGCCAGTGAGATATGGTAAAATGGTGGAATTATTGAACATATTGTACCGTACCATGGAAAATTGTGGTCAGCCTGCTGTAGATAATTTTGAAACTCAAGGTGGTCCTTGGCATTCAGCAGATATTGCTACTGATGCTAGAATCCTTGTTTGGAAGGTATGATTTGTGCCATCACATAGTCATTTATAGGGAAAAGAACATTTTTGATCATATGGCTTGTGGGTACTTGCTCACATATAATTCCTCAATTTAGGGGATAGGCAATTCTGTTGCTACATGGCAGCCCTGTTTTCTCGTGTTATCTGGATTATATCTTTATGTCATGGATTCTAAAAGGTCTCAGAGCTACCAGCGATACATGAGGTTTGGCTTCCTTTCATCTCTTTCCTGGTTGTAGATATCAACCTTGCTGTCAGGTTCTTTGATTGCATTGATATTGGCTGTTTGTTTTATTGAAGACTTTTACTGTTTCTTATTTTTTCTTTTTGATTTTCATTTCTTCTTTCCCTTAACCTTTTTTGGCTGTTTCTTGCCAATGAATGCTTAAGGGTTCTTCCACTTATGCAGTATGGCTGGTAGGCAGGTAAATGAGATTCCTCCAACAAATATTGGTGGTTCACCATTCTGCATTGCTGTCAGTTTGAGGGGAATGGACATTCAGCAGGTATTAGTGTGAATTGAAACAAACTCTGCTGAAGATTATACGGTTGCTTAAACATTTTCTTCAACCTATTTAGCCCTACCCTACAATGCACACGCACAGCCACACACCCATACATTGCAAATTCCCCTTAAAGGACCGCAGCCATTATAGGGGTCAGAAAGCAGATGGATTGCCCATAAAGAAGGCAACAAAGAAATAGAAAATGATTCTGCAATATCAGTTGTCTAATTTTGGTGTTCATGCATTCAATTGTTTGTTTGGTATGTCATGATAATCACCAAGTTGAGAAATATTGGACCACTCATGTTGATTGGATGGGTCTTACCTTACCTTGGTGTTCTGAAGATTTTGCCTTATGTGGAGGTTTTGAGTTGGAAGATTAATGTGGTTATAATTTTAAATGCCAAGCCACCTATAAGTTGATTTCTCACAAAAGATACAATGTTTTCCTTTTGTGGGAACTACTATTTTGTCTGGGAACTAGGCTCATTAAACTTTCAGGGTGAAGCTGGTTAAAGTGATTTATGTACAACTAATTAAACTTTTCTGGTTGTGGCTTCATGCATAGAACTGAGGATTTGAACTTTTGCATAGCTGTAATTTGTTCTCTTCCATCATTTCCAGGCATTGGAATCCTCTACTACTTGGGTTTTAGAATTTTGCAATGAGGAGGAGAAGGCCACCTGGTTGAAAGGACTGATACAGGCTACATATCAAGCTTCGGTATGATGATAATATTCCTGTAAAGTACTAGTGACTATGCTGCTAGTTTATTGATGCTTTTCTGTGCTAATGACTTGTATTCATGCTCCATAAAGGCACCTCCATCAATTAATGTACTGGGAGAAGTTAATGATGTTTCAAGTGAGTTGGCTGTTTGTCAGACATCTAACATGAAGACTGCTGATCTTGTTGTCAATGGGGCACTGGTGGAGATGAAATTATGCATATATGGAAAGGTTAGCTGTGTCCACCTCCCTCAGCAGATATGATAATTCATTAGAGAATTTGATAGATAATATCCCTTTTTTCTGTGGCTTAAAAAATGTGAAATGGATTAGTCTTCCCGAAAGCTCTAGTTTGGGGTATTTAGCAAATTGTTTGAGTCATCTGTCATATTTTTCATTGCTTCCCGTGTTAGTTACTTTGTTTTCAATTTCAGTCTGTATCTTTTGCAGACTGGAGATATGATTGATGAGAAACTTGAAGAGACTCTAATTCTTGAGGTCCTTGCCAGTGGGGGAAAGGTTTGTGCTGCTATTTTTCTTCATGTGGTTATTTGCTGAACAAAAACATACACTTTTTGTGAATCATACACTGTTTGCAGTTTTGGTGTTCCTACATTTATTATGTACTGCCTTCTGTCTCTGCTTCTCCATAGTCTGAAGCAGTCAGTTACCCAACAAGGCTATAATTTGATTGGACTGCCTTGTTGCATTCCTTAATTGTCTCTTAATTGAAAACACTGAAGCTCAATGGGTCTATGCATTGTGCTAGGCAAAGACAGGGACTTTTTTGTTGGTGCTTATGTGAAGGACTGTGCTTGGTACTCGTGTACTTGTATTCATGCTCATATTAAAGGATTCGTTCACTCTTCCACTTCACCCATCTGTTGTGTCCTTACCGGCCTCCTATGTTGGTTTCAGTTTTATGCACCCTTGAATTTTAAACCTTAACTTTTTACAGGTGCACTTGATTCACTCAGAGGGAAATCTGATGGTTAAGATGAAGCTGCACTCTTTGAAGATAAAAGATGAGCTTCAAGCTCATCTCTCTACATATCAACAGTATTTAGCTTGCTCAGTGCTGAAGGATGATAAGTCATTTGCATCCACTCATGCGCTTGACTCTCAAGGGAAAGAGATGCCTTTACCTTATGATGATGATGATGCCTTTAAGGATGCTTTGCCTGATTTCTTATCTGTACCAGACTTCGGGATTTGTTCGCCAAAGATGGATATGTCTCCTAGAACCAGGGGAAATGACACTGCTGAGATACAGTCTGCTGAAACCTTAATGTCTGAAAAAGATCTGTTACAGGGGTATAGCCTTTCTGAGAAGTTCTATGAGGCACATGGTGGCGATAATTTGGATTTTGTATCTGTTACCTTTTCAACAAGGAGTTCTTCATTGCCTTATTATGATGGCATAGACACGGAGGTAACCTGAGTTGCGTACTTTTCATGTCATACTTTTCCTTCAAGGCCCGTTCTCTTTACTGATGTTGTATTTGTAATTTTCAGATGAGCATTCGCTTGTCCAAACTGGAGTTCTTTTGCAACAGGCCGACTCTTGTTGCTCTAATAGGTTTTGGCTTTGATATAACTGCTGTTAACTCCGCTGAGAGTAGTCTGAGCATGACCAAAGGCCCAGCTGAGGAATGTGTGGTGAGCAAAGAAAAGACTGAAGACAATGGACGTATAAAAGGCTTGCTGGGGTATGGCAAACACCGTGTAGTGTTTTATTTAACCATGAATGTTGGCAGTGTGACTGTGTTTCTCAACAAGGAGGATGGTTCCCAGCTGGCTATGCTTGTGCAAGAAAGTTTTGTTTTGGACCTTAAGGTGAGGTGAATCTTTTCATTGACAATGTCTCTGGCTTATTTACCATCTCAATATTGTTACAAATTTTGAAATGCCATTGTGAAGTTGAATCATTAGTTAGAGGACACCATGGACCCAGCTAAGTGTGAATTATCCTCTTTTTTTTTTTTTTTTTTTTTTTCCATTTTTGCATATTTTTGTCTACTTGTAAATTAAAATTTTATTCCAAATTGAGTGTTGATTATGTTTATACTTTTTCATCTTTTTCCTTCGTAGCTGTGCATTATTTGAGTTCGTTTGATTGGTCTCTTTTTAAGGTCCACCCAAGTTCTCTTTCTATTGAAGGCACATTAGGAAATTTTAGACTCTCTGATAAGTCACTTGGAGAAGATCATTGGTGGAGTTGGCTTTGTGACATACGTAATCCAGGGCTCGAGTCACTCATTAAGGTATGCACCTTCTTCAATCTGTTACAGGCTTTATAAGCATATACTTCTAATTTAACTTATCAAGTTCTTTTTTCTTTTTCCAGTTCAAATTTAGTTCTTTTAGTGCCGATGATGATGATTATGAAGGATATGACTATAGCTTGTGTGGCCGACTCTCTGCTGTACGCATTGTATTCATCTACAGGTTTGTCCAAGAGGTATGTTGTAAATGGCTGTCATTTATTTAAGTTCATTGTCGGCATTTCTTTTTTTTTTTTTTTTAAATGTGTAAACTCTGAATAATTTTTCCCTTTTGAGATGTAAAAATTAAGCCTTCTATGTTCATTTCATCGCTTTCCTTTTATTTGGATGTTTTCAGCTTATGCCCACATTCTGGTCCCTTGTTCTGCAGATAACTCAGTACTTTATGGAACTTGCCCCTCCAAATACTGAAGAAGCAATTAAACTGGTTGATAAAGTTGGGGGCTTTGAGTGGCTAATTCAGAAGTATGAGATTGATGGAGCCACTGCATTAAAGCTGGACCTTTCACTTGATACTCCAATGATCATTATTCCCAGAAATTCCATGAGCAAAGAGTATGTAGACTAGCAGTTTATTTTTTATTTATCTTGAACATGACCTAGAAATTATAGCCTCAGGGAGATATTTTAGAGATTAGGCGCATGATGACGGAAGAACATCTGTATTTGAATTTAAACTTGAAAGATAGAGAACTTCTGCAGAGCTCTAGTTTGAAAAAATTCAGCACTTTGGTGGAGTTTACTTACAGTTAATTTCTTGTAATAAATCTCCGCACAATCTCAAATTAATTCATGTCCGTAGATGAGTGCAATCTTCGCTGTAACAGATATTGACCACATTGAGGATATCTTCTTCCAAGTCCATTCAAATTGAAAGCACTTCTTCTGATATGACTTAGAATATCAACTGGCCTTGAGTCCTATTGGACTATTTTTGTCCCTATTTCTCTCTTTGCCAAGATATTTTTAAGCTTTACTCAGTCCTTGATGGGTGTGAGACCAATTTGCTTTCTTTTTAAAGGAGTAATTGGCTTGGGATATGATAGAGACTTCATTGAACTGCTGTTGATGCCAATTGCTTGTTGTCAATAGTTGCAGTTTCACTTAATAACTTTTGATGCCAATAATTGCAGTTTCATTCAACTTGACTTGGGCCAGCTACAGGTGACAAATGAATTCAGCTGGCATGGTAACCCAGAGAAAGATCCTTCAGCTGTTCACATGGATGTTCTTCATGCTGAGGTATATTTTCTTTGGTTGATAGTTCATTTGAGTCAAAATACTGATGTTAGAGCTTGATATATGGTCCCTATCTTATGCCTCATTCATCAACTTAAGCTTTTAGGTTGAATAGTTCCTTGACATGGTATGAGAGCTTTTCTGACCAAGAGATCATGAGTTTAAATCACACTGATCTTATTCTTTCATTTAAATGTGAATTTTTGGTTTGTTCACACTATAGGCCCAAGAGAGCTTTTGTGTGAGGAGGCATGTTAGAATTTAATATATGATCCATATCTTAGACCTCACCCAACAACTTAAGCTTTTGGGTTGTTTGGTTTCTTGACAACCGGTATCTAAAATGTTGTAAAATGCTGCAGATTGTGGGAATCAACATGTTTGTTGGAGTTGATGGTTGCTTAGGTAAACCTATGATACGAGAAGGACAAGGACTGGATATTTATGTTCGTCGCAGTTTGCGGGATGTTTTCAGGAAGGTGCCAACATTTTCTGTCGAAGTGAAGGTAATATTTGTTTATGAAAGTGATCCTCCAGGCTCCAGCATGACTCTCTAGTTTCCTAGAGAATATTAGGAGCTGCTTCGGGGTGACCTTTTTGCCATTTTCATCTTTTCCTTCATTAAATTAATCATGTTTCTCTGCTGCCATATAGGTTAGGCATGCATTATTTCTGTTGGAAAAGGATTGTACTAGGTTATAACTCTGCATTTTTTCTTAGCATAGCTGATCTTGACTATAGCATCTGGTTCCTGATTCAGAATATATACATGGCTTGCAAGATTGTTATGGTGTTGTTAATGATGGTGGTGTTCTGCATCTAATTTTAGGGGTTGGACTTCATGCCTGGTTGTCCATTGTTTAGGCTTTTTTCACTTTAGATTTTCTGGGCCTTTTTTGTCTTAGTAGATTATTAGTAGAAGTGGAGTTCAAGGTCTTGTCCTGGAGATGCCTTTGAAATATATTATTTTAAATGTGTTCTGTTGTGAAGTATCAGAAAATGATTAAGTGTTCCATTTCAGAAAATGTCTTTTTTTATATCTAATTTCTTTTTGAGTTGTTTCTGTTTTCTAGCATTGTCTAATCTCTTCCATTGGTTTATTGGAATCCTTGTGGGCTATGTTATGAGCAGGTAGATTACCTTCATGGTGTCATGTCCGATAAAGAGTACAACATTATTCTAGATTGCACATACATGAATTTGTCTGAGGAGACAAGGCTTCCTCCAAGTTTTCGTGGCAGCAAATCTGGTTCCAAGGACACAATGCGGCTGTTGGTAGATAAGGTCAATATGAACAGTCAAATCCTGCTTTCACAAACTGTTAACATAGTGGCAGTTGAAGTAAATTATGCACTGTTGGAGTTATGCAATGGTGTTCATGAGTCACCTTTAGCTCATCTTGCTGTGAGGCCTCTTCCCTGTAACTCATGTGCTACAGTTATTGTTTTGGCATGATGTCAGCTATTTAAAACCCATCCCAACACAATTGGCTTTGCTTACAATGCACTCTAATTGCCATTGGTTCTAATGACATATTTGAATGCTTGCTTTTTGCAGTTAGAGGGTCTCTGGGTGTCTTACAGAATGACTTCATTGTCTGAGACAGACCTGTACATAACTATTCCCAGGTTTTCTGTCCTTGACAATCGTCCCAACACAAAACCTGAAATGCGTCTGATGCTTGGATCATCTACTGATGTTTCCAAACAAGCTTCAAGTGGAAATTTCTCCAATTCTCTGAGCAGCAGTAGCTTTAGGAGGGTAAATGAATCTGCAATTGATGTGGATGTAGCAATTTCAACAATGTTTTTAATGGATTATAGATGGCGACCATCATCCCAATCATATGTCATCCGAATTCAGCAGCCTCGTGTCCTTGTGGTACCAGATTTCCTTCTAGCTGTGACCGAGTTTTTTGTGCCTGCATTAGGAACTATAACTGGAAGGGAGGAATCAATGGATCCGAAGAAAGATCCCATTAGCCGAAGCAATAGCTTGGTGCTATGTGAACCCATTTACAAACAGATTGAAGACGTGGTACACCTGTCTCCAAGTAGACCATTAATAGCAGATGCCAAGGGTGTTGATGAATATGTCTATGATGGTTGTGGAAAGACTATTTGTTTAAGTGTGGAAACGCAAATGAAGGAATTGCATCCAGTGAGGCCTCAACCAATCATAATAATAGGGCGCGGGAAGAGGCTGCAATTTGTCAATGTAAAAATTGAGGTATTTTTGCTTCTTCCATTATTACTGTTGTTGTTGTTGTTGTTGTTGTTACGGTTGTTCTGTTGTTCATTTGTTTCATTGATTAGCTATCTTGGCTCTGAAATATATAAGGTGGAGAAAATATTCATTAGTAAGGAAGATAGATGAGGGATGGAAAGGACTTTTGAGTCAAATTGAAAATTTTGGGATTGTTACCTCACCATCAAATTTTAATTAGAAGAAAATAGTTTATTAGTTTTATCAATTTGTCATTGTTTCAAACTCCAAAATGTTCACAAGCCAATGACATTAGTGAAATGTTTTGTCTTTATTTTCAGTGGCAACCAGATGAATAACAATTTTTTTTTTTTTTATTTGTGCCCATTTTTCCTTTGTTTGCCAGAATGGTTCCCTTTTGAGAAAGTACGCTTACTTGGGTAATGACAGCAGCTACTCAATATCTGTAGAAGATGGTGTTGAGATTTTGTTGCAAGACCATTCTGATGATGATAGCAGGACAAGTCTGAATGATGTGCATGAATCATTCGACACTTCAAATACCTCCAATATTAAAACTGATATAAATGTGGTGCGAAGTTTCACTTTTGAGGCCCAGGTACATTTTTTGTTGGCTGTCTTGTTTAACTGTTTCCTGTTTCTTGAAGATATTATCTAGGGTTAAATGATCCTGTTAAGAGCATGATCTTGTTGTCATTCCTATTTATTGTTTATCCCAAATTGCATTATAAAAGAGTAGACATATGGCTGTTGACTGTGTACCATGTGCTATCAGCTTCTATAACAGGTCTTGTTCTTTACATTTGAAGGCACATGCTCTGCAATCTGTGGAATAGCACAGAATTTTTTCCAAAAATTCATCTTGTTAATTTATTGTTACATTGATGGGCTATACGTAACATATGTGGGATGAATTCTTTCATGAAGGCAAACGGTTTCTAATTTTTTTTTTTTTTTTTTTTTTTTAAAATCTAGGAAAGAAGTTCTAAACTTTCCTTCCATTTGGTGACATGTGAGAGTGGTTACTTGCAAAGGCTTATTTCTCTACAAGCCCTTGACATGACATAGTTTATCTGGCATTTATATCCCTTTCCATGGACTGCATCTCATACTTCCTATTGAACTTTTTGTGATCAGTACGATGGGGTCAGTCTCTCTGCCTATATAGATCCTGTTCTTGGATTGGTGAAAAAGCATTACAAGCCCTTTTACTAACCTTTCTTTGTCATATTGCCCCTCCCTTTGAAACGATCATGTCCCAGCCAATTTTACTTTTAGGGCCATGTTGGCTAACTGATTTCAATGGCTCTAACTTGTTTATTGGATTATTGACCTGATAAGCAATTGAATAATGCTTCCTTCTGTCATTTTGATTACTTGATGTGTTACAACTATCTAGCTGTGATTTAGTCCTTTCTTCTAAAATTCTTCTAAAAGTTTTTGTGCTAATTTCTCATTTTGATAAGGTGAGTATAGATATAAGGTTGGATTTCTTTGGTTATGATGAATTAATTGTTCTCCTTTCCTATGAAAATGAGACCTGACTAAATGGTGATAGTGTTTTGCTAAACTCTTGATGAGATCTGCTCTAACTGTTATTTTATTTATTATTTTAGGTTGTTTCTCCAGAATTTACATTCTATGATGGTGTAAAATCCTCATTGGACAATTCAACTTATGATGAAAAGCTTCTGCGTGCAAAAATGGATTTGAGCTTTATGTAAGAATGCCAACTATATTTCTTTGCAGCTCATTTATCTCCTTGTATCTCTTGGGGCCATTTTGGTGCTCTATTTTTCAACTAGGAGAACCACTCTCTAAAGGTGGCTTAATTAGTGTCTTTATGTGATGTGTTTATGACCTTATTCAAATATCGATTGAATCCATAACATTTTACTGACTATAGGTGTTAAAAGGACTTGACCTGACATATAATATCCCATGGTTAAACCTACTAGCTTAAGCTTTTATGTGGATATGAGGTTCCAAGGCATTATTTAATGGGGTATCAGAGCTTGGTTCACCTTCTTATTTGCAGCAGCAACTCAGTTGTTCAATCCTTTTCCAATGTTTGTTTAATCAGTTGAGCCCAGTCCTAGTGGGAGTCCTTGGTTTTGGTCCTTTTAGTTTAGTTTCATTGTGCCATGTGCTTGGCCACATACTAGTCTGGCTGGTGTGTTAAAAGAATATAATATCTCACTTTGGTAAATTACAAGGACCTGATTTGGCTTATAATATCTATGGGTTTCATTTCCTACTGGCTTAAGTTTTTACCCAAGGTTCCAAGACATTATTTGATAAGATGAAGGCTTGAATCCTAAAGTTTAGCAATTGGATTCATTATGTTTTTGATCATACATACATATATATATATATATAGTTGTTAGGGATAAGAAACTTGGAAGAATCTTGAGCATGCAGAATTTTGAGAATGCACATCTGAGCCAGCTTAACCTGTGCTTCCAATTTATGGTTATTTCAAGTTGAACTTCATCTGCTATCAATGTTTTCCAAACCATTGCCAACACTCTTTATGTTCCTATTAAAATTGCAAAATTATAGAATATTTGCTTCCCCAGATTTTTGACTGACTTTTGAATGTAATGAATGTTTTCTTCTCATCTTTCTGCAAAGAAAGGTCATTAAAAGCTTATGTTTAAAGATATCAAAGTGCTTATCTTCTTCTGCCCTTGTCTTCTTTTCACAAGCTAAAGATAGCTCTTTGGCTTGCAGCTGCATAGACTTGACTCTGTTAAGATATATGGTTTTGGAACAATGTCTTTATTCGATCTATTACTTGACAGGTATGCATCAAAAGGAAATGATACCTGGATTCGGGCCTTGATGAAGGCCCTGACTGTTGAGGCTGGTTCTGGCCTTGTGGTTCTGGATCCAGTGGATATATCCGCAGGATACACTTCCATTAAAGAGAAGACAAATTTGTCTCTGATGTCAACGGATATATGCGTTCATCTTTCTTTGAGTGTTTTTTCTCTTTTACTTAACCTGCAGAATCAGGCAGCTGCAGCCTTGCAGTTTGGAAATGCAGTTCCCCTGGTACCTTGTACAAACTTTGATCGAGTTTGCGTGTCCCCAAAAGGTAGTCTTAAGTTTTATTTTGGCAAGTTGATGACATACATCTCATATTAGCCTTGTTTTCCATGCAATGTAAAATGCTTATCTGAGGCTTTTTGAACTCCTTTTCTGTTTTACAAATCATTTTGACAAATATCTATGCAGAAAAAGGTGCTCCTAACAACCTTACCTTTTGGAGACCCCGAGCGCCCTCAAATTATGTTATATTGGGGGATTGTGTAACATCGAGGTAAGCATTATGCATTTCTTAACTTGTGATGGCTTCAACCTTGTTTTATAGTCTCTTTTTTGCCTTTTTACTAACAATTGACTGAGAAGAGAACCTCATCTAAGCTCACACTAGGAACTTAATTTGATTGATAATTCATAGACTGATAATTGAATTGTGCTAGTTTAATCCTAACAAAGACCATCTAATAAGGAAATAAATAAATTAATCAAGTACCTAAACTTGCTTCTAGAGTTACTGCCTTGCTATTGTCTTAACTAAAACTCTTAGTTAAGCAAAAATGCCCTAAAAACAACTAAATAAACTATAAAATAAGAATAATCAAAATTATGTTGAACTCTCCAATGGTGAATAATTGTCTGAAGTTACTTTCTTTATACCATGCCAAGAAACATTTTAAACTCCAACGATAGAAAATTGTCTGTGTATTGTCCTACATCGTTTAATATTGTTCATTAAATATGGGTCATATATGCATCTTTTTTCCCTTAAATTTTTAGTTTGATGGATGTCTTGTCATAAAACAAACTTGATCTGCCATCTCTTTTTTTGTAATTTTTGCTACTTTTGTTGCTTTGTGTTAGGTCAATTCCACCTTCACAGGCAGTTATGGCAGTGAGTAACACATATGGACGTGTGACAAAACCTGTCGGATTCAATCTCATTGAATTTTTCTCTGGCATTCAAGCATCAAGAGGTGAATATCTTTCAGATTTTGATAGTGATTGTTCTGTATGGATGCCTGTTGCCCCTCCAGGATACACCGCATTGGGTTGTGTAGCAAATACAGGAATTCAACCTCCACCAAATCATGTTGTCTATTGCCTACGCTCTGATCTTGTAACATCCACCACATACTCGGAATGCATATATGCTGAGCCACCAAATTTAAAATCTGCAGCTGGATTTAGCATCTGGCGCCTTGACAATGTTATTGCCTCCTTTTATGCCCATTCTTCAACTGAATACCCCCCGAGAGAGTGTAGTTATGATCTAAGTCATCTTCTTCTTTGGAATTCTATTCGGCATTATTCTTCATCCAAGAATAGTGGACTAGATTTGAATACTAATCATGATCAAGGAGTCAAACAAAGAACTCTTGAGAATGCAAGTTTATCTGGATGGAATGTTATTCGATCAGTTTCAAGAGCGACTAACAATTACATTTCAACTCCCAACTTTGAGAGGTTATGGTGGGACAGAGGCAGTGATGTTCGCCGACCAGTCTCAATATGGCGTCCTATTGCACGTACAGGTTGTGCCATATTGGGTGATTGCATAACTGAAGGGTCAGAATCTTCTCTTGTGGATTTGCTTCTTCATAACTCTATGGTGCATCTTTTTTCTGTTGTTATGTTGGACTAATCAATCTTTGATATGCTTTTTCATGCTTTTCAGTTTAGAGCCACCTGCTGTGGGCATAATATTTAAGGCTGATAATCCTGAAATCTCTTCAAAGCCTGTGCAGTTTACTAAGGTTGCACATATTGTGGGGAAGGGTGTTGATGAAGTCTTTTTTTGGTATCCAATTGCTCCTCCTGGTTATGCTTCACTTGGCTGTGTTGTCACCAGAATAGATGAAGCACCACGAGTAGATTCATTTTGCTGCCCTAGGATGGATCTTGTTAACCCAGGTAATGTTGATGAGGTTCCCATGTCAAGATCTTCAAGTACAAAGTCATCTCAATGCTGGAGCATTTGGAGGGTTGAAAATCAGGTTCTGATGAAGATCATTAATGCTTTGCTTGTATTATTATTATTATTTTTTTTCTCATGTGGTTTCTATGTGTTGAAATTGTTCCAATATTTTTAATGATATTCCCATGATAGCTTCTACAAGTTCTCTACACCTTTCATCCTTGTAAAATTTTATTTAAATCCAGTGATCATAATATTTAATAGTTATTTCTATCCAATGCTTCCCTAGGCCTGCACTTTTCTTGCTCGCTCTGATCTTAAAAAGCCATCAAGCCGGTTGGCATTCACAATTGGGGATGCTGTGAAGCCAAAGTCGCAAGAAAACATAACTGCTGAGATGAAGCTAAGATGCCTTTCTGTAACTATCGTAGACAGTTTATGTGGAATGGTACATAAAATGACACACTGGACCTCGATCTATAGATACTCTATTTTTTGTCCTCCTTACATTCTATTTATATGATAAGTTTTGTCCATTGCAGATGACACCTCTATTTGACCTTACAATAACCAATATCAGGCTTGCAACACATGGCCAACCTGAGGCAATGAATGCAGTACTGATTTCCTCTATTGCTGCATCAACTTTCAACATGCAATTAGAAGCATGGGAGCCACTGGTGGAGCCATTTGATGGAATATTCAAGTAAGCTTGCTGGTTATGCCTATTATTTATGTTGTACCATTAGTTGTTATGCTAGCACCTATTTATGCAGTACTATAAATTTGGTACTCTTGTTCTTAATTTCAAGGCTTGAAACATATGATACCAATGTACATCCACCATCAAGACTTGCAAAAAGAGTGCGCATAGAAGCAACTAGCATTCTGAATATAAATATCAGTGCAGCAAATCTTGAAACTTTGACAGGAGCCATCCTTTCTTGGAGAAAACAGTTGGAACTTGATCAGAAAGCAACCAAGCTAAATGAGGTTTGTTGAAATTCACATGTTCTGTGCACTAAAGGTTCTGAGTTAATGCAATATGGTAAAAAAAAAACAAAAGAAAAATGCTTATTAGATGCATACAAACTTGCTATATGCAGGAAGCTAGTAAACGTCCTAATCATGGAGAGGACCCAACTTATTCTGCCCTGGATGAAGATGATTTTCAGACTTTAATAATTGAAAATCAACTTGGATGTGATATGTATCTGAAAAAGGTTGAGGACAATGCTGATGCGGTTGAGCAGCTGCATAATGGTGAGAGCACTCATGTGTGGGTTCCACCTCCAAGATTTTCCGACAGGCTAAATGTTGCAGATGAGCCTAAGGAAGCGCAATGTTATGTTGTTATACAGATACTTGAAGCCAAGGTTGAAAATGTTTTTAGTTTAGTTCATATTGTTCATCATGTATCTTTGCCAGTGTCTCTAATAAGTACAGATGGATCTTCGTATATTTTGCAGGGTTTGCCTACTATTGATGATGGTAGTAGCCATAACTTCTTTTGTGCTTTACGTCTTGTCATTGATAATCAGGCAGCAGATCAGCAAAGGCTTTTTCCTCAAAGTGCAAGAACAAGATGTGTGAAGCCTGTACTTGATGGCACTGCAAAGTGGAATGAACTTTTCATATTTGAAATTCCAAGAAAGGTATGCCACAATTTTAGTAGCATAGAAAAATCTAGAATTGATGAGTCATTGAGGCTGAACTTACTGCCATGTCATGGTTCAGAAGCTTTATTTTGAGGTAGTCAAACGAGATTTTAAGCTTCTTCCCTCCATATGAGAGGATGAACTTGCTTACAAGGTATACCATGATTTTAATAGTGTAGAAGAATCTGGATTGATGAGTAGTTCATACAAAAAATAGCAGGGAAAGATGGTGAACTTACAGCCATTTGTTAGATATGAACCTTTACCCTTGTATAATCATCCAAAATTTCAATGTTTATGATCTCTTTCTTTCCATGATCTCTTTCTTTCCAGGATATGCCTGTCAAGATATAGTGGTGGTGTCAATTGCACTTTTCCCCTTGCTTGTTTTGCATGCAGATGACTTTTCTTTGTAAAATCTGTTATCAAATTTCTCCCAAGGTTCTACCTTACTTGTTTCCATTATACAGGCCATTTACTTCAGATGACATTATAAGTCACTCATATAGACATCATGATTTGGCTGTAGTGATTTTTATTCCTTTCTCAATTTTGTGTGTATATTTTTGTCTCTGACTGTCTGTATTATTAATCAACACTTTGATGGTAACTTTTCCTCTTGCTTATTTTGCAAGCAGATGACTTTCTTTGTAAGATCTGTCATCAAATTTTTTACAAGCTTCCACTTCATTTGTTTCCTTTTTACTGGTCATTTACTTCAAATGATATTTGTGAGTCCTTCATATAGGCATCACTACTCTGGCTGTAGTAACTTGTGGTGATTTCTCTTTTTTTCCTTTTTTTTACCTGTATATTTAGTCTTTGACTGTTTTTTATTGTGAATCAACTCATGGATGTAACTTGTGGTGCAGGGGCCAGCCAAGTTAGAAGTAGAGGTGACAAATCTTGGAGCAAAAGCTGGGAAGGGTAAGTATTATTGGCAGATAAATAAATCTGATTCCCTTTTCTTGTGGATATCCACCACATCGACCGGTGATCAATATGCTATATAAAGGGGATAGAGCAGCTACACAAATTATATATTCTGTGCCATTGAAATCTGAGCTATATTAGTTAATTTTAGCATTGATTGGTTTCCTGGACTTTGGCTTTACACTTCATCGTTCCACTTCTTTCAAGTACTCTGCAATGCCCCACAGTTTGCTGGACCACTATTTTTTCATTTATTGTTTTTGGAGGGTTTTCATACCCATCAAATATGAATATGTCACCATCAAAGTTCAATATCTTTCCCTTTTCTTTTTGTTCCCTTAATTTTTTTCCCTTTCAAGTTGAAACCATAAAACCAGAAATGATTATATGGAGGAAATGATAATGAAAAATGTGAGAATGAATGTTGACGATACAGGTGAAGTTATTGGTGCATTCTCATTACCTGTTGGACATGAAGCCATCATGTTGAAGAAGATGGCTTCAGTTAGGATGCTACACCAACCACATGATTTTCGTAATATTGTGTCATGTTCTCTAAGAAGAAAGGTTAGTTTATTGTTGCTTGCATATTATATGTTCAGTTTTGCATCATTAGGCTCATGTTTGTACTTTTTCTTAGACTTTTGTTAATGTTATCTATTACGGGTGCAGCATGACAATATTGAAGATGTACAGGATTCTGGAGACCTATTAGTTTCTACTGCTTATTTTGAGAGAAACACAGTAGCAAACTTTCAGGGGGAGAAAGAAACTGAGGACTCTTTTAATAGAGATATAGGTTTCTGGTTTCGCCTAAGCCCAGTGGTTGCATGGGAGAGCATACGTTCATTGCTTCCACTCTCTGTAGTCCCAAAATCATTTCAGGGTGACTTCATTGCCATGGAAGTTGTTTTGAAAAATGGGAAGAAGCATGCAATTTTCAGGAGTCTTGCAACTGTGGTAAATGATTCAGATGTTAAATTGGATGTTTCTGTGTCTCAAACAGCCTTTATTCATGGTCAGGATTCATCTTTGGAAACAAGCAATTCTAACATTGCGATAGAAGAAGTCTTTGAGAATCAGTCCTATCACCCAATTTCTGGTTGGGGTAGCAAGTGGCCTGGCTCACAAAGTATTGATCCAGCTCGATGGAGCACCAGGGACTTCTCTTATTCATCAAAGGTGAGTATATTTTCTCTCCTTTCAGGATTCATTTGATTTTAACAATAACATGTGCAAGTTCACTTTCCTATTGTGAAGGAATTTTTTGAGCCTTCCCTTCCTCCTGGATGGCGATGGACATCTTCTTGGATTATTGATAAATCTGAGCTTGTTGATGCCAATGGCTGGGCTTATGGACCTGACTTTCATAGTTTGAAGTGGCCTCCAACTTCTAAGTCCTACACAAAACCTCCTCGTGATGCTGTCCGTCGAAGGCGTTGGATTCGAAGAAGGCAACAATTAAGGGGTGAAGGATTAGGTAGCAATAATTGTGATACTATGTCTATGAACCCTGGATCTTCAGCTATCTTACCATGGAGAACCACATTCAAGGATTCTGACCAGTATCTGCAAGTTCGTCCTTCTGGGAATCAGACTCAGTCATCATATTCATGGGGCCGAGCAATTACTGTTGGTTCTGGCTACATATATGGAAAGGAGCAGCCTTTTGTTGATCAAAATTCACTTGCTAGACAAAGTACATCGAAGCTGGGAAGTAAAGTGCCTGATGCTCTCAAGTTGAATCAACTTGAGAAGAAAGATGTTCTTTTTTGTAGTTATCCTCCTACTGAAACTGAACAGTTTTGGCTTAGTGTAGGAGCTGATGCCTCAGTTCTGCATACTGAACTAAATGTTCCTGTTTATGATTGGAAAATATCCATCAACTCTCCTCTGAAGTTGGAAAACCAACTTCCCTGTCCAGCTGAATTTACAATTTGGGAGAAAACAAAAGAAGGGAGTTGTGTTGGGCGACAACATGGAATAATCTCTTCGCGGATGGGTGTGCATATATACTCAGTGGATGTACTTAAACCTATCTACCTTACATTGCTTGTTCAGGGTGGTTGGGTCCTTGAAAAGGTAATACTCCCTCTAAAATATGCCAGCAGTTATCCCATCTGATAGTTCATAGTGTGATGTCCTCATTTGAAAAGCAGATATACTTTGTATCCAATGTTAACTTTATGTGGGATGCTTACATTTAATAAGCATTATTTTATGGCAGGATCCTGTACTTGTTCTGGATATTGCTTCCAGTGTTCATGTCTCATCATTTTGGATGGTCAACCATCAATGTAGAAGGTCTGCAGTACCTTTTGTTTAATGTCCTTGTTATTTAATTTCCTTAACTAACCTAAATATTGGGTGCTTCTGTATTTTGTTTCCAAGCCACTGGATTCTTATTAGACATTTTTATTTTAGTTGACAAGTGCTGTTTTCTCCCCCTCCCCAGCATTTAAAGTACTTGCAAGTGGAACTATTTTATTATAGTGTTCCATGATTGTTGTGAACTATTTGAGATCATGATACTGTTTTTGAAGTGAAAACTCTATGGGCCATTACATTGTCAGACCCTTATTAATTGATTTCTGGAAATAATGGGGTCAGCTCTCTGGCCCACTCATTATGAGTGTCATATTTATTCTTTGGTTTCATTATTGTTCACACAATAGCTGGGAAAGCTGCTTGGAACAATTCATCTGGAACAACTAGATTCAACCAGTACATGCAGAAAAGTTTCAAATTTTTTCACAAGACAACTTATTTAATAGCAAATGTCTGTTATTTTTCATAATCACAGTCACTGTAATTATTATATGTGCAGGAGATTGCGTGTGAGCATTGAACGAGACATGGGAGGAAGCATTGCTGCCCCCAAAATAATTAGGTTTTTTGTTCCATTCTGGATTGTGAACGATTCATTTATTCCATTGGCATATCGAGTTGTAGAAATTGAGCGAGTGGACAATGCAGATATGGATTCACTCTTGCTGTCTAGAGCAGTCAAGTCTGCAAAAACAGCCTTGAAAAGTCCTTCAAACTTACTGGAACGGAGACGTTCTGGTACAAAAAGTAACATTCGTGTAATTGAAGTAATTGAGGATACAAGCCCAACACCAAGCATGCTTTCTCCACAAGACTCTGCAGGTCAAGGTGGGGTTATCTTGTTTCCACCTCAGAAAGATGAATATCCTTCCTTCCGGGTGGGACTCTCTGTTGCTATTCGCCACTCAGAGATTTACAGTCCTGGGGTTTCTCTTCTGGAGCTTGAAAACAAGGTGATTTTAATCAAGAAAATTTCCTCACCATTAGTGTTCAGACTATTTTTTCCTTTTATTGGATTTTGTTTGTTAGTTTGTACGCTGATTGAAATTTTCTCCAGGAAAGGGTTGATATCAATGCGTTTGGCTCAGATGGATGTTACTACAAGCTTTCAGCACTACTGAAGACTTCGGACAGAACCAAGGTTTACTCCTATACTCTCATATAGTTGCTTTTAGGGTGGATTTATACACAGACCAATAATGGAAGGTTTGCTTGGGAGTATATCTCCTCCCATGAAGCAATCAGGGCATCATAATATAACTCAGGAAGGCTGCTGGCTTACTGGGATTTAAATGGAATCGAGTCAACGTTACATTGTGCCTTTTTTCTCCTACTGTGAGCTTCATGGAAATGAATTAACAAAAGCTGATGAGGGAAAATGTTGTCAAGAAACTGTTCAACTCAAAAGCTTAAACTGTTAAGTGAGGCCTAAACACATATTGTATATTAGCTCTAACATGCTCCCCTCACACACAAGCCCATTGGGTTAAAAGCGTGAACAAAGCACAGACTCACCTTATCTGTAGAAATTTACAATTAAATTGATTAGAACTCGAGATTTCTCAATCATAGGGACTCTGATGCCACATAAAGAAATCATTCAACCAAAAAGTTCAAGCTGTTAAATGAGACTCAAAAATTGATCATATATTAGACTCTTACAAAAGTCTCCAAATCTAGAAGTTTAAGACTATAGGAAAAGGTGTCATGGCCAAGTGGTTGAAAGATGAATTGTAACGTATCATCCAAGTGGTTGATGGAAGGGCCCACACTTTTATCTTGTCTGTTGGTTGACTGTGGGCCTACACTTGAGAAGATCTGTCAGTATTCCAACTTTGGGTGTGTGAAATCTCATGGACAGTGGTGGATGTGGATTTTCCAACTCACACAGAAAGTTTAATCCTTTTTTCTTTCATGGCAGTCTGCAATGAAATCCAATTAACTCCTCAGTGTTGAGACATGTACAATTTGGTAGATTTATCTAGAATTTACTCTCCTGATCAATTAGCACTCTGGCTACATGGAATATATATGACAAGCAAGAAAATTTGTTTCATTACTGGGAATCATAGAGGCTAAAAGGGCAGAAATTCCCATGTATTCAGGATTAAGAAGCTTCATTCATTTGCTAATGTTCTCAGAATGAAAGCTTTTACTTGTAACTAATTGCTGTTAATTGGATGATATTCAGGTTGTTCATTTTCAGCCACACACTTTATATATCAATAGGGTTGGCATGAGTCTATGCTTGCAGCAGTGCGATTCTCAATTGGTTGAGTGGATTCATCCTACTGATAACCCAAAGCCCCTTAGATGGCAGTCTTCTGCAAAAGTTGAGCTGTTGAAGGTCTGTGGAAATTGAAAATTGTGTTATCTACTGGATATATAAATGTACCTAAACTAAGAACTTTATTTTTCAGTTGCGGCTGGATGGATACAAGTGGAGCTCGCCATTTAGTGTTAGCAGTGAAGGTAGGATGCGCATAACGTTGAAGAAAGACACTGGCAGTGATCAAATGCAGCTAAGGGTACAAGTGAGAGGTGGTGCAAAGAGTTCGCACTATGAAGTAATTATCCGTCCGGACTCTTCATCCAGTCCTTACAGGTCATATTTTATGCCTCCTATCAAACCTCCCTCTTCTGTTCAATTTCCTCTTTCAGATTGTGGAATGGCACAAATTACACACACATTACAGTGATTACATCTTTAGGAAATGCATGGGATTAGTGTTTATAGTGCTATGATGGGAAATAGTCCTGTGCTATAAAGATTGGTTAGCCTATATACTCTCCATTGTTCCCCTTCTCATCCTTTTCCTCTCATAAATTATGCATGTGTTCTTGCTCTTGGTCTCTTGTAATGAAAAATTCATACAACAGGATTGAAAATCGGTCCATGTTTTTGCCCATTTGCGTTCGGCAAGTGGACAGTGCCAGTGATTCATGGAAGCTTCTTCTTCCCGGTGCAGCTGCTTCTTTCTTATGGGAGGATCTCGGTAAAAGACACCTACTGGAACTCTTAGTAGATGGGACTGAGACATCAGAATCACTGAAGTACGATATTGATGAGGTTTCCGATCATCAGCCCATCCATGTTGGAGGTGGGTGTTCTAGAGCTCTACGGGTTACTATTTTAAAGGAGGACAAAATGAATGTTGTCAAGATTAGTGACTGGATGCCTGAAAGTGATCCTACTGCTCTCTTAGGCAAGAGTACCCCATCACTTTTGTCGCAGATTTCTCTAAATGACTCTCAACAGCAGTTGCCAGCCACCACAGAAAGTGAATTCCATGTTATTCTTGAGCTCGCTGAGCTTGGGATGTCTGTTATTGACCATACACCTGAGGAGATTTTATATTTCTCAGTGCAGAGTCTTCTTCTAGCATATTCTACGGGTTTAGGAGCTGGTATCAGTAGGTAGGTATTTTCAATATTTATCTGCAGAGTGATTTTTCAGGTTAGCAAGTTCCCAGTCATCCTAAAACCAGAGTATAGGTGATTGGGAAACTTAGCTGGTTATCTTTTTCTAATTCCAGAAAGCCTCTTTTGTTGCCTTTGAACTTAAAGCTTGTTAATTTTTCAGTACCAGTGAAAAGGTTTTGCTGTAGAGTTGTTAAAAATAACTCTGAAACTTGCTATTTCACAAGGCATGAAAATGGTCCATGCCCTTGCTTTGATGGTAGCATGATCTAGAAATCTCCCCTGAAACAATATAGATTAACACTTTTAGTGACCTATATTTCTAATGGATCTTTTGCAATGCACATGGGACATGGACATCTGCCCTGTCTAAAAGACTTTTATGTTGTAGATAATTTTACCATTTGTAGTGTTTTAAATACATAATATTCTATAGAAACCTCATATATATTATTTCCAGATATTGCCTCCAAGTATGGTTTTTGATCCCCAATCACTAGTGCTTTTTTCTTCTGCGGGGACTCTTATATCTCCTTTTGTTCTTTTCCTTCTTCTGAAAAATGTCTGCCTCATGATTTGAAAAATTTTAAGTATAAATTTAAAGAAATCCATGTTAGAGTTTGGCTGCTTGTATCAGATATGCTTTTACTTGATTGCATACTCCAACTCCAGTTATTGGATCTCTACAAGTTCTAACTGCAAATATTGAAAGTTGAACTTCTTTACTTTTCCTCTCATAGGTTCAAATTGAGGATGCGTGGACTCCAAATTGATAACCAGTTACCATTAACTCCAATGCCAGTTCTCTTCAGGCCACAGAGAGTTGGGGAGGAGATGGACTATATCTTGAAGTTCTCAATGACACTGCAATCAAATGGGTTATTAGATCTATGTGTCTACCCATATATTGGTTTCAGTGTGAGCTTGTCACAACTTTAATTGGTTTGCTAGCATCTATCAATTTGTTAGTATTTATCAGTTTGTTTCCAGATAAAATTGATGATTTTGCTGCTGATCATTTTAATCAGGGGCCGGAAAATTTTGCCTTCCTAATTAACATTCATGAACCCATCATTTGGCGCCTTCATGAGATGGTCCAGCAGGTTAACTTCAATAGGGTATATGATACTCAATCCACTGCTGTTTCAGTTGATCCAATCATTCAAATTGGGTAAGGAGATAGCCATGTTCAACTCTGGTTTTGAATTGTTGCCTCCCCCTCCCCTCCAACACCTGCCACCCACACAAGTGTTGCTTGGGAGCTTACAAGCGTCATGTTCCTGAATTTCAGAGTTCTTAACATGTCGGAAGTTCGATTCAAGTTGTCAATGGCCATGTCACCTAGTCAACGGCCTAGGGGAGTGCTTGGGTTCTGGTCATCCTTGATGACTGCTTTGGGAAACACTGAAAATATGCCAGTAAGTTAGGGTTTCTTTTGTTCAATTCCAAATCTCAGGTTTTTCTTTTAAAGAATCTAGTATTTTTTTTTTTTCTATATTTTTAACTTTTGACCATCAAATCATCTGGATCCTGTGTGACTGAACTTTGGATTCTTTCTTTATCTTTCTATTTGATCAGTTCCTTCATTTTGTTTTTCAGAGTATGTTTCAGTCTTGTTATTTAATAGGCTATCCAATTCTTCTTTTTGAAGTGCATAAACTATGATGACCTTATATTGTAATATTGCATCATAGCTATAATATTGTACCTGTTCAAAGCTTCTCTTTCTCTTGAAGTAGTATCTGTCCATGTTGAATTGGCATGGTATATCTAGTAAAATGGAAAATAAATTTCACAAAACAAAAAAAAAAAGAACACGCAAAGAAACTGAATTTCCAGAGCCATTCTGATGTTGCTCTGAGTTTAGCCAATTGAGAGTTCAATTTATTGGGGAACTTTGCTTGTTGAGCTACATCACTGCATTTGCAACTCACTAAACATCAGTAACGTTCAATAGGCTGATATAAGGACATTCCTTTTGTAGAGTATAAATGCATATTTACTTTGAGCTGATTTGGTCTTTGTTAATCAGGTGAGGTTGAATCAAAGATTTTGCGAGAACGTGTGCATGAGGCAGAGTACTATGATCAGCAATGCTATTTCAAACATCAAGAAGGATCTTCTGGGCCAACCTCTTCAACTTCTCTCTGGTGTTGATATACTGGGTAATGCAAGCAGTGCACTTGGGCACATGAGTAAAAGTGTTGCTGCATTATCAATGGATAAAAAGTTCATCCAAAGTCGGCAGAGACAGGTTTGCCATGAACTCTTGTCTTCCTATATGTACTGCTTCCCATTTGCTGTTGAACAGCATGAAGTGTAAGAAATTTCATCATGTTGGCTATAAGGACCATATGTTCAATGCTTAAAGATGTTTTTGAGGTTGGAGCAGCTGATTAGGAATGAATGGTGGACAAGTGACTGGGTTGTAGGTTACAATCTTATTGCTGCCCCCCTTGGGTGCTGGCTTTGTCTGGGAGGTAAAACATAGAAAGGGGAGGGATAAGGAACTTCTGTTGCTGGCTGATACTAATGGCTGTTTTCTAACGTTTACTGCTACTGCCCACAACAGCCATATGTTGGAATGTTTTCTCTCAAATTTTCTTTTCCAATCTATTTTTATCTTGCAGGAGAACAAAGGTGTGGAGGACCTTGGTGATGTTATCAGAGATGGAGGTGGAGCACTAGCAAAAGGCCTATTTAGAGGAGTGACTGGCATTCTAACAAAGCCTCTGGAGGGTGCCAAAACTTCTGGTGTTGAGGGTTTTGTTCAGGGGGTTGGAAAAGGGATAATAGGTGCAGCTGCCCAGCCTGTTAGTGGGGTCTTGGACCTTTTGTCAAAAACTACTGAAGGAGCTAATGCTATGAAAATGAAGATAGCATCTGCTATAACATCAGAAGAACAACTCCTTCGTAGGAGACTGCCTCGTGTAATCAGTGGTGATAATTTTCTTCGGCCTTACAATGGGTATAAAGCAGAAGGACAGGTATGAAGTTTTCATATGTGTCGAACTTACATATAGTAGCAGTTTGACTAGATATTGCTCAAGTACCCCAATTTATGTATATCCAATCAACAGGTTGCATCTGTTTGACCTAATAATTACCTTCACAGTCAAGACAGGGAGATTGTACGTTTTGAGAAGGCTACTAAAATGTTACAAATATGTATAAAAATCGTTCAGATCCTAAATTTCATTGTCATTTTAAGTATGGATTCCTAATCCCCCTTTCCTTGGACCAAACAATAGATTCTGGTTGAGCTGTTTATGTTCTCTGTAGCCTAGTTGCGTTGGCCTTTGAAATTGACATGCATACATACCTCTTTGTGCTTGTGTGTGTTTGGTAAGCAAAATTTTTTTCTCTTGCATCAGAGCTTTGTCAGTTGTATCTCAGTTGTACTTTATTATGTTCATGCTCAATGTAAATGTTTTTGGCACCTGATCTTGTTGCATTTCATCATATAGGTTATATTGCAGCTTGCAGAATCAGGTTCTTTTTTGGGCCAGGTTGATCTTTTTAAAGTACGTGGGAAGTTTGCCTTATCTGATGCCTATGAAGATCATTTTATGCTTCCCAAATGGAAAATTGTAGTGGTAACTCATCGAAGAGTCATGTTGCTGCAAGTAAGTTACCACATTTGCCACTTGTAGTGGCAGATGCCATCTCTTTGGATTATTCCCCATGCTGAATGAGCTTAATTTGAATGATAACTTTTTTTACTTCAGCAACCATCCAACATCATAGCTCAAAGAAAGTTCACCCCTGCTAGGGATCCATGTTCAGTGCTGTGGGATGTGTTGTGGGATGATTTGGTGACAATGGAATTGACGCATGGAAAGAAGGACCAACCAAAAGGTTTACCTTCTAGACTGATTCTTTATTTACGGAGTAAACCGGCAGAGGTGAAGGAACAAGCCCGTGTAATAAAATGCAGCCGTGGAACTGATCAGGCTATTGAGATCTACTCTTCTATTGAAAGAGCAACTAATACTTATGGGCAAAAGTCATCAAAGGTACTCTTCAAGCCAATATGTTTCTCTAGGTGACAAATGGGAGTGTAACTGTCATGCCTTTGCAAGTCTACCTTCCTTTGACAGAAGTCAACCTATGAAACTTCTAAAAGTTGAATTCTGACCATTCCATTTCTGTGGTTTGCCAAAAGTAGAAATCTAATACAGCATAGTGGTATATTCTGGGATAGCAACACTATGGCTAAATGGTTAAAGTTTCTTTCTCTTGCGTTGATAGCTTATTCTGAATGTTTATTCAGGAAAAGTTGACAGACAAGGTGACAAAGCCATATTCACCGCCTTTAGATGGTTCTGATCTAGAAGCAACTCCAAAAGTAGGGGTCTTCAACTTGTCACCCCAGCGAGTCCCCACATTGATTCCCTCAAGTTCAACTTTTGGCAGCAGCTCCACATGATGTATTGGTGTCCAAGGTGAACTGGAAATGGTTTGAGGCATGCCAAAGGGGCGGAACCCAAGGAAGATATCATTCTATGAGAATTTTTGAAAGCATGCCGTGCAATAAGATTTGCTTGGCTTAAAGGCAAATAGATAGGATGGATGAAACAGCTATCAAAGGATATGAATGTGTTCGATGGCCTAGGAAGACTGCCCCCTATGATTACGATTAGCAGAAAGGTACCCTTCTGGAAGCGTAGAGTTTTTGACGCTTTGTAAATGCCTGTTCTTTGAGAGGTTACAGCGATTTGGGTGCAGAAAATGTTAAAATGATCCCCCTATGATTACGATTAGCAGAAAGGTACCCTTCTGGAAGCGTAGAGTTTTTGACGCTTTGTAAATGCCTGTTCTTTGAGAGGTTACAGCGATTTGGGTGCAGAAAATGTTAAAATGATTTTATTATTACTATTATTTTTTCAGTTTATTATAAACAATTACTCAAAAGTAATTACGAATGGTAGGTATGGAATATATTCTAATCCCTCTATTTTATTAAAGAGTTTCACTAGCCGCGAATCTTATGTCGAACTGCTTGTCTGTATATTTGTAAAGCAATTCCACGATTAGTTTATTTCACAAGAATTCTAAATCCTAGTTACAAGATAACTGATTGTTACCATTGTTTACATTGAAACGTAATCTCTTTAAATGCGTCGAAAAGTCAGAGACCAAAATAGTGCCGGAGACCCTTCTCGTGCTCTTCCCATTACCCATCACAGAATGTTCAGGCGATGATTTTTCATCTGACCTATTGCTCCATCAGTCCGTATGAGTATTTCAATTTGTTCAAGGAATATTGCCAGCTTATGGATCCTTGCTGTTACCTTCCAAAACCTGCATCCTGAGGGAACTCTCTTTGCTCGGAACCAGAAATTCGGTGCATTAAAATGGTGAAGAGCTGCAAGCTCCAAGTGTCCTATCCTCTCCAGTGACAAATTCCAATCCTTAATTTTCATTTTAATAGATGTTTTCATTTTGACATATGAATGTAGTTATGCACTGGGACGAAAGGATTCTATTTTCATTTTAATAGATGTCTTCATTTTAATATATGAACGTAGTTATGCTCTGGGACGAAAGGATTCTCTGCTTTCTGCTGTCGACGCATCACATCGATGTTGAAGCAAACGCTCAAGACAGCTGAAAAATTGAGCTTTTACGTTGTGTATTGTTTGGAAGTGAAGGAATCAAACCAATCGTCTCAAAACCCAAAAAACTAATATATAACCGGCTCGCCCGTCTGGCTGGTTACAGTTTGGTCCGGTTTAAGACCGAACTGGTCCGTTTTCTATAATGTTTGGTAAACTTGAGCATGATGAAGTTTTGGCCCCAGATTCAACATGTGTCTTAGAAGCTGAAAAAAAAAAACACAATAGCACGACGAGAATGACTAGCAAAATTTTCATAAATTTCATTTGAATTTTGTTAAATTTTATTTTTTAAAATACATCGGCCATAAAAGAATTTGTTGTACCGGAACACATGATGAAAGCTAATGGTTAAAAACTTAGATCTGGGAAAGAATTTGAGCCCACAGTAGTTTTGTCAATACTGGATAATTAACTCCATTGTTCCGAAGCGAACACTTGCCAAAGCAAGCTGTAAGTAGCACAGTGACAATGGCCCTTCGTCTGCTTATCTTCCTGGGCGAGAAAAGGTGTCATTGATGATCAGACCTCGAATTGAATAGATCACACCCGCCTGGCTCTAACTCAGAAACTCGTTTTACCACTCAACAAGAAAAAAAAAAAGGTTGGTCAAGTTTGTTTATACTTTTCTTGGGTAGCTCCGATTCTCTCTCCCTCCCCCCCCCCTCTCTCTCCCTCTCTGCTTGTCGCGGTGTTATTTGGTAGTTATAGTTGAATCGATCCCCTGTGAGTCTGGTACTCTGGATATGACCTTGTTCTATAAATTTCTGTGAACGCTTTGAATTATGATTTTGTCAACAAGTCTTGCTTTGGTTTAGTAAGGTCGGCTACTTCAAGGGCATGCTTAAAAGTATACCGGACTATGAAGATACATTATAAGATGAGAGGGTGGTTAAGATCTTATTTTGCTGAATAAAAACGACGGTGTATTCGATTTTATGGCCCTGTGTTTGTAAATGGGACTGAGCTTGCTAATCTTATTTATAAATGTAGCTTTAACCCCAGAAAAATAAAATAAAATAAAAATGAAGAAGCTATTTACCTGGCTTTGTTTAGTTTTCAATGTGGTAAGCCTATGTTCTCTGTTGCTGACAGCCCAAAAGAACTCATGCAAAATGGAGGCAACGTTACAAGAACCAAGTTACTTCATGCTTACTTGCTTACACTCCTGATGAAGCTGCTGCATAGAAGATTCTGACTGCTTGGCATGTGAGAGAATGAAATTATTCAAAGCAGCTTTGCCTTTATTGCGGATGAAAAAGTTGTCTGCTGGCCTGGTGATTATAGCTCTTGCTATAATTTTCATTTCTAGTTATGGCCTTATAGGAAGCCTGCCACAGAAAAAGCAGCCAGCAGATGGTGATTCTCATCTAGAGCTTCCTAACCATACTATTGGATCTCATCAGTTGCAACAAGAGGAAGTAGCTAAATCAAGAAATAAGCCATATCTTGTGAACGTCAAAGGACTCAACGATCTATATGCTTCAAGCAATATTTCCAAGGAAGAGACAAAAGCCTTGCTTGTGTGGGCTCAGATGCGGTTTCTGCTGTCTAGGCCTGATGCTTTACCTGAAACAGCTCAAGGGATTAAAGAGGCTTCCACGGCCTGGAAGGATTTGTTGTCCATGATTGAGGATGACAAGGCCTCCAAGTTTGGGAACTATGAACCAGATAAAAGCTGTCCTTACTCTGTAAGTGCCATTGAGATGTCAGGACTGACTGATGGGACCATTCTTGAGATTCCTTGTGGTCTAGTTGAAGATTCTTCTATTACTGTTGTTGGCATTCCTGATGGGCATAATGGAAGCTTTCACATTGAACTGTTAGGCTCACATATTTTGGAGGAGCCAAAGCCGCCTATCATATTGCATTATAATGTGAGTCTTCCTGGAGAAAATATGACTCAGGAGCCTTTCATTGTTCAAAATACATGGATTAACAAGCATGGTTGGGGGAAAGAGGAAAGATGCCCTTCTCATGAATCTGCCACTATCTCAAAAGGTATAAACCACGACAAATCTCTTGTGCAAATTTTGGAGTTCATTACATGCATTGTGTCTTTGGACCTGAAGGTTACAGGTTCAGGTCACAGAAATGATTACTATAAAAAACAGATAAGCTATGTTCATTTGGCCCTTATCCAAATTCCATAATTTTAGAGCCTCATGCATTGAAATGCACTTTTTTTTACATGAATTGTGTCTATTGCTTTGCTATTGCATCAAATTGTTACTAAAATTGTATTCCTTATATGACCATAAATTTTTGTAGTGCTATCTAACATGTTGTTGTTTAGAGCTACAGTTGATGGACTTGCCCTTTGCAATGAAGAAGTTTTCAGAGGCACTATGGAAGGGTCTCTAAATGCAAGTCATCCTATTAGTAATTTATCAGCTCATGCTTCACACAAAGGAGCCCACTCAACTGCTAATTTTCCCTTTTTTGAAGGGAATCCATTTACTGCTACGTTATGGGTTGGTTCAGAGGGATTCCATATGACTGTTAATGGAAGGCCTGAAACGTCATTTGCATATAGGGAGGTAAGGTATGAATTGGTCAACTACCACAAATTGGAGCAAGAAGCTAGTTAAATTTTGAAATTTATACCATTCTGATCAGAGTGAACTCTTCTATTGTTTACAGAATCTTGAACCATGGTCAGTAAGTAGAGTCAAAGTGGCTGGGAGTTTGGAGATCTTATCAGTCATAGCCAAAGGGTTGCCAGTCTCTGGAGATCATGATTTGATCGTCAATGCTAATGAATTGAAAGCTCCACCAGTTGAGAGGAAAGGACTAAAAATTTTGGTTGGGGTTTTCTCTACTGGAAATAATTTCAAGCGTCGAATGGCGCTGAGAAGGTCTTGGATGCAATATGAAGCTGTCTGCTCAGGAGATGTAGCTGTCCGATTTTTCATTGGCCTTGTAAGTGATAAGTTGCAGACTCAATCGCTGAATCCACTGCTTTTTGTACCAATCTTTAAGCACATGATCTTACTCTGCTGGTCTTAAGTCATGAAACTAAGAAAGCCTGGAAAATAATAATACACACTCTTCGCCACAATAGCTATATTATGCCTCTGCTATGTAATATTGTACTGGTCAGAAAATGTATCTGTTAACTTGATATTTCTTGTGTGCAGCACAAGAATAGTCTTGTCAATTTTGAGTTGTGGAAAGAAGCCCAAGCATATGGTGATATCCAATTGATGCCTTTTGTTGATTATTACAGCCTGATTACTTTAAAAACCGTCGCTATCTGTCTCATGGGGGTATGTCACGTTGTCTAAGTTTATCATCTCATTTGATTTCCTTGTTGAATCTGAGTTGAGGATAATATTTTGTAACCATATGCAGACAAAAATTCTCCCAGCTAAGTATATCATGAAAACAGATGACGATGCTTTTGTTCGGATTGATGAGATCCTCGCTAGCCTCAAAGAGAAGCCATCTAAAGGTCTGTTGTATGGTCTTATATCCTTTGATTCATCACCCCATAGAGATAAAGACAGTAAATGGTTTATTAGCAATGAGGTAACAATCCCCGCTTCCACATCAAACTGCGTGCTGGTGATATATGCTGCATTTCATTTCATTACATATCTCATTTTTTCCTCCCATGGCATTTCATTAGTTCCGCCGAGTATCTCTTCGTGCAGGAATGGCCGCATTCTTCATATCCACCTTGGGCCCATGGCCCAGGTTATTTGGTCTCTGGGGACATTGCTAAATTCATTGTTCAAGGTCACCAGGAAAGAGTTCTGAAGGTAACAGTTCCTTTTCCATATGTAAAAATACCCGAGTTCTTTACAAATCCCTTCATATGCTCTTTACTTTCCTTATTTTCAGCTTTTTAAACTAGAAGATGTTGCAGTGGGCATATGGATTCAACAATTCAAAAACAGTGGCAAACCAGTGCATTACGCAACTGATGAGAGGTTTCACAATGTTGGATGCGAATCAAATTATATCCTTGCCCATTACCAAAGCCCAAGGTTGGTTTTATGCCTTTGGGGGAAGTTGCAGAATGATCATCAGCCTGTCTGCTGTGAGTAGATTTCTTACAAAACATTGAAAGGTTACACTTCTCCTCGAGTGAACTCCATTATTTTATTAATAACTATTTGGATCAACTTTTGGAAGAATTTTTTCTCTCTCTCTCTCTCTCCTTCTTCTTCTCATGAACTGACTGTCTTACCCCCCAAAACTTTAGTAAAGGCACGTGGAGAAAAACACGTGTCATGTATCAATTTTGACACCTGACTCGTAACTATGTGATGGTGCAGCCATACGAATAAGTGGGTGGTATGGTAATCAGATTGACCTAGATTTTATGGATTTATTTGTGCAGGATAAATCATATTTATTAACATCACCCAAAATTAGACAACTAATGTTATAAAAATTCCAAAGATTTTGTATAATTTTAAATAATTTTTTTTTAGTATTGATCATATTATAAGTATAAAAAAAAAAAAAATGAAAATATTCACAAAGTTTTGATGCATTCTTTTGTCTTCCTCCTCGTCCTTCCAAAAACAAAGGAAAAAAAACCAAAAAAGAAAAAAAGCAGCGACTAATATTAATTGAAACTTGTTTTGGTGGGGTCCAAGGAAAAACTAACGATTAACCCCATGATTGGAAGCGACGTGGTACTAATAATTACATGCTTCGTAAAAAAGCAAAAAGAGTTTTTTTTTTTTTTTTTTGCCGCTCTTGGCAAGATACGCGACCTTTTTTCCCTTGGCTTTTACTAAATGGGGTAAAAACGACACCGTGAAAGCAAAGGGAATCCCACTCCCTCTGTAAACAACAGCATGCTCACAACTAACAGAAGGCCGCGCCGCAAACTGGGAAAATGGGGTATATCGGTAAAAAAGGCACCTATTTCCTTTCCCACTTGCCGGCGGTTAATGTCCACGTGTCCCGAAATGAACCAGACACGACTCTCTTTTGTCTCCGCCGCCAGCCAGAACGGCACGTGCCTGTTTCCCAATCTCTTATCACCGGTAGACGCCGGTTTGCTATTCTCTTTTCACGTACAGTTGGAGACTATTAGATACGGTGGATAGATAGGTAGATAAATATAAACAATAAAAGTCAGGCATAGCAGGACCTCCTACTTTTATATTGGCATACGCATTTTCCACCCAAACACCAAATTTTTTTTAAAAAAAAAAAATTCCAAATCGAAATTCATTTTTTTTTTATTTTAACGAAAAAAACCCTAACGATAAGAAGCAATAGCCTGAATTGCTTTGAAATCTGCAAATTCTGAAGGGAAATTTCTGAATTCCAGTTTTTGTTTGGAGAGCTGACGAAGAGGGAGAAAGAAAAAAAAATTCTGTTAAAAGATGGTGGCGGAGACGGAGACAATATGTCAGCAGAGCATACCGGCGGTTATGGATGTGCAGTACCACCTGCGTGTTTCTAAAGATCAGAACTTGAAGGTCGATGTGGCCTCTCCTTCTACTCCGATGACCTTCGAATCGATTTCCACCCAAATCTCGGTGAGCCTCTTTGTTTTTTCTTCTTTTTTGACCCCCTCTTATTTTTTTCGGCTTTGTCAATTCGTTTGTCGATTTAGGGTTGATTGAAATTTTTGGTTATTTAATTCGTTTTCTTTTCTGGGCTTGGGGGGATTTGTTTTTATCGATTGGGTCTTTAATTAGGATTTAATAGGTTTTTTTTTTTTCTTTTGTTGGTTCGGGGGATTTGTTTTGCTGACTTTGGTGTTGGTGATAGGTAAAATATTAGCGCCACCACCCCCCTTCTTTAAAAAAAGGGGGAAATTCGGATAAGGTTTCCTTGGGGGGTTATCGCACAGACATTCTTGATATTGCGTCTGCTTGTGTGATTTGTGTTTCCATTGCCTGCGTGTGCAAAACCGGACTGTCAATTTACATCTTTATTATAAACGAACTGAGCCCTTTTTGTTAGTTTTTTCTTTCTCAGTCTTTTGCAGGATCCTTTGGTAATTCTTAGCTTGAGTTTATTCTCTTCTGTCAATGTTGATCTAAAAAGTTAGATCTATAAACTGGGTGTTTGTAGTTGAGCAAAACTATTTTGCTATTATGAGTTGTTTACAAATTTTGGGTGTTTAGTTCTCTTATTATTATGGTGTTTGTACTAGTTAAGGAAATTAATGGCATGCCTTCCAGTATAGGGACATTTATTTCTATGATTATTGAAGTGTCTGTACTAGTTCAGGAAATTGATGGCTTTGCACATTGATTTTTTGGGGAGGACTGGAATCCTTTGTGGTATCTATAAATAAGCTTAGAAAAAGAAAGGCATCTAAGGAAAAAGGGGGAAAACTGGGATAGGCTGCTATACCATTGAGATTAGTGTTACAGTAAGAGCCTACAGTCTAGTTCTGGGCTTATCATGATTTCTGATGGTCTTCTACACTTGTGCCTCATGTGTTTTTGTGGCAGTATATTTTCACTTTTGTTGTTATTAGAGTTGTTTTGGGTTGCTTTAGAAGGACTTACCACTTCTTGTCTTGCTCTGTAGGTTGTGAGCTGCTCAGATACCATTAAAGAAGCTGTTGTTGAGTCTTCTGCTATGAAGTCTTTTCCATGCATTCGTTCTGGCAGCCATGCTGACATTGGACCGAGGCCCTCGATGGATGATGAACACATTCGAATTGATGACTTATCTGCTCATCTGGGTTCTTTCTTCAAGTGGCCAAGTGCATTTTATGCTGTCTTTGATGGTCATGGAGGGCCAGAAGCAGCTGCCTATGTAAAGAGGAATGCCATGAGATTGTTTTTTGGAGATGCTGATTTACCACAAACATCTGATATTGACTCTTTTTTCTTAGAAGCAGTGGTTAATTCACACCAGAAGGCATTTTTACTAGCAGACAGTGCCTTGGCTGATGAAAGTAGCATTAGCAGTTCATGTGGAACGACGGCATTGACTGCCCTAGTACTCGGAAGGCATTTGATAGTCGCAAACGCTGGTGACTGCCGGGCTGTTTTGTGCAGGAAAGGAGTAGCTGTCGATATGTCACATGATCACAAGCCTTCTTACTTACCAGAGCGCAGACGGGTTGAAGACTTGGGTGGTTATATTGAAGATGAATACCTAAATGGAAATCTCTCAGTCACCCGGGTGCTTGGGGACTGGGATTTGAAACTTCCACTTGGTTCTGCGTCTCCTCTTATTGCAGAGCCAGATGTTCAACAAGTTGTGTTAACAGAGGAAGATGAGTTCTTGATCATTGGATGTGATGGTATTTGGGATGTCATGTCAAGCCAGGAGGCTGTCAGCCTTGTCCGTCGTGGCCTCAGACGCCATGATGACCCAGAGATCTGTGCTAGAGACCTAGTCATGGAAGGATTACGGCTGCATTCAGCAGATAACCTTACTGCGGTAGTTATCTGCTTCTCTTTGCCTCGGTCTATTGAGTCATGCCCCCCTCCAAGGAGAAGGTTTAGGTGCTTCAGTGTTTCTGAGGAGGCACGGAATAGGTTGAAGAGCTTGTTAGAAGGCAATTGAGTGTAAATGCAAATTATTTGGCTCAAGGAAAGGGGATTTTTGTCTGTTTTTGGCTGTTTCCGATGGTTTAGAGAAGAACAGCCAGCAGTTTTGTAGGGTAGAAGGACGGTGATGGGCATAATGTTATCAGCTAGAGTTTGTATTCCTGGATTTTGCGCTATGTTTAATTAAAGTGCTTGATTATTTTCATTTCCTTAAGCATAGCGGAAAGAGAGAAAAAGGGAAAATTCAGGTAATTGATTGATTTTGTGTGTTGAGGCTGTGTTGCGAAATGAAGACCTCATTTTCGTTCAGCAGCACCATCGGCACCAGGCATAACAAACGGCCAATGGTTAAGGCATCTGATTCTGAGGCCCCCCATTTTCTATAATTTTAGTTTTCACAATGTCTATAAATGAAACAATTGTCCAAATACACAAAATTCCAAAGAAATAGAAGGGAATTCAATAGAATCCAATTCAAAGAAAAACTGTACACCCAAACCCCTCCCACAAAAAACAAACGGAACACATTCTACGGTCGAGATTCACTAACGAAGAAAAATAGGGGCCCTACCCCGCATGATGATCAGGCTTCTATGTCTTCCACGTGGCAGGGAAAATTTGGTCGAGAAACCACGGCGAGTGCTAGAACAAAAGTAGCCGCACCATGTACATTAGCAGCAGACAAAAAAATCTTGGTCAGTCGCCGGCCCTGAATTGTCAAAAAGCCCAAGCGGGTCTATTATTCAATTTGATTTTATTTTTGTTGTCCTTATTTTTTTCGTTTCGGTTGATTTGTTGAAAGGGAGGCAGAGAGAGAGACACACAGAGAGAGAGAGAGAATAATCGAAAATGGCGATGGCAAGCTTCGCGAGGAGAAGGGCGTACCTGCTGACTAGAAACTTGCCTATTTCTTCTTCCTCTGATGCTCTCCGGTACTCTTTTTCTCTCACCAGCTTCTCTCGCGGCTTCGCTTCAGCCGGATCTGAAGAGAACGACGTTGTCGTCATCGGCGGTGGCCCGGGCGGCTACGTCGCCGCCATCAAGGCTGCCCAGCTTGGTCTCAAAACCACTTGCATCGAGAAACGTGGTACTCTTGGCGGCACTTGCCTCAACGTTGGCTGCATCCCTTCCAAGGTATAACTTTCATTTCAATCCAACAATAACACACACACACACACACACACGTATATATATCAACGAGCTGTAGTCCTTTTATTTTTTTGTGGTTTGTTTGTTTTACTACCCTGATTCAATCGATGGCTGGTGGTTTTTTCCTTTCCGTCGATCGGTTTCGCTTGTTTAGCTCAAAACTTTTGTAAACTTGATTTTGATTATTGGTTTTTTGGAGGGCCAAGCTTTTTGGATTAATTGTGCATGATTCCATACTTTTTTCTTTTCCTTTAATCATTCTAGCTGCTTTTGTGCACGAATCTATGCAATACCATGTGTTTGACTCCTTTCTTTTTCCCCCTTTCAGTCTAATTTACACGTCTGCTGGATTTTTCTTCTGCGGTTAAATAGAGAGAGTGTGTATTTATATTTACCTGTCACTTGTCTAGGTATTCTAGTTTGATGAACCTTCTTGTCTCGTTTTGATGCTTTTTTACTCAGGATTTTAAGTAACTGTCTCTTCTTTCATTTGCCCGTACAATCACATATGAGGAAAGAACATGAATTTGGTTGTATATGTTAGTGCTTCTTTTTTGGGTGATTAGTTACTTAAACAGTCTGTGTATATGTGGTGAAAAATAAAACTCCTGCAAGTTGTGCTTTAAGGTTACCGGCAAAGCCAACGAGTAGCCTTTGTATAACATTCATTAGCAAACATTTTAACGGACATCCTAGAGTAAGCAGCTCGCTATTTGTTTTACTCAACATTTGAGAACTTGCTAATATTCACCTCAAATGGTTCCTAATTCATGGTCAAAATGGGCTTGTTATTGTGGCTTTCTTGCACCATAGCACTCCATCTTTGATCCTCTATATATCCAGTTAGTTATATAGCTTTCATGTACTCAGACTGTTTAACTGTCTTTTAACCATTACATCCTGGGGCCATTATTGCACAGGAAAATCTGTGTATAACCAAATGTGTGCCATGCTCAGAAGTCCTTTGCTTTTATTTCAGGCACTTCTGCACTCATCTCACATGTTCCATGAAGCCAAACATTCATTTGCTAGCCATGGTGTGAAGTTTTCTTCTGTTGAGATAGATTTACCTGCCATGATGGCCCAAAAAGACAAGGCTGTGTCTACCCTTACAAAAGGTATTGAAGGATTGTTCAAGAAGAACAAAGTGACCTATGTCAAAGGTTATGGAAAGTTTGTCTCTCCCTCTGAGGTGTCTGTGGACACTCTTGAAGGTGGGAATACTGTTGTGAAAGGAAAGAACATCATAATTGCCACTGGTTCTGACGTCAAATCTCTGCCTGGGATTACGATTGATGAGAAGAAAATTGTGTCTTCTACTGGTGCTTTAGCCTTGTCAGAAGTTCCCAAGAAACTTGTGGTTGTTGGGGCTGGCTACATTGGGCTTGAAATGGGCTCAGTGTGGGGACGGCTTGGTTCAGAAGTTACTGTTGTCGAGTTTGCTTCTGACATTGTCCCAAGTATGGATGGGGAAGTCCGCAAGCAATTCCAGCGTACCCTTGAGAAGCAGAAGGTGAAATTTATGCTTCAGACAAAAGTCATAGGAGTTGACACTTCTGGTGATGGTGTGAAGTTGACACTCGAGCCAGCATCTGGAGGCAACCAGACAACACTTGAAGCTGATGTAGTCCTTGTTTCTGCTGGAAGGACTCCTTTCACTGCTGGACTTGGGCTGGACAAGATAGGCGTGGAAACTGATAAGATTGGAAGAATTTTAGTCAATGATAGGTTTGAAACCAATGCTTCTGGTGTCTATGCCATTGGAGATGTAATTCCAGGGCCAATGTTAGCTCACAAGGCAGAAGAGGATGGGGTTGCTTGTGTGGAATTCATTGCTGGCAAACATGGCCATGTAGATTATGATAAAGTTCCTGGAGTTGTCTATACACACCCAGAGGTTGCCTCCATTGGTAAGACTGAGGAGCAGGTCAAGGCACTTGGTATTGATTACCGTGTTGGAAAGTTCCCATTCTTGGCAAATAGTCGTGCCAAGGCAATTGATGATGCTGAAGGGATAGTTAAAATAATTGCTGAGAAGGAGTCGGACAAAGTATTAGGAGTCCATATCATGGCACCTAATGCAGGGGAGCTTATTCATGAGGCAGCACTGGCCCTGACTTATGATGCTGCAAGTGAGGATATAGCACGCGTGTGCCATGCGCATCCAACAATGAGTGAGGCAGTGAAGGAAGCTGCCATGGCCACCTATGACAAGCCCATTCACATCTGAAGGATATGATTATCAATTTTTTTATGTTTGTTTGCAAATTTTGTATAAAACTGGAATGGTTTTAGTGATCTCTTGCCCTTTCCTTGTTCATCCTTGATTGAAGCAGATGGAATGTCTGCAAAGAAATCTGACGTTTAATTCCTTTTATCTATGTCATAGAGAATAACTTCACATTTCACATGTGTTCTCGCATCAATATGCAAGTATGGCATGCTTGTGTACTAGGTTGCTAGTTTGGTTGCTAGCTTTCTCTGATTCTGCCATAATTGTTAATTTCCTTGAGACAATATGCCAATGTATTCCCTTTATTGGGGAACCGTTGGCTGCATGTTGGACCTTGTTTTCAGACACAGCCTTCTGGGTCTGCAGGGGGGGGCATTTTTTCCCTTTTGTTGTTTTTTTGGCCCCGTTTGGTGGAATTAGGTCTCGCTTGTTCGGTTGTTTCATACTCTCTCTCACATGCGCACGAACGCAGACACACACGCTTTATTTGAAGGCGGTGCATTGTCCAAGCCTATCTAGAAGGAAGAAATTAATTTTACTTAAATAATTTAATTTAATTCATTTAAAATATAATTTAATTTAATTTATATTAATTAAAAAAATTAGTTATTTATAAATTAAAATATCTAAAATATACTTCTAAAATTTAAATTTAAAAAATTAAAAATTTAAATATTTAAAAGTGTGATAAATCTAAAATTTAATTATTTTAAATTTGATAAATTTAAAAATTTATTGAACTAAAATATCTAAAATTTAGATTATTTATAATTCCTTAAACTTGAAATTTAATAAATTTATATTTAAAAATATAAAAAACAAAAATATTCGTTGCTCAAAATAATTCGATTTAAATTTAACTTAAACCTCCTAGCTTGCCGTCTATAAGCCTATCGACTAGTTTTTAACTGCCGTTGTTCGGGCAGTTGAACCACTTTAAAATTTCCCATCTCAAAGCTTAAATGGTTCAAACTCGAAACAATTCTTCCCTAACGAGGTGCCCAATTTCCTATCTGGACCTCCTTATCATTGCACTACAAATGCTGCCCCACGGGACACTTCAAGCAACTTTTTGAACAAGTACAAAATCGACGTCTCACTCAAATATAATTGTAAACCCAGATGCTTTCCTCAAAAGGCCGGATGACATTAAACCCACAAGTGCGAGCCATGAGCCAGCAATAAGGTACGCAACGAGGATCATTATTGAGCTAAATGCCTTGGGATACTTTGGGGCTCACATGGAAAATGTATTGAATCATATAGAACCGCATCATCCTTATGGCGACAATTATGACCTAAGATTAGACTATGTGCGTAATCAAAAGGACAACTTGGTTTGAAATGTGAACATAAGAAAGAACGGATGAATATTTAATGCATCATAGTAGTATCATCATACAAACAAGGGTTGCTCCTGCTCTTAGAATCTAAAGGACATCCAAGCCCAGCTCTAAAAGATAGAAAAAGATGCCCAACAGTCAGTCCAACGGGTCAACAGTACCCACACTCTTTGGCATCTGCAACAATGCACCACTTCAACACTGCCGATGAACGCATGCCCTTGTCGATTAACTCAATGCCTTATTTCAATGTGTTCACAAGCAACTTCACTAGAGCAGGGCAACCCAGAAGTGTGATGAAGTCAAGAATCCTCTCGCATATCTGGCTGCCTCCTAGCCTGCACAGCCAATCGTGCATCTCTCTCCCTCTCAAATTCCCGATAATCTGCTCGTTGCAAGAAGGATACCTTTTCTAGATACTGGTTTGAGCTCTTCTTGTATGCATCCAACTCCTCTTCCAATCCTTTATTATCTTCCTTAAATTCTCCCCAATCTTTCTTTGTCTTGTCAAGCACACTGAGTTTTGGTTTCTTCCTGATTTGTTCTAGTACCGCATCAACAGCAGAAGGTGCAGAAGCTTTGGCCTTCTCGGCTGCCTCCTTTGACTCTGCCTCAACAAGCTTCTTAACTTCAATTTCCTGTCCAGCGAAGTCTCGGACCTCGGTGATCTGCAAAGGAAGCACAACTCGTGAATCATGATAATCATCAAATAGTTCAACTTGCATGACAATTGTCCCATTTTGCTTCGGTTGTAAAAATTTGCCAACTTTAGCATGACAGTTTTCTAGGCTATAGAACCTTCATAGAAGTCAGCTAAAATAAAAATGCACCACTGCGAGGTAAATAAACAAGGGAATAAAAATTTCCTCACCTCAACTTTACCCCTCGCAGATGCAGTGGCTGTGGCATCCTTTACCGCAGAAAGAGCAGCAGCTGCAAGCCTTTTGACCTCATCACTACTATTTCCTGTGCCATTAGGTTCATCCTGGGGCACATCATTCAGAGGGCATTCTGCTTTCTTTGTTGCCATGCCCAGATAAGTCATCCAATTCTGAAAAATTAAGAGGGTTTAAAGGAAGAAATTTAAAAATTATAGCCTGCTTGATTTTTCATATAAGCAGAGAAAATAAGTAAAATCCTCACATCAGACTTCTTCTGTAAATTTTTATCCACAGTAGAATTAGACATGCATGCAGCTGCAGATGATTTGAATTTCTTGTTACTTATTCCATTATTCATCTGCTCCCACAAGGCAACAATCTTTTTCTCTTCATCACTGGCACCAATCCGCTCACCATCAGGCCCCTTCATATGGGCATCCTGTGCAGGAGATCCGAACTCTTTTGTTGCCAGACCCAGATATGTCATCCAACTCTATTGAACATGACCATGGCAAATGAATAAAAAATGAACTACACCATGTTTCAAATAATTCCACGAGAACAGCATAACAATAAAGGGGAAATTTTCCTTACATCATTCAGCTTTTGTGGACTAGAATTCACAGTTGAAGAACTTCCCTTGTTTGAAAATGGTTTGACGGTCTTATTAGACACCCCTTTATTCATTTGCTCCCACATAGCTGCCACACGGGCTTCCATCTCTGAAAAGAAAGATTTTTTTCATTTTTTATTTTCCCTTTGTTCATCCAATGTTTCTCACTTAAAAAACGAAGTACATGATACAATCAGAGGTACATACCGGTTTCCACAGGTTTTGGCTCTGAACTTGAAACAAGACCCACTTCTTTAACAGGCTCTACTTGAGAACCCATCCCTCCAACTTATGTTGCCACTGAAACATGCAATTCAACTGTTTCAATATACAAATGATACAGATCTACTGAACTAAACGTGTCCCTCTTTTAACCCCTTATTCTCGACCATAACAATCTACTCCTAACAAGGAAATTTAAAAGCTAAAATTATGAATAATTATTAGTGTATTTCAGCTATTGTTCCAAGACTTATAGCTACGCTTGGCTTGGCTATTAATAAAAGCAGGAACAAGAACCTTGGAAAAAAGAAAAAAAAAAAACACACAGAGTCTTAAAATCACCTTGAGAACGTATGGATAATGGATCCGCCGCTAGATCTTAAGCTTCGGTCAATTGTTAAAAAGAACGGGAGGAATTCAAACGTCGTGGGCAGTGAAAATTTCACCGGAGAAAAGAGTTGGTGCGGTGGCGCGATAGATATCGGAGAAGAATGGCTATAGAGATGGGTGGAAGGGGCCGATAATGGCGTGTATAGGGTTTTTGGGACTACGAGGTTATTTTAGAAACATGCTTTTTTAGAATCGGCTGGGCTGTTAGTTTGGTTGGTGCAAAAGTGTGTGAAGCCTTGCAATATTACCGAAAAGTTAAGGGTTTTTTTTTTTTTTTAAGATCAAATATTTTAAGCCTCAATAAATTTATATTTTATTCATAATTTTATAATATATAAATTTATTTTATTATTTTTTATTTAGAATAGATTTTATTTATTATATAATGTAAAATTATAAATAAATTATATTTAAAAAATTAAGACACAAAAAGCCTTTACTTAATGTAAAATGTCAGGGATAATTGTAAACGAAATAATATAAAAACTTAGAGCTTGCATCCATAGTACATATAGTACAAGAGCATTTTAATCCATCAATTCCTAAATTTGGAACGCAATTAATAGGTGTCGTCAACGTGGATTTTGCTTTCATGTGCCCTGGTTTTGTAGGGAAAAGACAACGTAAATATGTTAAAAATCTTTAAAGTGCAACCAAACTCCCATTTGTTGAGTTCCCTAAAAGTTTAACTTTCTGATTAATTAAATTATAAATGATTTTTTTCTGCGAACATTAAAATATTTCTTCCGGGCTATCAAATTTACTCGTATCACCCATACACAAATATAAATAGTAGAACAAAGGACTTTTCTCTTACGCAATGATAAATAAATTCCACATGCCTATTTCATTACTAATATTTTATAATTACATCTCTCATACTTTTAATATAATTAATTATAAATGATTATATGTTATGACAACCATATTTTATTTATTGTGGCAAACGATTTTGCTCCAACGATAAGAATTAAATCTTTGTTAACAATGCATAGATGAGAACATACTTTATTTTGGTATCACATTAATTTTAAGAATAAGCTAATTGTAATTCATTATAAAAAATATTAAATTTAATCACATAGTTAAAATACTAAAGAACCGTGGCAAAAAGAATCTTATTTTATTATCTATGCATGATATAAAATATTTAATATTTCTAATAAAAAAGAAAAAGAAAAAAAAGGAAATGATCCTTGGGTTGGTTCCTGATTTATTATTATTATTACTTTAAAAAACACAAACCTTAACTAAACCGGTCCATCCTGCTCTGCGCAACCTGACATTTGGCAGATTTCACGGTTTTCAAGTTTTTCCGTTCGACAGACCGGCTCGGTCCGGTTCAACCGAAATTACGAAAACCAGAAGACCAGACCAGTTTTAACGGCGGCAATTGAAAGCCAGAAAGCCGACCTTATCTGGCGGAGCATTGCAGCACAGCCACGCAGAGAGAGAGAGAGAGAGAGAGAGAGAGAGAGAGAGAGAGAGAGAGAGAGAGATGGCATCGTTGGCTCAGCAATTCGCAGGTCTGAGATGTTCTCCGCTCTCAACTTCGTTACCCAAAGAAAGGGCAAATGCTGCAATTGTTGCGTCTCCTTCTTCTTCTTCTTGGAGGCCATCCAAAAAGCCCAACTTTGTAGTTTCGGCGGCGGCCGTGGCTGTGTCAAATGCACAGACCAGAGAGAGGCAAAAGCTGAAGCAGCTCTTCGAGGAAGCCTACGAGCGCTGTCATACTGCTCCTTTGGAAGGTGTTTCCTTCACTTTGGAAGATTTTCACACTGCTCTTGATAAGTATGACTTCAATTCTGAAGTTGGTACCGAGGTTTGTTTACCCATTTTCCTTCCTCATTTTTTGTCTGATCAATTTGGATTTTCCCTAAAGTCGAAAAAGAATATTGTATGCTCTTAAAACTGAAATTGGAAATGGGCAGGGTTTTATTTTTTTTTTTTCTTTTTTTTTTAAATGTTTTTTCGATGAGTGTGATATTTGGGTATCAATTAAATTTGAAGATTTCTTGGCTGCAAATAGTTTTTTAACTTGGAAATGGATTTCGCTCCGAATTGATTGGACTTGGCTCAAACGAGGTTCTGGTAATGGAGCTTGTTACATTTTGCACTTGTGTTGCATTGATCTTAGTGACCTGAATACTGAATTTGTAGTTGAATTTGTGTAAAATTGGATTGAATTGTTGATGGATTTGGGGTTTTTCAGTTATATTTTGTGTTCTTGTGGGGAGGGGGGCATGCAACCATGCATTGATTTCTTTGATTATTTTGTCGATTTTGGTTATCATTGGTGTGTATATATGATCAGGTAAAAGGCACTGTTTTTATGACTGATGCAAATGGAGCATATGTTGATATTACTGCAAAATCTCCTGCATATTTGCCAGTCCAAGAAGCATGCATTCACAAGATAAAACACGTAGAAGAAGCAGGTATAGTTCCTGGGATGAGAGAAGAGTTTGTCATTATAGGTGAAAATGAAGTTGATGATAGTCTAATCTTGAGCTTAAAGCTAATCCAGTATGACCTGGCCTGGGAAAGGTGTAGACAGCTTCAAGCTGAGGATGTCATCGTGAAGGGTAAGGTGAGTATTTAATGCACTCTCCTTTGACATGTAGTCTAGAAGATATGCTTATAATGTTTGGAACTAATGCTAATTCTTCTTTATCCATATGCAGATTGTTGGTGCAAATAAAGGTGGAGTGGTTGCTTTAGTGGAAGGGCTTCGAGGATTTGTTCCTTTTTCACAAATATCATCGGTTAGTTCTACAACCTGGCTATCATTTTGTTTCTTTCTGTTGTTTGCTCATCACTTATTGTGCATGTGTCAGAAAGCCACTGGAGAAGAACTTCTTGATAAGGAGCTTCTGCTGAAGTTTGTTGATGTTGACGAGGAACAGTCTAGACTTGTTTTCAGTCACCGCAAGGCCATGGCCGACAGTCAGGCACAGCTTAGTATTGGCTCAGTTGTCATTGGAACTGTTCAGAGTCTGAAACCATATGGTGCCTTCATTGATATTGGTCGAATCATTGGCCTTCTTCATGTCAGTCAAATAAGTCACGATCGTGTCTTTGATATTGGGATGGTTCTTCAACCTGGTGATATTCTCAAGGTCAGTTGGTTAATTACTGGCAAATTCTGCTGCTCCATATAAAAGGTCTTCTAACATTCTGTAGAGCATGGTTAACTGTCCATTGTGTAGGTCATGATACTGAGCCATGACCGTGAGAGGGGTCGATTAAGTCTTTCAACCAAGAAGTTAGAGCCAACTCCTGGTGATATGATTCGCAATCCAAAGCTTGTCTTTGAGAAGGTAATTCCTGACTGATACGTAACAAATATGTGATCAGTAAAGGTTGGCCTTGGACCCAATGTGTTGTTCATCTATATCAGTCCATGAATGTGTTTTAGTGGATTAAGATTTTGCTAATTCCTGGCTAATAACTCTTATTGCACATTTTCATCTATTCTGCTTTATGATGGATTCCTACCTGCTTCTTATTTGGATAGGCTGAGGAGATGGCTCAGTCATTCAGACAGAGAATTGCTCAAGCAGAAGCTATGGCTCGTGCAGACATGCTTAGATTCCAGCCTGAGGTACTTTCTCAGTCATTGTTCTCACTGGAATTTGCACCAAGTGCCAAAAGGAGCAATAACAAGAAATTTTCTTTTTTTTTTTTGTTTTAATTTCTCTTTAATTTTACAAAGACCAAACAAGACAAACCTGAGTTCTGTTTTTTTTTTTTCTCCCTGCTAATGAAGAGCACTGAAACCTGAGTTGTGGTTTAGATTGTTTTAGTCAGTTAGATAGGTCAGTTTATTGTCAGGGCATGCATTGGACAGAAGTCCCCTAGACCATTGGTCATAGATGATGGTTGCTGCCTGGGTAATAGTTTCCAAGGGAATTGGGTCTTTTGAGAGAATATCAGATTATCATTCATTTGCCTCTTGGGTATTTACCTCACTAAAAAGTTTTGAGTGAGATTCTAATCCTATTCAACTCACTTGATGTGTGTTTAACCTTTTCGACAGGGTGGACTCACTCTCAGCTCAGATGGAATCTTGGGCCCACTTACTTCAGACATGCCGGCTGAAGGCTTAGATCTCACTGATGTTCCCCTAGCAGAGGAATCATAATTGAGTTTCCTGTTGTAATAATGGTGATTGTTTTCCTCAGTAAATATAAATTGGGAAAATGGGTTCACTTCAGCCTCTCAGGTTGTCCTTTCCTTCAATGCGACTCAATGTTGTATGTGGATGAGCCTTAGATTGAGGAAAGAAATGGATTTTTGGAACCATAGTTTAACTATGACCGTCCTTCAGCACATCCGGTATGTTAGGATGATTCACAGCTCTATCCCTAATTAACTTCATTTTCACTCCAACAGAAAATTTAAAAGAATAATCGTTTTTACACGAGGCAAATGTTTAGGAATTGCTATTATCCCAAAAAAGTGCATCTTCTTTCAGAGACAGAGGAGACTGCTTCAGAAGCAAGGCCTGATTGTTCGCCAAATAAAAATATATCAAATGCTTGGGGGCATCTCTTTGGGCGTAAACGCAGGAGTTGGGGATGGTATAGCTGTACGAATGCCATTCACTATTAACCCATTCTGCGTATGGTTGCTGGTAATTAGCAAGGGCCTCTAAAACTTGCAATCGAACTTGGAGTGAAAAAGAGAGAGAAAAAAGGATGGCATAATAAGATCTTAATCTCAAAACTCAGAGTAAAAGGGCATATGGTGAAATGGGCAGGATTTAATTGGATTGAGTCCTGGTACAGAAACTTAATCAGGTGAGAACTTTCAAATTCAGAGAAACCGCGGAATGAAAAATGGGTAATAATCTTCAGCCAAATAAGCTCTAAAACAAGGGAGACTGTTATTCAACAATATCAATTAACAACCCCAAATCAGAGCGCGGCTGTGGCAGTGGCAGTGGCTGAACATACTCAATAACACAAATTATCAGAGGTGGTAAATAGGTTGGTTACGTTGAAATTAAGTTACTACGAGTTTATAAGTAATTCATTTAATTTTATATATATTTACTTTATAAACTTTCAAGTTTTAAGCTTTAGGTGAATAATTAACCAGATTTTAGGTACAACAAATTTTTAATCTATTAAGTTCGTTAAATTTTGAGTATACTAAATTTTAAATTTAAATTTCGCACCAATTATATTTTCATCATTTCGGTTCATTTTATTTGTGTTATACTCATTTTAATTGAAGTTATAAGTCATTGATTTTCAGTTAGCCCATATCGGATTCAATCAGATTTCGGCCGGAGGTTGAGTTATTCAGGTCAACCTTTGCCAATTTTAATACTTAAACGCGTTGAGCTACAACTGTTTCGAATACAGAGGACAAATTTGTCTTCTCCAATCTGCACAGGATATGCAGGAGACAGCATTGCCATATACATAACCTTCCAACCTAGCGCTACCTCGCTATCTCTCTTCTTTGTTACTCTTTTTCTTGCCTTTCTTCTGCTTCTGCTTCAATTGCGAAAGGCCTGCAGCAGTAACCTTCACGTTGGCAATGATTGCAGCCACCAGCTCAGGGTCCGTGCATGCTTTCATCAATTCTTTCTCCCTGGCAGAGGCTTCTGGCATGTGGCTAAACAAGTTCATGGCAGTTTTTGCCGCTGGAGAGGCGCCCCCCCCAAGAAAAAATCATGAAGGCAAAATTCCGAAAGAAAATTAGTAAAATCATGGGTTTCCCAACAGCTAACTAGATAATGCAAAAAGAAACATCCAAAGGTTCAAGAAAATTCTGTATCCTTGGCCCCCATTAAAAATAGAAAAGAGAAATAAAAGAGCCAGAATGGCCCTGGTCTGGAACAACATCGAAATTTCCCTACCCATAAAAAAAAAGTTCATACCTTTGCCTTTCTTCGCAGGGCCAGGGATTATCTTTACGTGGTATTTGTATGACTGGACTGCACTATAAGGACCACAGACCGGCACAGCATACAAGAGTATGTCACTAGGCAGGGGAATACCAGTCAAGTAATCCAATTCATTCAGTTTTTCTTTTTCTTCTTCACCTATCTCGTGAACATCCTCCTCCTCCATGACCACCCTGTCTGCCTCTGGTTTTGTTTCATTAGAGCTGGCATGAGAGTTACCTAAAACATTCTCATGACTACTCGAATTATCATCTGGATGTTCAAGGCAATCCCGAGAAAGGTGACCTGGCTTTTTGCACTTGTAACATACTTTTGGAGCATCTTCAGTACCTGCTGGATTGAAAATATGGTGCAAGGGCATGAATCACAATTTAATAAATTTATCCCAACTTAAAGTGCTCCTACATAGGGATTACCTGTGTTGGAGAAGAATAAGAATGATTTGTCACCAAATTAAATATCTCAACGATTAGAATACATACCATTAGCAGGTGAATTCTCTTTCCCAGTAACAGCATTTCCATTCTGCATCTTCAGATCATTCTTGCATATATTTCCAGCAGACTGAAGAATTACATCCATTAAAAATTGCAGAGACGTTAGGAGATCACCAAAATAAAATAATCATTGTTCTTGGTAACACACTAAATTGGAAAAATCATTAACCACTTGTTCTGTTTTTCCTTTCTGGGATGGAAGGAGCAAAAATCTCATATTTTAACAAAAAGAAGCAACAAAATTTTGTTTATTAAAAATAGAAGCATGTAAAAAATGAAAAATGAGAAGTCAAATGTGGAAGTCATTGCATGCAGAGTTGCCAACCATAAGTTAAAGAAGCATATAGAAAAATAAAAATTCTAAGGAATTCAAGTCAAATGTGGAAATTGTATGCAGACATGTCGAATAACACAAGTGAAAAGTGAAAGATATTATACGCACAGCTAGTAAAGCCATCCGAATGATCCTCTCTTCCTCATCTTGATTGGCGTACTTCTCCTTCATTTTCTTGAGTTTACTCCTTTGCCCACGGCTAATTTTGCCACCACTGGGCTGACTGTTTTGTTTATTCTTATCAGGTTGACCAGTGGAAATATCATCTGCCTTCAAATCTTCCTTTTCCTGCTCCATATTTCCATCTGCAAGACCAATACTATGACCTTTCTTGAGCTTTCTTCTCTCAGCTTTTGAAATATAAGGTTTATCTCTCACTATTTCTTTCCTTTCTTCATGATTATGTTCAGTCAAATCATTCAGAGACATCTCAACTCCATAGTTTTTACCCGATACAGCAGCAGGTCCAAGCACAAGAGCTCTATCAATAAGATCTTCAAGTTGCGGGGTAACAACTGAACCAACACCATTTTCAACCATACCAGATATATCATCGTTGTCAACATTCAAGGCAGTCCTGTTTTGGATAAGAGACTTGCTCGAATCAGTAACTTTACTATTGGAGGCAGTCAGATCATCACAAATACTTTCCGGTCCTAAAACTGTATTTTTGCCTGTGATTTCATTCTCTGACTCAGAGTCTGAAATTTCTTTGAGAGGCTCACTTTCTTCAACATCATTTTTTCCTTCTTCATCACCTCTTACCTTCCTTTCATTTAAATGCGATCCTAAAGAGCTTTCATCCAAGCGAAATAACAACCCAAAGCCCATTATTAGAGGATGTGGGGGAAGGAAGTTCTTCTTCCCACGAATCATGAAACTCCCTACTGTAAGATATTCTCCTGTGGGAGCAGTTTTAGTGACTTGGTGAGGATAAACCCACCATGCGCTAGTAACAATCTTTGAATCCCATGCCTGGCTGTGGCAGACCTGTACAGATAAAATTATGATCCATTCTGTCTATGTTCTAGTTCATCAATGCCAGCAATATATGATGAGATAAAATAAACATAAAAAAGAATAATAACTTACCGTAAAACATCCAGCTTGATTTAAAGTGAGAGGAGGTACAGGTTGTTCGGGTCTGTAGTTCTTGATTACAGTGCTAGAAGCTCCATGCAGGTCTGCATGGACATACCTGTTACACAGTTTTGATTAGAAATATTAGTTCAAGATCTCACCTTAAAAAAGGTCCTACAGTCTAGGTTTCCAACAGATCTCCTTAAAGAATTACGGCCCTACAACAATTACAATAAGAGACTTACAGATCCCCTTTTGACATATAACGCTTGACTATCATCTCATTCTGTTGTGCATCACGTCCACTTATCACCAAATAATTCTCACTGCTTATAAACCAATTAAATTTCTCAAACCAGTGAACTTTCCGCATATGTGAAATGGTGGCAACAGATTTTTCCTGCCCGTTCAAGAAGCCAAAAAGGAATTCAAGTAGGCTGTGAGCAACTAGATGGAAATTAAGGGGCAATGAGTTCATGAAACCAAGGAGAAAGCAAAAATTGTCAGGACAAACTAAGGAGATGGCCTGTCCAAGTTTAAAGAAAAACACGTATATGATTTGGCAGGACATACTTACCTGTCTTGACAAACAAACAGCACCCGTCTAAAGAGAAAATAAATTCAAGCTACCAACTAGTCATTAATATATCACACTTTATCCTATTTGTGCAGAAATTGTCTTGTTGAAAATTGAAATGTTAATCTTCTAGTAACCCATGTCCCACAGGCAGCTTAATGAATATAAGGGAGGATTAGAGGAAGTATTGGCAGGCCATGCATCAACAATGCTACAAGTTCAACTAAATCTACCTGTGAAAGCTGGAGACGGGTCTTTCTCTCAGCTGCTTTAAAAGCTTTTTCGTGAGATGTAAGAGTCTTTTCCTGCTTGATCTCCTGCTTTTTTTTCAGTTCATACCACCTCCGAGCATTGGCATTCGCTGAAAGTGCTAAATCTACCTCAACCTACCAGTAGAAATTGATTAATAACACATAAAGTATCATTAGAGTTGCATCCCCTCACTATTTATCCAGAAAAATGCAAATCTAAATCAATGTAAGCATCTAACCAAGAAGAAAATAAACCTCATGAAAGAAGCATGACAACAATGATGGCAATTTGAAAAAAATGGAGATAGAATCAAAGCTTAGAGTCTAATGAGCCCAAAGAATAGTAGGTAAGCAAAATTGTCAGTAAAATTTCTCGGCAGTTTTCTACTTGTCAATCCACTTTGAAAACTGCATCATCACCAAAATACCACAAGTAGTTGCCTTAAGAAACAAAATAAATCTCCTCATCAAATGCACAGGTAAGTGCCCCAAATTTTAGCAAAGCATATATAAAATGCAAAGAATTAAGATTTTTACATCCAATTTTGGCATGAACAGAAGTTCAATAACAAATTCAAGTCACACCTTATCTGCTGGAAGCGTCTTTTCATCATCATCCATTTCATCAAGATTGTTGCTCAACAACAATGTCATGCAATTTCTTTCTAGATGAAGCCTGTCAATTAGGCCAGCCACAGGGTTTCCCAACTTTTTCTCTTCCTTCACCATACGGGCAAGATCCTCCCAACTCATCCCCTTTGCCAGAGCTACACGAACAGCTAATATAGCAGCATCCACATCTTCTAAGTTGTATTCTACCAATTCTGCCATTTTAACACAATGATCAACCTCTTTCCTTAGAGTTTGCACACGATTTTCCTGTATCATAGAATTAAACTTGTTACCACTAGAAAAATGATCACATAAATATTAGTGACCAACATAGATGACACACTCTGAACATAAGATTATCCATGAATACAAATACTTAAGCTATGTTCATAGAGGATAATGCTGGGTAATGATTTGAAGATCACTGACATCTTGAGGATGTATATCATGAAGGCAGTGGAAAAAATGATTAGACAACTCTTAGTTTAAAAGAAGAAGCTCTGAGAGAGCAGAATTGCCAGTTCAACAAAGAGATATATACTTGCCTCGGTAGTGACACTTAATACATGGTCATCATCATCATAACATAATCTCAAGGCATAAATCTTTAGTCAAATGAGAACTGAATTAGCATCAGAACTAATATACAGCAAAGAAGCCAGTGATAAGCAGGCCTTGAGGCATGTACATTATTAAGCATTATACAAAGCAATAAATGATTAATAAATAATATAAAAAATAATTTACATGGGCAACTTCACAAACTAAAAATGAAAAAAAGACATGACTAAAACCCACCAACTCCATTTGAAAACATGGGAAAAAGCAACAAAAGGACATGGACAGAGATGATTAGCATCTGATTAGTTATCTCAAAATTCAATAAGGACTCTTATCATCACTATGGTATGTCAAGTAAAATAAAAGACCTGATCCAAGCGAATTTTATTCAATTTCTGAATGGCAGCACCCTCTTTTGACTTCTGCTGTTGTTCTGCCTTTTGACTCTCAATTTTGCTGTAAAACTCATCTAAAGCTCCATCAAAAGTATCAAAATTCATATACTCCCTTGTTTTAAACTGGTTCAGTAATATAGGGCAAAATTCATCATACATCTGCAAAGGACAACAACAATATGCTGAGGAAAAAGAAATTGGACTGGATGTATGGAAAATTATTTCTTAATACAGTGTGTGTCAGGTTTCCTTTTTTATTTTTTTATTTTTTTGAAGGGAGGGAGGAGGAGGAGGAGAAGAATGAACCAATTCCATTCTTTTTTAAAAGAAAATTTATATAATAAGAATGACCTGGCCAGAACCTCCAGAATCAGATGGAGGAGTGTCCTTTCTCACATTTTTATTCTGCATCAAAATGAACCCTTCAGGTACTTTGTCTCCTGAAATAACATCCTGAAGCCAGTCTTCAAACTTTGAGACTGCTTGAACCAAGACAGATATTGCATCATTATCTAACTTGCTATTTTTTGACAATTTAGTGCTTGGTGCTAGTCCAGCATCCAAAATTATATGTTCAGAAAGTGCAGGTCCATAGCCCAATGCCTCCCCAAGAACAGTCTTCAGTGTTGCTTGCTTAGAACGGTTTCCATCAATGGCAGTTTTATTTGATTCGGAAGGTTTCACATCCTTAGATTTACCCGGTTTTTCTTTTTTAGACTTCTCAGGCACATTATTTTCTTCTACATTGGCTTTAACATGTTCACTGTCTTCAGGTTCCTTCACAGATGAAAGGGCCTCCTGCAGCTTTTCAACAGTCGTTCGCTCAAAAACCCGGCAGAATTCAGTAGGATACCGATGCCTTGACATTATTGCAAATCCTTTATCATCATCCCTATTATTAATATCTTGCAGTCAGTCAACTAACCAACAAGCAATTACATTTAGAATTAAGACCATAAGAAATCACAGACCACACCTCAAAAGGTTCATATTTACTGAAGGAAGAGTTAAAAAAGAATAAGAAAAAAAAAGAGAAAAGAAAGGAAAAAAAAGCACCAACCTGTGTGACCGAAGAAGGGTCAAAACTGTATACTCAGAATCAGTGAGAAGAATGTTTCCTTGTGCGTACAACTCCAAAATGACATAGTAAGCATTAGCACCAAGGCCAAATTGGAAGAGAATTATCTGAAGAACCAGAACAAAAAAATGCATTCCAAAACACCCATCACTTAATAAAACAAAACAACAAACGGCTTAAGGTTGAAACTTAAAAGAGGTTAAAATACCCTATCGTATCCAAGCTGCCGCACATCCTCAAGCCTTCTAGTACGTATATGCTTTCTTAATTTCAACGTAAAACCAGAAGGAGTATTCTTTTTGTCCCTGTCAAACCGTACATATAAAGAATGCCTACTTACTCCTTTTTTTTTTTTTTTCCTAAGATGAAGGATCAGAGATTAAGAAAGTATCTTCTTGTCAAAAGGAAAATAAGGAGATTTCAAAGAATTTACCGAACATAGGCAGTGGTATGTAAACGGACACCGCTTTCCATCAACAACAAGACCTTCTCGCTTTCGCCCGACTCAGTCACCCCGCTGCTATTCATTAACTTGAATACGTATGTCTGTTTGTTAATTAAATAAAAAAAAAAAAAGATAAAAAAAGAGAAAAATGAGAGAATTAGCCAGCAATTAATCGAGTGCCAACCTCAATAAAATAAAATGAAATCAATTAGAACATGTTAAAATTAAATAGAAAGAGGCCGTGAGTAAATGGTGATTAGTGATGAAAAGATGAGGGAGCTGAACAATGAATTGGTAAGGGATACTGGGAAAGCGAGATAGGAGAAAAGAAAAGAAAAAAGAACCTTCGGGGAGAGGTCGTAGACATTAGAGCAACGCATGCCAATCAGCCTCCGCAGGCACTTAACCTCCGCGGCCACATCGGCCGTGTTCATCCGCACCTTCACCATTTCTTCTTCTTAGTTTTCTACCGCCTCTCTCTCTCTCTCTCTCTCTCTCTCTACCGTGCAACCAACTAACGGAGACGATGAACGAAGAGAAACTTGATGGATGCACCCTAATAATATAATTCTTTATAACAATTTACGCGAGCTGCTTGCAAGGCAATCCCGGACTTGAATCTTTATTTCCCACAACGGCGTCGGTTTCACCTTTCAGTCTTCTTCTTCTTCTTCTTCGTTGTTTTTGATTTTTGTTCAAAAATAAATAAAATAATTAATAAAATATTAGAAAATTTTTAAAATAAACGACAGGAAATACGAGTACTGAATGGAAGTCGAGAACTCGACACTTCTAACCAAAACTTTGCCCGCTGATGAGCGTGGTCAAATTGGTGGGACCCACTAATTATCAAGGACTGACTAACCATAAATCATAAATACAATTTAGGATGGGCTTAGGTTATCTTTTGTTACAAGAAATGATGATAACTGAGTAAATACAATATTTTAGAGATAATCTGAGTATACATTATTATTATTATTATTATTTCTATCAGTTACTTCTTGAGATCCTTATCATCAATCACTGGCCGATTAAACCCCTTACCAAATACTGACAAATGGACGGCAAACACCAGATCTAGAAGCTTAAAACAAACCATGCACCGAACCGAATAGACAAAAATCAAATCTTATTTCCGCTGCATTAGAATTTCATTTTTCTGTGTTTCGCAATCTTTTGTGGTTAAAAACGGGAAACGAATGATTTATATTTTTATAGGCAAGTTTTTATATCCATACGCAGGCAAGACATCTCAGAGAATCAAAACTTGATTGTCCCAAGCTTTGGATTCCAGGGAGATACTCTAATGCAACACCACGTAAATATTTTGTCCTTTCACCTTAAATCTGGAGAACTAAAAGCCCGTGTAACCGCCAGGAGATGAACACCTGCAGCACACTTTAAAAGACGGACCACCCTTGATGAGCAGCCTAATGCTAGTTGATTCTACTACGTCCACACAAGCCATAAGTTTAGCGTGCAATGTCAAAAATCTGCCAAACCATAAGCATGAGAATGTCTACAATCGTATATATCCAGAAACGAACTTCCCCTTTTCATCCTCTTCTAGGAATCATTGCTTCAGCATTTGAACCAAATATCCCACAAAAGTGAACTAATTTCATTATCCTTCCCCACTTTAACTTATTTACAGATTGATTACACGAATGAAATTGAAGGAAACATCACGTAGACAAAGACGCTTTTGCTAGGAACCAATCACGGGAGACCACCCCAAGGCTGCATTCCTCCAACGAAGTTGATGGTCGTGAAAAGCAGGATTTAGCCAGAGCTTCCACAGGTATAAACTTGGCAAAAACTTTGACATGGACTGCTGATATCCACACTTTCTTATGCACATGACAATCAAGTCTGCATGTTGCGTGCTATGTATATCTCATGCCTCACTTCATGTTTCCACAATTTTGTCTCCTACATATTTCTGCTGCTCCTGGACGCTTCCTGTAGTTATACATGAAACCAGTATCATAGCAATTTCTGTGACAGTAACAAAGCCATGACACCAAGACTCAACTTATTATTATCAGCAAACAGGCCATCAGCTCAAATCAAAACCAGCATCTGCATTTATGGCATATAGCAACTTTGTTTCCAGTTGCTCTTTGCTGTATCACAAAACAAGATATCTTAGAATTGGTAAAAAATGACAGGTGCAAAACCAAAAAAGAATAATATGTGTAAAATAACTGGTTAAGAGAGAAGACTGAGAGACGCGAGATTTTTCTAATGCATATGACTGAAATGTGCTTGAGTCTTTGAAAGCTAGTATTGCTTTCTCTCTGACTTGGGTTCCCCTCCAATTCATTGTGTTAATACCATCAGGTATGCAGACAAGCCCTGCCTGACATGCCCTTAAGTCTGTTAATGGTATTATTGATTTTGTGTGAATGCCCCCCAATCCATTTTGTGATGCATCAGTTGTAGGACATGCAGACAAACCTTCTATAAGGTGGAAGCTTTAAGAGATTCATACAAGTAGCTGATGTTGGTAAGCGGTCAAGAGCTTCTTCGGAAGCATTCCCTGAAGCCCTAAAGACATAAATTGGTAACAAATATTATAATCCAATAATATACAGAATTAAAAAAAAAAAAAAATTGGGGGATTCAAGTTAGGTGGGGAGATTTGCATACTAAGCAACCAACTGCAATCAAATTTATCATCCATATATTGATTAAATCTGCCATAGATACTACCTCTGTATGCAAAATAATGGCTCAAGGTGCCTAAAACCAAGAAGTGGTCCCCTTGAGCAACCAGTCACAAACCTACAAGATAATTCTCTGGTTATATCCTTTTGAACATTTGCATTATAAACTGGCAACAAAATAGTAACTGACATAGCAAAACGGTATGCTTTGAGGGAATGAATAATAGAAAAGCAAGCAACTCACTTCAGAAATTTCTTTCGATTTTCCAGTGAAAAGCCTTTGAGAACTTCCCAGAACAACTCAATAACATAATGCTCCTGTCAGGAAATGATTAAGAAGATTACAAATATGAGTATACGGACATATCTGTTGGATTTTAACTATCCACTGACATAGAAGCTGGTGATTGTGAAGTTACAGAGACAAAAATCTTTTTGTTCTGAATTGGTAGCAAGGTGAGTCCATGTGTAAATTGGACATGAATGAATATTGAGGGTTTAGACAAACATCAATTTACCAGAGGTAACATATTAAAGCTGCAACATCAGCAAAGGAGGCTGAGGAATGAAGGGAAAGGAAAGCACAAATTCTACATAAAATTATCAAAAAAAAAAGTAACTTATCGGCAAATAAAGTTGAAATTAGGGGAAAACACGAAAAGGAGACGAGTAAGCGTGAATTGGTTCCATCACATATGATTTGGAATTGTTGCAGTGGCTTAATTTTAACATATTAAGGGGCAGTTTTTGGAATTTGTGCTTCATCATCTAAAGCCTTGATATTTATGGTGTTTGTGTCAGACTTTGATTACCAGAAAAGAAAATGAAAGAAATGCTATAGCATAAAATGATTTGTAATTTACACAGGTTTGAAAGCAATACTGACAGTTAATTGTACTTTGTGTTGCTCCTGCACTCAAACAAATAAAAAACTTACACTATGGTAACCACCCGCATAATTGGTATGCATGCGAAGGTCATCAATATCCAGACTGTCAACTGAACCTGAAATAAGGAGCTGTAAACAAAAACAATATGTCAAATGGAAGGACTCCAGTGCTTTTTATTTATGTGTGTGGGTGTGGGTAGAGTAGGAAAGAGGGGAAAGAGTGATGCTGGTATGCCACTTATCAACAGCTGAACTTTCATAGACCATATAAGAAAAACTGAATTTTCATAGACAAAGGGGAAAAACCGCTCAATGGTAATTCAAGAACTAACACCACCAAATGCACAAAATGGCAGAAGTGTACAATGCATACGTATATTTTGCATAATACACTCTTTCAAATACCATTGCCCTTTGGATCACACTATCCATTGGAGGTGATTTCCAAATAATGACCAGCACATCTTCATGTCAAGGTGTAATCATTAATGATTTCATTGAAAACCATAGTCTGCTGTTTGCTCAGGAATGCAGCTTAACCTTTTTCTACATAGATGGAGATACTATAATCACTAAAAGCTAAAAATCAAAATACCTGAAGTTCATGTTCGTCAAACATGTCAATCCAAGCTTTCTGTATAAGCTGCTGAAAGCCCCTCAAAAAATGAGAACTTTGGTGGCGTATCTGCAAGTAAGAATAAATTATACACAATATACATGATGGAAGATGCATTACAGGATGAAATTGCAATATGAACTGATGGGAGTGGACATAATACCTGAAAATTCAAACGATGATTTGATACAAGATGGATAAATGTAATGACGTTCTCATTTGTGACTTGGATGTTTCTGCCTCCAGGAATTAGCTCTTCTTCTGTTTGTTCTCCATATTCATTATTTACAATTACGAAGTAAAGTTCTAACTCGGAAACATCGCCTTGATAATGCTGTAGACCACAGAACAAGGGTAAATATATGGGAATAAAAAAAAAAAACAGAGAGAGAATAAAAGAGTCTGATCTCTGGATCTGGGAATGGAGAAGCATGCTATTCAAATTCAGCCTTCAAGATTATTTTTGGTGCCATGTTAAGACTAAGTTTTAACTTTCCAGTCTCAATTGTGCGAAAATTTGGCTTTCGCACAGCCAAATTTACTTTTCCCCTGGTCTTCAGCCAGGTTGAGCTCAACTTAATTGACAGCACATGGCACAATGTTCAAATACATACAAATTGCAATACACAAATTGCATCAATATTTCATGAAAAAATTTAGTTGCATGTAAATAGTCCACATTCTATGAATAGCTTCAAAAAAAAAAAAAAAAAAAAAGAAGACGAGCTTCAATGGTTTAATCATAGTCCTTTTTATCCCAACAAAGAAATAAGTAAACTGAATGCAAATTTTCATTTTGCTTGCGTGTAAGAAGCACTGAAGAAAAGAAAAGAGTTACAGAAGCTGAGGTTGTCTCTCTAAACATATTTTCTTAAAATTCTCCTTTTGCAGCAAAAAGATATTGAGATAAGCCAGTTACACATTCAATAAAAGAATGAAAAGGAAAGAGTACCTTTAGGAAGATAAGGTGGCGATATAATTCTGGATCCAGTGAAGGCAAGTCATTCAAATAGTTATGCCTGACCAACCAAAGGGGAAACAAAGTTGGACAGCATCATTACCAAGGCAAGTTCCATATTGTTTTAACCTTATCGCAAACTACATAGATGATGCCGTATGAATAGATCATATAAAATAGAAAACCTTCAGAACTGAGGACAAGCATCAATGAATGATGTTTTTACACTAAACCATCTACATCATCTGGTGAAAACTATCCTTGCAAGAACTTCTAAGGTACCAAAATAAATGATTTCAGAAACAAATACAAAACATCACAGCATAAGATAAAACTGCATACTTTCCATTCAACAGAAATCAAAATGCAACAGCCCTAGTAAGATATGTAAATCTAAAATGTGGACACAATATGAACAGCATTTCTGCAACAAAAAAGGAGAACACTTTCTTTCCCTAAAATTCTCTAACAAAAGTCTTTGTTCAATGATATGGTAACTTGTCATCATAAACAAAATTGACAACTGGTCCAAAAAGCCAAAAATATCAGCTATAAGTAACACATCTTACTTTTATTCTTTTGTACCATTGCTTGAAAGATATGAGGTCTGTGAAGAGAATGAATTACATATAGAGGAATAATGCTCATAGAATTGCCATAGAATTTGCAGGCCTGAAATCTGTGTCCCTCATTTATGTGCAGGTAAGAAATGTGTGAATGGCAACGAAATAATGATGGAGAAAACAAACTATTGGCAAGTCAAGTGAAGGTGCAGAAAGCCTTAGAAATCATACTTCTGCTTTAATTTGCTCAAGAAGAATGCCGCAAATGGTATTTCAACAAGAATGCCTTCAAACATAGCCTGCAACAATAAAAAAACATATATAAATATAGCATTATTATATAGGCTACTTGATGACTATGACTGACACTATGATGGGGAATTTTTAATTGGGATTTACGTCAAAATATGAACAGAAATGCAGAAACTATAGGGAATTCTGGCTTGTATTTTTTTTTTAACTCACACAGAGCAAGGGAATTTTATTTTTCAATTCTTTTATTTCTGGAGGAAAGGAAGAACAAATAAGAGACAGAATTATTTTGCAAGGATACCGACAGGGAAGAACAGGGCATCAAAGCAAAGCTATCAAACTTCTGCACATCCATAAATAATTACATGCATGTGTGCATGCATGTATCTATGAACACGGTAAATGTGTTCCTAAGAATGCTACAGAATTCACACAATGGATGATCTAATGGTTGGCAAATAGAAAGAATATTCCCATTGAGGAATAAGAAGAAAATATTAGCATGCCTGTGATAGAAAGTACTTTATACAAAGCATATTACACCTTGGAAATGATGTATGGTTAGCATACCTACAGCAAGCAATTGATCTTCTAGCTAACATGTTATCATGTGAAAAAGGAATAAAAAGAAAAAGAAAAAGAAAATGGAAAACATCAGACCTTAGCAAGAAGAGTGCCAAGAAAATGAAAAAACTGAAGATGCTGTTCATGTATCATTCCTGAACCAGGATTGGGGTAGAGTAGATGATCAGCAGTTTCCTGAATATACCACCATTCAGAAAGTAAATTTAGAAAAAGGAAAAAAAAAAAAAAAAAAAGCTACAAAAAAACACTAGAACAGAACTAAAGAGCAGAAGCATGGGGAATGTAATGGCTAAACTGCATTTTTTCATCAATTGAATTACAAGCTATATGCACATGGGGTCAAAAGGGAGCAACAAAGCCGTGTAATCTAGAAGTATGCTCTCCACAACCAAGACTACTAAAAAGTTCAAGAAATAAAATAGCTAGAAAATTACTGCTGCTTTCATATCTAGCACACACATTAACAGGCACTGTGATACAAGAATAACAGCCCTTAATAGAGGACTGAAATTCTGTCCCTTTAAGGACCTCTCTAACTCTTTCGAATCCCAAGGATAACATCAACGGTACCTACAAATCTATTACTTACTTCACACCTCACCCTCCAATATAATATTCCCAAAATTGTTCCAGCTTCCCACCAACAGACCCATCCAATGAATTAAAAGGGCTTATTTTGCTGCAATGTGAAAAATCCTACTTTTCTTTTCTTTCCCCTTCCTTCACCCCTCTGTAACAGCCTTTGACGAAGCCTATTTCAGTTTGACAGCATATTCTTCTTCTAACTCATGATTCGAATGACTCCATTAGATTTAAAATCTTTGTTAGTCTTCAGAGATTAAACCATTGTCAAACTCCAAAAAATTAGCTTACAAAGAACCCAAAGCCATAAAAGTTCATATCATCATCAATATTCAATTCTCAATCACATGGCAATCATCTATAAACCATGCAACATAAAATCTAGCCCAGTGAACTATATAACTGGAGTCCTCAACCCTGCTATCAGCTTTCACATGACCTCCTGAAGGTAGATAATGCATATCTGATCTCTTCTCCTCTTTCACGTCTACCTTTTCCTAACTCTCTCCCACACTTTATTCTACTAACAATTGATGCAGAATTCTTGGTGAAGATGAGGAAATCCTGAAAACAATTTCTACTGCCAAACAACATATGATAAAAATAAGAGGAACTCCTGAAAACAAGCTGGCAGGTTGAAAACATGAGTACTGCAAGTATGAATTTTAAAAAAATCTGGAGACCCACAATGTTACAAATTCATTCATCAATTTTCTCCCTCAAAAGGCTTGTTAAAATATTCATCATGTCTTGTAGCCCTTATTACCAAAGAAAACAATGAGATATCATATCTTCCCAAATATTTATGACCATTTTGCCAATGTTCATGAAGATTATTTTTGTATGTGAATGTTTGCATATTCTACTTCATGTGCATAGAATCTTTTCCCTTTTTTTCTTTAATTTCTGTTTGGAGGCAGAAGGGGGGAGGGCTCAGGTCCAGGAAGTTGGGTAGACCTTGAATAAGCCATATTGCACATCAAAGGCTGCTCGAGTAATGTTCTCCATGAAATCTTTAAAAATTCCACCACCATCAATTCCAGCCTCCTCAACTCCAAGCTCATTTACAAATGACACACGAATCTGTGCAAATGAACAGACAAGAATGATTATTCTTAAAAGCATAAGTTCCTTTATTACAAATATTTACACATAAACCAAGGACAATACCACTCCTTGAAGGTCCTCTTCGGACAATGAGCTCATCTGACTGTAAGCATCTTCCAGAATATGATCCCGTCGTATTCTGAATCTGTTTCTTGGAAAAACACCATGTGACCCATGACTTTGTCTAACCGCCAGTAATTGTGACTGGAAGACAGATTGTATGAAACAAGTCCATATCAAAAGTAACTCAGTGAAATATTGTATTCATTTTTAATTGACTTTCTCCCAAGGGAAAGGTGAGATATTACATCCATGGATACTAACAAAGGGGTGAAGATGGGTGGAAGATGGATGGGGAGATGCAGATTTGATAATAACCACTTTAACTCTATTCCTCATGTTTTCATATGTTCCAGCCAGATGTAAATCCAAAAGCTCAAAAATCCAAGTCACTTACATTGAATATTTTAACCCTGCTCGTAAAAGGTATCAAAAAGGGAGCTCGCTTCAGTATGTCATTCGCTTTGGTTCCGTCTATTATGGCCTAAAAAAGCCAAGGTGAAAACATCAGGCATCAGGCATTAGGATTCTGTAAAGGTAAAGAAGGGATGGAAATCCTATTACCTGAGAAATAAAGAAATCATCAACACCATCAGCATGGAAGTCACTTGGTGGTGTAAACTGCCTTCTATTGTTCCAATCTTGCAACTACAATAATGATATAAGAACAACAAAACTGAAAGAGGCCTCAAATCTAACATACACTAATTAGAAAACATACAATGGACCAATGTACAAGAAATGACTGGCCAGTAAGATTTATTGTATTTGGAGCCGCAAATTCATCAACTACCTGAGAGAGGAGCTGAGAGGCCACAATGCCAACTCTTTGTTTGATGGATTCAACAGGGTTCTGCTTATTAACAGTTGCACTTGTGGCAGGTTTCACTGAATTGTTGTGTGCCATAGGATTCACCCATAGGAGCTGCCACAAGGCCTACATATGAAAAATGTGAAAAAAAAAAAAATTTATATAATCAATATTTAATAGTTGCTAGTTTACTCCTGCCTTTCTCTGACTCATTAAATAGCAAAATAGGAACCAATGCTCACCTGTCTCAAAATAATAATCAGGGAACGGATATCATTCAATGAAAGTGGCTTCTCCTGTTCATAGAACTCCTCATTATGAACTATTGTAAGCATGTGCCTGTTTACCATGTAAGAACCAAGTAATTAAGTATCTACTTAGATTTAGGAAAACAGTTGGGAATCTACTTGTGCGAAAAAAGTCTCCTGTTTCCAGGTAGAGAAGGTGCATATTGGGATGGCAAGGAAAGCAACAAGAGAAAATTAGAGCTGTTTCCAGGTAGAGAGGGTGCATATCGGGATGGCAGGGAAAACCAAAACCAGCAACAAGAGAAAATTGGACTTACTTATAAACTGGGCAGAAAACAGCAAGAGGTAACAGCCAGCCAGGAGCATCTTTTGGTAGGTATGGTAACTGCTCAGACAAGGATGACCATCTTTGATTTTCATGACAACTCTTCATAAAATTCCAGAGCACCCTAACAAGTTCAGTTCTGTAGGCTAGTACGGTCATGATCTGCTCCAGGGGTAAAGTATCAAAGGTGATATGCAAAAAAGCACATGCAGCACCAATAGCTTCAACCTCTCTATCCAGTTGACAATGAGAACCGCTGACTAGTGAAATCCCTCCAAATAAAACATTTGACTGCCCAATAAACAAAACTCTAATCCTTGCTTAGTTGCTCTAACACCAACAGGTAATCTTTTTAGTCCATATAAAAAAAAAAGGGCACCAATTAGCATACCAATTGCAAAAGAAAGCGTGAATCTATAGCATTAGTTATCTGTTGCTCCAAATCTCTGCCCAGAGCTACTTCAGTTTCATCAGGCAAAGTCACATCATCCTCACTCATTGTAGAACCTTAATTCCAAAAAATGCATATTTTTCAATGACAAAGCTCAAACTGAAAAGGTAAAATGACAACATGAACTAATAAAAAATTTATCAACAAATGATGGAGAAGTGAAACCTTTTCATTATCAAGGAGAAGCATGGTTTTCTTTGGGGAAGGGGTGTGGACAGGAGGAGAGGGAGAGCACATTATGGGCATTCTCAGCATACAACTAATATATTAACACATAGTAATGAATACATACTTTCCTTATTTTCCTGATTTGATGATTTCAGACAAGGAAGTCCCTCCAATAAGAATGTTGTTACTGCTGCAAGGTCAATAGCCTAATTGGAACAAATGATAGAGAAATTAGCCTCAAATCCTGATGACCTCTAGTTAGACATTACTGCTCGCACTAAATGTGCTGCTTTGATAAGAAATCAAACAGCAATCATTCTCAAATTAGCAGAAGGAAAGAACAACAATAAGAAGGGCTAGAATTATCAACCAAGAGAGGGGACTCCTATGGTGCAATCACTTGGCTGACAGAACATGTTCACATTTCTCGTCTCTAAATTCACTTTTTTCTTTATCAGATTAACTTTCCCATAAATACAACGTGCTACCTACTGAAATTGGAAAATATTTCCCACAGCTTAAAAAAAGAGTGTCACAAACCCTTCCCCATTCCAATTTAGAAAAATGAAAAACCTTTCTCTTCAAGTCCTCGACTAGAATGGGAAACTTGCAGAGCTACCAAAAGCAATTTCCTATAGTGGCCTTTGAAAAATTGAAATCAAAGAACCCTCAAAAAAAAAAAAAAACAGTTTTCATTCATTTAATATATTTTTCAACTATTACAGTTTTCTTTGAAGTTTCCTTGAGAACTGGAAAATCATCCATAAGTATGTGGCCACGTGCCCTCAAGGACAAGAACAGAGCAGTGAAACAAAACACGAAATAATATACTCTGGTCTTCATAACATCCTTACCAACTCAAATGAACAATCAGGCTGAGATAAAGCAACTCCTGCAGTTTCTAACATATTTCCAAGGAGGCATGCATAACCAGGATACTCAGCTGATATATCATTGGGCAACACATTAACATGATTCTTTACACACAATGCCATCTGGTGAATATAATGTTGGCTCAGACTCTGGGCTGCAAAGACCTGGATGGGAAAATCAATCCAATTAATAGTATGCAATGGTATAAATTATCACATGATTACCAGTTGAAAGAAAAATTTAAGGGATGTGTAGAAAACACATCAGAATGATCTACAAATTCTTGGCAACAAAGAATTAAGAGTTGACTCTGTTATACATATTAGTCAGTAACCTTACGAAGAAAACTGCTAAGCCCCACCAAGAGTAGTCTTAGGCTCTTAGCCAAATGTACCTCTTTTAAATTAGGAAAGAGCTGCCATAAGAAAGGGATTGTCAACATCTGAGATGAAAAACTACAGTATGGGTCAACATTTGGGCAGAGACATGGCTTCTGACCAATGTGAGAGATCACACGGGCAAGCAAGTGCTCTAGTGAAGATATTCTCCCAATAGAACCACAAGCCTTTGCATTATCCTGTGCATCAATATAGGAAACTTCTAAAAAGAATAAAGTGCATAAAAGCATGCAACAAATTTAAAAATAATAACCCAGAAAAATTAAGCAACCCCAACAAGATCACACTTAATGCATATTACAGTTTGCTTAGCATTGAATCAAAGCCTGGATCAAGCATTAACATCAACCATGATAGTTTCAGTGTCTTATCTTCTTCCATGTAGAAAAATATCCACAAATGCTATGGTCATCATAAACACTAAGGTGCATTTCCTTATCATACTCATTTCTCAATTGTTGAACCCATATCCTATCTTATGAACTCAATTTTTGAGACCTTGACAGTTGTCATAAAACAAATACAGTGATGCCGACAGTCAGAGTATACCTTTACCAATACCTGATTGAGTGCATAACTAGTACTATGCAGTGAGCTTCAGGGTGCTTGCATGCAGGGGAAAATTGGAGACAACAGGGCAGAAAAGTGGGCAGGAAAGTTTGCAATAGCAAATGGGATTGTAAAGAAAAATTTTTCCAGAGATAAGAACATTATCCCTAAAATGCAAGAAGATGTTCCATTCTATCCTTGAAAGGCAAGTAACTTTATTACATTTCTTTTCTCAAGATTTCAATGATAAGCTTGCTACGTGTTTCTTTCTAAGCCATCCATGTGCAAGCCTATTTCAAACAACAATAATCTAAATGGAAAATGTAACAATTCAAGGGAATAATACTTATGCCCCATGCGGAGAAAATATATTGTATCACAGATTATGCATGATAGAAATGTGATACCTTCACTGCAAGTACAATTCCTCTGAATAGGGAGAATGTATTTCTTTGTAAAAGATAACCAACAACCTTACAAGCCCACGGAAGTTTGGGATCTAGGAATACAATTACAGCTTCCAGAAAAAGAGCCAATGGAAAGTTTGATTCCATAGGTGTCATCAATAGTGGATCCCTCAGTTGTCCTCTGCAATGAAATGATGCTTGCATGAAAAAGCCACATTAACAAAAAGACCAAATTTAATTGATTTATACTTCTTCTACTCTAGAATAAATTGTTAGCATCAAAGTCACTCTAAATCTCCTCAGAAAAATATCCATAATAGAGACCAAAACAACTTTGTTTACAATAGAAGCACAACAACCCAAACCAAAGCTTGACATCCCGTTATGGACTGCCAACAATAAGGTGAGTGCACTAGAAAGTCTGCAATTTTGATAGTTGATGTCATGACTGCACTACAACTTCCAATGACACACAGAATAGAAAAAATGGGCACTTATGGACAAAGATAAAATGCTTTAATTCTTCACTTTGTAGTAAGGTATTAGTGCTCAATAAGAAAGGATAGCACTTGAACAAAGCTGCAATGCTAGTCCACTTCAGTCAATGGGAAGATTTGAAGTTGAAAAAAGGGAAAATATACAAGCCCTGGTCCCAGATACATATTAAAATCCACATGAATAACTGAGTTCAAATAACAGATAAGGAAAAACCCCAATGATAAATTAAATTTGAAAACACAATTGGCAACCAAAAAGTTCAGCAAATCTGAGATAAAAGTCTAAAAAAGGGTTTCATGTAGCTAACCGATGTTGATACGCGGCCTGAACAAAGGTAAATGCAAGTTTCTTCACTCTATAGTCCACCAGAGCAGAATTGATTGGATAATCAGCACCTGCAAACAAGCTTACTAGATCTCCTGCTGCACAATGACAGATTGTCAATGCTACCATACAATACTAGCCAGCTAAGTAAAGCATTCATAGCCGTATATTTTGGCTGAGCATTAACATGGTGATAAAACAGCAATATATGTGCTTTAAAGTAACATACAAGAACAATTGTCAAATAGGAGCCCTTGGCTGCTGCCCCTTGGGGAGGGGGGGTGATGGATTGAAGCACCTCCATACAAAAGGCAACTGAATTGCAGGAGCTGGGAAGGTTTAAAAAATGCCCCTCACTGGTGGAGAGGCTGTTTCTGAGAGTTGAATCCATTACCTCAATGTCACACAAAGGAGTAATCTTATGATTGCACCAAAGCTCACCCACACAAAAAGGAAAAGGTGGGATGACTCCAAATTCACATAACTAGCACATGTGCACCAAGCAAAAAAATTGAAGCAATCACATTCAAACCCAATGATAAATTGAAGATGAGGTAAAAAGAAAATACTAAAATTGCAGGTGTAACTCTATTTTGTACCAATTTCTTCTTATTCACAACATAATTTACACATTGGGATACCAAACTATAGCATTTAAATAGTATAGCAACGAATGCCAATTCCGAAGACTGTGTGTCTCAAAGCACAATGTTTAGTAATGGGGAAAAGTGGGAATTAATCAAATATGCAATACAATTTAGAAAACCATTCTCATAAAAACATACCATTATGTTGAACAACATGCAGAAGCAGCCGACAGGTCTCCCCTAGGGCTGCAAAATCACCATCATTTTTGGCATTAAAGAAGAACAGCAGCTGGCATAGAAACCTGGAGTCTGGACCAAAACAATGCCTGGATTCATAAGACAAATTAGAGGCAGAACACTGGAAATACAATAACAAAAGAGGGCTCCAAAGTGATGTTGTAAATGGGCAGAATATTTATTGACACTTAGTAATAAGATAAGATATTGTAGTCCCACCTGTCTATGTTTTGGCAGTGTTTTCCATAAATTGCATAGAACTCCTCACGCACCTTAGAATGTTCAGCTTCCATGGTCTTTCTCCCCCTCAACCATTTCTGCAGTCACTCATTAGTCATATAAGTTTTCTCCACATTACAATTAGGGAACATTAGTCATAATGTCAAACAAAAGCACGGTCTAAACATTCAGCTTTTGGCCAAATCCAGATGGGATTCACAATAATTAGCTTAAGAATAAATAAGGGGTATCAATCCACGTAATAATCCTATAGCATCCTCAAACATCATAACAATTTGCCAATCAAAGTAAACCTAGTCCAGGTGATTTGTTGCAGCTCTAGTATTGTCATATACATACCACCAAACCCAGGGAAGCATAATCATACACTGTATCTCAAAATGCACAAAAAGCCACAATTTTATTTCATATGTTCAATCCAGAAAGGGAGTACGAACACAAAAATTACATAGAAACAGTCAAAACTGCATAAAAAAGTAGATGGCAATACACAAATTAAAAACCAGTAGAAACAACCAAATTCATTTCAGCTGAATTTTCAACCAAGAAAGGGAGCAAGAAGACATGAATTACCAATAAATAGTCAAAATTTAAATACAAAATCAAGAAAGAACGCATGAATTACTAAGGAAGAAGTTAATATACAAATAAACAGTACCAGAAACGGTCAAAATTGTAATGAAGAAATCGAGACAGGCCACAGGAATTACAAAGAAGCAGTAAATTTTCAGATAAAGAAAGGAAACATAAATTACAGAGAAACACTCAAAGTACAAGCCAAAAGGATCATTAAAAGGAAACAAGGTAGGGGTACAAGGGAGCTAACCTGAATTCTGACTGCAGCGGCATTCTGTTGGCGCAACCATAATCGGCGGTTGCGCTCCAACCTAGTTTGCTCCAGAAGCTTCTGTCTATCTCTTTCTTTGGAGCTCCGGCCTCCCAAATCGACTCGCTTCCGAGTCGTCGGATCGCCGGTGAAGAACATCCCTCACGAAGAAGAATTCGCCCAACCCAAGTCAAGGCCTCAAACCCCTTCCGAGAACAGAAACAATCAAACGGTGGAAAGAAAAGAAGAGGCGAGTTTGTTTAAAGAATCAATAATCTTTAATTAATTTCAGCGAGAGAAAGATTGACGGTACAAAAAGAAAAGCAAAGGAAAGAAGTAAAATAGAGGTTTTCGTCTCGGGTCAAAGGAATATATATGTCGGCTTTTGTGTCTCTGTTTGTTTTACTCGGCGAGAAAATGCAGCAGAAGAAACTTTATGGAATTGTACTCCGTCTTTGGCCCTGCCCTTTCTCTTCTACTAGCAGTACAGAGACTCGTCCCGTACACTTGAAATTTGGGGGAAAATGGCAACAAGGAATGCGAAGTAAGAGTAAAAAGGGGGAAAAAATAAAAAATAAAACTAATATTTTATATTATATAAAAAAAATAAAAAGTTATACAAAATATTTAAGATTTGTATACTTTTAATAATTTTTTAAAACTTTAATTATATGATAAATAAAAAAATTAACTGATTTTTGTAATTTTTGTGATGACAATTGACTCTGCCTTGCCAACGACGAAAACAACGTCGGCGTCATATATAAAAACCCTAAACTACCCTGATTAAAAGCAAATGGGCCTAGCAATCGAATAAAAAAACAAAAAGGTCCGAGGCTTGAGCCTGCAATTTTTTGTTATTTTAGGCCACTCCGTCGAGGCCGAAAACTGGTGATCAAAATCTCGCGAGATATCTGGGGAGAGTCCCCCGCCCCCCCCCCCCGAGCCGAAAAGAGAGTAGCCCTAGTTTCAAAGATTCTTGAGCCTGTTTTTCTAGTGGTTGAAAATTTATATTTTTTATTTTAAGGTTTGAAATTTTGAATTATAATATATATATATATATATATATAAACAAATTAACATAATTATTTTTATTATATGACTCATCAATAATAAAAAAAAAATAATTATCAAGCCAACATATGGGCCTTAGGGTTACATTAAGGTCCAAAAATTGGAACGGATATTAAATCCAACTTAGGCCCAACCTATCACAAGCAGTCCGAGGGCCTAACCAGTAACTGTGTGAATGCTAAAAGTTCAACCTTCTAAACCTGACAAATTATACCAAACCACGACACGCCCATGCTTTATCAAACTTATTTAAATTATACCAATTACTCAATTTATCATGCCATGTAGATTAGAAAATGGATAGTTACTTTGACAATGTGAGATTTAAGATCTGAATACAAATGTATTTTGTAAGATTCTCCATATAAACGACAACTAATTAGTTTGAATTTTGGTTCATACTAAAACAGTTGTTGGATATTGAAATTGAATTTCTCGTTGGAGTCAATTTGTCCAACATCATGGGTCTAGGACTCAATTGAACAAATTTAAAGTACACAAATTAAAATGATGAAATTTACCAAGTTCAAGGGCTTGAATATGCTCTTGAATTTGAGATGTGGGGCGACTTAGTTAAATCAAGTTGAGTTGCGCACCTCGTGGCAAAAAAGGGATGTAGGACAACTTACGAGATTAAAAAATAGATGAAAATTAAGGAATTACGAGGTGAAATCAACACCCAAACAATAATAACGCGTGAAAATTGATATCCAAGACCAAATGAAATTTTGCTTGAAAATTTTAATATTAGTATTAATTGTCAATGACAGATAAAAAAAATAATAATATGAGTCATATTTATATAGTCGAAGAACTAAATACAAATAAAAATAGGATTTGAAGTAAAAATTTAGAAAATAATTAAATAATTATGAAAAATAACTAAATCAAAATTGTAGTCCAAATGAAAAATTATCAAAATTTAGACTTTCTATATAGCCTGTTAGGCTCCTTGTTAATATCTGCATTAAAAAAAAAAAAAAAATCAGATTCTCACGATCACCCTACACGATGCTCGTGGTGGGTGATGACGTCGACTTCTCGAGACAACAGACAATTAAAATTTTTTTTCTCAAAAAAAAAAAAAAAAAGCAATGGGAACCAGTGCAATTTGTCTTGGGCTTTGGTTAGATGCTTGTCCAATCAATTTGAGGACCCAATAAGGAAAACATCGTACCATTTATGACAGTGGGAACTTCAATCGAAAGTGGACGAAGCCCAACCTTTAACGTCAAAGCAAATTAGGTGTCGCTGCAAATGAACACTTGCAGAGTTTATCATTGGCAGCGCTTCACTCTATTCAGCCAACGAGACTTGTAATCATTACAAGGTTGTTATTATTATTATTGTCTTTTTTTTTTCTTGCAACTGGGACATTGCTTCTTGAGCCGATTCCTGCCCTACCCACTAGAGGTTTTTCCTCGCATTAACGTGTTGAACTTGGCAGTTTGACCTTTATCTTTGACCTCCTTTATTTACAACTAATTTTATTCCCCTTTTCTTCGGGATTAAAACTTCGATATTGACTTGCCAACTGAAACTTGTTGAGCTGTTGGGGGAATCTCTGCCAAGTCGAGATATACATGGGTAAGTGGTAATCGATTCTCCCTACCTTGACGGGATGTTTAGTGCTAGAAAGTCCCACTTTGTGATAAAGAAAACAGATCATTGCGTGTTCTAGACTTCTTGTCCATAGAATTCAAATGAAACCATTTTCTTATGTCATCCGATTCTCTAAATAGTCTTAGATGTCACCCACTTTCCTTGAATCATACCCTGTTTTTCTATTGTCCTCATTTCGTTCATATTGTTTTTCTTTTTAATAGTATTATTTCCTCGACTTAAGTGATGTTTGGTAAAATGTAGTGCGCTAGTATGCAATAAGAAATATAATAGAATGCACCAACCAGACTTATTAGCTCGGTTGTCCATAAAAGCAAAGTTCACCAGGGTTGAGGGAGTATTAGCACCATGCCATGGACTTCTCACCTATTAGCGTGACATCTCAGGTTAGACAGACCATCAAATTTTACTTGGCAGATCATTCTGCTACAACAAAGTCACTGGATATTCACCTGTAGCATGTGTTACGGGCGCGAGACCTACGCTATACCTGCACAAAGCTTCAGAAAATCGAAGCCGTGCTTTCATTAAAAACATAAAATTTTTAGTTCAGAATTGAAGTGATGGCATTTGACCCCAACATTCTTGCTGTGAAACTAGTACTTGATTTTGATAACTAAGCATCCTTTTGTCGACACGCAATACTAGCTAGGCAGAGGACCACGAATGGGATGTCGACCCTGGCCTTATAGACTAAACATAGAGGTTGAAACTTCAGTCCATTAACTGTTAAAAAACATGATGGCCTAGGGAGCTAATTAATTTACATATAGACCCCCCATAGTGTGTGTCTAAGGGGCTGCTAATTAACACTAGCCATGCCTATTGTTTTAAATATTATCTTTAAGCGTTTGACGTGCAAAGCACAAAGCACAATAACTTGTAGGCTTCAAGTGATGATTGATTGACTAGTTAAAATAAAAATATATATATATATATATAATATTAATAAAATTAACATAAAATTTTTAAAATTTTTAATATTATATTTAAATATATATATATATTTATTATTATAAATAATATTTTAATATAATAAGATATAATTATTAATTTTTTAAAATATAAGATATTTTTTAATAATATATAATTTAAATAATAAAATAATAAAATAATATTAATTTAAATAATATAATAATTTTTAATAAAAAATAAATAAAATAATTTTAAAGTATAATTAAATTAAAAAAAAATTATATTACTTATAATTTAATATTTTTTTAATATAAATATTAAAAATAAAATTAATAAATGGTGATTAGTAGTTATAACTTAATTTTCTAATTATAAAAAATCAGTTAATTTAACCAATAAAATTTAAAAAATTTAAAAACTTTTAAATTCAAATTTTAATTTTTTTTATATAGAGTTAAATTTTAAAAAATTAAATTTTACTATATTAATAAATAAACATATAATATATTATTTTTTATATCTTTTAAATTATAAATCAAAAATTAATATGTGTAAATTTTGATATTTAAAAGGTTAATATAATAAAAATTTATATAAATTATAATTTTTTAATAAATAATAATAAATTTATTTCTATATTATATTCTCTAAAATCATATTATTTGACACAGTTTAATCTTATTAGGTTTTGTACTAATTTGGTTCATTTTTATAAGAACTTTAAATATTTTATTTAGAATCTCATAGAAATAACTTTACTCTACTCTCATGTAGTTAAATTTTATTAAATATACATTTTAACTCAAAGTAAAACTTAATAACAAATATTAGAATTATTACACTATTTACACTATAAAAAGAGGTTTTACAATTTTAATCATACACATAAAATGAATCAGTAACTTATTATTACTTACATAAACTTAATTCAAAAATCTCATATCATATAAGTTGAGTTCTCATCATTTTTGATCATATTTTATAAATATTAGTCTCATTTCCTACAATGTATTTTTTTACTAATTTTTCGTCCAGTGACATGGTCAGAAGATTAGTCAAATTTATTTTTAACTTTAAAAATTCAAGTCATATCACTTTATTATTTAATAACTACATTACTAGTTCATGTCTCTAATAAATATATTTTTTTCTTTCCATTATATAACTTACTCTTTACTTAAGCAATAATGACTTAGTTATCACAATGCATTAACACTAATGATATTAGTTTTGCCCACAATATGATATCCATTAAAAAGTTTCTTAGCCAATCTGCCTCCACATTAGTAATATCAAAGGTTAGAAACTCAAAATTTATGATGGATTGAGCAATAACTATTTACTTAATAGACTTTTAAGACATTACTCTACTAAGGGTGAATACATAATTACTCTTGATTGTTATCTAAACCCATTATAATATAACGACAAAGACACTAAAATATATCATAATTCACAGTATTTTTTAAATATCTCAAAATTCTTATTAAAATATTTCCATTATTATGGTTTGATTTATGTATATATCTGTTCAGTTTATATACAACATATGTAATATCAAGTTACTTAAAATCCAATATATGTATTAAATTACTAATAATTTGAGTATACTTAAACTAAAATACATAATTATCATTGTGTTTTAGTAAATGAACATTTGCATCAAAAAGAGTGGAAATGGTTTTCTATTGAAATGATCATATTTCTTAATAAATTTGTTTATATAATGTTCTTCTGATAAAAAATATATCATTAAGCGTTCTAAAAATCTCTAATCTTAGAATGAAATTTGTTTCTCCAAAATCTTTCATGTCAATGTATGATTTAATACTTCCCCTTTCTTTTAAATTGAAGTTATAAAAAAACATATTTTCAATATACAAATATATGATAATACGAGTGTTATTCTTAATTTTTTATATAAACACATTTATCAATATTTACATTAGAAAAATCATTAGAGATTTAAATTATATCAAAACCTTATGTCATTATTTAAGTATCTATTTCAATCCATATAAAGATTTAATAAGTTTACAAGCTTTTTCTCTTAATAAGGAATTTTTTAGCATTCAAGTTGTGATATATAATTTTTTTTACCAAGGTCATCATACAAAAAAATAGTTTTTATATATATTTGGTGAAAGATAAGCTTATAAATAGATGTTAATGCAAATAACACTCTAAGAGATGCAATTCTGACAATAAGAGCAAATATATCAAAGTAATTAATAACATTTTTTTTGTGTATATCCTTTTGTTACAAGTTTAAACATATACTTATCAATGGATTCATTTAGTTTATATTTTTTTCCTAACGATCCACGTACACCCTATGGATTTGGCTTCTTTAGGTAAATTTACTAGTACTCATGCACCATTATCATTCAAAAAATCAATTTCACTTTATATGACTTTTTTTTATATACTTGAATCATTAAATGATGTTGTTTTAGAATAAATCAAAAGATTATTATTTATTACTAAAGTATAAAAGTTGTTACTAAAAGATTTTTTTCCTACCCTATGTTTCTTACTTTTCCTTAATTATCATTCAAAATATGAAATATAAGACATTCTCTTGAATAAAACTTTAGGGATAGATAATTGTGTAATTCCTTTTGTATAAGAAATATATATTCAAAAATCTTAACATTCTTTACTTTAATAATAGTATTAATATCAAGAATATCACTCTTAATATCAAAAGAAAAAAAAAAAAATTGTTCTTTGTTTTACATAACCTATAAACATGCACTTAAGATTTTGAAACCTATTTTCCATTTTTTTAATTCAAGTAAAAGTACTTTAATAAAACTTCCTCACACTTTCAAATAAGTTAAATTAAGAAAATACTCATTTCATATTACATATAGAGTTTTATTAGTCTTCTTATATTAAATCATATTTTAAAAATCACATACAAAAAATATTATCTTTCCTTATAAATTATTATGAACCTAAAAACTAATAAATATAATATTCATAATTTTTTTTAAAGTTTTGATTTTAATTATATGACCTAATTTGACTATAGTAAGTCAGAAGGTGTGATCTCATGAATAATGACCTCTATTTTAAGTAATTCTGATAAAAATTAAAAACTATACTTTCTTCTCATATTCAATTTAAGCTTCTTAATCTTCTTACTTAAATGGTTTTTTGCCTCACTTTTATACTTGATCAACACATCACACACTTTATCCTTATCTTTCAATAAAAAAAATTTTGTATATTTAGAACAATCATTTATAAAGATCACATAAAATTGTTTATCACCTTTAGTCATAATTTTCTTCAAATCTCTTAGATTTGAATGGGCTAAGCCAAATAATTTAGTTGTTGGTTCAATTAACTCCTTTTTTTTTTTTTCCTTTTGCTAATGTGACTTCAATATAAACCTCATACTTGCCCATATCACTATGTAAACTTTTAATCAAACCATATTGGTTTAACTTCAGAATATAAGGATCACTTACCATGATGTTTCAAATTCTAAATAAAATGATTACTCATATGTTCTAATCTGAGTTAAGTAATTTAGTTGTTAGTTCAATTAGCTTGTAATTTTTTTTAAAGCTAATTTAGCTTCCATATAAACCTTACCTTTACCCATGTTACCATGTAAACTTTTAATCAAACCATGTTGTTTCAACTTCAAAATATAAGGATCACTTATCATGATGTTTTAACTTTTGAATATAGGAATTAGTCATATGTTTTAATTTAACATATCATAAATTATAAGAGTTAACAATATAAGTATAAGAATAAATGTATTTCATTATTAATAATACCAAGTATATATATAATGAAAAGTCTTTAATTGCAATTGTTCTTTCTCATAATTATATTATTGTTAGGCATGAGAACTCTATCAAACATAAAGGAGGCCTTTACTTTAACCTTTCTCAATAGAGGCACATAAATCATATCAACAAAAATCTCTTAGACATATAACACGTCATTTAAATACAACATCTTTTTTAAAGTAAGCACATTAAAGACTTTGTATTTACCTAGAATAGGTGTTGTTCTTAAACCTCTAATGAAAACATTTTTTTTCTCCATTTTTTACTAATGTGTAAAAGGTCAATACACTATTATTTTAACAAATGTGCCTTATAAAATCATAACCCATTGCCTACTCTTTTAAATTAATGGAAATATTAATTTGGAAAATAATAATAATAATAATAACAAATGTTTTTACCAAATTGGCACTTGATTTAATAGATATGTTATTTTCTTTTCTGTGTTTACATTAAGGGATATAATGGTTAAGTTTTCCACAAACATAATAGACACTTTTCTTCTTGAAAGTTGGATTATTGGTATGAGATTCATTATATATTGGACATTAGTTATTATAACTCTTTTTATTATCATGATAATAATCACTATATTGGTTTTTTTTCTCCCTTTTCACCTTTCTTATGTTCCCTAACATTTGTCTTTAAAGTCATCTCCTTCTCCTTTCCTTCTTTTGATCATGTTATGTTCTTGTCTTCAATCAGGATATATATAATAATATCCTTTAGAGACAAGTGCTTCTTTTTATACTTAAATTACTGCTTAGAGTCATTCAAAGATTGTTAAAGCTTTTTAATGAGACAAATTACTACATACTCTTCTAGCAGTTTAATGTTCTCGTTCCTTAATTCATCTAGTAGATTACAATACTCATTGATTTAATCTTGAATACACTTTTCTTTTGTCCTACGAAAATGCAAATGGTTTGTAAAAAAAAATACTTTTGTGTATCAGTATTCTCAGCTATACTGTGTATTAGTATTCTCAGCTATACTTTTTGTATTAATGATTCTTATATTTTTTTGGCTTCCTTTGAAAGGTAGAAAGCATCTAAAGGGTTATTAAAAAGTGTACTAAGAATGGTGTGGCAACAAATTTTAAATGATTTGTTGTTAAGTAGAAAGTATTTTTATCATAATTTTCAAGACAAAATTTTGATTTTGGTTTAAAAAGTGCAAAAGAAATTCTTAAAACGTCTTGAGTTAAAAAAAAAAAAAAAAAAAAACAAAACATGTTCATGTTAGTGTTTAAAATGTGAATTAGTAAAAATTTTCAATTTTATAAATGTCTAACAATAACTTAAGAGTAAGAGAAATTGATAAAGTTTGAGAAAAAAATAAGAGTAAATTGATTAGTTATTATATCCTTAATAGTAAAATAAAAGAATTACTTTTAAGATTGCTGTAAAAATAGTAAAATAATATACAAAATATAAATATGATAAAATTAAACGAAATAGAAAAGACAGAGTATTTAAAACATACTTGACATTGTCATTAAAGATAGTTTTTATCCTTATAGACAATGTCTTAATGTAGTAAGACACAATAACTATCTTTTTATAATACAACAGATATTAATGAATATTTCAGAAATAACACTTATTTAATTAATCTAATAATTTTTAATAAGAAAAAAGAAAGAGTAAGGAAAAATATTTTTTTAGATGTGTTTGGATGAAAAATAAAAAGTTCTTATTATATTGTTTCTCATTTAATGAATTATTAAAATAAATATTAAGAATAAAAAATAATAATTAATAATTTTATTATTATAATAATTAATTTTTTAATAATTAAAAATAATTAATTTAATTAATACATTATGAAAAGTTTCAAAAAATTTTAAATTAGAGTTAATTCATAACATGAGATCACATCCTACTCTTATATTAAACCTAAATTTTTAAATTGTCATTCTCTCTTTTTAAATATTTTTATTTTGTAAATATAAAATAAATATTATTTATAATTAAATATAATAATTTTTTTTATTTTTAATATAAGATATAAATATTTTAAAATATATTTATTTTTTAATAAATTATAATAAATACAAAACCTTAAAAATATGTGCAAGTGAATATAATAATAATAGCACTCGATACTTAGCGCACTTATTTCAACTTAATACGCTGCTTTGTTGTGATTTAGCCAACCAAATGTTTCCAGAATCGGGGAGATAAAAGGGAAAACATGTTTCAAAGGCCTTTCTTTCTACTTTTCGGAGCATTGGTGAGTTCAAACTCTTCATTGTGTTCTAACTTTCTTTTCGTCCTTGCTAGAACATGGAGCTCAAGTCTGATGGTGCATGCACGGTGCATACCTAATTAGTTTAATTATATCTAGTGAACAATGTTCAATGTCGGGTCCAAATTGAACACTATACACGCTTTCGTTTCTTTTTTTTTTTTCTTGGAGGTCGATTTTTCGTATGACGGTGGTAAATACTCAAATTGCAAATAGACGAAACTAAAACGATCATCTTCATTAGCACGGACAAGCATCAAGTTCATGGCTTTATTTCATACCCAGAGACACACACACACGTGCATGTGTAAAAATGTATTAGGCGGCAATTAATCAAAAAGAAGGCAGCCTCCAGTGATTTTTTTTTTTTATTTAGGAAAAAGCATTTAAATTTATATATTAAAGAAACTTAGTATAGAATGGGAAGTAGTTAGTTTGAAATTTATAAAACCTGAAGAAAAGTAATTTAATTCGTTTTAAAATTGTTTAAAACTTATTTTTCATAGTCAATTAAAAATATGTTGATTATACTATTAAAATATATTTGTTAAATTTCTTTAAATCATAAAAATATTTTTTTATCAAAATAAAAATAAAATTGCATGCGTTTTACTCTTTTTCTAATTTTACAAATGTAAAAATCTTATATAGTATAATATTTTTGTATATTTATAATTATACACTAAAATTAAATACTTATATTTTAATTAATTATTTTTTTAAGTAAAATTTTTTAATTAATTTAATTTTATTTATAATAATAATTTTTATAATTTTAATTATTTTTATTAATATTATATAGTTAAACGAGGTGGTTATAAAAAAAAAATCTAATGTTTGACTGGATTCATTAACTAAATGAATTAAGTTTGAACATGCCAAAACTTAATTTGGTTTAACTCGTTTACAGTCCGATATCATGACCTTGTAAAAATCAAAATATCTTAATATTCAAGCCACAGAGAAATGGTCATTATTGCAACTTTTGCCACTTTTCCTTGTTAAGCTGCTCGCTTTGCCGCCCATGTTTTTCACGCACCCTGGATTTAACTTTACAGGCACAAACGACTGAGGTGGCGTCAAATGACTCTGCATAATTGTAAAATTATAGAACCGACCAAAGTTCCTAACCCCTGTTGAAATCGAAAATACGCCTTAGTGATTTTATTTTGTAAAATTAAAGAAGTATAAAATCTTAATAATTACTAAATTTAAAATTTGAAGTAAGTTTTGGGATTTACAGTTAACAATTTATTGATAGTTAAATTCTCTTCTCATGCTCTAATTAGAGATATTTTTATTTTTTATTTTTATAAAAAAAGGAAGTACCAGACTCACTACTTATCTCACAAATGGCACGACGCAAACGAAGAATTGAGTAAAAAGGAAAAAGAAAAACTTTCTTGGCTATTTCTCAGAGTTAATATTTTTCTATTACAAGCACGTGCATCTAGATGATGAAACCAAAAAGAAAAAGAAAAAAAAAAAGGCAAAAATGATTAAAAGCATGTTTATTATGTTATTAAAATATATTTATTAAGTCTTTTTAAATCATAAAAATAAATTTTTTATTAAAATAAAAATAAAGTTACATACATTTGATCCTTCTTTTAATTCTACAAATAGAAAATTTTTGTATAGTGAAACACCTTTTTATATTTATAATTACACACTAAAATTAAATACTTATTTTTTAATAAGTTATTTTTATTAAGGTAATTTTTTTTTTACTAATTTAAATTATTTACAACATTAATTTTTAGAATTTTAATTATTTCTATTAATACTATATAGTTAAATGAGTTATTTATTAAGAAAAAAATAAAAATCCAACGTTTAGCCTGATTCATTAACTAAATGGGTCAAGATTGAACATGCCAAAACTTAATTTGGCTTAAATCGTTTATAGCCCTATATAATGAATTTGTTAAAATTAAAACATCTTAATTTTCAAGCCATAGAGAAATGGTCATTATTGCAACTTTTCCTTGTTAATCTGCTTCCTTTGCGGTCCATGTTTTTCAAGCATCCTTGATTAACCTCACAGGCTTAAACGACCTAGTTGGAGTCAAATGACTCTGCATAATCCCAAAATTATAGAACCGTCCAAAGTTTCTAACCCCTGTTAAAATTAAAAATAAGTCCAGTAGTTTTTTGTTAACTTAAAAAATATAAAATTTTAATAATTATTAAATTTAAAATTTGAAAGAAGTTCCCAAATTTAAATTCAAAATGTCATTGATAATTAAATTATCTTGTCATGCTCTAATTGAAAAAGAAAAAAACAAACAAACAAAAAATTACCAGACTCACTAATTATCTCACAGATGGCACGACGTAAAAGAAGAATGGACTAAAAAGCAAAACGAAAAATTCTCTTGTCTATTTCTCAGAGTTAACATTTTCCTATTACAAACACGTGCATCTAGACGATAAAATCAAAAAGAAAAAGGAGAAGAAAATAAAGTAGTTAGTCATGGTATGATACAAGATTGACCAGCATGGTTAGGAAGTAACCCGAGGTACTTAATAATGCAAAAGTAGAAACAAAAAATCCAAAAAAAAAAAAAAAAAAACAAAACAAAACAGAAACCCTTTGTATGATGGGGAGTAAAGTTGAGAGGCTCCATTGAATCTAGACTAGTTAAAAAGTTTTTCGTGATCAAATTCTTTCTCTCTTCCTTTCTCCCACAATAATTCCATTCCCCCCAATATGTCACTTCCTATTGATTTCATTTTCGTTGCAACTGTACTTAGGTATGCATACAAAAACTAGCAGTCGATTATCAATTTAAAATCATCATCCTCGTCATTTTCATTGTTATCATCATCATCATCATCATCATCATCATCTTTTTCTTCTTATACTATCACAGAAATCCATTTGCGCTTTAGGAACAAATTATCGTAAAAATATATATTTACCTGTAAACGGCTCTTGAATTTTACGCACAATTAAACAAAATGATAATGTAGCTGCCACAGTGATCGGCCGTTTTCATCTGAAGCTGGAAAATGAACTATATTATTGCCTTAGAGGCTATATACTCTATGGCCTATCATAGCCTCTAGGAATGATATTGATTGCTACCACCCCTAAAGAAAATGAAAGGAAGAAATTTTAATTTAAAAAAAAGAAAAATAGAGAGAGAGCCAAAGCCGTCCCCCCCCCCCCCACCACCACCCACCAACCCTAAAAACGCAAGTGTCATCAAATTTGTCACATTTGATGATGTTCTATGGTTGTTTCCAGCGAATGACCATTTTACTAGTGGTCATTTGCTACATTAGCATAGGGACGGTTAAATATTGGATCCTCGTACTGCTTCTTTTTCTTTTTTTCTTTTTTTTTTCTACTTATGTCCCTTCTCCGTCCACACGATATCTACGGAATGTCACATTTTCATCGGAGAAACGTCAAGCCCCCGAATAGACGATTTAATTGGTTCATTTAATTTTGACCACAAAGATTCTTTTCTTTCTTTTTCTTGCGTCTTCGTAGAACCAATAGCACTGCATCCCTTTTGACCACCAAAGAGTGAAAATCGTGGGTAAATGTTCCCTAAGTGTTACAATGTACTTTCAAATTTGTGTCATGTCATTTGATGGTTTGCTTTCATTGTTGGATGTTCCTGTGTCTTTTGCATGAAACTCAAGTCTCAGGGTAAAAACATGTCAAAATCCCAAACATCGATAATTATTGTGTCGAAGAAAAAATCGATTTAATGATCATCAAATTTTGTTTTTAATTTATAATTCATAGAATGAAAAAAGGAAATTCACACGCACACACACACACAAATTAAATATCATTGTTATGCCTGTTTGACCACTAATCTATCCCTCTATCCGGATTAGTGGACGCGTTGGATTTAATAACCATCATTGACCCTTCATTTGGATAACAAAATAGAAAGAGTAGAAAAACGATGGAAAAACAATAAGAAAAATGAAAAGTGGAATGAAAGAAAATTTTTTATTCTCTTTATCTTTGCAAAAGGGTAGTATGAGAAAATAAAATTACAAGAATTTTTTGTTTGCAAAATAAGAGGTAATGTTTTACATTTCTACAAATTAAATATATTCTATTAAAAACTTTTAAAATAGAGTTTTCAATACTTAATTATTGAGTTACCTCTTGAAATATAAAATTAAATATAATATATGTTATAATTTTAATTTTTTTAAATAAAAATTGATAAATATTAATATATTTTATAAAATAATTAAAAATAATAATTTTTTTAAATTAAAAAAAATAAATTTAGTGAATTAAGGAGAAAAATTTTAAAATCTTCTCTTTCTCTATCTCATTAAAATTTTTCAAACAGAATGATAACTCTTTTTTCTTTATTTTCTCCTCGTTTACACCTTTTTCTCTTTTCCAAACACTGCGCGAGGGTTTCAATTTAAAGAGCTTAATTGGACCTGGTGCAAGACGTTGGAGTAGTTTTTTTTATTTATTACTTTTTAAATACTCACAATTTTATTTGTCGTCTTCATAATTATATGTATTAACGGAATGTGCTCATCTAAAAATTGTTTCGTAATGATGATTAATCAGGTTAGACCGTAGGGGAAATAACTACAACGAGAGATTGAGAAGCAACTGCTGCTGGTCGGGGCAAAACTTTCCACAATCCAGTGAAACGTCGGACTTCAATGATAACAAGCTTAAACAAGATCGGGCATGGGCGTCCCACCGCGAGGCCACCGTCCATCCTTAATTTGCTTTGCAGCTTGCAGTGCCGCCGAGGCCTAAAGGTTGGCCCCCACCACGACGTTCAATGCATCTCCATACATGACGCCGACAACATAACACGTGTTTTGCCCACACCATCCACCGTAACAAAGTGTCCTGCCACAGCTGGTGTGAACGCTGACTAAGAAAAGATGGTGAAACTGAACGTTCAGGGCAATCAATTAGAGGGTAAAAAAAATTAAAAAAAAAAAACCCCAAAAAATGGACTTATTAAACCTACCATGCACCTTTCCAAATGAGATGAAACATTCAAGGCATTGCAGAGTCAGAGAACAAAATAATTACGTGCACTTCACATGAATGGCAAAAGACCAGGGGAACCAAAAGACACGTACTTCAATATTAAATTTTAGCTTAATAGTCTAAACCAAGGCATGCGGGTCGATAGACGAGACAACGGGCACGTCCTTTTCGCGAATTTAAACAAAAGCATGCGCTCCAAAGGTTAGACAGTGGGTTCGTGCTTTTCGCGGTTGTTCTGGCGGCTTTCTTCAAAACGTGTGCCTATAAGATGTTGGAATTAATTTAATGGAGATATTCGATGCCAGCTCGTAAATTAATTAAGCTGTTTAAACATGACAATTACACGATTTCTCCAAATACACGACTGTTCATATTGGAACCTGAAATTTGAACTTAGAGTACCTCGGATTCAAGCTGGTGCATAAGTAATTATTAGTATAGAATTGTCTGCGTTCTTGGTATGGGATTTGGGATATCAATCTTGGTCCCAGCATACTAACGAAAACTACTGTACGTGGGAGGGTGGGACGGATGAAAGAAACAACAAAATCATGTAAACTAGGGTCTAATCAACCTTTCAAAAGGCCCAAAGAAAAAAGAAAAAAGAAAAAACATGACTAACCATAATTGGCTAGATTAATGGCCAAATATATATATATATATATTTGGTTTAGGAAGAGTAAATGGCTGAGATTTAATCAGTCAATATTGGAAGAATAACTAATATTTACTTCTAAGACTAATGCTAATGATCAAAACTGCAAATAGGACTAGCGACATGATCGGCCACGTTGCTCATGACATCAAAAAAGTTTCAAACCTAAACGTGGGAACGTCATGACAGGAGCTTCTTTTGAAATGGGAATGGCAATTTTAAAAACATACAGTTCCAAAGCAACATTTTTGAATGTTCCATGTTACAGGTTCTATGCATCTTAGAAGAAAGTCATCTTTTAATGTTCAGGATCAAAACTGCAAAAAGGGCTAGCAACATGATCGACCACGTTAATCATCACCTCAAAAAGTTTCAAACCTTAACGTGGGAGCATCATGACAGGGGCTTCTCGTGAAATAGGAATCGCAAACTTTAAAACATACAGTTACAAAGCAACATTGTTGAATGTTCTATGTTACAGGTTCCATGCATCTTAGAGCAAGAAAGTCAATTTTTATTTTTATTTTTTTTATCTTTTCTTTCATATTAGAGTTCAAATTCTTTAATTTTTCAATCGAAATATATGCAAGCACCCAACTAAATTCATGAGACCATCCAGTGGACGAAAACCTTGATGCAGTTGAGCGTGCGGACTACGCTTGACCAGAAAACCCAGAAAATGAATCACATGGTGATCTATGTTTAAAGGGATAGAATTCTAAGAAAGTTTGTTAGGATACAGATTGTAATTAATTAAATATAATACCATTTGGAAAATCTTTTACTGTTTTTCCTTTTTTTATTAAGTTTTTCTGTGATGGTTTCAAATACAATGGATTGTATAATTTCCCATGGCACGCCTCGCCATTTTTTCATAGAAATGTATGTTATTTTTCCAACAAGAAATACGCTTGTCGACTATTGATAGAATTTTTATACCTAACATATAAATCTTGTTAAAGAAAAATGCACACATGCCTCAACAAGGTTAAAAAATTGGTGAGGAGAAAAGGTGTTTCTACATAAGTTTTGGTCAAAGACGCTTCAGCTTATGAAGCAGCAGCAGAACAAAAAGAATATATTCTTATAATATAACCCTACAGATAATAAGAGTAACAAGATTTACAATAACGAAGAGAGTTGTCGTATGCGTGCATGAATTCACCGTCCAAGTGCACATTTCAACTCCATTATGCCTTAAATTCCGCTTAGCTTTTGAAAAAGAACCACAAAAGAAACACCGGCTTGGTGTCACTTTCACCAACCAATTCCTTTTTCTCGATTACCGAATTTCAATAAAACCTGTTAGTTTATCTAGCAACAAACGTTGTTCCCTGTTGATAATTAATTTGGTACATTAGTCTTCACTGTTTCCAATTATTATTATTATTTTTTTTATTCTTGGTGGCAAAAATGGAAAAGCATGACTTATACATTATAGCCATAGAACGGGCTGGCCACGAGCAAAAGCTAGAGAAGAGTATACTCCCAAAACAGGAATTCAGTCACTCCCAAACAGTGGACTTCATTTTTATTTGTTGTGTGGTCTGCTTAAAGTCAAGACTTTTAGCCCTTATAAACCACTAAAACCCAAAGGGTTCCAATTATTAGCTACTTAGGGTTGGGAAGTTATAGCAAAAATGTCAAAATGGCATATAAAAAAATTTGACAAAGCTAAGCTCATGCATAAATTGGTGTGGTTCCATGTCCACGAACTTACTTCAATCCTTGGACTTGCTGCTATTGTGGGAATATGTTCTAGTCCCGTGTCAATGCATACACTACTATTGCAGGGCTGTTGATAATGCCTTCCAGCAAATGCCAATACTATGTCAGACTTTAAGACAATCCAAACAAAAACACATGTGAAACCAGAATCTTATTTAGATAAGCTAGATTAGTTCATTAAGCATCATGATATGAGGTTGTTACAAAGTCTAGCTAGGAGGAGCAAACCCAATTTCTCTGTACCAAACCCTTTAATTTTCCTGCGCATTTTAACAAACAGGTAACAGGCATTAGAAAATGCCCAATTTTTTGACCAGTCTGAAGTACAGTAATCCCACATAAAAATCAGATGTTTGCGTCATAACAAACAGTTAAAGACCTGTGTTTCAGAAAGAAAAAAGGGCCGAGTATTGAATGTGGGTGGTGGGACACGTTTCAAAATAATAAGAGTTGTTTTTGTATCTCATTGTTTTGCTTTTCCCTTCTGCAGTTCCCTTATGGGGAGTAAAAGAAAAGATGGCCCTTAGAGAATCCATCTAGAACTAGACCCTCCACTCAATTAATATTCAACGATAAATAGTTGACATCAAAATTATTAAAGGTTAAGTTACCATAAAAATCTTTATTTGTATTCTTCTTATATTTTAATTATTAAGAATTTAGTTTATTTTTAAGATTTTAAATTTGAATTATAAAAAATATAATTTTTTAAAAAATAAAAAATTATTATATAAAAATTTTTATTTGTAGTTCTTTTTGTTAAAAAAAAATATATTATACATATATTAATTATAAAAAAATTAAAATTTATTTATTATTATTTTTATTTAATTTTTTTTAAAAATTAATTATTTAAATATTATTAAATTTAAATTATCATCTTTTACATATAATTTCAATATTAAAGAATTTGAAATATATTTAAATCCTTAAATTACGTAATTAATTTTAAATTTTTTATTATATTTTTTTTATTAAAAAATTATTAAAATGAATATAAATTTTGAATTATAATTTTTTAAAATTAATTATTTAATTTAAAAAATTAATTAAAATTTAATAAATTCATATGTAATATAAGATTATGATTAAGTCACGTCACTATTTATTTTTAAAGCATCTCTCTCTCTCTACTTATCTTTCTCTCCTCCTTTTTTTTTTTTTTTGTTCTTATTAATCAAAATAAGATATCATCAAGTCTTGCCAGCTGAACTGAAGGACAAGAAACTCCGTTTTTATTAAATGGTATTAAAAAAATTAAACAAAACCATGTCTCGTACAATAACTATAATGTATTTTAATCCAAGCCATGTGTATTTAACAGGATTAGGATTTGAATCTTAATCCCTAAACCTTTCCACACCTACCGCTATTTCGTTTTTCGCTGCAAAGAGACAAAAACTAAAAACTGGAATTTAAGTCCATATATAAACCAGAAGGAGAAGACGCAAGCACATGCGATTAGCGTTTGATGTACAAATTCTAAATGGATAGGTTTTAATATCCCGCAAGTAGTGGCTAAGACCTAGGAGTTTTCGTTGGAAATTAAAGAATGCTGGAATGTTGCGAGTTTGAGTTGCACAAGATGTGATGTCAGCTTTTATTTCTTAAATCCATCGAATCGTGCCTTGTAAAATAAAAGATATTTAGCTTTCCTTGTCACCCAGTCAATTTTGTTCCCTTTTTTTTTATTATTATTATTTTAACAAATTTGAAGTTAACACCAAAAATTTTCTTCATTGATATTAGGGGTGTACACCCCATCGGACTACAATTTTTTTTTTTTTTACCAATTCTATAAATTTTGACACTGTTGACTTACGGTCGATGCTATTTACACGCAAAAATAACTCTATGCACACAAATAAAATACAATGAGATTAAAAAAAAAAAAAAAAAAGTTTAAGTTAGTGTGTATGAAGTCATTTTCATGGTGTAAACAGCCTCATCTTTATCTAGTTGTGTTTGCTAGGTACGTAGGTTTCTCAAGCTAGTTACTTGCATTGGAGCCCAAGCTAGTCACTTGACTGTGCATGTTGAGCTCAGGGGTGCGTCATCGAATTTGTACTGAATAAACTTAATTTCAGTAGAAGAAGATGAGTTTGGAATATAATATGATACAATAGAGTGCAAACAGCAATATACTAATACATATATAGACTAATAGCTATTCACAATAAACGCAAGATCCAAAGTTTTTTTTTTTTTTTTTTGGGACTACCAAAAATTTACTTTAGGGGAAAAATTAATAAATACTGATGTTCCATTTAAGCAATATATGAGAGAGCTTGCAACAATTTGCACATTTTATAGAATCAATTTCTACAAATATATATATTTTAAAAAATTTATATTTTATATTAAAAATAATATATTTTATTATATTTATTTATAAAATAATATTTATTTTATACTTTATAAACTAAAAAAAAACTCAAAAAATATTACACATATAAGAGAATAATCTAAACATAGGTGCTAAAAAAAATGAAAATTGTTGTTTCATATTTTATATTATTCTTGTTTGAGTTTATTTTTATTTGTATCCACATATATTTTTTATATTTCTATATTTTCTATCATATTAATAGGGATTAAAAAAAAAAAGAAAATTATAGACAAAAAAATTTATACAAAAAGATGTGCGAAAAAAAAAAACCATTTTCATTTTCTTAACAACAAAACATGGTCTAAAAACATTCCAATTTCATACATAGAAGTTTTATTTTCAAATGTTGGATTGACAAATAAATGAATCAGAGTTTTAAAAATGAAAGAATAAAGTATATCATAAAATAGTGTATCTCCAATATTGCTAAAGAAGACTTAACACAAAAAGGGGCCTATAAAGCTTTAACAGAATCTGTAACCAATAATTTCATTTCCTCCTCGAATTTTTAAATTAGTGGGGAGGAAGAAAAAATCGAGTAGGAGTTATTCTAAAATCTCGTATTGATTTAATTTTATTTTCTTGATTTTAGTGGGCGAATTGCCCCATCGTCTAAATATTTGCCGTTGCAGACAAATTGATACAAAGAAAGACAATTTTCTTTAAACATCAGGCAATTACATGAAATGCAAACACCTTATACAGCTGATAATTTTCAGAAATTTGAAAATTTTAAAATAAAGTTGCTACTTCACCTTCAAAACCAACATGATATATATAGAAATGAACCTAGCTAGATCTTTTTCTTTTCTTTGTTTTTTTTTTTTTCTAATGAATTAGCTAGACTTCTTGCCAAGTTCCTTAAAATACATGGGTAGCTAGACCTCTTGCCTACACTTCTTTTCAAAAGATTCAAAGTTCTTCACAAACAGTTAGCAATTAAGCATCATTAACAAGAAAGTTCCCATAGGACTTAGCAACTATTCATATGGAATATTATTTCACACTTGTAGTTGGTTGGGATTAGTTCCACTAGCTAGTTAAGGTTCACATATGCATTGCGGTATTTAATCATCACATGGGTCTGATTCCTTTTCATTTAGTTATTTACTATATGTGATGTGTGGTTTTATTCGCCATTTTGGGCACAATAATTTTTCCCTTTAATTATGTTTTGCTTTACAGGATTAAGGATCCAACTCATCCAAGGTAGACGAGAAAAATATAAAGGAAATGAATAAAAAGTGAACTCCGACCCAAAAATAAAAAATAAAAAGCCAATAAAAATCTTTAGAACTCAAACATATCCCCTGTTGTAAGAGAAGTTATTGGATGCTAGGCAGTGGCTTCAAGTGGCAAAGACAATTGCACAATAAGCAAGGATTGTTCCTTTCACCATAACACGTGACTATCGTGTCATATAATATGAAACTACTTGCCATTATCGAAACCCTGCAAGGAACTTGCTTTTTCAAAAAAAACAGAAAAAAAATGTCTACTTGTTCAATAATCTATGCAAGTGCATGCCACGACAAGTTAATGCTTAATTATTAGTATTATTGTTGATTTATCATAGTTTGCCATCTGGAAGCTAGCGAATTTTTTCTTCTTCTTCTAGTCTTTTCTTGGCCAAAAGCTTTTTTTTTTTTTAGTATTATTATTAAGTTTATAAGGCCACAAACTATATGATAAAAATAATTATTTTTATTTTTATAAATTTTATGTATTTTTTTTTTAAAAAATTAAAATTTAAAAATTTTAAATAAAATTATAAATTTATAAGTATTAAAACGTGACGGAAACACCTAAAGTATTTTAATTTTTTTCACTCAACTCATTCTTTTAAGGTTCCCTCAGCCGGTGTCCTGATTGAAGGCTGGATAAAGTTTCCACAAGTCTGTCCCATACATAGTCACATCAACGCATGGTTACCCAAAATTTTAAAACTAGTTAGCTTGCCGCCGGCCAAGCGTGAAGAGAAGTAATTATTGGTTATAATTTAGTAGTCAAGGTAAATTCTATCTTTCCCAATTCAACCGGATAAAAACAAGAAAAAGAATCAATCCTCCATGTATCATTCTTTCTCGGACCTTTTTGTTTCTATCTACATGCATCCAAATAAAATTAACCTCAGTGATCCAATGAGTGTAGTGAAAAATGGGCAAGCCTAATCTCACATGTTTCCCACTTCCCCATTTCTTGTCTTGAGAAAATTTAAACGTATAATACAACTGAAAAGGCTAATCAAGCGGGATGGCAGTTATTGGTCATAGCCTCCTCATAGGCACGATATAGTCTAGAATTTAGAACCCTTTACCTTTCTTTCCAAAAACTTAGACTTGTTCATGAGTTCAAGAACCTGTTTTTCATGCTCAATCCAGGATCTTCGGGCTAGCTTTCATATCAATTGAAACTAACATGCTGTCATGAGAAATTTTCCGGGGCAAAACTAAGTTACAAAGACAACATTAACCCAAAAAGAGCTTGTGCTTAGCAGTAAGTGGTTCCCTTTCTTCAGTGGAGAGTGGACCATGGATCTGGTTGGTCCACCTCTCTGGATATTACTCCTCCATTACTCTCCGTTAAGCTAAATTCCATACGGATTAAATGCAACTTCTTATTGATATTTACCCTCTATGGCTAGGCCATTAAAGCATTCAATTAATCACGGCTAGAATGGCCATCAAGGCGTCAATGCAACCGCAAATTGCACACTAATGTGAACCATTCATAAATACAAAGGCCTGTGGTGCCTCTTTTCTAAATTTACTTCTGGTTCTGCCTATTGAAAAATCGCTTCCATTCTGACATTTCGAGAGTGTCAATGAGCAATTGGCTATTCTCTAGGGCCTAAAAAGGTTCGTTTCTTGTTTCATTTTCTTTATGTGTGCGTGCGTGTGCGTGTGTGTGTGTGTGTGTGTGTGTGCTGCTTAAATTAACTCAGAAGGTTAATGACCATGCTGTTGCTATTGGAGGGGGACACTCTAGCGGATTGGTCCATCTTCCGTAACTCTCTGCTTTGAGCAATTGAAATATTTGCAAATCCATCCTCATTACCTGGTGGTACCCCAGAGAGAGAGAGAGAGGGCAAGTCTTAACAAATTCAGCTATTAATGCTGTTCCTTTGTCCTTCGTGATCTAAATCTCAACGTTGACTTGATAAAGATAAATGTGATGGGTGCCTCATAGAAATGCATCCACTAAGGAAATAACTTATTTATAATTCTGTGCTGCGTGTGAGGACAGAAAACGAATAATAATACTGTCCATTAATCTAATGGCAGTGTCGATTTGCGGGGATAAATGTAGGAGCCATTAATAATTAAGAATTTATAATTTTATTTGGAGTTTTCTAATTTTAACATCAAATAATTGGAAAGAAGAATATTCGTTTATGATAAAGAAAATTCTTAGATAATTCAAGCAAAATTAAGATACTTCCAAAACTGGAAAGAAGTGAAGATTTTTCTCCTCAACTCCAAAGGGAAGCATGTGGTAAAACACAGTTGTGTATGTGACCGCTATTCAGGGTGTGGCCAGAAAACAATGTTCTCTAGACCATAAAAGGATAAAAGCTCCACGCAAAGGAAGGAAAAATCAGGAAGGCGTCACTTGCCTTAACTTACAGGTACCCCCCAAAATAGCGCCTAAAGAAAAAAATGGGGGGAAGGGAGGGGGGTGGGGGAAGGAAATTGTGCCAAAATTAAATTTAATAGGCCACTTGCAGTAAAGTGCAGAAAACCGTTTCCACGGGATCGTGCTTCTACACGCACACGCAGGGAAGGGAAAGTCAAAGGGTCAAAATTCAAAGCCGCATAGCTCTCTTTTTTCTTTTTTTCTTTCTTTTTTTTTTTGGGGTTTTTTTTTGGGTTTGAAAGTAAGGCGGCCCTGGCTTCTTGTTAAGCATAATAATTAGCAAGCTCAAGTAGTGTTAGATTAAATACAATTTTAAAAAAATATACTAATTAAAAAGACCCCAAGTTCCTATTGCGGCTTGCCGTCCTCCCACATGCCAGTCTTCTTCTCCATTTTCAAACCCGTCTGTTCTGTCTATAAAAGGCCCACCTTCTCTAATCTTCATGTATTGATCCATCCAACTCTCTCTCTCTCTCTCTCTCTCTCTCTCTCTCTCTCTCTCTCTAGACAAAGATATTCTCTATACCAAAGCCTTTTGTCCTTCGATCGATCAGTCACTCAATTTAAGGGACTGATGATGGATGTTCAAGAGAGAAACAACAAAAGCAGCTCTTCTACCACCCAAACTGAAGAGGAGATGGGTGATTTGAGGAGGGGTCCATGGACTGTTGAAGAGGACTTACAGCTCATCAATTACATTGATACTCATGGGGAAGGCCGCTGGAATTCTCTCGCCCGCAGCGCAGGTACCCACCACTAATAATTATACCCTTCACCCACGAGAGGAATAGTTATGGCTAACAGCCAAAGAACAACTTGACAACCATGCCTTCCAACTTGTTTTGGTCATTTTCGCGTTTCTTTCTCCGTTGAGTTTTCCATTGCCTTGTACAACTTAAAATTGGCTTCAAGTTTAAGACCCCATAAACATTCTCACATCTTTCGTTTTATATATATATTATTATTATTCTCCCTCAATTCTTTCTTCTTGTCTAGTAGTACGATGAAGAGACTTTGGTTTTCTAATTCAACTTACTAATTGTTGTAAGTGAAGGATCTATAATATTTGTGTCACAATAGGAAAGATGTAAAGGAAAGAGCTTGTTGTTTCAGAGAAAAGGAAAAGCACATGTATAGATAATAACAGTTAAATCATAAAGTATATTTGCAAAAGTCCCCCACCCAGAGAAAGGATCAGCAAGAGTGCTTCCTTTTTCCCTTTCTATTTATATTAATTATGTTCTCCAATCAACTTTACCAAAACTTTGTAGCATCTAAATAAACACCATACATTAATGAAACAGGTCTCAAAAGGACTGGAAAGAGCTGCAGGTTAAGATGGCTCAACTATCTCCGACCCGATGTTAGGCGTGGAAACATCACCCTCGAGGAACAACTCATGATCCTTGAGCTTCATTCCCGATGGGGCAATAGGTAAATTATATGCATACCAAACGACCTAGTTTCCAATATGTTTGTCTTTGTGACTAATTATTGGCTTGGCAACTGATACAATTTGAATACACATTGCAGATGGTCCAAGATTGCACAGCATTTACCGGGAAGAACCGACAACGAAATCAAGAACTACTGGAGAACCCGTGTCCAAAAGCATGCCAAACAGCTCAAATGTGACGTGAACAGCAAGCAATTCAAGGACACCATGAAGTATCTCTGGATGCCTAGGTTGGTCGAAAGAATTCAAGCATCTGCCGCTGCCAATGCCCCCAAGGCCGTCACCGCTGCCACTTGTGCCGCTACCAATGCCACACCTAATATCACAGTAACCACGGCTAATGCTAATCATCGCATGATCAACAACGTTGACATGGACGCCTATGCCCATTTGGTTATGAACCCCAGGGTCATTGACAATCTTAATTCCAGCTACACACCAGAGAATTCTAGCACTGGAGCCTCATCGGACTCTTTTGAGACCCAAGTTTCGCCTGTTTCTGACTTGACAAATGATTATTATGTCCCGGCGAGTCACAACTCGAATCCGGCTCATTTCCTAACGGGGCAAATTGGTTTCTCAGAGTCCATTACCAGTCCCTGTGGTTATTTTCATCAAGGATTAGATTTTCAGGCTATGGAGCTGAATAATCAATGGCTGGATGGTGGAGATACGTCTGACAATTTGTGGAACGTCGACGACATGTGGCTCCTAGACCAGCATCTAAGCAGTAGCATCATGTAAAATGCAAACATAAATGGGTCAGATTGGAAATTTAATTGTAGAGAAAAACAGAAAATATTATATTTTGGGCGCGGGGGGGTTGGCGTTAGCAGAGAAGAGTAATTTATAGAATGAGAATTCGAGCAACGGTTAAGAAACATAATATTAGAACTTGGGGAAAAGGGGTATAATTGTGGGCTGTTTCCATAATCTGCACTTTCTTTTGTTTCTTTGTTCATCGTTCTCTGTTTTTACCTTACCTTTTTAACGGGGGTGAATTTGTAATCTGGGGTTTTCTTAATCTCATTCTTTGATCTATAATGACTCTGTAGCCCTTCTTTTCACTTCTTTTCATTTACCATTGATTGCATATTGCAGAATCGTAATTTTATAATATAAAGGAGAGAATAATTGGTTCCACCACCTTAACTTGGATGTCATTATTTTATAAGTTACAACAAGCAAGCATTATATTGTAGACTAGTGATGCCAACTTTTGAAACATTGTCCATGGGGCCTGAACCAGATTAAAAGTGCCGAGTTTCTAGAAGACAAAAGGAAGAAAAATGAATTTCAATTAATTTAACAATTCTAGAGACGTGGCCCTCTAGGATTAATGTTCCTCGTCGCGGGTTTCCGTTGGCCATTGAGAACAATACACATATTCACAAAAATTGCGAAAAGCATCTTATTAGTGATGTTTAATTGGACACCCCCAGCAGAAATTCCAATTTCCAAGCTTCAATTTCTCTCCTATTTGTCCTTTTTACCGGGAAATTGGCATGTTTTGAACCCACCCCATCAATCGAACATGATTTTCTTTGACTCCGACCTTAAATTCCACATAATACAATTAACTAAACAAAGTGTTACTTTGATTCTATAATCCTTTGTTTCTTTTTTTCTCTTTCTTCTCTATTGTTATTATGTGATATTGGCTCACTTCTTTTTTGTTTTTTTTCCTTTTGTTTATGAATATAACGTACACCAGTTTTATTTCTTATAAAATCGATTGTTGTTTTTAAAACGGTATTGCTCTCAGAGGTTTTGATTTAGTGCGCAAGTGCGCGTTAACACATGTCCAATCATTTTGATTGGATGGCTAATTGTATGATCTCTTGATCCAAGAATCGAGAATGCGTTTCCACGGTGCACTTGTTTGTATTTTTGCTTTCTTCCTTGGTTCCTTCTGCTATCGCACTTGTTTGGGACGCGTTCTGAAATAAAACGAAAATTGACACGTGCAAGGATCACGGTGACCCTAAAAACGTGCTCAAATACAGCATGTGTGGGGAGAGGGGGGGGGGCTGCGAGGTATCTTTGCAGGTCGCGTAGCTTCAAGGAGCCAACAAATATGTGGAAGATGTGCCACGTGTTACCTGCAGAAAAAAAATGTTAAATGTATTTTGGCCCATGGTTATTGGCTCGGGTTTTCTAGACAGAAAGGCTGAGTAGCCGCAACCCTTGAAACCGCCCCTTCCAAGAATCCCATGTAAGACTTTTATATTAAAATGTATTCTGTCTCTGGTCTGTATACCCAAAACACCACACACACACACACGTACGAGAGCAGAATACACAACTGGAATCCACCACTGAGGGCCCACTCCTGGGCCCCACATAGGAACAAAAACAGAACATATATATATATATATATACCTTGGCCCCATAATTCACGAAAAAGAAAAAAAGAAAAAAAAAAGGAAAAAGGGTGCTGCGTCAGGGATGCGTCAAAATGCCGATGCGTTCTGTAGCGGCACTCAGTCCACGGTATTTTGCTAACACTTTATATTAAGGCCACGTTCATTTCTGACTTTCCCCAGTTTCCCTTAGACCGTGTTCAAAAGAAATCAGGGTCAACACATGGTGTTTTAGTTTTATCCCACGTGGGTATTTTGTTCTACGACTCGTTTCATTTTTTTTCTTTGAAGGAATAATTTCATTCCATCGTGGGAACAATCTCATCTTGTGGGACCCACGTGGGACCAGCAAGTAAGCTTGTTTGGAGTGTAACTAAGGGCTAAATAGTTACTGAGTCATGGTTAAAAAAAACTTACTTTTACATCTCCAAACTTTTAGGTTTGTTTATTTTAAGTGTAATGTTTTTATTTTCATATCCCTCAACATTAATTTTGTTGGGTATGTAAGTTGAAAGTTGATAAGTTAAAGGAAATTGTTAAAAAGGTCAGAAAATTAAAAAAAAAAAAAAAGGAAAGAAAAAGGTTGTCTTAACCTAGTAAAGTAAGAGATCGTGCATCAAGGGATGTAATATTGTATCATTTCTTTTTTATTTTTTACCGATTTTTATTTACCCCATTAATGCTTATGTCTTTATTATCCATCATTACTTATCATTTTCTCTGATTATTTACACCTTTTACCCCCTTCTCATTTTACTTTCGTTATTCTCTTTGACACGTATACCACTGTTACTCTTTTAATATATATATATACGGTCATTTCTACAATAGTTCGCCCCAACTTTTAATCGAACGAAAAGGCACAATCTTAGGTTTTCTTCCATTATATGGAAATTCCACGTTCTACATAACTCGGGACTCGAGTTTTTAACTTACGGTAAAAGTTGAAACTTTAAACTAGGAGATACAAAATTCAAATCTTACCTTCTACATGCCAAAAATGGTCTATAAAACCTATCGTATTGGATACGTGTAATTATTTATTTGAGTACTTAAATTAGCTGTTTAACTTTTTTGTACAAATCCTAGATTTATTCTTGTCCATTATGAACCCACACTAAACCATATAAAAATGAGTGGCTCTCTTTTTCTTATAAATTCTTAATCCACTCATAAGACGTACAAAGTGTCTAGGACTTTTAACTATTAGCGGTGTGCCTCTTGAGTTCATGGTTGATTTTTTTTTTATATATATTTATAATTTTTTGAAGTGAAGCTACCCCAAATTTCATTTAAGAGTAATACACATTTCAAATTCACAATCTGAAAAAGTCATGGTAATTTTTTTTAAACTTAAAAATAGTCTAATTTTCAAATGGTATGTATGTTTTACCGGGAGAGGCAGATGTATGAAATAGAAGCATGTCTTATATTTAATTTTTCTTACTCGTTTGATACAAATAATTCATGTTAGGAGTTGGGTTTGGAATGTTTGGAGCAATTAAAACATGTGGGTGAGATAATTTTTCACGTGTCAGAGATATTTTTACATGTATCTAGAAATCAGTTAAAAGTATAAGATTGGATAGTTCTGTCGTCAAATTAAATTAAAAGAATAGGTCGTCGCTGGTCTGAAAATGGAAAGAATGACAGGGGGGATAGAGTCATAGTTTTATCAGTGATGTTGAAAAAGGTATTCTCTTCAGGTACTTACAATGAATTTGAACCAGAGGGTGGCTGCCGTATCACTGTGGCCATGCTTATTGTAATTCGTCTAGTGGTGCATTGTGGGATCCTTGCTGTGTCAATTTTGACGTTTGATGGCTTCAATTTGAACTGCTTCTTCTTTATGTTTTTGGAGACTTTTGCACTTTGGTTTGGTACTTGTAAGAACAGTTTTGTGCATAAAACTGTACATATTTTGTCAGCCAAAATGCCTAGACTAAAGATACCCTTTTACTGTACTAATAAACATACCCATACTCTGCCTAGTTATAAGTTGGCATAATTATAACTTGGCTCCCTACCATTCTAGATTTCTTCACTTTGAGTTGTATATTTTTATTTTGATCAATTGGAGTTGCAATGTTTGAAAGTTCGATCAATTTAGTTAATTGATGGCCGTCATTATTATCCCCTGCTTATGTTTGATGACAAGTGACACGGCAATTTGGGTTGACACGGAAATCTTCTTATTTTCAATTCGGGTTATAAACTTTAAAATCTTTTTGAATTGAACTGAATCATGGCTTCAACTGAAAAAAAATCAAAAATTCAAAATTCAAATTGAAAAAGGCCTGAAAATTCATAGTCTAAAATGACAATAAAAGGGTATTTGTGTTAATTCTAATTGTCATGACAATATTAATAAATTAATAATAAAGATAATTATGGATGGACACAAATTGACTAAACATATATTTAAGATTACAATTAAATTTTATTATTATGATCGATAAATGACAATGACAAAATTTATTATTAGTAAATATAATTAATAGTTTAATAATTATTTGTATCATTTTAAAATAAAAAAAATATAATAAAATAAAAAATAATTAAAAAATTATATAATTAAATTATAATTATTTTATAAAATAATAAATATTATTAAATTTAAAAAATTAGTATATTATAAAAATTTTATTTTATTTTTTTATTATATTATATTAAATTTTTAAAATATAAATTTAAGTTATAGTATGTTTACATTAAATATATATTTAAATTAATTTTTTTATTATATTTTAAATTTTATGATGTATCAAATATTAATAAAATTAAATTTAAATTAAAGTACAAAATTTGAACTTGTAATTCTAAAAATACGTTAAGTTTTAAAAGCCCACGACCCAAATGATCCGTACAGGGTCCAAAATGACAAAACTTCAAAAAAGTTGATCATCTAAATTTGTACTTGACCTTTTGTATGTCAACCAAATTGATACGCATCGTATGAGACTCCGTACAAACTGTTGGAGAGTATAGTGCTTAACGCTAAATTGGCTTGCCATTTGAAGAATAGAAGATATTTGTTTTCATGATTGTTATGACTAAAAGGGACCCTTACATCTTGCAAATTATAACATTCTACCTAGTTTTCATCGCTATTCCAACAATCACGTTACTAAAGAGTATCCAATCGGGGCATAACCTCGGTATTGATTTTTGCATAAAGACAGTCATCCTGCAAGTTGTCTAACGTGTGTCTCTTCCACTTTACCTCTGTTAGAGGAGAATAGGAACCACCAATGAACACATGCGTGGTGCAATAGGAAATACAGAGATATACCAGTTCATGCATACTGACAAGAAAAGAGGGTTAAAAAGAAATCTCTCTTACCCATAATGCTTACTTTAACTTCACCTTGGCAACCATTTTTAGTTAACGTCCGCAAAATGCATTATTCCGTTTTCAATCTCATTCATCGCTTGCGTGAAGCTTTTTAATTAAGAAAAGCGAGACCACTATACATAAGGGGCAGCTTAAATTAGTTTCAGTAAGTTCCACAGCTGGGTGGACAAGTGTTTGGTCGTCTCTTTCAATTTATTGGTCATGCACGAAAATGCCTAGAAGGTTTTTCCAACCCGTAACAAATAAGGTAAATGCTCGAGCTGGCCCTCCACTATAAGTAAGATCATATTTTTTTATTGTTCATGCTAATCCATCTGCGTATAAAATGACAAGGCACTTTTTCTGTGTCTACTCAAGATTATGGTGCTATTTATGGATACGCCATAGGGTTTGGACTACCCATATCGATGGGAAAACAAAAGCTAATTACTAAATTTTTTTTTTTTTTTTTGGTCCCTAAATAGGTTCATTGCCGCCATGAAACATAACATGATAGTCTTCTCATAAGTCACAGTCTTGATGGCAAATACTAAAATTGTTGAACTTTTAGTCTTAGAACTAAAGTCCAATACCTAGTCTCAGTACGAGCTAGGAAGGCATGTGCACTTATCGTGCTGATGTGCTCTTAATTTAACAGTTTAACAACCACTGTTAAGAGGTCTTCCCGTTTTTGGTATGCACGCAAGCACATATGAATACCTGCATTGAAAATCCTAGCACGTTCATTTTCATACGGCAAGGAAAAAAAAAAAAAAAAACAGAGAGAGAGAGAGAGTGTGTGTGTGTGTGTGCGCGCTAGAGAGAAGAGAAGAAATACTACATATTTTTTGTACTTCATTTCAACTGATGTTGGCAAGACAATTGATTGATAATGGTTCAATGAGATTCCAAGAAAGATCCAAGGAAATGAGACATGTGAGCATAGGCGTCACCCAACAGACCCCTTTTAAGAGTATATACGCACATGTTTATGCATTTATCTTCGAGTGAATTGGAAAGGCTACCTCAAATTAGATAAGTAATCTTAAAATCGTTCTTAGCCAAACTAATGGGACAGTCGAGGTTTATGTTCTCTGACTCACATTTTTGTGGACAATATGCATCGAGGACTTCACAGCAGGCAAGGAATTTGTTTTTGCTAACACTAGGGGATCGACAAAGTATGACTCAAAATAAAAAACTTAATATGATGGTCGATTAGATATAATAGTAATTTGGGTTATCGGGTTTAAAATTTCTCCACTTTTTCTATTTAAAGATAATTGTTACGGAAAAAATAACGTTAGAATATTTAGAGATAACTGTTACGGTAATAATAATCGTTATCGTAAAGAGGGGTAATTCCCTAATTAAGATAACTCTCACAAAAGAATAGGGTAACGGTTGTACGGATCCCTTCCCTCTCTTCACCATCAGAGAACGAAAGGCAGTAGAAAGGGAAGAGTAGGAAAAAGAAAGAAAAGAGGAGAAAAGCGTTCAGGAACAAAAACGAAAAAAAGATTCTCATTTTCGCTATGGGACATCAGTTTAATGGATAACGGTATGTTGATTTTATTATAATTTTATTACTAGTATTCGCATAAAAAAAAATCTTATATTATAAAAATAAGAATTTCATAAAGAGAAATTTTAGAATAATCTAACAGTACTATGATCCATGATCCAAAAGACAGATTCCCAACTCACTCATTTTTTTTAATGACAACACCACTTGTTTGATGTTTCATCCAAGGTTAAGGTCGTTAAGGAGGCAAAGAAGTCATAAGCTATGGTCGAGCAACCCAATACACATGCATGCTTGTTAAAATTGCGAGGGCACTATGAAATTGATATTCACGTAAAGAATTTATAATAAATTAACAAAAAAAAAAAGAGCAATTAAAGCAAAAATGCTAATGGGGTTAACTGAAACCTCTAATAACTTCAAAGAATAATGGGGTTGATTATTAAACAAATATGGAAACTTTATGTAATTTGTAGAATCGTTTTTGGACATTCTTGAATGTATTGGAGTGAATGATGGCTTGAACAGGATTTTGAATTGTGATTTATGACCAGAATCGTTACCGTATAGGTTAATTACCGCGGTAATGTATTCAACAACTGCAGTGGTATAATTGGTTGAGATAATTCAACTACATTGTCATCTCCAATTATCATTTTAAAAAACTTTACGGGAGAAAATCCAGAGCAAGAAAAAAATTAAAAAAAAAAAATGGAGAGAAAAAGAAACAGACTGCGCCGTAACCCATTGAAGACAATGGATTCAAACACTCAATCATAGCTCTTAATTAAATTCTCTGCTTTTTGGTGGATCAGGAACTCCTCATTGTTTATTCAAAAGGAGAAGATGGTGGAGGTTATAAATTTATACTGACCAAATGCTAGAATTCGAATTGGATCATTAATCTTGGCACTAAACAATGGAAAGTTAGTAACTCTAGCAGCAGCCTAGTTCTTTCACCATGACTTCTTTCCTGAGAGTTTGCACACGGGACACAAGTCAGTTAGCTCCCTTAATTAAATTTATATAACATCCAGGTACTTGGACCAAGTGAGTGCCGGTCTACCTTTTCCAATTTATATATTTCAAAACACGCTTTGAAAACGGTTCTCATTTTTCAACATGAAATTTCCTACTCGATAAGCTTTAAAGCAGGCTTATCTTGATAAGCTGAGTTGACAATTGGGTTGAAAAACTAGTAGTTGTGCATTTTATCGAATCAAAGTCTCAATTTGAAGTGGCACACATTGAGTGAAACGTTAGAAGGGCCACTGGGGTCCCTTTATGTTAGCCGTTGGCCCATGTTAGGTGGATGTGTTCAATTTGGACACTGGCCTATGAAATCATCTACGTGGAATCTTGGAAGTTTGATACCTTTTGGGTTAATGAGTCCATTGACTAGATCAACTAGCCGTTGCTTGTTAATGGCTTGTACGACGTTCTTACTCACAACAGCTATTCGGCCTGTAGCTACAAGCCCAATTCTTTTATTTTCGGATTAGTTGGGCCCATTTCTAAAATTCAGCTCGAAGCTGCGGTTAAATGCTACATATTGAAACACAAATAGTGTATAAATATATAACCAACCAAAAAAAAAAAAAAAAGTGTATAAATATCAAAAAGCGACTTTCTTTCTTCTTCTTTTTTTTCGGTCCTATTAGCCATTAGAAGGTTTGATAGGCTTATGAAGTACATGATGAAGGGAAATTCTCTTATTTTCACGATTTGAGAATGAAATTTCGAAAATAGAGATTTGGGGCTGTAAACCACCGAGTCATATTTTTAAGGAAAAAAAGTTACAACTTCGGTGTGCTCAATATTAGATAGAGTTGAACATTAAAAAAAGGTGCATATAAAACAAAAGTTACTGTAAAAGTATGCACAGATCCCTACCTAATTCAACTTATATACTCCGCCTCTCTTCCATCTTTTACCGCCCATGGAGCCATCACAATGGAGGATGTTGGCCAACACTATTGCAGCAAGTAATTCTCGTTCAGGCGTATGATCCTGCTGAATTGCCTTATTGGGTATCGGCTAAACTTTATTACGATCACTTCTCTGACATAGCTATCTCTGTCTGCTGCTTGTTCCAGTTTGCATCGGCACGCATTAAGATTGGAAGACCATGCATGCGCAGAAAAGGCAGTGACATTGCCTGAAAAGAGGATGTCAGTAGATCAGTGGCCTGAAAATGTGGTCCATGATTTTCCAGAAATGGACAATTGCCGGTTTCCTAAATCCAAATGCTTCTGGAGAATGCCGACAGGAATCCTCGTTTTTCTGTTAGGAGGATTACGAGGTTCTTGAGAATTGTGTCTGCAAGCTGAGCAAGACCGACTGAAAGAAGTGCTCGCGTTTTGCTGCAATGCCCGAGCAACACACCAAAGGAAGTGGTGTAGTTGAAGCACTTACTTGCGGCAGACACAAAAAGCGAGTGAACGGGATTGTTGGAGTGTAATTTATAATTTATTTTCATGTTTTATTCAATTGTTTAAATTTTAAAATTTAATAATTTTTATATAATATTAATAAATTTTATATTCAAATTATGTCATCAAATCTCTTTCTCTCTCTCTTTTTTCTTTTTTTTTTTTTCACACATTCAATCAATTGGCTTGCATTTGTTCGCAAAAGTTAAGTTGAACGGTTTATTGAGAAGGAGATTAGGTATAATGCACTCAAATTATTTTCTAACAGAAAATAAAAATGGAAATTTACGAAAATTTGCTGGCATATTGGGAGGTCTACCGATCATATTTTGGCACATGAATTGACTTGGATGACTCAGCCTTTGGCCAGCCTCTACTCATAGGTTTGTCTTGCTGCCTTGGTAAACTTTTTCTCAATTCATTTTGCCTTAGCGGGATGGGACTGTCTTTTTATTTTTTTAAAAAAAGAAAAATAGTCTGCCTTGGATTCTTTATTCACGGAAAACATAATAGGATTGAACGCACCGAAGAGAAAAGGAAAAGGTAATAGGTTTGTGCCCAACCTTGCACAATTGAATTTCGGCAATTAAAGAGCCTTGAAGTAACCCCCCCCCCCAAGATTAAAATGCCTCTAAGTAAACAAACGATGGCCCCCCTTCATTAAGCATATGCCTAGGCCTTAACTACCACCAAACTCGTCTTTGGTTGGCGGTTGCAATGATTTATAAATTTATTGGTATTAATTAAAATCAGTAATATCCTCGGTGGCAACCCCTTTTATATCTAATTACTTTTATGATTCATGAAAAGGGATAGAACTTCCATAATACCTTTTGTTGTTACTTTTTCGAGTTATTTGTTGTACTTAGACAAGGAATTCTTTAATGTAGAAGCCTTTTTTTTTTTCTTCTTCTTCTTTTTATCAAGAAATTTATTTTTTTTTTTTTTCATAAATCTCGTATTTCCCTTTTTAAGACTAACATTTGAAACTTCAAAAATAAAATTTTTTATTTTTAATTATTATAATTTTTAATGAGAGACAAGTTCTTTTCAATTATACGAGAATTTTTCACAATAAGAACGAGTGTCGCATTGCCACTGGTTTTGGAGAATGTATAAGCTAATCCTTTTTTCTTCAAATAAAAAAATAAAACAATGTTTATAAGCCGATCACTTTGAAATAATTTCAACAAGTAAAAAAAAAAAAAAACTATGTTAATAAGGATGAAGATTTTTGACAAACATTACGCGGTGTAATTAGGCTTGCCTGTTGTAAGCTTCATTAAATCAGGTAATTAATTATTTATCTTTCACCATAAAGTACAAAACCTTTGAGTTTTGACTTTTGAAAACTGTATTGACCATCGAGTGATAGGCATAATAAGCCCAATAAGCCCCTACTAGACATCGAAAGTGTTAAACTGGGGTCCATTATTACTTGACCCAAAAGTTGTTTCATTCTCACACCCAGTTGGTTGCTGGTTTTTTAGAAGCTTGGTGCCTGATACCAAAAGGTCATGCCCCCCAGCTGGCCGCGAAACGACAATGAAAATGGGCGTTTCAACAAGAAGCCTAATGCACCATTAGTTCCAGATGATGATGGATTGAACCATATGCTCAACTGACTTGGGGTTAGGTATCAGATTCTAGAAATCCACAGAAAAAAAGTTACATGCAAACGTCAAAACAAGCAGGCTGATCCAACTAAATGCATGCACATCTCAGCAATAGTAACTAATGTTGGCCGTTTGTCATATGTTTGTGTCCCTTAACTTTTTGTTTCAAGTTTAAGCTTCAAATCTTAATTCCTGCAAACTAATTAAAAAAGATGGAAAAAAAGTATTGTCCTTTTGGCACAATGAAAACTATATGTTTAAGCACCAAATCATATTTTTAAGCTTTTGCTTATATTATGTATGTTTTTGTTGTAATTCAGGGTAGAGGCAGGTTCATTCAGAGACAATCCGGCCCCAAGCCAAAAGGAAAAAGAGGAAGTTTCCCTCGGTCAATTTTTGCGGAGAGTTGGCCTGGGACGCGGTTTCTGAAACCCTGTTTTCGCCTACACTAGGCATTTAGGAAATCGGGACATTATAAACACACCATGTGAAGGTTGTATTACACGGCGAAAGGGTTTGTGTGGCAAACTGTGAGGAGGCAATGCCAAAAAGGCTGTTTGGCTGGTCAAAGATAAAAAGCGGTTTTTCCTATTCGGAATTAGTTGAAAACATGGATCTACAGGTGAAAATGACGGCCGACTAGTCTTTGCTTTCTTTTCCAGACAATCTGTCAATTTCATTCCAATAACGAAATGTGCGCAATAGTTAATTGCTTTGCAGGCGTCTTATGGTAATTATGTATAGTCACGGCATTGTTCATGGCACATTCCATTAAAATTTTCCAACCATTTGAATCCAGAAATTCTAAATTCAATACTTTAGCCTTTTTCATTTTTTAATAACTGCAGTTTACGCGTCTCTGATGTGTATAGTTCTCGGGACATCAGCAAACTGTCTCCGTCCATCTGTGTCGAGCAAAATTTCAACTTTTGGCCAATGAGTGTAATAATAAGAAATTAAAAGATTATCATATTATAAAAATTCTAATAATATATTTTACAAAATATTTTATCTAAAAATTTTAACCATTAAATAAGACTAAAATATAAATCATATATTATGTTTTAATACTTCAAATTTTTAATTTTAAATCTCAAAATTTAGGCTTGAGAATTTTACCCTTCGTCTTTACTATTTCACCAACCCTTCGAGCTATTTAGTCTATTTATTTATTTTGAATACTTGCAGTACAACTAATCCCATAGGGATGTCAAAACCGTAGGGACAAATATATATAATGGTGCCAGGCAAAACAGGGAAGGGGGGAATCGTCAGTAATAAAAAAAAATAAAAAAACAAAAAATAAAAAATTGATTGAAAGCGTACGTTCATAGGCGTGAGTGTGCATGTCAAGTTCGTTTCTTATAAAGCAACGTGGATTCGATAACGCTGCGGGCAGCGGGAAAACAACGTAAAAAATATACAAATTAACAAAACTTGGAATGAAAACCCTCCAAAGCTGGAGGCCGACTTTGCCAGCATTTTAATTAATTAACTTATGCGGAGGACCCGGCGAGGTTCAAAGGAATTGAATCTCTCATTTAAAATAACTTAAGCTGAGGACACACCTATGTTATATAGACCACTATTCATACAGTCTGGAATTTTTCAAATTTACTAAGAAAATGACATTTGCGGTTCGGTTTATGACGGAATTGAAGTTTCTAAAAAGTCCTCCTTGCACGTAATATACAGCAAACTTTAGGTATGGCTGTAATTTTCTTCAACTATCCATTCTCGTGTGCCTGTGCAGTCATTGACAGACGTCAAGTCGTCTCATATTTTCAAACTTTCTTTTTCCCCTGTTCATGCCTTTTCGAGGCACGGGAACGGTGAGATTTCAGCAAAGGAATAAAAAGAAATCAAAAGAAATCAAAAAATAAAAATAAAAATAAACACAAATAATATATATGAATGAAGACAAATTTATAAATATATAACTATAATTGTTAATTTTGATTGATATATATTTTTATATATAATAATTAATAATTATAATTAAATGGTGCATGTTTATATTTATTTCGTAATTATTTATTAATATTTTTATAACAAAACTTTTAAAGAAACCATAATTAAAAAAAAAAGGAAAAGTCATGCGTGAGCCATGTTACTGTAGAAGTATCGGACAAAAACGGGCCCAATGTTGGTGATGGCTGATGGGCGGCAAAGAAAGAGGTCAAAACGAAAGATGAAGGCGTTTGGGTGCTTCGATTCAGGGTTGGCTCTCACGTTGTTGCATTCTTTCTTTATATACCGCAAATAATGAGTAGAGAGAAGGAACTGGGACAAGGTAATAAAGGCGTTTGGCTTTTCATCGCCCACTTGCAGACACCATCATTTTGTGTTAGGAGAGTCGTCGCTTCCTATCCCAGTTTTGGGACTCAAGACTCTGAAACCGCTCTGAGCATATAACAATTTGGAGTTTAATTAATATGAGGTGAAATTAATCCATTTTAAATGTAGGCTTGTATTGTACTTTTATAAATATAAAATGTATATTTATAATTTTTATTATTTATTATAATATATATATATATAATTAATAATTATGATATTATAATTGGTAAGTTTACGTATAACATATTTTCAATATATTGTGGTTATTATATTCACTTTTTTCTAGCCCTGCTTTTGTCTCATAAAATTTACTATAAATTTTTTCAATCGGGTCTCACATTTTGAAAAAAAAGAAAAAAGAATTCTCTCGTTCATTTAGTTATAAATCAGTTTTGACTCTTCTTATTGGAAAATTCTGCAATTCATTGCATCTGCGCAACTTTTTCAAATAATTAGAGGCAAACTTTTATCTGAGGTTTTAATTTTCCAATGAATCTCAAAAAATTTTCGAACCGAGCATAAAAAATTTACTGGTCTACGCAAGGGGGTAATCTCCATCTTTCCATTTCAAGTGCTATTATGTATGGGGCATTGCCTTTCTTTTCAAAGAATACTTTTTAAACGATTTTGTGATGTCTCCATCTTTCATTTTTGCCTTTGTTGATTTCAATTGCACTTCCAAATCACTTCGCCTTAAAAATTACATCAACATCATTATAAAGCTAGACATATGTCAAACCTAAAATTTTTGCAGGTAAGGGCTATCTTGCTGTTAATGAATAATTGAACCGATGGGATCAACAACATGACTAAAGGATTAATTCCTCCCCAGGTCCCCTACAACGTGTGGTTTCATGAATCATGATATTGACATGTTCCAATTTCCAAAGGCACGTAGGCATAGACTGCCATGTACAATTGGATTCGGCATTGTAATTAAGTAACAAAAGTTGATTGTGTACAATTGCTAACGTTTCCCTTGATACGGCCAAGTATTCTCATGATTCAGAATTGTAGCCCCTGGAGTTGGCTAATCAATCATCACTGGAGCTGTCCAACCAGCGATCTCAGGGAAGCAAAGCTGGTCATTTGCCACAGCTGGAGTAGAATTGACAGTGATATCTGTCTGTTATTTGCTTTCATTCTGAAAGTTAAAAGCCTCCCTCGAGACCAAGGGCTGATGATTGTGTAACTTGCAGAATAGCATTGATCAAATATAACATTCAGTAACTGCGTTCGCTATCTCCAAATGAAACCCAATATAATTGCCACAGTTGGCAACTAGTTGCTGGATGTATCTAGATGCCCCCATCCCTTGATTGAGGGGACGATAAAGGGGGACCACGTTAAGCTCCATTGTATGGCTTTGTATTTGAGAGTTGAAAGCATATTGGATTAGTACCGTCACAACTCACAAACCATCATATTCGAAAACCGAATGATTTATTATAAAGTCCAAATCAGCAAGCCACTGTTGGGCCATATCCATGACAAACAGTGGTCACAAGACTTTCATCTCCCACTTGTATATTTATTGCATTAAAGGCAAAACTAGGTAAAAATGTTGAGGGGATTTATATTTTGACAAAGATAATACATTCTTTATCTTATACTATATAATAAATTTAAAATAAAAAATAATAGCATAAATTTATATGATATAATACTACAAATACATTATATAAATAAATAAATAAATATAACAAATACTAAATATTAAATAAGGTTGATACATTAACTCTCTTATTCTGTCTTCCGTTTAAGGGTCATATTAGATCCTCGTTACATTCATTAGGTTAGGATAAAAAGAAAATATCTCGCAGTAGGGATATCAAACTTTTCTCTGGACCATTGAGAGAGAGAGAGAGAGAGAGAGAGAGAGAGAGATCCAATAATACAGCGGACACAAATTTGTACACAGGAGCAGTCACGAGGAGACCTCTTACACAGATCTGAGAGAACAAATTTATTCTTACAACTCAGAGAGAAACGTATAAAACAACGAAAGTGATGCCCGCAACAGGACATATCTGGACGCATAAGAACAATCTGAATTGATGATGGCCATAACAGAACGAGAAAAATGTCGCTTTTACTGTGGATGAAAGACAAAAGGGTTTACTGGTGGTTTAAAGTTCAAGCAGTGCTCTTTCATTTACATGGCATCTGTAGCTCAAAAGTCCATTTAATTTTCAACCGCATACGCTGCTTCTTCTTCTCTCAAGATTTGAATGTAAGAAGAAATCAAAACGCAGATCCAGATAGCCAAAACGAAGGCATACTCTGCTTTGCATCTACTTCGTTTGCAAAGGGCTAATAACTGGGATTTAATTGGGTGCACTCAGACATTCTAAGGGGTTTTACAGTAGCTTAATTCAAACAAGCTCAGGAGGGATAGACAAGGTAGGAGAAGATGAGTTGGGCGGAAACGGGAAAAAAGGTAGTTCAACCCCATATCAAAAGATTTTGATATAAAGCTGGTGAAAATATACCAAATAAAAGGTACGAACACAGAAGAGGGTCTTACAAGGTCAAGAAAAGGTCTTACAAGGTCAAGAAGAGCACTGAAATGGAAACAAAATAAGAGAAAAAGGAAAGTTAAAAGAAGAGGGTAGTAATAAAAGCTCAGGTAGGATAGCACCCAATCAACATGAACGCGTAGCTCCAGCATGAAAGCCACTGAAGAATCCATCGGCAGAGGTCTCTGCCTCGCTTGAAGCGTTGTGCTTGGTGCCGTTCTTCTTGTTCATGCTCCCACGCACACATGAGAATTTAGCTTCAACATTGACTGCAAGGCAAAGACAAACATAGGAAATGAATAAGCATAATTATACATGGTAAGAGCCAAACAAGGAAACATAGCTCCAACACAAAATGGAATTGTAACATACAAGCTGGAAATCTGAAAAAACACACTCATTTTGCTACTTCCTATAAAAAAAATTAAAAAAAAAAAAAGGCACTTCGTGTATTAATTGGACAAGTTGAACCATGGCAAAAACACAACATAAAGCATGGGTTATGTAACTTGGTAGAGCCAAACAAAACTCAACATAGAAATCATTAGCCGGTTGTGTCAGTGTAAAACCAAAAAGCAAGTTTTCATACCTTGCAGAAACTTATGCCTTGCTTTCACCTTTTGAATCTTTCCTCTCTCCTCCATTTAGAGAGGGAGTGAGAAAGAGAGAGAGAGAGAGAGGGAGAACAAGAAGAAGAAAGTGCTGTAAACGCAATGGAAAAAAGTGGAGAAATGGTAAAGGTTTATATGCACGAGGACACCAGTGGGCTGCCCCCGATGAATCTGACAGCTAGATCAAAGGTCAAGGCCCCGGAAGAATGAAACGGACTCAATGTGACGTCAGCATAAGGAAAGCTGCCCAGTGGCACTGACCGTGCTGCCCGGCGACCGTCCTGATGATTACAACACGTACACAAGTCACAAGGTGAATCCAAATGGCAAAAGTTGAAAACTGTAAAGTGGGTCAGCGGTCAGGCTCTGGCAAGGGAATATTTATAGCATCCAAGCCAAATGGAAGGTTATCGCCGTTCGTTGTTAGTTAATTGTTGTTTTGGTTTTTAATTTTACCACGTTGTTGTTTGTATTTGTTGTGTTCACGTCCCGACGGAGGGAAACGGGCAAGTTCACAGTTTACCATACATGTCAAAGCGTCTACATGTTTACAAATTAGATTAGCCTTCCATGTCCAACCGATATAAAATTTATTGTTTTTCTTAAATCTTTTAGTAATAAATCTTCGGTCTTTAAGCATTTATTCGCGATTAATAATTTTAATTCGTTAATTTCTGGTAAATATAACAACCACCAATGTAACATAAATATTATAAATATTACTGCTAAACTCAACTGATAGATGATGGTTGACAACAGACAAGAGATAGCTATTCATTTACAGCTTATAATTATTAGCTAATAAATCTCCAGTATTTGACTAAATTAACTGGCGGTTATTGATGATAAAATATAACAGAAAAAACTAAAGGTATGCTTTTTATTAATGTGGATTAATTTAACAATCTCTTTAATAAAAATGAGGGCAATGACAATAAATTGTTAAAAAAAAAAAAAGAAAAGAAAAAGATGGGTGCAAATTAGGTATAGCAATTTTTTTTCTGTGTAGCAATATGTTACCAAAAAAAAAAAATCACCAATCTAATTCAATAAAAAGAAAAAAAAAAAGTAAAAAAGTACTAACCTTGGAAATGAAGGGTGCAAACAAGAGATGGGGTTTTGTAAGTGAAGTATTTGGAGGTCGACTATTCAAAAAAATTACGAAACTTGAAGAAGGACAACGTATACAAGGGTTAACCTTTTAAAAATAATTTTTAGAATTATATAAATTTAATTGGATAAATTTATCAAAAGAGTGAAGGAAACTTACATAAGCTGCTAACATCTATTTAAACCGAAGGAATTAAAAAAAAAAAAAAATGGCTAACATCTCTAAATCAGAGATGTTAGAAAAGAGAAAGGCATCTACTCCTAAAAATTTTTGAACTCCTAAAAACTCGAGTTTTCATAAAACCTAAACTTTCTGTTGATCTCTACCCCTAGGGTAAAAAACTCGAGCTTTCAGGTCTCAGCCAAAATCAACATCCCATTTACTCGTACGCCTTGTAATACTTAAGAATTTGTTAAACAAGTTGATAAATAATATCAAAAAGGACTTACGATTAAACAAAGGAGAATGAGTTTGGCAAAATAATGGGGAACTGGGAATCTAGGTACTTGTAATAATGTGGAATACCTTATAGTACCTATAAGCTAACAAAGAGTTGTGTGCCATTAACAGGATATATATATATATATATATATATAAAAGAAACTAAAATGAAATAATAATAGCATGTGTTTCAATGTATTCAAGTACCAAGTTTTGTTTTGCTTTGTGTTTTAATGCCTTGATCAATGTAAACTATTGGGCCATGTGTGAGGGGAGGGACGGAAGCTCAAGGACTTGCAGGGATGGAGATGCATAACAAAATAACAATCACAGTCTCCTAAGATACGGTCAAAGTCATGCACTGTCACTTTCTCCAATTCCTTGGCCTGCGTTTCTTTATATCTAATGCACAAATAATTTCACTTAGTTTGACTCATCTCCACTTTGTTTTATATATATATATATACATTTTAGTCTCTCCCTTCACTCTATGTATGTTCAAGAGCCAAGTTTCAAATCCCTTTTATGCCAATAGAATAATCTGATCAAAGAACTTCGTGCTATTAACTGATAAATATTTCCTATGTGGAGGAAATATCATAAGTTAATGGAAGCTGATATTGATTAGACACCCTTTTCTAGTCTTTTACCAACGATTATAGAATTACTAAGTCGCATACAAACAATCGGATTCCGACAACATGAAATGGATTCCTACAAGTCAAATGTTCTGTATCGATTTGTCCAAACACGGCTGATTGTTTAGATTAAGAAATTGTTGAAGACCTTACATTTTCATACGCCAAATTAAAATCATAGGTGAGTACTTTTCTATTTCAATTAAATTATAATTAACTTTCGACCTTTTTTTTTTTTTTTTGGATAATTAACTATTTAATGATCAAACGAAGTCTATTTCAATAAGAGTTTGCCACATCGAATGAATGGTAATCCAGTTAGATGACAAATTAAAATTTACAACAATTGCATCTTTATACCAATTATCCAAGAAGGGCAATCAAAAGTCGCCGTCTACAGTAATCTTAGCATAAGATTAGGCGAAAATTGCTGCTAAAAGTTCAGAAACACACAGAGATTCTTCAAACCTAGGGTTTTCAATTAATCAAATGGCAATTGCAAAATAGAAAAACCGAGAAAAGGAAAACAAAATAAACTGTACAAGGCAAACACAATTACACAATTGTGAATGTTTTTGCTTCAAATTTTCTACATTTTCAATATGATAAGCTTCTTTACTCTTCCTTTCCAATTTGCTAATTTTTAATCCTCGCTTTCACAGTTCGCAATACCGCCAAGGCCAACAACCCGTCAGATGTGGCTTAATGCGATTGTTGGCCAACCGTTCTGTATTTTTTTTTTTTTTTTTTGGAGAAATTGACAGGAACTATGACGCCCAATGGCCATTCAGTCGAGAATTGGGCTACGCCCCGCGTATATTAATTTTCCTCGCTTCAGTTTCTTTGAGCGCTGCTGGCCATTCTTGTTTGCAAATGTAGCAACTCAATGTCAATATGCTAAATGCTAAGGTTGACATCTCGGCTTGTGTAAGTTTAGTGAGTGTTGCTCATTTTAGCTTCGTGTGTGTGTGTGTGCGTGTGCGCGCGCGCGTGCGCATTTCTTTTGGAAACATAAGTTTCTTTGGGTGGCAACGTGCAATTATGATTGACAAACAAATGCCGTGCCCAAAATGACTTCCTACCAGTGAATTACCAATGGAATTTAACATGTGCCCCTAGGCCATAGCAAATCATATTGGTTTTGCCTTGTGTAAATTAGGCAATCGACGTGACTCATGAGGCCACCAATCAGATGAATAGGAGCATCGTTTGGACAAGGAATCACTGAAATAGTACGAGACATGCACTAGTTGAACTCCGGTGTAAGGTACCATCATTCAAAAATAGCTGGCATGAAACAAACATCCATTTGTTCCATGCACGAGGGGATTGATGGTAACTTTGCCTACCCAAATCAGGAAGCCAATAATGTTCAAGACGTGGATAAAGGGAGAGCTGAAAGACGTATGCCACCCGTATATTTCATTTCACTTTGCATGTGTGTGAGTCCAAATGTTGGAGCTCTTTTACTGCTTTGGAAGAGGAAAGCAAACACAACCTGCAGAGATTCTTGCAGCGGAAGAGTGTGCGATTTCGAGTTTTTGTGGTCCAACCACAGTTATCTGGCAAACCGGTGACACCCCGATATTTTAAATCACATTCTTCTTATAAGAACCATTCTCCAACTGCTAGAGAGTGAGGAAAATGTTTAGGTCAATATGTTAATGAAGAAATATATGTGTTTCAATATACTCAAATATTTAAGCTTATCTTGGGAGAGGCATCTCTCTCAATTAACATTTCACATCGCTCAATTCAAAAGAAAGAGATTCTTGTCGCTCCATATTTCTCCCCAGTCCCTTGTCGTCAGAATAAATGGGTTGTTGAATCCGCATTTGTTAGAAAGGTGCAAAAGATTTTGTTGTTATAGTCTCCCTCGTTATTAAAGCTTGAACCAAATTAAAAAAAAAAAAAGGTATTTAAAGCTATCTACAAACTAAAATATGTCAGTATGGGGACATGCCACCAGAGTTAGAGATAGAAAGGTTAAAAATGCAACACATTTCACCAACCATACTGCATAGGCCGTATAACTTCTTACTAGTTGTCATGTACTTTGGAATACACAAAGAACTTAAGTTTAAATTTTTATAGTATTTTATGAAATAAGTGAATATTATATGATTTACTAATAATCGAAATAATTTTTTTAAAAAAGTAAGAATGAACTTTAAAGATGTATATTTAATTTTATTAAATATATCAATAACAATTTAATTTAAAATATTTGATCTGATTATGAATAATTTTTTTATTATTAAATCACAATATTGCATGACTAAAAAAAAAAAAAAAACATCTTTTCTTTTTTTTTTTATTAAGCCTTCGAAGAAATTGTTAGCCTACAGGGGGGAGGAGGTAGGTGAGGTGTCTCCTGCCGTTGCAAGAGACTTCGTACCTTCGGTGTACGCGGAGTCCTCTGAAAAAGAAAAGGCTTTTTTGATTTGTTCTTAAAAATTAAAAAATTAAAAAATTAAAAAATTAAAAAATAAGAAAAGAAAAACCAAGAAAAATGCTTCGATTAGATTATAGAAATGAGTTGGGCCGACAACCCATGTCTTAGACAAGTCGATCAGGGCCCATGTCTTGTGCCTATTGCGTTATTCGGTTTTTGAGAGGAAAGCCCAGTTAATTGCATTTTGAACTCGAGCTTGTCCTTCGGCAAGACGGACTGGATTGGATTCAGGCCCAATGTAAGGTCTGACCCGCCCAGGTATAGCCCCGAAACGTACTATTTCTATCTGGTTGTACTGGAGCACGGCTTTCCGGTGGATGCGCAATCACCACAATCCCCATCCCTTTTATCCGTCATTTCGTTTAGATAAGATACAAGGAATCAATATACGTACACCAACCATTCGAGTTGATTCTCGGGGGTAATTTATTGTATTTTTTAAATATTTAAATTTAAATAATAATAAATATTTATATGAAAAATATGATATCGAATGCCTGCTAGCGAGCTTCCGTTTCATGTCCGGGTGCTCTACACGCGCGTCTGGAATCCGCAGCCGCCTCTTGGAAGCAACATCTTCCGTTCAAAGAGCACTTAACTTTCGACACGTGGGCAGCTCACGCCGCTGACTAATGACTTCTACGCATCAAATAGCCCCTCCGGCCTGGCCTCCTCTCGTTCCTTCTTCTAAATATTTGTTTTTTCTTTCCTTTTTTTTCTTCTTTTTATTATCTTCATTTTTAAAAATTTGTATTTCACACATAACAAATGGGAATACTCGCACTCTTCGTGTCAGCGGCGAAGCTAGCCGGGATTTTAGCGACGGTAACTGTCGCGGCGAACACATTCTCTTACTCACGGTTTCGGAAGAAGAATCTTGGGCCGTTCAACTCACCTATTGACGAGTCATCTGATATTCTGGCGTCTTTTAATCTTAACGGTAATATCTCTTTGGGTTTGTGATGCTTCTAGAACTTGGTGCTTTCATTTTGGATTAACGGAATTGGTTCAAACTCAAAGTAGAGGAGCAGAAGGAAGCGAAGGAGTGTGTTTGTGTACAAAGAAATGATGAAAGCTCGAGTTATTGAGTCTAGTACGCGGAAGATACAAGTAGCTGTTAAAATAATAATAATAATAATAATAATATAATGTTACTGGAGCTCTTGGAAAATCCATTAAGTAAGAAGTAATCTGAAATGGTAAATTTTGATTGGTAGAGGAAGTTTGTGTGGTGGTGAAGGAAGTTAATAAGATAATTGAAATAAAATAAAATATTGATTTTAGTATCACAAACTTCCTGTTTCGTTGTAGGAACTTCCTAATAGAAAGAAGGTGACCGTCTCTGACGTTAAGTATGGTTTTTCTGACTTGGGTCATTTTGCACGGTTCATATAGACTTAGGAAATCTGTTTTTGTTGTTGGGGAGGGGGGGGGGGCGCCTCATTAGGCATTAGAGCGTTTGGGTGGCATCTAAGTTGAATGGGTTTGTAACAGAAGTGTTTGTGATCTGACTTTCAGCTGAAGGAGAAAATGAGTTTTTCTTTGGATTGGCAACGGCGCCAGCCCATGTTGAAGATAGGCTTAACGATGCATGGCTCCAGTTTGCAGAAGAAAACCCTTCTGACATGTCAGAGTCACATGATGGACTGCAACCAGCAGGTGCTCTTATGGGTTCAGATGCTGGCAATGGTGGGTCTTTGCAAGCCTCAGTTTCTAGACAGGAAACTGGTAGGACTGTGAAGAAGAGGAAGAAGCCCCTTAAAGTAGCTATGGAAGCCATGATTAGAGGGTTCGAAAAGTACTTAGAAGAAATAGTTCCTGCATCTGACGAAGAATACCATCACAATGTAGCTTCATGGCACAATGTTCCTAACCCGTAAGCCTTAGTATATAATAAATGTTTTGATAGGACAAAACAAGATGCTTTTGCAGCTATTACTCATTGTGATGGGAGAAAACATGATGTGTCGGTGCTAACTCTGACCCTAGCATGCAAAACCTTTCTAATTTATCTTTGCCCCCCTCAATTTGAACTTGATTTGAGGATTGAATCATTTAATTTGATGTAGGGAGGAGAGGCTAAGATTTTGGTCTGATCCTGATACAGAGCTGATGCTTGCAAAAGATACTGGCATCAGTGTATTTCGAATGGGAGTAGATTGGTCCCGAATCATGCCAGAGGAGCCAGTCAACAATCTTAAAGAAACAGTAAGTCTGACACTGAGTGATTATGTGATTTATTATGTGCTACTTGTCATGATGCTGGTCAATAACCTGCTGCAATGCCGGTTGGTAAGATCTGAAAAGACAAACTAAATATGGAGTGAAAGTGTGATACTTCATCTTTTTGTCAAAAAAAAAAAAAAAATCAGTTGCATGATGTTATTTTATAGGTTAATTTTGCGGCATTGGAGCGGTATAAGTGGATCATCTCTAGGGTTCGATCTTATGGAATGAAGGTGATGCTGACCCTGTTCCATCATTCATTACCACCATGGGCCAGTGACTATGGTGGATGGAAGCTGGAAAAAACAGTTGATTATTTCATGGACTTTACCAAGTTGGTACCCTATCAAGGAGTGGATTTTCTATTAATTTCTCTTGAGCAGTTTATGTTATTGTTTCCTTTGGTGATACTCTTTGATAAACTTCAGCTACACCCACTCACTATGTTTCTCATTTTTCATTTAAAATAAAACCAAAGATCAAAATTACTCAAGTTATGTATGCTTGTGGATGCTTAGAAAGTTTCTATGGACTCTTTCATTTTGGCTGGCGGTTGCAGATCAAATTGAACCCTATCTCCATGTACTTCTGTAACACTTGAACGTGCTCAATGCAGGCTTGTTGTTGACAGTGTATCAGAGCTGGTAGACTATTGGGTGACATTTAATGAACCTCATGTCTTTTGTATGCTTACATATTGTGCGGGCGCTTGGCCTGGTGGTCATCCTGACATGCTGGAAGTAGCCACTTCAGCTCTACCAACTGGTGTCTTCAACCAAGCTATGCATTGGATGGCTGTTGCTCATTCAAAGGCATATAACTATATTCATGAACAAAGGTTTTTTTTCCCCTGCTTAACATGATTGTTTTTTTTTTTTTTTTCATTATTATTTATCAGTTCTGCACATCAATACTTTGGTGGCTGTGCACAGTGCTCAGATGTCAATACCTTTTCTTCTTTTAAAATACTACTCAGTAGCCTCAAAGCAATGCAGCAATGCCCTTATTTAGGTTTGTTGCATGGTGCCATATTGTATTGATGGAAAAACATTGCTATTGATGGTTTGTTACATTAAAAAAATTGTTATTGCCTGTCTTTTCCTTGTGTCCAAATATTTCTACTTATCACCTGCAATAATTTTATGAATTTGATTTTATTCCTGCAGCACTTCATCAGGTTCAAATGTTGGGATAGCACATCATGTATCATTTGTACGGCCATATGGTCTTTTTGATATTGCTGCCGTTTCACTGGCTAATTCCCTTACCCATTTCCCATATGTGGATAGTATCTCCAACAAGCTGGATTTTATAGGCATTAATTACTATGGACAGGTTTGTTCTTCTGTGACCTCATACATTACAAACACATATGTGCATAGGCCTACTGATGTCTCTATTGAACAGGAAGTGGTATCTGGCGCTGGACTGAAGCTAGTAGAGACTGATGAATATAGTGAATCTGGGCGTGGGGTATATCCTGATGGCTTGTATCGTATGTTACTTCAATTTCATGAGCGGTACAAACATTTGAAGGTGCCTTTCATCATTACCGAGAATGGAGTCTCTGATGAGACAGACCTAATCCGTCGGCCATACCTTTTGGAACATTTACTTGCTGTTTATGCAGCCATGATCAATGTGTTGACTCTGAACTTTACCTTTGAGTTTCTGAAATTAGGTTATTAGTCTCCATTTGGTTGTTGTCAGATGTTCTTGACATTCCTCTTACTGTCCCATAGGGAGTCCCTGTGCGTGGTTTCCTGTTTTGGACTATTTCTGACAATTGGGAGTGGGCAGATGGGTATGGTCCCAAGTTTGGACTCGTAGCAGTTGATCGTGAGAATGATTTAGCACGGATTCCACGTCCTTCATATCATCTATTTACCAAGGTTACAATCATTCTTTTCACTTTCATTGAGGGTTCTTTTTCCAGCATTCTTCTCTCATTCATGGTTTAGTTGGTGTACATATAGGTAGTGTCTACAGGTAAGATCACTCGTGATGACCGGGCACATGCATGGTATGATCTACAAAGAGCTGCCAAAGAGAAGAGGACACGGCCATTTTATCGGGCAGTTAACAAACACGGTTTAATGTATGCAGGTAAAAAAACTGCTCGTGCTTTTGATTCCAGTCCTATCATGATGTCTATAATTTTGACTTCTTAGATGCTTTATCCGAGTCCTCTTTACACTCAATGCTGAGACTTTCAATATTTACCAATGATCCAATGGAACCACCAACATATGCCCCTAATTAGGTTATTATGCGAAAGATGGCAGTGTTAGTTATTCTTCAGATGTTACTTCCCATTCCAACACCCAATTGGTCACTCTTAACTGTATAGAATCGAAATGTCACCATTTTATGCACATCATGTCATCTTTTCTTAACAGGAGGCCTCGATGAACCCATAAAACGGTATTATGTTGAAAGAGATTGGCGATTCGGACATTATGATGTGGAAGGTCTGCAGGACCCTTTAAGCTGCCTCGCAAGATACATTTTTCAACCCTTCAATATTAAGAGGAAAAGAAAAACCCAGAAGAAAGAAGACGAATTGGTTCTCCAGCCTCTTAATCTAGGAGTCTAAATTCCCTCCTCCCAGATTTGCAGTTTAGCAAGCAATTTCAGTTGGTGGACCACAGCAGGCTCATTTCTGGACAGACAAAACATATTGTTAGATGCCGTCTGGGTTTTGCCTTGGGCAGCAATCTCAAGGCAGCAGTGCAAGATTGGATTTAAATATCCAACTACTTCCATGTTCAAAAGTTCGGAAAGATACTCGTGGTTGCTATCCAAAGGCACATATCGCAATTGTAAATCTAAAATATAGTGTCAACTGTCTGTCAAGTACTCAGATGGGATTGAGATTGGTCCCTTTCCTGAATAATTTGTAATCACGGTATAATAACCGTGCAAAATGTGATGTGCTTTGTAGGATGTCCAATGCCCCAAAAGGCCGCGCACTTATTTACTGTATTGGATTGGTGGACGTTTCAAATCTACCTTGTCATGTGTTCTATTCGTGATCTTATCAGTCAAATTTAAATTTTATTGTTTCTCTCGGTCCCATCTCTGCCTAGCTCATCATGGATTGCATCAGGATGTGGTTCTGTAAGTAAATTGCATACCTCGTTCCCATAAGTTAATTTAGGTCAAGATAAGCTTACGGGGTTGCTTTTCTATAGAGGCCATGACAACAATGGTGCAGCACTAGAAGCCACAAGCATAAATTTTTACTTTTGGACTTTTTGGCAGGACCCTTTCCTCTTGCTAAGTTGCAAAGGATTTGCACCCAGTCCGGACCAAATGGCTCTTTTTTGATACATTAGTCTTCACCATTGCACTTAAATTTAGTCTCCCCTGTTTGGGATGTCTCTCCGATTGGGAGATAGGCGGCTAGGTAGTGGTTTCTTGGTTATTGTTACGCTGATTATCTTGCATTTACCAATACTTGTCACAATTTAATCAATTAATTAATTTTTTTGGGAAAAAAAAAAAAGCTATCAAGTTACACCATCAGATTTCTATTCCCAGTGGCACTACCCCATTTAGAATAAAAGGCAAACCATTTGGGCCTTGACCTGTTCTCCAGCCTTAATCAGTGCTTCGAAGGCACTACCAAACTGGTTTCTATTCTAATTATTGTTGATGCAAAAGGTCTACGGGTCAACAAGCCCATCAATTCTCTGGACGAAGGACACTACAAGTACACATCAACTTTCCATAATTTGGATAAAGAAAAAAATAAAAAATAAAAAACTACTTTCCAAGATAGCTTCTCCGAATTTCACATATATCACTTTAAACAAATACACCAGGTGGCAGAACACATCCACTTAATAACGAGCATTAGCACAGTACATTTGCACGCAGTGACGGTTCTATTATGGTCATTGTTCTGTCGCGTGATCCACGCTCAATCCCAGAGCTACACTTGCTCTGAAAAATTCCCGAATTCCCATAGCTGAAGACCGAAAAAGACCCTGAAAATGTCTCAGGCCGAGATCCATTTCAACAAAGGCGACCAAGTAGAGGTCCTGAAACAGAACGCCGGCGCCAGCGCGTTTTCCTATTTCCCAGCCACGGTGCTCGGATGGGGTGGTAATGGACAGGTAATGATCGAGTACCTGACATCGGATGGCGGGAGAGGCGTCGAGGAGGCGGTTAAGCTGGCGAATGTCAGGCCGGTCCCGCCGCGGGAGGGGTTGAGTGAATATTTTAGAGTGGGGGATGTTGTGGATGTGTACTGCGATGAAGGGTGGCAGAAAGGGACTGTAAATGATATACTTGAGAATTCCAAGTATGTTGTTAAGTTTGATGGGAGTAGCGATGGATTTGTTTCCCAGCAGTGTAGTTTGAGGCTGCATCGTGAATGGGATGGTGGGTCCTCCTGGGTCCCATCTCTTTTTGATCAGCAGGTTCCTTTTCTACTCTGTCTCTCCCTCTGTAATTTGTGTGGCTAATGTCGACGGTTTTGCATTCCTTCCTTTTGTTTGAATGTTTTTTTTTTTTTTTTTCTATCTGCGTTTAGTAGTGTTTTGATGAACTGTTTAAAGGTTAACTTTTTGATGTATGGCTAATGGGTTTTGGGTTTTCTTGAAAGCGTTTCTTTCTATATGTAGTGATAATGATTTTTCCAGAAGATTAAAGAGAACGTAGAATTGTCTCACTTGCAAAGGGTTTGGGTTTTTTAGATTGTTGAATTGTTTGTAAAAGGACTCTTCTCTTGTGAAAGTTTTGTTGGTTTTACCATTGTTTCTCATCTAATAGTAACTTCAATGACAGAAATTGTTGCCTGCAATGGAGGAAAATGCCAAAAAGATAAAGTTGAAAATAACTTATGGCAAAAAGAAGTCAGAGCCAATATTCAAAGTGGGATCACATGTTGAGGTTACAAGTGATGATGAAGGTTACAAAGGTTCTTGGTATACTGCACTTATTGCTGGCTCCATTGGACATGACAGGTTTTTGGTGCAATACCTAACCCTCCTAACAGAAGATGAAACTGCACCATTGAAAGAAGTAGCAGATATTTGTTACATCAGGCCCTATCCACCTGCTGTTCCAGTGTTCCATTTCAAACCACTTCACAAGGTCAATGCTTGGTAGAATGAGGGATGGTGGGAGGGTGAAGTTTCAAGAGTGCTGCGTGGATCAAAGTATATTGCCTATTTCAGCTTGACAGGTGAAAATTTGGTATTTTCACATTCGAAATCAAGAACTCATCTGAAATGGAATGGTGGAGAATGGATCCAGGTAAATAAAGCATCTGTTTGGACTCTTCTCATGGAAGTTATGATGTTGTGTGTGATACTTTGTTAATTTAAACCAGAGTTTCTGTAATTAGAATAAATGATGTTAGCTGATTAAAATAGCTCAATAGTTAGATGACACATAGTTTTGTGTTGGTATGTCCCTGATGTGAATTGAAATTAAAATGGAACATTCAAATACACCATCTTTGGACAGGGATAGTTTCATAATTTAGAAAGTTAGGCATGGTGATTATAGTATTTGTGGTAAGTGGAAACCTCATATGCCTTCTAGGAATTAAAATTCTAGGTTACTGACTCAAACAACTGAAATAAAAGAAAAGAGTGCATGTATGACCTTTAAAAGAAACATAATATGAGACTTATGCCTTTAAGTTCAAAGTTATGGTTGATGGCAAACAATTGTTTCTTTCCCAGTGCAGTCGTGACATGTTCTACATTCAAGTTCTTTCCTTCATTTCCCAAGCAATGTTTGCATTCTAGATAATTCTTTTCCTAGCCTGCAGAAAAATTGAATGAAATGCAAATTTCATCTATTTATATACAAAATAAATCAAAAGCCCAAATGTTTATAATGCAACATGCATAATACTTTACAAGAATGTCCTTCTCAGAGTGTGCTTCCCATATGTCCTGCACACCTGTAAAGGGAAATGGCAAGGGAAGTGGAAAGTTTTGATGTTCTTGCATGACATGTGTAAGCTTTGGTCAGCGTACATTTTTACAAATAATCAGAAATCAAACTATTACTTCTTTCTATATCTAACGACATAGCAATGCTCTTCACATTTTGTATCAAAGAATGGGTTAATATCTTTTCCAGGAGAAGCCGACTATTATGGGAGGTAATGAAGAAAATCCAAAAGCAAAGCTTGGGAAAGGGACAAGAGTGGAGGTCAAAAGTGATGAAGTGGGGTTCGAGGGTGCTTGGTTTGGTGCAACCATTATCGACAGGCTTAGAAATTACAAATATCTGGTAGAGTATCACCGCCTTGTAACAGAAGATGAAACTGCCAAGCTCAGAGAAGAGGCAAGTCTTTCAGACATGAGGCCTTTTCCCCCTCATACCCAACGGATCTGTCCTTTTCAACTACTTGAAATAGTTGACGCTTGGTATAATGATGGATGGTGGCTGGGTCGCATTGTCAAAGTAAAGAAAGGGTTGAGGTACACAGTCTTCTTCAAGATGGGAGAGGAATTGGAGTTTGAACATTGTGAGCTGAGAACTCATCAAGAATGGATTGATGGAAATTGGATCATTGTTTCCAAGGTATGTTCTGCATACCATTATTTTGTTACTTGATATGTATCCTTTGCTGCTTCTTGGATCATGTAATATTTCTATTTGTAAACAATCAAACCATTTCTTTCTCTTTCACACCCATTTGGATGCTGACTCCCAAATTCAGCCAACAAGAACCAACCAAACATCTTTTTGGGCATGGCTAGTTATGATCTTTGGGTCTGAGCTAACCTGTCCTAGGCTTCTGATCAATAGGTTTTTAATTCATGGCATTGCTTGCAATTCTTGATCATTCCCTTTATTTATTTATTTATTTATTTTGGATAAAAGGAGGACCTGGACATAGTTGACTCAAATGTCTTCAGTAATGTCCTGAATTTGATCCCAGATTGACAGGTTTCTATTGCAAATAAATGCTGAATGATACGTGAACTGTCACTGGCATATAGAAGCAATTTTAAGATGTTTAAAATGCATTGCAATTAAAAAGTTTATACTTGGATAAGATTTCTCTCCGGGTTTAAGATGTTTGTCCCATTTTACTTGTCTTAGAAATGCCCTTGTTTCAGCAATTGATGATCTCCCTAATCCATATCACCCGTTATTCTTGACACTGGTTGTTTGATAGCTTTTGTTGCCTTGTTTACATTACTCTATTTTTTCATTTTCCCCGCAGGACTGGGAGCTTTAATCCCAAGAGCTGTCAACAGATCGAGTCAGAAAGTGAATTCCTGTTGCCAGGAGTAACTGTAACTATATTAGATACTTTTCTTTTTACTCGGTTCTAACTGTCGTGCATATTTGGCTCTGTCCTGCCAAAAACTAACATTAGATACATGGTCTTTTCCTTTTCTTGAGCTTCCAACCCCAGTTGCTTGGTGTTGTGCCATGCTCTCTTCACTGACTAAGTGACTCTGACATTACTTGTTGGATGTGCTTAGGATAGAAATTAACTTGAGAGACTTTGGGTGTGTTTGGTGTGCAGAATGAAAAACATAATATAGGCTTTGTATAGGATGATGCTACAAGTAATTAGTCTATTCTCTGTGTAGAATTATTTGAAATAATATAGTTGAAATGGGTTTAGATACTAATAATAATTTTATAATTATTAGATTTTTTTTTTCTTTAAAAAATCTATTGAACAAAATTTTTTACTTTTAAAATCATTTCTCTTCCTCTCTCTTTTTTGTTTTTTTATTTCTCTCATTTCATCTCTCTCTATCTTTTATCCCTCTTGAGCTCTTTTAATTTTATTGTTATTTTTTATTTCTCCATCTCTTTTTCTCTTATTATTTTGTCCATTTCTTTTTCTCTCATTTTTTCCTTCTGTTTCTCCCTTTTCTTTCTTTTATTTCTTTTTTCATCTCTTTCTGTTTTTTTTTTTTTTTTTTCATCTCTCTTTTATCTCTTTATTTTTATTATGCTCTTTTTTTATATATATCTTTTTCTTTTATCTATTGATGTCTATCGTCTCTCTCATTTTTTTTTTTCTCATTTTATCATTTTCTTCACTTTTTGTCTCATTCTCTCTTAACTCTTTGCTATTTTTTCTTTATTTTTTTTCTCCTTTTCGTCATGTCTTATTTTTAATTTTATTCTATCTTTCATATCTCAATTTTTTTTCTTTCGCTCTCTTTCATCTCTCTTGCTCGAATCTCTCAAATTCTCTTTTTTTTTTCTCTCTTCATTTTCTTTATTTTTATCTCTTTCTTTCTCCTGTTTAATCATTTTTTGCTCTTGTTTTTATTTTTATCATTAAATGTCATCTCTAACCCTTTTTCTCTCTTTTCTTTCCTCTTTTTTTTTTTTAATTATTTTTTTATTTTTTATTTCTTTTTTCATCTCTCTCACTTTAGCTCCTCTCTTTTTATTCTCTCTCTCCCCTTTTTTTTTTTTTTATATATCTCTTTTCCATTTTTCTATATAAACTTATTCAAATAATTTGCCAAATATATAAAACATAATAGAATATGACAATCTTACAATAATTTATGGATAGCAGTGGCTGCATGGACCGTTCATTACATGTGCGGTTACTTCAGCTCTTTAAAATTTCTCTGCATCTTCGTCCTCCATTAATGATTGCGTCTTGATTTGTCTAACTTGAATTGGTTTCTCTTTGTGGTCGGCTTGCCACCCCAACAGTTATTATTATTATTATTATTATTATTTTGTGCGGTATTGTCTGTGTAAGTGGGGGCCAAACTCTCATAAACTGAGTTTCAAGGCAAAACCGTCCTTGCCGACCATGGTAACAAAGGCGAGCTACTTGAAATCATTATCTTAATATATTGATAATAAACGCCAGTATTTATTGTTAATATATCGATATTAAGGATACTCATCATCTAATCTAATTACATCAGCCCTGAACTAAATGGCACAAGTTCAATAATCTATAGGATCAAGTCATCTCGCCCGCCTGAAACATGAGATAGTTTAATGGAATGAGATACCCCAATTGGGAATCTGTCGTGAATAAGTTGAATAAGTTTAGAAATAACGACGTATCAGAGTTGATCGCTCTAAGAATATTAAACAGACCAACATGTAAAACTTAACATAATTGTACGACCTTATTCACAATAGAACCCTTCTTTCTCTAATCTATTTCCCTTGCTTTACTTCATGAACTTCCCTCACCTCTTCGTGAGTCATGATAGCTTCAAATTGGAACAAAGATAGTGGAAAAGACTTGGACAAGCCGGCCGCAGTCTTGAACGTGATCGTCGATGATGATGCAGCAGCAGCCCGACGGTTATCATTTACATGAATTTCACTCAAAGTGATCCAAATCAAGAACTCTCTGGCCTTAACACCAGTCAGGTTCTTTATCTTGTTGCGCTCAAAATACGCTGTGACTTCGGTGTCATAGCAGACGAGTATGTTCTCAAACCTGTAATAATCCCTCTTCTTCTTGTGCTTGAGCCAGACAAAGCCCGTGTCCCTCACGTACCCGCATTCCTCTATCTCCTCTAACGATAACAGGCCATTTGGCAGGCCTATTTCTGTTAACAATAACATGACCTTTTCCCTGCAAATCTCGTCCCCATAACAAATCTCAGCTTTGGCCTTCATGTCTCGGGTCACCGTGGACATGTCCCTCTTTTTGGGAAGATTGGGGGACGGGAGGCTTGGTGTTGGTGGTAGGGTTGGTTTTAAGACGGCAGGAGGATGCATGGTTGATTTGGGTTTTGATTATTTTCCAAGGAAATTGGCCTGGAATGCAAGGACGTATTTGATGCTTGTGTAGTTGTGCAGGACAGGAAAGTTGCGTGTGAAGATGCCGCAGGAAGGGATCACACTTCTGGATACCTTTATTTATTCCAGGATCTTGGAACGGTGGTTGGTGTATATTTGTTAATAAAATAATATTTATTTTATATTTTATAAAATAAAAGAAAGGAAGAGAATTTTTATTTATAAGTAAATAGTATAAAACATAAATTTAGTATCAAAATTAAGAGAAATTGACCTTTCAAAATAATATCCAAATTTTCTCAAATATTGAATTTTTTTTCTTATTTTGCTAACATTGCTTTTGCAATTTTTGTTTTTTTACAATTGGCTTTATCGTGCCCACTGATGTTACGTGAGCAAGGCACGAACAGACTTGGTGGAGGTGAAATCCAAAGTCCTCCTAAGCTTTACGTGTCAGCTTCCAAATATGAATCTGTATGGGTGATATGAGAGGATAGTCTACGGGATATAATATTTAGTAATCACCAGAAAGAGAAGCTATCGACTTTGGAGAATTTGCAATACCATTACCATTTTATAATGTATTGAGGCAACTCCCGAAAGTCTAACCCAACCTTGGTTTTTTTTTTTTTTTTTTGTTATATTAATAAGATGGTATCACATATTAATTTTCTATATTATATTGAGTCTACATTTTAATCCGATCAAAATTAATTATTTATTCAAACTAAGAGATTTACAAGACAAAAAAAAAAAAAAAAAAACTATTTCTTTAGCCCAAGCTTCAAAATTAGAGTTGGGATTCATAAAGTAGGGAACACACGCTTTATTTATTTGGACAATTTTTGAAATTATTTTAAGCCTAAAAGTGAAAAATGAGGGTAGCTTATGTGATCAGAGGATAACATAATTCACAAAAAATAATTTATAAACATTATTTCTCCTTTGTTGTGCTAAAATAAGAAAATTTTCTTGTGAGTCACAAACACCACTATTTAAAACGTCTATTTCATGTGAAAAAAACGCAAATATGTAGAGAATAGAGATGCTATCCGAATAATTTCTTATACTCTTAAGATCCCAATTCAATGAAGGGGTACTGATCCAATATTGGAAGGTGCACAGTAAAATTCAATCGGTTGGTTTTCAGCCTATAGGCTCACTTTCACTACACATGCAACTTGTCGACATGTTGCCAGATGGCACAACTGGGCCATTAGCTTAAAGCTCGCCGGTGGCCCAAGTCCATTTCCTGAAATCTAATCAACAACCGTTGCACAAGTGATGGTGATTTTTTAAGTCAATAACATCAAGGGGCCATTCGCCATCTGCAGATCTCTCTTTTACTGCTCAATTCTCCGTGTGTTAGGCTTCAATAAAGCCTCCTCCAATCCCCAGAGTTTGTTAATCTCACGGCAACAAAAAGGAAAAACAAAAGGGACCCATCTTTGCGTTCAAATCTCTCTCCAGAATTCAATATATATGTGAACAAAGCAACGATAGCATGGAAGATCCTAATTTTTTTCCCTCTTCTCTCTCTCTATCTCTCTCAAAATGCCTATCAGTGGATCCAAAATCGTAATACCACCTGATTCAGATCCTCAAAGTTGACATTTTTCTCATACCCATGTGGAGATTTCCTCTCTGGTCTGCAAATCTTAATTCCTTTGTTTGATTTCACAATCGGATAGCGACTGCTGATTCAATAATTTTGGGTTCCGATCATGAATTCAAGAGGTGGTTTTTTCCCTGATGAAGTTGTTCTGCAGATTCTTGCAAGATTGCCGGTTAAGTCCCTGTTTAGAGCGAAGACCGTGTGCAAACTTTGGTACAGATTATCATCAGATAAGTATTTCGTGCGACTGTACAATGAGGTAGCCGCCAAGAATCCAACAGTATTGGTTGAGATTTCAGATTCATTGAAGTTGAATTCTAGCTTAATTTGTGTTGATAATTTGAGGGGTGTATCTGAATTTTCGTTGGATTTCTTGAAAGATAGAGTTAAAGTCAGGGCTTCATGTAATGGTTTGTTGTGTTGTTCTAGTATCCCTGACAAGGGTGTTTATTATGTTTGTAATCCAATGACTAGAGACTTTAGGCTGCTGCCTAAAAGTAGAGAGAGGCCTGTGACTCGGTTTTATCCTGATGGTGAGGCTGCCTTAGTTGGCTTGGCTTGCCCCTCGTCAATTCAGAATTTTCAAGTCGTGTTAGCGGGTTACCACCGTACTTTTGGTCACAGACCAGATGGCACATTTATTTGCTTGGTATTTGATTCTGGCTCTAATAAATGGAGGAAATTTGTTTCATTTCGAGATGATAATTTTACTCATATGAATAGGAATCAGGTTGTTTTCATCAATGGTTCACTTCATTGGTTAACTAGTAGCTGTTCATACGTTCTTGTGCTGGATCTGGATTGTGACATTTGGAGGAAGATTTCATTGCCAGACGAAGTGAGTTATGGAGTTGGGAATAGAGTGTACTTGTTGGAGTTGGATGGAAATTTGTCTGTGATTCAGATCTCGGATAAGTGGATGACAATTTGGGTGATGAGGGACTATCAGGGGGAGCAATGGCACATGTTGGATAGAGTGAGCCTGAGATGCATCAGGGGAATGGTGCCTGGTATTTTTCCCATAAGTCAGACAGGTGATTACATTTTCCTGGCAACTCATAAGCACGTTTTGGTTTATCATCGGAAGAGTGGAGTATGGAAAGAAATGTATTCTGCGAAGAATGGCTCTACCTTGCCATTGTGGTTCTCAGCACATGCATTTTGGAGCACAATCTCCTCCTGTAATTGGCACTTGTTCAGCATTTGATAAACTCCATGTACAGAAATATCTTGTTACAAATGGTGCTACTTATCTTCACTGTTGCTATTTGTTAAAAATTGATACTCTACCTATTTAACTGCCACTGCCAATCATTCTCCCCTTATGGTTTATTTATGATTGTATTGGAAATAAAAAGCAGTGGAATTTGCTACTGTTTTCTGTGAAGCAAATTGCTGTTGACAATGGCTCCGGCTGAAAGATGTTTGTTGCTCAAAGAGCAATTTTGTTGAAGAAGGAAAAGGATGTGCATGACAGGCAGTGAACTTCGGAGTTCTCTCCTAAATGGAACTTTTTTTTTTTTTTTTTGGTTTCCCTCTTGATACAATGGCGTGCAGTCGAACTTCAGTTGCAACATTTCCAGCATTATGATATCTCTGGTGGGGTCATTCATCTGCAACATTTTCAGCATTCTGGTTCGCATATGATACATTGGGGTCACTCATTGGTGCATTTCCCATTTTCTGGTAGAGAAGCAACGGATCTTTTTACCCGTCCATCCGGAAGCTTTCAAGTTGACATGCTTTCCAATGTATGCCAACCCATCACTTGCAAACAATAGCTAGGCCTCATTGCAAGCTGAACCATATGTTATGTAAGCTTAAAGCGACCATTCTCCTGATTTGTCAGATTGAATAGAGGAAAACACTACAACATCTGCAACCTGCAGCCTAACCAGGTTTGTTGCCGATGAATACGGACTATGGGACTCCAACCTTCCAAAGAAGTTTTGGTTGAAATTTAAAAACAAAAAAAGTGTAAAGAAACTGTGTAATGATACACTTGCACAAGCATAAGCTGTGTGATGGATCTTTGTACATTTTCACCTTTTAAAGAAATTTTGGTTTTTGGTCCGAGTCTCAGGAGACAATTTATATATTCACTCCAAAAATTTTGTGTTCTAATCATAAGAAAAAAAATACAAAATTTATAAAAATTAAAAAACTTATTGCGGTTCAATAAATTTTCCTCTAATTAATAATTTTCTGTAACCATTAGAACCATATAATTTAAAAGCAGAAAAAAGACGAAGAAAAAGAAGAATATTATATTGCTTATTTCGTCCAATCGGGAAAATTCAGCAAGAAAGGTCCATTATCATTGTTTACTGGGACTGGACTTCGCGTAAAAAGGGCGGCATTGGATTAGTTCAATCCAACGGCGCAGAGCTAGACCAGAACTTAGACACACCGTAAGATTTTCTATCTCACCCTTTGGCCCGTGGACCAATCAACCAAACATCGCTGTCAACAAACCTTACTTTGACCGGTGCCGGCGCAGGATGAATTAGACCCAGAAAAAAATAATAACAATAATAAACAGTGTGCAAAACAGGCATGGATTAATGTAAGTACTTTGCCTCCTCGATCCTGGGTAGACGGTAAAAAAGAAAACTTGCACTCTTCTCGTTTTCTCTCTTGTTTGTGTCATTTGTCTCTGGCCTCAAGTCACATGTTCTGACATTGGGATTGTACGGACACAGGCACATATACAACACAACACAACACATGTTCTGTGTTGGTCGTTCCCTTTAGTCGTTCAGTTTGTTTTGTTGTTTTTTTTTTCTTTCTTTTTTCCTTATTGCCCTTTACTAGTTAGTTATTCACAAATTCTAATCAGAGCAAGTAAATGTTAAGAAATTTGAAAGATCACAGTTTCAGAGAGGCGCCTTAGTCCTCTCTTGCTTTCCCATCTTAGGGCTTTGTTTTTTGGTTTCTTCTGGCAACCTCAACTGCCAGTTGTATTAGCTCTCCCCCCCCCCCCCACTCTCTCTCTCTCTCTCTGTGTGGCGGCTGAACAACTGCAGTTGAAGGTATGTCGGTACGATTTTACTGTCCTTTCGTTGAACATTTTCAAGAAATAGTCGAAAGATTTTATCTTTTTTCTGAGTGGTTATTTTCTCTAAATTCGAACCTTTATGGCATTTTCGGAGATCGTATTCAAGTGGGTTTTCGCTCGTTTTTGTCCCCCTGTTTGCTTTCTGTCGCTTTTGGCGGAGAAGGGGTTTGGGTTTGTGTTCTCAAGTGAGTTTTCAAAGCCCCACTTCTCTCCGTGTGGAGTGAGTTCGGTGTTATTGGAAAATAATACCGACTTCAAATGCTAACTCGTTTCCAATTTTTTGCATGGTTTTTGACAATGGATTCCTTGGGTTTGGTCTTCTGCAGTTGCAACTCAGTCTTTTTGGCTATAGCTGCATACAAAGATGGAGTTGGCTTTTTTTTTTTTTTCTTGTAGATGCTCAAAATTTGCTCTGCTTTTGGGATGTAAAATTTGAATTATGAGAGTTTACTTTTTGTAATAATTAATAGAAATAGATGCATTAAAAGCACAGTTAATGCTATTTTCTTAGACTAGACTGGTTAGGAAGGGATGCGAATGCACATTTCATTGATGTGTGGATATCATAATCAGTGTCAGATATCATGATTTTAGTTCATGATAGAAGAGAATGGGAAGAAAAAAATTATGTAGCCAGCCCAATGAAATTTGGGATTAAGACTTTGTTGTTGTTGTAAAATATCATGATTTGCTTTTTTAGCATCAACTAATCTTTTGTGCAGTCATGAATCCAATTCTTGGGGTCTCATTTTTTTTCCTGCATTGTGGCTGCCAAAAAGTTGAAGACAGTTATTAACTTAGTCAGCAACAATTTTTATTGGCAGGTTTGGGTTTTAGCATGGAATCAATGAGGCATGCCATCTCACAAATAAAACAGTAAGAATAAGATTGACTTGGCTCTCGTATCTTGAGTTCTTTATGTATTCAGTTAGTATGGCAAGAAAAGGCAATCAACAGAAGAACGGGGTGGACCATGATTCATCAAACCACAAGAAAAAGGTTTCAGATTCACGGTCTGCATTTCCAGAAGCAAAAGGACAAGATAAATCAAGTGATGTAAAAGTTTTTCCTGGAGAACAACTCCCAGATTATAATGTGCCAACCAGTCCATCCACAGATAGTTCAAGGAGAGCCAAGCATATGGGAAATGAAATCAAAGTTAAACGACATTCTGGAAAATTTCACAGAAAAGAGAAGCAGGAGTTAGGTTCAGATGTAAAAGAATCAGTTTCTTCTCAGAATAATTCAATTGATTGTAGTGTTCCTTCAATGGACAGTAATGGTATAGAACAAGAAAATGGAACTTTCTCTGGCTATGAAAGTGGCTTGAAACATACAAAAAGTGGATTCGGGTACTGGCTGCATGGTTTGCATATGAAAAATATGGTGGAACATGTAGAGCTTTCTGGCAATATGGTAATTGCAAACTTGAGGTCATCAGCTTTGTCAACACTTAAGGCGGTGGGTGAGTGGCTGGAGAGACAGAGGCCATTCTTTGCTGCTTCATCATCCAAGTTATATAAAGCTTGTGATTTTGTTAAAATGAAGATTAAGCAAACATATCCTATTGCATTGAAGTGGCTCATACATTTTGGGAAAATAATGCTTCTTTTGTTAATGGTTTGGTTGGACTGTACTGTTAGAGGCATTGATTCCTTTATACGCCTAGGCACAACATCCTTTTTTTCAGTTATCTGGTGTAGCATTCTCTCAGTAATTGCTATGGTTGGGATGTCCAAGTTTTTTATTGCTGTGGTAAGTGCTGTTTGTGACTCATCTTGTTGCTTATGGAAATCTTTCATTGTATGTTTATTTTTTTGCCATCTCACAATCTTTACAGTATTGTGGATTTGTTGACTGGCATATACCTACTAAAGTATCATGTGTTCAATATATGATTATGAAATCAGCCAATCTAATCTTGCATTCTTTTTTAACCTCTATGAAATACTGTTCCACTCAGGCCATTGCTGCATTCATGGGAGTTTTCATAGGTTTCACCCTTGGACTTTTGGTGGTTGCCATTTCTGGAGTTATTTTTCTGTGGCTTTATGGAAGCTTCTGGACAACAGTATTTGTGATTATCATGGGGGGTAATTACTTTCCTCAGCATGTACAATTTATCTGTTTGTATGTGTTTTGTTGAACTTATGCTAATTTTTTATTTTGAAAATCATTCAGGGTTGGCATTCGTCTTAAGTCACGAACGTCTTGCACTATTCGTAACAACAGTTTACTCTGCATATAGCACATGGATGCATGTTGGATGGCTTGGCTTAATTTTGGCTTTGAATTTGTCATTTATCTCAAGTGACATTCTGATACACTTCCTGAAGAATAACATCAACCATCAAAGAAGATCCAATAGCTCCTCTGAACACTCGGGGGGAATGGAAGGTCAACAAGGCTTCTTTGATGGTGAGCCCTTTCAAGCTACATTCTCTGAAACTGATCCAGGGCTGTCAGCAGATCGTAGTCCTGGAACTCCTTCGACCAGTGGGGATGATACTGAGTTAAATTCAGAAGATGAAGTTATACGGTTGTTGAGCTGCACTGATCACTATTCAGTGATGGGTTTGTCTCGCTATGGGCATGTGGATATTTCTGTACTGAAAAGGGAGTACAGGAAAAAGGTACTTGGGTTTATTCTTCTTGTTGTTGCTGAGATGATTTTTATAGCTTCTTTGAATGATGTGTTTTGGAGGTCTGTAGGCACTGATTTAGATTGGTTTTTTATTTGGTGAGTCCTTAGATTGGAAGGATGACATGCTTGTGAAGTTAAAATGTGACTTCCAGATATCCAATCACTACTTGCTTATAGATGCATCAATAGCCTCCTGTTAAAAAGAAATCATAGCTTCTATGTAATAAGTGAGCCTTTTCTATTTTTTTAGGCAATGCTAGTTCACCCGGATAAAAACATGGGCAATGAGAAGGCTGCAGAAGCTTTTAAGAAACTTCAAAATGCGTATGAGGTAAATTTATTTGTTTCTAACAATTTGTTGATTGAACTAATGCATTTTGTGCATCTGACTCTTACACTTAGAACAATATTTTTGTGACTATGACAAACTTCAGGTTTTACTTGATTCCTCGAAGCAAAAAGCATATGATGATCAACTAAGAAGGGAAGAGTTGCTTGACTACTTTAGTGGGTTTCAAAGAAATCCTCAGAAGGTTGAGATACAAATAATCTCTCTCTTTCTCTCTCTCTCTCTCTCTCTCTTTATATATTATATATCTATATATATTCTCTTTTCTTTTTTGTTTTATTATTGATAGGCAATATTGAATTTCTTTTGGTGTATTCTCTGTATTATGCTATCTCAGTTCTCAAAGCTAGAATGTGAACCCATTTCCTGAGCTCTAACTTTTGCCGATGGGCATTTCCTTTATGCAGTTAATCTTTTGTAGTATCTGTTCATGCTTCTAGTGTGTTTGAATGAATTAACAATGATGTGAGAATATGGAAAAGTTCCTATCTGTTTGACACCCCTTTTATTTTCAGTTTGCCCTCCCAAATTTGTTGGGCTGATTGTGTCAGTTAGAGTTCTAGGAGGATGAGCAGGCCTTCTTCGTCTGGTCTTGTTTTTTTAGGTTGGTCTTCTTTAGTAGCTAGCATTGCCAGAATATTGTCAATATACATTGAAACAGATAGCCTTTTCATGCATTCTCACACGCACATGTAAGTTTTTCAACTGTTGTTGAACGAGAAATAGATAGATGATGTCCCCTTTACTCTTACTGTGAATAAGATGGAAGCCTTTTTCCTGGTTTTAGAATATGTAATCTGCTCAACCTTTTACTCAGTTGGGGTACCTAATATTGTTTCCATTTCTGATTTTGTATGCCAGACCTTTCATATTTCTAATATATTTTGATGTGTTGATTCTCCAGGATGGAAAGCATGGTTTCTTTGCCTGGGGTTTTTCACATTCAGAGGATGACATTAAGGACCCTTTTGTAGATTCAAGGCAAATAGCTTGCAAAAGGTGCAACAACTTTCATGTCTGGATACATACAAAGAGATCAAAATCCCAAGCAAGATGGTGCCAGGTTTTTATTTTCCCTCTCAATATGTCTTATGTCCTATTCTGTTTCATTTGCAAAAATTGACTCGCCAAAATTCTACTTTAACGTAGTGTTTGAGTTTTGTTTAACTCCATGCATTTTGTTGTCAAAGGATTGCAAAGAGTTTCATCAAGCAAAAGATGGAGATGGATGGGTCGAGCAATCTTCACAACCGTTCTTCTTTGGATTACTGCAGAAGGTATGCTTACCTGTACTTTTTCTTCTTCATTTGCAGTTAGGCTTCTCATTGTTTTTGAAGAAATGAAGTTCTCTTCAAATCTACTCTAATTGGAGGAGTGTCATGGAATACATGAAACCATTTAGTTGTTGAATTTGCTGGAGTATGATCTGCATTTTGACATAAATTTATGTTTTGCAGGTTGATACTCCCTCTGCTTATGTATGTGCTGATAGCAAGATATATGATGCTACTGCATGGTATACTTGTCAGGTAAAGTGGTTTCTTCTAAATATCTGAATCACATTTTCCCAGGAGATCTCTGGTTTCCATAATGAAGGTAATCAGAATGAGACTACGCCATCGAGAAACTGCAAAACAACAGTTCATTCTTGATAGCAAATGTTAGATTCAAGTTTTTAGTAGCTCTGGGAGTGTATCTTTATTAGTTGGTAACTGTTGCTACTGAACACATCCAGTTTTGGATTCCATGCTGCCTAGTTTGAGTAGTGTGCCCTCGCACCCCTTCCCCCTACAACTTCCTCCATTGCTTTCTTAAACAATAAAGGAAGAAGAAAATTGAGGTTCCAACCTAGCAAGCAACCACAATTTAAGTGGAGTCTGGCATCTAAATTGAATCTTAATCAGTTGGGCATTTGCTCAGTGCCATGTGTGCATGTATTGGTATTTGATTTGGTATCCACTCGCAATTTTCATCAAATACAAATTATTGGAGTTAGGGTTATGTACGATGCCATGCCCATAACTTATTGTGTTGTTGTGCCTGCTTGAACTACTTGCTGGCATTATCTTTCAGATCAGAAGTGTAAGACCAAAACCAATGTTACATACCATGTAGGATGTCTAATTGCTTGCCAACTCCCTATATCATCCTCCTTCATAAGAGAGACATAATTGCACCCAATTTAAAGCACAGACCCCCATGTGATGGCAATCCGAAATGACTCTTCTGATCTGGAAACATCAAGTTGCATTTCCACTTAATGGCAATCATAGCAACTGTAAACTATGTGGAATTTGGTGCAGGGAATGGGATGTCCAGCCAACACTCACAAGCCAAGTTTTCATGTGAACACTGGTGTTACCTCCAAGCACAATTACAGCAAGGGATCAAGCTCAGGACAAGGAAGCAGCCAGATGCCTGAGGAAACCATGACAGAGGAAGAATTCTTTGAATGGTTACAGAATGCCATGCAATCTGGCGTCTTTGACAATTTCATTAACAGTACCTCTGCTGAGAGCCCGTCTACTAGAGCTGGCAATGGTTCCAAGGGCAGGGGTGGTGGTGGGACTAGCGCGAGCAAGAGGAAGAAAAAGGGGAAGAAGCAATGGTAAAAGTTGACATATGATTATCCATCCATGATATTCACTTAAGGTTCAAGCCCTGTAAAAGGAAACAGAAAAACTGAGCCATGCTGATGAGTATAGAAGTCCTTCAAGCCTTGGTCGTAGAGAATTTTGTATAGTGTGCACAAATTTTCCCTGCAAGCTGAAATGTGGAGCCTGGCGCCAAATTACACCAATCGATTGCTAGGGAGATGCAGCAACTAGCAGTTGAGTTTTTCAGCGCAACAGAAGAGCCTATCACAATACATCAATTCAACTTGAAAGTTGATAGACTGCATGGCTGGTTGGTTTAATGGTGAAGGAAAAGGAATAGATTTGGTCTAACGGTGAGGGATGAGTTTGTCAAAGCCGTGAACTAACACTGAGTCATTGGATCGAAGCATTTACCAGAGAACGGCATTTGCCATCAAAATGTAAATTTGTAAATTCTAGTATGTTGTCCAGCTTTCGAGATAACAGTGCAAACTTGGGGCCTTGGGATCAGAATTTTTTGGTTATTGAAAATTAAAGGGAAATGAATGACGAACGGAGCAATCTGCCCTTCCCCCGGCATGCTGCTGTTACGAAATAGTGGGTTGAGATCATGCAAACATATCAAGTCCCACGACCACTATCTTTAAGAGAAGTTCAATTCATTTTGGATTCGTTCGATAATGGGATGATACAAGGCTTGTGCATAATTGGATGACGCCGCATGGAATCGGATGGACCACCATCTTAGTCCACAGCACTTAGATAAAACAGAACTCATCTAGTACAGTCGGAGATCATTATCTAGAGAAATGTGTGGTGAACGATACGAGTTTTTTCATATTCTTACGTTAAACAAGGTCTTCTTCGTCGTTTGAAATTAATTCAAACGTTTTAAGACGCTAGTCATTAAATTTGCGTAAATGAGGAACTGTTTTAATGGTTCTCTTGTCAATAATATTTATTCAATTAGACCATTGAAGCCAGAGAGTTTCTACAGTGCTATTAAATGGATCCCAACGTATTACCAAAAGGAGAAAGAAGCAAAGAAGAAGAAAGTTTCTAACTCATTCAACGCAAGACAGCATCCATTTACATTTATTTTAAGATAACCAGAAAACAGCTCCGCTTCCTCGATAGATCCCTATTGAATGAGTATATCAGTTGTATTAAATTCAAGTACGCGTTCAAAGGCCAACCACGTAATACTTAAATTCTGCCATCTAGCACCTAGACATACGCTTGTACAAAACGGATGCGAGGCATGATCCTCGTATAAAGACCACCTCAGCGTGAGGAGGGACTTTGCATCAGTTGCTTGCAACATCAAAAACAATAACCATGCCAATTCTCTCTGCTACTTCTTCCATGGCCATCATTGTTGCCCCTGTACTACTACTTCTCCTAGCCCCATATTCAGCCTATGCTTCTGATGATCCGCTATTCCATGCATATGGAAAAAGACCACCTTCCAGCAAGGTCCCGGCATCTGACATTGATCTTATTGAATTCCCGTTGAATTTGGAGTATCTTGAGGCTGAATTCTTTCTATTCGGCTCTTTGGGCTATGGCTTGGATAAGGTTGCTCCAAATTTGACTGCAGGAGGTCCAGAACCAATTGGGGTCAAAAAGGCTTCACTTGACCCCTTTACTCGAGATGTCATTGAGCAATTTGCTTGGCAAGAAGTGGGACACTTGAGGTGTGTGTTAATCTTCATTTTCTGCAATGTATCATATATTATATATGCCTTGTATTTTGAGAGTTGTAACAACTGATTTTGTCATGGTGCAGGGCAATTAAGCGCACCGTGAACGGATTTCCAAGACCATTATTGGACTTGAGTGCAAAGTCATTTGGAACTGCCGTCGACAAGGCATTTGGAAAACCACTGTCTCCACCCTTTGACCCTTACGCTTCTGGACTCAATTACCTTATTGCTTCCTACCTGATTCCCTATGTTGGACTCACAGGATATGTTGGTGCAAATCCAAAACTCCAAGGTTCTGTTTCGAGGAGGGTATGAATAAGATCGTTCCAATTTTAGATTGACCTCACTTTCTTAGACAGTATTCTACATAACAACAAAAACATGACAGTTTCTGCTGATCTGAGTTATTGATCCATCACTAGCATTATTTTGCAGCTTGTTGCAGGCCTGTTGGCTGTAGAATCAGGCCAAGATGCAGTTATTCGTGCATTGCTGTATGCACAAGCGCCAAAGAAGGTGGCCCCGTATGACATAACAGTGGCAGAGTTCACAAACCGCATATCAGATCTAAGGAATAAGCTAGGACATGCAGGTTTAAAAGACGAAGGGCTTGTAGTTTCTAAATACCAGGGCGCAGAGGGCAAGATCATGGGAAATGTGCTTGCTGGGGACAAGTATTCAACTGGGTATGCAAGAAAACCTGAGGAGATACTGAGAATTGTGTATGGAGGAGGTGATGAACATGTCCCTGGAGGCTTCTACCCTAAGGGAGCTGATGGTCGCATTGCCAAATCTTACCTACACGAATGATGCGTGTAGGTCATAGAAATAATCCCAGCGAAATCAAAATCCTTTTTTTATTTTTAACTACATAGAATATCACCATGATCTTGCCAAGACAAAAATATGTTTAGCTTATTGTAAGAAATAACCATTGTTACTGCCACATGTTCCCTTAAACAAGGATAAGTACTTCGGCTCTGTATTGAGGGAGGACAGAGAAATAATTTAGCTCTGTATTGTTGCAGGAGGTAGAAAAGGAATAACAGAAAATGCAATCTTTAGCTAATTTCTGTCAATCTGTCCGCTCTCAAATTCTCTCCTTTCTCAAATTTCCCTTCTAATTTCTTTTCTTCTCGTGAGCTTGAACCCCAACACAGACTTGCACAAACTGGGACATGGTACGATGTCTTGTTTGAGAGACTATGCATGACCACTAATGAAGGATAAAATGACAACCATGTTCCCTTCTGTTTATATGGCCACCATTTTGGTTCTCCAATCCTCCTCATTCCTCTCATAAAAATGGCTACCCCTCTGCCCTCCTTTGTTGCAGGCAATTGAAGTTGATGTAATGTCCTCCAAATTTAGATCATCTTGAGGCCGAGGTCCTCTTGTATGGGTCTTGGATAAAGACGCTGTCTCCAAATTTAAGCCCATGGAGTCCAGTCCGTCCAAGAGGGAAATAATGCAAAATCAGTCAATGTCAACATCTAGTTCAAGCTCATTTGTGGGTTGCACTTAAGAGTATCTAAATCTGTTCTTCTCAACACATGGCCAGGATATCATCCAGAACATGAACTGGCCCTAAATGGCCTAAACCAGTAAACAAGCCTTGAACCAACACATTCCATGTAGCAACATTGGGACAGATATCTTCCATTAGCATCTTATTAAGATAGAAGATGGCCTCTTCTAACCCAATGAAATTACAGATCCCCCACATAAGACTCGTGTATGCAACAACATCAGGACTCCACTGTCCTCCTGTGCTTAGCATATTTACAATCTTGATGGCAGCTTTAACCTTACCTTGCTTGCAGTAGGCATAAATTACAGTGTTATATGTGATAGCATCAGGCTTCATGCCCCTTCTCAGCATTTTACCAATGAGCTGCAAAGACACATCAAACATTCCAGCCTGAGAAAATCCTGACAAGCTGATATTGTAAGTCACTACATCAAGTTCAATTCCCCTTTCATCCATAACCCTCAAAAGCTCAAAAGCGTCTTTTATTCTGTTTGCTTTGAGATGAGCATCCAACAATTCATTGCAGGTTGTGGCATTAGGCGAACACCTGTACAGTTCCATTTGATTGAACACTTTCATACCCCACTCTATCCTTCCACTGGAACATAGGCCTTTGATAAATGCATTGAAAGTAATGACATTTGGAGGACAATTCTCAGCTGCCATCTTCTCCATAAGAGAGTATGCTTGGTTAAATAAAAAATTCTTGCAAAGTACATCAACCATACAAGTATACACCACAACATTAGGAAGACAACCACTACCTATCATCCTGTTCCATGTCTCAGAGGCACCAATTAAGTTGTCAACTTTTGCAAAGGCATCAATCAAAGTACTATATGTTGTCACGTTTGGAGAGCAACCATTTCTCTCCATTTTCAAAGAGATAGAAAGAGCTTCATCGATTTTGCCACACAAGCAGAGACCATGTATTAGTGTATTATACGCAACAAGATTGGGCTTAGATCCTTCTCGAATCATCTCATCCCACAAATCAAGCGCTTCACACAATCTGCCCCCCATGAGGTAACCCTTTATCAGTGAAGTATAGGTGTGAAGATTGGGCCCACAACCTCTCACAAACATCTTTGCCAAAATAGCAAGAGCCAAATCAATATTCCCCTGATCCAAGAGAGAATTTATAATTGTTGAATATGTAACGACATTAGGTTTAGTTCCCTTCTCCTCCATCTGACCTAACAACTGAAAGACCTCCATTATTTTGCATTCTTCACATAACCCAGATACCAAAGCATTAAAAATAGGAACAGCTGGTTGAAATCTCATGGCAAGTTCCCTTGCTTGCTCCACCTTACCAAGCCTACACATAGAAGAGACAACAGTTGTATAGCTAACAACATCAGGATCACATCCCTTATTTGACATTTCCACAAGCAACTTGCATGCCCCGTCTATTCTATTATTCTTACACAATGCCTTAAGAAGAATGTTGTATGTATAAACATTCAGTTGAATTCCATCCCTCTTCATGTTACTATACAATGGACTAATCATCTGAAACCTATTTTCACCCAGCAATGCATCCAGAACGTGATTGTAAATCCTAACTGTCGGCCGGCACCCAAAGTCCCCAATTCTATAAAAGGTTTTCAATACTTGTTCAGCTAAACCTGCCCGCCGGTATGCATCTATGACAGTTATAAACAAATCCTCCCTGCAGCTCATCCCTTCCAATTTCATTTGGTGCAAAAGGTATTGGGCACCATCTAAATCACATTCCTTACAGAGCCTTTTGATCATGGCTTGGTATGTTAATGGGGTGTGAAAGAAGGCCTTTGAATTGGCTATTGACTTGAAGTAATCTAGAGCTTGTGCAATGTTGGGTTCATCTCTTAACCTTCTCAAAACATCAGATTGTTTGAGGATGGATGGTTTAGGTTCATCTTGGGTCTTCTTTTTGGGATTGAGAAGTGGGTTTGTGCTCAGCACAAAGGGAATTGATGGCTTGTGGACTTTTAACAGCAAGGAACAACCATCTTTCAAATACATTTTTGCAACCAATTAACTCAAATTCAATCCACAATCCACAACTTTTCTTATTGGTTTAAAAATGGAAATAACAGAAAATCTTCGAAACCCAAGTAGATATATATGCAAAAAGACATACCTTAAGCTACCATAACCAATCAAAATTGGAAGTACCGCGATTGATCAACAACCTGCAATTCGGTGCCGGGAAGTTTACTTACACTTCATCTCTCGAAGGCGTAATGGCAAGCGACGCCGTATTGTGTCCATCCAGTTTGAGGGCTGAAAGATAATTTTGAAATAATACGAGGGGGTATTTATTAAACATGAACATTTAAGTAAATTTACGTTCCGGGCCTCCTTGATAAAATCCGGGCAATTGAGACGAAATTAACGGAGTTTCACTTACTCGCAGGAACAAAGGTTCGTGCTTTCTGCTACAAACTGTCCAAAATTTTTTCCCTTTTTTAAAATTAAATTTAGGTTTTCAAATTGTTGCCTTTTCAGCTTTTTGTAATTGCCTCTGGTTTTCAATTTTTTTTCTTTTTTTTTTTGGGGGTGGGGATATTGGTTTCTGTTTAGATTGAAAATAAATGCATAGATCTGTTGCTTTGCCTGACTGTAATTGTTTCGTTTGCTCTCAATTTCTGCGAATTATATTTGCGTTCTTGACTTTTGTTGTAAAGAACTAAACTACAAACTTAATTCCGTTAATGGGATTTTTAATTTACACCTTTTTTTTATCTTCTTCCATGTAAACTTTGTGTGTTTTATAAAAATTTTTATGCCTGTGTTTTGATTGATCAATTTACACGTAGCAGCATAATAGTAGAAAGTACAGAGCAGAAGGTCAGAAGGTATGGCTGGCCGCAGTGAGAAGAAATCGAGTGATGCCGCCGATAATGACTTGCAAACATTCAGTGCCGAAAATCTTCAAAGCAACATGAAAGTTATATATTACAGGTCCGTTCAGCAGCTTAAGATGATATTAATATGTTATTTGGAAATTATTGAATTTCCAATTTTGGGCATAGACTATTAATATGTTATTTGGTCCCGCCTAGAGGATAAGTTTCTGTAAATAGTTTTGCCATCAAATGGGTTTAATGAAAGCTGATATCTTGGTTAATGAATTTACGGTGACTGGTTTTTGTGGAAATTGTGGTTCTTGGTGTAATATTGTGTGTCATTAACTCAATGTTTCTTTTCCTTCAAATATTTCAATGCAATGCGGTTATGTGGATGTTCAGTTGAGCATGAGTGATGGAAAAAGGTACCAGCTATTGTTGATTTGGTTTTGAGGAACTTGGAGAGTGTTTGAAATACTTTCGAAAGGTTCTGTAAATGCCACACAATATTTCACGTGGTTGGGAGTTCAGTTATGTATTTACAACTTTCGCTGATCTATGTCTTCTGTGCAGCCGGACATTTCTGTCTATAATTGGTGGAGTAATTGCTGGAATTTTGGGATTCACTGGCTTGACTGGATTTATCTTTTATTTCCTTATCATGGGTATCACTTCAATTGGAATCATAGCCAAGGCAAAGTTTTTCATCCATTCATACTTTGACTCGTGGAACCAAGTTGTACTTGATGGATTTCTGGGTGGGCTTATGGTAAGCTTTTCTATTTTATAAAAAAATTTCTTCTTTTGTAGATGTTTTCTTTCTCATCCTTAACTATCATACCCTTGGGTGAAATAGGTGAAAGATCAGGTATTGTTGTGGATCTGTAATTGATAGGATGGGCTGTGTAAACATTCCTTGAAATCTCAATGGGTGAATCTGGGAATTTTATTGCATTTAATTGTTATCTCAAAGAATATTCTTGCTTGATTAAGCAGACTCAATTTATATGCAGCTGGATGTGGATAACCAATCTATTTCTGATTATAACATGGACACTTCAATGAAATTACTATATGCAATTGCATTTGCAAGCAGTTTGTACATAATTTGCTTAATTTTTCGATACACTGACAATGTTTTTTGTGTTTATGCAGTCATTCGTGCTCTTCTGGACGTATCCTTTCCAGCAATTGATGTGTTTTATGGCTATCATACTGAAATTATATTTCTGATAATCATTAATATGACAATCATCTCATCAGATAATAAGTGCGAGTTTTTAATCTGTAAAAAAAAAAAATTTATACGGGCCTTTATCTTTCTCCATTACAATTAATATAAAGACCTCAACTAGGCAGCAGCAATAGGTAAATTTTTTCAAAACAATGTGATGGAAAGCCAAGGGTTCAAGTATCTGCTACGCTTCACCCTGAATATTCCCTTTCATTCTCCATATACTGCCTAGCATTTTTTGACGGAGCATGGGTGATTCTGGGATATTTCAATCATCTCCTAGCATGACTTTAATGCTTATCGTGGTTTCCAATTATTGAAAGGTTTATCTTGTCTGCCGTCTATTCCTTGATGCAAATAGATTTGCCTACGACATTGTGCACATATTCTGATGAATATGACTATACTTGCATAATTCAAGGAGTTGTGCTAATTATCATCACAAGGGAGTTTTTGAGTGCAAGTTGAGTGCTTCGTATATTGAAAGATGATTATTAGCTCTCCTGTCTTCCTCTCTGGAGGTTTTGTTTATCTTGCAATTTTGTTGGGAAGCTTCTTTGTATCTTATTGGTTGGAGTATACTGAATTTCTTATTGAGTTCATTTATGAATTGAGTTCAGATTCCTTTTAAGGATACAATTTCTACTTCTTGTTTTGCATTTATTTGTTGAATTCTGCAACTTGAACCTCGCATGTCAAAGGGCATGTATGAATGTTAAAGAGCACGTAAAGAGTGTTCCAAATACAGAGCAACTCTTAATTGACAGCAATAGAATTTAAACCGATGGATTCACGTGCAATAGTGGCGACGGGAATTATAAACTTGTACTTGCATATATATATGGTGAGGAATCAATGGAATGGCATGACAAAAATAAGGCCTATTTTGGAGGCCATAGGTTTTACCGACCTCTTACTATAGAAGACATGAAATAAAATCCAGAACCATGTGCGATTAAGCCGTCATCTACATGTTGTATATCCACTTGGCGAAGAGTCCAAATGAAACCATTTTATGGTTCAGGTTCTTGTCATTGCGCGAGTCTTTGAAATGGAGGAATTACGCTTTCCATGTACATCGTGGAGAGCTTGACAAGAAAAGTTCACACCTGTGAATAATCAAGATTATCAGCAAATGGCACATTTAACCAAATTGAGGAATAAGTTGCACTGGGTCTATTGGCTACTAGTTAACCATGAGGCCACGGTTGAAGGCAAGTAAAAGGCTCCACATGCCTTTGCACTTGTGGCCAGCTCTATAAATAGTAGAAAATAGATTTCCAGTGCTAGATGGCACATGAATGATACATGTCAAATAGACTGCAGACTGATTTAATTGTGTGGAGATCAACAGCTCTTACCAGCATCCGAGGGACTTTTATGAACACAAAAGAGACTGAGTATAGAATAACTGAGATCACTGCTGCAGTAATTATATTGTGGACAAGGAGCCTATTGTCTCTACTGGGCAAGAATGCCACCTTCAATGTATTTGTAAGCTCAAAAAGTCTGTAAGAAACCTAGAAACAATGGAAAAGAGAGTGCTTTAGTTATGACCAATATTTTTCTATGATATCACACTACTACATTGTACTACTTACAGCAATGTATACAGAAGTAGTGAGGGTAAAATTTAACAATGGGTAGTCTGGGATTAGAGAAAGCAACAATTTTGGTTGACCATCTGGAATCCCTGATCTGCAAGTATACCAAAGGTTAAAGTTGGAACATGATGCACAAGAAGAACGGATTAACTAATGTTTATGCTGCATAAATTTAAGTGATACTTTCAGGCATTGACAACAAAGCTTCAGTTTACCTTAACCAGATATGGATTTGTGAAATATAAGTCTCAAGTGTAATCTTCCCAAGCCACCTGGTAGACACACAGAAACAATTCCAAGTTAGCCAAAGAAAAGTATTGAAAATTCATGGCATCAAAGGTTTTCATGTTCCTGCAACAAGGGAAAGGAAACTGCAAAAGACGAGTTATTGTAAAGATCACTTACGCAAAAAGTGTCAAAGTGTAGCTGCGGAAATACTGGGTGACATTTCTCAAACATACATACACACTGATCAACAAGAACAGCGAGCAATAGGCAGAAGTTACAAAAGAGGAGAGAAAGGAGAAATGACTTTGTGGTATTGAATATGCAAGCACATTTAAGGAAGCAAGACATACGTTATTGGAATCCACGATGTGTAAGGATGGTATTTGTTGTAAGTAATCTTGTCCAACTTGTAAATGTATTCATACCACAAATATCCCGTCTATGAATGTCAAAAACATGTAAGCACTAGTAATTATGATGACAACGACAACAATATCTTAAGAAACAAGATTTGCCGGATAAAGCTCACTATACCACTAGGGCTATAAATGCCACAGCTGCTTTGATAGAGATTCTGCGCTTCACTTCTGTTTCTTCCAGTTTTTCCATCCACTTTTCTACCTGCAATAATAAACCCCCATTGTTTGGCTTTAACTCAGAGAATCACATCCTCTCCCTTTTCAATCTCACCAATAATGCATATGGATGGCACATGGTTGTATCAAAACCTACCGTTGGATGATAATAGGCATATATCATCCCAATTATCCAGATATAACGATCAAGGCCAGATCGAAAATGCCATTCATGTAAACGGGGGAAATCTGGTTTTGCAGGATCAGTATAACCTGCAATATCTGGAAAGGTCAGTACAATACATGGCTGCTTTAACAGAAAAATGACCTCAAGGTGAAATACCCACCGAGAAGGAAAGTGAATGGGCTCCAAACCAATTCGAACACTCCAGGAACTTCCCATATTAGAATAACCACCAAGAAGCAAGCAATGATTTTTGCAGCGATGACTGATCCAATCTCATTATATTGGTTTAGAATACCAAGTGCCGCATAAACCATAAGAGTGAAAAGAGTGTGCATTGGGCAAATGTAGTAAAGTACATAACTATTGTTATGTACAATGCAGCAGAATAGCACCAAGAAATTAAGCCGCCACATCATCTGCTCAACAAGAAATTTTTACAACTTGAAGCAACTTAATAATGGACAGCACAAAGTCTTACTCGCAAGTGACAATGTACCTGTGCAAACCTTGCAAGACTAAAATCTTTGCGGACATAATAATACGAGAAATTTCCAAATCCAGTCATCCAAACATATGCAGCAATGAACACTCGGATTGCATTGTAGATTTCAGTTGCAGCAAAGTAATGATACATCAAAAATAGTACCTATGAGATTGGAGGAACAGAGGAGACAGAGGAAGACTAGTTATGGCATGGAAACACCAATAAAGATTATTCAAATCCTAGCCAGCAAATATTATAAGAGTTTTCAGAAATCTAGCATGTATCAAAGGTGGAACTTAGAAAGACGCATCATAGGGAAAAAGAACTAGATAAACTATCACAGGTAAAATTTCGGTTGATGACATGATTCCGACTTTTGCTTTACCATTCAAGTTAAAGTGATTCCTTGTCAAATACATATTATTCAAAAGAGTAACAAACCTGCATCCAGCCCTTCCACTCCTCGGTTTGATGCCTATTCAGATAAAGTATGGATTTTCCAGAGAATGGCGATCGATCATGATGTATCTTGAATGAAGTTATAGCCGAAACTATGATAAAAAGGGAGTACAGAAACATAAAAAGGTCCCGATTATAACTCTGCAAAGACATATTCAATGATGATCAGCAAATTCATGCTAACATAATTGCCAATGTAAAAACTTTTCAGAAAAAGGCACACCCTTCACACAAATTTAATGAGAACACTTTAAGGATAGCATACAAAAACCAGCTCGAGAGTTAGCACTTCATTTCAATCGCTACTTCCATTATTCCATATCAAGACTTGTTAGCAACATCTTTAACCAGAATCACATGAACCCCCAAAACGTGCATCTAACTATACTGGGTAGCAAAAAAGAGTTAACAGCATCAGCACCTTCTTTGATGAACCCAAAACATCCGTACGGTCACAAAGGTAAAAATAAGCCATGTAGAAACCAAATTCGGATCTGGAAGGGAAAGAGAGAAATGGATGATCAAGAAGAAGACATAATCTGAATGAATTTAACAATATCTGACAACTTGCCATTTCTGGAATCTGAATGCAATGAAGAGAACTACTTACATCCCTCTAAGCATCAATCGTTTGTCAATCAAAAACTGCTCATCCATCATAATGAACCTAAAATTGCAACATTGGCAAGGCATGAAATCAACGGTAATTCAACACCATAGAAATGCAGTTGGCCATCAAGTACCTGAAAATAGCAGATGAGGCCGGTGCAGCGCGAACTCTAGGGGAGGCCGACTGCAGACCTCCTCCTTCGAGTAAAACAGCTTTATCATCTTCTTGAACGGTCCCGTTTTGCACTTCAACTAAACCGATATCAGAATGCCTCCTAGCCGACACAGTAGCTTAAACAAAGTTAAAACCAGTAGTAAGAGAAAACCAAGTGTATTCGAGATGTTGTGACTCACGCTCTGGATGCGGAGGCATTTTTCTTATACTCGAGATATTCAGAGTAGATCCACGCAGCAATTAGAGGTACGATTCCTAGCACAAACGACACCTGCGCTTTTCAACCATTCCAAAACTTACAAACTGCAAATCGGCCAAAAAAACACACAAAAACAACCGAAAAAAAGAAAAAACGAAACCGTACATTACTATATCTAGGAGTTACTCGGCCAATTGCCCAAACTAAAACCCGAAAAAAAAAAAACGAAAGATCTAAAGAGAAAATGAGCTCCAGCGAAGCACAGAGAGAGAGAGAGAGAGAGAGAGAGTGATCTGTCGATTCAAATGCACGCACCTGACCAGGAGTAATAGGACCAGAGATCGCCATTTCTTGGGTTGGGTTGGCTAATCAACGAGCATTTCTGTGTAACCTTGAAACTGGCTGGCTCCAGAACCCGGGGATCTGAGCCGGAAGTTGTGAACTTCTCTGGAGAACGCATCCCACGGAGCACTGGATTATGTATGGTACACCAGAGCATCGCTACGGACAAACGGTCATTTTCACGTATTTTGTTTCATTTATTTATTAAATTAAATATAATTTGATTAATTTATATTATTATTATTATTATTATGTTAATTTTTAAGTATTTTTTTTTTTCAATAAATTGCATAAAATTTAATTTATTATATTATTATAGAGTATATTTATGTGTGTGCTGCTTACCAGTACTTAGCCAGTGATGAGTTAAAAAATATTAAGCTAGTGCGTGGAATTTTTGGAGACGGTGAAATTGAAATAGAAGCAATTCGAATGGAACCCGTGTTGCGTTCTGACCATATTTGATATCAATTAAGGGTACTATTACCTAATTACACGTATTAAGACACGTAATAATTATAAAAAATATTAGAATAATTTTTTATTTTAAAATTTATTTATTTATCTCAATAAAAAATAAAATTTCTCTACATCTCTTATATTTATATTTATTTTTATTTTATGACGACCTAAATGTAAACACTTAAAATTTTCTCATTAATTAATTAAGTTTTGGTCTCCGGCGTGGGGTGGCGTAGGTGCAAATTTCTGTTGGCCGTTGATCTTGACACGCGTGGGTAGGAGAAGACCGTGGGCGAATCAGGAAATATATACCCATAAATGATGAATGGTTTACGGCTTAAATAATGTGGGTTTTTTTTTTTTAGCTTTTCTTCTGTGGCGCACAAAACGGTGATTTCTTATTTTGTTTTATCAATTTTTGGTGGAGTGAGGTTGGTCCGTCAGCCTCGTGTCTTTCGTCAATTTCTTCCCTTCTAATCTTCTTGGACAACATTTTTCTGTGCATTGATAGGAGTTGCGAGACTGGAGGAGAACCGCATTTCTAATTGCCTAATTGCCACTTTTTTTTTTTTTTTTTCTAAACAGTTGTTATTATCCTTTTTTGGTAACAATAATTGTTAGCACGAACTTCTTACTGCTATAAAATCTATATTTGTCCTGTTCTTTTTCGAGCTTTAATTAAATTTTGCATGAAAACAGGCGATTAAAGATTTCGTTCTAAACTCCCTTGAGTTTGCTTTATGGGGGTTATGTAGCCACAAATTGAAGAAGCGGCCTTATTAATACCGAGAAAGTAGCATAGATATCTTAATTAGCACTTAACTTGTGGTTGTTAATATTATGAAAATTAAATGAAAAATGAATATTTGTATTTTATATATATATATATAAAAGACAAAAACATATATTACATTTACAATAATTTTATAATAAGTTAATAATGTGTATAAAATAATTTTAAATTTCATTTTTTAATAACTTACGTATAACTTATAAATATATTAAACTAATATGTAAACATATAATTTCTAAAAGCCAAGTGAAGTATAAGATTTACACAATCAAAACAATAATAGTATTGTACAAAGATAGAACGATAAGCATTAATAAAGCGAATAATTAGTATAGTACAAGTACACAAAACTTGGAGAAATAACATGAAAAAACGTTGGCCCAAGCTACCCAATATTGATGATAATATATAAACTTGAAACTTAGGGTGGCTCCGGTGCATTTGTACAAACCACGATTGCATTGTGCTTCCCTATCTACAAAGTTGAATTTAGTATATTCTAATGATTTGTAAATTTTGAAACTACTTCACAACATTTATTAACAGAGAATATGAAGAATCAGCTTTTAAGGGAAGATAAAAGCATCAACAGTTTGTAAAACTTTATTAATGTGTGGTGCAAATTGTTACACCCTCAATGAAAAACTGCAAGAGCCTAACAAAACATCCAATGCCACTTATATTGTAACAGTTAAATAGCTGGAATAATTTAAAGAAGAAATCGATGATAGAAGAAATTTAGCGGGTAAACATACAGCGACACTTTTATAAAAGGGGGAAAATTAAAAATAAAAAGTAGTAAACTAAAGATCGGTAAAGAAATATAAGAAGCATTTAAATTAAAAATTAATCTCTCATATTACAATTATTTTTAATTAATTTTTTTAAATTATTTATTTACATTAATACTATTAATTAAAATTATTCTCATTTCTTAATAAATTTACTATATAATTTTTAATTAAATATAATATTAAATAAAATATTAATTGATATAATTATGATTTTTAATTGAGAATAATACCATGAATTTATTAAAACAAATAAAAAATGTTTTTAATAAATAATATTAATATAAGAATATAATTTTTTAAAAATAAATTTTAAATTTAAAAAATTATAATATAAAAAAATAATTATAAAAAAATTATTAAATTAAAATTTATTATAATATAAATAATTTTTAATTTAATCCTATTCATGCCATAGGATTAGATACTTATATAAATATCTTAATAATAAGTTTCTATTAATTACCTTGTAAATAAGAGGTCATATAATTATGTTAAACACCATGCAATGGGATGATTGGTTCACAATCGACAGATATACGGGGGGAGCAACACTTTGTCGGCGGACACAGGACCGCCGACATAAATCTGCCAGGTATACGCAAAGTATTTGTAATTTCTCGGTTGGGCACACCCCCCCCCCCCCAACCCAAAAAAACAAATATTGGAAAATTTCTTTGATGTGCCTTAAATTTGTTTTTTGTACCCCAAAATTTAGCAAAATTTCTTTATAAAAGAACTAATGGTCCCCTCACACTTTGAAAAAATCTTTGACGGGGATCTACAAAATTAGAACATTTTCATTGCCAAATTTAGGAAATTATAAGAATTCATTAATAAATAATGACCCTCCAATATTATAAAATATCTTTTTGTGAACTCATAATATCTTTGAAATTGGACATTTTTCTTCTTGAATTCATCAATGCCCTCAAAATCTTGGTCAAAAAATTTGACCCTATACTTACTGAAGTGTTATGATTTGTTATTTTGCCTTTTTTTTTTTTTTCCCTAAATAGTGTATCGATAATGTTAAATATGTTAATTTAGTTCTGGCTGCCCAAAAATTAAAATAAGATGTCTGGACCCTAAACTCAATGGATCATTTTTAAACAGATTGTTCGGCCCAAGTAGCCCAATGGCTGGTTGGTTGAGCAGCTGTGGTGCTCCAAGTGCAAATTAGGCTTCATGTATCGAGAAGCAAAGCCTTAGATTAAAGAAATCAATGTTCGTCCTCTAGAAACACTTCCTTAATTAAAAATTTAAATTTTTAATTTTAAGTTTATAAATTTTAATTTTTTTTAAAGAAAATACAAAATTTATGAGAACTAAATAATTACCTTATTTTGTGCAATTCAAAATTTAATAAACTTCTTTTTTTTTATAAAAAAAAAAAAAGAAACTTTCTCCCACAAAAGCGTTGGATGCCCTGATGCTTCGGGAATTAGGGCAGGGAAGTTGAGGTCTAATAGCAAAATTCGTTATCTGATAAAAAGAAAAACATGGTCAACTCATATAATTATCTTCTAGAACAGATAACCTGTTAAAACACAACGGATGATCTGGATACAACCAACACAACACATTGAAACCCTTTTCCTGACGGGAGAATAATCAGCCATACTATCCCCAAAATTCAACGGAGTTGATGTAACACGTTTTTGTAATCACTAATTAGTAGCGTAGGGGTGTACCTCGTGCCCTCTTCCACGGACGAGATCAATTTACCATGTTAAAAAAAAAAAAAAAAAAACCCCTTTTATTCAGTGAGTGATAATTGAAACATTCCTTGTATTGAATCTTGAGGACTGACGTAGATCTAAAGTTCCAATTTCCCCTAGTGGGTGCACAAATAATTATGCTGGTCTCCTCCAATCGAGAAATAAAATAAAGGTTGAACTCCATGTATTTCTTACATCCTAAAAGATTACTGTTTTTAAATATGAAATGGTATGCTTCTCTAAGTCATTGGATGTATTAAGCTCTAAGCTCCAGCTATCTGTTCCAGAGAAATTACACACATCTGTTGGATGTAAATTGGTTGTATTCTTTAAAATTGTTGTATAATCTTCATAGATCCTAAAATGCACCTTTTTTTTTTTTTGGGTGGAAGAAATATATATATTGTATTTTAACTTACTAGGGTGAGATTACATTCACCGTGGGATGAGAGGACTTGATCCAATGGCTAGCACGCACCTGCAGATAATTCTCTTTATGATTTGTTTTTTCTTTTAATATTGGGTATTGTTATTTACTGGCATTAGTTTTATTATTGATATTTTTCATATTTTTTTGGGCTTGAATCATGAATTATTTAAAATAGTGAGAGGAATCGCAGTGCAGGCCAGGTCAGGCGCATCTTATTCTATTCGCTGCGGGCCCACCACACTACGGGACGTGATAAATCTGTCAAAGACGAGAAACACGAGGCAAATGCGGTCCGATTTGCAATTAACACCTCCTGGTCGCGTTCTTTTCAATTTTGAACATCAGCTCGAATCCGGGTCGCTATCTCGTTTGATTTTCTCGGCGAGAAGAAAAAAACGCGATCGGGTCTGCATTCAAACCAGCAAAACATCAATTAGGTCAGTAGATATGCCCCCCCCCCCCCTCAATTGCAAAGACATTCTTCCTTACCCCCAACTCTATTTCATTATATAAAATTAAAAAAAATGCTCTATTTAGTTATATAAATTTGACATCGAAATGACTAGATTAACCTCACCATTGGTTTCAACTTGCTTCATATTGTCTACATCAGTGTTTTTTGCATTAATCCCTTTGATTGGATACCATTTTGTGATTGCCTCCTTCCCTCCCAATCCCCAGACACTAGATCTGTTTATGTTTTAAACATTTTTTTTAAAGTGGTCTTGCCAAACAATTGTTCTTTTCTTGTGCGATGAACCACAAATTGCCACTTCACCATCCAGCTCCAGGTCAGACTGATTGCACGAGACAGGGCAGGGCTAACTATTAGCCAATCGGCATCCCAATTGTCGGGGCAGATAGCCTGATCCATACCCGCGAACCCAAAATCCACGGGATGAACCATTGACAATCATTCAATTGAGAATGCCTGTGCCACCATATCTGATCAACATAGAACCTACCTTACCCCCTCGAACTGAACATCCAACGGTCAAAAACGGGCAAACATGATCAACTCAATTTGGTAAATCACTGACCGTAGAACTTAATATCAGAGCTTGTTTGACCAGGGCATACATAAGCAAGAAATAAGAAAGATCCATCATCTAATATTATAACCCCAAATGAAATAAAGTTGACTGGAACCTTTTAAATAAAAGTAAAAAAGAAAGGGGAAAACGCAACCAATCACACCGGAGCAGAAATAAATCATCAACAAACCTACTCATCTAAAAATCATAAGTTACACAGAGTCTAGACCAGCTGTTTTAGATGGTTATTTCCAGCCCCCGACGTCAACTATGCATACTACCAAATACGCCATATATCCCTAAAAGTACCTTAAGATAATAAGAGAGGATCATGTGACAGAATCCAAAAGCACCTAATCCTTCTTTCTACAAAGATGAGATGGGGTTAAGAGAAAGATAAGAGATTGACCTTCACAAACCAAAAAGGGTCCCTGCCCTATCGTTTGGATGGTCTCTCATCATCCACTCCACCGTCGTCGTCGTCGCCGTCGCCATCACCACCATCATCTGAGTCATCTCTGTCAGATCTCTTCCTCTTAGCTGGGACCTCCACTTTTCCAGCATCCTCACCTCCATCATCATCCTCGTCGTCAATATCCTCTTCGTCTTCCACATTCTCTTCCGGTTCAAAGTCACTGGCATCTTCCTCGTCTTCAGGACGACCTACCGGTCGCACAAGATATTCGGTTCCCATGTCCTCCTATGTAGAGACAAGCATGACAAAATCAAAACAAAAACAGTTAAAAGTGTCACCGAATAAATAAAAAAATTGAGAAACTCCAAATATCAACCCCAACGATAAAACCAAGAACAAGAATCAACGGCTGTTATGATGACTCTTTTAGGTTCTGGGACTGCACAAAGTAGACTCATACCCCACAGTAAAATTTGCCCTTTCCTTTTCATTTCTTTTTTCATAATCAATGATATTTTCATAACAAACATAAAGATTTAAGCTTTATCCCGAGGATCTACATCTACAAAATTAAGAGGACCCTTTTTAAAACAAATGAGCAGATTGGACAACCAATCTCAAGCCCAACAAAAAAGAAGAAATCTAGGAGCCTTTACTGCATGTACACCCAAAATGAAAAACGTCCAAAGCTTTCAGCCCTGCACAACATTAACCAGTATTTTCCTCCACTACCATCAAATATTTCTCTTTTGTTTTTTTCTTTTAAAAGAAAGGAAAAGAAATACACTACCCTGCCCCCAAAGTTTTAATCTCGAGAGTCAGATCATATAGCAAATACCCCAGATCTGGGGAGCCTAGAGAGAATTAAAGAAATATACAGGTCATTGTCACGCAAGAAGCCTCTTAAACCAACATATTTGAATCCCAAGCTCACAAAACCACCTAAATCGAAGGAAAAAGGATCTCCTTGAAGTTTATTCTGCAGCAAAATTGTAAACCTAGCCATAAAATCATTAGATCTGAAGACTTTAATGAAAAATCGCGAAGATTTAAACTGGTTTTTTTAATCAATATAGACTCATTTAGAAGCTTTGCTTGTTTTACCTCTTCTTCAGCATCTTCTTCCTCGTCCTCGTCATCGTCGTCACCGCCGCTACCCGCACCGTCTTCCTCTTCGTCTCCCTCATCTTCGTCATCGCCCACCGAGTGAACAGGAGGCCCGCCAGAGGAGTGCAAGACCTGCACCTCGTCGTCGTCGTCATCTACGCCCTCGTCATCTTCGTCCTCGTCATCAGCCACAGATTGAACCGGTGGCCCCCCAGATGCGTGTAGGACCTGCACCTCGTCGTCGTCGTCTTCGTCATCCACTCCCTCGTCGTCGTCGTCGTCGTCGTCATCGTCATCGTCTCCGCCCTCACCGTCAACTTCTTCGTTGTCTTCATCGTCCTCGTCATCACCCGTCGAGTGAACAGGTGGTACGCCGGATGAGTGTAAAACCTGCACCTCGTCGTCATCTTCGTCGTCCACGCCCTCCTCGTCGTCGTCTTCGTCGTCGTCGTCATCATCGTCACCGTCACCGTCATCGTCGTCGTTGCCATCACTGTCATCGTCATCTTCCTCTTCTTCTTCAACGTCTACGTCTTCCTCGGCTTCACTCTCATACTTTTTCTCTTCTTTTTTTCCATTCAAAACCTTAATTTTCTCCTCCTCTTTGAAAATTTCCTCTTTCCGATCCATGATTTTCATGTTCGAAAGCCAAAAGAGTGCAGAGATCGATGAAATTTTATGAATAAAAAAATTTTAAATTTCTTTCGCTAAAAAAAAGAAAAAAAATTGAAATCAGAAATCAGCAAGGAGAGAGAGAAAGACAGACGAGGAGAGAGAGCGCGAGAGAAACGAACAGCTTCTTCGTTCGTTGTACCAGTAGCTCTGCAACTGTGATCCCAGCCGTTGAAGCGTGGATTCACGCGGATTGATGACGTGGTACGAGATCGGACGGTCGAGATCACGAAATTTGTTTTCCTTGAGGAGATAGTCTCAGTGCGGCGCCTGGATGCTTTATTTTCTTCATCACCTGCTTGTCACGTGAACAGAAGTTGGGGCATCTAGGCTAGGGTTTTTCGTTTTTCTATTTCCTGTCTCTATTTTTTATTTTTGGGTCAACAACCTTTCTCCTTTTAAAATGTGGTTCTCTCGAGTGTTCCGGGGAACAATTTGTGGCCCCAGCCTTGGACGGCCCAGTTAATCTCCATCTAGTAAATGTTGGCTACATGGGTTGATTAGTTATTCAGTGGGCTTTCAAATTGGGCTCTAAACTTTTGATTTAACCTTTTCATTCAAAAAAACAGTGGGCGCACAGAAAATATTTAACCAATTTCTACTCGGTAGGACAGCTGGATTGTTATTCTTAATTAGGATTCGAATCCTCACACTCAGAGAGGGTTTTTTTTTTTTAAAAGAAAATATCATAGGAGAGTATCAAAGCGCGCGCGCGGGGACACGCGCGCACACACGCACACACATATATATGTGTGTATAAAGATAAAAGAGGCCAGATTTGAATTTCTTTCTTTTTGTTAATCGAAGAGTCGGTGATCAATTGCTCTTGTTTTTGGTTTCTTTTTTCAGTTTAATTTACACTAATTAAAACTTAAAACTTAAGTTTTTTCTATAACTCAATTACTATGAAATGAAAATTTATTAAATTAAAACTTAATGGTGATACGTAATTTTTATTTTTTATCTAATTAAAATTAATCGAAATTTAAATTTGAGACTTTTAAACTAAAAAATTTAGTACCATTTAGCTAAAAATATTAACTCTATTTAATAGTTACAAATAACAAATTAAGTTACAAAGTCACCATAAAATTTATCCCGGAAAAGAAGAATCGATCAGGCTATTTTCTGGCAATAATTTGTTAGCTAGTTAGTTGAAGCATTTGTTGTCGGTGACAATTCAGCAAATTTTTAGAATCCGGCGTTATCTTTTGGTCAAAAAAAAAAAAAAAAGAATAAAAAAAGACAGCTGTTTATTTATCTTGCCCCTGAAAATTTTTTCTAGTTCTGTCGCTGCCGTTGGTTCCCATCTTTATAATCTACCTTATAATCACGTGTTCTAATTATATTAATAAATGGCCTATAAATTGTAAATATCGCCCCTTCCTTGTGTCAACTCTGCATCCCTCCCCAAAACTAGTCAATGCAGTCTAGCTAGAATCAATTGATATTTTAGTGGTACAAGCCTGCAGGCTAATGAAGCCTACCTCTTCCAATTGATTTTTAATATTTATTATTATTGCTTGGCACTATATGAGGAAAAAACGAAAAACAAAAAAAGAAACACAAAAGGGACCTAGTTCCGCAGACTTCACCTTGTACATCAAGGTCAAAGTTCCGCAATCATAACACGGAGCAATAATTCCTTATGAATCTGACCTAGTTAATACAAACATGCCTAAAAAAAAAAAAAAAACTGGCTTAAGATAATTTCTGATCGCAATACCAAAAAAGAAAAATGACAATGAGGTGTAAAATCCCGAATTTTCACGTTTTTAGCCCTGTCTTTTTTTTTTTCCTACTTTTTCTGGAAACATGGAAGACATGCCGATACTAGTTGTCTGGGCCGGCCTAGCTACAAGCGTAAAACGCTATTATAAGTTTCACATAAAAAAAAAAAAAACCTAAAGAACAGAGAGTAGAACATGTGTACGTAGTAATTAACGTCGTATAGTTTACTCCATTGGGAGGCGAAAGCTTCCAATTGCCCTGTAAAGGAGTGAGATATCCCATGCCTAACAACAAAGATTTAATTGAAAAAATAACAAGAATTAAGGTTACTTCAAAATTTAATATAAAATTAAAATTTTAACAAATACAAATGTATGAAAATCACACACACATATATATATATATATAATTATTTTTATAATTTTTTTAAATATTATTAATAGAATATAATGTCATTTTAAATTAAAAATACATTATTTAAATTTTAAAATATTATGAATAAAATTTTTAATTTTTATACAAAATTTATCCTGATTGATGTATTGATATTTTAAAAAATATATATATAAGAGAACAAATTTTCTCATTTAACGAATTTTTTTTCATATTGTTAAAAATAATAAATTAATAATATTAAAAAAATAAATTAGAGTTAACAAAAATAAAATTTTTATAATATAATATTTATTTAAAAAATAATTATTTTTATAAATAGATATATAATATTTAAAAAAAAATATTTAAATAAAATAATTGATAAAAATAACTTATATAATAAATTTTATTTTAAATTTAAGAATATTTTGTTTATTTTTATTTAAAAAATTTTAAAAAATTCATTAGAATAAAATTAATATATGTTAAAAATTATAATTAAAATAAAATTTTTAGTTAAAATATTATCTTCTTTAAAAAAATTTTATGAAAAAATATTTTTAAAATTTGAAATAAATTTAAAATTCTCTATTATATATTAAGAATAATAAATTATATAAATAGTTAATTTAAATGATTCTCATAAATTTTACAATTTATCTATATAGAGATTATGACATCATCAATGAGATATGAAAAATCCACCGAGTCCTAGACATAGATAATTTTTACATGGTAATGCGTAATTAAATAGTCTTCTCGATTTCATAAATTTATTTTTTTTTTTTCAAAAGTTTAAAATTCAAATTTTTATTCTATTAATTGTCGTTTTATTTTTTTAAAATTTAAATTGTAATATTTTTTTTTTACTTTTTAAGTAATTTATCTTATTTAAATAATTTTATTATTTAATTTAAATGTATAATTATTAAATATATATATAAAAATATTTAATTAAATATTATGTATTAAAAATTTTAAATTATTAATTTATAATTTATAGAAAATGAATAGTCATAATAAAAGATCAATAAAATTTAAATATTTTATTTTATTTTATTTTTTCATCATTTAAAAAAAAATTTTATACAAACATTACAATAAAATGTTATTATTATTATTATTATTAAATATAATTTGCTTACTAGTTAATGAAATGTATTGGCTGCTTTCTTTGCTGCCGAAGAATTGAGGAGTTGTGGGTCTTAGATGAATTCATATTTACATTTGTTAGATGCTAACATGAACGTAGTGAGTTTTTGCTTGTGCAAATGTACGAGAATAAGAGCTTCTTCCTATGTTTGTTAGCACCAGAGTCGGAGCTTTTCAAATCCAAAAATGTAGGAGCTGCATTTGCTCATACAAACCCTCTACATTCACGTTAGCATCTAACAAATAGAAATATGAATTCATCCGAGTCCCATTACCTCTTAATTCCTGCACAGCAACGAGAGCAGCTAATTCACATCATTAACCAATAAATAAATCATATTTAATAATAATAATAATAAATTTAAAAATAAAAAAATTTAATAATAATATTCTATTACATTATTTACATAAAATTTTTTTAACTATATAAAAAGTGATATTTAGATTTTTAAAAATTTTTATTATAATCATTCACTTTTAAAAAGTAATAAAATAATAATTTAAGATTTTAAATATGTAATATTTAATTACATACTTTTAAAATTTTTTTATTTTTAAAATAAAAAAATAAATAAATTTAATAATTATATGATTAAATTAAAGAATAAAATTATTTAAATAAGAGAAATTAATTTAAAAAATAAAATAAAATATTACAAATAATTAAGTTTTTAACAAATGAACCTAATTACTAATATAAATATAAATTTAAATTAATTTATCAAATAAATATATCAATTTCACAATTATTTGTTTAATTAGAAATTTTTTGCTACATTTATAGATTTGTTATTTGTAAGCATTAATATACACATATGTTTTTGTTAATTATGTCTACCTAGTATTCAAATTTAAGATTTTTAATTTTAAAAATAACTCTAGTACTAATAAACTCTTAATTATTTGTTTAATAGCATATTTTGAGTCTTTAAGAACATCTTCGCATATACGTGTGTGTAGATATTTATATTTATGCTCAAAACTTGATAAGATGGACATACTATTTATGTGCAATTTGATCAAATAAATTTTAGGTGATATAAATATTTTTTTGGCTATAGATTTTTGAATTTTGTTGATTAAGGCATAAATCTTTTTTTTTTATGAATAAAATTAAAATACGGATATTCGCACTTTCATTTTTCAGAATAGATCATATCTTGGGCTCTTAAATCCAGAAATGACATGAAGCGGAGTTTGTGTTTAGGACAAGACAACAAGATGGCCCAATTTCGGTCAGACTAATCCCAGTTACTTTGATTACATACTGTGAAGAGCTTGGATCAATAACTGGATCAGATCAAATATTTGCATGTTTCAAGCTTATAATGAAAGTGAATTAAAAAATACTTTATTTTGACAGGCTTCATATTTGTTGGTATTATTCCCTGAAACTATTAATTGTAGATTATGGTGAAATTAACTGAAAAGGAGGAAAAATAAGGAAGATACGAGAATTTGTGCATGGGTGTATCTTTCTACTGTGAAAAAGGTCGACAAAATTACAAATTATGTTTTTAGGGTTCTTAAGTATATTCTTAAAGAAATATTATACAACAAAATCCAAAAATTCAAATGTATCCTTCGTAATAATATATATACTTAGTACATGTTACAGTACTACTGTAGAGACCTTTTTCCCTTCTCCCCGAAATAAAATAAATATGATGTGTTATAATTAGTTTTCATAATCACAATTTAATAATAGCTCTGCCACAAAAGTATTAACTAAAAAAAAAAAAAGAATCGCATTTGCATTCATTGGTATCCGCTTCACCTCTCTCGAAGGCAATGAACTATTCAAAGACTATACTTGTCGGGTGAAGATGGTATAGACCATTGCACTATGCAAACCTATACCTGACAAGTGATGCGTATTTGAATAAACAGTAGGAGAAGAATACATGCGCGCGTGCTTAAAATGTTTTGTCCATAAAATAAAATTCTTCCAACGCAAGGGCACAGAGCCTAGATAAGTTAAACTCGAACAGCTGGAACCTAGCAGAACCGATTTAGGTGGACCTGACGTCCATCCGAGGGTTCAATAATTTTAAGTGGCAAAAGACCAAAAAAAAAAAAGAAAAAGAAAAGTCTCAGCCGACACAAGATAGGCCGGCGCAGCCGTCTAGCTAAGAAGTAAACTGGACCGCAAAAAAAAAAAAAAATCATATTCAGGAGATAAATAAATCTCACTGGTCCCTCGGCCTCCTCAAATAACATTATTCCTCGTCGCTAGTAGGGGAAGGTATGGAAATCTCAAAATGAGAGTCTGAAAATAATAAAAGATATAATTCCATTCAAAAGAGTCTAAAAATAACCAGCTAAATTTATCTTAAACGATGATATTAAATTTTGATTTATAAACAAATTTTTAGTAGATGACAAACTTTACCTGCAAATTTTAATTTTGTGATAGAACACAAAATTGCTCCTAAAAATTCTCTAGAAGCTCTGTAACTAAAACCGAAAAGTTCTACAACTATAATTACCATCAAACAATCTTTTTCAAATATGTTTGTTAATATTATCAAAATTCTCCTCTTCTCCCTCTTCTTCTTTTGTGGTTTCCCTTTCTTCTATATATATATATATAAATATATATATATATATTGTTAAACTAAAAATAATTTTTGTACATTTATTAAAAGAAAAATAATCACACGTCAAATATGTCCAGACATTAAACAAATTCTTTCAAATATATTTTCTTACAATTCTTATATTTATTGTGATGATTTACACACAACAAGAATTTTGTGAATATATATTTATATATAATGATTTTATAAAAATTATTCATAATAAATATGAAAAGAATTCAAATTAAATATCTTATTTAAAAAATTTTAATTCTTCAAAATTTGAAATAGAATAAATTATTTGAAAACTAAAGAATCTGTTTCTCTTTATTACAAAAAATTTTCTCAACGATGGTATCCTTTTATTTATAATTATTATTATTACACTACTATATAATTTAATTTCTTTTATTTAAAAAAATTAGAATTATTCATAATTTTTTAATTTTCATAATGATTTTAATTATTTATTCTCATCCTAAGCCTAATTTTGTGATTAGTAAAAATATTTTGAAATTACTTAAGAAATCTTTCCTACCTCAATTAAAAATGGATATTCTTGTTCCTAAAAAATTAGATAGCACTTGTTTAAGTTGTTATTTCTTAATTTTATTCTAACTTTCTTAAATAATGAGATAAAATTATGAGATTATTGAACCTTATGAAAACCTTTGTCACAAATAACAAGAAAGACAAATAAGCACCAAATAATAGAAATTTATTTTTGAAAATCAAGCTAATTTACAAATTGTTACTAATTATATGAATTTAAACTCTATTAGTCCAAAATTTTAAGTAAACAAAAAAATATATCTTTTCAAAAAAAAAAAAGAGTAAAATTTAAATTTATTTAGCCTTATACTTTTCTCTTGAATGAATTAAAAAAATGAAATAAAATAAAGATAGCATTATCTTAAATCTATTGTGAAAAGGAATCCTTGATATTAAGACAACGAAAATTCAAAATACAATTGACAGATGATTAGAAACTTTTATCGTTAAAGGCATTCGGACAAACAAAAATTGACTAAAAATAGACAATTTAACAAATGATGACAGAGGGCAAAAGTTGACTCAGAAATAAATAAATAAATAAATAACAAATTTACTTTTCTAAATCAAATATATTGTCGACTATTAACCACAATAATTTGATCGAATTTTAAAGGCTGTTTAATCTAATTGACTTCAGCAATGACCTCATCTGGATTCAGAATATTTTCAATTCCATCTGCCACTACTATAAAAGAAAAGAAAGAAGGCATCCCCGAAGAAGTTGCAGCAAAAACTCTTGAAAAATGAAAGAAAAGAACGTGCTTGTTTGAAAGAGAGTTATCTTCAATCTCCTCTGAGTTAATTAATTAGCGGGCGCGTCATTCTGTTCTGCTTAATTAAGCTTAGCATATCATAATTTAAGGCTCATGGCAGTGTTTCAGTGCCAAAATCCCTTTGCAGCGGCCGTGGTTATAATGTGCGTTAGCTTCATCTTTTATTCGCCGGCACTGGGAGCGCAAGGGATTGCATCCTACTACACTCCTCCCTATGTTCGTACGTACTAACTTCTTTAAACCTTTCAGCTAGAATCATCCGTGACCATGTTAGTCGTGTAAATTTAAGTCAATCAATTTGTGCAGCCTCCTCTTGCTATGGCAACCAGGAGCAGGGTACCATGATTGCAGCAGCAAGGCAAGAAATCTTCGCTGGTCGCGCTGCTTGCGGGAAATTCTACACGGTCACTTGCACTGGCGGAACAAATCAGGGGACTCCGCAACCTTGTCACAATGGGACATCTGTGACGGTAAAGGTTGTCGACCTCTGCCCATCATGTTCAGGTCGTGGACGTGACTTTGACTTGTCACAAGAGGCTTTTGCTGCAATAGCCAACACAGACTCTGGTCTTATTCGAATCAATTATCAACAGTACGTACCTTATTCGCTTTTTACTTTTTTTTTTTTTTTTCACCTTCCCTCTTTTAAATATATTTTTACTTCTCTATCAGGTTATTTTTAGAAGTAAAGATTGTTTGCACCTTGAGTAGCATATACTACAAGACTAATTATTCTTTTCTTATTCTCCAAATTCTCTCTCTCTCTCTTTTTTTTTTTTTATATTATATATTTGCAAATCTAAAAGATTCTCTCTGTTAGAATATCGAATAATAAATTACGTAAAAGCTACCTTAATAGGTTTTTAATAGATTTTACAATTTATTCATAAATAAATAATGACATTATTACCGAGACATGAAAAATTTACATGTCCTATACATGAATAATTTTTACTTGTTATAAAAAACTTGTTAATGCATAACTAAACCATCTTTTCTATTCCATAAATCCATCCTTTTTTTTAAAAAAAAAAAAAGAAATAATAAAACTCAAAATTTTTATTCTTCTAAATGTTGTTTTATCTTTCAGGGCTGGATAAAAAGGTTGTTGGCCCGAAGAAATAAATCTGCAGGTGGAGTCTGGAAGCTTTCTGCCCGGTGTTACGTCATCGATTCGAGTCTAAACACCGTCCACCACTTGGATCTGTGTGATAGTCGGTCGTTTACTTTCTTTTATTGCTTGTATATCCAATAACGGGCAGGACTTAATGCGATATTAATGAAGTCACAATTAGTGTACCACACAAATGAATCAGTTTCATAATTATCTGTTTAATTGCTTTTTTAATTATTATTTTTTTAGACTTTTAATTTTAATGACAATTCCAATACCGTTATTTATTTAACAGCATATTTTGAGTTTCTAAGAACACTCAACGTACAATGTGTAGATATTTATATTTTATGTTCAAAATTTGATAGAATGGACATTTTATTTACATGAAAGAAAGGTTTGTGTGTAATTTAATTAGATAAATTTTAGATGATATCAATTTTTTTTTTTTTTGGCTATAGGTTTCTTGATTTTGTTGGTTGAGTCATAAATTTTTTCTTATTAGTTAAATCTTTTAAAATATAGATATTTGCACTTTCATTTTTCAGAATTGATCATAGCTTGGACTTTTAAATCTAGACATGACATGAGGCGGACTTTGTGTTTAGGACAAGACAACAAGAGGGCCCAATTTCGGTCAGTCTATACCGAATTGCTTTGGTTACGCGCCGTGAAGAGCTTGGATCAATAACTGGATCAGATCAAACATTTGCACGTTTCAACCTATAATGAAAGTGAAATAAAAAATATTTCATTTTAAGAGGCTTCATAGTTGTTGGTATTATTCCCTGGAAGTATTAATGGTAGATTACGGTGAAGTTAACCGAAGAGGAGAAAAATAACGAAGATACGAGAATTTGTGTAGTTGTTTGCATGCACGGGTGCCTATGCTTTTAGGAGTTCTTAAGCACATCCTTATAGAAACATTACATGATAAAAGCCCAAAATCTAAATGTATCCCTCGTAATAAAATACACACATAGTAAATACTACAAAGAGAGCCTTTTCCCTTCTCCCCCAATAAAATAAACAGGATATATTATAACTAGTTTTTATAGTCACAATTTAATAATAGTTCTGCTACAAAAGTATTAGCTTAAATAAAAAAAGAAAAAGGAAAGAATCGCATTTGCATACATTGGTATCCTCCGCTTCACCTCTCTCGAAGGCAATGAACTATTCAAAGACTATACTTGTCGGGTGAAGATGGTATAGATCATTGCACTATGCAAACCTATACCTGACAAGTGATGCGCATTGAATAAACAGTAGGAGAAGAATACCTGCGCGCGTGCCTAAAATGTTTTGTCCATAAAATAAAATTCTTCCAACGCAAGGGCACAGAGCCCAGATAAGTTAAACTCGAACAGCTGGAACCTAGCAGAACCGATTTTGGTGGACCCGAAGTCCATCCGAGGGTTCAATAATTTTAAGAGGCAAAAGACCAACAAAAAAAAGAAAAAGAAAAGTCTCAGCCGACACCAGATAGGCCGGCGCAGCCGTCTAGCTAAGAAGTAAATGAGAAACTCGGTACGGTACGCAGCTGAACCAGCGACTGGCTCCACTGGACTACAAAAAAAATTCAAATTCAGGAGATAAATCTCACTGGTCCCTCCGCCTCCCGAAATAACATTATTCCTCGTCGCTCGTCGGAGAATGTATAGAGATCTCAAAATGAGAGTCTAAACATAATGAAAGATATAATTCAAATCGGCAAAGTCTAAAAATAACCAGCAAATTATCTTAAATAATGATGTTAAAAATTTGAATTTTTGGTAGATCACAAACTTTTTACTTTCAAAATTTAATTTTGAGATAGAATACAAAATTGCTTCCAAAAATTTTTAAGAAGCTCTATAATTAAGACCAAAAGCTTCTGCACCTATAATTACTTTTAAACAATCTCTTTCAAATATGTTAATTAATATTATCAAAATTCTCTTCTTCGCCATCTTCTTCCTTTTTGGTTCCCCTTTCTTCTATAAAAATACTTATATATTTTGTTAAATCAGAAATAATTTTTATGTGTTTATTAGGAAGAGAATAATCACACCCAAAAAAATGTTCTAGATATTAAATAAATTCTTTTAAATATTTTTTTCTTACAATTCTCATATTTATTAAGAAGATTTACACAAACACCAAAAATTTTATGGATATATACTTCTAAATAACTATTTTATAGAAATTATTCATAATAAATATAAAAATAATTCAAATTAAATTTTTTATTAAGAGAATTTTAATTCTTAAAAATTAGAATAGAATAAATTATTAAAAAAAACCCAAGAATCTAGTTATCTTTATTATAAAATCTTTTCTTAACAATATTATTATTTAATTTACAATTATTATGATTACACTACTATATAGTTTAATTTTTTATATTTAAGAAATTAAAATTATTTATAATTTTTTTATTTTTATAATAATTTAAACTATTTATTCTTAACTTGATTTTGTGATCGGTGAAAATATTTTGACATTAGTCAAGAAATTTTTCCTTTTTTTATTAAAATTAAATATTCTTATTTTTCAAAAATGAGGTGACACTCCTTTAAATTGTCATTTCTTAATTTTATTAAAACTTTCCTAAATAATGAGCTATAATTATAAGGTTATTAAACCCTATGAAACCCCTTGTCACAAACAATAAAAAAGTTAAATAAGCACCAAATAATGGAAATTTACTTTTGAAAATCAAGCTGATCTACAAATTGTTACTAATTATGTGAATTTAAACTCAATTGGTCCAAAATTTTAAGTGAACCAAAAAAAAAAAAATATATATATATATATATATATATATATATCTTTTAATATAAAAAGATAAAATTCAAGTTGATTTTGCCTTATACCCTTCTCCCGAAGAATGTAAAGAAAAATTAAAGATAATATTATCTGAAATCTGTAATAAAAAAGAATTTTGAAAGATGATTAGACACTTTCATATTAAGACAATATAAATCCAAAATATAATTGAGAGATGTGTAGAAACTTTTATCTTTTAAGGCATTCAGACAGAGGAAACTTGACTCAAAAAGCATTTTAAAGAATGATGATATAAGACAAAAGTTAACTGAAAAAAAAAAAAAAAAAAAAACATTTACTTATCTAAATTAAATATACTGTTAATGAGTAATCACAATAATTTGATCCGATTTTAAAAGTTTTTAAATCTAATTAACTTTAGCAATGATCTCATCCAGATTCAAAATAATTTTACTTCCGTCTGCCTCTGCTATAAAAGAAAAGAAGGAAGGCATCCTCAGCAAAAACTCCTGAAAAATGAAAGAAAAGAACGCGCATGTTTGAAAGAGAGTTATCTTCAAAGTTGTTTGATCCATTGTTTGTTTATTCAATCTTAAACGCATTCTCTTGTACCACAATCTCCTCTGAGTTAATTAATTAGCGGGCGCGTCATTCTGTTCTGCTTAATTAAGCTCAGCGTATCATAATCTAGGCTTATGGCAGTGTTTCAGTGCCAAAAACCCTTTGCAGCGGCCGTGGTTATAATGCGTGTTAGCTTCATCTTTTATTCGCCGGCACTGGGAGAGCAAGGGATTTCATCCTACTGCACTCCTCCCTATGTTCTTTAAACTTTTCAGCCCCCTCCAAGAAATTGCCTTTGTTCTTGCTTAATTTAAACATTTAAGATAAAAAGAATTCTTTTTATTAGATAATAAAAATAGATCTAAAAAAAATTTATAAACTCAATTTCTTGATCTCTTCTTTATTGTTATGTATATTTTTCTTTATAAACTTCTTCTTTTCAATTTAAAATGTTTAATCTATATTTTAGTAAAAAAAAAAAAAAACCATAATAAAAAATAACAAACACCTAATAAAATTATATGTGTATTTTATGTCTACTATTTTTTTCTTTTTTTTTTTTTTCCGTGAGTATCCATTTTTCCTTAGATGTTGCTACCCCAGTGATTAAAATTAATGTCTCCGCCACTGTGTGCTGTGACACATATCTCTGTATGTTTGTGCAAAAATTAATAAAAAGCGAGAGGTGCACGAGCCGAACGCGCAACTGTTGTTATAAATTTGTGCAGCCTCTGCTTGTTATGGCTACGAGGAGCCGGGTACCATGATTGCAGCAGTAGGGGAAGAAATCTTCGCTGGTCGCGCTTCTCGTCGGAAATCCTACCCGGTCACTTGCACTGGCGGAACAAATCAGGGGACTCCGGATCCTCTGTGACGGTAAAGGTTGTCGACCTCTGCTCATCATGTTCAGGTCGCGGACGTGACTTTGACTTGTCACAAGAGGCTTTTGCTGCTATAGCCAGCACTGAGTCTGGTGTTATTCAAATCAATTATCAACAATACGTAGCTTACCGGCTTTTTACACCCCTTTCCTCTTTTATTTTATTTTATTTTAAATTTAGATATATTTTTAAATTTTTACTATACGTTTAGAAGTAAAGATTGCTCGCACCTTGAGTTGTATGTATTACAAGACTAATTATTTTTATTTTATTCTTGAAATTATCTTTTCAATATATTCACATATCTCAATAATTTTCTATTATTTATTAAAAATAAAAAAATAATTTAATCACTTCTTATAAATTTTATAATTTAAATATATATAAATTATGATATTATTATAAAATTCTCATTATATTATAAAAATTTTATTAATATACATCTAAATTATTTTATTTATTTTTTAAAAAAATTAAAAATTAAAATTTTAATTTCATAAAATGTTATTTTATTTTTTAAAATTTTAATTCGTAATATTTTATTTTATTTTATTTTTTGGTAAATCTCACTGGTTTAAACAATTTTAAATTTCATATAAATATATAGTTATTAAATTTATATATTTTATTTTTTTTTATTTTAAAAATCAATAAATATAATTTTTTTATGATTAAAAAATTCTTTTACGTGGATGATCTGATAAAATATTATTTTTAAATTTATTTATTTTTTTATTATTAAACGTAGTTTTCTTGCTGGTTAATGGTAGGAATTGAGGGGTAGGAGTAGGAGCTTTTCGAGTCACATTTGAGCGAGTGACATGGTCGGAAAATCCAGTGTTATCTCCGTTTGGGTCACTTACAAATCGATTCCCAACAGTGCCTTTGGAATGCCATTCTTGTACGGTGAAAATTACAAGATATAGCACGCGGTGGCAATAGCAATATCCAAATTCACCATGAAAATGACTCTTTCTTGGTTTTCTAATTGGGAAGTCAACTAGTCTTTCACCCTCGCATTGCTTTCCTAACATTTGCGATTAGCAGCAAAACCCCACTTCTTAGCTTCTATTTTCAAAAGCCCACCCAATTTCGTCCATAAAGCCCCCCTGAATAATCAATGCCCTGCATTTGATTAAAACACAGTAAAAATAACTCAATGAACCCAACTGTGCGCAGTGGTCCGAAGTGTCCATAAGTGACGGCGGAAAAATTGTAAACTTTTCATTCGGTTAAAAAGGAGGGCTTAAAATAATAATAATAATAATAATAAAATAAACCGAATCAAAGGAAACCTTAAAAACGAAGTAAATAACAGAGCTTGAGGAAGATCAAAGCAACAGAAAATTATATCCACCCAGCACCCCAAACATTTTTTTCCTTGTCAGAAGAAAGGGAAAAAAAATAAAAAGGTGAAAATAACTCATCCGAAAAATAAAACAAAAAACCAATAACATGAGTACCATTCTTACGGAGAGAGAGAGTCAACAGGCGCGTTCGAGGGAAAGCGAACAAATCCCGCATCCAAGAAAGGCACAAAGAAATAAAACCCCGTGGATTGACTTAATAATGTACACAAACACAGATAGAGAGATAGAGAGAGGGAGGGACAATCCAGGTAAAAAGAGGAATATTGAGAATGGAATTATCAAAAATATGGAAATGGCGGACAAGAAAGATACGTATTAGCAACAGTTCCCTAGCAAATAGCGAAGAATGGCATAAAACTACAGCTTTCACTTTGAGCTTGCACATATTCTCTTCCTTTCCCGGTTCCATTCCCCGTCTGTTTTGGTAATAATACGAAGCCCCCCCCCCCCACCCCCCCAAAAAATAATAATATTACAACAAGAATAAGAAAAAAAAAACCTTTATTATCAAATATGTTTTTTTTAACACTATTTCATCTCTTATTTTGAGGTAAGGTTTAATGATTATAAATGAGTTGCAACAATTCTTACAAATTGTAAAACAAATCCTCCATGAATTAGAGTGGGATCTAATGTTCGTTTCCAAACAAAAATGGCCATTCGCTGATTAAATTGGGCGTCCAAATGCATTAAAAAGATAAACGGGTGGCGGACCCGCCAAACCCACGAGAAAGGCGGAGACTAAGTTAAACGTCGTGGAGTGGTCTCATTAGACACCGTTGAATTTGGATTTGAAATGATAGTTGTTGTTGTTGTTGTTTAAATTTACCATTAACTATTAGATTGTTTAAAAATAAAAAATAAACACAGCTTATACACAGTACTTGTTGGGGGGGTGTGTTTTGGGCTTGCTGCTTGCTGGCCCCATCAGGTGGTAAATCATGTCCCCACCACCACGTGGGAGTCATCAAAGCACTCCAATACAAATGCCTTTGTTAGAATATTTTGCGGAATTTCAACCCTACGACATCTCCCAGCTAGCTAGTAGAAAACCTAGTAGCAGCAGACCGCTTATAATTTAAGGGCTAACAGACAAAAGTGGCACCAGAAAATAATGCTTACTTAAGGAGGGCGATGCAGAGGTATCAATTCATCCTAATACACCCCTTTGACTGCATAAATTAGGAACACAGAGGTTTAAAAAAGTCCAATTTAATTCATATTTTTTCTCAAAATATATATCAAACAAAAGACTAAAATTAAAATTCAATTACTAAATCAATTAAATTAAATTACACACACATATATATATATATATAGCACTCAATTACAAACAAGCTGTAGAAGAATAGTCAATTTTTGAAGCCACAAAAAGGACGAGTAGGTTTTTCAGGCTTCCCGGGGCTTGGGCTAATTCACATCTATTCAGGCTCTATGCATTGGAATCCAGACCGCCACACAACGCGTAGAATACTGATTTCTCGAATCCCACAATGGCCCATGAAGAAACTAATAATTCAAGGCCCCTTTCAACAATGCCCGCAGCAGTCAATCGGCCGGCAGCTGCCCACCACACCTTGGATGGGCTAGGAAGTTCTTAAAGTGAAATAATAAAGGAAAACGAATATCTTAAAAAGAAAGAACCCAAGCGTTGTCCCGCAAATCAAAGTGCATTCAACGGGCAAGGTCAGTCATCCCTACCCGTCAATTATTTTTCACTTAATAATTTGTTGATTTCCCAGACATAAATGAATATTAACTAAAACAGAACTGGTTGATATTCGTTGTCAACTAGAAAACAATAAAGAGAAAACTCAGAACTTGAAAATGGCAGCACCACTTGATGGCTTTGATGCGAAAACATAGAGGCCAAGGTCATTGTTATTGATTACGCCTCTCTCAATCCTTGATTGGTAGAACTTTTCCTGACAGCAACAATACAGTATTTATCATTAGCATCTATTGTTCTCGAATATAGCCGTCTTTAGCCTTTTGAATGGAGAAGTTTGCAGTCAAAAATATATGAGTACCTTCAAATTGAGGATGAACTGTGGAACAATGCCCTCCTTCACCAAGGCAACAGCGCAGCCACCCCATCCAGCACCTGTAAGCCTTGCCCCTAAAGCATTGTGATCCCGGCAAATCTTTACAAGTTCTTCCAACTCTGGGCAGCTAGTTACAGACAAGAGCTAGGTACTGTCAGCATGGTACAGCAACATTACATAGGCATGTCTTTACTAACTTGCTCTGAAGAGAGGCAGTAGTCACAAGGAAATGCAAATACACGAAGTCCACTGAGATCTGTCAAATTGCTAGTAAGACAATAGAAAATGCAAACGACCTTGCAATGTCCCCCAATATATCAGTATTTCATACACCCAGACTTCCGGTGGATGGTCATGAGGTGATAAAGACCACAAGCAGTCTTGCAGCGTCCAACTTTAGCAGATGCAATTTTAATACTGCCCTTTTCTTATTAGAAGAGAATGAAAGCCAATATCACACAGAATGTAAGCAAAAGCAACTGAAAGACATTCATTTTCATGCAACTTAATTATTCTTCACCTGAAGCACATGGTCTTTATTTTTTTACAAATTTTCATTAATTATATTGAGCAAAATTTCCAATGTTTTTACCCAATATTAGCACTGCAAAATAAATAGATACTTATTTAAATCTTCCACATGGTTCATGATGACATCAGCCAGTATGTTAGTGTAATAATTTTTGTGTGTGCATTCTGGAACGTGAACTTGACCATCTGTACCTGCACTCATACAAGACACTACAGCTATGGTGGCTTTCATTCATAAGGTTGCCCAATTTCTTTAGCTTGTCCTCATCACTGCAAAAGAATTCCTAATGTGTTAATACCACAGAAAAGGTAGAATGTCATGCCTACAGCTTTTAATTGAGGGAATTTAAGCTAATACCTAGCTTAGATTAAGTTTAGGGCACACCTTAAATTTGATGACACAGTGTCCTTGAATGCATAAACCCGCTTGGCTTCAGAGTAGACATGAACAGCTCTCTGTAAATAGGATCATGTCAAAATTGACTGGTGGATGGAATTTGCCAGAAACTACAAATATGAAACACTGGTTTCCGCTAAGCAAAGTAATCAGATAAATATGATATTTAAGTACTTATTCCTATTGGATATTATAGGAATCCCATTTTTATCCAATTTGGAAACAATAAGTAAATATCTTGCACCTTGGTCAATGTCAACAAATATTCTGTTTTAGTACAATCATGTAACAAAAGATGGTATAAATTGGTAGCCCAATTTTAGACATAGAACACAAGATGTATTCCCAGACGCAACAATGTAAGAGCTGTACATACTAACTTGGCGGCAAAATGTGGTCATAAAACAATGTAAAGCAATTGCCAGCTGAAAATATAGATCTTACCTGATGCAACTTAAAATTCTTGGCTGCTTTTAATACATCCAGAGAAGTTGAGGACTCGCTGAAAATTGATGAAAGGCTTTCCTCCGTGATTTTCTCAATCTCTTCAACTGTGTACGGTCCCTCTTTCAAGAACTCCTGCAACATATACAACAGATGATACACACAATGCCATTTAAAGTATGACCACAAAGGCAATAATGTACATATAAATACATGAACATATAATCATATAGCTTGATCCAAAGGAAACCAAGTGGGACACATCCACATATTATGCACCACATAAAAATGAAAAAACAAATAAGAGGAAAAGAATCGAGAACTTATAGTACCAAGTACCTTAACAGCAGTGACAGGATCAGGAGAACCACGACTGCCAGCAAATGTTACACACAAGCCCTCGACATCAGAAAGAGTTTTGACTTTTGATGTTGCCTCTTGAGGTCTCATTCCCAGCTTTATTCCAAGCACAATCTGAGAAAGCATCCCAAAACAGCAGTGTCAGGACCCATAAATTTCTAGTGGGTCAAAATTTGCCAATATTTGCAAGTTGTAAACCGGAAAAGGAGGGTGGTCACTATCCAAGATTTTCTGTAAATTAGCAATTTTAATCATACAAGGAACATTCACAAAAATTAGTACCATCAAGTGTCTATGTGCAAGTAATGCTTACAGCAGCAAGTCGACATTCAACAACTCTGTTATTGTAATTTGTTGCAGCGGTAACTGCCTTCTGCGATTCTGCCAAAGAATTTGCTATCACAAATGTTCCACCATCAGGAAGTTCCACATCAGTTGCATGAATGGGGTTGAAATCAATAAGTTCTGCAAACCCAGTTTTTGCCATGACAGATATTGCCTGGCACAAAAAAAAAAAAAGGGTTAAATGTGTTCTACATGCTCAAAAAGAACTTTGCATATTCAGTTTCTACGTCATTCTGGATGGATCCTACAATCAATAAATTTTGAGAATGTCCTATCAAAGCAATAATAGATCAAACCAACTCCAACACTGTGTATCGACCCAAATTCCAGGTTCTTGCTGACAGCCAAGACAAACCAGATCACATGATCACTAAATATGTTGACAAGGCTGACACAACTCATAGAAGCCATCTCAAAGTTCTTCCAAATGCAATAATTACAAGGAAAAAAGAAAGAAGAGAACCTTTTTCTTTTTGAAAAAGCAAATGATGTTAAAAGGTTCATGCAGTGTCATAAGAGAAATGCACGTTAAGAAAAAATATGTTGAGACTTTGAATGTAGAATATTAACCTGGTCCATTCCACCAGACTGTGTTCCAATGTGCCTTTCGCATTGACAAGTCAGTTGGGCAAGTTCTTTCTGTTACACAGGAACATCTTGGAATTCAACTTAAAGGGCATAAAAAAATAAAAATAAAAATAAAAGAGAGAGAGAGAGAGAGAATGAAAAGTAAAGAGTAGTAACCCCAATACTATTTCTTCTCTATCTTTTCTATTTTGACTCTTTCTTTGTCTTTTCTATTCAGTAACATCTCACGAACCTCGATCCTCCTAATTCCCTTTTGAAAATAGCTCACAACTAAATATCATGGCTTGTTTCACTTTTGCACAATATAATTCTAATATTGAATTTTTTTTTGAAGGGACTGAGAAGCCAAATACTACACATACTCAGTCCAGCATAGATTTCTGAATCATAGTCACACCTTTGGAAAGTTCAGAGAAAAAATAGCCATAATAGCAATTGTAGCTGAACAGACAAAAGCTGCAGAACTTGATAGACCAGAACCTACATTATGAAAAATTCAAGTCAATTTCTGCATGTAGGAAAGAAAATATCCTTTTAATATTAACTTCGACTAGCATAACCTGTCGGAACAGTGCCATCAATAAGGACATCTAGTCCAACAGGGACACCAATATCCATTCCCTTTGATTTAGCATATTCATAAAAACCTTTGTACCTGGAGAGCACATAATGATCAGTATCCCATATATACTAACATAAATTTGTTTGAGGCAATAATAACTACAGATTGGATGTCCTACCCGCAGATAAAATAATGGCCCCATTTGTGATTTTTCAAGTCGATCTCCTGCACAGATTAGATTATAAGGTGAAAACACAAAATAGATTATGAGCAACAGTGAGAAACCAAGTTCCAATAGACACAAGCGAACAATGAAGTCAGCAAGTTGATGGCAAACTGAGATAATGAGCAAAGCGGAAAAAATGGAAAATTTTATTTGCAAGTTAAAAATGCTTTCCCATTTACTTTTCCATACCTTGCCACAGAAGAATGGTACTTAATGGAAATTATTATAATCTACTTATTATTCCTAAACTTTTGCATCCCAAAGCAATTGAACCCTAATAAACTGCATACTGCTGTGCCCCGCCCCTCTCCCCTAATTTTTCTTTTCCAGGTGAATAATCTCAGGTCATATAAAACATCTCAATATCTTCAACCCACAATTAACGGGCAATTCCAAGCAAAGGTGACCTCCATGTGAGATCGGATATCAAAAACAATGCAAACAGAAGGATTAAGATAGCTGAGTGATAAATGTACAAATGAAGATGACAATTGCACGGTTAAAGAAGACCTGGTCAGGATCGGCAGGATAAGAGCACAATGTGTACTTAGCGTCATTGACATTAGCGATCCGTAGAGACTTCTGGGCATCTTCTGCAGCATCGTGCTTTCGAATGGCCACGATGGTGTCTTGCCGGATTGCCATTGGCAGCACCGAGTACCCCTCATAGTCAATGTGCTCTCCAATCAAATTCACTCTCCCTGCAACCCCAAACGCAAAAACAAGAAACCAATCAAACATCAACACTCAATCTCCCCCTCATATCATCATCAATCTCTCCCTCTCTCTCTCTCTCTCTTCCCCCTCTCTCTCCCTCTCTCTCTCTCTCTACACACACACGGAAAAAAAACTCACAGCTTATTATTATTATTATTATATCTTTTTTTTTCGACTCCTGACGTCATAGTTCACTTAAATGTAGAATTTCCAACAACAGTGTTTAATCAAAAAGTCGTAAAATTAAACTCATGATTGATCGTAAAAGTTCATTGAATCTTCAACGCTGTCGTTTTCCCGGAAACCAAACGGAAGGAGTGAAAAAGGTTTGATTACAATGACCTGGAGACCGAGCAAACATGTCAGGGGGGTGACCGAAGACCTGGAGAAACTTTAACTTCAATCTATCGAAACGAAGCTGTGCCTCTTCGAGCTGAGACCCATCTCCATAAACTGGCTCCAGCGTCGAGTAAATCGGGATTGGCAGCTCTTCGTGCTTCGCCATCTCTCTACGTTCCGCTGATTTGGTTTTCCCCTTTTATTTCAAATCCTCTGGCTCACATACAATACGCCAGTAGATCACGCTCGGAGACCCAGACAGACCAGAAGCGTATAATTATTGGAAATGGCGATTAGCCGTGTGACGTGACGATTGTTCTTTTTAATGATTATTTTTTATTTTTTTGCCGGGTTAGAAGGATTTTAATTACGAAAAAACAGGAGCTTTGATTCGATGAGATAAAGCCGATTGCCTTCCAAGTCACAGTCTATCCTTATAACCGGCTTTTCTTTAGGATTAAATCCCAACTTTTTAGTACCTTGACGACTGGGTGAAAATTTAAAATTATTCAGTATGAGACATCTCAACCTGCCTTTTTTAAAGGTGAGTAATCACTATTGGATTGTGATTGTTATTAACTAATCAGACTTAATTTGATTAATCATAGAAAAGAAAAACCCTTGGAAAAAGATTAGTAAAGGTCTTAAATCTTTAACTCCCTCAATTTCAATGAATATAAATTTTAAGATGATAAAGATAGATCACATGATTTGATAGTATAATTGTAAAATTTTAAGAACATAAAAAAGAAATATAATTTATAAATAAATATTTTATAAATATTAACTCATTAATAATAACAAAAATTATAATAATTCTTTTATCATATAAGAGAAATTTCTCTATTTTTTTTATAATTGCTAACTCAGCTTTGACATGTAACTAAATAATAAATGAAACAATTATAATTATTTTAGTCCATTAATAATATAAAATTAAATTATAATTTTAAAATTTGAATTAATATTTTTTTTTAATATCTTATCTCAAAGAAATTTAAGTGTGATGGTTTCGTATATGACCCTAGAGTTATAAAATTATGTGATTTGGATGGAAATTTTAGCAATCATAGTAGACTAATAGAAACATGATCCTATGCTAAAATTAGGTTTTTTTTTTTTTTTTTTTTAAAAAGACGGAAACAAGGCCTATGCTTCGCTTATTGTATCCGGATGAGGATTGAAGTGGATCACACGTCAAGGGAGAAAAAGGAAAAATGCAACTCAAATATTTCTGCATGTCTATGAAACAAATGAAATATGCCAACTACAACTTCCATGCTAAAGCCAGAAAACCCCGAATCCTTAATAAAAACCAAAAAAAAAAAAAGGGGCCCGCCGTGTTTTTACCTGCAGGGCTGATCCAGTTATCCATACATTTCCCTCGACACACTGCAGGTTCCATTTATACATGCACTGGGGCATTGACTGATTAAGGCCGGGCCACCGGTTATACGTTACATTGCACTATCTTCCTGTTCGGCTTAGGCTTTTGGAACCAACCAGGGCTTCAGGTGGACAAATAGAAAAAGAGCTGGACCATGCCAGATCGCCAAAAGTGAGAGACTAACTACTTTAAATTGTCGGTCTAAGTTTTACCTCAAATTGTTTTAATGACAATCTTATTTGTAAGAACAAATTTCGTAAATAAAAAGTTCAATTATAGGTTAAAAAAGAGGTTACTTTTAGTACCATAGTTAAAATGTAGACTAAAAATATTATAAAAATTTAGAATATTTTATTTTATTTTATTAAAAGTTGAATAAAAAGCTACAAAGCAAAAAAAGGAAAAAAAACCCCAAGTGGTGGGCTTAACCTTTTTTCTTCTTGTTGAACCAAAGAAACCACGACTTTCATTCCACCAGCCGTTACAAAAGACAGTCGACAAAAAGCCCTTCCAAAGCATATCTGGGAACCAGTCAACCCAATCGCAAGGGCAACTACCCTCCCCAACAGCCTTAGCGACACAATCGTTTAGCCTCTTTAATTCTAGACAGCCTTCCTCTAAGACCCACCACAATGTTCGTTTCTGTTCTGCATGTTTTCTGGAGACTAAATAAAAAATAAATTTGTAAATTTAATATTAAAATTTAATTTAAAAGTTTAAAATATATTTTTTTTACTTATATATTATTTATTCATTATTTTTATTTTTAATATAAATTTTTTTAATCACACAAACTTTTGTGTTAGGGATGTGTTGAGTGGCCGAAACATATTTCTAGTAGCTGTTGTTAGCCGAGGTTTGGATGAGGCGACGGTGGTGGTTCCTGCTTCTGATAGCCTTAATATCGATCCCCCTTCTATATCGGTTTCTTGCCTAGGCATTTTACAGGATTAATTACTGTCCTAGTGTTATCTTCTTGGCTTAATTAGTTTCGGTCCACTGTTTGCGTTCTTATTGAAATTGCATCTTTGGTGATGAGGAATGAAATTGCAGGGTAATTAAGAAAGAATTGTTCCACATGACGTCAAATGTGGTGTTCACGAGAGTTGATGATGAACTAGATTTGATGGCAATGAAAGGTTTCATACCCTGAACTTGATTTTGATACCCATAAAAAATAATTAAAAAAATAGCTTTAAATATTTTCAAAAATTTCTATGTAATTTATTTATTTTTACGTATAATAATAAATGCTAATTTGATTTATCTCGGTTAACAAAATTTTTGCTATTAAAATTCCAAACTGAATCGCAAATGTTTTGCGCAAGTTTTTGTTAGAAGAACTTTTTTCTACACAATTTTTTATTTAAAAGTTTTCGTAAAAACACAAAAGGTAACAATTCATTTGAAATTCGAAAATTAAAATGATAAGTCATATTTATAACACCGTACACCTTCTAGACCACTCCTTTGATGAAATTTATTCCGCTGATTATGGTCAATTGAGTGCACAAAACCCAAATCACAGTGTAAGCGTCAATACGTGAGCGCTCCCTCTTTAAGGGCGGGAAAGCTGAAAACCTAAACCTCAACACTTTCACGTAACCGTCCATCCCCGCAGATAGGCGCAGAGTCTCTGCGCGGAAATGTTACCTCCGCGTCAGAACTGAGTTAGAAAATTTCCTTCGGTAGGGAAAAAAAAAAAAAAAAAAAACTAAAAAGGAAACCAACAATGACGGCCGGAATCACAATTGTCGAACGCTCCACCACCAAACGAAATCACCGCCTCTACACCGTCGACTTCTTTGGCACTAACATCTCCGTCACCGTCACGCCTTCCGCCACGGCCGCTCGGAAATGGCTCAGTTCTTCTCTTTACTTGCACCGCAAGATCATCCAGAATCTCGTCGTCGGTCTCGGGGTCCAGTGGAACCCGTCGAATGGCAACGATCCTCCCGCCGACACTCTCCAGCTCTGCGTCGGAAGTCGGTGCCTGATCTTCCAACTCTCTCAAGCCGACACCGTTCCGATCCTCCTCCGCCGCTTTCTGTTGAACGATGACTTCACTTTTGTCGGAATCTGGAATGGCGCGGACAAGAAGAAGTTGTGGATGACGGATCACAACTTGGAGATTCACAGGCTGCTGGACTTGAGAAGATATGTGGAGACTGATGATGGATACAGTCTGCAGAGGGCTCCGGTGGAGGAGATTGTGGAGGAGTGCCTGGGTTTCAAAGGAGTGAGATTGGAGAAGCATATCAGTATGAGTGATTGGGATGATTATCACCTCAGCGATGATCAGGTTTTGCAGGCTTGTGTGAAAGCGTACGTAGCTTTTGAGATAGGCAAGACCTATTCTGCTTGGTCTTTTTGATGGTCAAGTATGGTTTGATCATTACAGCTTGATTTTCCTTGTTTTTTTTTTTTTAATGTTTAGAAGAAATCCACGCTGGTTTTGGTTACCATAATCAACTGGACCTTTTCCTGGTTACTTTGCCAAGTGAAGTTGTGCAGTGATTTGGGGAACTTTTGTATGTTTCGTCTCCTCTTTTTGCAGAGTCGTTATGCGCGTTTGTTCAGAATCGTTCTAATTTCCAGAAACTCTTGATCTAGCTTTTCTCTTGATCTTGTTTGGAGTTTTCGATGAATGGGAAGGCTGCAAAGTCGTGTACTGCTTTTGATCTGTGGTTTCGTTTCGGTGATAGTTGTTTGTCTTGGCCAATTAATTGCTTGAGCACGATACATCTTTTGCACGGTTCTATGTCGGCCATAGACCAGCCATTTAAACCTCGTCACAAAATGGTGAAGCCTTTGGTCTCTTATGGAAGAAAATTGATTGTAGCCACGGATAATTCTTTAGCCCTCCAATGGTGACTCGTCACTACACAGTCCACCATCCACTGCACATCCATCACTAGCTACCACGGTAGCTCTCCTTTAGCTGTTAATAGTAGCGGGAAAGCTAGAAAACCACGTCCACGGCGTAAACTCTCCAACAAAATGATGGAACCGTCATTCACGGTCACCGAAAGAACCGTTTTCACACGAAACTGCCATTTCTTCAGTGTCTTTTTCTTTGGGGCATTTCCATCTCCATCGCCGTTACCTCATCCGCCTGTGTAGTAAAGAAATGGCAAGTTCCACTCTGGGTCTCAGCAGCCGCAGTCGCCGTTATGGCCGACTAGTCATCGGCATCAGAGTACAATGGAGTCCATCGAATGGCAATGACCCTCCCGCCGACACCCTTCAGCTTTGCGCCGGCTCCCGGTGCCTGATTTTATGGCTCTCCCAGTCCGACACCGTTCCAGTCCTGCTGCGCCGCTCTTTTGACCGACAGAAACATCTTTGTGGGTATCTGGAACGGCGCCGACGTGAAGAAGCATTGGATGTCGGAACACAAGCTGGATGTTCACGGGCTTTTGTACTTGAGGAGGTATGCAGAGACTGTGGACGGAGAGAGTCTCCGTAGGAGTTCAGTCTAAAGGATTGTGAAGGAAAGGATTTGCATGCTTGGGAGCTCTCACTTAATTCATCAAACGAAGCTGTTCTAGAGGTGATGAATATCGGTTTAGGCTGTTCTTACCATGAAAATGTGCTGCTTGCAGAAGAAATTTTAATTGCTTGATACGAGGAGTTTATTTAATTGTGGTTTAAATGGACCGGGATTTTAAATCTATGCTATAAATAAATAAAGAGATACTCTATGGTGTATTTATTTTATGGATTTTTGAAAAAAAAAAAAATTAATTGGACTATCAAATGATTAAACAAAGAATAAACAAATGGATCCGAGCCCACCAAACCATGCATTCTTCAACCAGGCCAGGCCAGGCCAGGCCGATCCTAAATAACAAGTCCAAGGCGCATCTCACTAATCGTTCACACAGGCAGCCATCAAGCATTACTTCAACCCGGTCTGCTGCTACTCCTTTTCTCCCGACGGGGCAGAAAATAATAAAAATAAGAAGTAAAAAGGACCACTCGCGCTCTCGCTCAGTCTTCTCTGTCACTCTTCTTCTCTTCTCTGTAATTACAATAATCTTCAGGAGTTCTAGGGTTCCCTTTATAATAGTATATGGATAGGCACAGAGGTGACCGCCACGGTGGTAATGACGGTGGCGACAGCGATAGTAACTATAGCCAAGGCTCATACCACAGTCTTCGCCCTTCCCGCTTCTCCGATGGCCCCTCCCGTGGTCTCTCTCGCTTCTCCGACGGTTCGTCTCGATTCTCCGATGGCCCTACCGGCCACTACTCTGACGAGGAAGCCAATCCTAGCGGCATCTATAACCGTCGCCGTAGCCCCAGAAACTATCGTGGTGGGGGTCGCCGTTCCTTTGAAAGCCCTCCGCATGGTCCACGTGGTGGTGGGTTTCCACCAATGGGCGGCAGCGATGGTGGAGGATTTAGGCCAATGGAAGGCGGAGGTGGAGGTTTTGGGCTTAATTTCCGGGAGCCTTTACCACCTTTGTCATATCGTTCTCCTCTCTCGGGTCATAAAAGGGGGTTTGGCCGAGGAAGTCCTGGTGAGCAGATACAAGTTTTATGTCTTTCAGTTGGTTTATTCATTGATTGGTGTTTGTGAATATATCATAACTCTGGGATTTTGATGACGAGCTGTGACTTGAGCTTTCGTTGGAGTTCCTTTTGGTGTCATTTGAATTTCCGTTTTTCCTACCTAGAATTATTTGTTTCCCGCATATAGTGTATTCAGTAGGGTTTTAGGGCCCTGCAGGGTCCTCCTGGAATGTCATGCTTGTGAAGTTCAGGGGAATTAACATATCGTTGAACATACTTGTATCCTAATCCATGAACTTCTTAGAATATTTTTGTTTTGTCTGTGAGAAAATACTCTTTCAACGGTGTATAGTAATAGCATGATAAGTGGTTAACTGTGCTTAAATGTAGTTAAGCTTTGGGTTGGTTTGGCTTTTTGCTCAACTAGTGTTAAGAGCATCAGTATGTGATGAAAGTGTAACTCTACAAAGTACAATTTGTTGCATGGTTTTTGTTTCCTAATTTTTATTATACTTTATCATGAATATTTTTGGTGCTAGCACCTTTCTGCATCACTTCCCAAGAGTTGAAATATTTTCCAGCAACTTTCCTTTGGTATTCTGCTCATCTTTGGTCACTTCAGACACCCTTTAGTCTCCATCATGATTCTCATAGTATCATATGCTAATACACTTTGGAATCTGTTGATTTTCTGCCACTGTGAAATTTTATTAACTTAAGTTGCTTTATGAATATAGCTCACCTATATTACATTTCACTTTCAATTGAGGCTTTTAATTTACCTCAGTCAACTTGCTTATCATTTGTGCTTTTGACCTTTTGTACATGCTTGTAATCAATTTTTTCATGGTTTTCCTCTTTACATGCTAATGATTTCATTATGTTCAGATCGTTTTGACAGTAGTTTTGCCAAACTCTTTGTGGGATCTGTTCCAAGGACAGCAACTGAAGCTGATGTAAGTCACATTTTTAAATTAAATGACCGTCAAACCATGTTGGACTCATAATTGGAGATTTCAAAGCATGTGCAAACACATGGACATTTGTCTATTTGGAAAGATTTGTGGTTTGTAGCATGTAACTGGATTCCTTCTTATTTACAAAGCCTTTTGCTTCTATTCTGCCATTTCTTGAAATCTCACTTTTGATTCAAATTGTGGTTTAATGAATGACTAAGCTCTCTCACCTAGCTGAAACAGAAAAAAAAAAAAAGGATTAGATTCAATCTGTGATTTTGTATTTTTCTGCCTTTCCTTCTTCTTTAGAGGTCATCCTTTGGCATGGTTCTCACTGCTTAAATTGAGGCATAGTTCTGTTGGCTTTATTGCTTCCTGGACGCAGAAATTTAATCGTTTCATTTTGTTTTCCGAAATCTCATGCTCGACTTGTGTCTTATTATGCTTCTAGGAATGTTCTACTCTTTGTTCTTCTCTCTTTTGCTTTACATTTTTTAAATCTTTTTTTCAATTAATTTTTTTACATTTAACAATTCGGTGCCAGATTCGGCCCTTGTTTGAAGCACATGGACATGTGATAGAGGTTGCATTGATCAAAGACAAGAGGACAGGGCAACAACAAGGTACATGCAATTGTTAGTTTACATCTTAATTGTAATTCATACCCATGGTGTTTCAGGTTATCTAAGAGGCTGAGTGGGACCAAAGTATGCTCATATTATCATCTAAGCTTGATTTTGCAACAAGTTTTGGGCTTGTTGGTTTTATGCAACTCTATTTATGTGTACGTCCTGTCAAAATGGGAAGGCAACCCATGTCAACCTAATGGAGCCAATTTTTGTGTAGCAGTTGGGAATTGGAAGATGATTAGATCAACCTTTTTTCCTAGTGGCTGCAGCGGTGGTGACATACCCTACAGCTCATTTGTCATGGGAGTGTCTGCTGCCATACTGTAGCTGTTTTCTCTTGGGAAGCTTAGTTGTTCAGATGTTGTAAATATAGTGACACAAAAATTGTGTTTGTTATTTTTTTGATGTGAGTTAAATACAATGTAGAATGAGAAAATTTCGTAAATTGTTCATATGTTGGTGAAAATGATGGAGTCTTCAACTATGAATGGCTTGGGATGTCTATATGCAATTGTTAAATTGTCAGTTGAGATGAATCTAGAATTTGGAGTTGTTCTTACATTTAGTTGAATGTCTGCACTTGTTTTGTTCCCTTACAAGTGCCTTTTGGCAACTATGGAGCCATTGGGTATTTCCTCTAGTGGTTTATTGATTGCATTCTTTTCTACTTCTGAGGAAGCTGGTTGAGCAAGTATTAATACTTGAATGTGATGGAGGTTTTTTTGGTTCTTCCTGGAAGTAGGATGCTGCAAATTGGAGCTCATGGTTTTTGTTCTTCTGTCTGAATGTGGGTTGTGACAGTCAATAGTGATTGCAAGCTGATGAGTTATTTTTTCTTGGATAACATGAAGATAACAGGATAATCATAGCTTATGATTTAATTCCTTCCATGATGAATGTGAATGTGACATATATACAAGATATTATGCTAAGAAATGTGATCTACTTAAACAATTATGTAGCTGATGTGTGTGGAATGTGTATTCATGGGTAGTATTAATGTTTAGCAACAATTGTATGCCAGATAGTCTGTATTAGCTCTTAGCAACAACTGTGTCAGATGGTTTGTGTTAATGTTTAGCAATTACACATGTTGGATTGTCCTATTCATTATTTAAATTCTCGGTTATCTGCTGGAATCCAGCTATTGAAAGCCATTTACATTTACTTTTGGAACAAAGAGTCCTTCTTGGAAATTGAATGGTTGAACTTATGGACCACATTCCATTGTTGTGGATCTGTTTAAGTTTCTGGGAGGTCCTGGTAAAATGGTTTATATGCTGGTGTCATGGATTTCTTCTTGTGGTCTCCTTACCATTTAAATTTTTGTACTTATCGCTATAGTGTGCTTAGTTGATGGTTACCAGTGAGATTGTTCTGAATGGTGACCTCCGTGGTTGTCTGACTAAGATAGCTTCAAAGAGTGTTTTCTGTACATAATCTTTTGATGGAATTGCATATGGAAACTCAAAATCTTGTGCTTTAGAGTGAGCATTGACACCATTTATACATGGGATCTTAATGGACAAGCTTGTAATAGCATGTACCTGTGGTATACTTAGCACCAGTGCCCTTTGGGTACCCTATCTGTGGTACATTAGTTCTTCTCCATCAGAAGGAACCAACAGAAGAACTTATGTAACATATAGCTGTGGCATTGGGGGTGCTATATGTCATTGCACAGTTGTTCACTAAGATACTCAGTTGTTGTTTGAAACTAAAAACCTGTTTTTAGTGATGGTTTTCCATATTGGAGTGGGGGGAGGGGGATTGGGAGACTGCGATAAGTTGTTGACTATTCTTTTGGGTCGTTGAAACTTGGTGCTTCTCAAAGTTTCTACTTTTTCCTTCTGTACTGAGGGAGGATGCTCATTGACTGATCATCCCTTAGATTTTGTGTGAAAGATATGCATGCTTTTGGATGTCTCTTTGATAGCTTTGTGGTAGGGGAACACTATCAAAGGCTCCATGAGAATCCGTATGTATGGCAATGATTCATTTCATTCTTGCTCCTTTCCCTTCAGTTGGACTTCTTGACATGTTTCACATTCCTGTGAGATGAATGGATTGATTGAATTGCCTCTGTAGTTTTTATATTGTGTAAATAATGTTCTATAGTGCTGTTTTGGTTGAGAAACTGGATTCTTGTTTTGCGTTCCACGTAAACAGCACTGAGCTTGTGTATCCCACAGGAACATAATACAAGTAAATAGGTGGCATTGTAATTGCTTGTTTGTATCATCCTTAGAAGGTAAGGTATGAAAATAGATGAAAAAAACCCTTGCTCATGCAGGATGCTGTTTTATTAAATATGCGACCTCAGGAGAAGCTGATAGGGCCATCAAAGCTTTGCACAATCAACATACTCTGCCTGGAGTAAGAATTCGTGCTTGCATCTAATTTTGTGTGCCATTATAGTGGTTTCACATGTTAAATATACTTTTTTTTTTATTTTTTTCATTTTTTCAGGGAGTGGGACCTATCCAAGTTAGGTATGCTGATGGTGAAAGGGAACGTCTGGGTAATGATTCATACTTAGTTGAAGGCCTTTCCTTTTGTTGTATCTGCACTTTTGTTCCTAGCATATTTTGTTATTTCTCTTTTCATCTTCATAGCTAAATTGGTTGTCTTCCTTTGGCAATTTCTTATCCTGGGTGCAATTTTTCTACAAAACTTGGACTGGATTTTTCATTTTAACACCTTACAATTCTGATTACGGGTATTTCCTCTTTCATTGTAGGGGCAGTTGAGTATAAATTGTTTGTGGGTTCATTGAACAAACAAGCCACTGAAAAGGAAGTTGAGGAAGTATGTCATATATGCCAATGTGTTCTATCATATTCTGCTGACCTTTTAAAATCCAGCAGTCTTCAGCAACTCTTCCCCCACACCCTACACTACAACTTTTATCTTTGAATGCATAATCACACTCAACATGGAGACCATTCTGTTGGCTTTCCTTGTGGAGACATGTGATTTTGTGGTTCTGTATCTATGATTTTTTGTACTCTTAAGACTTAGTTGGCATTGGTTTTATAGAGCCTTTTCATTCCATTTAGTTTCCCTTATTAGCTCAGTAGACATGATTACCATAAAGTTAGTAATTAAACTTTCTTTTCCCAGATTTTTGCTCGACATGGCCACGTAGAAGATGTGTACCTCATGCGTGACAATATGAAGCAGAGTCGCGGTGTGTCCTTATTCTCCTATTTCATGTTCTATTAAAAATGGGAACACAACTTTTCTTGCCATGTGCAATATGACATTTGTATTGGACTTGGGCCAAATCCTGTGCCTTTTTTTATCTGAGATTAATCTTCTCTTTTTTCTTTATTATGAGTTGGTTGACCTAGTCCCTCTATTATCAACATTGTAAATTGGGTCTTTGTCAGCAGTCAATGCAATAGCATGCATGGTGGAACCAGAACTACTTGGTTTCCAAATCTGAATATTTCTTTTGCAATGCACAATATTTGATTGAAACTAACGACGCCATTTTGTTTTGTTCCCATTATGCTTTTGTTCAATTTCTTCTGAAGGTTGTGGATTTGTCAAATACTTGCATAGAGATATGGCATTGGCAGCTATAAATGCTCTAAATGGAATATATACAATGAGGGTAAGAATATATTGTTGCTTCTGCATGTAACAAATGTATTACTTCTTTAATAACTAGTAATTATATTCCTCTAATCTCCAATGTTTAGGGCTGTGATCAACCATTAACTGTTCGGTTTGCTGATCCTAAGAGGCCCAGGCCTGGAGAGTCAAGGTGTTTCAGCTGATATCATTCTAACTCATTTATGTGCTGCTGTGTTATATGTTTCTGTTACCTTTTTGTCCCTGTGTGCCCACGTGAATGCCCCTGGGGGGCACAAATTTTAGATTGTTGATTCATTTTATCCTCTGTTTTTTCTTAGGGGGGGTCCTGTCTCTGGTGCACCTGGTTTTGGCCCTCGATTTCAGGGTCCAGGGCCTAGGTAATTTTCCCTTCAAAATTCTGTTCAGACTGCTTCCTTGGGTCTGGTTATTCTTTCCATTGTTCTACATTCTTAAGATAATTATCATGTTCTTAGGCCCCCACCCAGCTTCGGTGGCAGCATCCATGATCAAATTCCACCTACTGCTTGGGATTTAATGAATTCGCAGAATTTAGGTCCTCCCAGTACAGATGTTAGTAGTTTTGGTAGGTCTAGTGACCTAGGCAGGCCTCTGAATCAGGTAAAACTATTGATGTTTTGCTCTCCCCTCCCTCTCTCTCTCTCTCTCTCTCTCTCTCCCTCTCTTTCACACACACACACACACACACACACACACACACACACACACATGCACACACAGAGACTTTTTCACACATTATGTTAGCCCATAAGTTCCATTTAGCAGAAAACTGTTGCTTAATATGCTTCCATAATTTTAGGGTGGTCCCTTGGGTGGCCCCTCTGATGGTGCTCTTCCAGCACTCATGGACTCTACTGCTAAACAGGTATGTGAACATTTTGTCCTGTGTGCTCTCCTAGTGTGCCTAGAATGGTTAAAAATGCTGTTTAACTTTAACCCATTACCAGAGTTTCAGCCAGCCTGTAAATCAAGCACCACCCGTCAGTCAGCAAATATCACCATTACAGAAGCCTCTTCTACCACCTCAGCATTTGCCACCATCCCTTCAGCTATACCCTCAACTTGCATCTTTCTCACAGGCACAGACTTCTTATGTCAATCAGCCACAGCATCCTTTGGCTGCTGGTCAAATACCATTCACTCAACCACTGACATCACAGCATTCACTTGGCTTGGGTGGACCTTTGTCCACTTCTCAGCCCCCTCTCCAGCAGGGTCTCTCAGCTACTACAGCACTACAGGCACCCTTGAATATAAACCTACAATCCCAATCCCAATTCCATTCGTCTTCTGTCACAAATACCCAGCAGTTACCTGCCCCTGTCCAGCATCCACTGCTTCAGCTTCGTCAGCAGTCTCCTCAGTTGGCACAGATGCTGTCACAACAGACACAAACTCTGCAAGCTAGCTTTCAGTCATCTCAGCAGGCTTTCTCCCAGCTGCAGCAACAAGTACAGATGATGCAACCAGCACATCAAGGTTTATCATTGCAGCAGAGTTCCCAGGTTGCTAAACAGCAGGTATGAGTTAATTAGAGGATAAGAGAACTTGTAATTTAGCTTCAGTCTTAAAATAAAATAAAAACAAGCCATTCATGTTTGCTATATTCTCCATTGCATGTGGATAACATATAATGCTTATAGCATTTTCATTTTCAGTGGCCTGGGATGGCACCACAAAGCGTCGCCACTACTGCTGCTAGTACACTGCCAATAGATGTGTCCCATGCTTCTGCTCCCACTGCAGCTGCAGTAACCCAGACAGTTCCAGTAAAATATAATTGGACAGAACATACTTCTCCTGAGGGATTCAAGTACTATTACAACAGTGTAACTCGTGAAAGTCAGGTGGGAAACTAATCTCTGCTTTGTGCTTTTGGCACTATAATTTTGAACCATACAATAAGTTTGTACTGCATTGACAGTGGGAGAAACCAGAGGAGTTAGCATTAGTCAATCAACAGCATTCGCAACCACAACAACAGCAATTGCAATTAAAACATTCTGTTCAGCAGCCTCAAAACCAGGCATACTCTCATGTTCTACCCACTCAGAAGGTGCCACAAGCACAACCAGTGCAGTTTCAAGCACAGAACCACCAGCAGCAGCCATCTGTTTCTTCATTGGTCAGTATGTCATGCTTTTTGAAACAATGAAGGGTTATTATTGTTCCTATTTTATTCTAGTGGTTGATCTGGTAATCTGCTATAACATTTGGAATTGGAGTTAAACAGGGTTCTCAGATAACAACTAGAAATCTAGTAAGTGCTTATTGGGTTCTTTCTTAGTTTTACCATCTCAGTCTGAATTATGAGACACATTTAGAGTCTCTTGCTGACTGCAGTAACAATATTGCTCCTGTGATTGCTTGAACTTCTGCTTTCTGCATGGTTTTATATTTTTTTTATTAAGAGTTTGTTATACCTGTGATTTTCATTTGCTTTCTGGATCATTTTAGCCATGCATGAACATCATTATACCCACTTACCTGCAACAGTGAGTTCAGTCAATGATCCAGAACACTTTCACATCTTTGGTTATTTCACTGTGTGATTATATATTTTCAACTATAGTTCGTAGCTAAAATTTTATCTGCTGCAGGGGCTTCAGGCTGCACAAGATATGTGGAAGAATAAGCCAACAGGTTCTGAACTTTTTCTCTTGAGTTCTAAATTTTGGTTGCATCCGATAAATAAACAGCAGCATGGTGGTTTCGCTTGCCTAAATTGATAATGAGAAATAGGACATAATTGGTGTACTTTTATGTGGGTGCATGGCCATCTTGTTTTCATAACCATTTCTGTGAGGTGCTTTACAATCTTGAATGAAGCCAAACAGAAAGACTCCATGAAACTGCACTTGTATGCTGAATTCATTTCTCATGCATTTTGGCAAGGATAACAAAATATCGTGGCAATGATTGAGTTGGGCTTTCCTTTATTGTTGTGATGTGGTCGTTCCTTTGGCAAGAATGGCTGCAATCACCTTGAATGTGCTTTACAAGGGCTAAAGCTAGGGACCATAGGGTTTCTTTGTTGTTCTCCTTCATTACTTTCTGTCCCCTCATCTTAATATGGTGAGTTCATGTCCAGGAACTTGAAGCTAAAAGAATGGCACGTAAAACAGTTGCTGGTACATAGTGCCAAATGAAAGAATTGTGGCTTACGCACAGCGCAGGGACAAGCAACAGCAACTGCTGAGTTCAAGTAGTTTAAAACTGTGTAAAGCTGGAACGGTTCCTTGAGCTTCAGTTTTCTGAAGTAAAAGAGGGTCTTTACCGTCCCAAGTTTCTTGCTCAGCAAATCTCTCCTGTGCCATTAAATCCCACGTGCCATCAAAAATTAAACGTCTCTGATCCGTTTGTTCATGGGCCGTCAGCTTCTCGGCATCGTATGTTGTAATTTCTACATTTGCGCCAAACCGGGTCTCTAGCCCATTGTCTGGTTGAGATTGGGTCTTTCCTTTCGAGGTGCGTCGCTAGTGTTGGTTGTTTTATGCAGCTCGGTCGAACCTTAGAGGTGTTCAACTCACGGAACCCCCTTGGAGTAACAAATGATCATTACTGGCATTTTTCTTTCCTTTTTCTTTTATATTTATTTTCACTCCAAATATGTCGGATTTAAAATCTAGTTAATTTAAGCTGCACGAGGTTAGAGTTTTCTTCAGCGCCAGGTTAAGCATATTTATGTGACATCTGCAGAACATACCATACCAACTTTGATGGACATCCTGTAATATCGCCTATAAATCTGAATTTTTCGCCACTTGTTAGGACGACGCATGTTCTAATTTGAGGTCATTTTTGTGGCCACTAGCGGTACACGTTCAAGTCATTCCTGTACCCATACGCCATACATGTTTTAATTCACGAATTATGGATGGTATACTATATAACACATTTCCAACATATGCACATAATCGGCAAGCGATTGCCCTAAAGTCAATGAATTAGGTGGGGGAGTTTTAGTTGGCGATCTTATGGTTCCCGCATGTTTAACCAAACGCTTCCAGTCAGTGGGCTCTATGCATCCCATTCTCGGCATGTAGTTCCTGAAGTTGTTGACGAACGAGGATCTACCACATAGGTAGGAGTCAACAATGTCTAGTGTTTGATTATCTATCTTCATTCACTAAGAACATGGGCAGAAGGAAGCAAGCCCTCTCCTGAAATAAGGTCTGACATATTATCGATTTTCGAACGTTGCAGGAGTGACGTGGTCGAGATGTGCCAAATTTTTGGTACTGGCAGATTGTGAGCATAGCCGATGCATCGACTGATTGTACTACACGTTAACACCTGGACCATTTGGAGTTGCCATTGCCCTGCAGCCTATAGAGCTGAGAGCTGAGCATTTTGCTTTTCCTATTGTTTGTGGTCCTGCCAAATTTGCAAAAATCAGCTCCTCTTATGACCCCAAAGTTCCTCAATTTATGCAAGTTCACGTATCTATTTTGGAGGGGGAGACTGGAGAGAAAAAGTAAGATTACCGGAGAGAGTGAGCATACCATTGAGTGTAAGGCCAACATTCTCAAATTAAGTGACCAGTCCTGTAGAATTTGGAGCTGGAATGTTGTTAGTCGCTGCAGCTTTGCTAGCACTCAAACTGTCTCTGGACTTTCCAGCTCGGTCCACCTGACTGCAAAATGACATATTCTGGCTTGGCTCGACACCGTTATTAGAAGAATATCTTTTAAATAATTCTCAATTCCCATGTACATTAATATGTAATGAGAAGCCTAAATATTCTTTAGCGGCTCATTGAAAGATAAACATACAATAACGAGAGTCTCTGGTAACAGTTGCAAGAACATCAGCGCAGGAATGGTCTCCGGACAAACAGACTCCAGTTGAGATTTGATGTTGTCGATCACCGCAAACCCTCTTAATGAATTCAAGTTTTGTGGTGCAGCTTTTTCACCTCACAAAGTTGTCAGTATCATCTAGAAATACTGAAGCATGGCAGCCCTGCAAGATCTGTGCGTTAATTGCGCCCCATTTAGGGGCAGCATGTTACCACACTTATAAGGGATCAGGTTTCAGTTGTACATTGAACGTTTCACATACCTAATGCCATGTGCTTCTTTAGTTGATTTTGTGAGTCACGGAGATGGACACATTGGGAGGCCAAGTTGTACAAATGAAGATTGAAAACTGTAATTTGAGCACATTGGACTCACAAAACCGAAAGCTATGCGCATGGCCATGTTGACTTAGTAAAACTCTTATTTTTGTTTGCAGTTGACCCTATTGGGCTAATCGATTTTTTATTTTTTATTTTTTATTTCCATGCATGTTGTTATCAGCCCGAGTTGCTAGGGAGCACTTGAGACCCATTTCTCCAAAAATATTAATTGCTCATTTTCCCACAACAGATAAATAACCGATATTTGCACGGCAGATTATTTGATGGATTTTGGCTTATATAAATAAATAAAATAATAATAGTAATAATAATAATAATAATCATAATAATGGATTTTTGGACTGAAAATTATAGATTGAGAACCTTCAATTACCTGATAGATTTGAGCACTAAAAGTGATAAGGAAAAGGAGATAACGCTCATAAAGTATTTTGAAGTTAAGACGGAGTAACAAACAGTTGCAATCAGAATCATTTTTTTTAATCTTTTTTAAATCAAACTCATTCGAGCCTTTGTCGAAACATATATAGCTTCAAGAATGCAATGAATTATATGATTTCCATTCTAATCAATTTATTACCATAACACCGTTACAAAGACATACAATTGGTAAAACTGGATACTGTGGCCGCGGGGGGGGGGGGTTTGGGAGATAACGTAATCATGATTCCGGAAAATTTCAACAAAGTAATACTTCTTTTTGAGAATAGTACGGTTTGCTTTCTTCCACTCTCCAATCGAAACGACGCTTAATGGAAGAGAATTGAAAAATACAAAGACATATACTTGAGACAAAAGCAAATAATCTTCATGTATTATCTGGAGAATATATCCACTGTTAATATGGAGGAAAATATAACTATCCTCTTTTTTTTTTTTTTTCCATTATGTGGAAGCAACTTTGAAAGAGAGTTTGACATTAAAAAAACATTTTGGGACACTTTTAAAAAATCACAAAAAAAAAAAAAAAAACACATTTACAGGGACGAGGGATCAGTCAAATTTAAAAACACCTACATATAAGTATACATACTTGTGGGGCCCAGAGGGCATCCCTCCAGGATGGTCTCCGTTGTCATGGCACTCACTCTCGAAACATAAAATGCATCCATGAGGATTCGAAGATGAAAATTACGACAATAGAAATGACAGATACAACTAACTTACTTACTATAATTAATAAAATAATACAACGTTTTATTTTTATTTTTTTTCTCTTTTCATTAACTCAATTTTCATATTAATTGTATTCAACTGTATCCATTACTTTTGTGTTTAGCAAGTGATTTTCATAGTTAAGATGAAAATTTTGACAAGACTTTTCAAATTTCTATGTGACACCCAATGCTTACTCGCACTTTCATTATGGCCTATGCTCCTCACTAAGCAGCCTTGGAACATTTCAGTATTCCCTGTAGTGCTGTTGCCCGAAGCTGCAGCAACCGCAAGAGATGTATATCTTTCCCATCTTTGTTGTTGTTACAAGTAAATGAAGCTAAAAAGTAAATAATAAAGTAAAATAAAATCATCTTACTATTCTTATGTGACCTACTATATATCTTAATAAATGTGACTATGCATGATCAATTCATGTTATCTTTTTCCTTTTTTTTTTTTTTTTTTTTTTTTTTTGTGGGGGGAGGTGAGGGACGGGTTTACAAGATCATGTTTTGAAGCGTGTATTCAATACATGCGTATCTCTTTGCTTTAGCAAATTGTCAACATTCATGTCCCTGCTCCTCAATTCCGAGAAAAGACACCGCATTTGACTTCTTGAATCTCTTCCCACTGCCGGAGTTTTGAGCGGAACGACTGAAAATATAAATGTTCTCAATGACCAGATTTTTGAATCCTAAACATGTCGGTAAAGCATGTGCGGGGCGCCGCTAGCTTCCAATTCCCTGAATAAGAGTCCACAAGTATTAATGGAGAACGTTCCCAAAGCACTAGACAGTGTTGTTGTAGGTCAGATTTGAGTATGAACATTATCTTTGTTTTGGTTCAACGAAGTCAACTTAAGTTCTCACGACGTGTTTTTTGTGCCATATGGGACCATCTATGAGATCTCTAGAAGGACGGTTGAAACTCTTTCCACAACACCACCGGTCCCACACTCTCTCTCCATCCTCTCGCTCCCCAGAATGGGCGTCACAATAGACTTCAAAGTTTAAATGAGTGCGGCGGTTTTTCGTAAATTCCTAAATTTAGAAAAATGAAAAAAAAAAAAAGAAAAAAAATTATTCATGAATTTACCTTTTATTTTAGGGAAGGGGAAAAAAAGAAAAAAATTCTTCCAAATTCGGCTTTCATAAAGAGGAATAGACCTATTTCCAAGCTGTTGTTTTTATTTTCTTAAAAAGTAAAATAATAATAATAATCATTATTATTTTCAAATTTTCAATTTTTTTCCTAAAAAAAGAAAAATGTACTAATAATTTGAATTTATTTTTTTACTCTTTAAATAAAAAAATTAAAACTTAAATGATGAGTATTTAAAATAAAAAAATACTTTCACAAAATTTTTATTTTCTTAAAATAAAAAAATCCTAAAATCAATTTAATTTTATTAACCATTCTTCTAAATTTAAATTAATTATAAAAATAAATTTAACTTATATTAGATTTAGTTAATTTTAAGATTTTATATATATATATATATATATATATATATATAAAAGGTTGTGGATAGTAATTGTATCATAAATATAGCACGTAATTTTAAATGAGCTCAACATTATTAATCCTTAGCAATAAGGACATGGGACAAGGACATAATTAAGAAAGCCAAGGATATTCCACAATGCTTGAATCAAACCATATTCCACCAAGTAAGTCTTCATATCATCATTAAAATCCTCAACTGCCATTTGTTTGCATGTTTAGCTTAAAGATGAAGCAAAAGCCACACATGGTTCATAAGGTTACTTATTAATGGTCCAAGGAGTCAGTTTCATGCGTGAGATTGCTACCAGATATTGTAGTAAACTCTAAAAATAATGTTCACGACTATCCGCTATCCTAATTAGGCAGTAGGAGGATTGAAGCACTGACTATCGCGCTTGGTATCCTAGACTTCTCATATTCCCGGAAATGGAGCAGATTCCCAAGTAGCTTTCGCTAACACAAACGAAAGTAAGGTTCAAAAGTTAAAAATTACCCCGTTAATTGGGGAAAATGATGCTGACAAATATGCTACCCCTTGCTGGCAAATGTCAGAGAAAAGAAAAGGAAGTGACGCTAGAAAAAGGTGCAAGAAATTAAAAAAAGACAAACATGGGGAATTAAAATGAAAAAGAAAAAGATGATACAAGATCCAATATAGGAGGATAGAGCGAAGGTTTAAGTCCCTCCATAAGCTAAAAGGATAGTGATCATTTTCAGTTCGCAATCAGGTTCAGTACCATTAAAGTTGATCACTATAATACACATGTACTTGATCTACTCCTCCTTGGACTCCTCTTTCACCAGGGACAGCACAATGTCTTGAAGTAGTCCGCGGTCTGCAATCAAAGAAGCCGGTGGAGGATCCGAACCCAATGGTCTCGCGTGAAGAAAACTTGGAGAAATTGAGGGATTGAAGTTGGTAGCACTTGTAGTAGTAATATTCAACGATGGTTGTGATGAGCTATACACATAGGCATGTTGTTGGTGCTGAGGTTGTGGAGCCAAAAAAGAAGGTGTTGCATCCTCAAAACTACAATTAGAAAATAATCCAATGCATCCTCTGTGATTATGATTGTGTTGCCCTTCATAGGTGGTTACAACAATTGTAGAGTCATGAAACGATCTCTCTACTTTCTTCTTCACGCCACATCCTGTACTAGCGCAACGATAGTAGCTCCTGCACATGCCAAGAGATGGATTAATACATTAAACCTTTTAAAACTCGATTGCATAATCCAAGAGGTATTGTCGTGTATCTTGCAACACAAGTTACAAGATCTCCATTGTGGACCATGTATGTGGGGGATTTTGATGATTACCTGGGATGAGGGCTGCTTTTCACAGCTTTTTGGCCATACTTCCTCCACCTGTACCCATCGTCTAGGTGATCGACTTGGCTTTTGGTCATGAAAGCAAATCTTGGCTCTCTTTTCATTGTCAGCTTCTTCTTGTTGGGCTTCAACCTAAACCCACAAAGATTACACTTTCACTTATCAAAAGAAAATAACCAGAAAGTGAAAAACAGGAGGGAAAAAATAAAAAATGAAAACAAACAAAACAAAAGCACGACAAAGCTCGTTCCTTCAACATTGTATATATAGTAGAAAGCAGAACCCTTTTCTCAATTATTTTTTCCTTCGTTAGATCTCCCAAGGCCCCAAGAAATAAAACAAAGTTTTGCAATAAAATAAGACCAAAAACGTAGATTATTAGAATGTACTGTTTCTTGGTCTTATCTTGATCCTTCTCCCGATCTTCCTCATCTTGATCTTTATCTTTACCATTGCCTTGCGTATCATTTCCTGCTTCGTTTGATGAAGAGATGGACGAAGGGGTGGCCGGAATATTATTCAACACTTCAGACGACTCCAGCAGATTCGATGACGCCGGCGAGGGCAATGTTTGCTGTGGCAAAATCGGGTCCTGACGGTACCAATCGAATAAATTAGAAGAGCGAAAATCATGACTCATATCAAGCAAGTCCATGAAACCAAGCGGCCCCTTTTCAGCACAGCCAACATCACATGGGATTGAGATCATGTCAAAGATGCTCGATGCTGCTCCTGTTGTCACTGTAGATGATAAAGCAAAGCTGCTCTGCATCTCCGCTGCAATTACCGTGGAATTTGCCATGTTAGAATTTGAATTCTCACTCTTCACTCTCCTCCCCTCCATTTAGAACGTCTCTTTCTTTTTCTCTATTTAAATGTTCATCTAAGAGTTTTATCGCAAAAAAAAAAAAAAAAAAGAAGAAAATAATAATAATAAAATCAGGGAGAGATAGAGAAAGAGAGTGGTGGAAGTAAAAAAACAAAAAAGATTGACGTGTCGTGCGTGAGAGATTTTATAGGGACTGGAGTGTGAACAGACATGTTTCGAGAATTTGGACAACAGCTCGGCCGGGTGATGGTTTCCTATTGGGAAGTAACTGGCATCTACCGGTCGACTGTTGTTCGTACGGAGATCAAGAAGTTTGGCCGGTGATGCATTGAATGACGGAGGACAAGCCTCGGGGCCCACCACGTTATTCGCCTCTATTTTAACTGCTTCGACCGGTTCAGTCTACGCAAGTCTTCTTTTTTTTTTTTTTTTTTAATTTATTATTTATTTATTTATTTATAGTGAGCAGGCAAGATACGCATGGATATTGCTCTTATTTTGTTCAGCATAAAATTTTTCACTTCAAAAAATCAAAATGGATGGCTGAATCATTCAAGTGAAAAAGGCTTTTGCTTCCGCACATTTTCATGGGTACTATAGTCTTCACCGTCCAGCCGGACAAACAAAAAACAGAGGGGGAAAAAGGCTTTCCACATTAATAAAAACCCACAAAATTGGCTAATGCAAGGAAAAATATCTGTAGGCAAGCCAATAATCACACATGAAATTGTGGTAGATCTATTAAAAATAATTTCAAGATATTGTGCACATAAAAAAAATTATCATGCTCCTAATTATATAACCAATCAAATTTATCTGTAACCCAGAATTAATCAAGAGTTTATTTTCTTCTTATCCGTTATTATGTCCTCAAATCGGGGAACTTGGTTTCAACGTATTGCAATTAACATGAATCTATCACTTAATGAACCGAAATTATAAAAAAAAAAAAGAAAAAAAAAAAGGGTTAATGATTCTTATGAGCTCTTTCCCTTCTTCTCCGACAACCCAGACACCTTGTCTTGACCTCAATCCGCACCGTTTTGATTTCATTCTCATGGATAGCAAGCCTGCTAAATCCAGAAGCAAGAATGTTCTATGTCCAAGTCTTCTCTCTCTCTCTCTCGTTTTTTCTCCCTTGGTTGTCACGCCTGTGCAGTAGTCTATTCGATAATAATTGTCAAAGAAGTAGGTTTTTCTAACCAGGAAATTCAACAGAAGCTTCATAGCATAACACAAATGAAGAAGAAGAAGAAGAAGAAGAAGAAGAAGAATAAGCTTATGATATTGATGGGAATAGGTTAATGATATGACTTAAATAGGTTATTATCATGCCATGCACAATTCTTTGATGTAATTATAGGGTGAGTAAGCACTTGGCACCAATGAACAATTTTATCATTCGTCAGGCTTTTTCAATCTAAATAACCTAAGAATTCAAATCCTCATGCCAACAAACTAAGACTAAATGGAAATAATTAACTCTTGGTTATAGAAAAATCATAAGAAATACTATAAGTCTAAAAAAATTATTGGGTTTATTATCATCAAGTTAGCTAATCGTATTACAAATTTCAGTAAATGCTTCAAATGTAACTAACCCTTGTCTCGTATCTTGATGTTTCTATTATGCTATGCGGCATCAGAATCACGCGGCTGTCTTGTCTCTAGAAGCACGAAGCACTTTAAACGCGGTTTCAGTCAAGTGTTGTAGATGCGTTTATTTTTCTCGGCTGCATTCAACATATTTGTTTTCCCACCTTGATTTAAATTTTACATTGCGTATTAGAAAACTTACATGTATACTCCTTTCTTTTCTTTTTCTTTTTCTTTTGTTTTTTTTTATTTTTATTTTCATTTTTTACTTTTTTGTTTTTGTTTTTGTTTTTGTGTGTGTGTGTGTGTTTTTTTTTTGGGAACTGTTAGGAAAACTTACATGCATACTTCTAGAATTAGAACACTTAACACGCATACTTTGGGATAAGCCCAATTCTAGTGATAAATTTTTGTACATTTTTTCAACCAGTCATATATCTTTTTTGGCTTTTGAAAATAATTATATACGTCAAGAGATGAATCCACTTTTGAACCATTTTTTTCTATGAACATATAAATGCAAGAGACATAAATAATAATAATAATAATAATAATAATAATAATAAAAGCAAACGCGAAGGTAAACAAGAAAAATTCACGTGATCTCAAGTTTCCCTGTAGACCCATTTCAGTCAAGCCTAATCTCCATTTTTCTGAATCTCCTCATCTTTTCCATTGTTAAATGTTGACTGCTCCTCATTGATTGTCCAAGTTGCTTTTTAAAACTTTTCTCCCCATTGCTTCAAACAAATATCAAATAGAAAGAAAAAGTAACTCGACAAAAGTGAACAGGGCCACTTTCATAATTATAAAAAGTAAATTAACTCAATAATAAAATTCAACTGAAATAAGAAAAATATATGTGATTAAAAATGGTAAATTTATCATATTTATAAAATAAATAAATGTGATAAGTACCTCTAAAAAAAAAACTACTGCGGCATCTAGGCGATGACTCTTGACGATACATTGATGTTGGAGAACACCAACTCAAATGTTATAATTAACCATTGGCTCTGATTGTAGACACGTTACCTTTAATTGCAACTGTAACACCGGTCGTTATGTTTTGGAATTGGGAATCTAAACACACGGGAGGGCTAATTAGGTCAAACATTTGAACTAATCGTTTGTTAGAAAGAAGTAAAATGTAAAATTATCAAGTGGGCGACGTGCATCCGATGGTAACCTTTGTTTAGAGACTTCCAGCCATTCAATTTTCCCACTTCTTAATTCCGTCATTATACCCGATCTCGTTTTGGATTTAGTTGGATGTCATATTCTCTTTCGATTTTTCAATAGTACTGAATGCCAGAGCATTTCAATACTCCGTGTACATATAGTAAGAATGAAAACAAACATAAATTTTTTTCATGTATGTTCAAAATAATTTTAATTTGAATTTCATTACATAATAATACATAAAGACTAAAAAAAATATTTAATTTTATTTATTTATGAGACCATTACTTCTTAAACATTATTATCTAATTTTTCTCTTTTTTTTATTTTTGGTGCATCCCTGCCCAATATTCCTGCCTTCGTGGACGAAGTGCCAAGGCTAGCCAGCCAGCCAGCCAGTCGACAGATGATTTTATAGGGGTTGCATATGAACGTATCCAAGAACCAAAACAGGAAACAGGAAAAAATAAAATGTAGGCCGAAACAAAAAGGTTAAGATTCTTCTTCTTCTTTCTTTCTTTTATTTAAGCGAAAAGGTCTAGATTCTCGGTTTGACCTTTTTAAAACAAAACAAACAAAACAATAGAGTAAATAATTACCTAATAACTAGCCATTAGGGGCAACCTTTCTCTAGGCGGCTGTTGATATTACCTCTAGGACGAGGTTGCTTGCGTCCGCAAGTTAAAAACTTTCTTGCATGTTTCAAAAGTTTTAAGGGTTTTTATCTTGTAAAACGCTAAAGGCTTGTTTACCATCACAAACGATCGACACAAGCATAATTTAGGTAATCGCTTGTAATGCTTTTCTTCTCCTACATAAAGGAGTTAGATCAAAGAGAAATTGTGCAACTTGTACTCCACAACTTTCCCCCACTTTGTGTTTCAAATTCAAGTTTGTGGATATTTTTCAATACAACCCCTTTTTTTTATTATTATTATTTTCTTTTTCCCTTCGGCGGCCTCAAATGATTGGATATAAACCCCCAATCACGTACTTCGATCAGTTCATACTTCAAATCGTTGCTTGTTGATAGTATGGGAATCCATGGAAACCATACGCGCAAAGCCTGTAAAATAATCAGGCAAAGATTAGTACAACTAGATAACTTGTTTGACATATATAGCAAACCATCCAATATAAGGCAATATATAATCAAAGGCCCTTTTTGCAGAATAATCGTTTGTTATCTGCTTGTGGCACGAAACATAGAATTGGGATGTTAATCCATTAATATTAATCTACTTTTTCCCCCGTAATTTATTTTTATATATGCTTGCTCAACATCTAATCTCTTGGTCTTTTTTCTTATTGAGTTCGTCACGGCTTATGATTCTGTTTATAGATGATCAGTGCCGGCAACACATACATCCATTAATGGCCGCCATATACTATACGTTTGACTTCTTCATTTCGCCTTGGATTTTTTATTGAACAACCACTTATTCCTTTTCTCACTGTTTCATTTTCTTTCGCAGGATCCTGGCTATATTTTTTTCCCCCCTTTGTTTATGGGATTGAATAGGTATCTTTTTTTTTTTTTTGGATTTTTGCTTCATTGCTTTTAGACTTGAAACTTATCCTACAGTTTAAGGCTAGTATCTTTTTGACGTGCTCAAAATAAATAAATAAATAAATAGGTTGATATTTTACTGGCGCCCTAATTCTCTCTCCTCTTGCCCTGTACATGCTTGATAGTCAACCATCATCATCTTGATTAGACATCGTAGAGTTTTGGACTAGCTTAGACCCAGCCCATCACTCTTTCTTTTTTTTTTTTTTCCTTCTTAATTCTTGAATGTGTAAGTATAGTTAAGTGTTAAATATTAAAAAAATATCTTTTTATTTATAATATTTTATCTCATAATATTATTATACAAAATTTTAATTTCACTTCGTTATAAATTCGTAATATAAGTGTATATGTATAGATGTATTTATGGGCGCAAATCAGTTTGGTTTTGACTATCAATTTTAACATCTCAGTATACCTTATGCAGCCATGCTGAACTAGAGGCTGAAGGAAGAAATGAAGGGCTAAACGCTTTAAAGGCGTTGGCACCCAGCGACGATTGCGGCATTGCTATCCTCTGGAAGGAATTTTAAGTCAATATTGCATTGATCTTAGATAGTATTGGTCATTTATTAATAACGGGATCGACATAATCGTTGAATTTTCGTATATTTGTAATCGATATTTAAAATTTCGTGTCGTCTATTAATTCTATCTCCACCGAGTAAGGCTAATTCCTTTCTTTTCCATACTATTTCTTTCATTCAGGACAGGACTATAGCTAGAGTACCATTTAGCCACTAGGCGCACATGGGACGTCGAAGTCAGCATGTTCCGTTGTTACGTTCTTGTCATTTTGTACGGGTAAAAGCTTGCGTACGCCTGGAAAAAAAAAAAAAAAAAGAATACTAGAGGACAAAACATCGACTCAGGACGGTGAAGTGGAGGACAAATCACCTTGTCTTGCGTAAGCCATGATTGCCACTGCGAGAAGTTTCTGTAACTCATTTGATTACAACCATATTGAACTGTACATCTTACTGAACTAAACCGTGTTTGTATTTTGGACAGTTTTAGCAGTTCAAAAAAAAAAAAAAAAAACTTTTGCAAGATGACATGAGAAGAAAATGCCAGCCATTAATCATGGGGGGGAAAAATAAAAAATATTGCTGAGCTAAGTTTTGGGGTATTAGAAGATGAAAATCTGACCCCGTGACACAAAAGCAGATTTTCTGGGACGACTCTGCATGTTGGATTAGACTAATAAAGCATCCAACTTCAATTTATTTGATGACTTGATAGAGTTTGTTGTGACTAGCCAGAACATCACAATAAATGCAGGAAATAAGGAAACGGATATGTGCCGGTGCGGCCGTCACTAACTTTGAAAGGGTGGCAGATCCACATGCCACTGGACCTCCATTCGTTATAAAACAGTCTTATTCATACGTAACGTGTTACATGGGTCACCTTGTCGTTTATAGAAAAAGGTCAACTGGGTGTGCAGTGGACTTTCTCCTGTTAAATGTTTCGTCTCGACTGCCATTGCCATTGCCATTCAAGGTTCTGTTCTTTTCGGGTTCAATTTCAGTTCTAAACACACCATGACCGAGCCCCAAGAAAGTATGGCTTGAGGGAAAATCTAGGTCTAGTGAGGGCTGAAAATCGGTAATCCCCCTTTACAAAATTAACTCTAATTTCTTTGAAACAGAACCCACCTTACAAACACAATATAAGTTCAAAGTCACCTTTTTGAAAATAAAAGAGAAAGGCGACCCTTTCCTCTTCGTTATTTTTCTGGGGAAGGGAGGATTTAGGAAAGGTTAAATTTTATTGTTTATCAGTTGATGCCACCCAAACTGCTATCCTACCAACATTTCGACTAGGAAGTGCCGACACATGGATGAGGCCGGATTTAGCTGACATATAATTGAGCCGTCAGCAACAGTAAGACATACACAACTTTGCATTGATGGGCTACCACACCCTGGTCCTGCAATGGGCCCACCCGAATAGTGACGGGCAATGCAAATCGTTGTTGGCAGTTGGCATAAACACAATATTCACCTAAGCAAAGAACTAGGCTGCCCGATTATGTCAAAACTCCAAGCATTGCTACATGTGAAAACGCTAGCCGTTATTTGCAACAACGGCAACCAGCGAACTTGTCAGTGCCAGATCATTCCAGGATTCAGCATTTTTTTTCGGAATGAGAAGCAATTGAAACAAACCTTGAGTCCATGAACACACAGGAAAACTCAAACGTTCATGATGATCAATGCACGCGAGAATGGGCACCACTGAATCGGCAACAATTTGAATAGCTGAAGACCCCCCAAAAATTATTTTTAAAAGATGGGCTAACAGTTGACTGTTTAAAGAATTTTCCTTTCCTTTGCCACAATCAGCAATTTCTGCAATTTCTTCAAAATAGTCGTTCCCTTGACTATCAACCATCGGGGTTGGCATCAGTCATTTGTAGAACAAACATTGCAAATTGGCATTCAGAAATACAACCGTTTTGTAAGAGGATAAGATGCAGGCATCACCTTGGCTAACTATTTCCATAACCTCGACCCATCGACCCACAAGTTTTCAGACCCAGAAGGTCGCATTAATACAAACAATTGACCCAGCAGCTTCAGACTCAGGTCCCAGGATTTTAAACCATAGCGCGCAACCAGTTCGTCAATCCCAATATCATTAACAAAATGCTAAAGAAATTTGGAAATGTTATCGAACATAGCTGGTTTATGTGAGATAAAATACGATCACTAGCCCAACGATTGCTGTCACTACAAAATGTTACAGCTCAAGGGAGAAGCATACCAAAACTGGCCCATAACAGATTCTACCGCAATGTCGGTACTATAATGAACCAGGAATTGAAGTGCTTTCCTTTTTTTACGCCAGAAATGCATAGGCATACCTAGATTAAGAAATGAGGGAATAGGCCATAATCTCAATGAGATAGCATATATTTCATCTTCTGAATTTGTGCGAAATTGGAAATTTGTTTCACGAGTCTTTCGTGGCAATAGCAGCCTGTTGGATCCTGCGCTGGTGAACATCCCAATTGTACACACGAGCAATAGTGACCTGCCAAAAATAGTTCCTTAAATATTCAAAACTTCTGATCCTCTGTCTTGAGTAATCTAAACACGAAATATGCATCTAGTGACTTTTGGTAGCTTTACATTATATACAGTATAAAACATCGAGAAAACATTTTATTTATTCCTGGCTTATCTAATCAACATTTCGATTGACACTGTATCTGTTTGTGTATGTCTATATAGATGGAAGGAGAAGATGAAAAAGAAGAAGAACAAGCTGGGGAAGGGAGGAGTTGAATCAGTAACCTCCACTTATGGGAGGGGGCAATCAACAATCGGGCTATGCATCAACTACAAAGACATAGAACCTAGAAATTAACCTACCTGTGTTATTGTGACTTGATCCCTTAAAAATTGTAAATCAACAATAAGAACTTCTAGACTAGCTTTAGCATTATCCAAGTTCTTCTGTAAGAGAGACGTGGCCTGCATCATAGAGTTATATGCATTAATTTTGGTACTTGACAGGAAAAGAGATTCCTTATGGCACTTTGAGGGTGAAGTAGAAACCTCTTCACAAGAATACTCCAACATGACATTTGCTCCCAGCCACAAACAGACTGACTCAGCTTCCTCTATCCTAGCTCGTGAATATATGCCTTCAGAGACTTCAAAATCAGCAATAAGTGGCTGCATTTAGATTCAGAGCCAATGCAAAACTTCACTTAGCATCCATTATCAAAGAATATAGTACCTGGAACTATTACATCAATCTGTTTCAAACAAAAAAATGAACACAATAGAATCCAGAAAGGAACATATATCATAGTGATAGGCATCATGCTCATAAAGGCCATCTCCAAATACAGCTAGAGTTTAATTTTTTGGCACATAATTCAATGTGCATAGTGAAAGCCGAGCATTGGTGCAATGGTTAGGTTATTAAATTGTGACCTAGAGATCAAAGGTTCAAATTGTGAAAATAGCTTCTTTGTAAAAAGCAAAGGTAAGGTTGCATACATTTGACCTTTCCCCAGACAACAATGTGAGAGCTTTATGCACTTGGAAACCTTTTTTTTTATATTTTATTCAATGCACATAGCAGCATGGACGCAAGACTAAAGAAACACTCTGCGTCTGAGGTGGTAAGTGTTTCAAAGTGTTATGCCCATGAGCATCTTAATTTAGGGGGGTATATCGGGTGCAAGTATATAAACATGCAAATAATGGGGTATATGACTGCTTTTACCCCTAACAAGGATCAATATAGAGGATGGAACAAAACCAGGAATCAAAGACACACTGAATAAAGAGTTGAAAAGATGGATATGCATCTAGACTGATAGAAACAAACAACTTTCAACTAATCTGAACCTAGTTCAGGATTGATGATTACTTGACCCATGAGAGTTGCCAAAGCAGTTAGTGAGAGCAAAAATTATGAGCTTTACCCTGAAATTAGCAACCATTCTTTAGCCAGCAATATAAGGATTACCACTGACAATGCAATGTCCCAATAGAGGTATAAATTAAGAGTACACAAAAACAACAAGAATGTATTCTAAATGAAGTTCAAAGAAAAACGTAAAATGAAATGGAATAAAAAAACAAACCTCACCACCACCCTTCTTAGCCTGCAACGTGGCAACCACATCTAAGCACTTCTCAATATCAGGAATCTTTGCCTAATGCCAACAATAATCAAGATCAAACTCTTGTATAACTTGAGAGAGTTCAGCACAATGAAACATCAAAGGACTCAGTTTAAACTGGCAAAGTATTGCCAAAGGATGGCACATAAAATCTACCCTAATAAACTTCAGAATAAATAAAAAGCAGATAGCATATTAGAATTGGATAGACATTCAACATCCAAGTAGATAGGGAAGCCACAAACTTTAGCTAATGCTGTTTCTGGAATCCCTTTTTTCCAACAAAAGTTGTCAAAGTTCATTGTGCAACCTAGTTCAATGTATAAATACCAGCAATACCATGTTGTCCAACCTATTGTGAATTTGACAAAAGAGAAAAGCACCCTCTTCTACATAACCTTCTTCGAAGGCTATTAGGCAAACTTAAATAATGTCCCAAAATCTGAAGAGTTATGAGAACCTTTAGATCCCATGAAAATGTCAGCTACTGGCTCAAAAGTACAAAATAAGCAGGCCAACGATTTTGGATCGACAATTCCTAATGTTTTAACTAGCTTGACTATCTTCAAAACATAACGAGAAATACATATCGAGTTAGTGGAAACACCAAACAAATAATGTCAGTGAGTCTCAACCCCAAAAAAGAAGAAAGAAAAAAAAAAAAAGCAGACAAATTCAGGCAGCAGAGGGCTACCTGAAGATCCCTTTGCTGGGCAAGAAGTTTCATCTCCACCAATTTGTATTGCTGAAGTCTGAAAAGGAAAAGATCATAGAAGACCATAAGAAACATAATAATTTGGTTGTTTTCTTCTCTTCTCTCTCTCTCTCTCTCTCTTTTTTTTTGCCCTTTTTATTCCCATTCTGCTCTAATTTTGAACCATATTATTTGCAAGCTGTAGTGATCATGAGCAAGCAATCATGGACAATCTGTTATAATAAACTTTCTCCTCAGGCTCACATAGGTAGTTGAAAGAGCAGCTGCATCTAAAAAGAAGGCTAGCAGAGAAGTTCACTTTGTCCCAAAAGGAAAATAGATAAATAAATAAACTTAATTGCTTAGACTAAAAAATTAGACCAAAAAAAAAAAAAAAAAAGAGTAGAAAAGAGAATAAAAAGAAAACCCTAGATTGATACTTAGAGATTTAACACTGCTTTCTATAAGATAGATTGTAATAGTCAAAATAATGATGACAATGATAATAAACAATACCGTGAAAGCGAAGCGAACGGTGGAAAATTGAAAGAGAGAAGACAGAAAAGAAAGGCGAAAACCTCTCTTGAAGAAAGGAAAGAGCGGAGTTGACATCAAGGCCAGATTGAGTGAGATACGTTTCTACATCTTCCACGAATTGAGCAGCCGGTATTCCTCTCCTCTCTGTCGTTGATGTTGTTGAAGACGACGACAATGATGATGCCATTTTTCTTCGCAATCAGGAGAGAGACAGAGAGAATTTCTACTCCTAGTGTAGGCCTGTATTGTGTGCGGGTCTCAACTCCCAAGACCTCGCAGTGCAAACACAGAGAGCGAGAGAGAGAGAGAGAGAGAGAGAGAGAGAGCGGCTTTCAAAGTGGGCCGTGGAGCATGAACACCACGACGTCGTATCCACTGATGAACAAACAAAACTTGGATTCAATTTTAGAGGTAATGGCTTTCAGTTTATTTGTGATGGGCTGGGGATTTTAGTTCAAGAAGTAAACGGCCCAAATTCCGCTGACTTAATTAAAGATGTTATGTCATCCCATAATATAGTACTTACAACATCATCGATTAGATTTTGGTTGCATACATGCGTACCTGATTTTTTATGTACATTTTAATTAGAGTTATAAGCAGCTTGGCTTATATCGATTTGCCACTTGCTAATTTTAATCCTGCTACCAACTAATGAAAGAGAAAGCATATGTTAAACTAACATAATTAGTCGCAGTTTGGTCATTTCGGAGAATTTGATCTTAATCTCGTGAGCATATAAACTCAAATTAGAAAAAAAAAAAATTACGATAATAATTATACAAATGTAGGAAAATATACAATGAAAATTAAGGCTAACATGTGTGCAACCGAAAATTGCAATAAATGTAGTTGAATCATAACGATGATACAATTTTATCAAATATTAATCATTATGTATCTAAAACAAATCATCATCCGTAAGTAATCCGTTTTAAAATGGTTTAGTGGTTTCCATTTGGGTAGCTTTGATTTGGTAGGGTTATCAAAAATTTTAAATGAGATTTGCATTCGATACACAATTTATTTTTTATTTTTGATTTTTGGGGGGGTTCGACTAGGATTCAAAAATAGAACCTACGTCCTGAGGACTAAACATGACCCGAGAGTACATGATTTAGGTTATGTTGCCACATGTAGGATGAGACGCCTTGAAATATTACTTTGCATTATTGCAAACTCAGTAGCTTCATCCACTCTTTCGTTATTATCACAGTCAAACAGTGTCCTAAATTATATTACACACATTCCGCGTTAAGTTTATGTAAACAAATGTTTGCTTAGTGCAAACAAACAAGGGGGAAAAACAATGAAGTTGTCCATTTTCTAGCTAAAACAGCCTTGACATGTGCTGGTGAAACTACTCGGGATGGAAATGGGTTTGGCTCTGTTTTCTTGCTCATTCACAATGTCGTACTGAACTTAAGCATTTAAATAGAGTTTCTTTTTTCGATTCTATAAATATGGGAACCTTATCAATTTTGCCTACAACCATCCTTTGCATTATGTTGATCCAAAATCCTGTTGGATATATGAGATATCAACGTCAGGAAAGAGAGGGCCTTACCATGGTTGTTACACCAACTATTTGGCCAACAAAATTACGCGAGATGTATGCAACACGGTGCTCGCAAATTCACCTTTTTTGGGGTTTATTCTCCATCACTTGCAAGTTCGATTCAATGTACCTGTTCTACAGAATCTACAAGAGCACCTATTCTTTTCGGTTTGGCGATTATTGATTCCGAAAGCCCACCGAATGAAGCAGCCGCCCATAGCTCCTATGCAACGTGAATGGGCTAAAATATTTATAAAAGAGAAAGATTAGTCAACAATATTTATCAGGACATATGGTAAATACATGTAAAGTGACAAGGTTTAGTTAAATACATGTAATATATATATATATTATAACCCAAAAAAATAGAGAAATTACTTTATTAACCATCATCATGTATTTCGTGTCCACGATGTGGTCCCTTAAGTAATATTAGGTAGTAGGGCTCCTTATCGCAAGTAGTCCTGCAATTCCATGGTACAGTATAGTGGTTCCGTTCTCCTATGCCTTTATAACATTAATTTAAAGGGTTGCTGACAGACTTTTCGTCGCCATTTTTTGGTTGTTCTGGTGTCGGTCGCAAGAATTGAAAGAAACCAAACAGGTGGTCCTAATCCTCCAGAAACACAAGGGACAAAAAAAATAAATAAAGAAAGAAAGGGAGACCCGGTATGCAATTCTGTAGATGAATTTTTCCTTTATGTATCCTTTCATAGGGGACTCCACAGTCGTCTTTAAATGAAAATGACTTGCCTTTGTAGGACACGTTAAATAGCTGAATACATTCCAATTTGGAAGGAGAAATGGAGCTTTCTCAATTATCTTGCGTCTAATTATATTGATATAATTTACATGATGTTAAAATTTCAGTGATTGAAAATCTAAATTTTTATATTTAAATTTTTAGTTCTAATTTAAAAAAAAAAAAGTATAAAAATTATAAAAAAAATTAAAAAAAATACTCATATTATATAATTCATAATCTAATAAATTTTTCAATCATAAAAATAAAAATTATTTGTTGTCTCGGTTTTAAAAACTAAATTGGGGAAGAAGACGGGATTAAATTATGATGGGAATATTGCCAACAGTGCCTAACGGCCCCACTTGCTTCACACAGCAGCGAGCATCTTTTGTGGTTCTAATTTTCACGGAGTTATCCACAGAATTGACGTAAGTTTTGCAGCGCTGGGGCGGCTATCTGGACAAATCGGGAATGAAGCTCAAAAATTTCCCAGTCAGAGAGTGCTGGACACCGTAACTTTCACTTTCCACGTTTCGTCTCTCGCTATCCACTTTGTTGCGGACTTTGGCTAATTACAGCGATATCGTGGTATATATTACACGAATAAATTGTGTATATTACATGAATAAATTGAAGAGATGTTTGGATGCTTGGAGTTGCTTTGCCGAATTTTTTTTCAATTAATATTCTTAATTGCCAAAGTTATACACTACAACCAAGAGCATTACAAGATTTTTTTTTTTTTTAATTTTTTTGTCTCCTTTTGTTAAATAGGGAAGATAACAAAAGATGACTAAAATTCTCTTCTTATTTAGATGTATCTTGATTCCCGCTAGTAACCTTTATGATCAATAAGATATCAACTAGACAATCTGAAAAGGATTAGTAGTTCAACACGTATAAAAAAAAATTAATTGGACAAAAGTTACGTTTTAAATGAATAATTTTGTTCTTTCCAGGAATCAGAGACGGGGTGGTGTGGTTTTGATGGTACAATAGTTCCCTGCCCAAATGGTTCAAGTACGCGAACATTGCAATATGGTAAACGACAAAACCAAAGGGTATAACAATGGCTTCTCTCTGTTATTTATTTATTCTTTTTTATTTTTTTTATTGTGAAGGGATAGCAATGGTTGCTTTGCTTCGAACTTATCTCCTTGATATTGCTAATGACTTGTGAGCTTGAAAGCGGTGACCTAAATTCGAACCCCTAATGGGGTAACCTTCATGCTACTTTTGGGTCAACATCGACCCCCATCTACACGGGTGAGACGTTGAAAGCAAAAAAGTTCCCCTCCCCCTTCTTTGTTTTCCATCACCACCAATCAGTCAATCACTCCTGTTAAAGGGTGTCCTCGGTCAAAACTGGTTGGTTTTGCATTCTGGGCTTAAAATTAAAATTTCCAAGGTGGGGCTTCCTTTTCAACTCCGAATACCGAAGAAAAAGTGAGACAAACTTAAAAATCAGGCACATGGGTGCATGTGTACCCTTGGTTGTTTGTATGCCTGAAAGAAATGAATGCAAACCATGTGCTATTCACAAAATAGTCCCCATGTGCGAGCAACATAGTGGGGCCTCTCAGAGGACTTTAATCATCCAAAAGTCTTTTGGCTCTTATTCTGCTGCTGCCAAGTCCATCCTACCCAACAGTGATGAAACGCAGCACCCGTGTGCCTCTCTCTCATTGGTCCTGGCTCCGAAGAGGATAGGTGGCTTTCTCCTTCGGATTGCCATGGGAAAAAGGCAAGCGTTATAGATTTCAGTTGGGGTGTGCCGTGGGGACAATCACTCCCCCATTATCACTGTTCTCATAAATGTTTTGGCGCTTTCGCCAACTTTTTCTTCAAGGCCATTGAAGTTGGATATCCAAGACACTGGGCTTCATTGGTGGGCGGTGCTTCGATTTGATTCAAAGACCAAGAATGCCATAATTTATCAATATGATAGTAACTGAGTTGTTTAAGAGATGAAAATAATTATATGGAATCAAAGCACAAAGTTTAAACCAATCTAACACCTTCATTTTAGAGATTATATATGTTAATTTTTCAAGAGATGAAAGTGATTATTTCACCAAGTAATTATTGGATAGAAGAAAGTATATAATATAATAGTAGACTACACCGATGGCTTTTTAAATATATTAGATTTGGGTTTCATTCTTGTCACGTTAAAAATTAATTGGTGCAAGTAATTGCATTAAAAATTAGCCAACGAGATATGATTATGTGAATTTGGATTTGTATTGAACTCTTTATTTCTTGGTTGACAATCCTCATTCAACCGATTTTATGGAAACAAAACATTTTGTGCAAAGTGAGGAAAAAGGAAAAAAAAAAAAAAAAATCATACATATGGTGAAAGGTCGGTATAATTCCATGTTTGGGCTATCAACTTTAGGGGTGTTTAGGGTTCCTCGTTGGGTTTGAAAATTTCAAACCCAATAAGGAACTTTAGCCACCACTCTCTCCTTTTTATGGTCAATGTGGGGATTTTAGTGGTGGCAAGGGTTTCGTTAGGTTGAAAATTTTGGGAAAGGAGGAACGGATAACTTGGGAAAGAATGGTATTTTTTAGAAAATTTGTTAAGAGGTTTTTGGGGAACTTTCTTTTCTATTTTTTGTAGTCAAACCCCTCCCTTTTCAATTGATTTTTGTTTATGCCAAGAAAGCGAAAGTCAACTCACAATAAAAACATGGCCACTTTGACATGTCAGATATTACGTGCACTGTAATAATAGTATCAATTAACAATATTTAACAGGAAATCTACATTGTTCTGTTTTTAAAAATAGAAAATTTAAATTAAACTAAATGAAAGTAAGTGATTTAACTATAGACTTATCCCTTTAAAAAAGTTGGTATTAGTCAATTCATCAATCCTTGCCATGCAATTAGCTACTAAGCTCATATACTTTTACAACAAAAGTGTAATTATTGATATTAGTTGTTAAAATTTGTTGAATTCTATGCAAGCCTCACACATCATAGCATTAGAGATGACAAAGCATATGGTTCTATTTATTTATTTTCGTATAATATATTTTGTTCCTATAAGATATTTTTGATCTCTTAGAATTAAATGAGTGCAGAAATGAAGTTCAAATAATAATAATAATAATAATAATAATAATGAGTATAGAAATCAACGGATCCGGATAACACACATGTATGTGTAATGAAGAAGGTAGCGAAAATGCCAAAAGAGGCCATACGCAGCCGACGGCTATGTCATTTGCCCGCTCGACAGAAATCCGAAATGTACTTTCTGGCACCAAATGAAATGAAATCTAGAGGTTGCACAATGATGCGGACGTATCATCGACAACACCCCCTCTAATTGTCTTGTGCCAACTACCAAGCGAAAGATGAATGTCGTTTTTTTGGTAATTTCTTTTATTACATAAAATAAATTTGAGAAAAAGTTTATCGAACATAACAATTGGACACATATAGGCACCTTATTTGATAGGTGTTCTTTACAATTAAAATCTACTTTTATAATTTTTTTTTTCTTTTATTGTTTATTCTGCTTACATTTTAGGCGTGCCCCAAATGATACGTGAGCTCAAAAAATTAAAATTTTAAAAAAATATAAATCCATTATGTTAATGAATTAAAGTCATCATTAATATTACGAAGATGAATTTTGCTCTAGATTAATTTTATAAGCCCTAAAGTTTTGGGTTGTTTTACTCTCAACTCAACTTGTTAAAAGTTTATACATAAAACCCCGAGGTTTTCCATTATAATGCCAAGCGTTCATCAAACTCCTGTCAGTAAGTACATAAAAAATTATGGTTTGTCCCAACAATTGCCGAGACGAAATTTTTCCCCTAAATTTATTAGAAAAGATACTATATTGCTCCGATTTCGTTTTGAAAAGCAATTTTCGCTTCAATTTTGACTTAATTTCAACAATCTAGGAAAAGTAAATTTGTGTTAGCGTGTTCTCTCGAATCTAGAGACCAACATTTAGTCCATTTTGATGGATATACGGTTACTAAACTTTATCTCTGTCCCCATCCCTCTCTCTGATAGAAATGAGGTTTGAAGTCTTATCCCGTCTCAGTTGGGAATCCGTAATCTTTGTTTCTGCTCGAATAGATTGAAGCTTCAAAACCGTCAAAACTCATCAAAACCAACACACAGGCCCCATCGCCCCAGAAGCTTTGAAATTCGAAAAACTTAGTTCTCTAAACTTAAAATGAAACCAAAATTAGAATGCAAGAACCCCAGAATCGTTAATCCAATCACACGAAATCCAAAAATCAAAGATAAATCATAATGTGAGTAAAAATTAGTTGAAAATCTCAAAATCAAATTATTAAAAAAAAAAAACTCCAGATCACGACACTGTAAACTACATCGAAGATTAAAACAAGCAAACGGAAAAATTAAAATGAAGGGAGAGGAAACGGGATTTGAAGTCAAGGCATGCATGGATTTGAAGTGATAAACACCAGATTATAACAAGAACAAGAGAGATGAAAGAGGAAAAAGCAACAACAATAAAAAATAAATAAATAAAAGGTCAAAGGGAGAGAGGGGCTGTAAACATGGCAAAACGGGCTAGGTTTTTTTTACAAAATGACATACACTTACCGTGGAGTTCAACGGAAACTACTGCGAAACAATCTCTCTCTCTCTATATGTATCATTTAAAAATAAAATAGTAGTTTGATAATCAAAATGAGTACGGTAGCGGGATGAAGATGAAGATAGAGACGATCAATATTATTTTTGTTTCTGTTTTTATTAAAAAAATTAATGATAAAATATTCTCAAGTTTATTTTCATCAGAGACCAAATGAATCTCTGTAGAGACGGGACCATTGTCATTCTAAAAAACAAAGTCTCAACCAGCTAGCAAATTGTGTCGCCAGCACTTTCATCCACTGATAATTAAGATGGCATGCAAAATATTGAATAAAAATAATAATAAAAAAAAGGATTATATTATCCACACACTCAATTACAGAACAATTTTGCCATTGACCTCTTTGGCTTCCTTGCTGCTTGCGAAAAACCCACTTTTGATTGGAGAAAATTAGCAGGTAATTATTGTTTTAGAGGATTCCAAGCGAAGGAATATAAATATGTGAAAGTACTGTGAGAATAATTACCGGAAGGTGAAGCGTAAAAGTTTAAAAAAGAAATAATAAATAAAAGTAAAAAATAGAAGAAATGTATTTAACAGGAGATCACTGAAAGAGAGCACAGAGAGAAAAGATGAAATCGCGAAAAAATAATAATAAGAAGAAATTGACACGTGGCAATAAGGCTCTGCAGTAATCAACTGGCCGGTGCGGAACTGGAGCCGGCGCCAGAGCTAGAGCTAGTGCCGCAGAGCAGCTCAGCGAGAGCACTCATGGCTCGGACTTGCATCTCCAAAGCAGGAATATAATCAGTAGCTTCTTCTAGAACGACCGACAAATGTTGTTTCCGGCAACCGGGAACCAGCCGGCCTAGAGCACGAACCTTCCTCTGCACGGCAGGTGTGCTCTTGCCTTTCAACCTCAAAACGCTCACTCTCGGCTTCTTCGAGTGGCAAGTACCTGTCCCAGCCGCCTGCGCCATCACTCTCTGCCTCTTGTGCTGCTTCCTAAACTTGAGATTGACCCTGCTCGTCAAAATAGCTCGACTCCACCTGGTCCTCCCCTTCGCCGCGAAGGCAAGGGCTCTGTCAGCGGCTTCTCTGACGGCTCGGCTTCTAGAAGGAGCCGAAGGGGAAGAAGAAGGGCCGAGCTGGACCTTGCTCAAGGTCTGGATGAGTTTAGAGGAGTAGATTCGCTGCTGCGCATCGGTTTTCCATTTGGCGTGGCCTTGGCTTTGGGTCTGTTTGGGATGAGCCGGCGATTTCTTCTTCTTTTTCCTTCGGGCGCGATCAGCGTTAGAGCCCGTAACGGAATTCTGAATCAAGGTTGACGCCATCACTAGATCGATTCGATTATCTTTCAGATATGTATATAAAGTAAAAATCCAAATCCTGGTGATTCCACTTCCTGTTCGGCGTCGTATCAGTTTTGATTAGAGAGAGAGAGTCGACGCGATTCAATCCAAATTCTCCGCTCCCTCTCGCTCACACACACACACACGCAACTTGCCTAAGTTCCCTCTCTGTCCCAGTTTCCAGGGCCTGAACACAACAACACACAAAAAACCAAAAAAACCAAAAAAAAAAAAAAAAAAGGAAAAATTCAGATACACATACAAGAAAAACGAAAATCAAGGGTTGGATTTGAATGTGTACATACAGATACAAGTTTCCGAGGTGTTCGATTCTTTCTGGACGGTGTTGATGTCGAAGGGCAGGAGGAGAGAGAAACAGAGAGAGAAAGTGGGCGGTCGGGAGAGGATTAACGGGGAGGCAGGGAGGAAGACGGAAGCGTCACTTCATTAAATACCCACATTTATGTTCTTATTATTAATATTATCACAAGCTTTAGTGCTCTCTTCTTTTTTTTGATATCTGGCCTTAACGCTCTTTTTAACCTTGGTCGCTGGTGTGGGTGCGCCCTTTTGGTTATTTATGGTCCAGACATCCCCGAGCCTCTGCTGGCTCTGGACTCTGGATTGTTTTGAGAGTTGTGTTTTGTTTATTTTAATAATGATAATAATTTATATATATTCTTTGGGAGGGCTTTACCCAGAGAAAAAGGCGACGAGACTAGAGGTCGAACTCTGACTCCTCTTAATTTAAGGGTCAAGTGATTAATTTTATTAACAAAGTTGATTTTAATAATTATTTTTTATTATAAGAAAATTTGTTAAATCAATACATTGCATATAAGGTTTTTTATATTAAATATAAATATTTATTTTCATTATATGTAAAACATTAATATAATAAAAAATATATTATATATAATATAAAAATTATTTGTATTTAATTAAATTTATTACTTTTATTCTTATTAAAATTTTTCTCTTGTTATGTGGTTATTATTGTTGCAAAGATTTTGAATTCCTTCGTTAATTAATATGAAAAATCTTGATAGACACAAAAGCAAAGAATTTTGGTAAACAAAAATAATTTTTATACAATATATAAAATATTTTACATTATATTAATATTTATATGTAATATAAAATATGGTAAATGTTATATAAATTTTTTTTTTTCTTGTACCTATTAAAATCTACTAATTTGGCATCGATGTAGTCGGACTCCAATTGATACTAATCCTAACGCATTGTGCGCCAAAATGTTTAACTAATTTTATGGCAACCCTGACCAGATTTCCAATGCTGTGTCAATTTGTCAATTGCGTGTCTCCCCTCCGGCTTCCGCCCACTGCCCGTGGAAATTGTTCATCACCTGCCACAATTGATGAAGTGCGGCAAAAGCTTGTATGGAAGAAAGAGCAGGGAGGAACCCCTTTTATCGAAATTTGGCTTTATTTTACTGTTGTGACGTGTAACGTAAATTTTATATAAATTTTCTTTTTTAGATTGAACTAGGAGGCTGTAGAGTTAATTATTAATAAGGTTTAATTTTGAAATATATATCTCATTCTCAAATTTAATATTTTGGTAATTATTAAATTACACCTTGTGATTAATCTAACTTGTTTACTTATTTTATAGACGTCATGTGCTACAGAAAACTGTTGTGATCAGATCAATCCCCCCTAACGAGTCCACTTGTTAGCCCATCCGCATGTTTGACATTTCAGTGGAATTAATTACAATTGCGTCTTGACTTCTAAAATTCAGATTCTTGTTCTTTTTTTTATTTTTTATTTTTTCCTTTTCTCGATTTCTTTCATGTGGTGATCTCGTTGCCGTGCTGCATTTGTGTTGCTTAATATTTAAATCAGCCTCATGACATCTAGTCCAGATAAAACAATGAAATAAGAAAATAATATATATGTAATCAATTATTAAAAAAAAAATACAGGCACATGTGTCACTAATGAAATTTTTTTTTTTATTTTTATAATGGATGATTTCACAATTTGTATTATGACGGGTTAAAATAATATGTGTGATTTGTTTGTAAAAATAATATTACTCAACACAATATTGATGTGATTGAATTGTGAGATTCCATCAAATTAAATATTCAGCACCTCTATATTATAATACATAAAGAATATCATTGAAATAACAACAGGATAGTACAATAATTTTATTATATTTATTTTTATTTATTTATATGATTAAGTAAAATATAATTAATTAATTTATTATTATTTCTTAAGTATTACTATATATTTTTTTCTCTTAACCATTAATTCAATTTAAAAAAAAAAAAAAATATGGGTCTTGTATCTATAGGGTGTGTCCATTAAATTTTTTTCCTATCATAAAACAACCAATCCCTTCGCTTGGCACTCTAACACTAAGCCTATCTCAAATGCAAAAGAGACGTTCTTTCGTTCCTTCGTGACTTTTTCCTAAGTCCAAATATGAGCAAAAAGTAGACGCGACAGCGAAGCAATTCTAGTATTTCCTTAATGAAGATATTTCGATACCAAAATCGATAGCAAAAATGAGATGCCGGATGTTTATCTGACAAATCACAATTTGACTTCAACTGACACAAGCACATTTGCAAATCCCCCAGAGGAACAATATGGAAGAAAAAAAATCATAAAAATATATAATAAAAAAAAAGAAATTTAAACACCCACCAAAGATTTTTTTTTTTTTTTAATAATTAAAAGTGTACGTCGTAAATATGTTAATCGTGACAATTTCTAACAAAAGTTGAGTCAGAATTGGCAATGTGCAAACAGCGGATCGAGACAAGGTCCTGCGACTGCAAAAACAATGAACTCCGAAATTCAAAGAGAAAAGTGTGGGTAGATGACGTGGAAGGGGGACACTGGGCGAATTTGTGGTGTCGGCTTCCACCCACTGGACTGGAGGATGCGTTCAGTGCCAGATCTGTTTTCATTCAATGCAATGATTAATGGGGGTGTTGATCAAGAGAAGAAAAGGTGAACGAAAAGCATGTGCAATGTGGGCTACCCTTCCGGCGTTTCCCATCTTCGGCTTTGTTTTGAGGAGGCTTTGGAATTTTGCGTCCTTTTTGAGAGGTGTGAACAGTAATGTTCAACATTTTTCCCCGATGGGTCCCCAACTTTCCCACAGATAATGGATCTTGCATTAGAGGTAGTCAATAATGGATCATGCATGTGTAATAGTCAAATGGCCAGGCTTCGATGCAAATTTAAAAATAAAAAAAAGAAAAGAAAGTGTAATTATAATTTAGTTATATAAAATTAAAATTATAAATGTACAATCCAACAATTATGTTCCTATTTTTGGTGCAATACAGGCTGATAGAAAGCTTTTATCGAGCGGCCAAAACATTGTCCCAGGTAAAGATGGTGACAATAATCAATGCCAGAATTTGTTCCTGTTGCTCTTGCAGTGGCTCAATCTCTTAAACTGAAAAGAAAAAAAAAAATTCTCATTAATTAAAAAAGAAGGGTACGGTTTCTTTCGATTACATGGGACAACCCCAAGAAATTAATTTGATGGCCAAAATAAATTTGGGACATAAACTCGAAGAATGATTCCAACACCCGACCATGGGGGATCAATGAAGCCAACAATAGATACGCGTTGTTTTCTACTGTTACTTTTTTGTCTTTTGTTGTTTCTTGCGGTTTATCGTCCACTTGTGCGATGCGTCGTGCCGTAAACAATTCGCTTTTCGATAACATTTTTTTTTTCTAATAATTATTGTTAGCATGCATTTTATCTAGGGTAGGGTGCAAAGGGAGAGTGTAGCGAGAAAAAGTCAGGGGAGACATGACAGAGAGAATGTAATAAGTGCTTCGAGAGAGAAACGAGGAAGAGATAAAAGAGAGAAAACATAGAGGGAGACAGAAATACTTACTAATATTAAGTCCTGGACAGTGGTTATGGTGGGGGATGGGCGATCCTATGTTTATTAGTTAGATTTAAACAATTGTTTTAAGTACAACTTGCTCTGTCTCTCTCTCTCTCCTCTGCCCCCCACATGCGAATAGTTTTATCCGTGACAAAGAAACCTAAAAAAAATTATTGGTGGATGACACCAAATCTTTGCCTTTAACTACGCCAATCCCGATAGTTTATCATAAACAACATTATATGGGAATGGAGCCCGTGATGTGATGAAGCAGGCACAAGAGCCGAACCGCCTTGCATTCCCGGCCACAATCCGGGTTCCACAAAAAGATGCAACCCTCTAATAACTTTATTAGAGGCTGACGTGATGTAAGTTGGGTGCCACACAAAAGCTGGGCTGGGAAGTCTTGAGGCCCTGTTTGAATTCGACACGTTTAAATTAATAAAATTAGAGAGTGTTTACAAGATCCCAAGTAAATACTTACTAACGGATATGAAGTATACGATTTAAGTGGTCAAACCAGGTAGATTTTCTAGTGCCTAGTGGTGTCCTTGGACAGACGGAGCACTGAGCCTGCCTCCAGGCAATCGGGCTGATGCGGACTCTTTTTACCTCAGCCTTGGGTAAGCTCTAAACTCACTGGTCTAGTTCAAATCAGTCCTCATTAGAGGCATTATTGGATTTGAAAATCCACCTATGGCTAATATTTTCGGACCAGTCTAATTGATCCATTTCGATCTGTTCAGCTGTCAAGTAAGATGCTTTGTCGTCGCTTCATCGAGACAAAACGAGCCCTGTGTAATTGGGGCATGGTGCCTTCACTTCAGATCCTTTCTCGTCAAATCCTCTGAATTTTATTAATACCACTAAAGCTGCCTATAAAGCTAGCAACATTATCTTCTTGTTCAATTCAAACATTACATAAAATAAAATAGATACAGGTCGATAATTCAACTGGTGAGGCTTTTTAAGGGCTCATAATTGCCCTTTTGAAAGACGACTTTAATCCCCAGAAGCCTTGTTTATTAAGTCATTCTCGTATTTGTTTTTCAACAAGGAAATCATGCAGGAGGGGAACCAACTGAGAGCAGACAAGAAAATCTTAAGAGGGCAAAAAAAAAAAAAAAACCAAATTTAGCAATAAAATAAATAAATGAGAATCAAAACTTGTCCACAAAAATTAATAATCAATTGTTAATATCGATATTCAAATACATATTATTTTTATTTATATTTTATAAATATAAAATGTACATAACCTTACATAATATAAATTTATTTAATTAATTTTTCATTTTAACTAAATTTTCACTTCTTTTTTTTTTACCCACCTTTAGAGTTGAGTTAGTGAGTCAAATTAGAAATCTCTCTAAAAATAATTAATATCAAAATTATCACTTTCTAAGTTATATGTTGAAATGTTTTTTTTTTTTTTTTGTTTCATATATCTGTGATCCTTATCAGGCCATGCATAAGAAAATTGCAAAAAAAGAAAAAAAAGGGTCATACCAAAAAACATATTGCTAGAGACTATTATCCCAAACAGTATTTATAAAAGAAGGAAGAGAGTTGTTTTATTTTCTCATTAAGGAAATTCGAAAACAATCATACCCTCCAAAACTCTATTCTTTATCCTTCCCTGTTGCAGTTAATGAGTTCTTTCTTCTTATTTTTGCTAATATTTGTACATCTACCACTTTCTTATCCTCTTATTCTTCTTGAACACTCTCCCCCTCTTCATTATACACACTATATACGGAGGTTATTAACTCTTTTTTTTTTTAATAAAGACTAGAGATTGAATTTTAATTATAAAATTAAAATTTTATGTTAACTTTACTAGACCTTGTGTTTATAAAGGATAAATAATGAATAAAAGGCAAAAAAAACCACCGTAAACTAAATCACATGGGTTAGCCGACGTACCATGGGCCGTTTATGTGGGGCAGGGATGGGCAAGCTAGAAGTGGGCTATGCTAACTCGAGTGGTAATCGGATCGGATGGCCACGGGGTCGGGAGAGATGTCAACGGGCGTGATAGATGATTATGAGACGTTGATTTCGATGACCAACGTGGACCTGCTTTGGCGGTCGGTAATTCTCTCATCTCAAAACCCTCGACTCTTGTTTCTTTCCCGACAAAGTCCGAGGCCGATCTTTTCTGAGTTGCAAATTCGACTTAAAATCCCTTAAAACTAGAGTTTTTTTTTTTTTTTTATCTAAAAAAAAAAGAGTCCACTTTCTCTTCTTAAGAATATTTGCCTAGCAGAAGTGGGAGATTCGAGACTCTAATTCGGTGTAGCCAAACGGGCAAAGATCAAATTAATGTGTAATTGTGACGGGAGACCAGACAATCTGTTGGTCTCTATTGTCAACTGTCGAAGTGTATTGAAAACTAATTGTTCTGGGTGGGCCTCTCTTCACAGGGACAAAAATGTGGAGATTATTTGAAGGACATGGATTTGGATAGGACCCGATTTTTGTTGAGCTCTTATCTTCAAATGGGCCTTCAAAAGGTGGCTACTTTTTTAACACTTCAAATGTTTTGTTTGGACATTCTGTGGTAAACTGCCGATTTCATTGTCTAAAAGAGAACAACATTTGGGAAGAAAAATTAACTTGAGAAATCCACGATGCTCATTTGTCCCCCCCCCCCCCCCTTTTATTTTTTCCTAAACCAAATAATTGGTTAAGAAAAAAAGGATATTGTCTTCCTTTCTGTGTTGTCGTTCTAGACTCCCCTGTGTTCGAGTGCATTGAGAAGCAATACATCAGGATTCTCGGTTTCTCCCCTCTCCCCGGCACGCGTGCACACTCACATTCTCATATAGATGAACTGTTTTACCCAAGTATAAATGGATTTGGTAACTCTAGTTTGCACGATCGGCAGTACTGACACCTGAGCAGGACACAATTGTCATCTGTAAAGCCAGACAATATCTCTCCTTCCAGCTTGGACTTTGAGCCTGATTACTGGTAACTCAATTACATCCTGGCTATGGAAATTTATCCTTTAATCCTGGATGCGCTTGTTTTTGGGGAAGTAAGGGTTTGTTCACTGTATAAAGTATCCATTTTTTACAGTATGGAAACTACAGAGATGAAGCACCGAGTTACTTAATATTCGCATGATACAAACTTTCATCAAGAAGGCTTTCGAGAAAGGCTGCTTTAGATTTGGTCGAATCATTATTTTGTGGTTGACATTAAGAAAATAGGATGTGCTAAGGAGTAAGCATCTCCACGAAATGATGTCATTTTTCCAGAGTTTAAAAATGAAATTATTTATAATTTCATGTTTCTAATGTCTTGTACTTTTGTTGTGTGCCCAAGATATGATAGTCCACCATGAAATTTCGGCATGGGGCTTATGAATGCTCGGGCTATACTTCTACTCAACCCTCTCGGGTTTATGTAGTCTGATCCTGCAAAGCTCTTGTCCGCGCAAATGCTGAATTATTATTTTGGCAATGGTGCTTCTCTCAGAATCAATAGGACATAATTCACAGATCATGCAAAGCGGATCGGCATGCAGGCTAAGCCCTGTTTTGTAGGTATAATCATATATGAATTAAGCATAAAGTTCTCGACAACTAGACGGTAAACTACCATCCTCTCGCTGTAAACAAATTGCTCGTACGAAATTGCCTCTAAACTTGTGTTTATCCAGATAAGGCACTAGAAAAAGTTACTTAATCTCCAGGTGGGGGGAGGGGGAATTGACAGGAAAGCTTCAACAACATTTAAGAGACGCCAATTACTCACTGGAAAATTATTTCTTTTGGGATTATCATGTCGAATATCATTTTTTAAAACTATTGTAAATGCGATACAAGACAGGACGATACAACTAAGAGGGAAAAAAGAGTCAGAAAGTACTAAATTCAGCAAAACTACAGCAAAACCAAAAAAGAAGTAGCCTGGTTTTAGACAGGATCAAAAATCAAGAGCCAGGATCCTGATCAAATCTTCATAAGAAACACCATCTTGATCATTATCACCACCCCTCAATCGAATCATTGCTTTAATGTCGTCGTCGGTAGCTTCAAACCCAGCCCATTGCATGTAAGTCTTCAAATCCTCGTGGCTCAATTTGCCATCCCCATCCTTGTCCATGACTTTAAAAACATCCTCCATCACCCCGCCGCCAGCAGGGCAGCCCCTCCTCTTCGTGATCCCACCAGCTCCACTCAAAACGCGCTCGAACTCATCGTACTGCACGAACCCATCTTTGTTAGAGTCGGCGACGGACATCATGGCCCCTATCATCTCATCTTCGTCGGCGGCCCCACCAGAGAATCCGGCGTAAAACGTGCGAAGATCGTCCCTGCTAATCTTACCGTCACGGTCGGCGTCGAGAGTGTCGAACGCCGTCCTGAAATCCGGCACGGTCTCCGCCACTAAATTTCTTCCGGACGGGCACATGTTGGATTTTTGTGGCTATATTGAAAACAAGAAAACGGGAGGGCCAGTCAATGAGAGAGCTACGGGCTGTTTGGTTGACTTATATTGGCGGAGAGCAGCGGCGGGAGGGTTCCTAGAAAGTCCGTAAGAGCGTCCCCAAGATTCCGGAAACTTGCACGACAAGTTAGAATGTTGACACGTGTCGCGTTTTGTATGGCATACTACGCATGAGATGACGTCATCAAGTCTGTATGCTCGGTCAACGCTTGTGAAAGAGTATACCATTTTATTATTTTTTTATTTTTTTATTTTTATGTTTGTGTTTTTTCTTTTTCCAGGTGCTTGTATGACTGGCAAATTTGTTTTCTCGTAAAAAAAAAAAAAAAGGGGACTTTCTGGTTATAAAGTTGCTGTCTTTAGGTATGCCCAAAAAAAAAAAAATAAAATCATAATAATAAATAATTGATGAACAAAAACCAATAGGTCACTTTCAGGAAAGGTCGCTCTCCATTTTTTTTTTTTATTTTATTACTATTTTGTTTGTCCTTCCAAATGAGAGGAGACAGCGGGGTTGTTCGCTTTGGCCTTTGACAGCAGATAGACGTTCTGTCTACCCCAAACACGACGTAGAAATGCGTGGCTTTGCTAGCAGACGGCTGAATTGGGAGTAGATACATGCCACAAAAACGCCAAAATTTATCATCTCTATGAGAGGAGATGCTAGCAGCGTTGTTATTTCTTGGCCAAACTGGTTTTTATCATTAACAAGTACTAACGTTTCTTTTACCAAACACTACTAATCTTTAGGATTAATTAAAAATTTAAGTTGCAAAGTTTGCAAATTTTGTGTGCACTGTTAATTTAGCTAAAAGTTAAGGTGTCGAACTCTCAAACCGTTACCAAATAACGTAGTTGTCAAATAAGATTGTTTCTGTTCTTCTACCGTTATGAGTCGCGTGGCTTTTACCGTGTAAAAATTGTCAGTTGACCAGTTCTTGGGCGGACCGTTCTTGAAAAACTATCCATTTTGTCAGTTTTCCTGTACCATCCAAGGCCATCCCCTTCCTCTCCTCTCCATATCTCTTTGCCTGTTTTTATCGCCAACGCAAAATATCCTCAATTCATTCAGTTGTTGTGCCATGTGGCCTCCCTCACAATCTGCTCCCGCGGCCATGGCCATGGCCTGAGAACGCAACGCCCTGATCTGCTGGACGTATGGGATCGTAGCATTTGCTCTGTTCTGAACAAGGGCTGGCATTCGTTCTGTTCATTGCTCCTGTTGGGAGACATGTACGTATGGGTCCACATCTACACGTGTGGACGCATGCTTCTATACAAAATGCAGAATTTTGAGTGGGGGAGGACACCCAGGAGATGGTGGCTAGCGTTGGCTTACATTTTTGCCATCTTTTGTTGACAGTACAAGTTTATATTATTTTGAGCGCTTCCATTTATCCCGTCCAGATGTATGCGTAATACCGTTGATAGTCAACAACAGAATCAGCGTTTTTCTTCTTGTGTTCTGAAGTTTATTGTTATCCCAGATCTCGCGAGGAAATGGCTCCAAGAAAATGTTTTACAGCCAATTGCCTTGGGCATCTTGGGTTTCAAAAAGAAAAATGAAAGAGGAAACGATTTGTAAGTTTGAATCTCAAACTGACTTAAAAAAAAATCTATTTCAGGGGACTTGGCTCTGCTTAATTGTGGAGTGACTACATCACCCTGGATAATTCTGGTGCCTTCTACATTGGGAGCAAAGAGAGGTGTGCATTTGTCAAAAATTAGCATGCTTATGAAGAGTACAAGGAGTGGCGATGAACTTACCCTACACTCCAAACGGAAAATCTTCGTGAGTTGTGATAAATGAAAATATTACACTCTAAAAGGAAAATCTTCGTGAGTTGTGATTAATGAAAATATCACAGGTCGTGAAAACCAAGGAATATCCTTACGTTATGATTCATTTTGGAGATTACATTAGTAAGACCTATCATTTTTCTAACGAACATGCACAGTGAAGTATCTGCCACATCCATAAATAGTTAGTCGGATTTTCGTCCCATTATCAATATTGGGATCAAGCAGAGTCAGCAGAATGCCTCGCGGCTACCAGGACTTCCAGTTTTCCTACGGAAAGGCATAGCTCAACATAATATATTTCATTAAAGCCTACGGGAGCAGCAATGAAAATATGTATCAACATGGCATTGAACAGTATCAGCAGTCATGTATGATCAAAAAAAAAATATAAAAGAAAAACAGAGAGATACAGGCACGCATCCCTCACCTCGTACAAGCTACAGGGTTGATGTTTTGAAAAATTTCGTCGTTTTACGTTTGAATCATCAGACAGGATTAAAAATTCAGTCAGTTTACGTGTGAATCATCGGACAGGATTTGAGAAGTAAATAACAGCAAAATATACTAAAAAGCCAGCAAGAAGGATCCCGCCGTAGATATAAGTTTGTGAAGATTGGGCCGGATATTTGTACTCAATGCTACAGCATTTCATATTATCCCTCTCAGTTGCCAAAACATGATCTACATACCTGCATTGAAGAGCATCACATCAAATTTAGGCCACGATGATGCAATGGGATACATGAAGTCAAAAAAATATAAATTGACTCAACCAATCACATAAAACATGTTAATGACTTCTCACCGCTGAGTAAATATCGAGCTTTGAAGAATCCCTGAGCTGTTCAAATGTGCGTCTTGTAATCGGTGATCATACAACAAAGAGGACAGATCTATGAGCTGCTCTTCCAAGGTCTGTACTCAATGGAATAGAATGAATATATTGTAACCTTCAAAATATATTCCAAAGACGATCCAATCTGGAATCTAAACAGGAGTGTGACTTACATCTAGGTACTTCTCCAATCGATCCACTAACTCATGTGGAAAAGGCTCGGGCAAGTTTGTAGTTTTCTTGTAGAACTTCTCTAGCCATAGTTCAGTGGTTGTCTTTTCTTTCTCACCTTTCACAGGTTCACCAAGGGGGGTTTTCAGATAATCTGCCGCAAAAGCTTGGACAGCCTGTAAAACACATATGTACTGTAAGCAATGGCAACATATAAACAATACGAAATGATGACAGAAGACCAAATCACCTCTGATGTTTCACGAATTCTATGAAGTGTAGAGTCAACACGTGCATATATTGTGTTCCTCTGCCAACAAGATAAACAAATGAATTTAAGACAGTTGATGTGGTAGAAAATAGATTTAGAGTGTTATACAAAACATTAACTACAAGAAATATTAAACAAGGTCGAATCAAGTAACTTGTATGTTGTGGGTACAACGGACATATCCAGTGGTACAATTCGGGAAGGAGTTTGACAAAGAAATTTCCATTACCAAAGCAACATCCTGTAGCATTTTACTGACTTTAGAGGTATTGGAGAATGGCCCAAATGGATGACAGCCAGCTGCCCAGAGCCAATTTACAAGTGGCCTCTCGTGTACATGGGATAGTGTCTCATATGGCGCACTCAATCCACCTACAGTGGAAGCAAGCCCTGCCAAGATGTGGCGCTGTGCTAGAGATGGAAGGGCATGCCTTCTCTTGGTTTCTGAAACATAGCTGTCCCAACAAGTAATTCAGAGGAAATAATTGTCAAAAATCCTGCGCTATAGGATCAACTCAAAAAAGAAATCAAAGTACCCTGCATAAAATCAATGATTTATCTATCATCAGACGTATTATGGCAGCATAATTGTTGACTGATGCTTGATGAAACACATCAGGTTTGAATAAAAAGATATACAGCAGAAGAAAGCATTAAGGCCAACCCTGATTTATGGTTCAAGCACAATCAGAAAAAAATACCATACCTTAAGATGTTACTTAAGAAGCGAGAGTGTTAAAAAGGCAAGGGATGTCAAAGAGGTGACACAATTATGTTGTCTGTGTACAATAAATGATAATCCAAAGGTAAAAGTAGATAAACAGAGCCAAATTGAGAACTGTGTAGAAATGATTGAATATAACAAGAAGAAAATAAATAAAGACGCAAGTAGAGCAGAACAGAAAACAAAATATTAGCTAACTGCAGATGATTTTCTCAATTTCCACAGGCAACTTTGCATGATGCTCAACAAATAGAAATACATCAGTGCCACTCACCTCAGAGGTATCTTTTCAGTTTGATGCTGAAGCACAATGACTACATCATTGCTTGTCCAAACAAGGCTCTCATCCTCCATCATGAGGTGTGGCTCCACATCAGCCAATGATAGCACAAAGCTAAGATAAAAGAATAAGCAATGGGTGATATCATCTAGGTTAAGAGGGTATCATGTATTTAAAACAGTGTTTTAGAACCCCCTTTTTTATACAGCGCAGCAGAAGGAATAAAAAAAAAAAGCTTGACAAAGTTGCAGAACATTCTTATTTTTAGGTCGGAGAGTGCCATTATTGTTTTACAATAATATCAACAATCACACAATGTAAATTCTTTGTATTAACACAAGAATAGATGACTGCTCACACAGGAATAACTCTGGTTCCATAAGTACGGTACAGTCCCCCTTGTCCCTTAAGTGAATCCTTTTTCTTCTTATTCGCCTTGCCACGCTTTGATTCTAAACTATCCCATAGAGGTCTATGCTTCAGAATAGAATCACTTGAACTATCTGATTCTTCTGTCCAGTGCTGGAGACAAATGGAATTCATGTTGGAGGAAAACAGAGATAGGATTTAAAGAATGGAACCAAATCATGATCAAATCATGATTGTTAACATACCTGGCGGAGGTAAAATTTACTTGAAAGAGAAGGGTCAGCTAGCTCAACTAAACCAGCAGCAAGGACATCAGCAGACCGTTCCATCTCCTGCAATAAGCAATTCAAAGAGCATTGACTAGAGAGTTATGGAGCACACAAATTTTTGATGGAAGTTACATGGAAGAAATCAAGGCGAAGGCGGCAAGTCAATGTAGCTTTGTGGCTCTACAAATATTGGAACTCCATGGACTCAAAATTGCTCATATCTCCTGAAGACCGTATGCCAGCACCTTTTAATCTTGACATACAGATCCCCACGAAGAGAGAATATGTTGCAATTAAATAAATGATTATCCATCACCAAAATGCAACAAAAGTGACAAACACCATCACTTTTTCATACAGGACAAGAAACTCACTTCTCTAAGAATAGCACCATCCAAATATGTCTTGGTATGGACGTGAAATCGTCCATCCTTTTTAGTTTCTTGCAAGGAATGGCCTCGCATTGCTTTTGAAAGAGCAATAGCCAGCTTCTCATGGCGGTGTAGTGCATGTGAACCACCAACAATTACAACTTCTTGCCCATCATGGACCATCTTCTTCACCTGAGAGAGAACACAAAACACAGACACATAATTGTAAGCATTTCTAGCTTTATCAAAGAGTGTTAACATGGGATCAAATATACAACGAAGAGGCCTTTTCCCACATTTTGAAAAACTTCAGTGTTGACTATAGAAGTGAAAATCTATCTAGATAGTACCTGTTAATGCTTTTATAGTAGGGTTACAATGAGAAATAGAATACTGAACCTTGATTACAGAAAACACTAACTAACCTTAACCATCCAACTTAATCCAAAAAAGAGTCACATGCTAGTCACATGACTACTTATTTAATAAGAATAAAATAACAAAACAAAAATAAGTAGCTGATAGATAATTATGACGGATGCTTCTGCATCAAAACGACTGGTTAATTCACTTACATGTTTATCTATTTAGTTCTACATTTAGGCTGAAATGTCAAGGTTCTACACCAGTACTGTGAATAGGAAACTTGCATCATAGATGCAATAAAGCAGAACAAGAAGGCCTATTAAGCTTACAGCTGTCTCCATTATCTCAACAGATGAATCCCATTCAAGCATTTAGCACATCATTGAGAGATTTGAACTCTAGTTCATAACATCAACTATGTTTAGTTGGCATTGTTTTTGATTTTTTGATCATCTGTAAGTTTTCAAAATACAATGGAAAAGAGATGCAGCATGCATTTTACAAGGTTACCACTATCTTAGAACTGAAAAAGGGAAAGATTACATGAGAATTTACACACCTCTGACTCAATTTCTTCAACATTTACACTATAGTTGTGACCCTTCTCCAGAATATTATATCTATTATGGTTTTGGAGCACAATGATTGGTATAAGTAGTCTTGTTGTCAGATCAACAGTCTCAAACCTAAAACAAACGAAGACAATGAATCATCAGAATCAGCAAAAAATAAATAAAATATCAATAAAATGGTGTCATAGGTTCCTCCAGTCCATCAAATACTTGCAAATCTAGCCACGAACTGGTTTAATTCTTGAAGCACCAATTATGTTATAGTGCAAGACTTCAACAATCAAGAAGATTGTAAGAAAATAATTCTGCAATGCTACATCCACCAATCGTTAGGTAAAAAAGGCCTTCATGCATTTTACCTAACATCTGGAGCTATAACATGCTCAACTGTGGTTGAGATCAACGAGGCTAGTTGTCCGACAAAAATATCATGAGTAGAATGATCACTTAATGCACCTACACCTCCTGCAAACATCATGTTCCGTATCCGTGGTAATGTTCTTGAACTGACGCTTCCCTCTTCAGTTTCAATCTTTCCATATGTGCAAGGGCCAGCTGACAGGTCAATCACAACAAATCTGAATCACAGGCCTATGTGGTGTTAGTTGAGAGTGAGATAGAGAGAGCATTTTCAAGTACATGTTAAGTTTTCATTCACACCTGTCCGAGCTTAGCCACACTTGGGTAGCTCCTCCCCCATCATATCGATAACGGTAAATGTAGCCTCCCTCTTGTTTCCTCATCTCTTCATCAGTCAGCTGGTTAATGTTGCCATACATCAGACTGTCAAGGTTGATTGCCTTGTTTCTAGGATCCATTCTCACCTGTAAAAGAAAGTCCCCCACCCCAAACCAAACCAAAAAAGAACATAGAAAGACCAAGAGGAAACAAGAACGAAAAAGTGAGAGGAATTCAAAACATTCCAGACATAAAGATAAACATGGCTTTGGAAGAAATCAGAAGTTATTTCCCAATAGTGATGTCTAGACAAAAGTTGGAAAAAATAATCTTGATGCCACTGATTTTCTAAAAAGTTTGAGCAAGAAAAATGGTACAACGCCGAGAATATGGCAAGCATACCTTATCAAAGTTGACAATAAAAATTGCATTGGGAACAGGTCTATCATTCTCGGCAGCTGAGTAACGCACACCTTCCATGTCAAACACATAATTATACAATTTCTGAAATATTGGTTCCACGGCTGTTGCCTCCACTTCAAACAAAGGCACCTCCCTCCCAAAATCACTCTAGAAAAACGTATGCAAATTTACAAACTAGTTTAACGAAAAGTGCAATTCATCTAACTAATCACAGAAACAATATACAGAGGATCTAATTCATAAAAAATAAAAGCCTCCTTGATGCTGCTCACCTCTCTTGCAGTCCCAGCAGGAACCATAGCCCCTTTCAACGCCTTCTCAAGTTCAATCAATTCCAGCTGTCCAGCCTGTTGTAATTGCAAGCATATACAACATCGCCATTGGCATTACATAATCAATAATAAACACTTATAATACCTATCTTTGGCTATCAAAACAAGAACACAGCATCCACTAATATAACAGGCGCAGGTGTACCGGAAATGCGTTATAGACGACATGGTGCTCGATGTCAAGCGGCTCGCCAGTCTGCAAGCACGATGGCCTGTGAGTCGAGAAGCTGACTTTTAGAAACTCTTCCAATTTGTGTGATTCTAAGCTGTACCTATATCCTCCGTCACCGTTAAAACCAATGAGAACTATATTAACCTCCAGCGGAACCTGAAAAGGAACCTGCGATCCCAATCACAGCGAGCAGTAAAAATTCAGCCACTTTACTCGCCAAACAGGCCCGAAACCATTTTCTCAGATAAACAATCACGATGGTGGGATGATAAGCGAGTACCTCGGCGCGTGTGTGGAGCATTCGGCGTACTTCGGATCGGACACTGTCTCTAACATCGTGAAAGGCGCCGTGGTGCCACTGAGGATGACCCGGGTCACGCCGGAATGCTTGCGGCGCTGACTGGGACACAGACGCGAGTAGACAGAGGCTAAGAATTATTAGCGCGCAGGGTAACGCGCTTGATATCGAGGTCATTGATAATTGAAAATTCACCAGAGTAAAATGATCGTTCAGCAGAGGGGGACGATCATCCCCAAATCGCGTTTCTTTCGCTTAGGTCACAGCCGCTGCCAGCTGACAAAAGTCACAGCCGGAAAGACGAAAGACTACCCTAGACCGGAAATGGACGTTCAATTCCTAAATTACCCCCCTCCCCCCGGGAGCATATTTGGAAAATATTTCGATTTTAAAAAAATATAAATAAATAAAGCCGGACAGAGCAACCCGTGAATTTCTGAGTGCGCCTTTTCAAACTATATGCCTCCGACGCGTCGTTGGAAGGATGAGGAATGAGGAGCTCGTGAAAGATGAAAATGCCACTGAATGCACTAAACCATGAAAACCGTCCTCCTCACTCTCTCTCTTTGCATTTGCAAAGATTAGCCTTTGAGGAAAATTACTAATGATCTTGATCTCAGTTTTGTTGAATAAAAAAGTTCACTCTTAACTCACCGCTACTACAAGATTTAAAAAAACGAAAACAAAAAAATTCAAAGGTATAATATAAAGTTTAATTAATTTATATAAAAAATTTTAATAACATCAATTTTAAAAAATAAAATATTTTTTAATTTTTTATAAAAAATTTAAATTAATTAAATTAAATTAAAAAAAATTATTATTTAATCAATTTAATTTAATTCTCAATTTTATTAATTCGATTTAATTTTTTAAACTTTAACTACAAATGGATGTTTTATAATTTAAAATCTTAATATTATTTTTTAATAGATCCATACATAAAAGAATATTTTATTTTATAAAAATAAAAATAAAACTTGAAGATAATTAAAAATAAAAATAAAATAAAAATCTCTAATCATCCCTCATCCTTTTTCTCTTTTATCCGATCAAACAAGCATTTCGTATGCCCACTGAAAAAATCAAAGGAAAGGAGAAGTCAATGCCCTTTCTGCCTTCTGCAGACTACGGAGAGGGTCACCGACTATATCCTATGCATATATTGCAATTGCTGACTTTCACGTACACTGCAGCTTCATCCCCCAACCCCCACCGAAAAAAACGAAAGAAAAAAAAAAAGGAGTATGAGACTCGACATTAAATTTGCAAAAATTGTCCTGAACTTTCATTTTGTACGCCCAAGTGTTATTGTAGAATTCTTGCAGCACAGTTCATGGTAAAACATGTCCAGATAGTTTACGTGCGCAATTTAGTATGTGGGTTTAAGCTGAAAAATGAAACACTAGAACGCTGCACAAAGTTGTAGGAAATTTCCCAGCATTGGGAGGATATGATCAATTTTATTAGTTGGAAAATGAATAAAGAGCAAAAAGGTAGAATTTGAATCCCTAAATTACTCCACCGAGAAGAGACGCAAAAAGAAAAAGGGAAAAGAAGCAATAAAACATCAAAGATTAGAGATTCCAATGAGCAGGAAACAGAGCACAGAGCAATAAGTCAGAAGCACAAGCCCTTCCATAAACGATTGGCACTCCTTGACAAAACATAACACTATTCCAGTTTTGTAGGCTAACAATAAATGGAGACAAATTAAATACTTCTGTAATAAAATCATTGTACTCAGGAGTTCAAACAAGCCATCCACGATCCCATTAGTCCTCCACTTTTTACGTTACCTCGTCAAAGTTGTCCCCTTCAGAAAGCCACGAATTAATTAAAAAAAAAAATTATCAGCTGGGTCCCGCACCTGGCTCTCTTTCGCCTCTTTCAAGGAAGAGCATTCTTCTTCTTTTTGACATTGCTTTGGCTGCCACTCTACTTTTTCAATCCCAAAACCACCTTTAATTTTTCCAAGACCCTCCTGGCCAGGCCATTTGTCTTCTTCTTCATGGAAAACGGCTGAGTATTAACCGCCGCCGCCGCTGTTGTTCTCTTGTCCACCCTCAAGCTCGGCTGATCTACAAAAGCGCCCATTGGACTTCCATTCTTAGCAAAAGCCGCGACCAGCTCTCGATACACCCCTGCCATTGATTCCTTGAATCTCTCCGACACATCAGCATTTCGAGAATATGAAGTCGACACATCCGCTCTAAAATATCCAACTCTAAATCGACCATTTACATAAGCATTACAGGCCGATAGTATCGTGCCAGCTCGATCTCTGAAATGCCTAGCAACAAAGCCCTCAAAGTTTTTGGGTGGCCGGCGGAGTAAAAACAGCATTGTCTTGCAAGACAGCACGAAAACAACCTCGTTATAGGCGTTCGATCGCTTCTCCCAGATGACCCGTCCCCTCCACAAGCCGTGACCCGGTTCGTTATAGTAAGGCTTCTCGTTCAGAACGAGGGCTTGGATGGAGACCAAAACCTGGAGCACCGTGGACTCCTTTGGGTTCCATTTCTCGCTCTTCTTTCCCGACCACGTGTTAATCAGGCTCAAACAGACCCGCCCATCTGAATACAAGTTCGGGTTGATGCGAAGCCCGAATGACTTGTAATAAACGCAAGGCGGCCGATTCGGGTAATCGGCCGGAAAGGCCAGGTCGAAGAAGTAGAGTCCATCGTGGTACGGTGTGCCCGCGGCGCCGATCATCACTGCTCTCAGCAGATCGATGCGATTCTCGTAGACGCGAACGAAGATCGAATCGGGGAGGTGCTTTTCGAGGATTCTCCATTCTTGCATGATCTTCTTGTGGACCCCGCTGGAGAGATTGCTGAAGCAATCCCCGACGTTCTTTTTGTTGTTGCCCTTGGCGTTGCTTTTGACGTAGTAGTGGTCCGAGGGATCAGAAACGACGTCGAATCGGTTGAGAACGTCAGTCTCTTCGATCTCGCCTTTTCCCATGGCCGGTTGAGGTACTACAGCGAGAGCCATTCCTTGAAAGCGAAAAAGCAAATGGGTGGCGTTCGGTTGTTTTGCGGAGTTCAAAGGAGTGTGCAAGTGAAAGGACACATACATCGTTTTGAAACGCAAATATTCGCCGTTGATTTGCTTTTTTTCCTTTTTTTTTTTTCTTTATTTTTTCTTTTAAAAGACCATGTTTAATAATTTTATAATGCGGATGCAAAACTAAGATAACTTATTAATCGCCTCGAGAGAAAACCATTGACCAAATAAAGGTGACGGCCCGGGTCCCAGCTGAGCTAGTTAATCAATCAGTTAATCAGAAGCTAAATGTGGGCCGCAGCCACATACAATAAAATGTGGACCCCGATGCGTACCGTAGGATCTCACTGGGGCGGGCCCGACCGTGATTGAAGCATTGATGAGTAAACGATGGTTACGAGTTTCATGGTTGCGGGATACCCAATCATTTAAGAAAGTTCATGCGTTATTAGTTTCCTAAGCAGACGTGATCTGTTGGGTTGGTTCATCCCAGAGTCCGATTGCTCTGGTAAATCTTAATAGGCGTCATAATTATCCCTTGTAATTAGAGGATTAATGAACTTATACGATAAAAAAAAAAAAAAAGAAAGAAAAAATTGGTGGGTTAATGTGTGTTACAATTCGAGTAGGAGACATTAGAAGTTCAAAATTTTCATGGGAAAAAATGTCACGCTAACTTAGATTTCTCCTCCCAGTCCGCGAGATCTTTTCCCTTCTTTTTTTTTTTTGTTTGTTTTAGTCTGCAGCCAATAATTCACGGGATGTTTTGTCGGAATCTTGTACCGTGATAACGTCAAAAATAAAGCCCAACCAAAGTATGACACCTAATTCCTTTGCCAAACATGGTAAACCCATATTCTCTTAAGAAACTTTCAAAGCCGAGGCATTAATTTTGCATGCGTAACTTCCTTTTCAATGAAATGAAGCTTCTTCGGATTTTCAGTAGCTACCATTGACATATATGTATTGATTGTGTGATGGGTGATATTGTGCTAGCAATTAATAGAATGAGTCTGCCAAAATGAAATTACAGGACTTACTTTGCCAGATTCTCATTTTTGGTAAAAGAAAGATGCCTTTGAACAAACCATTCAGAGCATCATAGCGACATTTTGTTTCCGACGACATTTATAGAACACTATTTGTACCTTTTCATGGTGTCGGCCGAATATTTGGCAGTAGACTAGCCTTCTAGGGTTAGTGGAGTTTTGGTTGGGAAACGCAAGAACTAGTCCGTTCCAGATGTGGGGCAAAACAAAATGGCGTGCCCACTGATGCAAGTGAATCATGAAATGAGCACCACTCTACTATGGCTAACAGAACAGTCCTGCAAGGTATTTTTTTTATATTTAATTATAAAATTAAATAAAATATAATTAATTTATATTATTTTTTTTATTTTCATATTATTCTTTAAATATTACTATTTAGCTTTTCTCTTATGAAATAAGAGAACAAAAGCTTTTAAAAATCACAAGTTGCAACATGGAACGAAAGAAGCTTCATTCAACTAGATGGGCTTAATAACTAAAAATTTCATCAAGTTTCTATTTTGTTTCATACGTAGAACGAATTGCTCGAACGCTTTGGCGATTGCCTCTTCCATTATTCGACCGCTAGAGTTCTTTTTCTTTGCCATTTCCCCTGCGAATCAGGAGTCAAGGACTCAATAAATAGGGTTTTTACTTTTTTATAGATTAACCTTAACCCCTTCACTACGACTTTTATGATGTGACTAATGTTTCGAAAATGGAACTGGTTATCTAATCCAAACAATTAGAGGTTTAATATTTTGTCGATACAACTGATTCATTTGCAGTTTAAATACAACAGAAATAGTATTTATTAATAAATATATATTTTTATTAATAATTTAAAAATAAAAATAATAATTATATAAAATATGTTTTAAGTAAAAATTATTTTTAATATTAAAACTTAAATTTAAAAAAAAAAACTAAAAAATTACTTGATTGTATATTAAGTTTTTAGTTGTAATTGTTAAATTAAAATTTTAATTAAAATTTATAAGTTAATTTTAATTTTGATTAAAATTTAGAATTCTATAATAAGTGAAATAAAGTTTGGGATCAAATTATAATTTTTTTTAAAACTGGTTTAACCATGAACAAACCAGTTTCAAGTTTTTTATGCAGATTTCCCCGCTTTTTAAGCCAGTTTTTTCCCTTTTTTGCCGGTTCAACAGGTTTTTTATTGGTTTAACTCTTGCATTATTTAATGGTACACTGAATTGTTGGTCCGACCAGTTTTTGTTTCCACTAATCTAACCAGCCCGTCCAGTTCCATTTTCCAAACACATGACGTGACTAATTTGAGGAAAAAAACACCGTTGACCATTAACTTTTTTATATTTTATTATTATTGAAAATAATACTAAATAATATAACTTTTGTCTTGATCTTGCCAAAATAATAGTATTAGCTAGTGATTTATTGCAATTTTATGACTTATCACTTATATCATATTATTATCATATGTCACCATTATTATTATCATTTATCTATATCATTTTTAGTAATAAAATTACAAAATATTAATAACAATATTTATTATTATTTTTATTATTAAATTTTATAAAATATCGTTATCATAAAGGTGAAGATCAAAATCTCACGCCAATAATAAAAGTATGTTGCCTACCTTTCTTTTTTATAAATAAGAGTCATATAATAAATTATATATAAGAGAATAATAAAAAAATAAGAGAATTAAAATTTTGTCTTCATAAACTTATAGTCTCAGTATTTAAATTTTATTAGCTAAACTCTTAAGTTTTTTTTTTTATATTTTTTATTTTAATAATATTTACTCTCAATTTTACCTCTAAATGTATGTCATATTAACCGAATCCCGTAAAATGTATGTTTTATTGATTGAATCACGTAAAATTTGTTATCTCTTATTTTCAGTTATTTTTCTTACTTTTATTATTATCTTCGATAGTTATAACCCGAAACTCATTCCCCAACAAACCGGTACCAAAGTCTTAGTTTGATTTTTCAAGAAAATAGTCATTATGATAATAACTAAATATTATTTTGAGAAATTCAATCGGAGTATCAACTTTGGTATGTAGTAGTTAAAGATGGAGGTCATGCTGGCTCAAAATGACATTGACATAGCGCTGTTAGGGAAGCAAAAAAAAAACAGAGAAGATGTCAGATAAAGATGGTCTTGACAAAAGGGTCAGATTAGGTATTATCTTAAATTTTTCTGATGAGATTTTAAGAAAAGTAGCTGAGGTTACTCCTAAAAATTTGTATGAGAAATTAAAATCTTTATATATAAAGAAAACAGTGGAGAATATACTTTATTTAAAACAAAATTTGTATATGCTTCGTATGTCTAAAGGATCATCTATATTGTCACATTTAAATAAATTTGATTTTTTACTTTTGAATTTGAGTAATATTAATCTTCATATTGAAAATAAGGATCAAGTCTTATTATTATTGTATTCTCTTTCTTATTTGTTTAAACATTTCAGAGAAACAATATTTTATGGTAAAGAAATTATTTATTATAGAAAAATTAAGTACATTTTGAAATCGAAAGAATAGATTGATAGGGATATAATTGGGGAAAGGAGTAGTAATGGTCAAGTTGATAGCTTGGTGGTTTGGGACAAATTAGATAAGAGGGATGCAGATAGCCAGAGATCTAATAGATCTAAATCCAAATATAAAAATTTAGTGTGCAATTATTATAAAAGGAAAGGGTACATCAAAGTTATTTAAAACTGAGTTAGTTCAAACTAGTATTATAGAAAATGAGAGTAATGAGATTATTTTCTTTGTTAATGATAAATCAAAGTCTGCTCATGAATGGATATTTAATTCTGGTACCACGTATCATATGTGTCCCAATATGGATTGGTTTTCCACTTATAAATCTGTTGAGGGTGGAGTTGTCATGATAAGTAATGATGCAATTTGTAAAATTGTTAAGATTAGTACGGTTAGAATTAAAACTCATGATGGTGTCGTAAGAACACTTATACGGGTCAGACATGTTTCAGAATTAAAGAAGAATCTCATCTCTTTGGGAACACTTAAGGCTCTTGGTGACAGGTACACAAGTAAAGGTGGAGTTTTGAAAGTTAGTAAAGGTGTTCTCGTTATCATAAAACTTGCATATCAGGAAATTTGTATATTCTATAAAGAACTACAATGTAGGTACTACTGCAATCTCTACAGAGACAATTGTTGAGAGGAAGGTTTCAATTTAGAAAAATAGTATCAGAAATGATCCTACAGATATACTTACAAAACCTCTTTTAATTGTTAAGTTCAAGTAGAGCTTGGACTTAATTGGCATATTATGATGATTCGAGAGTTTATGAAGAAAATGGAGTATTGTTACTATGGTTGCATGTGAAACTTAAGACAAAGTGGAAATTTGTTAATTTTTTGGTTCAAGTCCTACATTAGGACTTTTGAGGGTGAAAGTCAAAATCTTACATTAGGAATAAAAATATAGTTGACTATTTTTACTCTTTATAAATAAAAATCATGTAATGAGTTAGTACAAGAGAATAAGGAAAAATTAAGAAAATTAAAACTCCATTTCCATAAATTTATAGTCACAGTATTTGAGTTTTATTAATTAGACACTTAAGTTTCTTTTATATCTTTATTTTAATAATATTTATTTTTATTTTTATATTTTAATAATATTTACTTCATAAATATAAGTCATATCGATCAAATTATATAAAATTTATTATTTATTATTTTTAGTTATTTTTTATTATTATTATTATTTTTAAAATTTATTATCTTTTATTTTTAATTATTTTTATTATTATTATTATTATTTGTAAGAGTTATAACCCGAAACACATTTTCCAACGTTAATAAATCTTACAAAGCACCTTCCACCAACGACAAAATGTTAATTTAACTGTAGTTGTGAAACTCATCGTTGCAACTACAAATCTAATTGTAAGATTTATTTGTAGAACTTATTATAATTATTGCTTATATTGTTACTGTAAAAAAAGAGAATTGGTATCTTTAATTCCTTTGATTAGGGTGGAAGTTTTCAAAACAGAAATAAAATGGAAAATAAGATTATGTTGGCGTAGATAATATCGGGCGCCCCAACTCCTAAATCACCACAGCTTACGGAAGCCAAATAGTTTATTTAATTTAAGGTCAATCAGAAAATAGGGTAATGCTGGCTGCCAATTTGTTTTTCGCTTTTTTATTTTTTTCCTTTCTTTTTTTAAAAGTGGAAAAATAGAGATAATATGTGTTTAAGTCCATCAAATACCTTGTTAAAAAATTAAACTTACAACTTTACATAGAACACCATCCTTACTAGATTCTCTTAACCATTAGACCAATGATTGGCGGTACCGCTGCCTAGTTAAAACTTCAAAAGTAGCTACTTTATGTTCCCATCGGAATTAAATCCTTCATCAAACATATCTGTCTGTGGAACATGTAGCTTTCAGCGGTCCCCTGACTCGAGTCTAAAGTCACCATTGTTTGATGAGTTTGCTATCCTAAGTTCTGAGGGTAACTGTTTGCACAGCGTTCAAGCACATATTTGATCTAAAGGCTGCCATTGGCTCAATCCAAGGACTAACCAAAACTGAATTCAACTCTTGTCAATAAGGAAGAAGAATATTTGAAAGAAAATCAAAAATTTCGTTAGCATAAATATGGTCTGAACATTCCACTACCATCGCATGTTAACAAGCTCCATTAGAAGGCAATTGTTCAGGGTGGTGGGTGGAATGTTTTTAGTGGAAATGAAACATCTGATACTAAAGAATTTCTCCACATTCAAAGGGTTTCTACCTGGATGCCAGCAAAATAGTTCCCCCGAGAATCAAGAACCTTGTTACCTTCTTCGTCATGGTTAAATACCACGTAAAGGTCCACTGCACCATTACTAAACCTGCTGAATTAAGCAGACTTAGAAGCTGCATTCCTGTTGAATGCAGCCTCAAGATTTGGATAGAGAGCCTCCATTGTCCCCTTAAATTCTCTTGATACATCTACTGTACAGGGTGAGGATGGAGATCCGTCATAGTAACCAACCCTTGCACGTCCCTCAATGTAGGCCCTACAAGCTGCTAATATGACATTTGCACGCTCACAAAAATGGTCCTTGACAAAAGCCTCAAAATTCTTTGGTGGGTTGTCTATTAAGAACATCATTGTCTTACAAGATAATCCAAAAACTTCCCCATTGTATTCTGCCGAATCCAAATCCCAATCACCACTTGATGGCTCCTCATAACCAGGTTCATTGTAGTATGGTTTCTCATTGAGCACAAGTGCCTGAAGCGAAACCAATGCCTGGAGCACCGTGGAGCCAGTAGGGTTCCACATCTCGGTTTCTTCAGCAGACCACGTGTTTAGGAGGCTCAAACAAACGTACCCATTGTCATACAAATTTGGATTCAATTCAAGCCCGTGAGAGTGATAATGCACCAAAGGGGGGTTGTTGGGGTAATCAGATGGAAAGGCAAAGTCAAAGAAAAATAGGCCATCATGGTATGGAGTTCCCTGAGCACCGATTATTACAGCTCGGAGTAGATCAATTCTTCCTTCATAAACTCGAACAAAAATAGATTCAGGGAGATTGTTTTCGAGTATTCTCCACTCTTGCATGATCTTCTTGTAGACATTGCTTCCCGCATTCTTAAAACAATCTCCTTTTTTGCCAGCAGACATGTTAGAGTAGGTATAGAAATGATCTGAATGATCCGCAACAATGTCAAATTGCTTGAACCTGCTCGTTTTCTGAGCTGCAGTAATACTAGCAGCAGGAAGGGCATCGATTATTTGATCCACACAATCAGAGGCATCTGTGTGAATCAATTCAACCGCAATGAGAAGCTTACGAAAGCGAAGCTAAACAAATTTATGCAAAGAAGACAACTATCCCAAAAGGCAAACCATAAAGGGATGTGCAATCTGGATGAAGTATCAGCTGACCCCACTGACAATTTTCCCAAAAATGCAACACCCAGAAGAAAAAATTGAGAAAAAAATGCATTGCAACATCCAAAAAAGGAAAAAAAAAAATCCACCCACAAAATCAAAACAGGACATTTTCTCTATTCCAAACAAAAACACTGATCACGCGAACACAATAGTTAAAGAGATATATCCGGCCAAAAGCAGCAGAAATACGTACGGCAACGAAATTGGAAACTAAAATTAAAAGGCTAAGAAAATCAGAAACATTGAGCTCAATTGGACATATGATATACCCAGGGTCGCCATGTCCGAGACAGAAGCCGCGTCGCAGTCAAGCCAAGTCCTCCGTTATCTGGTGCTTCGTTTTGGGCTTTCTTTCTTTGTTTTTTTTTTTTGGTTTTTTTATCAGTACCCTATTGCGTGTCAAATTAAACCAGTTTTCAACTTTTCTGTCCGTGCCTTTGTGGATATGCCGCTGAATCCATCCCCTTCTTTTCCACGTACCATCTCAAAGTTTGCCGTGCAATTTACAAAGAAATAATAATTTTAATAATTTCGCTTTCCTCTCTCTCTTTTTGTTTTTTTTTTTTTTTTTAATTAAAAAAATAATTTATTATTATTAATAAATTAGAAATGAGCACATTTCGTCATCTATTAAATATCAATTTTGGGCTGTAATGATGCGGCCCAATTCACTGGACGTTGCATATCCTATTCATTCTTGTGCCGCTTAAATAAATAATTGAATTATTTAATACAACTATTACCAAAACTAAAAATTCTCAATTAGAATTAAACAAAGAAAATACAACTATTATTGCTTGAGAAAATCAAATGTTCATCCATCACATTGATTAAAGGTTGGAGATAATCAATACAAGCTATCACAGAATTATCAATCAAGTAGCAAACAAGTTCAATTTCAAAAAAAAAAAAAAAAAAGAAAAAGAAAAAGAAAAAGAAAACTCCAATTGAACGTGTCTTGGACTATTCGGCAACTACTTCACATAGCTTATTTAGATAACAGGCGAAAAGAAAGAATTTATTGATCTGATTTTCTAGCTTCTAAGATCATTGTTTTACAATAAGAGTATAATCAAGAAAAAGAGTTATTGTTAAATTAATATCTAAAGTTTTACATAGGTAAAATAAATTAATTTTATTTTTTATAAATAAAAAATAATATAATTTATTATAAAATAAATAAAATTTTAAAAATTAAAATTTCAAAATTTTTTTAATTTATTATTTAAAATTTTGTTAATTAAATTTAAGAGAATTATTTTTTTAAAAAAAATTATTTTAATTATATTTACTCTTATTTTTACTTATAAATATAAATTAAATTAATCAAACTATATAAACGTGGTGTTTACAATCTTCTACCATTTTTGCAAGTTTTTTTTTTTTTTTCTTTCAGCCCAGCCTACCAGAAGGTAAGTAGCTTATGTGTGTTCAGAGATCCGAAGCGGGTACATGTATGATGGAACATCGTGTTCAACTTTAAAATTTTTTATTTCTGGTGCTCATCTGACAAATCAAAAATTTCTTCTACTGCGAAGATCATTTTTATCTTTTGTTACTCTGTAGAACGAACTTATTTACTGCTAAGCATCGTCAAGAATACCCGGCAAAAGAAAATTTATTTGTTGCAAGTTGCCTGGTGGGAAAATGAGTAAAGTTGCATTAATACAATAATTAATTTCTGAACTTTATTGTAATCACTTTTCTACCCACAAACATCATCTTCCATTTAAACTTAAACAACCACAATTAAATTTAGAATTAAGTTTTTGCCGTTAATACTGTTGTTAGATCAGGTATTAACTTAAAAAGCCTTTTATTTCTTACCTTCCGTTAACATAATTTTGAAAGTGAGCACAAGCAAGAGCTCTTACAAAAGTTTACCACCAAGCAAGTTGACAATTAGAACAGGCGTACAGCTGGTTATCAGCAGCTCTTCCATACAAGTGATTTATTTTCTGTATGATATGTTCTAAAAATACATTTACTTAATCATGTGATTCAATATCCATCAAAATTGCAAAATTTCACAGCAATTTTGTGTATCGAGGATTCCTTGGTTGCTCCCTTGAGGTTAACATCAAACCATAACAAGTTGACGAAGTGTTGATTGGTGTAACATCGACAGAGTCACCATCCAAGAGGCTCTTTGCTATAATCACATTAGCAGCCTCAGAAGTATGATATGGATTCCAGAAGACGTGTTGGGATCTGTCATAGCAAACCGCGGAAAGAGGGCCGCAAGGTATTAGGCCTCCAAGTTTCTCGGCAACATAGCAGCATGCGGCGTCTGCATTCTCAAAACCTGTTGCAAAATGAAACGTCAGGTCACAATTTCACCTAAGCAGGTTAAAGGTGAAAACTTTTTATCTTTACAGCAGTCAGACCATATAATGTGCAATTTTGCAGTATGTCATCTACAGTGTCATAAACCTCTCCGTAAACCAACGTTGACCCGCCAAGCTCTGCCTCGAGGCTTCTCAACTCTCTATTGTATGACTGGGCTAACTGATTTGGAAAACTAACGCAATTGCCTCCTGCAGTTGGATTTGTATCTCTTTGGTATGGTATGCAGCCAATTGGACCTAAATTTACCACAACTATCTTTCTAGCACCCAAATTGTAGAGTCTCTACGACAATGAAGGTAAGCTCTTTTTAGGATTATAATTTAATCAATACAAGAGAGAATTAAAGAGTGGCAAAAGATTCTTCGTGTATGTGTTCGGTTTGTTAAACTTTAGCTGTGGTTGGAATCTTTCAATCATGGTGGCCACAAACACTTCAGGAGGTACCGACTTTTGCTCAGGGGTTGAGATCACTGGTGTTAAATAGTTGTTGATAAAATCATTGGAGCCAATTGTAATTGAGAATAGAGCACTTTGAAGAAAATCCAGTGCTGCTGAAGTGCCAATGCTTTTGTTTTTGTCTTGCCTGGTGTTTGCAAAGTTATCAGTCTCTGCATCCAAGTTTATTCTACCACCCTCTGGATTTACATACATTTATTGCTGAGTAAAGTCAGGTTCAAATTCAATTATTAACCAAATCTAATAATTTGACAGATTAAGTGGAATAGGGGAACTGATATTCTGCTTAACAAAGCAGGGAGCTTACAAAAATTATTCCAATATGATTAAGAATTCCCCCTCCACCAGAAGCATAATTGACACACTGCAAAACCGTAGATCCCACTGTCGTGGGAGCCAAGTAAGGAGTAAAATCCGCCAAACCCAATTCTTGACCTGGAAAGACAGAATTGCTGAGGTTGGAAAGCAACACAACATCTCCATGCAAGCTAACATTTACTTAATATTCATGCAGAAGCAGCGGAAAGTGGACTTACCTATAATGTCAACAACTGTTCTGCCATTGGTGAATCGTCCAGTTGGCTTTCCAAAATCAATTCCATTGGTACATAATTGGCCTCTGATAGGGGAACTATGTAGTTGTTGTTTCCAGCATCAACCATGGAGTCGCCGAAAATGAAGTTAGCAGAAAGATTGGTTGCAATGCTGGTTCCCGATAATGCCAACATCGTCGGTACTTCAACACCAATCCTACAGGTTCCTCTTCTGTTTGACAGGATACCTATCACAGAAGATATAGAGAAAGAGGAGTAGGTATATGCACCATTACTGATCAAATCTCCAGGGACCTCCCTCATATTAAAGAGCTAAACTGACAACAGAAAGGAATGCAAGACTAGAGGATTATATGAAACTAGGGAGTCCGGGAGAATTTATAGTTCTTGAATGTATGACAAATGATCCTTGGAGAGGTCGTTTATGTAGATTTTTTCTGTGCAGCTACGTACTTGAGAGTGATGGGAATAACTTCGGCAACCAACAGAATGTCTAGTAAGTTATACTCTTGGAAGTCGGTGTTCATTGGTCCCAATATGCAACCAAGGAAGTTCCTTGGTGATGTAAAACAGATAAATGAAAAGTTACGCATTAAATAGGGAATAAATCTGAATGATAGAAGACAATGGAAATCTACCAGTAAATTCATCCCAAAATATAAAATAAAATAATATTTATTCTAAATAAAAAAATATTTAAAATAGTGTAATATTTAATTTAATAAATTTTTTTAATAGAGTAAATATTATTATTAATACAAGATATAATTATAATTTTAAATAATAAAAATATTTATTTCTTTTTCTTCATCACCTGAGCACAACTACAATCAATTGAAAGTTAATAATTAAAGAATAAACAACTAATAATAAATTCAAAATAATAAAAAATTTTAAAAAATAAAAGTAATTTATAGATATTAACACTTCTTTAGACGTACTTCCATTCCTCAAAATTTAATCTTTTACGTTCTCAATCCACTGTCATTCTCGAAAATCAAGATTCTTACAAACACATCTTGTAAAATATAAAGAGCAATGATGGTTTTCCCTCATCTTCCAAAAATCCAAATTCAATCTAACATTGCACCAAAAAAGTTAAAAAGTTAAACTAACGGCAAGGCATCTTTTCATTTCATTTAGACAACGGCTAACAACCGACACCGTGTTAAATCTTTAGTACTTGATGAAAACAGTACCCTTTTGATTTATATTTTCAAATTTTTTGTGGTCACATGAGCAAATTGCAATGCGAAGAGGCAACTTTGGACCAAACTATTTGATACTGTTGGATATACAATACACTTTAACAAACTTCTGGACCACTGCAAAGTCTATTTGCTTTGTGCAAATGTCACGCTGTTCCCATATTCTAGGAACCTGTACTCACTTGAAATAGTATTCGTTCTTTCGGTACTTTAAAATGTCACTTTTTCTTTGGACAAACGCAATCATCCTGTCTAAACAGATATGGGGTGTACAAAGGAAGAAACAATGCGTAAAATGTAGCACTGTTTGAAAATAACGGAATGTGGACTAACCCCAAACTGCATTGATGATCAAAAAGAGCAGAAGCTGCATTTATGTCTTTGACTAGTGATCACAGCTGTCCCCCCTCCATAACGTGCTAACTGGTTGTTGAATATAATATACTATTTTTATCATCTTATTTTAAAATTATATAATTATAAAAAATTTAATTATTAAATAAAATTTAAGATATTAGATATTAATTATATTTAATACTAATAATAAAAGGCGATGTGGCTTGGCCTTCGTTAAATTTCAATGGTACTAGATCATGGATAAAACATTTTTAAGGGTAATTTTATAAGTATAATTGTAACAATAAAAATAAAACATAGATAAAAATTTTTAAAAAAAAGTAACATTTTCTTTGCTACAATATACCTTTTTATATGTCAGTTTGCATAGGTCATTTAGATTTTTTATCTCTTATATGATTGCCTAACTAATTCTTTGTAATGTTTACTATATAATTTCTTTTTTATTGCAACTATTGAAATGGTTAAAATTAAAATTAATTTCGTAAAGCAGATACACTTTTAAATTACAATATACTCCTCTATATCCTTTTCTATTTTGATAATTTTCATTACTAATAATTTGTTTTATTAAAAGATAAGAATACTCTTAAAAAGAATGTTGACCAGATTTGGAAAAAGAAGAAAATTTAGTTTACAGGAATACATTTGAAAAAATGATAACAAAAAAACTATTGGGACAACTAATGTAAGTGGGGGAAAAAAATAATGAAAACAATTTTTTAAAACATTACCCAAATATTTTGCAAAAATAGCGAATCTCCCAAGGAGAGCATCAAACACAATATTTGAAATAAAGCCCCTCTTTCGCCCCCTTCCTCTGTTCCTGATGCAGACTCTTCTCTGCATTCGTTTCAAATAATCTTTTTAAATTCTTTTACTTTGTTCCTTGAGCCCCTCAGTCTTAAATTGTCTTGTGAAAATTTGCCGTAGGGTGTGTTTGGTTGGGGTAAAAGTTGCGGCAAAGAGAATGGGTCGGGTTATAATTGTGTTCACGCCAGGCAAAAGTCAGACTCACAAAGCTTGATTTTGTGTGGCGCTAACACTGTTGAGCGTGGCAATAACAACATCCAAAGAAAATTGATAGAAATAAAATGTCTTCAACTTGCGGCTTTCTGGTTTTGCGCTAGGGGAAAGAAAAGCAACAGAAATTTGTAAAAACATCTTCCCTAGCGCCTACCTCCATCCCAGATTGAAATCGAAAAACGGTTCGGTGAAGGAGTAGAGAAATTGGGTCTAGTTTACAATGTCCCATATATCCAATGTTGAATTGGGTCAACCAATGCAACCTTTTATTAATTGATGCGGTATGCGTATTTTAAAATTTAATTTATAAATAATCATATATGTTTATTTGATATTTTTTAAATATAACATTTAGTTTATAGTTAAATTATACAATTACTCGTTTTTAGAGTGTAGAATGTGAGATGAAAATCGACCAGATATTCAACAAAAGGAATTAAAAAAGGAGCAATTTTTTTTTTCAATAAAAACCCATGTTGTATGCAGAGATGCAAAGAAGATGGAAAGCTCTGTCAAGCCTATACACCTAATTGATTAAAATAAAAAATAATTTTTGATCAAAAGTAAGGAAGAACATTAGTATAAGAATAAGATTATTTTATTAAAATTTGAAGAGTTGGATTCAAAGAGATGATTTGTTTATAAAATAAGGGTAATGTTACGTGTAAATCTCACGATGTTAGAATTATATGATAAAAATAAAATAATAATAATGAAATAATAAATCTTTATTCGAGATATATTAATATTAAAATATAAATATATAACATATTATAACAAGTTATTCTCTTTAATTTTATCAATTTTTTCTCTAACTCTTTACACGATGGATTAAGTATTAATATATTATTTATATAATTTTTTTTTTTGAAAATCTTCATTTTATCATACCTATATTCTAACTTCAATTTTTAGTAGTTTTGATACTACATCTGAATTTTATTATTAAGATTATCGGACAATTATGATGTTGCCAGCCCAATTCAGCCCAACACTCCAAAATGCACCGGATTAAGAAACGCTTTTGTTTCTTGGGTTTTATTTCATCGTTGGGCCCAAAAGGGATTTGCTTACATCGGCCGGGACTTTTTGACGGCCTCGCCGGGATGCATGTTGTCAAAAAGGGAAGCCACTGAGCCTACAAATTACCAAACAATCACGTAATACGAGTAGGGTTGTTTTCCTTTGCTCAAAAATACAAAGCCAACAGAAAATAAAAGCGTTTAGGAACCACACAGGAGCCTTCTGTACATAGCCCCTCCTAAAATAGGTAACATTTTTGGTGCGCTAATTCTGTCATTTCCAACTTTGCATCGCCTAAAAAACAAATCAGCCCCACCAATGCCTGCCAGGAAGTCATAAAGACCTCCCACTTGGTTTCACATAGAAAACCTTTGCCTCTTCTGCTTCATTTTGGGCACTAACCCATAAACCAAGATAAAGCCAATTATCAAATATTCTGTCCCCTCAAACATGCCCTCTTCAACCTTGCCACCTTCTTTTATGCTCCATAGAGCAATCCATGTTGCCTTGGCAACCATTTTTGTGATTGCTATCCATTTTCCAGGCCATGCAGATGGCTTGGACGCGCAAACTGTGATAGACTCTCCTTTGTTGACGCGAAAAATTGGGACTAACCGAACAATCAAGGTCGATATTAATGGTAATGGGGAATATAAGTCCGTGCAAGAAGCTATCAATGCCATTCCTGAAGGGAATTCCCAGTGGGTTATCATCCATATAAGGAAAGGAGTTTACAGGTAGTTGAAAAATTCTCCTTGCTAATTTTTGTTTGATTGTAAGCGTTGAGCTATTTGCTGGATGTGTGACCTGTGTTGTCTCAAATTTGGTTTGGCAGGGAAAAGGTACACATTCCCAAAAGTAAGCCTTACATATTCATGAGAGGGAATGGGAAAGGAAGAACAGCCATTGTCTGGTCTCAGAGCTCTGCTGACAATGTGGAATCTGCCACGTTTAAAGTTGAAGCCCCACATTTCATTGCCTTCGGAATTAGCTTCAAAGTAATATTTTTTGTTTTTGCCCTCTGTTGGTTGTTCTATAATCACCAAGATCATCTCACCAATCAAATTTGCTATTTGTAGCATCATTTATCATTAATTATGATTCAATAATCACGAAGCAATATTAATTTATTTGAAATCCATTTATGCTGTGGCGTGACTTTTCCTGAAGAAGGAATGATCTGCCTATGCCCAACACCCCCCTCCCCTCTTCTTTTTTTATTTTAATTTCATCAAAATTGAATTGACAATGATAGTCATACAGTCGTCTAAATTGTTGTCCTATGTTTGTTATCCTTAAACATAGAATTAGACAGCATTTCAGAAAAAGAGAAAAAATTGCCATGATTATTAAGAAATTTTCTCTCTTCTCTCTAAGATTCTATTTTCATGGAAAGAAAAGGCTTATTGGGGAACATAGAGACATGTTGGGTCCAGAGTTCATAAAGCAAGAATGCATCAAAGGGAAACACTGGAATTCTCATGCCTTTTATCCTTTCTTTTGTGGGGATTATTGCAGAATGATGCTCCCACCGGAGTTGCTTTTACATCCCAGAACCAATCTGTAGCAGCATTTGTTGGTGCAGACAAGGCCGCTTTCTATCATTGTGCATTTTACAGCACTCATAACACTTTATTTGATTATAAGGGCAGGCACTATTATGATCATTGCTACATACAGGGTTCAATCGACTTCATCTTTGGCCGTGCCAGATCCACTTTCCAAGTAAGTGCTCAACTGGCCTTTTTATTTTCTTTCTGTTGGATTACAGTTCGAGTTAAAGCTCCAATGTACAGCGATAAGAATGTTGTTTCAAATGTTAATGCAGAGTTGTGAGATCTTTGTGATTGATGATATGAGGGTGGAGATTTCTGGATCCATCACAGCACATAACAGGGAGAATGATGATGACAGTGGGTTTGTCTTTATCAAAGGGAAGGTCTATGGGGTTGGTGGTGTGTACCTGGGAAGAGCCAAAGGGGCCTATTCTAGGGTGATTTTTGCAAAGACCTATCTTTCCAAGACCATTGTCCCCGCAGGCTGGACTAATTGGAGCTATGATGGCAGTACAGAGTGAGAAATCTTAATTTGACTTGTGGATTGATGCTACATCAATAGCTGTTACGTGCATATAGATTTAATGGTTCTTTCTTTTCCTTATTATTACGTGGGATGAATTTTTTTTTTTTTTTTCTCTTGGATTGGAACAGCCATCTTTTCCAAGCAGAGTACGATTGCCATGGACCTGGAGCGGATGCAGAAGACCGGGTTCCTTGGTCCAAACAACTTTCTGAGCAAGAAGCTGCATCCCTCATGTCCATCGATTTCATCGACGGCAAGGAATGGCTACCGGTTTGGCTATGAACTCCTTCGTTTGCAAGTGATGGGCGCCACTAGGCCTATTAGTGTTTGAACTCACAGTTCTGTTTTGTCTGCTTAGACATTGTAATGGGAGCTTGCTTTGAAGCATCTAGGTCTATATGCTTCGATCATTTTCAGCAAATATCACTTTGCTACCCGAGCTTCCTGCACGATGTTACTATGCTCACTCATACAATAATAAAATTATTATGTCCACGTTGCTGTATCGATTCTAATGCAAAATGTCCATATGTATTTATGAATATGACTGCAAGTTTCAAGCATAAAGACCCAAGCTACCAGCAGTACACGTCGATGATCATCGTCAACTGTTTTTCTCCTTCTTAGATGTTTCTTTACATATTATAGCCCCTTTGTTCGTTTCTTATACATCCTCTTTGCTTGTTTTTTTATTATTATTATTAATTTTTAATTGTCTGAAACTTCTCTCTGGCATCATCTGCATCAGAGAGACAAAACGCCTTGTTGCTTCTTGGTTGATTACGCATGAAAGTAAATACCAATTATGTAATACGGGCTTTTGCTTTCTTATCATAATCTTTGGGAGCTGGAGCACAGTATCACTCAATCTTTTCAGCGATTAACTTCTGAATTATGGACTTCCGCCTAAGCATCCATCAAAACCACCAGCTCCGATGCCGCCACCTCACCAGCAGCAGCCCCACTAATTCCTCCACCTCCACCTCCTCCAATGCCGCCAGCAGCACCTCCACCTACATCACCCCCGCAGCCAATTCCTCCGCCGTCACCACCACCACTTCCACCAAATGCAGCTCAAAGAGATTCCGATACCTGACTCAGGTGTACAAAAAGAGTCCCTGAAATTGAAAGGATGTTCAGGGAGGAAGCCCGCCCCTCAGGAGTAGTTGCCTTCCAGCTCGTTTACTCGAATGGACCTTTCAGTGGAGTCGAGTTCCATTCCTTCCTCCATTGGCACCAAAAACAGTGCCTCCACCTCCCCCAGCACCACCTCCACCACCCACTCCAATGAGTGTTCAGAAAGTTCATCTTCTCGCATTATCCTACATTCTGCTAGCCCCAACACTAGCACAACCATCACAACTGAGGCACCAACATAGTTTGAGGATTTCCCCATGTTTTATTATTATTATTTTTTTGGTAAGTAAGGAACAGCGTGGTATCATAACAATCCTTGACGAGTATGAATGGCATTCACTGACATCTCCACTTGTAAAAATTCTTGCTTCATGAAATTCAGCTTAGTTTCGCAAGGCACCTTTACTAGGCCGGTGAATTCACACAGATGTCGTCTCCCTACCTCTCAACTAAACCTCCGCTTCCAGTTAATTTAGAATTTGCTTTACTAGCCATGGAGTGAGATGCGTGTACTTCGAGTGCGGTGACTTGCTGTTGCTTGAGGAATTGGAAACCGTTGAATAATTCTCAATGTTCGTCCACCGCAAAATTGCAACTTGCAACAGCAATGCTGCCGGTCACACAGTAGCAGTAGTCTACAATCACACGTCATATTCGTCATGTTCTTGCTTATATTAGTTAGTGAAACTCTGGTTTTATTAAAAAAAATAAAAAATAAAAAATCTCAAACTTAATTAAAGATAATATTTTAAAAATAAAAATTATTATTTAATTAACAATTTTAAATTAAATTAAAATTAAAAAAATAAAATTAATATTTAATATTAAATATACATAAAAATTTTAATAATAAGAAATTTTATTTTTTTAAAAATTAAAATATATTTAAAAACATTTTAAAATTTTTTATAAATTTTTAAAATTAATTAAATAAAAAAATTATAATTAACTTATTATTTAAGAGTTTAATTATTAATTTTTAAATTAAATTAAATTAAATTAAATTAAATTAAAATTTATTAATTTTTAATTTTATTAATATAATCGATTATTTCATCCAATTATCCAAACTTTGATTAAATATCGTCATTATATTAACGGCTGCCGTTTTCGTCAACAAAAGGCAAATGACCCCATCAACATACCGATTAACAAATGTGGACTTAGTTGAGGCCCATTAAGTACCCGGATCATCGAATGTGTGCTCAACTTTGGGCCACCTTAGTCATTTCACGCACCCCCTCACCAGCGGCCGCGTCTCTTTTCCTGTTCGACGATCAAATCAATCAGAGACTTGGAAGAAGTGTAAAATGGAGGGTAGTGGAGATGGAGGAGGAGGAGAGGAGAGAGTGGTGGACTCGAAGGACTTACAGCAACAAAGCAAAGCACTTGATAAGCTCACCGACCATGTCGAAGATCGCCAGCTCGATTCCACCCGCGTTCAAGAGGTCTTTCTCTTCTTCTGCTCTGTTCAAATTAATTTCTCTCTCTTTTATTTTGTTCTTTTTTTAATATTCGTTTCAAAGGAAATTGCCTCTTTGTTCAAGAATTAAACTCTTGTGCTTGTCTTTGCGTCTCTGTGTGTTGTTTAACGTGAATAGGCCATGGCTTCAATTGCTGCATCTGCTGAGGCGGACTGGTATGCTATGAGGATGAGGTGTCAATTCTATCTCTCTTTTTTTCTCTTCTCTTTTTGTTAAAACAAAAATAATAATAATTTCTTGTAATCGTTATGTTTAAATAATCTCATAATTAGTATTATTAACATTATAGAGAGAGAAAAAAAAAAAAGTTTAGAGTTCAGTTTCTGACTCTGATTATGCCATAATTCTCAGCGGGTGGAATGTTTACTTTACACCATTACCTTATTATTATTATTATTATTTTCTTTTTCGTCCTTTTTCCCTCAGTTTTGATTAATAAAGGTGGTTGTCTGTAGCCCATGAATTTCATGTTACTAGTAAATTTAATTTTTTGTTTCCCTGAATCTGAATCTTATGAGTGGAGAATAGGATCTAATATTATTTTGTTCCTTCCAATTATTTAGGAGTTGTTAGTTATTTTTCTCACAGCATGTCTTTGTGCATATTCTCCATTTATATATTTAAAAAGAACTGTTTGATATTTTTTCAGATTTTAGGTTTAGAGACAGTTATTTGATGAATGGCAAAAAATAAGTTTGCAGTGATCCCAAAATGGCCAATGCCAATTATACAAGTAATGAGAGATTACTGTGGAGCAAAGTTGAATATTTCTGAAGACCTTCATTCAGCCTGTCAGAACCTTGTGCATTTCTTTGGTTATTTCTTTAGTGTGCTGTTGTATGTGTTGGTATACAATTTTGAGATAGCTTATTATAGTATCCTAGCCCTTGGTATGAATTCAAAGCCATGTCCTCGATGCACATGAACTCGATGAAGTTTGCTGCAGCACAAAATATGGTATGCATTATTCCCCATCTGGTGGAGTGTCAACATTTTTCTTGAACTTTAGCTTTTCCTTGATGCCTACATTTCTCAAGCAAATGTGCATTATTGTTCCCCACAGGGAGAAAGAATTGGCTGCTGTTAAGATCAACGCAGCTGATGTCGATATAATTGCAAATGAATTAGAGGTAACTTTTCTAGTGCCCTCGAGTCTTAATGTACCTCAATGACGTATCTGCTAGTGTCTCATAAATATTGTCTCTGGTGTTGATATCAGTTGGACAAGAAATTGGCAGAGAGAACCTTACATGAGCACAAAGGTGATGCAGTTGCTGCCATTCGATATCTTGTTCGCTAGAGAACGAGTTTATGAAACTTTTATTGGGTTTCAAGTTTTGCCGAGCATGATATGGTGAATTGTCTGGGTCATGCATGAGGAACTTCAAATAAAGTATTATCCTACAAACCTTTTGGAACCAATATGTTTACTTATCTTGCTTGTCTGCTCACAAAGTTTCTTGCACCGTACGCATATTGGCTATTATTTGCAGTTGTGTTATGATTGATGTGTATATGTTCATCCAGCCCGGTTCCTGTGTCAGGCATTTTCTTGCATTGTGCATGCTTCAATGAAACCTGTATTTGGCATTTCATAAGTAACATGTGGTCGGATCACAAGATATACTGTAAGGTGTAGTGCCATCCCAAGAGCCTGGGGTGCACCCCTTTAAAGCCTTGTAGAGACAAACAAGCGGCACCAGATCCTGCTGGTTCGTTGTCTGATCAGAGCATGGTATATCAGGCTAATAAGGAAACATGCTACTGTTCATTTGCAACTAATGAAACTGCCATAAAAATGAAAATAGGAGAAAAAAAAATAAATAGAAATACCTAATGAGTAATATGGTAACAACAAAAAATTGAATTAACTATATTTTTTTTAATCTTACAAATAAAATTAACTGATTGTAGAAAAATTGTTGTATTATCATTTTGTTATTTTTATTTTGTTTCATATGTTGTTATGTAATTGTGTTCAAAAAATAAATAGAAACAGTCAGCAATTATTTTCATTTTTTTTCATTTTTCATAAGTATATTCATTAATAAAAGAGAAGATCACAAAACTGACTTAGTACACTGCTGTGCAATGGGCAAAACTTGACTCCATACTATATTAAAAAAACAAAAAAGTTTTATTGGTGTTTCCTGTACAAAAAGCTCCTCATTACAATTATCTCCTTTCAATTCGATCTCTTTTCTTATATCCACGCAATGAGTTTACCTTTTTTTAGAGTACCTCTTTTACCTAGTGAGGCAACCACTACATTTACACTTCGTCTGATATGATGAACTAGCACTTCAAATTACCTTTTTCTTAGTTCGTGAATCTCATTGGACACCAATCTTAACTTCCATGGAACACATCCTTCTTTGACCCAAGTAACTGCATTGATCGAATCAGGCTCAATGACAACTTTGTAAGAAGCAATCTCATCATATGCAGAAGGGATCTTTAATGCTTCATGGATTGCCCTGAAAGCTTCAGCAGGATCAGCAAATGACAATTGGAAGAAAAAAAATACACATGTAACCCATTTTGAAGCTCTTGGTATTGACCTTTTAAGTGCACTTGGGAACCTCGAACCAGCCACCAGCTATGGTCATTTAGAACTTGTTGGGCGTATTAGATAAGCAATAGTTGCCAATGATTCTTAGCAGGAAAACAACAAGAAACAGTTGGACCAAGCTTATGCAGTGTAAAATGTTTAGAAATAAAATTAAGGAAATATACATAAGATAAGGTAGACTTCGTATTATATAATAGAGAATGAATCCCCATACATTACACTGGAGAAAAAGAAATTCCAAAGGACTAAGCTCGTAATACAGGGTATATATGTTATGGTTAACCGGGGGTCTCAAGTAAGTATGCTTCATAAGAATAAATACTTACAGCAGAAGAAAGATCCAATTGCAACAATTTCTTGCTAGCGAACCATCCACAAAAAGTTCCTATCGCGATACCTTTGTTGCCATGGGATTCATGCAGTCATGTCAGCCTCGGAGGAATTAAGATCTAGCATGGCTACGTGAGATATTTGGACTAGGGTCAGAACTTTAAAATCACCTAATGATGATAGGCTGGTCTGTTCCTCTCACATCTGCTTGGAAGCATAAAACACATTCAATGTGAACAGAGTTCAATGGTAGCCTGCACAGTGTCAGGAATGCACCAGATGAAGTATCAGATTGCAATTAGGGAAGCTCTTTTTATCTCTCTTTTAAGGACCAGCTGTCCTAGTCAACACTTTTTGCATCTACCCGGGCCATGGGAAGCTCCAGGATAACTAAGAAAAAACATCTTTCAGATCCTCTGATGTATTGGACTTCACCATTCATGAGCTTTAAAATCTTCCGACACATGCAAAGCCCTAGGCCTTCCTGAGTTATCCACTCACTGCTATGGAACATGTCTTGTATTAACTCAGGAGGAAGACCTTCACCAGGGCAAACAATCCTTCACAGACAAATCAATCAATGATCTTTAGTTTACTGCCAAGATATGAGCTACATGTATAATAACAATGGAGAAAATGATGATATTGCAAGTTGTCTTCAAGATTGGCAACTGATCACCACTTATATTGTATGGCATATTAATGAAATTAATCAGCTTTAGTGTCATGACCACACCAGATTGTTTCCATATGCATAGCTGGTGATTACCAAAAATTGGTCTGAGAAAATCATAGCATGTCAATCAGGCAAATTGGATGGAAACCCACCCTATAAACATTGAACGGTCCAAACCCAACTGCTTGTTAAATAAACAACAGGAGCTCAGGTGAAACCACATAACAGATAATAAGGAGTGCTAAAGAACAAGGTCAATTTATAATAATTACACAAACAAAAAAAAAAAGTTCATTGTAATCATCATAATCTTGTGAAGTTAAAAAAAAAAAAAATAATAATGCAGCCATTGCCATGGAAAAACCACAAAGAAATATAAAAAGAAGAGAACAATAGTCATAATCTTTTCTTTTCTTGTTATTTATAGATCACTATATTACAAAAAAAAAAAAAAGGGTGTCCAAAGACTCCAATGACAGCATACCTGAATTCTGTATGCACAATAGTGAGATCATCAGAAATTTGCTTCACTGATGGATGAACATGAATCTCTACCCAACCTTCTGAAGATGGCGCATAATGTACCATATTTGACAAGAATTCAGCCATTACCTGTTGAATTCTGGCCTGATCACCACACACAAGAAGAGTTTTTATTTCCTCCGGAATATTGCGGATCAGTTGTAGATTCCTTTCTGTTAGTAGTAACATTATTTGGCTGACAACAGCATTTATGACACTTCCGAGCAAGAATTCATCCTTCCCAAGCTCCAGTGAACTAACTCAAAGGAATAAGGAGAATTTCCTTATGTTATTACTAATTATGCTCAAAGCTCAGATGTGACCCAAAGGAAAAAGTGCACTTGAATCCACAGGACAATAGGTCAGCAAACTTGCTTGCATTTTCAATAACAAGCTATAGGAACAAAGTTCAGTAAATTTTCATCCATTTTCTATAACAAAGCCACTATAATTAATAAATATAACTCAATTTTTTAAAATAAAGAAATCAGCTTGTCTATTGTCATGGCATCCACAAAAAGGTAAATTTGCAGCATAGGAATACTTCAGCTGAACTAAAGTATGCATTATAGCACAATTATCTCTGTTTATCTGCAGAGCATTAAAGTTATGAAACAACATGATGCTTGGAAACACCAACCAGAAGTTAAGAATTTCAACAAAAGTTCTCAGGAAACAATATGGAAGAAACCTAAAATATGTCAGTGGATTTGAGTATTGAGGTAAAGAAACCATGTCATATTGCTAATCACTCAGTGTTAACATAGGTACAAAAATCATTCTAGTACAAGCCTCCTCAACGAACATGTATCGCTAAAAGATTAACATAACTGAACAGAAAAATGCAATGCATTAATGCTATTTTATAGGAAACCAGAAGAGGAAAAATAATTAGAGGTGCAAAAATTTATTTGGGGAAAACTTACCCATCTTCAATGCTCTCCAAATCAACATCTTGTATGATCTTTAACATCTGCTTTTGACAAGCAGCACTAGTTTCAAGAAATTGCTTTTGACCTTCAGTCAAGTCTGCAGCCTCCAAAAGGAAACTAGTGAAGCGTATACCACTTAAAGGATTTTTAATTTCCAGGCAAATATATGCCAACTCTTTCATCCTTGCAGAGTATTTCTTCTCCTGTTGCCTCTGGACTTTAAGAGCTTGCTGCAACTCAGGACTTGCAATCTGCAAGAAGCAGAAGGCTCCAGTAATCTGGCCCTCCATATTTACCCTCTTGTTTGCCGTCAAGAGAGCCTGTACATATTTTCCATTCCGATCAAAGAAGGAAAAAGGAAATTTGTCTGCTTCTTGTCCTCCAATTGCACTGTGTAAGACAATCATGAATTTTGTCAATGCATCCTGACCCTTGAGCCGACAGCAACTTCCAAAAACTTCCCCAACCAGCATTTTCCCCATAACTTCCCCTCGAGCCCATCCTGTAAGCTTTTCCATGGCAGTGTTCCACTCCAAGCAACATGTATTTTCATCTGAAGCAAATATTGGAGGGATCAAAGGATTGGGACTATGAACAATAGCTTTATAATCACCTTGTATGTGAATAAATTTGTCCATGACCACTTTCTGGCCAGTTACATCCTGACTAACAAAGCAGACTCCAACAATATTACTCTTGTAATCCCTGCTAGAACAAGCATTGACCACCACAAAAACTGCCTTCTTTTGATGTTCAGAGCCAAATGTCCTCAATTTTATCTCTACATTCTTATCCTCCTCACCTGTATGATTTAAACACCACACAACAATGTTTCAGAAGCTAATAGACCATTAAAAGCATCCTAAGTTCTCGTCAAATATGGCAGTGTCCTGATTCCTCAAACCTATGCCAGAGATTATTGTTTGACCTTGACAACGTCAACATTAGCACAAAGCATCCATCATTCCTTTTGGTGACAAACAATAAGAGTTTTTAATATTTAGTTCGAAATTATATCATGCCTTAGTGAGGTTTCATTGTATGGGTAATCCACTACTCCAAATGCAATTATTAAGGCAATTTATCATTCCCAGCCACAGTACATGAAAACTTAACTTTCTAAGCTCTAACCACACCTGACAGTAAAGGCAGTACCTTTTAAAGCATGACAAAGAAGCTTGTCAACAGTTTCTTCATATTCCTTGTAAACAAGGTCATGAACCAAAGACTTTCCCATGGCTTCCCCAACTGAGAGTCCAGTCAACTCAGCAATCTTTGCATTCCATCCATTTATGCAGCCACCAACATCTACAGCAAAAATTGGTGCAGTTGCAGTCTCTATTAACCTCACCATTTCTCTTGCAACTGAGCTCAGTTCATCCATCCCTTTCAACTCTAAACCCCCAATCTGGGAATGTATGATGGCCTTAGACTTGGTTGCTTCTGTGTCTTTAAATGAGTCTCGCAGAATAAGCTGCAAAGAGTGAATGGCATCCATTTCTGCATTCTCCCAAGGTAAACTCTGGCTCTTTACCACTTCCAAAAATGCCTTGAATGAGGAACGTGGATGCATCCTCTGTCCATCATCCTTGTGCTTAGGGTGATGCTTAGCACCACCCCATTTGATCTCCTTTGCAGTGTGGGAGCGAAACCAGAAAAGAAAATCCTTCCCAGTTATACAAGCAACAGCCATTCCACAGACTGCATCACCCAGTGAGGATGCCCCGGGATAATCAGCATCAGCCAAACTGTCGGTGCTTAATCCCGTTGAGTCTTCATGATAAGTCAATAACCACTCCACAATATCTTTTATCTGGGCCTCGGTTGGGGTCACGCCCAGAGGATAGTATTTCCCTTGGCAGTAAAGTGCTGCCCCATCACACTTCACAAGGTCCATAATACTTGGGTTTTGCACAACAATGCCAGTAGGAGAGTCACGAAGAAGCATGTCACACAGGAGTGTTTGAGTTCTCAAGACATGTTTCTCTGATAACTGAGATGCCAATTGCAACTCCATGTTCAATTGAAGTCCAAAAGCCTGCATTAGGAACTTACAAGCATAACGGAGTGGAAAAGGAATGCACCTAGGAGAAGTATGATGACAAACAACCAAACCCCAGAGTCTCATCGAATTCCTCCCATGAATTGCTTCCTCATCGTTTCCATTAATAATCACTGCCATGACCAATGAAGCAATGGAACCCATATTAGCCATATATTGAGCATGGCAATCATGAGGTGCACGAAGAGTTGACCCAACCAAGCACAAAGGCTGTATAAGCCCTTCGTCCTGAATAACACTAACTGGTGAAGCATGGCAATCCACTATCATTCTGACCCTATTCTGCTTAAACAGAAACCTTGAAGCCTGAGGTATATCAGTAGCGGGATAATGCAAACCAATATACGGTTCCAAGTCAGCCCTTTTATTCTCAGCCACAACCTCACCGTGCTCGTCCTCGTGAAATTTGTAGGCCATTACCCTATCATACCCAGTAAGCTCCCTCACACATTCCACCACAGTATCACACAACAACTTGATATCCCCGCCTGGAAGCGACTGTAACTGTGAAATTGCACGAACTGCCAACTTCTGAGACTGCACGGCCCCTGCTATGGACAAAGCAGGGTCCTCAGTCCTGGCAGGCTCCAAATCAATAACGATCCCAACATCAATCCTATGCAAAATCGCATAAAAGGGTTTACCAGAGTTCCTCGAATGAATCCAAAGAGGGTTTACCAACGTGATTTCCCTAGCCACAAATGCCTTTTCGAGCAGAAACGCACTGGACGGCGTGAAAAGGGTGCGCACATCAGTCCCAAGATAAAGGATCTCTGGTTTCTCTAGAGAAGGTACTGATTGCGGGGTCAAGACCAGCATTTCACGCGCGTTTTCGCTGTAGGCAATCACACTAAAAGAGCCTTCATCGACAGCGATCATGCAGCCAAAAGGCTGGATGTGGCCGCCGCGCTGGATTCTGGAGAGGTAAGCAGTGATTTGCTGTTCGGGGACGGACTGGTTATTGGTGGTCCTCACTGACTGAGAGTAATCAAACGACTTACCTGACTCTCCGGATTGCTCAAAGACCGCGTGAAGCTGAGCATCCACTGTGTACTGGGCAATTGCTTTACTCACAGACTCGTTTTTGTTGGCGTTGGCGTTGGCGTTGGCGTTGGCGTTGTAGTAAGCTCTCCGCTTGCAGGTCCCCGAGGACTGAGCAGCTTGGTTGTGGCTCTGCTGCTGCTGTGACCGAGCAGCTGCAGCCGCTCCTTCGCCACCAGATGTCATTGTCGCTCGGTGTTGTTGGGCAATTTTCGGTACTGGATGATTTGTTTGCTAAATGAAAATCTAGATGACAGCAAAAACCCACACGGACATGGGTTATAAAAACACCAAAAAGAAATTAAACATAAAAATAAAACATCTTCTCCTCCTTTTTCCATTTGGTTTCTGTTGTGTTTTGTCTGGGTCTTTGGGGACCACGAATAGAAGAGGACAAGCAAGCTGATGGGGACCAGCTGGACGAGGATAGAACATAATAATAATAATCATCGTACTTCTAAGAAATGCCGCCTGCATTAAGCCAGATTTGTTATGTAAAATATATATATATATATATATTTTTTTTAACTCTAATTAATACATTTATGTAGACTTTAAGACTCGCCACTCTATTAGCAGTGACCTGAGCGACCTAAATATTCACATGAAATTTGTGAATTATGTCATTTAATGCAACTCTATCTGATATAAAGTTTATGAGATTAATGTATAACTTAACTTGTTTCTAATGTATGAGACAACTACTTCAAAAAATGCAAATTACTTAATTCTTGATACACATAAAAGAAACTATTTGTAAAAAATTAAGATAAGAAAATGTATAGAATCCTGCTAGTTGTCCGATTCAAAAACCTCAAACTACATCCACATGGATTTGGGTGTCGATTATTTAAATTGGAAAGTATTTTAATTTTGAGCGATGGTATTTTTGTCTCTACAACACGTGTAGAAGGTTCGGAGCGACACGTGCAATCCTTCCGGGGTGACAGAGCATTGTTAGTCTTCCCCACGAGCCAAACGGGGACATTATTGAAGCTGTCATTTTCACTTTTTGATAAAATAAGCGAAGATTAGACCCCCCGGAGAGACGCCGCGCTTTTTATCTTCTCGCTTTATTACGCTACATTGAAGTTCGTGTACCCGCAGATGAGGCTTGTCGACTTCTTAAAATTTTAAATTTTAATTTTAAAACAAGTACATAAAATTGATAAAATAGAAAAAAAATATATATTTCATTATTTTACTCACAAATTAATAAACTTTTTAATAAAAAAAAAAGAAGAAGCTTTATTTTGATGGCGTCTCGCCACAATAGACTCCAAGGATCATGATTCATGACTCGAGGAACATCGATATCAAACCGATTCGCATGCAATAGGACGAAGACAAAACTCTTCTGCAAATAAATTTGAAACGAGTATCGTAGTTTTTTCTTACACGAGAGGCTGAAACCAAGACATTACGGCATTTACGGACTTCTTACAAAGCATCTGATACAGGTTACAAAAAGAAGGCGCTTGCCCTGTTTGTCTATGAATACAACATTGATTCAACAATTGAACCACAATCAAGCAAACTGAAGACACCAGAAGATTTAGAAAAATAAAAACGGCCATCGAAAGCAGTTCAGCATTGCACTTGCTACCTTGGATTCTCTCACTTGGTGTAGAGGACATCCTCCCATGGATGGCGGTACAGTGGCTGTTTCAATCTCTTCTGGTCGAAGGTGTGCCTGAATTCCGATTAAGAAGCGTTAGGAAGTGCGAGTGCAATATCTTATTATGCTACTAACAAATTTGACGTTTCTTTTTCCACCAAAGAAAATAAAGGAAGAAGAAGGCCTTTTGGATTGTTATTCACCTTTAATAAATCTAATAAAAGAATTTGTTCAAAATAAGTTCTGACCCTTCTGAGAAATGCTATTTAGGGCCTAAAAGGTTTAAAGAGTAAACCTACTCACCCGATCAGACCGATGGAGCGAGCCAACACAAAGAGGCCATTCAAATAGCCAATCCCAACAATCTCATCAATCTCTTGTTTGCTGAACATTCCACTGCCAGCAAGAAGATCCAAGAAAAGCGACCCGATTGCGCCATCGACATTAAGGACCAGGTTATTGGCCTTGGAGAGAGTATAGGTTTCAACTTGAACGGCGTATTCCATGTATTTCACTGAAGGGAAATGTGTGCGAGCAAATTTTTGTAGCAGCTCTACTCTTTTGTCTCTGTTGTCACCCCTCTTTATCCTTTTATCAAAGGAAGAAAAACAAGAGTTTTCAAAATTCAGACCTCATGAGAAACTCAAATTTCACTTGTTGTTAGTGTTGCATAGCTTCATGAAGATGCTCACACAGCAACAATTCCACATACCTGTGTCCAATCCCAGGGACGCGAATCCCCTTCCTTTTCATCCCTTCAACAAACTCGTATGGTGTCAGACTCTGGCAAGGCAGAGCAAAGAAGCACAGCTTAGATTCTTGAAAGCACTAGAACCGTATGGAATGAAAGACCAAGGTATCTGGAGTCTGAGTGAAGAAAACCCATTCAAGCTTACTCTGTCATAAGCATCCTTGAAGTATCGAGCAGCATCATCGATGGCACCACCAAATCGAGGACCAATTGTCAGCAAGCCTGTTTTATAAGATCATGACTTTATATTTTTCAAATATGACGGGCTTCAGGAAACCCACTTGATTTAGCAGGTTAAACTTATGAAGAATATGGAAGTTCTTGTAGCACCATTTTGTTACCTGAGACAAGACTGGAAACTAAGTCCTTTCCTGCCCGCGCTGTCACAATAGTGTTGTGAGCACCGGAGACACATGGACCATGGTCAGCACACAGCATTATGCATATCTGATTAAGACCAAAACCCATAAATAAAACAGCTAAAATACACCTGCCTAAAATACAACCCAGACCCCGAACCAGAAACGAAGAGGGTGGTACAGTCAACTGAATGCTTAGTCAATATCACCCTGCAAATGGAAAGGCTCCGATGCCAAGTTTCATAGTTGGAAACCTACCTCAATGAATTGAGTGCAGTAACGTGGAAGGCTGCGCTTGAACCATAAAAGAGAGATCACATCACCCACACCATAACCCTGTTCAACGATGGATGACATGGGTATGCCAGCATAGCATGGTTCTTCACCTGTAAATGGATTACAAGAAGAGTTTAGCGCAATGAAATTTAAGCCAACAGGCATCTTCAAAACAATGCACATGAGTGAAAATACCTCTGTCATCAGAGATGGTAGAAATAATATGAGTTGGAGCCCGAACCTTGCCACTCTTAATTGCAGAGTTAAGATCCTCAGGGATTTGTGGAGGTGTCACCTCCTTCGCAGGTCTGATCTTCCCTTCTTCAGCCTTTGAGAAAGGAACCATAATTTCAATGACGCTGATCAGACAGCTTTAGGAACCTCGACTGGATTTGGAGAGACATGGGCAGATAAAAGGTTACAGTATGTAATTACTAACCAGTTTCTCAAATGTATTCCTAATTGCAGCTTCAAAAGCTTCATATGAGGTGGGAACAACAGCTCCAGCATCCTTTAGAGCTTGATTTTTTGCTTGGGCAGACTCCATCTCACCACCACTTTTAGCACCCTAAGTTGGAGTAAATCAAGAAAGATTTAGAATACTTCATCTTCCACGGAAATCAAGTTTTTGGCTTTCTAAACAGATGGGTACAAGATAGTTAACAAACTTACAGCATGGCCAAATTGCACTTCTGACTTAAAGAGTCGAGCACATGTTCCACTGACCCAAGCAACAACTGGTTTGGTCACCTTCCCCTGTTTAAGGGCTTCAACAAGGGAATATTCATCTCGTCCACCAAGTTCTCCAAGTACAACCATCATCTTGACCTATATACAAAAAATCAAATTGGAGGAAGAAAATGAAGCAAGACTAATTATCAGTCCCGAAGTCCTAATTTGCATCAATCAGAAAGTGTGGACTGCAGAGCTGATAACTGGTCACCACACACAGTTGCTAATACAAAAAAGCAGGCTACTGTTCAAATAAGTTTCTGCAAGAGCTACAATTTTTTTGTTTCAAACATTGCAAACCTTTTACATTGGGTATTTATTAATCAGTATATATGCAAGTTGGTTGAGATATATTTCTGGCTTTGTCAATAACATAGAAATTAAACGTATAGACTCTTGAAGGCAAGCAAATAGAAACAGTAATATACCTGTGGGATGTTGTTGAACCTCAAAACATGATCAGAAAGAGTGGATCCAGGGAACACATCTCCTCCGATTGCAATACCTATCAGATTTTGAAACAGAGCGCCCAAGCTTTATGCTCATTCAGACGTGAATGCATTAAAAAAGACCAATGAAAAAGAACCTAAGTTTCTAGCATGAAGGAGTACCTTCATAAATTCCATCAGTAACACGGGCAATACTACTGTACAACTCATTTGACATGCCGCCCTGCAAGTAGAGACAAAGCATTATATTCAGAACTGTTGACAGATAGGATTGGTTAGCAAAATGTGCTAAACAGGGTAAGAAACCACAAAACGTATTTATTGTACCTCAAAAGGCTTACAACTTTTTACTCAGTTGCCACAACCAAAGACATTTTCTATTTGTTATTTTACAAGATGATGAATGTGCAATAGGGATATGCAGTAGCGTCTTATGTGTCAGCTAATTGATCCATGCAGTACTAACTAACCTAGGAATTCTAACCAGTTTTGACAAAAAAGCAACAGTAATATCAAAGTTGATCCAAGTGAAGCTAGAAGTGAGTTGTAAATCTCCACAAATAAAAATGTAAATGAGGGATCTTGTTCACCCATTTTTTGCACCACTATCCTCTTTACAACATATCTCTCCTAATCTGACAAAAAGGTATATTGACACACCAATCTATTCTAATGATGGTAAACAACAACTCATACTATAAATAACCTCATGGAGCAGCCTTATTCCTAGGTCAGACAAAGAGTATGTTACAAATATGAGGAGCACAGTTCAAAATAAAGCTCATGAGAACTGACAATAACAATAATCCCTTCAAGTGGTGTGCAAATGATGGCCTGAGATTAGAAATTTGCTTATGGGAAGAAGAAATAGAACAGTAGAATGAATACATACAGACTTGGAGACAAATCCAACAGATCCAGGACGGTACAGTTTGCAAGCAATTATGTTGTCAATAGTTCCGGCAGTGTCTCCTATCTTAAATGCTCCAGCTTGAATACCTCCAACAGTTGCTGGACCAATGACAACCTACAACATCATCAGCATTTAAATAAGGATGAAAGATTAAACCAGACCAGAAAAATAAACCCACTGGGAAATTTTTCAATCATCAACTTAATATCCATGTACAATTGCCTGAACATTTGCTTCAATAAGTATAGCTCAATCTAGTTGATCTTGCATCATAACCTCACCTTGTTGTTGGACCGTGCATATGCAATTAACTGCTTGGTGTCTGACTCAGGAACACCCTCAGCTATTATAGCAACAACTCGAATGGTTGGCTGTTTCAGAGCAGCCATGGATGAAGCAGCAGCACTGCAAACAAATTAATAATTTAATGTTCAATGAATAGGATTACTTATAATCAACTATGAAATACAGGATGACATAAAGTAAACCAATAAAAACCTTCTGAATGATGCGAAGTTAATAAATACATCAGCAGTTGGATGTGCAGCACAGGCTGCCTCAATGCTGCAAATAAATCAAAACAATCATCAAAGAATCTTAAAACTAAGATACCCTTTATAATCATCAACCCAAAAAGAAAGGAGAGAACCTTAAAACTAAGATACCTTGTTACGAGCAAAACACATAGAAAAGAAAACGAAGGTTTTCCATACTTAATCATAAATGAAGTTCTAGCTCTATACGGGGTTTACTTATGTCTACAACCAGATTGTTGTCCTAAAGGAATACTAAGATTTTTATATTAAATTGATCAGTTAATATCTTTCCAAGACAGCCAACTGAAGTCATTAGGCTTTAGTGATAAAAAACTTCAATGTGTAGATAAGACAAAAGCTGCACCTGAAACAAATGTAAATACTAGCTGATCAATGGTCAAAATCTCATTTGGCAATCGAACTGATTGAACATAAAATGTTATTGACAAGAAGCAGATGTTTCTGAGAAACCAGAAGGTGCAGGAAGAAAGGGTCCTCCCCCAAAAAACAAAAATAAATAAATAAATTCTCAAACTGGATAACAATTACCATCACATGCAATTCAAAATAACTAAATCAATCTAGCTTAGCAATTTCAAACCCAAAGACAAAGCCTATAGCAGTCAGTAAAGAAGACACGAAGCCAGGGAAACATAGCTTACGTTGAATGGACAGGGATTGCAATTTCCTCCTGGCCAAAGAATAGTTTCTGAAATCCCTCAGCACCAGGGTTAATAATTCCACCAACAGATGGTGTTTCCCTCCCTAGAAGCACAAACAAAAATGCAAATTGCATTCACGCACACACGTTGCAGACACAATTATCGTAATCACCTAGCAAACTAGTATTATCAAGACAAAAACAACGAGGCAATAATAGCATACCGCAAAGAAAGTCAAAATCAAGCATGCGCTGGATAGGAAGCTGCTTGTAGTTGTAGAACAAAGCTTGTGTAGTGCGCGAAAAGAGTTGTCCGGTTGCCATGGCTTAGTAGTCTCGAGAGACCTGACAACGAACATGATCAAAATCAATACTGCAGTGCCTTATAGCTTCCAGAAATATCACTAATCAGAATCGCAAATGAATGCATGCATGCACTCTTCAAAAATTCAGACAACCATTCTCGTGTGTTCAGAAAAACAAATAAACAAATGAGAAAAACAAAAACAAAACATATGTCTTAAAAACGCCATCAGCCGACCAAACTCCCAGAACCTGATCTTCGACTCAGAGGCTAGTGTTAGATCCTCGAACTCATACTGTCCGACTTCAAGACCAATAAGCATTCCCATTTCCGCGTTTTCACGGAAAGCTATTTATTTATTTATTTAAAAAAAAAAAAAAGGGAAAAAAGTCTAATGCAGATCTACCTTTACTGCCAAACACGCACCAAACTAGAAACAAACATCGTCACAGATCTCAAGAAAACGGAAATTTTAGTTTAAATCAAGAGCACGACGTCGTTTAATAAAATCTCAGCCGCTGCCAATCACCAGTTTGTAGCAACCTCACAAAAATGGAAAAGAAAAAAAAAAACATTGGATCTTCCACTAATATATAAAAAAAAAAAAATTAAGCCGATTTATACGATGACTCGAAGTGGTAATGTTTGATCACTAGAGAACAAAATACAAGTATCAGAACCGAAGCCTAGAGAGGTCAGATTCAAAGGACGCCGTTTTAACGGTGGCGGGGCAATGGAGAACAAAAGAGATGGAGTGGAATGAAGATTTAGATCTGAGAAAAGGGCAAATTTTGGTGTGGTTGAAATTGGAAACAAGAACGCGAAAAGAAAACGAAAACGAAAACGAACTCACGCTCTCTATTTAACTCCCCAATTCAATTGCGAGGGAAGACCGATGGTAGTGTTAACGAAGCTGCGAAAAGGGACGATTGCTTTATAGTAGAAGAGGTAGAGGGAAAATGCCAACTACCACGAGCCAGGCAGAGAGAGAGAGAGAGAGAGAGACGGCTGGTCACGTGCCGCACGGTAGTTAGTTCATAGCATAGGGCACGGATTGCTATTTTCTAATAACTTATTTAAATTTAATTTATATATCTAATCTCGTATTTATTTTATATTTTTTAAAATATTTTTTAGTCTTTTATTTTGCTTTTTCAGGTTATTTGTCGAGCTTTGTTGGGATAAATATGCTTTCCTTTGTTGGACGTTGGGACGACTCCACTAGCCCAGTGGCTTAGGTGGGGGGTTAGGTATACGACCGAACCTAACGGGCAAATCGATGGGTTTAGCTTTAACTTCACAGCTCGCAGTACAAATGTTTTTGTCTTTTTCTTCTAGCCGAAAGGAAACTTTTTCCTATTTTCCAAATATTAATGCGAATGCGATAATGTTTCGTCGAAAATTACAATCCCGTCGGAATAGAACATAACCCCCGTCGCCGAGAGTTTGGCGATGGAACTAATGTTTTGTTCGTCTATTAGACAAGTTGGCCCGCCGGGACAGTTCTCGGCTACAATTCCCGATCACAAGTGCGTGAAAATGGCGGGTGTGTTGTGTCGGAGAAGAAGGAAGAAATTGCCTTGTCCCAACTTTTAAGGGACTACGGCAACCAGCGCCAAGCTTCTAAATTAGATCCGCCCTCCTTGCCCGTCAGACCAAAACAAGTCAATTTGCCCTGTCCAATTTAATAAAGAAAATATCTTCTTATTTTTAATTGAGTAATTTAGGAAAAAATCAAACTTACCATTTGGGCAAAGATCAAGTTAATCTTCTTCTTCCGGATGCTTGCAGTTGAATTGAAATGCACAGTTAGAGTAAACCGCGGTTTATTTTCTTATTGGGTCACTGATGAATGTGAAATGTTTAGAGAGATTATAGAAAAGCTTGCAAAAACATCAATCACTCGTCTGATCGTGAAGTGAAGCCCTGATAACCACTACCAGGACACTATGTTCAGATTACAAAAATATAGTCCCTGAATTAAACTCTAAACAAGATTTTGGAGTTGTCCCGAAGGACTAATGCATCAAGCCTCATTGCTGTCATGCTTCCGTTCTTGGTTTCCCTCCTGCCATTGTGATTCATCAGATTGTTCACTGGCGTGTGTGTAGTAGCTATGAGTGTACATTGGTGATTAATAAAACAGTGCCATGGAGAAACAGAGTTTTGCGGGGGGGGGGGGGGGGGGGAACTGGGAAGGTGTGGCCTTGTTGCAACAAATGATCTCCAGTTTGTTATCAATGCTGACAACATTGGTACAGGCCTGCGCTTTTCAGGTAGTATCGCACAAAAAGCTTTGAGAGATATGCTCTGACTGGGTCAATGTTATGTCGTTCTTCCTTTTTTTTTTTTCTTTGATCCATAGGTGTCCTTTTTCTTTCTCTTTTAGGAAAATGAAAAAGGATCCCAAGTAGCATCACCGATCCTCCAGGAGCGGATTATAACACTTCACAGTTCCAACCAAACCTAGGGCTGCTTCAAGTGCCTCCAAAAGATATTCAGAGTGGTCCTCAATACAAGCATGACCATGTTTTACTTGCATAGAACTCAAGGGCCTTCCAACGATCTGAGGTTACAGAATTATGGACATCTTGTAAACAAATTTTGTTTCAAACAGGTAGTGGCAAAAGGCATTACAACTAGGGGAAAACATTGCACCAACCTTGCGTGCATAGCTACCATAAGCTATGCCACCAATTAAAGCATGCAGCGAATGGGGTGTGCCAATTGGTTTCATGTCATCATTACTCTCTATAATAAGACATTGAATGAGAACAAAACCAAGAAACAGAGAGGGGTCATGGTAGTTAAGATCGTGGGGTATGGGCATACCAGTAATGAATGTGGTTTGAAAAAGCCCCTTTGTTTTTAACCCATAAACCGTGTGAGCATTGGTGCCACCCGCCAATTGTAAGAAACCTAGCAGCAAATGAAGGTGAAATAAAATGCAACACATGCAGGGGGCTTGTCCAATGCCACTGAGAATTGTCAGATAGTATGCATAAAGGATTACAATTTCACAGAAAAGTGAATTTGAATGCGCACCAGGGGGTTTGACTTTGGCAGCAGCCAAATGAACAGCAAATGCAATGGATTCCCTTGTTGCACCTCGTCCAATATCTCCAGTCATCGGTCGGCCATCCAGCTTCAATCCAAAGGTGTCATGGATTTAGAAACTGCATTTGAATTTTGATGACTAAATATGAAAACACATGCATTAGACTGGAAATAAAATTGGTCTCACTTGCCATAAATTGAGGCAATTTAGATGAGGTTCCATGATTGAGTAAATCTCATTCATTGAAGATAGATTAAAGTTCCCGGCATAAGGTAAGCTAACCTGTAGGCAGCAGGATATTAATATGGAATGATCCAAAAGTTTAATATAAGCTCCAGTCATATATCACAAACCCAATAAGAGACATTGGTTCAGTCAGCAGCAGAAGGGTTTGTACTTACAGCCACTAGTTTCAGATACCCAGTTGAATCTCCCAAACCATCCCACAGATCCTTAAAGGGCACTGTCTGCCTGAACACCAATAAAACAAAAGGAAAAAAAGGACAAAGAAAAAGAGAAAAAACTAAAATAATCATATTTAGGCAGATAATATCTTCTAGGAGAAGACATAAGATAATGACTGAAGCAATATCATTATGCTTCACAAATGTGAGTCATTTGACTACTCCAATGATACAGTCTTGTGCTGCATGCTATAGAAAATAAAGTAACAAGGAGACACAGAAAGTTTCATCAAAGGACTTCAAGATATCTGCCAGAACTTAATTTCAATATTTGTTTATCTATTATGGACAAGTACCTTCCATTGGTATGTATCTCTATGGCATCAACATCATTTCTTTTAAGAAGTTCAGCAGTAGCAACAGCATCTCTTACATATGTAATTACCCCTACATCAATGTGAGCAAGTTAAGACTAATTGTATGTGATGACATACAAGTTTGACAGTATTCACCATGAAATAGAACAAAATAGACGGCCAAAAATGCTGCAAAGGAGTAGCACAACAAAAAAAGGAAACCACCCACTTATTTTATCATAAGGGCAAACCGGAATGCAACGGCCACAGCCATAACAGCGCTCAGTTATTACTCCACCCTGTAAATTGTAAATTCAAAAAGTGATTCACTTCAAGAATAATTCAACATTGATAGATGTCAGAATGTGCATTATTTGAAGGGGCTGTTGTACATGTAGTGTATTGGTATCACTGGAAAACTTGGCTGTTGACTTGTCCTTCTGCAACAATATTGCATTTGCAGGACAAACAATTTCACAAGGCTTAGAACAGTCTAGTGGACAATCCTCGGGATCAAATTCTGTTAAAATAACAATATTAACGTCAGATTGAAAAGATTCTTACATGTTCCACAACTCTTTGAAGGATTATATATGCTTGTTAGCTAAAAAACTAATCAAAATAAATAAATAATAACAGGTAACATTCACCAGCTTTACGGAAGTGCAAATCCTCATCATCATTTACACTAATCATGACCCAAGGCCGCCGAATGTTCACAATCTCTCTGGCCACTTCAATACCTTCATTTACAGCAGTCACCACTGCTGCATCAGCGGCACAGTCTATGCAATCAACTGACAACCATAATTCATCATATAATCATGAGCCCAGTAGCCATAGACATAAGGGAAATTATATTATATGTGTGCACTCACGTGTGCTAAGCAATCCACAAGTATATAATAACCAACTTTATAATTGTTTACCTCCAGCTAGAGTATAAACTAGAGAAAGGTTCCGGATATCAACAACATCCTAAAGAGAGTCGAAAATAAGTATCATTTTGAGTATCAGAAATGCTTAAAGCGTTTCCGGCGTATGAATGAATGGTTGGGGGGTGGGGGGAGGGTACTTCATACCTCGAAGCTAGCACCGCATATAAGCTTGACCCAATTTCCCTTTTTCAGTGATTCCTGTGGAGCAGACACAAGTGAAGGAACCCCAGCTGTTTTTACGAGGTTTCTGATACTATCAGGAAATCTTTTGTTCCCATGACCAACTTTTCCTGAAATGCATAGTCTGAAGTGTAAAAGACAAGAAAAAACATGCGCAGTGTTGCTAAAAGCAAAGGGGAACCTTGATACTGAGGCGAAATTGCAGCGTTGATAGAGAAGCTCAATGCCATGTCTCAGAACACTGTACACAGACACGAAGGTGGACGAGCGTGCCGAGGTGATTATCTCTTACATGGGCATCTCTTTTTTCAGTGAAATTGGCAGTCAAAAAATATTTGGGCCGGTGGCCTAGTGGACCCAAGAAGAAAAAAGTACTCTTCTTATGGCCTGCTAATTAAACTTACAATAAACGAAACAATATTTTGAGCCTATTGGGCTGCCAACATTGAGAAGCCCAAGGGTTGAACCAGGAACCAAACCCATTTTTAGTGCTTTTATCAAGCTGAGGACATTCTTTTTCATCCATGTTCTCCCTCTTAAACATGATTTATCATCCATGTTTAGATAACCTTTGTTGTGAATATTTCGTTCTCTTAATGAAAGGCTGATCTTGTGAGACGAGCAAGCAAACAGATGCCATTATGCCAATGGGTGTCCAAGGCCTTCCAATGACGCGTACATGTACAGACACCTGACTCAATATCTAAGGACCCTATCGTTTTAGGCAAATTCGCACGCTTGCTACATTTAATTTCGTCATTGAATTGTCACATTCTGAATCTTAGACCATAAATCAACAATGGTAATATGGTGCACAAAAAGGGTCTGATGCAGTTAAGCAGTATGGCACCGAGAAAAGGAAGCCCACATTTTTTAGGCAAGATGCGTGTACAAATATGGCTTAGCTTAGAAGGGCCTAATAGAAACTCAAATCCTCAAGAAACGCGCATAATTTTAGGTTAATCAATGCGACAAGGCAACCTACGTTTCTTTCCTTCCGTTACTCTCTAACAACCCTCTTGCCCTACCAATCGTACACTAGTCACGAACATTACCCAAAAAATTCAAAAAAAAAAAAAGTACACCAAGTGTTGAGGACAGAGAGAGAAACAGCATCATCATTTTCTTCCCATGTTCTATCAACTCCTTGGCCTGAATTCCAGGAAATCCTGTAAATCTCAAATCCTAATTAAAAATGAAAAGAAAGTTGATGCCAATGTCCGTATCCCCTGTTTCCTGCACTCCGTTTTCTTTTTTGAATATGAACTACAAGACCCATGTCTTGTTTTCTCTCGTTAGTTTCTCTATCATCTTAGATGCAATCATAGTTTCAAGCGAGAATCCAGAAACTGGGCCATATGTCCTATCATGTGGCGCTTCCGATCCTGGAACTGATTTAGATGGCAGGAATTGGCAGCCTGATTCCAAGTACATTAGTCCTCCAGGTAATTCCATAACAGCAACATCCCGGTATCAGGATCCTTCTTTGCCATCCACTATCCCTTATATGACAGCTAGGATTTTCACATCTGAATCTTCATACAAGTTTTCGGTTTCTCCGAAGAGTCGCCTGTGGATCAGGTTGCATTTCTACCCATCGGCCTATAGCTCCCTCAATCCCAATGCCTCTTATTTCTCTGTTACTGCAAATACGTTTACACTTCTTAACAATTTCAGTGCTTCTATAACAGCACAGGCCCTGACACAGGCTTTCATCGTTAGAGAGTTTTCTTTGACATCAATCCAATCTGGTATTCTCAACCTAACTTTCACACCCTCCACAAAAAACAATCAATCGTTTGCCTTTGTCAATGGCATTGAAGTGGTTCCCATGCCTGATATTTTCCAGCCTGCGACAATGGTTGGTTATAGTGACCAGACTATTGATGTCAGCAGCTCTACTTTGCAAACAATGTTTAGGTTAAATGTTGGTGGACAATACATTCCTGGAACTAATGACTCAGGCCTTACGAGAACTTGGTATGATGATACACCCTATTTGTTTGGTGCTGCCATGGGTGTCACATCTCAAGCTAACATCACAATCCAGTATCCTACCAAGGAAGTGCCTAAGGACATTGCTCCATTGGATGTCTACGGTACTGCCAGATCAATGGGGCCGGATCCAAAGGTGAATCAGAATTATAATCTCACATGGATATTTCAGGTTGACGCAAATTTCACGTATGTTATCAGGTTCCATTTCTGTGAGCTTCAGGTGACGAAAATTAACCAGAGAGTGTTTGATATTTATTTGAACAACCAAACAGCACAAGCGGCCGCCGATGTGATTGGTTGGGCAGGATCTCAGGGAGTGCCTGTTTATAAGGATTATGCAGCACATGTTAGTGATCAGAAAGGTGATGAGGAACTGTGGGTAGCATTGCATCCTAGTGTGTCAATGAAGCCGGAATACTATGACTCGATTCTCAACGGCTTGGAGATTTTTAAGCTCAGCGACTCTACAGGGAATTTGGCAGGTCCAAATCCGGTTCCATCAGCACTATTACTTCAGGCTGAAGCAAAAAGTAGTTTTTCACCATCAGGGTCTAGTAGTGGACCGATCATTGGTGGCATTGCTGGTGGAGCTATTGGATTAGCAGTAGTGGCTATAATCTCCCTCCTTGTCTTCAAAAAGAAGAAGGGTTACAATGGAAATCGGTGCAGGAGCGCCACTTGGTTGCCACTCTATGGGTCATCCCACGCATCGGCAAGCAAATCAACTATAACCGGTAGAAGCAATACTCCGAGCCATCTTTCTTCTCTTGCACAGGGTCTCTGTCGCCATTTTTCATTGCCGGAGATTAAGCATGCCACAAAGAACTTTGATGAGTCTCGAGTTATTGGAGTTGGAGGATTTGGCAAGGTCTACAGTGGCGCTATTGACCAAGGGACAAAAGTCGCTATCAAAAGATCAAACCCTTCTTCAGAACAAGGAGTTAACGAGTTCGAGACAGAAATTGAGATGCTTTCAAAGCTAAGACACAAGCATTTAGTCTCTTTAATTGGGTTTTGTGAAGAAGATGGTGAGATGATTCTGGTTTATGATTACATGGCTAATGGTACTTTAAGGGAGCATCTCTATAAGGCCAACAATCCTGCTCTGTCTTGGAAGCAAAGACTGGAAATATGTATTGGTGCTGCAAGGGGACTTCACTATCTGCACACTGGAGCCAGGTACACTATCATTCACAGAGATGTGAAGACCACAAACATTCTCTTGGATGAGAAATGGGTGGCCAAAGTTTCTGACTTTGGATTGTCCAAGACAGGCCCTAATCTGAATCAAACCCACGTTAGTACAGTGGTTAAGGGTAGCTTTGGATACCTGGACCCTGAATACTTCCGGAGACAACAGTTAACAGAAAAATCAGATGTGTACTCTTTTGGGGTAGTGCTGTATGAGGTATTGTGTGCAAGGCCAGCCCTTAATCCTACCTTGCCTAAAGAACAAGTTGGTCTTGCAGATTGGGCTCTACAGTGCCAAAGAAAAGGAACTCTTGAGGACATCATTGATCCCCATCTTCAAGGAAAGATAAATGCTGAGTGTTTTAAGAAGTTTGCGGAGTTAGCGAAGAAGTGCTTGGCAGATCATGGCAACATGCGTCCTTCAATGGGTGATGTGCTCTGGAATCTTGAAACCGCTCTCCAGTTGCAAGACAATACTGAAGGTGCTGAACTGATCGTAGGCACTGGGCCCAATGTCACGTATAACATACAAAGAGAGATGATTAGTATAGAGGAGGAGAGTGGAGTGAGTGACGAAACTGATGATTCAAACACTAGCGCAATGTTTTCACAGATAGCGAATCCTAGAGGAAGATGAGCATCAAATGAAAATGTGCTACTTCTGTCCCATCTTTGTTTGTTTGATTTTTTTTTTTTTTTGGCCCTCTCCTCTTCGAAGTAGAAAGCATGCAGGGTAATTGAATCAAAAGACGTATGATATTATTTCTGTAAATCAGGTAATATTTTCGTTAAAATTACTACAGCTTTTGTTTCTTTTTCGTTTTTCTCTTTTCGTTTATTGTTCATGCTAGTTTAGCTTTTTCACACCCCACTTCAAGCCCAGTACATTACAGAGTGTAGGCGGGGAGCAGACAGCACTCTCTTTCCTTTCACTTTGTCCACTCACGGCGTTGGATGACACAGACCAATTTGGAATCTCCCATTTCCCCCATTTGTATGTAAAGTGATGGCCTCATCGCCTCCTCAAGTATTCTTAACGATCTACCTTATGAAGGGTTGCTTTTGGCTTGTCAGGTCATTTCTCCTCTATTTCTCTCTCTGTCTGCCGTATAGACACATATGTGATGGGTCAAGGAAAGAAAAGCGAGCCTGCAATGCAATGAAAGCAGACGCCTGCCAGAAAATGCACGCAGTTTCAGAATTGTTCTCCCCTCCAGCCTCCACCGTGCATCCCGTGGAACAGTAGCTTTTGTGATCAGGGAATTACAAATCCGTCATGATGAAAGTCGAAGCAATTATTAGAGCTCTTTTTAAAGGCTATTAACAAGTATTGGCAGTTCCAAATTCAAATCAAATGGTTTTTGCTTAAATAACAAAACTTGCAAAGTATTAACTCTTAAAAGAGGTTCCGTGGTCATGTACAATAGCAGTTTGGAGAGCCTCAAAATTCGGCAGACTTGAAAGCAAGTGGATACGTGAAAGAGTTTGAGTCCGTAAATCTGATGGTCTGACTGGTCTTCAAAGGTTTCCCTCCCTTGATCACGCCATCATCATAAGAGAGCCTCTTGAAGGTTCTTGGGTTTACCATTCTTGCAGAGGCAAACCAACCACAATGCAGATCGATATCTGAAGGAGCGCAATTAAAAACGCAGGCGTTGACAATTTGTACTATATATTGTGGAATCTCAGAAGAACAATCTCTGCTTTGTGAGATGCTTACGTCTCTCCATGTACATCGACCTGTAATATTGACACTGTCCAAAACAGAAGCAAAAAGTGCCGTCAGGAATCCTCCAAGAGAAATGGAATATTATACAGAGAGAATCTTTCACGAGCGGTGCACCCTTCAATGAGTTACAACAGAAACATCCTTGCAGCGTTTTTAAAAGGAACCTCTTTTACCTTTTATGAAAAACTTTCTCTGGCCTGGGTACGACCCTTTCGTCTTCATTTTTGTCGATTGGTTATGGGTACCATCATACGACAGAAAAGCCATATCTGAAGTAGATATAATCGCTGAAATAATGGATAAAAGTTTGTGCAGCACCTGAGAAAGCAACCATGACAAGAGTTCATGATGATTTTGTACTAAAAGTTTGGTGGAGTTGGCTGGTTTTCATGACTGTTTTCCATCGATCGATTGCAGTACGTAAGCATCAATCAACCGTAAGACCATAAAAAAACAAAAAAAACAGGAAGATTTAAGAGAGGAGAAAGAGATGGTTAAATAGAAGATCTGTAGGAGGATGCATGAAGAAGATCCTTCGTAAAAGGTACAGATGGGCAGGATGCCTTGAGGGGTGTGATGACCACCATCAATTCCAGTCTAACAGAATAGACTACTCCGTCTTACTTCACTGTTTTCATTGTTGCCCGGACAGAACAGAGGACAGCGGCCATTTAATGCACTAGGCAGAAGGTCACATCCATTCTGTGCAGACGATGACTAATCAAAATTACCTCCCAAGACTCCCCGGTCGCCAGATAAAAGGAAGGCGAAATAGACCCTTTTTTTTTTTCTTTAATTAATACATATTAGCCCCTTATTTCAGACTAAACAATGCAAAAAAGTTGTGTGGAACTCAGGGTGCTCAGGGCCCCTTAAGTATGGATTTTCGTCAGTCACCTTCAATCTCTCCGTCGAGATCGTACTTTTACCTGCTGCACTTCATTTCCACTTGTCGAGACATTACATCTGCATAAGCTAATTGGACAAATCGCCCGCAGTGATACGGGCTTTGTGGAAATTCCGGGCCTAACTTACTTGTTAAATTGGGCTCCCTTTTATATCTCGGCTCCAGCGTTTGTGGAATTAAGCTTGCAGGCCTCTGGCACGTTTCGAGTAATTTTCAGCCGTTCGTTGAAGATAGGGCCGAACAATGGTCGGGGGGTGTTGATCCACAGACGGGGAGGGACAGAGAGAGAGAGAAAGAGAGAGACCCTGATGGTGTGAGGGCCACGTGGCATTCACAAACTTTTTATTTTTAAAAAAATTTTATAATATTCAAGTAATTAAGATAAAATGTGTAATCGAAATTTCTCGTAAATCTTATACACATTAAATTTTAATTATTTATACATTATACATTTTGATTTTTCTTTTTTTCTTTTTTTTTTTTTTTTGGAAAAAGATCCCATTTACTTTTCCTTATCCCACTGCCGTCGTTCTAACATTCTCCAGAATGGGTGGTGGTCAGCTCGAAATTTCCACTAGAGAAGCACTGAAAAACTTAATTGGTTATTTATTGCAAGTCTACGCATGCAATTGCTTCCATGATCAGCAGAAGCCAATCAACCAACTGTTGGATTAAATTCATATGCACACTTCCATAACCAACGGTTTTAATGTTAGAAAATTATGCTAATTACCTCAAAAATGAAATCCCGTAATAAATATTTATATATATGCATTTAAAAAACGTAGACCACACATTTCGCAATTATTAACCTCGATTTCACGTTTTTAGTTTTTTTTTTTTTTTTTAGCAATAAGACTAAATATATAAATTTAATAATAATGATATTGTAATATAAGAGGCATTTATGTAATAAAATATATTTTTATTACAAAGCAAGAATTTAACAAGAATATGTCCGTATCATTTATGCTTACTTCGTTGACTTCTCCTTTCTGTTTAACGAACTACAAGAAAACAACTGGGGCGAACTATTTTCACAGAACATGATCGACCAGATCAATTTCATGATAAAACCCACGCTCCGCTGTTTGGAAAAGCTATCCGCCCCAGAGAAAATGGCCCCCTTAGCTGACCACCTCCGATCCGTTCTCCTCTTTGGCTTCCTCTAGATTTCCATCGTTGGTGATTCTACACATTCGCCGAGCAAAGCTTGCCCGTCTTTTGACTGTGGTAATGGCATCACTGTTCGCTACCCATTTTGGCACCGAAGCCAACTACTTGATCACTGTGGATATCCAGGCTTCAATCTCTCTTGCAATGACCAAAAACCAACCCTTCATCTATCCAGCGATTCTCACCCCGTCAAAAAACGTCGATTACTCTCGTAAATCTATGCTCCTTGCCTACCCTGAATTCAAAGAAGCAAATTGTCCAAAAGTACGCCATGATGTTACACTATGTACCATAACATCCTTGTTTACTGCCACCCTTGGCAATAAAATGATACATTTTTCTACGATTACTTTTTATACCCACCTTCGATTCCTCAAATAGCATGCCCAGAGTATGGTAATATGAGGTCGTTTGTGTTCATGGAAGAAGCAATCCCGGAGTTTGATTGGCACAAGTACTGCAAGAGAACCATGGCAATGCCAGTGATCTATGATGCGGTTGATGGAGATCTGGTTCAGGGTTTTGGCAAAGCCGTGAAAGATGGGTTCAAGTTGACATGACAGCAGCCAGCTGATGGAGCGTGTCAGTCTTGTGAAGCTACTGGTGGACTTTGTGGTCATGGCAACGGACTATTCAAGCATTTCTTTTGCCTTTGGCCTGATGGAAGGCATTCCATTAATTGTCATGACGATAAGGTTACTTCCTTTTCTTTCTTCCATTTTATTTCCCACCTAACCTAATTGAACGTGAATTTGGAGTTGTAGCTAAAATCATGGGACTCTAGACTACAGATTAGTTTTGAAAAATCGGTATGAAAATCCACATTTTGTAAGTATTTGAGGAAGTTGGTTTGAATCTCAAACTTTTCTCTAGTTGGTTTATATACCATGGATCTGGATCTCATAATAGCATGCAAAATGAAAGCAGACAAATATTAGTAAGAAACAGTGGCGTCTTAGGTTTACAATGAAGAATTCATATAAATGAGTTATATAACATCAGCCAAGGAAGGAAGGATTGATAGTGAGAACATGGGCAAGCGTACGTATAATGAGGTTTTGTAAATTAACCTTCAGCATCAATGATAGCGGGTTGCATCAACGTGTCTTAAAATTGTTGGCAGGGGTTCTTTCCATTGGGTTTCAACCAAATTATGTTGCCACAGGTAATCTCTCTCTTATTGCAGAAAATTAATTAACAAAATCCCATTTTCCGATCATATCTGGAAAATTAATTAATTGGATGCCATACAATTTTTGCCTGTCAGGTGCCCTGATATTTGGTGTTCTGGTTATTTCGGCAACAATATTTTACGCCTTCCAGAAGAAGAAAGTTGGCTCATATAAACCTGTTTGAATTTTAATTACCATGAGGCTTTTTGTCTAATATAAATGTATAAATTCTTACTCATATTGCCTAGGCAGTTTGCATCAGAATGAATGGCATAACTCTTATCCGTGACCACATTTTAAAGCCACCAAAGGGGAAATTTGTATCCGGCGTTGCCTTAATTAGCCACGGTAATTTCTTATTTTTAGTTGAAAAGAATTGTTTTTTTCTAAAACTAACAATTTACCGAATACTAATAAAAAACCAAAAATGAGTAGTGCTTTAGGCCCTAAACGCACGCTCCTCAATCCCACAAAACCTCTTTCTTCGGTTGCAAGAGCCCAACTCTCTCTATATGTGCATTGTGACCCCATAGAGCTTCTCTACCCAAAACTCCCCGGTCAGTTTCCACACTGTCAACTTCTCCATTGCTGGCGCTTCCCCGTGAAAAAGGACCATGTGATCGATGATGACTTCGGCGAGTTATACGCCGACGTCGAATTGCAGGCGAGCTCAGCCATCAATTCCGTGGAGATCTTCGTTAAACCACCAGAACCGAATGAAGAAGTGGACAACAATGTCAAGGAAATGATTGGTTGCTCGAAAGAAAAGAGTTGCGATACTGTTTTTGATGTTCTTAGTATAAACAAAGTTTTGTTCTGCTCTATATAATGATTCATTTTTCATTCGGACGACTTTGAGGAGAATAACTGTTTGATTTATTGTGGTTAGTTGTTCCCAGCCAGTGCTGGAGTCTGATCAAGTATGTCGGGAAGCTGACAATTTTGGGGATGAGCCAGATCAGGATTGTCATCAGAAAGTTAGTGCTCTAACTTCAGATGGAGTTGCTGGGGCAATGGAAGCTGTGGATGAGACAGAGGAAAACATTGGAGGGAGGATCTGCCGGTCAGATCAAAATGCCCATCTGGGACAGAGTCAGCACTTGGTGGTAGAATTCATTTTAGCCCGAGTTTGTCTTATTCTGGAAATTACTCTGAACTATCTACAGACAGTGCCTGTGGCACTCCTATGGAGTCTCCAGGTCCTCTAAGAAGGCATCTGAATATAATAATAGCCTAGAAAAAATTTGCTGCCCAAGGGAAACGATGTCTTGGAAGTTATGATAGGAATAAAGGCTCCATTGGGGAGGGCAAGAAACATCAACTTCGAACTGTTGGCCGGAGGATCAGCCGACATGATGGTTATGTATCCTCCCTCCCTAGGGATAAGTCATCCAATGGATGGCTGTAGCAGACGGACAGAAAGGTGGCATAATTACCGTCATCACGAGAGTGAAGATTTCTTGTACTCTGAGCATAGAGATCAATCAATTTGGTGCTTCTGTTTGTAAAAGGTCTGCTTTCAAACCAGTTCAGGCTATTTACCCCGGTTATTCTCGTAGAAAATATCATCAGTGCTTTGCAGAAGAGATTCAATTACAGGACAGAAGAGAATGAGAGTGTTGGACTGGAAATAGGGGGATACTGAAAATAAAACATATATTTTAAGATGCATATATAACGTTATTTTTTAAAAAATAAAAAATAATTGTTAATAAGAAAATATAAATAGATAATGACAATAAATAAATAACAGTCAACAAAATTAGAATAAAAATAATAAATAATTATAGATAAGAGCCAAAAATTAATAATGTAATCAAATGGATACTTAGTCTTTTATTTTAAGTTATAGTTATAATTATAATTATAAAAACACCATGAATTTTAACAAAATTTGAAAAAACCAAACTGACAAGTCATGAATCATAGCGATTTTCCAGTTTGATGCAACGGGTAAAAGGGTGTCGGATGGGGAATTATGGTGCAGTGCCGTATTGAATTTTGATTTAACCGACGTGCCATTGACGAGATGCAACTTCCAGTTTACTCTAAGCACCGCCGCGCAGAATATCGGGGTGTAATGGTTGCACCCTCTACAGCGTTACATAATTAAATATATAATCTGCAGGACAAACTTAACTAAAAATCTCTTGGATCAACAAAAACATTGCCCACTTGTGCTAGTTGGCCCTGGTCCTCCTCCTCATGATTGACCAGCCCAGTCACTTTCTTCTTCAAGTACCAGAGGTCGTGAATGCATGACATAGAGGCGTCCTGAGGCACGTGCTCTATTAGGGGATCGGAGACCCCTAGCTCAGTGACTATCACCTTGCAGTCCCTCACATTTTCGGCCAACCTTGATGCAAAGCTCCATATAGATTGCATTAGCTCACGTAGCCTCTCTCCCTCTCCATGAAGCCCATAGAGAAGGAGGAACCCAGATGAATTTTCTATTGATTCATTTATTGCCTGAAAGTACTTCAACCTATGAGTAGTGCTCTTTCGGATATGGAGATCCAATGCCTCACAAGAGTTCCATATGCTGAAGATGGCCCATGTGCTTGGAGTTTTGCTATTGATGTCTTCATTCTTCTCATTAGCACTATCCAAGAAAACCCACCTCTCTTCTTTAAAATAACACACCCAGGTACCAAGGCTCAGTTTTTCTGTCAATATAGCTTCCATGTCTGTGGGATACACGTCTTTGTTTTTCAACTTCTTGTTGTATAAAGATATAGCTTGGTCTATCTGCAGCTTTTCTATGGCTACATCCTGATGAGACAAGCTCGTCAATGGGAGGTTAGTTGGCTGAACAAATATGACTAATGAGCAGAAGTTCATAAAATTGCACTTGGAAGTGAAGAGACTGATGGAGGCCACGTTATTCCTTTCTGTGGCTAGGAAATTACAGTCCGCTCCATTTCCTGTCAGCCATTCTTCTACTGACTTGACAAGTTTTGATCCGATCCCCTTCCGTCTACAATATTTTGAACAAGTTTACACGTGCAATATTGGACAAAAAACTAGCAAGAAAACGTGAACATATACATGGATATCTTGTTGGCAAATGGTTAGAAAAATGTCGGAGGGAGAACAAAGTTAAACTTATTTGAATGGTATCTGTTGAAAGCCACACAAACATCATAAACAATCAAGTCCTTATACAATAAAATAAAATAAAAAAACAACAACAACAACAAATCCTAATGCAACTGCTGATAACATGGAGGAACTTTTATTTATCATAGACTTCTAAACTTATTTAACTAAAAATCTGGATTAACGATAGGAAACGGAGGAGAAGAAAAGGAAGTCACGCCGTATCCGTACGCGCGTGTGTGTGTGAGTGAGACAGAGAGAGAGTATACCGATGCCTAGGAGAGACTCGAAGGCCTAGAATGCAGCCCAACTTCAAATATGTTTCTTCAAACCTAGTCCCTACACACTTGATGCATCCTCTAACAACACCAACAAGTTCCCCATTTTCAAGCCACTCGGCGACCTGCAGGCCATTTGCAAGCATATCATTAATTGTCCGGCAATGCCATCGTCTAATCTACATACCCCTCTCATAGGGACCAGGAGTTTTGAATGTAGGGGAACAGAGACAAATATCAAGAGCTAAGGATCATTACTAGATTTAAAAGAAAAAATAAAAAAGCAAGCAGAAAACCCCTGACCTACCAGCATGATGTGAATAGGGTAGAGCCTAATCCTACATAGAGGGTCACTCACGATCATGTTGGTGAAAATGGAGCCCTCCTTATTGTTAGACTTGGTCTCACAATCCTTCTCAAGCTTCCCCACCAGTTCCATATCTATGTCTTCATTGTATTCCCTAATTAGGACCCTGTTCTCTATGTTGTCCACCATTTCTTACGGCCTTTTCCGTAAAAGGAAGCTATTATCAGGTATTTATGAAATGGGAGATACCAGGCTTTGTCAAGAACTGAACTTTTCTTGAGTAGGCTAACTGCCAGCAGCCACCTCTCCCAACGTATTCTTTTAAACTCCACTATTATGCCCATCATTTTTCCCCTCTCCAAATTTATCACAATGGCTTTTGTTCGATTCTACTGTCAATCATAACTTGGTGCAGACCACCAAGACCTTTACAGCCATCCTTCATCTGTAGGACGATAAGTAGTAGGATATACACTCAGGGCTGCACCACATAATAGAACAACTATGTCAGGAAATGACAATTCACTGAAACGGATATAATCATTGTCATGGGGCATCTCTCTTTTACATGTCAGTGAATGAGTCCACAAAGTTGTTGTAGTCTTTCATGTACGTTATCAATGAGGAAGTGTTTGATACATATATAACAGAAAATAACATGTATTTTACCGGGTGATGTTCGTTATCCCTTGGTCACTGCGAAGAACCGTTGCAATTTCTTTCTAGTATAAAAGGGATCATGTCAGCGAAAGCCAATTGAGTTCCATAAAACGATATAGACAGGATGGTGCCACTAATTTGTTATTATGCAGTTTGTTGTTTCTACTGTTTTATTCTCTGCTACACCCACTAATGGATTGGCAACCAAAGAAAGGAGATGGCATGAGAACTGTAGATGTAGATAACATGTGAAAGAAGTTGGCCAGTCACAGAATATATTCCAATCACTCGGTTGCTGATTTTGATAGTTTCAAACCCATTTCCTAGCTGTTATTTTGAACTCAAGTCTTTGGCTCTACAATTGATTTTTTATCTTCATGGGTACTGATTCAACACCCTCCAAGTTCGAATTAATGCAATAGAATCTGTATGGCAAGTGGACGAGAGAAAAGAAAAGAAAATGAAATAAACAGTAGTAAGCCACCGAGACTATCTTCAAATAGGGATCTACTGCATTTACTAGTGTTTTCGACGGGGGAGTAACGCAGGTGCACAGAAAGCTGCGGGTTTCTCACTGCCACCCTCGTACACCTAACATTTTCCCTTCAAATAAATGTGAAATTGTCTGCTAGCTGAAAACAAGTTTATCCGTCAATCCACACGTTCCTCGCTATTGTCTAGAAGTTAAATAATGCCATTCACCCTTCGAACTAGTCTATGGCCGTATTATGGATCAGGACGACAAAAATTTTCGGTAAGGTAATAAGCAGAGAGGATTACGCCACCCATCATCGTACTGCTACACAGCAACAGAAATTTGATTAGCGTTCTTGAAGAGTATAACAATATATAACAATTACAAATGCGATTGGTTGGTTTACGTACTTAATTACCAATTTAGAAGCCGTGTGTCAAACCAATTATTGCTTAAGCAAGGTATAATTAATTAGATAGATAAAGCGTCGATGAGAAATCATTAAAAGAAATTGTGGGGTCTCTCTATATTTTTGTCTTGACATTCATGCTAGTTGGCTCGAATGTCAACTAATTGGCCTTTCTCGTGTCTCCGAAATGGAATTCTTACCTCGATTAGTAAAACAGTTTTTACTACAAATTTAGCATTATTATTTTATTAACCCGTTTGATTTTTCAGTGAGTGTTAGGGTTTCAACGAGTGTACTGCGGGGAATGATATTGGACCTAGTTATTGGGGCGGGCCATGCTTATTTATTCCTCCCAAGGTTGGCGGCCACACAATAGTAGGCCGGGGTGTACTCACAGTTCAAATCTGTGTATGGCCCACAATAAATTTTTAAATGGTCCCTGCCGCTATCCAGGCCGGACTATATTCGCTGCTCAATCCGACACCGTATCGACGTGATCTTTTTCCAAAGTAGGAAATCGCCGTTTTGATTCGTTTTAGTGATTGATTGTGTGGTACATTAAATTCAAGTTCAATGTGTTCAGTAATGAGAAAAAAAAAAAAAAAAAAGTACTCGTTAAGAGCTTTGTAAATGATGAGTCCCACTGCGGGCGACAGAAAAAAATGGAGAGATGGCCACACCTCGGTCTCGCAATTTAAATATATATATATATATATTTTAAAATTTCAAGTTTCCTACTCGAAAAATAGATGACGTGAAACAATTATAACATAATGTGTAATAACGATTATATAATATGTAATAAGCTATTAAACAGTATATTTCATATACTATTGTAAATTGTCTCGCGCTAGTTACAAATTTCAACAATCTTGTTAGATATTATGTGTTTTTAGGCACCAAAAAAAAAAAAAAAAAATCAACTTTCAAAAACATGGAACTCGCATTATATAACACTTTGTCTTTCTTTCCGTTTAAATTTTATGTTCCTTTTATTTTCTTTTAAAAAAATTAAGTAATGATACTGTCGTCCACAGTCAATTGCGTTGACTACTTTTTCACGTGGGCAACCAACCATGTCCCGTGATGCGATATGAACGGAAGTAGTTTAAACTAAATTTGTGAAATTAAGATTCTGAAATTAGATGTACAAAATTTGCAACTTAAAATCTGTACTTAAGCCTTTTTAAAGTTTAAAAGAAACTTTTGTTTTAGTTAATGTCTGAAACGAGATTTGTCACTCGCTGCTCCTCTGCTCCAGAGCGTTGAGAGTGCTTAGAATTTTGCAGGCCTTTTTCGGGGGCCAAGTGTGCCCGGAATCAGATATATGGTCAAAGTTCCACTCCATGCCAGGGCAAATAAAGCCTCCGGCTTTACTTGTTCAAAGTTAAAAAGAAGGAGGGGCCTACCTGTTATCTACCATAATTCTGTGCAATCTAGTCGTTGTGTTGATTGTTTTGTCCCTTAGTTCCCTCGTACAGTCGTTGGTCAAAAAGGCTTGCTGCCTGTCAGATCCCTTATTTATTGTATCTGCTGTTCTGCGAATATTCTGTGTCCTCTGTATGTCTTATACCTCAACTCGAATCCACTTGTGGATCTTGTCCCAGAATGATTATTTTGTTATGAATTTACCATCTTGTAAATCAAGGGAACAAACAGGAAGCGGCTTATCAACTTTTGAGGCATGTTGTATTGTAGGATTTTGATGATGTTACACTGATGGGATTTATTTATTTATTTTTTCCCTGAAATAAAGCCCTACTCCTGAGCTGATTATAGTTTATGGGTCTAGGACACAGCTGATGGCTTCATAGATTCAAAGAAGTACGATCTCCCTGGTTATGCTGTAATCGTGCACGACCCTGCTTCTGCCACGTACGTTATGAAAGCTAATTATGGCAGCTGTTGGTTGAGGCAGCATTCGCAGTCGATTTGTTTAGCTAGTGAGGTTATTTGTTTAGTTGCATGTGTCGCTTGAAAAAGAAAATTGAAGAAAAAGAGAACAATTTCTATGGTAAGCAATGCCGGAAAGGGATTGTGTCTAACGAATAAGACTATAACTTCTTCATTAGATAGGCATGTCACGTCTAACTTGGATAACTTCAGGTAGCGGATTACTGGACTTTTGGATGCCTATCAGTGCCTCGGATTCCCACTCATGATGGGAAGGCATTTTGATTGATTGAGTAAAAATTCTGGTGACAGTCAAAGTTTTCTAGAAGCAACTTGTTTTCTTGCTAAGCCGCTTGCGATGAATTTCTATCTTTTCTCTCTTTGTTGGCATTATGGCATTTTGCTCCACATGAACCAAAGTACATCTGCTTTTCCTTGTTGCAGTTGATGTCCTTTGCATCTGCTTTACCTTGTTCTCTCATTGCCTTGTAGGTTCTAAATACCTCAAAGGGTTGCATCACAGTGGAGCTACACAGGGATGGTTCTCCTGAGGTGGTGGACAAATTTCTCGATTTACGGTGAGTGCCGACATAAGAGCATTCTCCTTGCTACATCTACTAGCTCTCTTAGATCCCTCGTTTAGGTCCTCCTTTTCGGGTGCGGGGGAGTGGGGTTCAGAGGTTCCCAATTGGGGCTGGCTTATTTGGGAAATCAAGGGGAGTGGAAAATATACAACATTCTGCCGTTTCTAATGTTGCCTTGTTAGATTTATCATTAGTTTCCTTTGCACTCCAACATCTGGTCAATCTATCTTTGACTCTGGTATCGCCCATGTTTTTGATGAGGTTCTCATTTTCCACTTTGACACCCCAAACATTTGGCTCCGAGCAGCATATTGAAATGAAGTAGCAGTAGACTATGGTCCGCAAAATGACCCATTGATTGAGAGTTGAAAGTTATACACCCCGTGCTATTGAAGAAAAATGTTGTGGGAACTCTACTTAAAAATTGCTTTATTGACAAACTTTAGTTTGTTACAATCATTTTTGCTTTTGTGAGCTTAAAACATGTCTTCCCCCAAACAGATTCTTGTACTTACAACGCTCCCCTACGCACCCGCACACAACCATGGACTAAATAATCTGATTCGACGGAAGAGTCTTATTTACAACTTGGTTCAAAAGTGAATGTAATTAACTATAGTGCAGTTTGCCGAGGTTGGCTAAATCATTACAACTTTGTTCATAAGTGAACGTCAACTATACTGCAGTTAGACAAGGTAGGCTGAATCATACCAATTGATTTCTGTTTAACCCATCTTATTGATGGCAAAAGAAACGGCGAACCGTCCCACGTGTAATCCATCTTAAAAGATTATATGACACCAAATACCATCCGTCTATGACCCATCCATGAAGACAGTGCCATATCCACTGGCCTTCATAAACTTCTTCAGCAGAAGAACCATAATTGCTATGGTGAGTCCAACCGCAGCCCATGTGAAAAGGCGATCATCAGCTTGTTTTGGAGCCCTCGTCTGTGCATTTTGAGCCAGCTGCTCACTAGAGCCTCTAGCGGGAATCACTGCTGATGCCCTAACTTCTGAAGGACTATGATTTGCATTGGCAGATGCCTCTTGTACTTCCACAAACCTTCCACCTTCCGCCAGATTTTCACCAACTGTAGGATTTGGAACATCTTCACCAGTGGCTACAGTCCCAGCATCTTGGATAAATGCCTGGCCTTCACCCTCCCTATTGGTAGCATTTTGTTCAGAACCCTGTGTGGGGCTTAGTTGAGCAACAGCGGGTGTCTTGCTAAGCATACACTCATGAATCTGTGCCATCAAAAGGTTTATCAGCACAATGTTAGCAGAAAGTACAGATGTTTTCATGAAAGAATAGAAACAAACCTCATCCATGAGCTTTTGACGTTCAGTAGTTCCAAATTTTGGTGCAGCCTCACGAGATTTGATGGCCAAAGCACGCCTCTCTTCCTTTTTATAGTCTAGTGAACCCAATGCACCATTTGGATTAGTGGGCATGAATGCAATGAGTGCCACCAGAGCAGTCCGAACTGCCAACAAGAATGCGTGGAAACACATCACATTACACGTGTAGGAATATCTCTAGTTCTAGCAAATATTAAATACTGGTGTGCATGTCCATGCAGACATCGACCATCTACTGTCACTGAATTTTTCAAAGAAATGAAGAATCTGTTTCATTTCCCAATCAAGAATTCAATGAAATCATGGTCATTACTGCAAACAGATTCTTCATCATTTCCCACTCAAGATATGCTTGCTCTAACATGTCCTCAACAAACAAAGAGAAACATACTTCAGGATCATCAAGAAATTCTGGCAAAAAAGCATCTGTTCACAGGTTCAGCTTCACATCTGGCCTAAACTAACACATAGATGTTAAGCATGTGAAAACTAGAAAACTGTAAGTTAAAATTAACATTAAGAAATAAACAAAAGCTTTGTGAAAATGGAAGTGATACAATCATTCAGGTTGATTATTTCACTAGCAGCCTAAGCTAACACAAAGACAGTCAAAATGTATGGATTAGAAACTATAAGTTAAAAACTAATGTTAACAAGTAAAAGCTTTGTAAAAATCAAGGTACTACAACAATTCAGGTTGCTTTAAAAAAAACCTTTTACAATGCATAGACTGATATTCAAAGATCAGACTCACATTTTGGGGTGCTTCTATTACATTTCTAAGTTAATCTCCAATCAACCATATCAAACAAAATTTAAGCAACCTAATGGATACAAAACAAAGAAAAGTTGAATCGCTACATTGAGGGAAACACCAGCAGTGGAAAAATGAAAGCTTACCACTCCATGACGGCTGCCAGTGCTCAGGATGGTGATTTGATATGCTTAAACATATCTTTGTCTGGGTTTCAAAACGGCCATTTGGCTGCAAAAGGAACAGCAAGCTACTTACAGCATTGCAAATTATGAAACATAAGAAAAAATCCTTTAGCTAAAGTAAAATCTTACAGTCAAGAGCATAAATGAAGGAGGCTTGAACGGATATTCTGAGGGCAACTGAATCCTTCCATGATAAATCCCACCCTCAAATTCAGTATCACAAGGGCCCCTAATGGCAAATTGCCATTCAAATATGTTTTCCTGCAAGCAGCAGATCAAACACTCTAAACATCCGGAGATGAAACATGGAAGATAAAAATCAAAACCCAAATTCAAAGCAAAATAACTAAACAATATTAGGGCTTTGAGAATACACGTGTCAATTAGCAGGACACATAGGCACCCCTGAACAAGAATCATCGAAAAAATAATTCAAGCGGATCCATCCAAACACAGAACGGTCTCATCCTTCCCTCAAATCCGCTGGCAAAGCTACACAATAGATCCTTATACTATCCTACTACTGAAATAAATAGATAAAAGGATTTAATTAAGAACTTATATATCAACATGCAATTTCCGATGAATTCCAAATCCCAGTTGCATACAAAAGAAAATCCATCAATTCAAAGTGTTTTCAATTGAATTTTCAGAATGAAGTAAATTTTTCAGAATTGCACATCCCGATTCCTCAACTTCTCACAAAATTCAAACAATCAATTTCACAACCTTATAAATCTGTCGAAGGAAAAGTCAAACAACAAACCACATGCACGCACACAAAAAAAGAAAAAGGCGCAAAAGCAAAAAATGAGCGTTGGGAATCGAAGAAGCGAACCTCGAGAGGCAAGCTCATGAAATCATCAGAAGGATTCGACTGCATCTCCTTCACCTCCTGCAAAATCCTCTTGACCGCCGGATTCTTCAGATTGTACTTGTCCTCCGCCATCAGATCACGACGACCACCGCCAACACCACCGTCCCGATTAGCTGACCAATCACCGCCGTATCTATGTATATATCACAATTCACCGATTATTCTACCAGATACCATGGATCGAGAAAGGTGGGACTTTAGTTTAGTTTTTGTTTTGGTTTGCACTGCGCGAGATGTTTTATTTCATTATTATATTATTGTTTCTTTTTTTCGGGGGAGCTAGCTGGCTGGCAACAAGATTTTGACACGTCAATCGATGCAAATCACGCATACGTGGCTGAGCCCTAGTGGCTACGTTAGCTCTACCTTTTGTTGGCGCTAGCGACTTTTAAAATGTTCCCTCAGGGTTTTCCAAGTTGCTACCTGCCGGGTAAAAGCGAACGAGATTAGGGATCCAATATCTCCATTGGGCTCAGTTTCAGGTTGGGCCCACGTACGATAATATTATCCATCGGCCGGGTTATCAATGAGGAGAGCTGGCCATTTTACATTGACGCAACGTAAAAAAAAAAAAAAAAAAAAAAAAAAACTTACTCAAGATTTAATTTTAAAAATAAAGTGTATAATTTATAAAAAATTATTTATTATATAATTAATAATTTAATAAATTTTTAATAAATAAAAAAATTTATATTTATTATATTTAATCATATTTTTAAAAATATAATATAAATATAATTTTAGATTATATAAATTTAGTTTATTATTTTTTTATTTTAATTATATTTAAAATTAAATTAAATTAATTTACATATTAAATTAATTAAATAAAAAATTTTATAGTTTTAAAAATATAATTTTTTATTAAAATATAAAGAAATAGTTATAATTTTATTAAAAATCGAACCCAAGACTTTGACGTGACGAGGCACGAGCATTTGTTTTTGGCTCCTTCTATGCCTCTAATCAAGATGCTCTCGGTTATGCTGGAAAACTGTTCGACAATGTGGATTTTCTAAGAAACTCTTTTATTTAAAATACAATAATAAGAAGTTATTCTAATTTTGTTAACCCAAGAGCGGAAATGTCGTTTATTCAAAGGTTTTATGTGAAGACGCTGCGTGTCCTGATGATTTCACTTTCACCTGTGTCTTTTCTGCTTGCTCTAAAGTTCAATATGGCTTTTTATTTTTTGGAAGGCAAGCAGGCTGATGCCCTGCCCAGATCATTAAATGTCCTGTTAAGTTTGGGACTCATTCTTGGGATTCTTTAATAGATTTCTTTTAAGGACAGTAGAAGCGGGAATTGCGGTTCATCGCCTGTTTGATGGAATTGTTTGATTGGTTGGTACGTGAAGGTGGGGGAAATGGGAAGGGGCACGAACGTTATTTGACGAAATGCCGCAGAGAGAATACTGGTCTTTAAGCGAGGCTTTTTGTGCCAGATTAATGGATGGATGCATGCAAATGGGCTTCGGATATTTTCAAAGAGATATGTAAGTTGCCAGGGTTGAAATGGAAGAGATCACCATCACAACATTGCTCTTTGCCTGTGCTAGGTTTGGGGGGGTAGGGGGGCAATAGATCAAGGCCAATGGCTCCACACATACGTTGATAAACATGAGAAAAGTTGAGTTGATGTCCATCTATTAACGGCTTTTATCGATATGTACAGAAAATGTGACAGGAGTAGTGAATTCAGTTGGCAAAATGTTAATTACAAAAGAAGTCAGTGACTTCAGTGGCCGTACGACTTGCTTGGTGTTCCATCATACGTAGCATCTGGAGGGAGAGAAAGCGTCGGCTTCATAAGGGTTGTTCCACTAGTTCCCAGCGTGTTTTGACTTCTTTGGAGGTTTCTATAACACAAAACATGGTTTATATAATGTTACGCAAAACATTGTTCGTTGTCCTAAACCTTTACACGCTGGAAGTAACATTCCTTGTCTTGTACATGTAGCAGGTAAGTTTTAAATCGGACTTGTCTAAATGCTAGTCCAGTACAATCTGCATCCATCTATCACAACTATAATCTTGTAATACACTTTACATGCTGCTGCACGTCATTTGCTCTTACACCAATTTACTGTTCAATTTGTATTAGGTCAAATATGATTGCATCTGTTTTATACATGGTGTGTCTGTGTGTCCAACTTCTTCTGTGTGTAAAGTGAGAGGCCTCTGATCCATGCATGCATTGCTTGATAAACATCAAGATTTTTTTCTCTAGTGATGAACAGAGAAGTCAAAAAAGAAAGAGCCTAATGTAGTCATTAAACAGAGTAAGCACATTATTGAAGACACGGATACATTGTTATGCAAGAAAGAGAACATGAATAAAAAGAGGATAGGCAGAGCCCTCAGAGCAGTGAAATAGAAACTTCAGGACTGCTGCTCATCTACAGTTAGTTCGTCGAACCTGTTTCCATTGCTTAAGGAATTGAAGCCGCAGATGTCAGAACATTTGCTAGAGAATAAGGTGGAACTGAGCCCTTGACTGCATGAAGTGATCAGTGTTGGAATTTTACGTGAAACAATAACTGAATTTATGACCTCATCAGTAGGATGAAAGACTGAAAGAACTTCAAAACCATTAAGAGCATGAGGATCAATCACAGGATATAGAAATGCTCGAGCACCATGTGCGCTCCTTAGCAACAGAAAGGCTCCAGGAGCCATGTGCTCAGCCAGGTGGTCAATGACCTGAACCTTCTTTTCCTTGTCCATGCCCACCAGAGCTGCCAGGAAAACCACATCATATTCTTTTAAGCTTCCTGAAACATTCATAATATCTGTGGTGTGGAAAAACATTCGTTTGGATAAGTCAGGATCCTGCGAAACCAAATGGAGTGCTTTGGAATTTGCTGATGAGTCAATATCATAGTTATGAAAGGTGGTACTCCTTAAGTGATTAGTGGCCATGATGATTGATGTTAGAGGAAGTGGACCAGAACCCACAAAGGCAATACGTTTAGGAATCTGAACGTAATGTTCACCAAGCAGGGAAAATTCTAACTGGCTAAGTTTGACGTAATTGGAGTAGTAAGGGAAAAGTCTAATGTGATCAACTGGATTTTCATAAGTTCCTATAAGGGTTGAGAAGTAGGTTTCCAGGTGCCCCTCGGCTTCCCCACAAAGTTTAATTAGTTTAGACCTCATTTCTTGAATTCTCGGGCTCATTTTTTCCATCTCTATGTGACACTGGGGCATGCACAAGATTACAAGTTGGGTGAAGAGGAAATTGACATGCTTGGATGGCTTGAGGTTTTCTAGCGTCGAAATTTTTTCATAAATCTCACTAACCTTTTGTATCAAGATTCCTTCTTGGCAGCCCATGGGGACACTGGTATGAGAAAGTTATGGTAAGTGATGGCCAGGCAACAGTTTAACAAGAGATGCCTCCAAGCCTACAAGGAGATGATGTATATATATATACATACGAGCTTGAGAAAGACCAAGAGATGCTTCTCACCAAGGTGTGCCGTATTCTTTAATACAGGTCATGGCACGTTGATGTGCAACAATTATATTATATTAATTCAGAAATGGGTCTATTTGAAAATCTTTATTCTGCATTAGGAGAACCGCAGACGCCCTCAACCACCAAAGCCAATGGACAGTTCACGTCAGTTATGTATTGTAGATGGTCAAACTAAATATTATTCGAAATACTTCACCAGAAGGATCAATGCATTTCTGCCGAGGCAAGCTGCCCGGCGGCCAAAAGGAATAATTGCACGGGCCTAGTCATGGGGCACTCTAGTAATGACTGGTGGCCACTAAAAGACACGGATTCAGCTCATAATGTCTACATATTCGAGGCTGCTTGGATTTTAGCATCACTTACTTTATGTCAATTTATCAACTTAGGATGCTGGGTGAAACCGTTTGGGCAACAAACCTACACAAATTTTAGCCAATATATTAATTTTAGTTGAACACTGGTGAGAAGAGAACGTGCAGGCAATCACACCTAGTAAAACACTAGTTGAATTTTCAGTGGAAAAGGCACCACATTTGGTCTAACCTTTATGAGTTTACTGTGTCGACATCCGATGTTGACATGACTTTTGAGAGCTTTCCTTTCCAATTTAAATAATAAGTTATAAAGGTGCACTAAACACATTTTTAGATTTGATTTCTCTTTATATTTATTATCTTGATTTGAAATGGATTCTGACTCAGACTCCGTTCATTTTCTCGCGGTCGTAATTGTCTTGAGCTGCCTTTTTTCAAGTGGTTGCTTTCTCTTATTCCAATATTTTGTCTTCGTCTCTCCTTAGATGCCAGTGTTTGCTTTCCCTCACTCCCTTTCCTTCTCTCTCTCTCTCTCTCTCTCTCTCTCTCTGGTTTATTTCACTTTCTCCCCCATTAACTACATATGTTCTCAAAAGATGATTATCTAGGAAAAGGTCTGGGCAGATAAAGATCGATAAAGAGAAACCATCTAGTTGTTTTATCTCATGGGATTGTCTTGCTTGCCGTATGAACGAGCTTAAGAGTGTGGATGAGGCACACATAAGGTTTCAAATTTTAGAGTTGTGGATGCAAACTATTTTATCTTTAGGCCATCTGCATCACTGCAAAATTATAAACCAAATACATTGTTTAGCAAGTTTTTATGAATATGGAGTTTGATCACCAAAAGTGATTTTCCCATAATTTTTTTTTTTTTTTAAAAAGTTTAACTGTTTAATGATCTATCCCCGCCTTTGATCAATGATCATTAACTTAGTTAAATAAACCATTCATGCCGCCCTTAATATCTGCAATTAATTTAAGTTGAGAATTACGACAAAATAGAATGATCGGAGGAGAAAGGCACAAATGCAACACATATGCAAGCCTTTTCAGAATGGTATTTGTTCATAATTATGTTTTTCTTATTAAAAAAAAAAAAAGGGCCTTAAAATTTAGTTACAGTGTTCAAGGCTGTGGTTGAATGCATTCCTGTGTCTCCCTCGAGGTGGAGGGCTCGGCTAAGTCATATACAACCAAAAATGTTTATGGGTCAGTGGCCTGTCCCGTCCAAACTCTCGTTTTTCACACTTCATTTTGGATTGAGGCCCAAATTATAAGCATGTGGAGCGGAGCGGGGGGACGTGGTGCGTTGAGTGACAGATGTCCCCCGCAACCAATGTGTCACGTGCAAGCACAAAGTCGCCTGCCAACTGCCAACTTGCCAAGTGCGGTCACAATGAAACAAACTGAGGCAAAGCAGAGCCAGCGGCGGCGGGGAAAATGGAGGAAGAGAGTGGGTTGATTGACAGCTGGGTGAAGAAGAATCAGCTTTGGCTCTATACGGAAGCCACCAGGCACCCTTTCATTCTCAGGATTCGAGATGGGTCCATTGATCGCGCCTCCTTCAAAAGATGGCTGGTCGCCTTAGTTTTATATCTTTCTCCATTTTTCCTTTTTTTTTTATTTATAAATGCGTTTTCAATTCCTTAATTCTTAATTTGCTTCTCACTATTAAATTTAAGCTACTGTGCCCAAATTTTTGTGTTGGTTGCTGACTATAGTGAACATGAAAATTGCAGGGGCAGGATTACATATTTGTCAGGGAGTTTGTCCCTTTTGCGGCAAACGTGTTAATCAAAGCTTCCAAGACATCAGACGACAAATATGATATGGAAGTCATGTTGGGCGGTTTGGCCTCTTTTAAGAATGAGATTGAATGGTTCAAGCAAGAAGCCTCAAAGTGGGAAGTTTCGCTCTCCAACATCATTGTTCATAAAGCAAACGAGGATTACTGCAGGTACCACCTTGTTAATACTACCCCCAATGCTCTAAATTCGTGATTATTGTTTAAGATTACCATGTCTTAGATTTGTTATGATCTTGAATTTGGCTTTAACATAAGCAATGTATATAATTAAATGCATTAACGTCGTAGGTTCCTAGAGAGTTTAATGTTACCAGAAGTTGAGTATGCTGTGGCAATTACGGCCTTTTGGGCCATCGAAGCTGTGTACCAAGATGCCTTTGCCCACTGCCTTGAAGAAGGCAACAATGTTCCGTCGGAGATACAAGAGGCTTGCAGGAGATGGGGCAACGAAGCCTTTGGTGAATACTGCTCTTCTCTTAAAAAAATTGCTAATAGGGTGCTGGAAAAATCTTCAAATGAGGTGTGTGCAAAAGCTGAAGCGACACTCCTGCGTGTTCTCGAACATGAAATCGAGTTCTGGAACATGAGCAGTGGAGGACTCTCTGAGAGAATTTAGTCGACAATGCTCTTAGAACTGGCTCATCTTGTAGTTTCTGCAGGTCCTCTTATTCTCTTGTGCTGTAAAGACCTGCTCTTGCCTTTTGAGGTGCATCTGGGCGTGTTATAACACGTTTTCGCGACTTTGTCAGAACTTGGAATTACTCAAGCAGTAATAAAGCCATCGTGTTTAATGCATGCTCCTCCCATGTCAAGTGTCTAGCATTATACGATGCTCAATTGAACTGGAATTTTTAATGGGACTGTACATATTTGTGGGAAGTAACTTGGGTTACTTTTGTTTGTTCAGTTTGCTTGTTTGATTCCGACTGTCTCACTCTGTAGTAATAATCCATTCCGTCGTTACTTTTTGGGCTGTGCCATCTTTTGGTCTTTCTTTTCTTGTTTCAACGATGTTTCTTGTAGTTATAGCTGGAACACGGGCTTATGCTAATCAAATGGCAACACAAGTGGATAAAATTTACAGCCCAAAAAGGTTTAATATCAACGATATATTTATAGTGTTAATATATCCACACAATAAAAAAAAAAAATTAGGCGCATATAAAATTTGAATTGAATGTTAACTTATATCACTTAATCTTAATTACTAATTATCATTAACATATATTTTCTATAAATAATAATTAAAATTAAATGATATATCTAATTTTTATATTCTCTTGTCTAACTAATAATACACACACACACACTAAAAAATAACCCGAAACGGTGCGCGAAAGTTTTTATGTTTTCGTTTCGGTTGATTAGTTGAACCTGTAGCAGTGGCACACATAAAGACTTTTTTATTTATTTTTTTATTTTAAATGCGTCTCTCAATATTTGACAAAAGTCATTTAGGTGATATATTTTATACGTTTTATTGTTGAACCGAGCCTAAAAGGAAGATATTACAAAACTCAAATCATAGTTTACAATTGAAAAAAATATTGAGAACCATAAATAAGAAATATTTGAAAGGGGAGAAATTGCGCAATCATCAACTATATGCAATACTATGCATAATGCATAATATTTTTATCAAGCATTTCAAATTGTTCAGAGGTCTTATGCGGCCCTCCTCGATACACAGGATCAAATAATAATTCATAAACACATAAGAGCCATCCAATTCCATAGCTATGATTTATTGCATCGCTAAGTGCTCTAACTATTAGGATATTATCATTTAGAATGCAAAAATAATTCAAACAATCATAATAATTATTCCAAAGATATCCCAAATATATACATATATATAAACATTACACCGCTAATTTAACAACTAATAGGTCTTTAAAATCATTACTATAAATAAATAACTAAGCCATTTATATCGTTGGATATTATCCTGTAAACAATACGTTTTAACTTTTACAATTGGTTCTCCATCATTATCTGTGCTCAATATTTGCAATCTCTCTGCTTATGACTCTTGAAATTACTACATATAATTGTCTGTGAGTGAAGATTTGTTTTATCAAACATAAGCCAACTTTACTTAGAGACTACCCTCTCTTTTGCTTGTTGTCGTTGAAAAAGTCACAATTAGTGGAAACTGTCGCTGAGATAAGAACTCTTACCTAACATTTTTCTCGGTCATTGTCTTTATTTCTACTAACCATCTGCTAAATGAGTCATGAGTCATGATTAGAGAATATTGAAATCATAATTTTATTAAAATATTACAAATATTATATATATATATATATATATATATGAATGATCATCGCTATGTCCATTCAATGTGATCCCCGTGTTGTATTGCAAAAGTTGTAATTTGCTCGACATCAATCTTCCCGGTCAAGGATAGAGGGAGGCGGCGGTGAGTGGGAGCAATTGATCCCACCAGCTCCCACTAGCCCCCACTAACTACATAATTTTTTTTACGTAAAATTGAAAACATTTTTTATAATTTTTTTCCTCACTTAAATTTTTAAATTGTTGAATTTAGACACTTAAAAGGCTTCAATTAATATTAATTAATAGAATTATTATGAGTTTCTTATCATTTTTCAATAAATTAATTTATTACATGTATTATATTAGAAAATAAATAACTTTTGGTGATTGGTTGCGACTAAATCTAATTTAAATTGTATACAATCTAGATAAATTTATTTCTTTTTTTAATTTAAAATAAATTAAGTTGTTGATATTTATCTTATTCAAAAATTTATTTATTATCTAAATGGATGTTGGATGATAGAATAAATTCTTTACATATTTAATACATTTAAATGGCATGTAAATAAAACATTTAGATTTAGGAGATATGTATATTTGTAAGGAAATATTTACTTAAAAAATATAGTATTTTTTTTCCTAATTAAAAGGTTATGCAAGAAAAACATATAAATCACGATTTTTATAAAATAAATAGTATCATATACTAATAACTAATATATATATGTATTGATTTTTTTTTTTCCAATTAACAATATAAGTTTTATTAGAGTTTTTTTTTTTTACTCGTTTAACTAAAGAAATTGTGCAAAAAATGATGTTAATAATTTTTAATTTTATTTTATTAATTACCGATAACTTTGTCTCCAGTGAGTAATCCGCCGCCTCTGTCCCGAGTGGACCTTGCAGCAGAGATGATGCTTGATAAAATTACATATAGGCTATGAACATCGTTTTCTTGAACTATCTAATATGGAACAAGGAAGAAAAGTCTGACACGACGTCGTGATCAATCACGAGGTGCGGACACCCGTCATCAATTGTTAATTAAATGATCTATAAACATTGAACGGAGTCAATGTCAATGATCAACTCTAATCGATACTATTATAACAGTATTTTTATCTTATTTAAAAGATAATATGAAGTCATTGTCCAAAAAAAAAAAAAAACGAAAACAAAAACCATAATAATGAATACTTGTGTTTTTCAAAGATAAAGTCACTATAAAATACTCTTAATGTACAATAAGAAGCAACATTTACAATTAATTTAGCAATGAGTATAATTACGCAAACTCGCAAGCAGATAGGATAGACTCGAGTTTCATCATGTGGTAGTGAAACCGACAAACGCCAACTTGATCCCGTACACTCCGGCCGGAAAAACTTAGACGAGTCAGTCAGGCCACCATAACAGGACAACAGTCCCCTTCATTAATCCCATCGAAGGTTTTAATCGAAGAAAGTCCAAAATTGCAGGAATTCTCGACCGTCAAGCTAAGTGACTATACGTGTATCGATAAAATGCATTTTAGCTTTGGAAGAGTGTAGGAAGCAAATTTGATTACGAAAAAAGTTGAGTTGGAATTATTATAAACTAATGCTCTATGGATTCGTGTGGGGCAATCTAGTGGACAATAAATATTCTAGTCGAAGATGTCTCAAACCTTAATAAAATAATGGTACGTCTTCCAATTCTATGTCGATGGTTCCAAATATTTGTTCGTTTAATGCTCCAAGTTTGAATCGGGATTATGGCAACACGCATCTGCTCAAAGATTAGCTTGGAAATTAGTCCAGATGGCCTTTTGATCTTGGTTGTTCTTAATCTATTCGAATTTCATGTATTGAAACTTGTAATGTTTTGGTGGCATTGGTTGTCCGAAATTGCAAGACTTTTTGGAGTCTCATAATTGAATCTGGACTAACGACCATATTCCTGGAACTAAAAGGTGCAGAATTAAGAAATAGATGTATTCTAGAGTATGTTATTTGGTGCATATCAGAGTGGTAAGGTCAGAGATGAGTTATGCAGCTAGACCGGCAAGAAAAAGGCCTTCTTGTTTTTTTTTTTTGGACCATCTCCGTGTTCTTATCTTCAAAGCTCAAATCTTATCTCAAATTCTTTCAACGCTTTATCCTTTTTTGTCTTGTGACATTTTTATCTCTATTTGTATGTGTACACAAGGACCAGCGGGCATTGACAAAAATGAAAAGGGAAACAAACTAAGCAATGAAATCAAATCATCATCTACTACAGGATGACATATATTATTCTCTAATGCAAGCAATCAAAGATTTAGATGCTTTCTTCATTTTCCTCCTCGCTTAATATGAAAAATGGAAAAAAAAAAAAAGACCATTTCTGAAACGACAAATGATGGGAACATATGGAAACGACTAAATCTCCAACATTCCAGAGGTTGCAATGGGCTGTCCTAAACCATGAAATTTCCCAGGGTTCAAGTACGGCTCTGAAACATGGCGATAATCCCTGTAATTCACAAGAATTTGGTTCAAGTACTTCAAATATGAATCTAATCTCATCTTTTCAGCCTCCAGAACTTTTTTCTCTGACTCCAGAGCCACATGCCTTTGCCAAATCCCTATACATTCTTGATTGTCTTCGGACAGCTTCTTCTCCAGTGCAGCCTTCTCTCTAATCAGGCCCTCCATGTGCCTTTGCCTCTTCATGCGTGATCGCCTAGCGGATTCTCTATTTGATATCATCCTCTTTCTTTTCTTCTCATCTATAATATCTTGTCGTGCGTCAGCCTCAGACCCTGATGAGCTTACGTTAACAAAGTTCGATGACATCTTCTTCATAGGATCCTAACCTATATTACCTGAAAAGGGCAATACACTGGAATATTAAAAGTTGCCGGCATGCAACTCGGAGGACTTTCAGGAGATCGAATAGAAAAAATGCAGAAGGACAACTGATACTGAATGGGAGAAAAGCATTTGACAGCATAGCCTGAAATAGTTCATGCGAGTGTGCAGAAGTGAAAGCTGTAGAATCACAAAAACATGGCTAAGACTTGAAGAGTATTGGAAGAAAAGAGTTAGGTGGCTGTTGATGTCACGAAACAAGAAAAGGGAGGCCCAAGAAACCCGCGAGAAACAAGGAAAACAGGTGAACGAGGCTTTGAATGGCCCCGTCGTTTACAGTCCAGATGGGCACTTATAGTCTCTCACACAAACAAAAGTAGGATTTTCTCCCGATCTATTTTGTCTCTTTTCGTAATGCACACAATCTTCTAGACTGGACGGGAAAATCAAACGTGTGGCTATGATTTGTTGTTTCCATCCTTCTTGTGACTTCGGATGGTGGAATAGAAGAGTTGAATGAATAAAAAATCCAGTGGAAGTTCATGACTAAGGGTAAAGTTGTCCGAGTAAGATCTTTTATATGTTTTTTCTGGAATGTACCTGTTTAATAGTAATAAAAGATATAATTTCATTACATTTTATTTAATTTTACAAATAAATCAAATTAATTGTAAACAAAATAATGTATTTAATTTTTATATATTATTAAGTAATAATATTCTTTCCAAATATACAGGACATTATGTCAAGGCAGCCAACCCAGTACAACTCTGGAGTCTGGAGGTTTGTGAGATCAAATTTCCTTAATTAATGGATAAGATTTGACCACTAAAAAACATTATCAATGCCAACTTTCCTTCTATGGTTTCAAGGAATTAGCATCATTCAATGCATAAGAATGCCTAAATATGGACCTAAGCTGATTTGTGCAATAAAATAGGTATTCATTCATCCTAAAAAGAAGTGTCCATCCTTCCATTTTGTGTACTGACAGTTTACTTCATACCTTTTAACCCATTTGGGGGGGGGGGGGGGGGCATCTATCCCTCTCATCTTCTTTGGATCTTACTGGAATGCAATCCCATTTAGCAGCCTTCCAATAAAACTTTATTAATCAACGTCAGAAATGTTCTCTGTGGACATAAAATTAGAGATGGTTCAAATCTGTTTTCTTATCTTTACCATTGCGAATAGTTGGGGGAAATTCTCAGAAATTTTATATATAAATATATATTTTGGAAAAACCAGCTATAAGTGGCTGTAGTTTAGTGGTAAGAATTACACGTTGTGGACGGGGAGACCTGGGCTCGAATCCCATCAGTAACATTTATTATTTTAAAAGAAAGGACACAGACCGTCATAATCTTACACATTCCTCTTTCTCCATCTTGAAGTAAATCAAACGCGGGATAACCTCTTATTTACTTATTTGTTTTTTAAAGACAGAGGATAGGACTCTGGTTTCTCACAATCTTACATGTCACTCTTAAGCTTAAGGGTAGCTGTTGCGTTATATTCACCAGCAGCAATATCCCAGCTGGTTGTTTCTGCACCAAAATGGAGATTGTATTTTGGCTGTTTATTTGGGTAGAAGAGCCCAAAGTGCTTTTCCAACTCTGGGTTCTTTTGGTTCTCATCAAACATAGCGAATAGGTAAGTCTCTATGGCTCTGCCAGGTTTCTTCGGGGTGCCTCCTTTCACATGCTGAATCAAATTTGAGAGGTAAGTACGTGCGTTGTCCATTGTTGCTCCAAATGCACCTGCCGATGGCCAACCGCTCTCCGAGACAACAACCTCCACAGAGCCACCTCCGGATCGCTCGAGGGCAGAGTACAATGCGTCCAACATTGCATCAAATAGGTTCTGGTACCCGCGAGAACCGTCCCATACCACTACTGATGGAGAAGTAAACAGAGCGTAGGAAAGGGAAATGTCTCGCGGGTTGTCTGAATAACTGAAGTAACTGTAAATGTTGGCAAGTAAAGGCGCCCTAGTGTCAGCTAGGAATCTAATGATTGGGTCTAGAAATGATCTAACATCGCCCCTGAAGGCACCTGCCGAGGGAGGATAGGAGTTTCCTATCAGGGTCATGTCAACAGCAGTTGAGACCTTGATTTTGTCCTGAAGTCCTGCCGATTTTATGGCATTGTAGACATTCCGCATGGCAGGCAAAACAAATTTAGCAAAATGGGCTGTGGCTCCATTCACAGGGCTCACTTCATTGCCAACGGCTATGTACCTGAACCTCACGCTTGGCCAGAAGTTTCGTACATTTCTTTGAACCCATGACTTTGCATTGGCAGGATTAGCAAGGCTTTGAAGGCCCGAGTTTGGGACGCCTAGCATCACTTGGATGTTTGAGCCTCTAAGAGCTTGGAGAGCCTCGTGATTTGGATCGTAGATCCTCATTCGCTCGATGCTGTGTTGCTTGTAAAGAGATATGACCTCTGATTTGGATGGAAGGTTGTTGCCTAGCATTCCATAGCAGACTCCAACTTTTGCTCCTAAATTAAGAACAGTTGTTTAATTATATTCATCAACCGGCAAATCTGACAGATAATTGAAAGCATAATTACCTTCCCACAATGAAACTAACTGAATGGGAAGAATGGTTTCTCTATCACCACTTTTAAACGCAATCTCAAAGTTGCATTTCTTTTTTTCTCTCTTTGTTATTCTTAACATAAAAATGACCTTTTTTCGTTGTTTCTTTTTTTCAGAAATACAAGAACAAGTCGAGGCTTTGTTTTAAATTTTCCTCCCTTAATCTCAGCAATTTTTGATCAGATTAACTACACGTTCCTGCCCGGAGAAAATGCGTCCTCACTCGAGGTCTCGGAGTGTCTTCCAAGCTCTAAAGACATAATAGACATCTATCTATCTTCATTGTCTCACATGTATTCAAAAATCTACCCGACTAAAATGAGCATGTATCAAAATAGTTAATGGTTGGTGCAAATGTTCATCTATCTACTGGATTTTAGATGATGACCCTCACTTCTTGTAAGAATAGATCCATGGATCCAAAATGGACTGATTTATGTTATGAAAATAATGGATGGTAAAAATCACAATTTTTCGAAAGTTCAAATGGCCTAAAATAAAGACAAAACGATGAAATAATAATAATAGCCATGGGATTTTATCATATTTATTACGTCATAAGTACCACATTTATGCCGCAAGACTGGAATTCACTTAGTTATTTTGCGCAGTTTCAGGACAATTTGGAGGAAATTCACACATTATGATCCAACATCCACGAGTAGCACTTGGAAGCGATAAATTTTAAGGCGAAGCTTCCGCTTCTTTTCTTCAATAGTACAGGCTACATATTCACATACAGTACATGAAAAGAGGTGATGAAATTACTATGGCAGTTTTAAAATAAAACCACAGGGGTATATGATTAAGGCCAAGGCATGGTGGGGGCATCCACGCCCTTGCTAGAACAGAAGAATGCAAGTTCTAATTGCGCAAATGCATGGACATAGGCACGCGTACACACTCAGAGTCACACAGAAAGAGACAAACCTGTTGTATGAAGATTTGCCGCGAAGAGATTCACAAGAAGCATCAATGCAACCCACAATGGCGGATTGCCGCTACTTGAAGAGAAGGTAGCCATAGAGAAAGCTTAACGCCAAACAAGCAACTAAATTCGGATGATTCTTTCTCATTCGTTATTGGCACCACTTTCAGCTCTTTATATAGACCCCAAAGCTTAACGTTATCCACGAGTTCCCCTTCCCACTGTAAATTAAGAGTCAAAGTTCGATGTCATCATTTGTTGGCTAAATGCATTGTTTCCTTCTTTTACATTTGTTTTGGGGGTGGGGGGGGGGGGGGAGGGGGCGTGGGTTCCACAAATGACAATTCCTTGAGATTACTTCGATGATATTTCGGTGTATTTTGAATTAATAATATTTGATATATCACTTTAAAGTTTTATAATTGTTCTTGTGTATACAATTCCTTTGATTAGAATATAATCATTGTGAAATATTCTACTGTGACTTTATTTTTAATAATAAAATTATTTCTGTTTTGTAACAATTAAATCGACCTTCTCATTGCTTCTTCTTGAAACACTATGTCACTTATTATCTTTTCTAATAAATACATGGTGCAAATTAAACTTATCTTTTTAAAAGATATAGTCACTCCGAAGTAAAACATTTTATTTGTGAAAAGTAAGTAAAAAATTTTGCATAATTAATCTATAATGTATGAATATCATGTGTAGTAAAAGTGCTATTTTCGTAAATTAACTAAAAAGTTTCAAAAAAAATAAGTTTTTTTTTCTTTTTCTTTTTTTTAGTTCAAAGGAGTTGAAGAAAGAAATTAATTATGAATGAAGCGTGAGTTTCAAATATTAGATTTAACGTCCCAACTCTATGCATTGTGACCATTAAACATAGTTTAGCAGAATATTCTACTTACATATTCGATGCTTTTATCAGGGAAGAGTCAGCTACTTGTTTCGGTCAAATTTCGCCACCTTGAATCTTGATTTGTTGGTGGAAACTTTCCTAATTCCCAATCCAATGATTTCTGTGTCACAACACGACAAAGGTTTCATGCGAGTGGGTTGGCGTCGTCGTAATCAATGCCCTTGGCTTTTCTGTCATCACCGCCGCGGCGGCTACTTTTAACTTCATTCTTTTTCTAAGGCGAGGCGATGACCAATTAGCGTGCACATTTCTCCGGTTTCATCTCCGAAGCTGGGGCCCGGTGCTGAGCACAGTGGGGCAGTGGACTTCTTGATTCATTGAACGCGAGGGCTGACCTTTCAAACAAAATGGAGGATCGGTCGGCCACGCGTAAAACGTCCACGTTGCAGCATTAATTTTATACTCAATTTAGGTCGACAATTGTGATGCTTTTCGATGGCGACTCAAGGTGCCCGACAGTTGAGGTTAGATTTCTATTTTTTATTAAGAAATATATCGAAACAATATAATAAAAAAATTTTTTTAATTAAAATTAAAATTTTAAATTTTAAAAAACAAAAAAATAAACTTGTAATTATTGAAATATTTTTTAAAAGACATTAAAATTAGATTTGAAAAAGGAAAATATATTAATTTTATTAGTGCGTACAAAAACAAGCCCACAAGTCCAACCCGTGCTGTCACAGTAAGCATAGGCCTCAGAAGTACTGAAAGTATCGTGGAAATGGGCCTGGAATTAGGTGGAAGGGAAGCCCAATAATAAATATATTATACTCTTTTTTTTTTTTTTTTATACAACGAAAACTCATCTCATTTATAGCATGGTCTTCAAACAGGGCACGAAGCTATCGAGGTGTACAGGATACAAAACTCATTAAAATAGAGAAAAAAGTCTCTAAGACATCGTGATAAACTGGATAATTATAAGCAATTGTGAAAATTTGCCCAAAATATAAGAGCCACAATGGACTGTAGCTCCCCTTTAAAACACCAAATGAAATGGCTAAAGCAGGTCTCATGACGCGCAGTCATTATTTTTTAAGTATTGTTACATAAATTTCTTTTGAAAAAAAATGTAATTATAGTCAAGATTTGACTTTTCTTATTTTCATAAATATTTTATTTGAAACACCTATAATCAATTTTTAATTTATAAAAGATTTATGTGTTCAATCTTTCCCAATCACTCACTAATATGCCAATATCCAACTACTACAAGCTCAAATTGAAATATTATAAATCTAATATATAAATTGAAATGTTGTATATTAAACACATAATGCTTAAAAGGTGCTATTTAAATTATTAATGTATTTTCTATTGTATTATATGAACATTATTGTTCTTGCAAATAGTATTGTAATTAATTCATACAGGCACTACAGATAATACAGCCAAAAATATGACACATTGACGCGTTAAAAAGATCCATATTCCCAATTTTTTTTTTTTAAAAAAAAAAAATCTACTGTTACATGCTGAAAGTGCGGTTAAGGCATCAACCCAAAACATGGGACAAACATTGAAAGCCCAAGGCTACTGCACTCAGATCCCTAATTACATTTGATCACCATTCTCAAGTAGGCTGGAACGGAGCCTGAGCTCGGGTACATGTTTTATTGGGCCCATTTAGGCCATTGTTCTCTATCCAAGGCCCTGATTTTGTAACCGCATGAACCAGGAAGAGACAAGAGACAAAAGTAGATTTGGGCTCATCTGCGTGCGTAGGTCCCGCAGTGGGGCCCATCATCCCACATCGTTGGCATTGTGTGAGGACTACCATAAAGTTGAACGCAACATTATATTTCCTTTTTAGGGTCAAATAATACGGCGACGTTCTGCTATTCGAGATCTTTGTTGATATTTAGGTGTATTTTCTCCTTTATTGAATTGTAATTCTTTGCTCGATGCTCTTAAATATTGAGTATCTATGTTGAAAGTATAAAATTATTTATATTAAAATTAAACTTGAAAAATATTTATTAAAATTTAATAATATTTAAATAATTAATTATGTTTATAATTTATAGATATATTTACAAAATCTTTTGCATAATATGATTGGTTTATATTAAAAATACGGCGCCGTTTTGAGCCTTTGAAGAAAATCATGATTAATCCTCTTTTGATTAGATTATAATCCTAAATATTAAATTAAATTTCCATATTCTCCCAAAGTTTTTTATTGTTTTTTCGAGATCCTCCCAAAGTATCTTTTAGAAGGGACTAGGCGGAGGAGTGGCCGCAAAGCTATAAAACGTCTTCGTTTCACTGGACCTTCTTCGTTTTATATCTCTCTGTTCCTTCTCTCTTGTTCTTTTTGTATCAGTCCATAATCGTTCTTCTTTTTGGGGAAGAAGAATCGTGAGAAGAACATCAGAGCTCCCTCCAAGAATCTGAACTACCGTTCTTGTGCGTGCTTTGCACTCGCAAGTCCCCTCCCTCTCAATTGAAATTTATTTATTTTGTTTAAACGCTGCAACCTCGATCCCTTCCCATTGCTGTGCGCCTCACAATCCAAGAGCACAAACACAAACGCACTGCACCTCCTAAACGCATCGTTTTTGCCTCAAGATTCGAGACATTGAAGAAGGTACTCGTCGAAAACGGAACTGGTTTTTCAAACGGTTCCTTCTTTTCACTCTTCTCTGTGATTTCTTGCGGATGCTGTGAATTAGGCCCCAAGAATGATTTTTATTTTGTTAATCTTACGTGTATTTGGTTATTTTATGGTGGAAGCATTTGAATTTAGGGTTTCTTGGTTGTCAGAGAGGAATGTGTTTGGATATTCGGCCCTGTGGCTTTCAAACTTTTGCAAGACTCTTTTGGGTTTCGCGGTACCAATCCTCTGGTTGATCTGTTTGCACTTTGCAAAAGGTGGCGTTTCTTTGTTTGTTTTATTTGAGTTTCTTTCTGATTTTATTCAGGGTCTTTAGACGTGACCTTTCTTTTTTAAGATTATTGGATTGCATTTCTTGGTGGAAGTGGAATTGTTCACTTAGTTAGGTGTATAGTATTATGGTGCTTCAAACTAAGGCATTTAAGATGACTCTTTCAGCAGCGACAAAAGATCCATCTCATATTTTGCTGAGCTTGTAAGAATTGTTTAGATGATAAAAGAGTTTGACTAATGTTGGTTATAGAATATTGTTAGAAAGAATCAAATCGCATGGTTAGAGGGAGACAGCGAGGGTTCCAGGTTTCTTAACGGCTTCAAGGAAACTGTTGGGGCACCTTTTGTTCTTTAGTAATTTAAATATTGTTGGGCCCCACAGAGGATGAGGTTGGTGATTAAATATGTTTAATGATAATTATGTGGGAGGTGGTGGGCTCAATGGGATTTACAATCTTGTCTCTATCCTGCATCTTTCCCATTTTGTTGCACACACAGACATGCACGCATGCACGCACACACATGGAATAAAGTAAACCTGAATGGAGTACCATTAAGGCAGTTGGGTCAGCTGATTAATTGGGAACACTTTGGGAAATGCTTTATGCTCAACATAGAAGTATAGAGGAGGTGGAACAGAAGGAATTGAAATAGAAGACAGGTTTCCCCACTAAAGTTTTGGCAAAGTAAATTCTAGGTAAGATGACTTTTTGTAACTGCCTAGCTAAGGGCAGGTGACACTCTAAATTGTATCTCAGTAAACATAGATCAACAGGGTACAGGTATCAAGAAATTGTGGGATTGTGCATTTTGCAGGGAGGAGGGGACTTAGTGACTGACCATCTCTTGGGCATTGTCATGGGCCATGAATGTTATTTTGATTTCACTGACATCTTCACTGGCCTACACTTGAACTCTTTTTGCTTCTCTTTGCAGGAAAATGGCCCTCCGAAAGTACATTCCTTTGGGCAATGCACCTTCTGTAGGCATGAAGCCTTTGAGATTATTGAGCAAGGTGCATGAGAATGCTCAAGTTGTAGATCCCGAGACTTGTCAGATAATGGAGTCTGATGTGGACATTGACCTCAGAGAAGTTTACTTTTTAATTATGCATTTCCTTTCCTCTGGCCCATGTCTCAAAACTTATGGACAATTTTGGAATGAACTTCTCGAGTACCAACTTTTACCTAGAAGGTATCATGCCTGGTATTCAAGAAATGGTGTATGTAGTGGAGATGAAGATGATGACGGCCTATCATTCCCATTAAACTACAACAAGTTGGCTGAGAGGTAGGCAATGTTATTTTTACTAACTAGCTGCGATATCAACTTGTGGTAACTTTTGAGTCAAAGAACTGCAAGCCTCTGCTCTAGTTAAGGAGCTATTAATTATTTGGTGAACTCCATGCTACATTGTTGTCCATGCCACAAGTTCTTCTTACAATTTCTTTGACTTAGCTGTTGCTGCTAATTATTTCTAGGTATCCTCACATTGAGAAGGATCACTTGGTAAAGGTTTTGAAGCAGTTGTTACTTAATTCAGCATCTCCTTCACAAGGCATGAAAGGTGGAAATTCTCTAAATGCAGCTGCAGGTCCTACCCTTCTGGGAACAGGATCATTCTCACTTCTAAGGCGTAGGTGACATTTAGTTAAACCTTTTATGTCTAATGTCTTTTTGGTTTTGTTTTTGCATGAGGTTTTCATGCTGGCATGACATGCATTGTCTTCAATGGTTTAGTTACAGTCTTCATCTGCATGAATGTTGTTTAGGTCTAACTTTGGATCATTTCTTTTCTTCAGATGATAGGGATCAGGTAAAAAACCAAGTCAAGAGCCCCCCTGCCCACATGCGGTGGCCTCATATGCATGCCAATCAGATTCGTGGGCTAAGCTTGAGGGAAATTGGTGGTGGATTTACAAGACACCACCGTGCCCCATCTAGTCGTGCAGCATGCTATACCATTGCAAAACCATTAACAATGGTGCAGAAAATGCAAAACATCAAGAGGCTACGAGGACACCGAAATGCTGTCTATTGTGGTATGGGGTTCAAACTCTCAAAAGTATTTTTTTTTTTATTCAGATCATTAATTTTATTGATAAATTTGAATAAGTGCCTAAATTTTGTCCTGATTTGCATCATACAGCAATATTTGACTGCTCGGGAAGATATGTTGTCTCGGGTTCCGATGATCGCCTTGTAAAGATTTGGTCTATGGAAACTGCATTTTGCTTGGCCAGTTGTCGTGGACATGAAGTAATTTCTCATGTTCAAAGCAAATCAAATATCTGGATTCATTGCTCTCTTTCCTCTATTTGTTTATTGACATGTTGAATCTCATGTGCATAAAAGGGGGACATTACAGATTTGGCTGTGAGTCCCAACAATACCTTGGTGGCTTCTGCTTCAAATGATTGTATAATTCGAGTTGTAAGCTTCCATTTGATTCCAATAACCCGTTAATCTTTTTGTTATTTGTCATTCTTTATTCCTTTTATACTTATTCTTTGAGGAGTATTTTGGATCTTGACAGTGGCGTTTGCCAGATGGGCTCCCAATATCAGTCCTGCGTGGACACACTGCAGCTGTTACTGCTATTGCATTCAGCCCTAGGCCTGCTTCTGCTTACCAGCTCTTATCGTAAGGCTTCTCATCCTCTGCTGTTTATTCAATTTACATACAGCCTCTTGTCTATACTGTGAACATTTTAAGTAGTTGAGATCATTTTCTCTGATGCATTATAAATCTGCTATCTCTGGATATCTGTTGTCTCTATGGTATGTATATTTCATATTCTGGATACTATGACTAGAAAGGATCTCTACTGTAGCAAAATTCTTTACAACGTATAGGTTTTTTTAAACTTTTGTCAGGGTTTTAACCAGCCTATTCATTAACTTGCAGTTCATTGATTGAAATAATTGATCTTGTTTCATAAGATTTTTGAGGTGCGGAGCAAATTCTACATCTGTTGTCTATATGTTTTTATGTCTAACCCAAGCTTATTTTGCCAACAGCAACTGGCTTAGGATTAAGGCACAGTTTAAGTTAAGTTGGACCTTGAGTTTGGGCCTGAAGGCATATATCTTTTCCTTAATTCAAGGGGATATTCTGTTATATCTTTATGTCAGTTACTATTTTGCTTAATTTCCTTTACCTGTTTTTGCTTGTGTGATTCTACATGCTATTTCTTGGAAGCAATGCTTTGAGTTAACTCTTTTTTGGATCTTAAGTTTTCCTGTTAACATATGATGAACTTTTGCTTCTTTTATACCATGAAATTATGCACCTTTTGTGCTGTTTTTAATAACTTACCCTTACGGTCTACAGGTCATCTGATGATGGTACATGTAGGATATGGGATGCTAGGAATTCACATTTCATTCCAAGGATATATGTCCCAAGGCCTTCTGATTCCCAAGCCGGTTAGTTGTATTTTACCAATGTATGATTCATGGGCCAATTGGTTGTCAATAGAACTTAAATGAACACTGGACTGTGTGCAGGAAGGAACAATGGTCTATCCACCAGTAGTAGTGTCCAAAGCCATCAAATCTCTTGTTGCGCATTCAATGCTAGTGGAACTGTATTTGTCACTGGCAGCTCAGACAATCTGGCAAGGGTAATGCTCAACATCTGTGATTTTTTTTGTATTCAGGCACTGGGTCATAAATTAGGAATATCCACTGGTAATGTATCCTTACTTGTAGGTATGGGATGCTTGTAGACCCAATCAAGATAATTCAGACCAACCAAATCATGAAATAGATGTGTTATCCGGCCATGAGAATGATGTCAATTATGTTCAGTTTAGGTATGTTATCTGGCCATGAGAATGGTGTCAGATATGTTCAGTTTAGGTAATTTTGTCCTTCTCCTGTTGGATTTTTAATGCTGATGTAGTCTACTTTCTTGTTTTGCAGTGGTTGTGCTGTTGCATCTAGGTTTTCTCTGACTGATAGCCCAAGAGAAGAGAATATTCCAAAATTTAGAAATTCGTGGTATGTGGAGCCTTCCTTCTTTCTGGGCTTATTAACATGTGTTGCTTAGTACATGGGGAATATTAAGTGGCTCTTGTTGCAACCCTGGAGGTCACAATGAAGATATATGCATTTACTTTGATATGCCTCTAGGTTTTCACATGACAACATAGCGACATGTTCTCGAGATGGAAGTGCGATCATTTGGATCCCAAGATCACGTAGATCACATGTAAGTTACTTGCAGCACAGTGAAAGTCAGTTTCCTTTGAGGTTCAATTCAGGTAAAATTGACTTGGGGATCATAGTTTTTCTTATTTGATTGTTAAACAAGTGCATATTTGTCTCGTAGGGGAAAGCTGGCCGTTGGACTCGAGCATATCACCTGAAAGTTCCTTCTCCACCAATGCCTCCTCAACCTCCACGTGGAGGTCCACGCCAAAGAATCCTCCCAACTCCTCGTGGTGTAAATATGATTGTGTGGAGTCTAGATAATCGTTTTGTTCTTGCCGCTATCATGGGTAATGTTGCCTACCAAAAAGTATTGTTTGCCTTTGTGGATCAATATACGAGCGTAGTTATGTCATCTTTGTTGGCATCATCTATTTAGCAGACTGATTTCCAAGTTTAGCCTCTATGTGGCTTTGTTAGTGGTCATATCAATGCAGTAGTAATCCTTTATTTTGTGAAAACCGAAAGTTTAGGTACATGATCTTTTTAGTTTGAACTTCAGGTATTCAGGTTTTGGGCTGTGATCAATGTGTAATTGATGGTTATTTATTCATTCTCCCTATATTTGTAGCAACACAAATCCTATGGAAATGTCTAGAATGTTGGAGTAATTGGTTAAAGGCAAGGCCATAGGATTGAGGCTGAATTTTTAGGAGGTTTGTTCTTTGAATAGAGAGCATTAGAATCAATAAAAGTAAATTTATGGCGTTTCAATTGAACCATTTGAAGAAATCTCGGGGAGTTGAGTGTGTGATTGGTTTGCTGTTGAACTGCTGCTTGTAGATGTGTCATCTGATCCTGTAAATTGTAAGCCTTTAAATGGCATCGTACTTGTCGATGCTTGTGCAAGTTCATGAAAGTGTAAGAAGGGGCTAGGGCAGACGTCCCTGCTTTTGTTGGAAAGTGGTGGAAACTATCTTTGTTTCCCCTTTTTTCTTATATGGATTTTTTTCCAATATGATCAAATGACACTAATTCAGCTCATCCCACCAGTCCTCTCTCATATGTTGTTTAAATAATGTTTTTTTTCTTGCTTTTGCTCTTTACAAAACAAAATCTCTTGGAGGTATCTAGTTTTTAATTTTTGTGTGCATGTACATTTGTCATAACCAATTTTTGTCTTTAAAGAAATTGAATATTGGAAAACTTAAGTTGCACTCTGTTTAGAGGCTTTTTGAACCAAGTAGCTGCATACTACGCTCTCTGGTCACATATCCTTAGACAAGCATTCTGGGTAAGGTTAGGTTAATTAAATATAAATGTGCTATGCACAGACTGCAGAATTTGTGTTTGGAATGCTGCTGATGGTAGCTTGGTACATTCTTTGACTGGTCATACTGAATCCGTAAGTTGTTCCTCCTCTTTTCTTAGCCAATTATGGACACATTCATTGCGCATAAGTGATTCCTGTGAGTCTGGTTTACTATGTTTACGCAATTCGCATTATTCTCCTCATATCGACAAGTAAAGATGGAAGAAGTGTCTTGTATGACACCATTTCCATTGCTTGAAGCTATAATATTATGCACTAGATGTTCTTTACCTGTTAAAAGATCCCTGTGGTTGCTGTTTCTGAAGCTTGTTGTGCTTAAGGCATTTTTCTTGTTAAATGTAGGCAGTAGAATCAGTTTTGCTGCTACTGTTACTTCCAACTTTTGTTTGGAAAGTGGAAAATAATTAATATATTAATTGCTGCAACAAAATTGGCATTTTTGTTCTTCTTTCTTATGATCATCCCTATTCTACCTTAGAAGTCCTAAAATCTATGATCCACCTATATCCAATCTTCGTGGTAACAGGCCTCTGTGAAGCAGTGCTGGATTGGTTTCTGTTTCACAGGCAGTGCTCAATGCTTGTCAATTTTAGGATGAAATTTGCTGGATCCTCCAATCCTTTAAACTTATGTACATAACAAGTTACATGTTTTTCTGCTATTTCTGTGTTACTGACAGACATATGTTCTGGATGTTCATCCTTTTAACCCCCGAATTGCCATGAGTGCTGGGTATGATGGAAGGACTATAATCTGGGATGTGAGTTGATTTTTGTTTTAGCCCATTCCAGTTTCTCCACCTTTTCCACGTTGGTTAAATGCTTTCTTATTTTCTTCCTCCAGATATGGGAGGGTGTACCAATTAGAGTGTACGGAATTTCACACTTCAAGTTGGTTGATGGGAAGTTTTCACCGTAAGTACATGATAAAAAATGTTTTCTATTATTGACAACCTTTTTATCTAAATCAATGTTGATTGGTATCCTATGCATTCTGTTATTTGTTCATTGTTCTATTGTAATTTGATTTCCAATGGAAGCCAAACTAGCTATCTTATTACATAATTTTCGTACTTTTCACTGAGATGTACTTGTGAAGCAACATAGACTTTTGTATGTTATTTTTGCCTTCTTGTTAGATCCTTATTATAATTGTAGATCACCAGCTTTTAGATCTCTCATTGCTTGAATTCTTTGTAGCTTTATCTATCACCATTGAGATGCAAGTGCATCCAGATTTTTCTGATCCAGTTATGTTTCCATCAAGTATCAATGACTTAAATTCTTAATGTGTTGCTTATTGGAAAAAGTGACTCTCTCAATCTTGTTGTTGTAAACTGCTGTGTACTGCCTTTGTAATAGGGATGGAACATCCATTATACTTTCAGATGATGTTGGTCAGTTATACATATTAAACACAGGCCAAGGCGAGTCCCAGAAGGATGCTAAGTATGATCAGGTACTTTGAATGTTACAGAGAACTGATTATGATTTTATAGCATGCCACTCCTAATTAGGTTGTGTGCTTTCTTTCTTTTGTTGACAGTTCTTTCTTGGTGATTATCGCCCTTTGGTACAAGATACTTATGGGAATGCACTTGACCAGGTTGGTTCATCATTTTTAAAGTGCTTACTTCAGTTAACTTTGCTTCATTTGCACAATGATGAGAATCATACACTTTCAAGGACTTCACCAAACCTGTTTGGCAATGATTCATTCCTGTGTTTCTGTGAGAACATTTTGAACGGGGGCTACGTTGCAAGCTTTTCTCCTTGAATATGCCATTTGGAGTTTAATATTTTGGGTTTCAATGTCACAAGGAAATTCAGTCCTAGTGTCTATTCTGTGGCTCCTCTCTCTCTCTGTGCATGCCCAAGAAAAAGTGTCTGTGTTTATATTTCTCTATTTCCTATCCTGAGTTTACTATGGCTAAAATTTGATTTCTTGTAATGGTCTTGCTTTTAAACCTTCTGAATCACAGTACCTAGAAAAAATAGTTGGATAATATGGAGCTAAGTGTCTCCTTCATATGCTTTTAGTGCTTGCATTGTTTACTTCCTAATTTCAAACAAATGATTCAGGAAACTCAGCTTATACCATACCGAAGAAATATGCAAGATCTCCTCTGTGACTCAGGTGTAGTGCATCACATTGACAACTTTACCATTATGGTATCTTAGAAAAATATGCTTGTTTTTCCTCATGAGTTCAAATCTTTGAAGTGGTCATTGTTTTGTGGAATACTAGGCATGATTCCTTATCCAGAAGATTATCAGAGTATGTATCAGAAGAGACGGTTGGGAGCTCTGGGTATGGAGTGGAGGCCATCTTCTTTAAGACTTAGGGTTGGGCCTGACTTCAATCTTGATGCTGTCTACCAAATGCTGCCGTTGGCAGACCTGGATGTATTGGTTGAGCCACTGCCTGAATTTTTAGATACCATGGATTGGGAACCAGAAATTGAAGTGCAAAATGATGACAATGATTCAGAATACAATGTCACTGAAGAGCATTCTAGCAGGGGTGAACAAGGAAGTTTGAATTCCAGTTCCTCTGACGATCCAGATTGTAGTGCAGAGGAAAGTGAGGTTGAAGGCAAGGATTGGTTTCATAGATCTAAAAGTAAAAAACAGAAGGCTGAAGTAAGTATTGTTTTATGTTTCTTTTAATGACCTTAGTCCTGGCACAATCTCGGCTTGGTATTTCTTTTTGTCTGTTTTCAGATTGAATTCTTGAGTTCTTCTGGGAGGCGTGGCAAGAAGAAGAATTTGGATGAGTGTGATGGCAATTCATTAAGAAGTAACCAAATTAGAAAATCAAAGATGGGTGGAAAAGCTTCAAAGAAGTCCTCCACATTCAAGACCTTGAGACCTCAAAGAGCTGCTGCCCGCAATGCTCTTACGTTGTTTACAAAAATAACAGGATCAGCGACAGATGGAGAAGATGAAGATGATTCAGAAGGTGATTTATCAGAAAGTGAATCTACACTGCAAGGCTCAAATATTGAGAGTGCCAAATCAGGTAGATCTTTGCAAAATGAGCTAAACAGACATTCAAAAGGAAAAGAAGTTCCTTTGGCAGAATCTGAAGGCATTGTTGGTTCTTGTGAGCTTCCTGGTGCACATATGAATGCTGAAAACAGGCAGAGATTGGTGCTTAAACTGCCAGTCCGTAATTCTAAGAAGTTCTCACTACCAGAAAATACACGGAATCAGCATGATAAAAGTATCCGCTTGGCTGACTCATCCTTTAGATCACCTCAGGACACAGTCGAGGGAAACAGGATACATACAGGCCCTCTAGATTCAGAACTCTGTCCTCATGATGCAAACAGCCAGGCAATGGAAGGAAACATCAAAGGACAGGTAGATCATTATCATTTGAACTTCTCTCAAGGATACAAAAACAGGGACATCAGATGGGGAGGTGTCAAGGCTCGTACTTCTAAGCGCCAACGGGTGCAGGAAGCCATATCATCAGCTCCACACACTAGATATGGTGCATGTTTTACTGATCATGGTAAAGAGAATAATCTAAACAGACATTTGAAAACTTCCAATGACCAAGGCTCAGTTTCCCATGATTCAGAAATTCAGAAATCTGCGAACAAGATAGGTGAAGATGCACAATTTAATGCGAAAGATATTGGAGCTGATAAATCTGAGGCTGTAGTTGATGTGGCCAAAGGTATGGTACAACCAGACCTCGATGTATGCATGGGTGCTGATGAAATGCAAGAGAGGGTTCATGATGCTGAGGAGAATGACAATCCTCCTGAACTTGAAGAGAGCTTTATACCTGTATCCACAAAGTTCAGGATAAAGTCTAACAAGATTTCAAGGGTCTCAATTGATAATTTAGGAAATGGTACATGTGATTTATTGCCTGACTGCCCTACAGATATGAAATTGAATCCAGTTTCTGGAGAGGACAAACATGATGGAACGAATAATGCTAGTCCTAACAGTAAAGGCAATGGATTACACAATGTAGAATCTCAAATAGATGGGAGTTCCAAGCCCATTTTGGATGACTCAATGGAATTACATCCAAAAAAGATGTACAATGTTGTTTATAGAAGGTTAAGGTCATCTAGGGATAGGGCTGGCTTAGAATGCAATGGCAATGCAAGAGAGAGCTTGTCATATGCCAACAACCAAGATCTCAATGGCAGGGATGACTTCTATGAAGACAAAATAGATGAAGGTTTCAGAACATCTTTTGGGGGTTTGACAACTGCAAATGAACCAAATATTGTGTGCAGTAATATGAAGTTGGCTCAGCAGGATGAATCAGAGGATATGCTTGAAAATTTCCATGATGATTCCATAAACCAATGTCGACATCCTTGGGAAGAATGGGGATCAAGCTCAAGGATGGTAGTTGGACTGAGATCTACCAGAAATAGGAGAACCAATTATCGTTTTCATGACACAAGTCCAGTAGATAGGAAGAAATCGCATCAATCACCCAAAAGAGGGTCATGGTTAATGCTGTCAATGCATGAGGTTTCACGTTATATCCCCCAGCTAGGGGACAAAGTTGTATATTTGAGACAGGTTTGTACTGACTATTTATTGTTGACTTGTGTTAGACTCTTCCATGTGGGGATACTTTACTGACTATTTATTGTTGATTTGTGTTAGACTCTTCCACATAGAGATAACTTTTTTTCCTTTTCAATCTAATTGCAATGCTTACCCGCACAATTATGTTTTTCAGGGGCATCAGGAATACATAAACCACAGGGCCTTAAAGGAGGCTGGTCCTTGCAAGTTACATAAGGGAGACACAAGGGCGGTGGAATTTTGTGAGGTTGTTGAGCTTGAGTATTCTACATTAGCAGGCTGTGGGGAGAGTTGCTGTAAAATGATTCTTAAATTTATAGATCCTGATTCTAGCCTGTTCCAAAAATCATTCAGACTAACACTACCTGAAGTGACTGGATTCCCAGATTTTCTTGTTGAAAGGACTAGATATGATGCTGCTATGCAGAGAAATTGGACAAACAGGGATAAATGTAGAGTGTGGTGGAAAAATGAAGGTGAAGAAGATGGTAGTTGGTGGGATGGCCGGGTTACTTCAGTCCAGCCCAAATCCCCTGAATTTCCTGATAGTCCATGGGAGAGTTGTACTGTTAAGTACAAGAGTAATCCCACAGAGACAGAACTTCACAGTCCTTGGGAGCTTTTTGATGCTGATACTCAATGGGAGCAGCCTTGTATTGATGATGGGACCAGAGATAAGCTGCTGTCTGCCATTGCAAAATTAGATAAATCAGCCCGAAAAGCTCAGGTGGTTACTTGTGAAACTAATTTTTCCTGTGTATAGCTTCTATAAATGCCAGCTGTGACCAGTGGAGCAATATGAAGATATTGCAGGGGCTTTTCTGATTTTTCTCTCATTTTCAGGATTACTATGGTGTTCAAAAATTGAGACAAGTTTTGCAGAAGTCTAATTTTATAAACAGGTAAAACTGTTTTCCACCTCCCTTGCAAGGATCCATTCTGCCATTCTGACCTGCATGCTGTTTTCTGATGCCAAACACCTGCCTCTTACCATTTGAATTTGAGTTGCGAAAGGTTGGAAACTTAAGTTTGTGTGTCGGCCCTATAATTTTCAGGTTCCCAGTTCCATTGTCTCTTGAAGTGATCCAGTCGAGGTTGGAGAACTCTTATTATCGAAGTTTGCATGCAGTGAAGCATGACATTAAAGTAATGCTGGCAAATGTAGAGTCATATTTTGGGAAGAATGCAGAGTTATCAATCAAAATGAAGCGCTTATCAAACTCGTTAACACGGACATTATCCTCATTGTAGCCCAAATGGAGTTTTTCATTTTTAGGTGTAGATAAACATTATAGAGGTTTATTTTAATTCTTTTTCCTGAATGAGTTCTTACTCCAGTTGTTTTCCTATTTTTTCCTTCTTTATGCTTTACCTTTCAGGGAAATATAGGTCTCACGGAACATTACCTGATTGTGGTGGAAAATTTCCGCCCAGAGATTCATTCTTGTATAACCATGCCTGATCTGCATTTTATTAATGATAACAAAGAAATATCCAAGTAGTTTGCAACTTATCTTTATTTTTATTTTTATTGGGCAGAAGTACTCTGCGTCTTCAAATTTGTCTGATATGACCATTGTCCAGTTGTAGAATGATGTTTGTGTGGTCATAATACTTGCATAGAATATGAACTTTGTTAGCTCCCAGCGCATCAAATCTTTAGAGAGAGGGTCACAAATAAGTGGAAGCCATTTAAAGAGGCGGCAGAACCTTGTCATTGTCATCATCAGCATGATAACTACGGTTCTAAGTTATCAGGATATTAAGACATGTCTACATATCACATTTTGAGCTCAGGGACCAGAAAACTGACATTTACTACTAAACCAAAAGGAAATTTAGAAATATTGGGTGACCGGATCAAATCCGGAATCTGCACTCACAATATCCCCGTAAGAAGATTGGCATTGGTGGGAATTGCAGCTCCAGTGATGATGGCACGCTGCACAACCCGCTCATGGAAAATGTCATCTGTTATAAGTGCCAGCGCCATTCCTGTTATAGCTCCACCCACTGCACTGTTTTTCTGCACCAACCAGATCTAACTAAAAGAGTCGTATGAGTTGCCATAGAAACACACCCACTTCAGAGATAAGCGGCAACAACTAAGCTCTACAGACCTTAAATGAAAAGGAGTCCATTAGCACGTGCAGCATTTGCCCTCTAACCAGTAATAATTATGCTTTAATATGCTTCAAGCACAAGGTGAAGGGCACACAAAATAGGAGAGACGGATCTTGTAAGGATTATTGGGTATAATTATCATCAATTGTTCACCAAGGATGGAGTAGATCAACAAAAACAGAGCTTTCCAATCTACTTCTTCCCCATTGTTGCTTTACAGCTGCATTTCTCACCAATGTGGGACATTAGCCTCAATTTATACTTACAACTTCATCCGCTGAAGCAGTAAATTACTCCCATATTGGGAGTTTTTGAAATCGGTGGGGTTTAAACCCTCCACCAATGCCCCAAGAGGACTCTCAAAGAAAGATTGATGGCCAAGTTGGTGGACTTCTCTTTTAAACAAACAGGGAAAGTGCCCTTACATGCCCACCTCCTCTTTTCTTCCCATCCAAATAAACAAGAGTATCAGAGTTGTGGATACAATAAAATAATTGCTAAAATCCATAGGCCAAAGAAGTAACAGTCGCGAGTGACGAAGATGTTAGAAAGCATTGGTGCAGCTGATTTGTCTTTGAGTTGCTGCAGCCGCCTCTTTCGGTTTCTAACTTTCTTCTAGACTTCAAGAGTTAGTTAAGTTGATTAACATGCTTGCCGGAGCATGATCTCAATCTATGTTAGCCAACTTCACTAAGCTTGCACTGACCTTTCATCGGCTCCCGGTTTCCAGCACCGAGAATTTCAATCTTTATTACAAGAAACCCTGTTTGGCAAGCAAACCAAACCCCGCCGTAAGAATGTAACTAAATCATTAGGATACAATTAAGGTATATTGTTTGCCTGGACAGAGGTCCGAGAAAAAATTGCTGCCATGGAAAATAAAAGAAAGAGAACCCACCAGAATGAAAGAAAAACTAATCAAAGTCATTAACAGTGGGGAGCTAGCTCACTTAGAACATCAGTCGTAAAAGGTAACCACAGCTCGTAATTTACATTGGTCTGCGAATGAGACTTTCGCTACAATTCAGAAAATTTGGCCTGTGATAAGCTCACACGAATGCTTCTCTATTACAACCCCCACCAGAAAAATATTAGAAAAAAAAAAAAAGGGAACCTATTTAGGGCATACACATTTGTGCCCCTTCTATCATCTGCTTGCAATGATAACAAGAATACAAAAAAATAAAAATAAAAATCAAAATCAAATATTTCAGATGACCATAAGAAAAAAGCGGACAAAAAAAAAATGATGGATAAAACAAAATGGAACAAGATTAATGCTGAGAATAATTATACAAGGCGAACATTTCTTGGGCCAACAATGCAAGCAGATAATTCCCCCCTGACCCCGGGTGGCACTATACAGTGAACTACCGAACTCCTATCAATGAGAGTCAAACTGCTTCCACCCATCCTCTTTCAGCTCATTTCATTTGGACCACGTTGTTCTGTCAGTGGTACAGGCCCAACTTGCCACATCCAGGAGCCGAAACAAACGGAGAACCAACACTGCAACAGTCATAGATAACTTATGATCCATTTACAGCCATTTCAGGTGAGGAACTTGGCGGTATCAAATGACCATCCTCTCCAGTTAATGGTCTACTTTCCGAGGTGCTGTGCAAGCAATCAGAACAGTTTCTAGATTCAGAAAACTCCTCTCTATGATTTTCTTCACCTGAACTGCAACTTTCATCAGGACAACTCCCACAAATGATAGGTTCCTTCTCTTGATGATTTCCTTCGCCAGAGCCCTTGGTCACATCATTGTTACCAGGAGTTGTATGCACGTCGCTCACACTTTTATTACCAGGCAAGACAGCCTGGCTCAGTGTTGAACACAATGCAGCAAATACACTCTCTCTTGACTCGGGTTTTTTACTTAATCGTTGCTTCTTTGCTGGCTCAGGCTCCTTATCCTTTGCAGGCAGTTTTCGCTTCAACTTAAGGGACTCCATAGATTCATCATCCTCTCCTGAAGTTTCTGGCTGTTTCTTAGGCAGTGGTCCGTCATCTTCATCGTCCTCATCATCATCATAGTCAACCAATCCACCAGATCTTGGACTACAAATACAAGTTGGGGATATAACCATGTACCAGAAATCTAAAAATTGAATTAGTTCAAACTTGTACAGTGACTGCCATACCTTGCAGCAACTCCATTAGATAAAGCAGGTTGATTTTGTACTTTTTGAGCATGGGACACAGATGCTGTATCTTCATCACTGCAAATGCCTTTGAGTTCAGTGACTGAGGTAAAGTCTTTGAAAAAGTTCAATTGCAGTGCTTTGAGTAAGGAGTTACCCACCTGTCCTCGTTGAAATAGTCTTCCTCTTCTTTTTCTAGTGTGCGCTCATCTATTCTTCTCCTTATATCTGATGGGGTACCAGTATTCTTTGTTCCAAAATTCTCCAGGCACTGCAATTTTGCTTATCAGCAACAAGAAATCACAAGCACAGTTGCAAATTAGGAGAAGCATATATGGATAATACCTGCTCATATTTGACTTTTAAAGACTGAATGGTAGCCAAATGCTCAAATCTAACCAATTCATTCCAGAACGTATCGCCTATATATCTGAGCAATGATCTTAGGTTTTCCTGCATTAAATAAGCATAATCTGAGGTAACTTCCAGTGTACAAGAAGTTACCAGAAAGCTGTTCAGTAAGATAGATACCTTGCAGATATATTCCAAAAGCTCCAAGACAGCAGAATTCAACAGATTATACCGGTTACCATTGCTAACAAAAGCATCCACTATTGCTTTGAGAAGGTTATTCTTCACAAAATGATTTAACAAATGCTCATCCTGTGATCAACAAATGAAGAGTACATACTAAAACCCAGTTAGCAAAAATCAAAAATGACATATCTGAAAGTCATATCAGGAATTCCAGAAGACTACAATAATGCCGATATTGCAAATACCAGCTGTCACATTACCAGCAGGCAATTATTTAAACTCTACAGTATGGGAGCCTCATGTACCAGGCATGCCCATTTTACTGTAGGTGGACAGCATTTCTGTTAATGCCCATGTTATTCTTAGTTTCATCACACATAACAAGTTATTTTCCAAATGATAAGTGAATTCTTTCCTCTTCCCATGCCACATTATTTAGCTTTGCTAAAGAACCAGTTGTTTCAAAGAGTTATTTGCACACAAATCCAAAATGAAACTCCACATGTATCCATTTTTTTTTTTTTATTTAAAAAAACACATGGATGGATTGCATGTCTTAATACTATATAGTTGTCATTTAGGAAAATGACCAACGAAAAAGAAACTCAAACCTTTCTCTCCTGTCCCATCCATTGTACTGCAAGAAACTACTTGATATCTAGTACTATTACGTAGTTGTTGCTTAAAACAATGGTGCTACCAACAGCCCAACCAAAAATAAACACAAATCTCTCTGTCCTGTCTCATGCAAGTATTTCAAGAAAATATTTAGAATTTAGAATTACTAAATAGCCATTGCTTCAAACCAACATGTTATCAAAAAGTCATTTGGGTAGACCATCAAGAAAAGCCACTAAATTTGACTCAAATTAAAGAAAAAGAGAATTTTACATGCAGAGAAACACAGAAAGACATTAAACCAACTTCTAAGAACTAAAATTTTGACATTAGGCAAATGAAGAAAGATATTTGCAGGAACCAAGGGACAGAGAAGAACCAGCAATTTAAGTGAAAGGGTGTCCAACCCAACCAATGCAGTCAGGAAGACCGACATGCTTACACAATGGCAAACTCGTCTTAACTCAAAAATGGAAGCCAAGTGAATTCCCAAAGGGCATATTTGGCAAAAACCACATCATATACTGTATCTGGAAGCATCATATCTCGTAAACATGTGACTTTAGAATTTACACATGGCTCCAGCATCATGAATCTCATATGCCTTCTAATTTAATGATCACCAATTCAATCAAAATCTCATACCATTTTGATGTTAAGTGCCTCAAATAAAAAGTTTGCATTATGCAGATAGTCAAATAAAGGTATTCCAGAGCATGAGCCTCCTGCATTGCAGAGCTTTGGTGAGGGTCAGATATGGACAACATTTCTCCCTACTTTGACAGAGGCTGCTCTACTGAGTTGAACCCATGACTTCAAAATCATCAAAGGAGTAATTTTGAGATACATTGGGGCCCACATTTGTGCAAATATATGTCTGTATTATACAATATGCAATCATTTGACAACAAATACTCATAAAGCACTTTAGACAACAGAAAGGCAAATAAAAGATGTTGGAATGCATTTCAGACTAATCACAAATGAAAAAACAAATACAATTTCCCAAATAGAAAAGGGACAATAATTTTTTTCGTTTAAGTGACTCACATGACGGGACAGGATAGTGCGAACAAATCGAATAGCAGCAATTACAAGGTACTTTTCCCTTCTTTGGGTTAGCAACAAAACTTTATCTATGACATTATTTAGAAGAAAATTGCACCTGCAAAGAGAAGAAAAGTACATTAATGTTATGCACAATGCTATTAGAAAATCAACTCTCTTGCAATACATACCAAGTACACAAAAACTTACTTTATCTTGTAAGGATGGTGCAGAAAACAAAAACATAGAAAGTCACATATGCTTGAGAGGATTTCTGGCTTCACACTATTCTGTTTTTCACATTTTCCACCAATGTATGAAGATCTTTCACTTGATTGATCCACACATTTAGCAGAACATGATGCTGCTATAACGTCAATCAATTGGCCCAGGTGTTTCTCATAGAAAATCTCTATTATATTATCTCTCTGCATGAAAGTCATAAAAATAAGTCGGTCAACAAGTTCAGATATAAGGTTAGGCAATTCCATTATCCATAGAATCCCAATACTGAATTCCCCGAAAAGCACCAAGTTATGTAGAACACATACACAAATCAAACAATCTCACATATTCAAACTAAAATGCCTTCCAAAATCCAAACCACAGATTTTGATGCATTGAAGTGTGAAAGATGTATAAACTACATTAGAAAGCTAACTGTTACTGAGTCAATTCTGCACATGATCAATACAGTCTACAAGAAATATTTAAATCAAATAGTTACTCACTTCATGGCATTTATAGATTCATGATGGCATCTAATGAATGCTAAAGAGGCAGTCACCTAATTATGAATTCAGAGTTGAATGCATGGACACTCCCTGTGGCTTAGTCATCTTTCAATTTGAAGATCTTTCTTTTTCTTTTTTCTGATCTGCCTCCTTCATTACATATCCATATAATTCTCAATAGTCTAATAAAATATTATATTGTATTGGAGACTAAAATCAACATTCTGATACTTATTTTTCAAAAAATAAAAATGAAAAAAAGCAGCCTACTGCATAAGGCTTCCATATTGTAGAGTTACAAAAAGGGTCAGATGTAAGCAATATTACCTTTGTTTTCAGAAAGAAACTATTCTTGTGACTAAGGTTTGACTTTTAAGTCACAATAGAGTAAATATTATGTTGCACCAAGGCACACACTTCACTTATTTTACAAAATAATTTATAACATTTTTCAATAATTTATATAGGGTTTGTTTGGGATTGCAATTGAGTTTTGTGGTTGTGGTTGACAAGCTAATGGTTGTGAAACCTACTATTAGCAAACATAATTGATTGTTTGATAATTTTTTATAGTGTTTTGAAAGAAAAACGAAAAATTTCTAATAAAATAGAAAACAAACACAAAAGGAACTAATTTTATGTAGTTAAATTGTAATTATTTTATGTAACAATGAATATTATTGTCTTAAAAAATTATTAAATTGTGGTGCATTTCTTCTGCCAAATGCAAATTTTACAGTTTACCAAACACTAACAAAATGACATTTAACTCAAAATGCAAGTTTCCAAATCACAACCACAACCCCAAACACACCCATAATCTTTTTTATTTTTCACTGTTTTCCTCTAAAAAATATTTCTCAGGAAACTTTTCTTCAAAAAAGTACACTTCTTCAAAACATCACACACAAGATTGGAATTTGCAGTTGAAAATCAAGTGCATGTCTCATAAAGAGAGGTGATTGAAAAAATTTGAGAGCATGTGGATCTTGAGTGCTAATTTAAAACAAGGAATATTTGTGGTTAACCACTAAAACAGGGGACATGTCCAAGTATAACTTATGAATTTATTATAAAGCATTCACCATGAAGGTAAATTTAGTTTTATGACAAGAAATGGGAGCAGGAAGCAACAAACAGACATTCCCAACCAACCAGAGAATAAGTAATATAGCACTACTGTAAAAGTAAGCCAGGTGCACTAAAACATTTCAGGGTTTCAGCAAATTCTAAGGGGATATTGCGGAAATTCACTGATCTTAAAAGGGGGGAGGAAGAAAGCCAAAGATGTCGAATTAGAACAGGCTAGTCAAACGAACTGTGGTTAGACAGCTTCTCTACAAGACTAAGAGAACTCAGATTTATTGTTTTGGTTGATATATTGAATTTAACTAATAAACCTAGTTCATGTGTAAATTATGCACATAACACATGCTGGCCTGGAATGCAAAAATAATGGCTGCAGACAGGAATGAACCATCCACTCACCTGGGCTCCAGACAATGTGCAAGGATCCAGCATACTACGAAGAATTTCAAGAAACTGGCAGTGCATGTCCTCTCCAAAGTCTGTTATCATTCCTTTAACCTGTCCATGACCAACACTTAGTATGCAGACATAATAGAAGACATACTTAGACATCAAGAAGCATGACAAAACTACAGAAGACACAATGATATAATGCAATATGACACATATAATCTTATTGCTTAGGTGTATGACAGGCAACAGACCATTAATCTTATCAACAAGACCACTCAATACAAGTAAACCTTGATCCAGTCCATTATATGTATCCCTTTCACTGACTGCTCAATTTACCAGTTTATCTAAAAGTGGTGAGAGAGAAAAGCAAGTAGAACTAAAGACTGCATGTGAAACAAACAAATCTAGATGAACCACATCACCAAAGATTGACACTTTACTGAAGTGAGCAATACATTCCCTATATAGGCTAACTAAAGCCCCTTGACAACAAAGCCACCTGGGCTGATCTCTCTAACCACACTATTTTAATGGTCAAACCTTGCCCCAGCCAAGAAACAATATGAGACAGCCTCTAAATCTAATAAACAATATAGCAGCAAAAATATGTTTCTGATTCTTTTTGTCCCCATTAAAGGCATCAAAACAAGCTTTACCATGCTTCAGGCCACCGGTGAAACCACATCTTTCATGATTAAGCTTCTGTGCAACAGTGGAAGTATACTCAAATACAAGAATCGCATAAAACAGGTACAGTAACCAACAAACTCATAAAGCACATACCAACAGTCCAAGAAGTGAAACTCCTTCCTGCCAAACAATGTAAGAACGCAGAAGGTTTGGGTCCTGATTCATGAAAAGAATGAGGATATCTGTCCTGCATCCATAGGAAAAAGTTGCTATTAGCTTGAACCAAAGTAATCAAAATGCCAAAATTTATAGTCAGAATGAAAAGTTCCACCATTACCCAGTTAATACAAGTTTCTTGTCCTGATTTTGTAAAGCTTCAGCAATGATTTCAAATATGCCACCATTCATGAGATCCCTACAAGAAACAACGACCTTCTAGCTCTTAAATCATGATATATTAGCAAATAAACAAAATGAGAAAGAGAGACATTGCACTGATATTGGCAAAAAAGTTGCAACCATAAAAACATTTGGTTCCCTTTCTGACAAACCTAAATAGCCGATGCTGCTCTACCATCTGCAGGTTTTTGCTTAAACAGCAAAACTCATGCAAAAAATATACCTACATCCATGAGAAAGGGAGCCAATCAAAAATTGATGTGTAATAGTTAATTTAAGAAACTGTATCGCATAGCAATGTAGGTATCAAAAAACACATCCATTGCTTTGGTCTCACTGGTACATTTGCTTGCACCATCTTCTGTTCATATTCTGGAAAATATTTTTGGGCTTGTTACCCAATTGATATTTATCATTTTAGATTTTTTTTGGTACTGAGAAATTAAATCCAAAGTATTAATATTCCAAAATTTACCACAGTTAAATGACACTTTCAGTTAAACCTGTATAGGTATCATGTCTTCTCTTAGCTACAATACTTCTACAAAGAGCCATGAGCTTCTAACCTTGCCTAGGAACCAAAAATGTCTGAAGATCAATGCTATAAGAAGGCATTTGGATACAATATTTCTCCAACAGGAAAGACTTCGTGCAGCCACCCAGATCATATTTAACAAACTAATATAAGACAGAAGCAACGCCTACTTTTGGCTATCAGCATTAGCTCTCAAAAAACACTTAACAATGGTTAACAAGGTGTGTGCATGGAAAAGACAATCATATCACATGACCACTTATTTTAAAAAAAAAAAAAAAAATGTCCTAAGATGTTCATCATTACCAGATTTTTCTTTGATTCAGCAGATGTGGATGATGATTTCAACCTCACAAATAACTCCTGAATAAAAGTGCTGTCATCCTTCAACAAAGAAACAACCTACAAGAAATTAACATTGAGTAAAAATAATGTAAATCTCAAAATGTAACAGGAATACACATAGAATAAAGGGCCCTCATTGTTAAAAAGAAATCCAAATCTTACAAAAGCATTATTTGCATGAATAATCGAGTTGAGATTTGCAAAAGTAGCCTCATCCAATAGTCTAGCCAGAACAACATCCTAAAGGAGATAAATAAGGTAAGAATTCCCCGACAACAGGAAAGCAAACTATCAAATACAGTAGCCAACATCATCTCAAAAGCAACAAAATATTATAAGAAATGTGTGATTAACAAAAAAAGAAAGCTAACGTAAATTTCAGCATTCAAAATCCAACCTTCAAATAACCAACTCTGTACGTCTGATGTATCTTTGACAGGACAAGTGGATCTTTAATTGGTATAACCTTAAAGAAAATAGAAAAAAAAATATAAATTATGTCAGCAATGCCAATGGCATCTTTCAATATCTGATCTCCTACACCCCTTCCTATAGTACCAGAACACTATCTCCAACCCAGAAGAAAAATAGACAGTTAAAGCGTATATTACCTCCTTGAAAACTACACGTTCTTTCAGAAAATTGCGATGGTGTTGAAAATGAGGAGCCTCAGGATCATCTGAAAGCACATCATCATTAAATACCATGACAGAGCATTCACCTAACAAATCATTCAAATTTAAAGTGGAGATGTTTCAAGCACAAAAGCTGACATAGCATATTGTGACCAAGAATGCAACAAGAACTTACACTCAAGTGCACCAATAATCTCCATGACCAATTCATCCCCAAATATTTTCTCGAAAATTTGCGTACTATTAAACAAAACTGCAAGTAATGAGAACAATTCAGTGAAAATGTTGAAAGATGGTTGCAAAGAAGCAATATGCCTCAATAAATAATGTGTTATAGGATTAAAAAGGACTACTGACTGATCCCTCTGACTATTTTGAATATCATGTGGAGGCCATCAATGTTTTTTTGGTCTTCACAGATCCTAAAGAGTTCCATCAGCTTCTGGAAGAAATCTTGCTGCACCACAATAGAAGATTCTCTTAGAAATCCTACAACACATGATTTAACAACCAACATGCTATAGAGAAGCAATATTTTATTCAAATGTATAACTCAAGCAAAGGACATGAATGGATTACAATTTCATTGATGGCTTATCTTGATCAACAGCAAAAAAATATGAAACTTAGAGGGGAAAAAAACAAATCGATCAAACATATCAATACATGTCACCCAGCAATCAATAACTTTTTCACCTCTATCTACAATCTCCAGAAAGTTCTAAACTGCCAAATGACAAAATTTTTTTTTAATATCAGAGACAATTGTAACCACTCTGATACATATGGTTTACTTAACATATCCAAGACATTCATATGTAGATTAGTCAAAGTTGCTATTCCATATCCAGAGTTTATTTTAGCTGCTGAATGTTGGTCAAAACTCAGGTCTGAACCATAACTTGGAAGTTATACTTCCACGATAGATGCTTTTAAAATTCAAAAGTAGAACTTGAATTGTAACATTAATTAAATGTCAACTTCACAGGTAAAATACATAAGGCTACATAAGATAACAGCAATATTTTAGAAGAACAAAATAAGAAAACTAACCAATAGTCAACTTTCACAATTGTCAAATATCGGTTATCAATTAATCTAAAAGCGAGCAATACTGCCATCTAGACAACACAAACTGAAAGACAAAGCCATACGTCATTCAATAAAAGTGGAGTCAGCCTCATATGGTCTCCAATGCCACTCTCAGTTACAGTCTGCAATAAAACCATGCTACTTAATCAGATACTTATTCCGTAAGCATGAATGGAAATAGGAATTGAAAGGAAATTTCACATACACATGAATGACAAGTAAGTGAGAAACTCTGTTCTTCCACTGAATAGGCATACACACACAAATAACCCCTTGAAAGTGAACCAGGAAAATATCCAATTATGCACAAGGACAAGGATATAAACAAAAAAATAATATGGGATCTAAGCTGTAGGAACATTTATCAGAAGAGATAGCAATCTGTACACATGAATGTGCCAACACACAGAAGGCACAAGGACCATAGTTCTTTAAATTTATATGCCTCCCACCCCATAAAAAACAAACAAAAAAACCAAGAAAAATTCAGTAAAGATATTGTGTTTCATGCAGCATTGATTCCAACTCCTTGTCCTGATTAAATTCCATGTAGTATCCATAATTATGGCCATCAAAGATTGAGCCTAGGAAAATAACTACTCTAGTCTTCATAATATGTTCCTAAAAGCCAAATATATAACTTCTGAAAAAAAAGAAAAGATGAGCAATAGCAAATTAAGGTCAACCATGTTGATAGGAAACCCATAGTTCTGCATTATAATGTTTTGGCAAAATCTGAAAGAATCTTCAGCCTAAAATGAACACCAAAATTATTGTTTTAAATGTTGTAGTTGCTGATCTCTCTGTAATAATTACTTGCAATAGGCAAAAAGTTCTAAATTAAGAGCTCCAACTGATCCCAACCAAGAATCCACGCAAACATCAACACACCTGTTCGGATTATTATCTGAATTAAGAAGGGGCAAACTGACGTGTCAACAATTAAAACAGTTGTCTAGCATTGGCATCATGTCCAAAAATCAACAACCTCAAACTGGAAGGACATGTGCAAGACAGAGAGAATCACTGAATAATTGAATGAAGTGGCACAAGGGAAATTACAATAACAAAGTCTTAATCCCAAATTTACTTATGTTAGCTAAATGAATCATTTCTCGCCATTTTGTTCAATTATGCAATGCAGCATAATTGAAATTATGGAATAAATTTATCATAAATGCGAAGCAAAACACCCGTCGAGACCTTAAGTATCAGAGGAAGTGTGGAAAGTTCAACTGCAGGCAACTCCCTCAACTCACTGTTCATGCTGTGAAATGTCTCGTCTGCAAATATAGGAAAATAGATCAGCAGATTCTACATAGGCACTCTAGGAAATAAGGATATGTGCTAGCTTGCACATACTTCTTCTAGATGTTACAGAGATCAACAAATTCTATGTAAGTACCCCAGGAAATAAGAATGTACACACTGCTTGATTGCACATAAATATTTTAGATGTTATGGAGAACACCAAAGAGAATGATCCCTAGAAAATGATCCAGTCTGTTCGGATCCTTCTTTCACAGGAAAAGAAAGATACATTTGATTCCAGCAATATTTTGGCCATGGCTTCTCCAGCTCCTTGCATAGTTTATCATTTGATTGTACAATAGATTTGAATTTTAGACAAAAATAGAGATACAGATGCAAGAGTAAGAGAAGTCTAGCGAACCGTACACAAAGTTCACAAGAAATATGGGCTCGAGTGAGAGAAGAAAGAATCAGGATTGTTCCCAGAAGTTGAAAGAGGAATAAATGTGATCTGCTAAAAAAACCAAATTTCATGAGACAAGATTTTTAACTAAATATCAAAACTACTTACTGTTCAGAGTGGTAAACTGTAATGTTCTTTGCACATTACAAATATGATCCCTGAACAAAAGAAAGCACATTTGTCAGAAGCACCGTGTAACTGTGAGGAATAAAGGTGAAGTAAATGGAAAACAAAATGTGTGTTTTTACCATATATAGGAGCACCCTGTTGTCTCCTGAAAGCTTAGAGCTAATTCTGTAGAATATTCCGGATCTCTCCATGAAATTATTGTATCTACACAATAAAAGTTAGGAATCAATGCTAGAAAAATATGATTTGTGACATAAATCATATTGCAAGCAATAGAGGACATAGAATTAGCTGACAATCAACATATATGCAAGTTATGAATCACTAATTATTTTCCATAAAATCATAGTACCTCCCTGCTTTCTGTAAATGTCATCTGGCAGAATACGATGCAAAAGTAGTGTCTCATTATCTTCTTCATCAATAACATACAACCCGAACTCTTCAGTTCTCTGTGTAAACATACCAATTCAAATAAATCAGATGAGTAATTCATTAGAATAACCCAGGCTCTTCAGTCATAAATCTACCAATTCCAATAACCAAATTTGAATAACTCATTTGTATAGATTAAACTGAAAGGTTCAAGACTTGAACCAACCTCCAGATGGTCAACTGTAACATGACCTGTCCCCTGGTCATCCCAATTTCCATTATCATTGAGACGGTAGACCTTCACCCGCTCCTTTTGTTTTTTTTTTGGGGGGGGAAGCAAAGGAAGGAAAACACTTTAATGGGCAAAGTTATACCAGTCATGTAGTGAAATCTAACATTCAAACTCCAGTTAGGGAATAGAAAAAAAAAAAGCAGCACAGTTCTTGCATGTTTCCATTTCATCAAGAAAGAACTCATAAATAGAAAGCAAAGCAAGGATGAACATGACATTGAAATTGAACAAAGGCAAAATGAATCAGCAAACACATGGAACAAAAATTATAGATATAACAGTTATATATAGAAGAAAATGTCTGTGATCACAATATTTATACATGCATCACAGATGCAAACTTTTAACATCTAAGCCATGCAGGCACTCTGTACAAACTAAATAACTACTAAAACATAGTTCCCAATACCGGTAAAAATAATGACGTAAATGATTTAATTTATGTGCTAAATTTACAATAAAAGCAATTGCCTAGCAACAATCCTAACAACAAGGGATAATGGCATATATATTTTAATTTATGTGCCAATTTAATTTAATCTACCAGTTCAGTGTTTTCCTTCCAAATAGGAACTGCCAAGACTTGAAGCATTAAAAACTTGATGGTAGATCAAATCCTCGGCATTCCACTAATGGCCCTTGATGAACTAATTTTGACACGTAAGAGCCTTTCTAATTCACTGATATTTATCATAGTTCAATAATCATCCTCAATGTGCTAATTTCACAATGTAATATCTTCTCTGCAGTATCATCATAGCTCATATGATAACATCTTAGAATTACAAAAATAGAAAAGATCCACTAATTTTTTTGATGCAAAATGATAAGCAAAGAACATGAACATTAGGCTAAAGACAACAGTTACTCTTGACATGGACTTCATAGAAACATCCTGATCAGTAGATATTTCATTCCATAAAGGAATTAAATGCAATTAATTTGCGATAAAAGAAACCATAGATAAGATCAACAATTTCTCTATAACTGCCCACCTCAACATTGCTTCTCGATCACTATACCTTCAAAAGAGATAAATGTAATTTGATTTGAGGGTAGTTTCACGACTGAAAATATGTATGCGTAAGTGTGTGTGTGTGTGTGTGCAGAAGGGAGTTAATAATCCATTTATTGAGCATGTTTATGATTCCAGGAAAAATTTCTGCCACTTACGTTTTGTTTATGCACTCTAGCCCTTCCCTTAATGCCTAATCTTTCTAACAAACAGGCACAAAATTCTAGGAACAATACAATTACAATTAAACCCATCAATTTCCCCAAATAATTTTCCAAAAGCAAAATGATAGGAGGTAGAATAAATATTCTCAAGAACATAAATGGTTGGATACAATCTCAAAGGGATTACTAGGAAACATAGGTTCACACTCCTAGGAGTAAAAATTTAATTTCCAAACCCTCCAATGAGTAACTTCATGCATCATAAAACAAGAAAGTCTACCTAAGCCATTAGTATCAACTAGCTACAAGACATCATTGTGTCTCTAATAACCAAGAAAATAGACACTGAATCCATCCTGAAACAACTGCAATAACAACAGCTACAACAACAAAGCCTTAATCTCAAAGTTAATTGAAGTTGGCTACTCGAAATTGGGTTCGTCCTTGCCAACCCCAAAACAAGATAAATGAGGGGGGTTGTTGTAGAATGGCAGTGTAAAACTAACCAAATACTCATAACCTGAATCCTAAAATGTGAAACTAACCAAATACTCATAACCTGAATCCTAAAACAACTATCATATAAAAACATTAACACCTCGATTCTTTAAAACAATTGCCCTATGCAATCAAACAAATGTTAAATTTTGAGCATGCCAATACATTGCTAGACCAGTTGAACAATACACATTGACACACAAGTTGTGAAAATTAAACTCTAAAGATATTAGTTTTCCTTGAGAATAGGTAATTAATCCATTGAAGTGCATTCATCTAAAAAATGAGTTCAGAAATGTGGACATCAAAAAAGGAAAAAGGGGGAAAAGCAAACAGAAAACACCAAAAAGACGATATCACCCATGCACTATAATGACTGCATTACTGCATATTCATCGAATGTAGAAAATTGCTTTAAAAGGCCTGCAACCTTAAAAAATCACAACAAATGCTCTAGAGCCTTAACTTGACAAAATCGCAATAAATGCTCCAGATTACTCACCATATATTGACAAGCACAATATCCTACAATTAACACAATATCAAGCAAAAACAAGCACGCATATGGTATCCAACTCCATGCCATGCCTATTGCATGCATTCGACCACATGACATAACTAACATATCCAATCAACCCATGACATAAGAAATCTAAGCTTCAAAAGAAGTACAGTATTGGCTTTGAACACCAATAAGACATGCCAATCTTCTAAACTTAAGCCTTAACATTCCAAGATAAAGTACAGTTATCCTCAACTCTACCTGCAGTAGATCATAATCCTTGGCTACAATCTCAATGTTTTTTTTGTTTTTGTTTTTTATTTTTCAAAATAAATAAATAAATAAACTTTTTATGCAAAGGAAATGATTAGTCACTTGAACTTCAGCCCAGAGAAGTAAGAAATACCAATTCCAACATGTATTATTTACTGTAGAATCATTAAAATAGTACTAGAGTGCTGAGAGGTTTGCTTAACAATCAACTCCAAAGCTGAACTAAATCCCCAAAACAACGACAATAAGTACTGACCAGCTTCCACAAAGGCACAACGTTCAGAATCCCCTACTCTCAGGGTTCAGAATCCCCTACTCTAACTAAAAATCAACAAAAAAATATTATAGCATTAATTACCAGGAAAAATTAAAATAGCAAACTGAAACAACTAGAACAAACACGACAAACACCACCAAAATTGCAAACCCGCAATCAGTAAGTGAAATCACTCCAAAAACTCTGAAAAACACAACCACATACAGGCACTAACCTGCATAGAATTGGAATTTACTTGCAATTTCTGTTGCGTATCCATAGTACCTTCTAAACACCAAAATCTTCGAGATGGAATACAGGAGACTGATAATTAACTATGATGTTTGAATTAGGGTTTTATTTGACAAGAAGTGAGATTCAGAGAAGATCACTTGCAGATTGCCTATGAAGATCAGAAGAAAACCCTAACTACCATCGAGAAAGTGAACCGAACCTTCCTGCTCTTTTCTCTATCGTTTCCCTCTCTCGCTCTCTGGCTTTCTCTGTCTCTCTTTTTTATAGTTTTATATGCAGGTCGACTTTTGATCAAGAGAGCGAGAGAGAAGCAATTGAGTTTTTTAATCTAATCATATATAAAGGCAAAGAGAAAAACTTTAAAAACGTGCACATGCATTAGAAATGTACAAGTTCGTAGATGCCCTTGCTTTTCTTGAAAATTACGCAGTGGCCATCGAGATGCAATTCACGAGTGCTCATTGCGCACCACTTCGCATGGGTGGGTCCCCCTCGAGAATCACAGCAGATGCAGTTAAAATTCACCCCGTTACAGCGCGCGAACACGTGTCTGGGTTCTCACGGAGCCGGAACCAAGTGGTCCAAGAAATCGTGCTCGCTTGCCACGTTGCATCGAATTACTGGTTGCCGGCTTGGTCAGGCTTTTTCGCCAAATTTTGCGCATTGCTCTATTACGACGTGCATCGAGAGTTTAAAATAGATTGTTTCATCATAACACAACATGAATCAAAGTTCATAATGCGAAACAACAAAAATTATTATTGCCCGATATAAAAATCGCAACTAGGATGTATTCAATTCATCGGCGTCCAGATAATTTCACCGATTTTAATAAAAAAATAATAATAAAATCTTTTGATCTTAATCCACCACAAATTGAACTTTTCATAATCATAATTGTCATTCTTATTTTGACCATGCAACCATCAAGGCAGGTAGATACTATATCCAATCATTCATTCCATTAAATCACTTTGCATCAAATTCATCATTCAAGCATAATGACATCGTACATTGCACCACTGAGAGTGTTTACCTTATCTATAAACAATCTGGCATAGGTGGCTTTGTCCACCGAAGATTCCTTAGTCCATAACGCCTTTGCCTTATCATAACAATTCCACCACTTGTCATGTCATCCCTCTCTAGAAAGTGGATCGCATAAAAGGAGCAAATTAATGCGAGCAATGTGTACCAAGAAACGGACAATAATCCGATAAAATGTTCCTTGTGCACGTATCGAATCTTGGAAGTTTGAAACCTTCAATCGAAGTGTGTTGATTCTAATGTTCTAACGGCCACCTTTTTTTTTTTTTTTTTAGAATCTAACGGCCACATGTTACATGGTTGGCCTTGTTCAGAAAAGCTATAATATATATATATATATATATATATATATGAAACTGCGACTTTTTACAGGATACGATTTTGGTTGTCGGGGCTCGGTCAATAGCAAACATAATTGGATTTTTTTTTTTTTTTTTAGCAAACATAAAGACTTTAACTAGACGGATATAATACATTTAAACAGAATAAAGTTTTACATTATGTACAGAATATTTTATGCAATTTCGAACAAAATTTATAATAATATAGTAAATATAAATATACATTTTTTTACATTGTATAAAATGTTTTTTTTTTTTATCATGTCAAAATTAGTCTATCAAATTCGTGTCTAAGAAAAAAAAAATTTATATTAATTTTGAACGTATGACTGTGCAAAAACTCAAATCTACGGAGATTGAATTTCATAGTTAGCTGAAGTTTAAGTGGTCTCAAGTGAATGAAGCAAGCTTAAGTGGCCCGTAATCTAATGCTCTTTGTAACAGTGCGTCTCGTGGGTCGATCATTTCGTTACTTAGACACGTGTATGGTGGGCTCACTCCCAATTTAAAATACTACATCCTCAAAGGTTGTTTATTGATACTTTTGACTTTCTATCGCCAAGAAGTAATAACCGAGACAAAACCTGAATCTCGAACCAATAACCTGTCCAGTGCAAGTTTCGTCCACTAACCACCTGAGCTCACTTCTGAGGTAAATGTTTCCAATATAATCTTATATATTCATTTACTTAAAGATAATGTTCATCTAATTTCTAATTGCCTCTTAAGTGAATGCATTCTTAAACGGTTGTCAATGAAACAGTTGAGTCTCCCGTTTGACTAAAACTAAAACACCAAAAAAATAATAATAAAGGACAAAAATGGAGCCTCCAGCTCTCTCTGCTTCTCTTATTTCTATGTGAAATGGTAGAAAACATTAAAAAAAAATTAAATGAAAAAAAAAACATAAAATATAAAATATAGAAAAAGCCTTTTTAAATTATACACAGGGATCGAAATAGGAGAGGGGTGATTCATCACAGAAACTAATCAAAAAATTAGAAGCCCTCGGAAATTATATGAAAAGTATGTTTTTAAAAGCTTTATGAGAAAAATTTAATTAATATGTCAACAAATAACTTTAAATTGGATATATAAAAATAATTAATAATATTTTTCGATACTCCTTAACTAGTGACTCCTAATTTGAGTGCATGAGAGAAATGAGTAACAATTTTCCAATACTTTTTTTTTAATTGTTAAAGAAAAAAAAAAAAAAAAAAGAAGAAAGAAAAGCGTAGAATAGCTGAAGGGGACAAGGAAACGAAGCGGAAGAAGAGGAGATGGGAGATAATAAAGAGGTGGTTCATCAGCCAAACGTCCAACTCAGCCCTCCTCCTTGATTACTCCGCCTCTCTCCCTAACAACTTTCAACGGACTTCCCAATGCTCTACTCATAAAACCCCACAGCCACTTTCTCATTCCTCCTTGTCCTCTCCTCCCAAACAGACACACACACAGATCTCTCACCCGCACACACAAACACTCACGTTCATTCCGCTGCTACATTTCCCAAATTCCAATCCAACTGAAAAAGAGGGAAAGAAAAAGAAAAAATGCAGTCTTCTTCGCCGACGCTCCCGCTTTCACAGGCAGCTGCCACGATCGTTCCGCGATCCAACCATACTCTCCATTCGCTGCCGTTGGCTCCCTCCAAGCCTATAAATCTCAGGTTCTGCGGACTCCGCAGAGAAGCCTTCGGCTTCTCCCACTCCCCTTGCTTTACTCATAATCAACAACAACACCGAGTTCACCCTCGAGCTGCTTGCTTCTCCATCAACAAGATTTACGCTTCTCTCGGCGCCAACGGTAGCCCTCCCAAGTCTTTCGATTACGATTTGATCATTATCGGTGCTGGCGTCGGCGGCCATGGTGCCGCCATGCACGCCGTCGAGAAAGTACGCTCGCACTCCCGCTTTTCCTTTTTCTTTTTATTATTATTATTATTATTATTCTCTGAATTGCTGTTTGCTTTAGTTTTATTTGACTCCTTCTTCCTGCAAGCTTTTTAGCGTAGCTGAACTGAAGTAGAGATAAAAGAGAGGCTTGTTTTATGTAACTTCAACAACTTAACTTAGATTTTGTGAATTTGAATCAGCCAGAGTTATATCTCATAGTTCAAATTCACGAGAATTGTACGGGAACTTTAACAAGTTTAAGCTGGCGATTGCTCCAAGATTCTTAATTTTCTGAACGTTTATGCCTTAAATGTGAGGTTTTTTTTTAGTTGGCAGTCAAATTGATCCCAGCATCATCTACTTGAATAGTATTCATTTATGATTAGTTTCTGTTCCAATTTTAGAAATTTGAATTCTCATTCTATGGTTCTAGAATCAAGAGCATATTAGTCAAACTTGGAGCCACTATACCACATAAAAGGTTCCATACCATTATGGCAGGGTCTTAAAACAGCTATAATTGAGGGAGATGTCATTGGAGGCACATGTGTGAACAGAGGCTGTGTTCCTTCAAAAGCTCTTCTGGCTGTAAGTGGTCGTATGCGCGAACTTCAGACTGAGCATCACATGAAAGCTTTGGGTTTGCAGGTGTGTAACCTTGAAAGAAAGAAAAAAAGAGGGAAAGGAATTATCTTTGAAATGTTAAAAATTTTCACGTCGGTGATATTTTTGTTGTTGATTGTGATAGGTTGCAGCTGCTGGGTACAATAGGCAGGGAGTTGCTGACCATGCAAATAATCTTGCCACAAGAATTCGTAATAATTTGACAAATTCTTTAAAGGCAGTGGGTGCTGATATCTTGACTGGTGTTGCTACAATTTTGGTGAGTTGAAGTTCAATTTTCATGAGTCAATTAGTACAACAAGCTAAAAGATCTTATACTTGGTTTCAATTGATTGCCATGTGCATCTCATTCTATAGCAGTTGTTGTTTTTTCTTTTCATACTTTGGCCGTTTTTCTTAATGGTTGTGGTTGATTCATTCAGGGACCACAAAAGGTGAAATATGGGAAAGACAACATTGTTACCGCAAAAGATATAATCATTGCTACTGGTTCTGTCCCTTTTGTCCCCAAGGGCATTGAAGTTGATGGTAAATATATTGTTCTGTTTTCTCATCATTACACAAAGATGAACATCTTGCATCTTGTTCTAACAAAAAGCATTAAAATCATGAAAAATATAGTGGCATTATTTATGTTGCTTATACTTGATGTTTTCCTGGAAATGGCATAGTATGTGTAGAAAGTTAAATCTTCCAAAGAATAAGGATACTTTTAGGCATATAGGTAGATGAAAGCATGCGACTATCAAAGGGCTAATGCTCTCAATATTTGGATGTTTTGGTCAATAGCTTTGAACTCTTGTTTGCTTACCTTTGTAAGAACCGTTCATGAGCTGCCTGGCTGATGACACAGCTCAATGAAAGCATGTATTCTGCCCATACTCCTTGGAAATTAATGTATAGGTCTATTTCTTGTTATTCATTGAAAATGCTTTTTTTCAATGGACTGCAATCTTATGTTTTCTTGTTCCTAGAAATTCAAACTCTCACATAATGGTGTGCAGGGAAGACTGTAATTACAAGTGATCATGCACTCAAATTGGAGTTTGTCCCTGATTGGATGGCAATTGTTGGTAGTGGTTATATTGGTCTAGAATTCAGCGATGTGTACACTGCACTTGGAAGTGAGGTAGCAGCATTAACACACACTCTCTCTCTTTTTGTTCCCCTAGATTTGCTCTTTCCATTCCTTACATTAAGTGTGTTTATAATTCATGTTCCTACTAATGAGACATGAACTTGGCGTGGGAAGATGAGCTACAAGTGATCATTGCTGCAGTTTATGGTTTTACTTTAGTCATGCTTGACAACACACATACTGCTTGTCTAGCTTCTAAATTTTCATGGAGTTGCAGAATTAATGAAGATGTATATGCATGCAATATAAACATGTAATTTACCAATATGGTAATATCAAGGTCATCAAGAGTTGTTCCCTTTCTTTTGTAGGTGACCTTTATTGAAGCTTTAGATCAGCTTATGCCAGGATTTGATCCCGAGATTGGGAAATTAGCTCAACGGGTTCTAATAAATCCACGAAAAATTGACTATTACACTGGAGTATTTGCATCTAAGGTATTATGACTTCATTAAAAATGTCCATTTTACTTGCTATCATTCTCTCTCTTTCTCTCTATCTCTGTGTCTAGTGCATTGAATACATCTTTTTCATTATTTACAGATCACTCCAGCGAAGGATGGAAAACCAGTCACTATTGAGCTTATTGATGCCAAGACAAAGGAGCATAAAAATACCCTGGAGGTAATTTGAAACTTGTGTAAATTGATGAAGTTTGTGTTTGAGATGCAAATAATCATCTGCATTAGTGTCTTTATATATAAAGAGGAAAAGTAGATATCTTCTTTTACATCTGTAGCATCTGCAAGGGGAAGCTGCCTTACTCAAAAGTTTTTAATCACAGCCTGCATCTTCTAGTTGTTGGGCATAGTCATCCATGGAATACATAAACTAGTCAACTGAAACTCTGTCAATGAACTTACTTGTCCTGTTTTGAGAGTTTTTTTTTCAACTTTCAAACCTATGCCAAGCAGCAATGCATGAGCTGTAGCAGAGAGTTTGTCAAATTTGAGTCTTCTTACCTCCTCATTGCAATTACACTTGGGAGCTTAGATACATACCCTTGACTCGACTTAAATATTTTCTGCAGTATGCAAAGGCTATATGCAGATTCCAAATTAGCAATTGTGGTCCTTTCTCATCTCGTTGTAAAATCCCACATCATTCTGTCTGTGGTAACTCAGACTTTGCTTTTGCTACAGGTAGATGCGGCATTGATTGCAACTGGAAGGGCTCCATTTACAAATGGCCTTGGCTTGGAAAATGTATAAACACCTGAATATAGAAGTAATTAGATGAAGTTATCATTGAAAGGAAACGTGGTTTGATTTTCCCTTTTTCCCCCTCAGATCAATGTGGTCACACAGCGTGGTTTTGTTCCTGTTGATGAGCGTATGCGGGTTATTGACACTGATGGGCATCTGGTTTGTTTATGATCCTCACAAACACTCTTTGATTTATGGTTGTTGCCATGATACCAAACTAATTCCATTAACCTCAAATATCAGGTTCCTCATTTATATTGCATTGGGGATGCAAATGGTAAAATGATGCTTGCTCATGCTGCCAGTGCACAAGGAATTTCAGGTTAGATGCTTATTGGTTCAGTGTTAAATGGGTTCAAGCAAATGCTTTTAATTTGCATATGATTTATCTTGCACTTACGTGTTAACACAGTGGTTGAACAAGTCACTGGAAGAGATCACGTGCTAAATCATCTAGGTGTCCCAGCAGCGTGTTTCACTCATCCTGAAATCAGTATGGTTGGATTGACAGAGGTACATGTTGAAATCTGCAAGTGATATGGTATATGCAGATAAGCCACCGGGCCGTAATCATGATTTATGACATTTCATTTTGTGCATTCAATTTATATTTGGAGTTATGGACACACAGCATAATGAACATACTTTAATATTGTATCTTGATTTCCTCCTTATTGGGGTTGCCAAATAAATTATTCATTATGTTTTCTTTTTGTCTATGATTTTTGACTGGATATAACTTTTGCAGCCTCAGGCAAGGGAGAAAGCTGAATTAGAGGGATTCGAAGTGAGTATTGCCAAGATTAGTTTCAAGGCTAACACAAAAGCCTTAGCAGAAAATGAAGGAGAAGGTCTTGCAAAGGTTTAACTTGTTAGCAAATCCTTTTCTTCTGTAGTGTCTTTGTGAACATATAATAGGAAAAATCAACAGATCCTCTTTCACATTGTCTTCTTTACATGAATAGCTAGAGAAGCTCTCTCCAAAGCTATTCCTTGGCAGGTCATTGATAGCAAAGCTATCATATATTTTGTTATCTTTTTTGGGGTTATGTTGTCTAATAAATTATACCTGCTTCATGGTTGTTATTATTTTATTATTTCATGCAGTTGATATATAGACCTGACAATGGGGAGATACTTGGAGTCCACATAATTGGGTTGCATGCTGCAGATCTCATTCATGAAGCATCCAATGCTATAGCATTGGGTACTCGTATTCAGGTGGGTCATTGTTTTCTACCACACTACTGTCTGCACACTGGTATTGCTAATTGACATGACAGCTTGTAGAATAGATTGCTTCCGGAGAAATTTGGAAGATTATTTTTAGACCCACTTTATGTTCCTCTATAAAGTAGCTATAAGCTTATACTGTATTTTATTGGTTGGCTTAAACTGGGAAAATTATGCATAAAACATACCTTCTCTAACCGTCCATCCTTTGGGATGAAAATTTCGTGTTATTGATTATAGTTGGCACTGTTACAGGACATTAAGTTTGCAGTTCATGCTCATCCAACATTGTCTGAAGTTCTTGATGAACTTTATAAATTGGCTAAGGTGAGCTTCTGGTCTAGTGTTCTTTTCTACATCATGTTGAGCATGGTGGTACTTTGTCATATTTTTGTTGTTCCAATTATAAACGGCAAAAATGAAAAACATTGCTATCAAGCACTTTCTGAATATCATACTTGTGCAGAAAATGCCAAGGATTATGGGCATATCCAATCATCTTGCCATTAGTCTTGCCTTTTGAATGAGAAATATCTATTTAGTTTAACTTCCAACAAAATTATAATCCAACTGAATAATGCACGTAGGTGGCATGTCACTTGTTTCAACAACTATCTTACAATATCTCAGTATAAATTCCTGACATGTGTTCTCTTGAGTCTGGTGGTTGCACATATTTGTTAAGCTGAAGACAGCATCACCAATCTTCAAGCTAGTGACACAAGTTTTTAATTGATGGGGCAGGTTACTGGTCATGTTCCGAGCCCAGTAAGTGAAGCAGTTGCAGTCTAGTCATCTTACCACTCAAAAGAGGTGAAATTTTGAAGGTTATTTCCTTGTATTGGAGGGCATCAAATCATGCATGGTCAGGCAAGAGATGAAGTGGACAATTTTCCCCAAAGAAAGCAATACAATCGTCCAAGTTTACCGAGTTCAAAAATGACTGTTTTTGGGCCTGATTAATTTGGTGTCTTGTCTTCTTTAATTTGTACTTTGTCAACGTACCCCAGTTCACAAAATAATTCCATTTTTTATTCATTCCTCTCAGTTTTTAGGATGACACGGCTGCTAAAGAGTTGCTATTGTTTTCCGCGGGGCTCGAAAATCAGTTTACGTTTCCCATTTTGAAACTTGTTATTCCCACGCCAGATCAAGGAAGTTGCTAATTTGAATAGGTTCCCTCTTATTTAATAGGTTTCCTCTTATTTAAAGCCGAGGACCAATCAATCTCTGAATGTGCATAATTTTCCTTTCGCTTAGCTTTAAGTTCAGATTTCATACACGCTGTGAGTGTACTCTCACTTGGGGCAGAAACCACAGCATTCATTCTCCGTAGAGATTTAACACTGAGTGAGATATCAGATATTAATGTGAGCCATAAACTTGGGCAACCATTGAGTAATGAGTAATTTGCGAAGTATGAATTTTCCACGAGTCGGCCTTCCACCCAGACGCCACCGTGGACGCGAAAGGCAGAGGTCACGTCAATTTACCAAATCCTCTACCCTCGGACAAGCCCATGTCCCATTTATTTCACACCTCATATTTATAAACGGTGGCATCAAAAGATTTAGTAAGGCAGAGTAGGAATGTTGTCAGTGGATTTTACCTTGCATCAACTTGAACCAAAGGAAAGCCCACCATCTTACATGAGATGAGATCTTGGGAGAATAAAGAAACAACAGAAACACAGAGTGCGTAACCTCAACAGATTCAGGATCGCGCAGTAACCTGGGAATAATTGATGCCACAAGGCCGACCGGTAGTCTATCAAGCTCAGCAGTCTAAGTTGCTTGATTCGGACAGAATCAATTTGTTAAGATAGAGTGCAGCCGGCGGCAATGAGAACAAATGACTAGGAGCAACCACCATAGGATTACGATGCAATAACAGTTCTAAGCCCAATTAGGCAGGCACCAGAGTCATTCACATCCCAAGCTACGTCTTTGACAAGTGAAAAATAAGGTCCAGACACACCACCGACAAGAAGAAAAATTTGTATTAGCTTCAACCGCCCAGGGTAGCAAGCTGGCAAACAATCTCACCAGCTTATATACCCAGAGAATCATTTTGGCAATATCAATGTACACCCTCAGCTGTTGTCTGTTGAAGGTACCACGGGGAAATACATAACATTCCAGATGTTACGAAGAAGCCAGGAATGGAATATACACAAGCCAAAAACTTCAGTTTCGTTTTACCACGTAATATTGGAATTGAATAGGATTTGTAGCATCCAAAAAAACACAAACGAAAACAACGTAAAACCCAACGTGGAATGAAGTTCGAAGTGCAAAAACAGAGATAGATTCATCGCTCAATAAATGTTCAGGACTTCAAAATCTTTAACAAACATCAGTAATAAATAAAAAAAAAAAGAAGAAAAGGTTAATATTAAAGCCACTAAAGTTCAAAAATTTTTAAAAAGGAAATGAAATGAGTAACATCAACTCATTAAACTCCTAAACATTTCAGTAAATAAGAAGAAACTAACGAGAACAGCTCCATTTCAAAGGGTTGGGCCCAGTCTCTATTCGTCCTCGGTGGCTACCTCACCGTTCTTCTTGTTATGCTTCCTCGCGTACCTTTGGTTCCTCAGGAACTTGGGGTCCATCTAGAACCCAAAAAAGCAAAACACCCAACACACTAAGTCAATAAATTAAAAAAAAAAAGGGGGGGATTTTGAAGGAAAAAAAAAAAGAAGAAAAAAGGCAAAAAGAAAAACCAGGAAAAGGCAAAGTACCCCTTTGGTGGAGGTGCGGCGTTGCCTCTTCGGCTTCTTGATGCCATTCTTGTGGGCCTTGTAAGACTGGTTGTGTGCAGTGTGGTTCTTTGACTTGGCCATTTCTGCAATTTATCAAAAATGCTCTTCCAAAATCAAAATGGACCAACCAAGGACTAAGAGAGTTTTATTAGAGAAGGAAGAATAGAAGATACAGACCCTTGAGAGCGAGGCGGTCCGGTCAGAAACATAAAAACGAGATCGCCTTAGCTTCGGCAAGATGGTCAGAAACCCTAAATCCCAGCGGCAATTTATAGACATATTATTTGTGACCAAAATACCCATGGTCTCTCGTTTGTGGGCCTATTTGATGGGCCGCATGTTTGCTTTAGTTTTCGAAAATTTATAGACGCGAGTCACTACTTAAATAATGAATTTTTTGAACAAAAACGTCAACGAGGAATCCGAACTAACCTAAACCTATAGCCGTTTTTATCAGAGCGTTCAGATCCACATCGGGTGCCATTACAATGCTGTTTATCGCTTGCACCCAACTCTCTGCAACCCCTTCTCTTTAGCCTCTTCTCGTTCCCACCAATTATATTTTCAGTTTTCACACTATAAATATCAGTGTGTTTCACGTTGGAATCAATTTCTTGTCTCCGAGGTAGCTCTTCCAATTGAGATTTAGATTTCAGACCCTTGTCTGACAACAAAAAAGAAAGAAAAATGTTTCTATTTGATTGGTTCTATGGAATTCTTGCATCTCTTGGCCTATGGCAGAAAGAGGCCAAGATTCTGTTTCTGGGTCTGGACAATGCTGGCAAGACCACTCTCCTTCATATGTTGAAAGACGAGGTTTCTCTTTTGCAACTTCGGTTGTCGTCTGGTTTTGTTTGTTTCTTTTTTGGGTGTCTTTTGGGATTTATTTTTTTTTTAATTCTTGTTATAGTTTTAATTCTGGGGGATCTACTTGCAGAGATTAGTACAGCACCAGCCGACACAGCACCCGACCTCGGAGGAGCTTAGTATAGGGAAAATCAAGTTCAAGGCTTTCGATTTGGGCGGTCATCAAATCGCTCGCCGCGTTTGGAAAGATTACTATGCTAAGGTCTGTTTGCTATCTTACTTATATTGAGACGATGGAATCTGCTTTAATTTGATTTATGTGGATCTGGGTTTGATACATAAATTTCTATTCTCCGTTTTGTGTTTTGTCTTTTTTTTTTTTTTTACGTGGACTTCATTTTTCAATCTTCCCTTGTAATTACATGAACAGCAAAACAGGTGTTTTTGTCTCTTTCAGTTAAGAATAAGGTTAAAAAAGAAATGCTTGTGTAAGATTAATTTGTTATGTTTGTAATTCATCATAATCAGTTTGTGTCATGAGTTCCAAACACCCGGGTTCTAGAACTTTTGTGTTTCCTGGGTGTACTTTCAATTCATCTCACCGGCATATTGTAATTAGAAACATGGACAGATTTTTGTGTCCCAAGTGGTGCCTTCGTCTTTCTGTCTTGAGCATTACATGTCTCTATAAATTTGCTCCCTCATTTCTTGTCTGGATGTAGTTTCAAATTCAGATCTTGAGTTGGTTATATTCTATGGAATGAAAAATGAATGTCCAATTCCCTCTTCAGCTCACATTGTGCCTTCGTAATCCCAGATAAGCTTTCCTTGTGTTTATCTGATTCATGGGAGGCCAACATTGGCGATGGAAGTATTGCTGATGGCACCTTTTCTGTTTCTATGAAGGTGTTTAATAGTAGCTGTCCACACATTTTATTTCAAGCCTTGAATAAAATGGGTTCTGGGCTGTAGGTGCTTTCAGAAGCACTGGCTTGTGTCTGGAACTGGGTTCTTATATAAAATCTCCAAATGATTTGGAGATCAAGTTGACATCTTCCTCTTTTGGTGATTGGTGGTCTGCCTTTCTGGTCAGGTCCACAGGAAGATTTTTATTCAGTCTCTCATAAAAATTAAACTCTGCCTTAGTTGGGTCAGCTATATTACTATTTAGCTAGTCTGTGTCTGTAAGGAGACTTTCTTGCTTTTGAAATAGAAAGTGCAAACCGAAACCACATGGTTGATAGCTCTTTTGCTTGATGATCATTTAATTTTCTGACTGGTCCATTCTTTCTCAGACTCTCAAGTTCCTTTTTTGTCTCCTGCATCTAACAATTTTTAATTTAACTGCACAGCACAAAAGTCAGTCTGTCAGAGTTTTGTGCATTTCATCTGAGTCTTTCATTTTGCTTGGTGAATTTGCATTGCTTGTCGCTTCTTGTTTTCTGCATGTGTATAATTTTCACATATTTCTTCTGGGGTGTGCATGTGATGTTAGAGAGAACAAAAACCCTGTAAGCTTCAATTTCTGTGTCCAGGTGGATGCACTGGTCTACCTGGTGGATGCCTATGACAAGGAGAGGTTTGCAGAGTCCAAGAAGGAGCTGGATGCACTGCTGTCAGATGAATCTCTAGTCAATGTGCCATTTCTCATTCTGGGCAACAAAATTGACATTCCCTATGCAGCTTCGGAAGATGAGCTTTGTTATCATCTAGGGCTTACCAATTGCACCACTGGCAAGGGAAAGGTGAATCTAACAGACTCCAATGTTAGGCCCCTTGAGGTTTTCATGTGCAGTATCGTCCGCAAGATGGGATATGGAGATGGCTTCAAGTGGCTCTCTCAATACATCAAGTAGTGACTGGAATATAATCTGGCTCTGTGTTCTTTTTTGGGTATTCCAGTCAGTTCTGCTGTGTCTGATCACAATTGGATTGAGAAATGGAAGTTTTTGTTTGCCCATCATTTGATTGGTTCTGCAGTAACATTCAATTTATAACTCAGCCATTGTAAAACTAGTGATTGTTGAAGAAAAGTTGTTTGCTCTTTGCAACTATAATGTGATAAATTTATTCTTCTGGAAAATCAAAAGTGGCAATTTTTTATGTTGAATTTCATTACCACCATCTCTTGAATTCATCTCTGTTTTATCCTTTTCCATGTTCCATTCAGCACCTTGTCCTGCGAACATGAATTGCTTCGTCTAAATTTTGGTTGCTTTTGGCACAAACTGAACTTACCTGAAAAGCTCGGAGTAAGATTAATGTTCTTTTGTAAGTGTTTTTGATTGGAGCTTTTTAACAGTCTCATTGCTATTCAAGCTGTGACACAAAGACTCAAGGGACCACATTGATATCCCAGTTGGCAGAGGATATTCAATGTGTCTCGTAAAGCGTCGCAAGTTGCAGGACGGTGAAAGTTAACACACAAGCAAACTGTGTAGCCCATGCTCCGGCAAATGATGCTTGCTAATGTCCTAGATGAAGTTATTCGGAAGGATGACCTACCTATGTTTTTCCATCCTTATTGACACTGATGTACGCTAACGTAGGAAATTCACTTACGAGTTAATGAAGTTACGCTTTTCCATACAAGAGAAAAAAAAAAAAAAAGGGGAGGGACAATTGAGTTCGTAAAATTCAAGGTTCTAATTTGAAGTTGAGATGCTTCGTTGGGAAGTATAGCGCAAATTTTTGCTGGACTCACATCTACAGCATTTGATAATACTACCAACCGGCCCCTTTTTTCATCTGTTTCAGAGTCAAATCCGAAGGACTCGAGCCAAGAATGCAAGTCACTGGTCTCTTGCAGACCGGCCTCGGCCAATGTATGATCATTGGCCTTTACGCGGTTTAAAATATGCAAGCATTTTTCTTTTCTTTTCCTTGCTCTTTTTCATTTATCTTATTTATTTATTTATTTTTTACAGGTCCAACATTTTTCTTTTCTTGCAATCGAAGAAGAATAAAGAGCAAGCAAACTCTCTGAAAATTCTCTTTCTCCTAAATGAGTTAGACCCTCGCTTTCTATTACTTTCACTCCAACAAAGCAATCTATGATCTATCCGTCTCTGCTACTTCTCGCTCCTTGATGCACACAATCCGCAAGCCCCTCCTTTAAATGTTACACTCACATGCATCTTTGTGACACCAACCAAGAAAGTTTAGTCCCATTACTCACATTAGCCTTCTGTAGAGCGAAAATGGATCCCAAAAGTTGTGTTCTTGTTACAATAGCATTAATGATATTAGTGATTGTGGTCAATGGGGATGAACCATCTTCAGTGAAGCCACTCGTGAAGATTGTGAAGGGCAAGAAGTTGTGTGACAAAGGGTGGGAATGTAAAGGTATGTCCAAGTATTGCTGCAACCAGACCATTTCTGATTATTTCCAGACCTACCAATTCGAGAACCTGTTTTCAAAGCGTAACACACCTGTGGCTCATGCTGTCGGATTTTGGGACTACCGTTCTTTTATAACTGCGGCCGCTCTCTACCAGCCTCATGGATTTGGCACCACTGGTGGGAAGCTCATGGGACAGAAGGAAGTTGCTGCTTTCCTGGGGCATGTGGGCAGCAAAACCTCATGTGAGTTGAATGTTACGTAATTTTGATTATTCTGATCCATTATATCTCACAATTTCACCTACAAATATGTGATTCTTCATTTAATATATCATAGTGTGTAGCCTTTTAATTTTCTGACAATTTGTTTTCTGCTATCTGGGCACTGTCATTCAGAGATATAGCCCATATATTTGTTTTCCATTTTCTCTCATTAAATTGCATATGACAAAATGAAGGCAATGGTCATATAATTTCAGGTGGCTATGGAGTGGCAACAGGAGGACCCTTGGCCTGGGGTTTATGCTACAACAAGGAAATGAGCCCAAGCAAGTTGTATTGTGATGACTACTATAAGTACACCTATCCCTGCACCTCTGGTGTCTCATACCACGGCAGGGGTGCCCTGCCTATTTATTGGTACGCATCCTTATAATTATTGTAGCGCTCATAAGAATTAACCAATGCAATTGCAACAGTTTATCTTCATTTTCTTACTTCAAGCATTCTTTTGTTGCCGGTGCTTCTATTGCATGCAGGAACTACAACTACGGGAAAACTGGAGAGGCCCTGAAAATTAATTTGTTGGACCATCCGGAATACATCGAAAATAATGCTACCTTGGCTTTTCAGGCTGCAATTTGGAGGTGGATGACACCAGACAAGAAGAAACAGCCTTCTGCGCACGATGTATTCGTGGGCAACTGGAAACCTACAAAGAATGACACATTGTCCAAAAGGTTACCTGGTTTTGGCGGTACCATGAATCTTCTCTATGGAGATCAGGTTTGCGGGAAGGGTGACGACGAATCAATGAACAATATTATCTCTCATTACCTCTATTACCTTGATCTGATGGGTGTTGGCAGAGAAGAGGCCGGACCTCATGAAGTGCTTGGCTGTGCTGAACAGGTGCCTTTCAGCCAAGCCTCTTCCTCTGCATCATCTTCCTGAGAATTTTCCCTTTTGGAAAAGGCACCTATATCTTTTTGGAAAAGAGGTTTTGACGGGAAGAAAGAATTGGCAACTTTTGTTTTTGTTTGAATCTATTATATAATATGGGGAATTACAATGCGTTTAATGAATTGCCAAGCTACTTGTGTCTTCTATTGTTGATGATAAGAATATGCCCTTTCATTGTGTCTCTAAGTTGAGTTGTGTATATATAACGCGTGTAATTCACGGATATACATGCAATGAAGTTGCAAAATCATGAAACAAGTTCACCTAATTTTGGTTTGGATTGCCATTCATTTTCTTTCAAATAGGCCTAGTTCTATTTTTATCGCGGGCAACGTCGAACCAACGTTGCCTAAAAAAAAAATCTCCTATCCATTAGGAAGTGAGTTATATGTGTTTCCCTTGATATTATTACCTGGGAAAAAATGAGATAAAAATAAAGGCTGAATTTTAGGATTTATCAAGAACGAAAAAGTCCGCTTTATCTTGCAGGAACTCTTAAGTTGCAGGAGATTATGGCATCCAAAATTGACGCGTTAAAGTTTCAATTAACCAACCATATATCTATGTCGTTACTTAACTCGTCTAGCCAAATTAATCTCAATGGTGCACCTTGTTCCCAAGACGATATGGCAATTAAAAATCTAGACATCTGTCTAAATGTTTCAAGCTCGATTACCTGCGAGCAGGTCGAGATTTAAGGAGAAGACATTGGAATTCCATGTTGTATAACTTAGAGTCCGATGAGCGCAAAAAAGAAAAAAAAAAAAAAAAGGGAAAATCGTCTATTTCACCTTGGAAAAGGAAAACTGACTCGTATACAAATAAATGTTACGAGTATACTTGACACTTTTCAAGTATATTGAGTTAAGCCTACTTGCAATTTTTTTTTTTTTTTTTCGTCAAGATAAATTTCAAGGACTTGGACTTGAGTAATTATACTATATCGAATGACCAAAAATCCCCTAATAAGTTACCACATCAAATGGTGACAATAGACTTTACCATGTAGCGATGTTAGTATTGGTATATTTAGTACATCACCTATGATTTTATTGACTACAAGTCGTTGCGAGTGAGAAATAGTATTGTACTTCAATACTTTTTTTTTTTTAAATAATAAAAAAAAAAACTTTAATTATAGGTTGCAATAGATTTCTTATTTCTTCTTTCAATGAGGAGGCTTTGGAACTTCCTCTAAAATCGCGTACGACACAAGAATTTTGCACTTATGTTGATGGTAAGAATGAAATTGTTTCCATAGTATTTGCTACCAACCGTCTTGCGTGACGATATATATGGTATTTACTTATTGTCAACTGTCCAAGTGTTGATGGATCTTTGCTCCCAAACGAATTCTAAGAGCTCTTAATTCAAGTCTCCGATTCACAATGCTGCTATCTGCTTATGATAGATTTGATCCACTGAATATTTAATCTGTACTCCTTGGGTATCTGTTGGCAGGCATAATATCCTATTTGTGTTGGCAGGTAGCAATTATTGCTCCAAATATCCCCGCAATGTGTGAAGCGCACTTTGGAGTTCCAATGGCAGGAGCTGTTGTGAACTGTGTTAATATTCGTCTTAATGCAGATACTGTTGCTTTTCTCCTAGGTTATTTAAAATCTGACGTTGTGATGGTGGATCAAGAGTTCTTTCCGCTGGCTGGTGAAGCTTTGAAGATTTTAACGAAATATGATGACCATTTTAAGCCTCCACTTTTGATTGACATAGCCGATAAAAGTTGTGATCCCAAGTTGTTGTTGAAACATGCTCTGTGAAGAGGGGCCTTTGAGTACGAGGAGTTCCTGGAGAGTGGTGATCCAGAATTTGCTTGGAAACCACCAGAGGATGAATGGCAGAGTATTGCTTTAGGTTATACTTCGGGCGCAACCGCCAGCCCCAGAGGAGTAGACCTAAGCCACAGAGGGGCTCATCTTATGTCCTTGAATAATCCTTCAATTTGGCCGGTTAAGTGATGGAGCTGTATACCTATGGACTCTACCAATGTTCCATTGCGATGGTTGGAGTTTCACTTGGACGCTAGCAGCTATCAGTGGGACAAGTTTATGCCTTCGACAGGTAATTATGGTGGACCGATGTAGATCTAGCATAGCTAAATTTTGTCGCAATCTCCCTTTTTGGACTTCCAGTGGTATGAAGCATCCATAGAACTTCTGGATAAATTGAAAAAAAATTAGTGCTTCAGTCAGTCTTCTGCTGAAGGCAGGATTCCGTAGTCACTTTGAGAAAATGATGGGCATTTGATATCTGGGAAGGAAGTCAGCTTGGTGGTTTAAACAATGATACTGCAAATGCGTTCAATGTATATCAGAATCTACTATATGTTAAGCTGTTCTGTGATACTGATGTCGATCAACATCCTTTTTCTTCTGTTTTCCACAGGTATCGGCGAAGGCACTGTATTCAGCCATAGCAAATGAGGGTGTCAGTCACTTCTGTGCTGCTCCTGTGGTACTCAACTTCATAGTTAATGCTCCCAAGGAGAAGACGATCCTTCCTCTTCCTCGACAAGTCCATGTGATGATAGCTGGTGCGGCCCCACTCTCTTCTGTGCTCTCTGCGATGACAGAAAAAGGCTTCCGTGTAACACACACCTATGGTCTCTCTGAAACTTATGGTCCATTGGAACCCCGAGTGGGATCCATTCCCTCCGGTATATTGACTCGGAGGATCTGGAAGTTGTAGACCAAAAAACTATGAAACTTGTCACAGCAGATGGAACCACCTTTGGAGAAATAGTGATGCGGGGCAATCTTGTCATGAAAGGTTATTTGAAGAACCCAAAAGCCAACGAGGAATGTTTTGCAAACGGATATTTTCATTCCGGGGATCTTGCTGTTAAGCATCCTATAAAAATCAAGGACAGATTAAAAGACATCATTATGTCTGGAGGTGAAAACACCGGCAGCTTGGAGGTGGAAAATATAGTATACACTCATCCAGCCGTATACGAGGTGTCAGTGGTGGTGAGGGAGGATGAACGCTGGGGAGAAGCGCCCTGTGCTTTTATAAAATCGAGGCCTGAAGTGGACAAGTCTAATGAACAGCAGTTAGCTGAGGCTATAATGAAGTTTGGCGGGTTGAAAATGCGTAAGTACTGGGTTCCAAAATCAGTAGTTTTTGGACCACTGCCAAAGACTGCTACTGGGGAGATTCAAAAGCGTATTCTAAGGCAGAAGACAAGGGGTGTGAAACCTGTGAAGAGGAGCAAGTTATGATTTGTGTCCTTCTGAATCATTTAGAATGTAGCTTGTTATTTTTCACGGTCACAGCCTGTACTTCAAGCGGGTCAAGAATAATGCTTGGCAGAGAGAATAGTCAATGGACCCATTACTATTGCACATGCATCTTTTTCAGGATATCACTCCCAAATCATTTCACTGTTATTGTTCAGTTATTGAAACAGAAATGTTACCCGATTTGTCAGTCTTTGCTTCTTAATCATCTCCTCTCTTATTTTGCCTGAGGCCCAAATTGTAAAACTGGACCCAAAGAGCACGTGCTGCATCCTGTGGTTAACCACATGCATATGCAGATCCAAACACTTGTCAAGCACCCGTCCTTCCTTTCAGAGATATTAATAGCTCACTTGGTCCAATCGATGTTTGAGAAGTAGAGCCACAGAAGCGACTGGCGCATCTAGTGGAATATTTTGCTCTGCACTATAGGCTATAAGAATTAAAAATCTTGATTTTGTTAAAGGAATTTTTCAATTTTTATCCGACTTCAAATTAACCAACCAACAAAGTTGAAAATTGAAAAATAAAAAATAATAGTAAGGGGTAAAAGAAAATCAAATATTGGCATGCACGATGGCTTGATCTATGAAGAAAATGGATAAACTGTAATATTTTCACTTTTCTATGGTGCTGTTGCATGCGGTTACACCATACCCTTGCAAGGTAGATATGCTGGAACAATTCACAAATCCAGATGCACGGGCGTCTCGTTCAGGGACCGATGGGACCGTCCTAGTGATGGGACTTGACCAATCCATAGAAGCAGAGTTCAGGGACAGGGCAGGGCCCCTTTTACCCGGCCATCAACAAGAGCTTGTCTCAGGGGTGGCTAGGGCCGCCGGAGGTACTGCCATATTGGTCTTGATGAGTAGTGGCCACATGGATGTCTCGTTGGCCAGGAATGATCCTGGCATTGGTGCTATTTTGTGGGTTAGATACCCTGGTCAATCACGAGGTGCCCCCATTGCGGATGTTTTGTTTGGAACGATCAATAACGATATGTTACATTATCATCATTGATCTATTTTGAGTGTTATTGCGAGGTTATCTGAACATGATTATTACCAAGGAAGCTAAACGGTGACCTGGAGGGAAGCATAAACAAACAGAAAATGATACAAAAGTCCCAGTAAAGTAGTCAGCCTTATTTCGAATTCAAAGTGAAAATATCATATTCTAGAAATTTTTTGTCAGGGTTTGATTGATTGAACGCGAGTGGTGAAAGACTTTCTGAGCTGGAATCAAGAGTACATGATGATAAATGTGTCACATGTTCATGTCTGCAGGTGGAAAGCTGCCAATGACATGGTACTTACAGGAATGTGTTGTGCCCATGACAAACATGGGAACTAACAGGATCCTTCAGGAGGCTATCCTGGCAGGACACTTCAAGAGGCTAATCTGGCAGGACCAATAGATTCTACAATGGTCCAGTCGTGTTCCCATTTGGCCATTGACATTAGCTACGCTACCTTTACCCATAGTTTAACCCAAGCTCCCAAAAAGTTCTTGGTACCACTTGACTTTCTATGCTCTAGAAAACAGAACTTCTTCAACCAATTCAATCAGGGTATCTCGCACAACTGTGATACTAAGACACTCCCACTAAGCGTCTTCATTGATGTGAGGAATACGGGAGCCATGGATGAACTTGCACTGTTCTGATCTTCCCTCAGCCACTAGCAGGACAATGGTCCTCAAACAAGCAATTAATTGGCTTTGAGAAGGTTCATTTAGTGGCTGGCACCCAGAAACAAATAAAAAATTGACATGTGTGTAAGCACCTGAGTGTGGTTGACCAGTTTGGAGTCCGAAGAATTCCAAGTTGCCAACATCAGCTTCACATTGGAGATTCAAGTATTCTAATGCAGTACGGGCAAGTTTGGAGTAGATGAAGTCCTCACCATATAAATAGGCATTGTCAAATTTGCATCTTGGTAACTCGTTATACGGTACTGGTAGGTGTTGGGTTGAGTCTATGAAGGCAGATTAAATCAAATGAAATTGATTGATTTAAGCAAGAAAATAGGGACGCCAACTGAACTTCGATGGTTGTAGTTCTTTGAGGAGGGGAGTTAGGTATGAGTAAGGTCAGGTTTGAACTTTGAAATCAAATTTCACCCCTAAGCTTTAAGTTTTCAACTTATGCCTTCATTGACAACAAGAAGACTGCTTCCAAATCTTCTCGAACAGAGCATGTTAGTCCAAGGTGGTGTTATTGTTCCCCAGCCAAGTCGAAATTTTCAATGGCGTGTCAAATTACACCTTTTTTGGCTGTATGTTATTGAGATACGGCACCCCCTTGGAGGACTTGCTGGTACCGATTATTAGAATACCATGCAATGAATTTACCCGGAATTCAATCGTGACAACTGCGACAAAAGTTAGATTCTTCACATCACAATGTGGAGAAGACAGGCGCTACGAGAATTTCTTGTTTCTGTCCTCTATTGGAAAGATACTGGAAATTTCGCATGCAATCTTAAATTTGTACAGCTTGCCAGGACAGCGACCACACACACACACACACACAAATGCTTTCAGTCACTTTTTGAGGTACCAGAGATTCCAACATCGCGCCAAAATTCATAGACAGGGTCTGATGAACAGGTGATGATAGATTAAATCAATTAATATTTGGTACATCAGCTTTTATCTTCGTGTTTGATTATTTCAATTATTTTATTCGACATTTATGTTTTATAACTGACTTAATCTCCCGCTAACACAGTCCATTGGATACCATTAGATTGGATGCAGATTTATATTCACACCCGTTAATTATAATTATATAACAAAAAAAATTCAAAATAAATAATAAATTATTATTATTATAGAATAATATATGCACCAACTTTTAGAAAATATAAAATTGACCTAGTCTAATCATACGCAAAAGTGGACTTAGTTTATTTAATAATTTTATTTTACCTCTACTCCCAAAAAAAATAATTTTTCTTTTTTTTTTTTTTTTTTTACCTCCTTGATCCCTCGTCCCCAGCCCAAAAAAGGGGGAAAAAAAGAAACCCAGAAAATGTGCAGATTTAATCAAGTGAGTTATTCTACATCTTTATTCCTTTTCTTAACCCAAATTTTGTTAACGATCTTCTGTTTTCTACGTCAATATCTGCCGCAGCAACTTGGAGAATCTTGCATTTGCACCTTGATTCGGTCAAATAAGTGATTTGGACTCGCTCTACTGTTAAATAAATTTTGTTTTTTAATTTGAACGATGGCAAGTTTCCATATGACAGTGATTTTTGGTGCAGTTTTTTAGCCATTAATGAAATGATTTTACTGTTCAGAAGGAAAAAAAAAAAGTCCCATGTACAGCGTAACGTAGAGAAAGAAGGAAAAGACTTTGATTGACCTGATGCAACAAACATACTTAAATTGGAAAATTTGATGAGGCTAGACATTTGGAAAAAATGTTGCTTGGCATTTAGTGACTCGTAATATTTTTGAAATGACTAAAATAAATCGATATTATCATATTGCGGATAAGCATTGAACTACAATTAATTATTTGTGATCAATAAAACAAATGCATTGTGCAACAAAATTCACAATGATTAACTCCAAAAACAAAAATCACAAATAAAAACGGAGGAAGAAAAAAATATATATATCATTCAGAGTTAACGATAAAGACTGGCCAACTGAATAGTAGTCTATTAATTACACATCTAATTGATTATTTTTTTTTTGGGTCCTTGTATTTGGGTATTTAAAGAAAGATTTTATTTCTATCCAACATGGAAGCCAATCTTCTGGTTACTTTACTTGAAAGATCTCAGAATCGGGATCTGGACATCGAAGTACAGCCATCTTGCATCAAAAATGATGCTAAAACTAGCTAGCTAGTGATGGCCATGGCCAGCAAAGATATAAAACACTTTTTTAACTTCTGAAAATACGTTCTTTAACATTAAAAATTAATCGTAGTTGGGGAGTTTTATTCCAAGGGGAATGGAATTAGTTCGAGCACATGGGCGCATTTTAAGTGTCGGTGACGGAGGAGAGCCACAGAATTTGGATTGCACGGCGATGCGGGTTCGACATGGACGGACTGAAGTGGACATGTTAACGACTCTAACGCAAGCGATTGACACATTTTTATTGGAGCTTTTCTGATTTCGTGTTGTAGAATTACGTTCTTCGCTCTTCTTTATAAATAATAATAATAACTCAGGCTTATATGTAAAGGGTATCGAGATTGCTAGCCGAAAAACAAAGAATCCAATTTTACCGTCTATATATATATATATATAAAGAAAATGAAAAAAATCAATTCGCGTACAAGTAGTATATTACTCCAGAAGACAACCGCAGTCACCTTTTCCTACCAGCATCAAACCTTATTCCTACCCACCTCGTGGGTTTACCTTTGCCTTTTGGTGCGATTGGTTAGCATTTTGCTTCCAAGTTTGCTTCTGTATTATTTTTTCCGAACATATATCTTTACCCTTTGTGCTCTTTGATAAGATTGACTTCCTCCCTTCCTATATTTATCTTTGCCTTGTAGTGGTTGTTTATATTCTTATCTCGCCTTCTCACTCAAAACCTCCCCACCCCTTGCCCCCACTCCACTCTTTCTCCATCTCTCTCTCTCTCTCTCTCTGGCCTGGTTTGTCTCTCTTGCACATCTTCCTTTTCTCCAGTGCAAGGTAATGCATAAGGTTCTCTCTTTCTCTCTCTCTCTTTATGTGACACGCAACAAACACATACACACACCAAACATGCACAGGGGCAAAGGGCTTTTCCTTTCTGTCCATAGGTTGCGAGTAGCCTTATATATGGGGTTTCGCTTTTCGTCACACCCATTTCACTATAGACTTTGTTTTGATCGTTACGAGTCTTATTTGGTATCTCCTCTTTCTCTTCTCTCTCTCTCTCTCCGACTTTGCTCACGGGTTCCTTTGTTTTTTCACTACTAAATTTGTATTTTTGGTCACTAATGTTTCTGGATAAATATGCGTCGATTTGAACAGGAGAAACCGGATGGCAGATTTCAACAGAGACGATGATTTTAATGCTCCTCAGGACTTTGCGGTACAATCCATATACCCTTATCGGCTAATGGCTATTCCCTCTTCCTCCTACTCTTTCTCCCTCAATTTTCTTCTTCATTTTCTTTTTTTTTTTTTGTTTTTTGAAAAAAAAAAAATTCTTTAGGAAATTATCAAAAAGACAAAAATTCAAATCTAAGAACTGGAAACGCAAGCATAGGCGAAGAACTCTGTAACTAGACATAAAACTGTTGCATGATAGGACAGCCAGTGGATTGTGTCATTGGGAATCTGGGCCCCAACTGACCCATCGATCACCACTTTCATGAGAAGCCCATGATTTACACGGATGTACATATTATCCAACCTCCTGATCGCATGATGGCATGGACCATTCCAAGATCCAATGGCCATCCTACAGGTCATAAGTGTTAAACGGCTCAAATTTTTAGCAGAAGCCAATTGCAGCGAGCGTATCGATTTTGACATTCATTGTGCTGACTTGGATGGCGTTGTTGCCAAGTATATGTAAATAATTTATCATTCAATTTAATAATTTAATATTTTTTATTGAATATTTATTTAAGTTTAACAGTATTTATATAGTTAATTTTTTTATTTACGAGTACAATATTATTATGTTTTTTTTTTTTCCTCTTACCTTTTAAATTAAGAGGCACGAACTCTCTAGCGAGATATATATATATATATATATTTAAAGGATTTCTTGGCGTGTATTTGATGGATTTCCATCACGCAATGTCTGTGGTCCCTACATCTAAAGGCTAAAGAATAATAACCATGACATGACACTGTATATGTTACACGCGCTGACATAAAAGGCATACTTGGAGATGTCCGGTGTCGGCAGCAGGGTACGGTGGCACATAGCACAAGTAGCATAAAGTCTCGTTGTTGGGTCGTTTTTGTTTTTGGGCAAGGCAGTAAAAATTTCACAAGCTCTAACAATCTATCCTACGCCAGTTTTGTCCTGGGTTTTATTTATTTATTTATTAAGTTATTTCCTTTGGTGTTAGAAAGAAGAATAAAAGGCGTTTTTATAGTTCATAACTCTTAATGAAATACTGAAATTATTTTAAATATATGCGTCATTATATGTCACCTTATGTAATCAGTAAAGTTTTAATTGAGTTTCTAGCCCTTTTCATCTGCTTCCCCTGATTATCATTGTATGAGTAACAGGCAGCGTCCATGACCAAAAATTATGGAGGACTTGTTCCCAAGAAGAAGCCCTTGATTTCAAAGGTAAGCTTAACATTTTCTTTTCGTTCATAGCTTAACATTTTCTTTGAGTAAGGCAAATACAGCAATGAATTGTTGTATCTTCCATAACTGGGCTTTAAGAAGCATATTGGATGCATGTAGGACCACGAACGTGCTTTTTTTGATTCCGCGGACTGGGCTTTATGCAAGGTACTTTGTCTAGTTAAAGAATATAGGCCCATGCCATTTTGGGTCAATTGCTCTAACCGGTGACGACCAGTCGGTCCATTTCTCATTTATTACCTTGAACACGTCAGTTTGTACACCCACCATGTGCACGTTGTTTTAAGGTTTGAAGTCATTCAACGTATTAAGGAACACCCATTGATTTGTAAATTCAGTACCTACAATGCAACGTCCATATCTCGCTGTTTTTTCAGTGATTTTTGTGTTTATTTATTATTATTATTATTATTATTATTTTGAAATTGTTGGATGTGGAACAGCAAGGCGCAGGAGTAAATCAGAAGTCCAAGGTGGCAATAGAAACTTTGCGACCAAAGCTACAGGTGAAAATAAAATTAATGTGGTAAAATAAATAACTACTTCTAACAAATTAATGTGATAAATTCCCATAAAAAAATTGTCATAAATCTATGGAACTGACTGAGAATTTGCAGAGAACGCCCCACCAGCAACTCCCTCCTAGAAGACCGGCTTGTACGTCTGGTAACCATGTGAGTACTGAATCGTCATAGCATGTTTTTTACCCGTGTTCGCAGCGGCATAGATGCTTCATACACTAATTTTTATTTTTTCTTTTTTTATTCCTTGGTGATGTTACAGGGACAACCTGTTGATTGATTGTTCAAGGAAGTTCTTCGATGTATTATTTACTCCTTTTAATCTTAGGAACTAGGGAGGGTACAGATTGTAATTGCCCTTTTTAAATGCTCTTCGCTATTAATAAAGGAGCCTTCCACTCCTCTTGCGTTCATTGCTAAGCTTTGGGTTTTCTGATTTTTTTTTTTTTTTTCAATCTGATGTTATTCATCATTGTTTATTTATCAATCTGTCCAAATTAGAATAATCTACTGCTGGGGCATCGTTGGTCGCTCAAACAAAAAAGATAATAGACTTAAAAAAAAATAAAATTTGAAGATAATGACAATTTTTTAGTGATTTTATTTATAATTCAATTAATTTTTGGATGGTGGATAGTATTAAAATTTAAGGTGTGAATTGTATAATTATAAAATTTTATATTGAAAATAATATATATATATATATATATATATATTTAATATCTTAAAAAATTTTAAAAAATAATAAAAAAAAAGTTAAATGATTTTAAATTTTTTTTTTTGTGGATGATTTTAGAGGTGTGTGTTTTATTTTCATTTTTTAGAACAATAGTCCATATAAGAGAAGAGAATCAAGAAGATAAAATTCAAACTTTACACATTCTGTTATCAAAAAAAAAAAAAAAAGGTAACTTGTTAAAAAGAAAAATTGTTTTAAATTATTTTTTTAAAAAATTATTTAAATTAGTTATAAAAAATATGTAGAATTACAGAAATAAAAATAATTTTTGTAATTTTTTTATATTTTATTTTTAAAAATAAGAGTGAATATAAATTAGAAAAATACAAGTGAAAATATTTTTTTTTTCAATAATTTGGATCAATTATTAAAAAAATTTAAAAATCTGTTTAATTAATTTATATTCATAATTATTAATGACTTTTTCATGAATTAAAATTTCATTTAAATTACGGTTAGAAAAAAATTTGAAAAGGAAGAAAAAGAAAAATGCAAGTCTGATCGACTCACCGACTTCGCCCAGGGAATCCTACATGAAAAGTCCAATGGGCCCTCGTTAAACCCAACAATGACCAAAATACGACAACCGCCTCCGACTTCGGTCGAAACATGAAATGAGTGACTCACAATGTCGACATTCACAAGCCTTTTGACCTTCTCCAAATCCTCGGGCTTATTATTATTATTATTTAATTTTTTTAATTTATAAATATTTTTCCCTTTCCTTTCCTTTTCTTAGCCCTCACGTTGAAGACATTGATTGTTAAACTCACTCCTTCTCCCGAGCCGGCTCTCGGTCGAGGACGAAAGAGAGATTGTCTGTCGGCAATCCGAAGGAGAAAGCCGGAAACCGGCAATATATATATATCGCCGGAGAAGAATAGAAAAGAAGAATAAGAAGAAGAAGAAGAAGAAAAGATGAGGATCAACGTGAATACAGCCGCTCGCAAAATCGAGGTCGATAATCGGATACCTCTCCGTAACTATTATCGAATTGCCGATAATCTCCTCAGACAGGTTCCTTCCTTTTGTTTTTGTTTTTGTTTTTTTTTTTTTAATATTTTATTAGTATTAAATTTCTCTTCTTAATTGCCGGTAATTTCCATTATTTTCCGCAATTTATAGAAGTGTTAATTTTTTTTTATTTTTATTTTTTGAAATTTGGTTTTGCTTTGTTTGAATTTGCTTCAGGCAAGCGTTCATCGGGAGGAGAAAAATGTCATAGATTTGTACATTATTCTGCTTCGATTTTCAAGGTACACGAAATGAAGTTGGTCGTGTGGACAAGTTATTTATTTCTGAAACATAGTTGTCGAGTTGATTGGTGACTTTTTTTTTTTGGGGGGGGGGGGTTTGTTCTAGTTTGGTGTCCGAAACTATTCCATTCCATCGGGACTACCAGGCTTTGTTCCCTAAGGAAAGAGCAAGCTATAAGAAGGTGATCATTGTTATAATTCTTCTTTGTATTGTAGAATTTATGGTAATATAGTGTCATTAGTTGACATTTTGGTCTTTTGCAGAGACTGTTACCAGTTTTAGATGAGCTTGAGTCTTTGAAGCCTGAATTCCAGAATCAGCTGGAAGAACTGAATGAAGATTATTCAAGAGCTCACTTGCATGAAGTTGATGGCCCAGAAAGGGGTACCTTTGGTTTAGAGGCTTGTTCTTTAGAATGGCCATCTGTTAGCAGAAATTCTTACTCCACTGTGAATGCTAAGCGGGTAATAATTTAAAACGAGGAGGGAATTTTGATTTTCCCTGTTGTATCCTTTTCTAGAGAAGGCTTTTCCAGAGTTTGATTTATTCTTTTTGGTATATCTTTCTCCATCCACCTTTTTTTGTCATTTATTTTCATTTCTGTATTCTAGTTTACCAGTGTGGTACCTCAATCTTCGTTGACATATGATCATGCTCAAGTTTACCCTCCAAGCTCCTTGCAAATTGACAAGCAATTTAATAAGTCGTGAGTATCCTGTTTATGGATTATTGCTTTCATTTATCTACCTGTAAACAATATCATCTCAGCAAATGCTAAACCAGTTGTTGGATAGGTTGGAAGGTCATACTGTGTAGCTCTTTTTGTTGCTCAAAAAAATTTGAACTGTGGTTATCAGAAAGATTTGAACTTTGATGACACTTTTCTATGTGTTTCACATGGTGACTATGCAACATGAAGTGTCATCTGCTCCTTTAGCTTGTTTATAAGGTTTCATGAAGCATGTTCCTTAGATTCATGTTTCCCACTATTTGTGTCTTCTAGGCTGGCTAATTGTGTAGAGAGAAAGTTGGGTACGTTGAAATTTTTGTGTCTTCTAGACTGCATCTTGGTTCTGGCTAGGATGCAATGTGCTTTAGTTGACCTTTTATTATGTGCAATGTATATAAATTGTGATTTTTTCTTGTGAACTTCCCTACTCCATCAGTCCAAAACTCACTCAATTGTAATTCAGAACCCACTTCTCAAATTGCCCAAATAATCTACTATGCAACTTTGCCTGTAGTAGAAATCCTGGTTCAATAATCTGGTAGCTCTATACCAAGTGCAAACATTCTAGTAAAGAAAGGAAATATGTAAAAGGCTGATGCCAGCTCTACCAACTTATGGGTTCTGATATAGATTTCTACCATACCACCTCTTGATTCTTAATAACTAGATGTCATTCACAGTATTGCATACATCCTCTATGTTATTGGTAGAAGTTGTTGTGCTTGCCAACTCCAACCAACTATATCCTTTATTTGGCATTGTGTTAGTTGCAGTCTGTCAGTTTGATGCTTACGATTTTGTGTTCATGCTTAGCATCTTTTATTTCCTTTAAATTGAATTGGTATCATCTTTCTTCGTTGATCTCATGTTGGTTTGGTTTTCTGCAGCACCAACATTTTATTTTGTTGAAAGATGGTTTGAAAGTTTAGTCTTGCATTTTTTTTATTTTTCCATGTTATCTGCTGTGTGTCCTGATAGAATGTTCTCTTTACATTTTGCTAGTTTCTCTAGGAATGATTGTTGTTTCCAAATATGTGCAGTTCTATTATTCTACCTCATCCCAAGCAAGAGACTTTGTCTAGACACTCTTTCTTAGGCCCAGCTGGTCTTCGGGGTCAATGGCTAGGGCCTAGTTCAGAGATAAAGGTAAATTTATTGTCTGGTTGTTTGTGATTTTCATTTCGTTTCTCCTTTTTGTTTTGTTCGTTTAGAATGCCACGTGATAAAACATGTGAACTCTGACAACTAATCAGTTCTTCTGTGTAATGTGTAATGTGTAATGTGTAATGTGTAATGCAGGTTCAGTATCCAAGCAGTACAGATTTAGTCCCTGCTGAAAATTTAAAGTGAGAAACTCCACCAAATTCCTTTTCATAGTTTCTTCTTTCCTTCTTTGTCTGGTTTTGCATTCCATTCTTGTCTTATTTGAATTAACTCAACACTGTTGAATGTATTTATGGATACTCATTATGTTTCTCTATTTATTTGCCTCTGCTTGTAACATTGTCTGTTCATGTCATCTATGGTCTGATAGCCTGAATCAGGCTGGACAATATGATATTGTGGCAGTAAAAGATGGCCATTCTGGGGGGGCTGTATCTTCGATGGAATCTGTGCTCTCCTTAGATGATGGTAGATGGTCACGTCCAGCTGAGGAGTTATGTCCTCAGCCAACAAGAGATGAAAGGGAAGATACTTTCCAGTTTGTTGGTCTCAGGCAACCCTCACCTCCTCCCATTCTTGCTCAAGTACAGCAGGAATTTACTCCAATTCCTCCATCTAAAGTTGCTGATCCAAGGCCTGGACCAGCAAAACCATCTGAAGATGGATTGCCAAGCTCCAGTTCTTATCAACATGTGCATGTTGTAAGCATCTTGCATTGTGTATTCCAATTTTTTATCTTTTTGACGTGTCATGCTTTCAATGATAGATTCAGCCTTTTCTCTTGTTTTAAGTGATGTTGTTGTCATGGCATTTTCTCTTGCACTTGGTTTCCTTTGTGATTGGAACTTTTGGTCATCATGATGCTAGTTTCTTACAATCTCTTTTTACAACCACCACAGCCTGTATCTTTGATGCAAGACTTCCTGAGATTGGCTCGGGCAAATACAGAGAAGAATTTAGAAACATGTGGTGTCCTTGCTGGTCTACTGGTAAGGGATGTGAAATTTTAAGGTTACAAAATTGTACCATCTTGTTTTGATTTGGATAGTGTAAGCTCGTCAATGAGGGTTCTTACACTTTTTAGTTCATTTTGCATAGAAAAACAGGGCTTTCCATATCACTACACTTATAGTCCCAAAGCAAGAGTCGACATCTGATTCGGTATGGCAATACTTCTCCTTCCTCCAAGTTCTTATTTTGTTACTTACACTACATATGGTTTTATTATAGCTCTTATTTAGCTTCCTCACATACCATAGGCTCAATGCTTGATTACTTGAGACCAATTCAGTTCTTGACATCTTATTACATGCTAATCATAGTATGGTTAGGAATGCCTATTAACTTTTTTACCTTTTTTTTTGGTGCTAAATAAAATTTACCTTGTATGATTACATGATTGGATATGGAGCCAAGCATTGTGATCTAAATCATGCATCATGGCTTTAGTAGTCATTAATAAGATATTGTCATTTCTATGCATGCTGCTTATTCTATCGTTTTGAAAGTACTGTTGTTGTTCAGTGTCAGACATTGAATGAGGAGGAGATATTTGAAATTCAAGACAAATTATCCCTTTTTCCTCTTGGTTGGATACATGTAAGTATCTAAATAGCCATCTTTGTTTTGCTGCACTGATAGATACGTTGAAACCTTTGTTGGAATATGTATTCACAAATGCTAAAATGTCTTGATTAGCTTGTTACTACTCCCTTTATTCGGGACTTAATCATTAGTATCTCAATACACTTCTCTAAGTGGCAATTTTTTTGGCTTTATATATTTTCTCATTCTTGGGTTTCTTGTGTGAATTTCCAGACACACCCATCACAGACTTGTTTCATGTCATCTGTTGATCTACACACTCATTACTCATACCAGGTAATGATGGAATATTGGTTTTATATTATCTTCTTGTTAGTTTTAGTGTGTCGTTGTCAATTGGACAATGCTTTTGATATTGTTGCTTGACCATCGAGTAACTGCTTACTGACAGCATGCAATCTTGATGAAGACCTCAGTAATTTCTCCCTCTGCTATTTGCTGTCTTATTTGACATATTGAATACTTCTAAAAGGCCTTCTCTGTCCTTTCTTTCAGATCATGTTGCCTGAAGCAATTGCTATTGTTGTGGCCCCAACAGATGAGAGTTGGTGAGTGCTAAAATTATAAAATTAAATTAGATTTCTGCCAACATTATATTTATGCTATTAAATTAGTCAGTGAGGTATGACTAACTTACCAAATCCTATCTGTTCTAATCATCTAGGTTTTAGCTAACATTTCATTTCCTGATGCAGTCCGCATGGCATATTCCATCTCTCTGATCCCAGTGGGGTGTCTGTGATTCGTAATTGCCAGCAGAGGGGTTTTCATCCACATGAAGAGCCTTCGGACGGAAGCCCTATTTATGAGCACTGTTCTCATGTTTACATGAATTCCAAGTCAAACTTTAATGTTGTTGATCTTCGGTAATCTTGTTGAAAGCAAGGGCTTTAAGAATGGTAATATCTGAAAATGTGGAAGTCAAGTACATATCTCAGTATGTATATCTTGCTCGTAGTTTGAATGGAACTTGGCAAAATTGAGCATATATTGCCAGCTTACCTGGACGAGGGAATTTTTCTGGCTACTATGTTATTGTCAATACAGAGCCATTGTATTACACCACAAAACAATTATGGTAAGACTGTTGCTGTTGTAATATTTAGGCAAAAGTCTTTTTTCGGCCTTCCATCTTAAGGTACGATAGATCAAGGCCCTCTGGTCGTTTCAGCGGCTCATAGGGCTTCACTCATCTCAGTCTCTTGGCCACCAATCCCAGCCAGTGCAGGGCAGGCTCTTCTTGATAGGTGGCACTGGTCCGTTATGGTAAGGGTAGATGCTTCTTTCCCCTTATCATATCACTGGTAGAACTCCAGTCGTCCGCTGAAGAATGCTCCATCAAGGCTAATTTCCCCCAAGGGCTGAGAAACTGTATCTTTAGGCGTACTTGAATTCCGTGACCTGGTGAATCTGTCGTTCATTAAGTGCTGGGTTTGTGAGACATAAAAGAGGGAAAATTGTAATTACTTGATGTCATGAATCGTTGTCAGGCTGAGTCAGAGCTCCCATGAAATTGGACCACCTACCTTGCCATAAAGGTGATGGTGATATGCTTGTGCCTTAATGGCGTGCAACCATGCTTCAAGTTGCCTAATGTGGGGCCCTGTTTTCGCTGTCTCACTCTCTCCTCTGTTCTTTTGCCTTATATTTCGTTGTCCCGAGTCATAAAAAAAGAACGGAAAGGCCAACAACGAAGGTCTTAATGGGCTCACACAACTTGCTTGCAGTCTTTGTTGCTCTTTATTTAGTCTTTTGGCAATTGCCTATCATTGATGTTTAAGTAGAATTTTTTCCAGGCATTGGCACACATAGCACCGTTGACATATCAGCCACTTAGAAGACCAAACTTTATGGTCTCTGCCTTGCGCAGCCATTTGTGCTGCACGGGATTCACATCAATGTAGCTGAGAATGATGCTGAAGTTTTAAGGGGCTCCCGGTTCTATTTTGTGTTGAACCATAGGTTACCCGACATGATATACTGTGAAGTAGAAGGGCCGAAAATTTTCATAGAAGCATCTTCCTCAAGAGCCATCGGATAAATTTTTCTTTCAAGCAAACCTCAGGTAGCACATCACTCCACTGCTACGGCTCCCCACTTAAAACGGGGAATGCACTCAAGGAATTCGGGGTAAACCTAGGAGCCGGTGGCACAACACTTCATTGTCGTGGTTTCTTATTTTAAACACGGAATGTGTTTAAGAAATTCGAACATAAAACCATTTGTCTGACCTATGCAATCACAAGTTTGTCTTTACGGTTAAGTGATACGCTTCAAAAGGAGCTCAATTGATAACTCAGGTTTCTTACATGGCATTATGCTGATTATCACTAAAATTGGACGTTCTTTTAGTTTTTTTTTTTTTTTTAACTATATAATTTAGATTTTAGTACGTATCTTAACTTATGATGAGAGCTGAGGCTTATGCTTTAATTGGTAGAAATACTTCGTAGTCCAACGTAAAAGTACTACCCATGAGACGAATATACCATTTTATTGACTCATTTAGGCACAACATTCCAGCTCTGGATACTATTGGTTGATTGGTGTCTTTGTGAATGAATCAAACTTATTTAGAACCAGTCAACTTACAGGTGATGAGGGAATTCTAATTCCCACTTTCCCCTCCAATGAAATAAGGAGAAGAATAAGAAACCATGCTACAACCATTACTATGAAACAGTTCTCAAACTCTGAAGTTTGAAGTTCAAAGATAAGTGTAAGAGTTTGATCCCAAGCACAGCTTCTCCAACGTTGAGGATATTATAAAGCTGCTGATGACAACTGGCAAATGATTTGATAAAATTTGAGGCAAAAACTAACTGTAATATGAACAGTAAACTCATACAGATGATACAGTCTCGGCGATACACGATTCTCAGGGCAAAACAAAGGAACTACCATATCCTGAGGCTGAAAGGCAGTCATTCTTGGGGCATCCAAAACTGCAAGACATTTGTACCGCAAATGTCTAGAGAAGTAAAAAAGGCATCAATCTTGTAACCCAGCCTTCTTCCATGACCGTGCATGTCCTTGTCACTGCAGAATCTACTCATTGTAATACATCAGCTGCAGGCTTCAAAACCATAAGATATCAGCAACGATCTCGTTAACTAATGAACTGAATATTTGGCCCTCGACCTCTACTGCAAGAACAAATGTGTCAACTTCAAAGTCCAGCCATCTTCCATACTGACAACTCATATCCTTATCTACAAGCTCGTCAACCATTGAGTCTCCTGTTCCTTTCCACGCAGAGATCTCCCTGTAAACTTCTTCAGCCAGCTTCTCTGTTCTTTTCAACATTGTCACCCCTTTCATCCATGCTCTGTGTCCTCCATTAACATATTGCTTGCATTTAAGGTCCAGGCATTCACTGACACAATCAAACAACAGCTTCCGGTCTAACCCAGCCTCAGCAGCATCAGTTTCATATCCATCTTTCCAAACTTCCAACTGGGCAAACAAATGAGGATTTATTATCTCTTGAGCCCGGCCCAGTGCAAAGTCCTTAAACATCAATTCCAGATTGAGTACTATCTTCTTTATGTATTCTATTTCCCAGTCAGTTTTTGATTTCACAAGATCTGATGCAGATATTGTTTTTGCCTTGTTCCTAGAAATGGTTCCAGCAAATGTTGAAGAAGCAGAATCTAATAAATCCACGTTGGCATCTGCATGCTGAAACTTTATTGATGGACTAGAACCAAGAGCCTCTTGTGAATGCATAGATGAACGTGGCTCAATTTCTGAAAGGACATTGCAGGCAATTTAGTGGTTTTACATGACTACATACAATTCAGAAAGCATACCTTGACTTTAGCAATGAAGGGTACAATTTTCCTTACCTTCTGTACCACCACTACCTATTGAGCTGCAACTATCAGTTGAACAAGAAGGTTCAAGAATGGAGATTGGGCTGGGACGCCTACAATCAAGCAGCTTTGTGCCATCATGAGGTTTACTGCTGTACTCTTCCATGTCATCAACTCCCTGATAAATTAAGAATTGTGTCAACCTACCTTCCAATGATATAGTGCTAAACTATGGGACAATTACAATCTCCTACTGGGAGTAACTACAAATGGGCTTGAGGAAAATTTCCAAAAGCCAAACAACATCTGTATTATCAGATTAACAAATTAAATATATCATACTATCTGGTCCAAAACAAAGGAAAGGATCCAAAACAAAAATAATGCATACCAGCAGCTTGATGAATAATGATAGCCACAAAAAGGCTTTTGGTAAAAACTAAAAACAAGAAAGCAACCAAAAAAAGAAAAAGAAGAAAAAGAGAGATTCCAAAGACCATTCTTAGAAATGCTATTATCAGGGAACTTAGTGAAGATCCATGGTCACTAAGAGAATATCATCATGAACAAGTATGGCTTAGCCAGGTCATAACATCACAAAAAGCTTCAGTCAGCAGTGTGCTGTATTTTAGCTAAAACTGGGTTTACAGCTCAGAAGAGCTTAGTCTTATTTCTGAGGATTTTTCTCAAATACAAGTAGTTAATGTTGACCTCAGTGTAATTAGTTACAAGTCCGAGTTGCAGAAACAGTCTCTTCATAACAACAGAGATATGGCTGCATACACCATAGTACGAGGGCCTTGTCCACTAGGACACCCATTTTTTTAGTCAAAACTAATACTTACCAGTTAAAAAAATGTTAATATTGATGATGTTGGCATTAGAATATGTATAACACAATATGTACCCAGCAGTACACAGGATTAATGGATCAAGCAACAAGAAAGGTTAATGAACCTAATAAATATAGTAACAGCACATAATTTAGAACTAGTACCTGATGCAAGTGCTTCAGCCTGGGCAGTGCTGAGGAATCCATGGATATTAAGTCCGAATCATGGCTGCTACTAGATATATCTGTAATTGAGTCATTCTGATCCTCCTTGTGTAACCTATTTGTGCCACCTGCACTAAGAGTGCATGCCATGTCTTGCAAAATTGATGGAGAACCAGAAGTTGACCCTACTTTGACAGAACTGAGACAAGAGGACTCAACACTCTTGGTCAACTCCTTCAACTTTTGTTCCAAAAGAGTACTCAAAGCATCTCCCCCCATTATGCTATATCCCATTGAAGATGGCTTCATACTATCTGCATCCAAAAACAACCTTTTGCCCCCATTATCCACACAGGCACCAGTACTTTGCAGCCCAACATGACTGCCAGTTCCAGAACCAGAAATAGACCATGTCAAGGGGGCTGTGAATGTGAATGAGACTACATCCATTCCTCTCCTTTTGCTTTCTTCTGCCCAACCAAAGTGCTTATCAGTCAATGGATTGGATTTAGTGGCCTTCTGACCATTCTGAAACACCATATTCTCAGGTACTTGACTTTTCTCAAGATTCAAGTTCCCATCAATTGATTGTTTCTTCCTAGGAATTTTCCTTTTGTTGTAACTAGAGATTCCCTTTTCACTATCTGTTCCCTCTAAGCCCAATTTCCTGGACCCAGATTTGGGGCCAACACTTTTACCTGAAGTTTTACGTCTCAAAGGTGAAGGATTCCCAGATGGTGTTCTTCTACTCTGCAATTTGGAAACTGAGGGCTTTGAGGCCAATTTGTCTTTATCCGCCAGGCAATTTTGCTTCTGATTATTCTGCCTGAGCACACTAGAGGTATTATTTATGGAAGTTCTTCTATGCAAAGTTTTTTGTGGATTTGGTTGGCTTTTGAAGGGCAGCGCTGACAGACAGTCACTCTGTTCTTTCTGGATAACCAAGCCCTGACTGTTGCTTGAATTCAAACCTTCTCTTCTCTGAACATTGACCTTTGCTTGGATTGCAAGTGAGATAGATTTTCCCTTATTCTTTGGTCCAGAAAAACCGTCTTCAGTCTCAGGAAATGCTCTTAAAGATGGTGTTTCAACTGAACCATTCAAGCTTTTGTTCAACGACTGCCCCTTAAGGTACTTTGCAGCATTTGACTCAACTGTTCTTTGAGTAGAAGCTTCAGAAAGCCTGGATGTTTTATGGACAGCTTCAATCTTCTCCTCTAGCTTCAGTGGTCCTGTCAATGTCCCAACTGGAGAAACTTTTTGTGCAACATCCAGTTTTTCTTTAAGATCACGAACTTTCAAGGACACTGAAGAATTTCCAATTACAGGCATTTTGGCCTTGGCAGGAGCTTGGGGGCTAGCTTCAATAATTTTTGCAGCTGCTTCCATTATGTCAGCAGCACTTTTACTTGGAATGAAGCCAGGGCTCTTGATAGGAGATAGAAGTTTATGATGAGTAATTGGAATGGATTTAGCCGACTTAGGAGGCAATATTTCAGTATGAAACTTTTCAATAGGCCTGCTTAATACTTTCTGAGGCTTCATCTCCAGAATGTTCCTAGGAGGGCTGCCCCTGTTTAGCACTCTGGGATACATAACTTGGGGTTCATGATAATCAAAATGTTTCCTACGATTAGAAGCATCTTGAAGAGATCGAGTATCAAAAAATGGGGTAGAGCAGCGCTCAGATAGATTCGATGTTGGCAAAGAATCTAATCCCATAAGCCTGGCCACTACCCCAGGGGCCCTAGCTCCACCACATCCATCATCATCAGTTACCGAAGAAGCACAACTATAATCACTACTTCCTCTGATACTTGTTCCTGCACCAATTTCGTCCTCATCCATCTACAAACGTTAAAACAACTGTCTTATGTACAGCACTACGTTGAGAATTGGATAACAGCATATATGATAACGAAAAATCAAATTGCCATAATCGAACCAGATAAAAACAAGTCATTGGCAAGTATGCATCACTGTTCTTCCCTTGCTTCAGACGCTCTACAAAGAATGAGCAAACAAATTCATAACCAACAATCAAAGAGGCTAATTATGTACAATATGCAATGCATTTGTTATACTGAATGGTAGCAGAAGAAACTAAAACCTGGTAAATCTGACTTGCTTGAGAATAGCTTCTTCCTAGATTTTGCAGTCCAGTCAAACAGCTGAAAAAAACCTCCTACATAACCTCCTCTTTTTGAACTTTCTTTCTCGACACCCATTTTCTGGAATAATCAAGATCTGCTAAGGATCTGTAAGAGGAAAAGATAAAAAGAATTATTAGCAACCTGATTAAATACAAACCAGGGCCTACTGTCCCCACCGATACACTATGCTTCAAGACATTTCCTATTATTGTAATCACACACTTCTTATAATACAAACCAAACACCCAGTGATCTAACTTCTTTCTGTATGGTTGAAAAGTGAAAAATGACATCGACAAGCTTTCAAGGTTACCCATAATTTTTCTACGTCCCATCTAGATGAATTTCAGAGAAAACCTTGGACGTAATGAAATCATTGCATATAAAACTGCTTAAATTTGATAATGCTTTTGTATGCAAACCAATTCTTAACTTGTACTGTTATTGTCATTTGAAACTCCACTTCTAATCTATAACTTCCGAGAATTTATATGGCCGCCAAAGAACACTTTTCTTTAACAGTTAAAATTTAAATTAACATAAATGACATCACGCCATTGCTAGTGGCAATAAGTGTATCAGCATATCCAACCCAGAACAACCGTGTCATTACCAAGAACTACTACTCCATTACCACTATCGTGCAACTATAAAGGCAGTCACATCCTCTGCGTTATTGCCATTGATCCTCCACTTATCTCTCTCATAAATAGATTCGCATTAGCACTTCAGCCGCTCGAACCAATTTTAAGCTTTATGCGAAATCTTAACGCCTGAATCTTGCATGAAAGCAAGTCCATTTGATCTATGATTCCTCCACCTCAGATAAATTTCAAGGAAGGAGAAACGACCTTAACTAAGATAATTACAGTGGCACTGTCCAGGAACTAGATTAAACAAGAATTTGTCAACACACATAAACCACCCATCCACATTTGATGAGAAAAGATGAGAAGAGGTACTGGCATCAATCGAGTATAGATGTTCCCTCGTTCTTGATCAGTTGCCACATTTTCTGATCAATCAAACAGAGCCCAAAGGTTGAAAATTTGAGAACAACAAAGAAAACCCAGAAATCCATTTTGAGACACCTTAAAATCTCTCAATATCAAAGCAATCCAAAAATACAGAGCCAGAAAGGACTTACACGGAAACAGCGAGACTGAATGTGTGAAACCTGCTAAGAACACACCCTGGATCCTCACTTCTCTTTGTCCCTGTGTCTCAACCACCCCCACCCTTTTAAATGCAATTACCGGACAAGTTATAAAGATTTGTTTTTTACAGAAATTTATCAGACACAGACAGAAAAATTGAATCTTTGTTTCTGGGTCAGAGGGAATAAGAGAGAGAGAGAGAGAGAAGGCGTGAGCGATAGTTCAAATGCATTAAAGGGAGACAACATCATGAAAATAGTGCTTTCTGTATTATTTTAATTCCTACAAAACCAAAAACAAGACCCAAAAAAAATGTCTGGAAAAAATAATTGCCGTAATAATTATCGGAAGAGTAAAAGGTCGTAACGTCTCTCTGGAATTCAAATTCGGACTTGGTAGGTTGTGCATTGCCTGTCACCGAGTTCATGATAAAGTTACACCCAGGTGGACGGAGAGGTTGACATACGTGGCACTGAGGTTGAGCCCACATTTGTGACCGGACTGCCGGGTACTCGTTTTGTCTGCACACACGAGATATTGGTCTGAGCGAAGCAAGCAAAGGTTTTCAAAAAGTCAAATGACAAAAAGACGTACTGCTGCTAACGGGCAGGTCCAGACTTGAGCTCCACACACAAACGTGGGTGCGCTCTCCGCTCACGCGCGTACCAAACCTGGACAGTGTTAAATAATTTGCAGAGAAGTGTTACGTAAACACGTAAACTAAACACGCGAATTAAACGCAAATTCACAACTAAATACAATCTTGTGTAAAAGCGAATGGGATACGTGCAATTTGGTTTGTCTTACAATGTTACACCTCATCGTGCCCTATCCGTGCGTCAACCATACTATTTAGCAGCAGAATACGAGGGACAATGGCAACAAAATTTACAAAAGAAATATAAACTTAGGCATATGCCCTTCCATATAAATACGTACAATTTTCATATGACTGTAAAAGTTCTTAAGATTTCCAAACGTATGTATAACTTATTACAGAGATTTTTGACTTTTCAATCTGAATTACGAAGTTCCAATTGAGGCTTCCCTGTTTTTTCTTTTTTCGGACAAACGTGCTTTAAAGAATCGAATAAGTTGCACATATTGCCACAAAATATCACCAAAGCATGCCAATAAAAAAAAATTAGAAATTAATACTTATTGCCAAAGTTAAATTCTAAATATCCAAAATAAAAAATAAAAATTAAAAAATTATTATTATTATTTTTTTTAAAGAACCACTTTTCCCCACCATGTTAACAATATGCATGGACAAGATCACAGTACTTTTCCTTGACCCAATGCAACCCACTCCTTGAAGAGGCCTCAATTTGCCTTCAACAGCATAGGACCTGTACCTGACGACTCGTCGTTACTTCTCCAATTCCGGGTCACAATGTTGTATGTGTATGCGTATTATGTGTACTACTAGTCCTATTATTCCAGGTCGGTGCTGGTGACCAGGTTGATATTTCTATAGGAGCGTGGAGGTTCAAAGTTTTCGGCTGTATACTTGTCCCGGTGAATTATAATTATGCCTGTTTTCAAACCTGCAATCTCTGCTCCCGTACATCTGAATCTGATTCTCCGGCCTGAAGTCTTCCATTTCCTTCTTATTCTCCGGAAAACTTGCCATTCAGAGAGATGGCGAAAAGAGTGGGATTGCAAAAAGAGTGTCATTGTTTGACTGCTGAATATAAAATTGGCCATCTTGGCTTTTTTTTTTTTTTTTTTCTTGGCGGGTCCAACTGTATTGGGGAGGGTTTCCGGGTTTATTCCATCTTGCTATTGTTATCTTTCTGGACTGGATTTTGAGATTGCCAACTTGTGATCTCAGAGGGTATACATATTTTTTTCTTTTCGTAAGTTTTTGCTATTCCCAATTGCCAAAATGACTTTGCCTTGGCAACTCCTTAGAAGACTTCGATTTTCATGATGGGAAAGCGAAACCTTCTTTAATTTTCCGGTTTGAGAAAATTTTGAATACTTGTCGGGTCAGAATCAAAACCAACGCAAATGCAGAAATCCCTGTGCATGCGACTATGTATACTTGAATAATCTTAAGTCCATCTACGCAACAACCATTCTAGGAAGGAAGCTGTTTCACTTTCGTTTAGCAACTTTTTTGTTATAAAAAGACAAAAAATAAAATTGTTGCCTTTAATCAAACTGAACTTCTTCGGTTTATGTTGAACTTAAGAACATTTAAAGCCTCGAACCAAGTAATTTTAATTAGTTGACAACAAATCAAAATGTTACGGGGACCTCATAATTTCCACATGCGTTGGCGCATTCGGAAGACATTATGTTAGTTAATCAATTGTTCGGGATTTACGATTACATTTTTGATCTGCTTTCATGAATAAGTATTAAACAAGCCATCTTTTTGTCTTTTTCTCTCTTTTTTCTTTTTCTTTTTTTGAATTTACTTACTTGGGATGGCTCTTGTAGCCTGGTTTGTTCTCATGAAATCTCTCCATTGTACCCTGAAAAGAGTAAAATAACTTGGGAATTCAATAACTTACGCCAAAGCCTATTCACGTCTATTAAGTTTCTGATTTGTAAGAATTGGGCTTTGATCTCGCATATACTTATTTATGTAATAAGAAGTATCAAAATCGATTTTGGGCAATAACAAAACGCTTGGCCAAGCCCACGAGGCCCAATTCGCATCCAGCCTTTGTCATTCAAACAGAAAAAGAAAAGCACCAGCACGCAGTTTAATCTTGGAGACAAAGCCGAAGCCCAACTTCCCAAGTTGCTGGGCCCATGATCTCCACACTGGAAATCCAGAGAAATTGACGAGTCTCGCTGTAGAAGGATTTTGAAGTGTTCTGGAGGAGATGAATTGTTGCCTTTTTCGCTAGGACCACTTCCCGCATCTCATGGCAGTATTGTTTCTTCTGGGCATGCCCAGCATGCTCTGAGTTACAGTTAAATAGGCCCGTCATGCTAGGGAAGAAGCTATAACAGAGAAGTCCAACTGTCCAACGAGATAGTGTAATAGAAATGTGAAGAAATAACTCTTCAAACCAACAGTAGATCCAAATTGACAATTTCACGAGCGGTATTGATCTTTATTGAAAAAATTGCGACGTATTTGACAGGATGAAAAATCATGTCTTTTTTAGTTCATTAATGAGACTCTCGCAATAATATGTCCGCCCAAAAACAAGAAAAAAAGTCTGAAACGATTCGTACATTTCTGACGAGTAATTCATTGCATGCATCAATTCGTCCTCGCTGCACAGTCATCGAGCTTGGCCGCGAATTGATTGATCGTGAGTTAATGGAAGTGACAGAAAGGGCGAAAAGCCAATTAACCCATTGGCTATTTAACAACGCTATCTAGCCCCCAATTCAAAGAGGCAAAGCCATTTTTCACAACTCCCACTTTATCCTCAAATGTTTGTAAAAAATTAATTAATAATTTTGTAAACATAAAATAATAATAATAAATTATAAATTAATTATATTTCACTTAATCGTTAAAAAAATTAAAATTAAATATAAAAAATTACTATATTATATTTTTGACACTGTTTTAAAAAACTCTTTTTCTAGTTAATTAGCGCTCTCTTGTTGGAATTGCTGCCGAATTTTGGTTGGCGAGTGCTTCCATGCAACCTGCAGGGTCATTATTCATCACTTTTACCTATGTGGTCGTCATCCAAAAACACAATCAAAGGTCAGGGATGGTTCGAGCTTTCACTTTCCTCCTCCATCACACATGGCATCGTGCGAAGATTTGTTTCTGTAATGCACCACCATTCACACCCTCTGTAATATTCTATCCCAGCAATCCTCCTTTTTTTTTCAATGTTTCACACACGACTGAGTTCTAATAAATTCGGACTGTTATTTAAAATGTAGATAATGTCAATCCAATAATTTTTGTTTGTTTGTTCTCTACCCGTTGGGCGTATGGTTTGTGATTGCACCGTTATCGTTGTCTTTAGTTGATACTAAGATGCTGATTACATAAACTCATCTCGTAAATGTGGTTTTACGTAGAGCTACTTGGACGATTGAGCCCCATTCACGATTCATCTTTCTTCCGTGGAGTTGTGATCCACACCCACATTGAAAAGCTATGGAGTTGGGCCCGTTGTCTTCTTGTCTCGCCAATGATTGAACTCGAAAGCTGGTATTGGATAACTGATAAGGAGGCCCCCATGATTAGCCGATATTATTTCTAATCATTAGGGATGAGTAGCAGGATGAGATGGCGAAATGAGACTAGACCCCAGCAAGGCGAAGAAAATGTAAGCACGAAGCCGATAAAAGTTGGCAGGTCATACACCACCAATTAGAAGGAAGCCATGTTGTGACATAATTAAAGAAAAAAAAAAAGAGGGCCTGGGTCCCTCCTGTATATGGTGGGACGCCGTGTAGCAGCGCCTTATAAATAAATAAAATTCTAACTACTATCCATAAAAAGCCGAAGAACCTCCCAACAAATAGTGCTGCATCGTTTCCTGATGCATATGCGACCCTTGTTCTACTCAAAACCAGACCTTGCTAACTAGTTGGCCACGACATTTCCCTCTCTATAAAGGTGTTATGCGGATCTCATTTAGTTTTAAATACTTGTTTTATATATATATATACATTTTAGTATAGCATAGGTAAAATTTTATATTATATAAGTTTATTTGATTATTTTTTAAAATTTAACTTAGATTTTATTTTTTTATTTGTACTTAAATTGAGTTAATTTGACTTTTATTTTAAGTAAATTAAATTAAAATTCTTCTTAGTTTGAAATATAGGTGCACATGAATCCGAGCTGAATCAAAAAAGAATGTTTGTTCGGCTAATAACATCAAACTGAGAACACCACTTTGGGATTGACTCTAACTCACGATTAGTGAGTCCACAGTCTCCGTTACCATGTCCATATCTACTAGTAATTAGGATTTATTTTTTAATTTATATCACATCAATTTGGTTAATAATGTTTTATTTGCTCTTCGCCCCCCCCCCCAAAAAAAAAGCCCCTTACCAATTCTTTTCGTGAGAACCAACACTGTTAAAATCTTCAAGATATACTGTGTATAGTGATGTAATACTTCGGTAGTCATTTTCAGGAAGTAAACATTTTAGCACGACATGGGATTTGCTGATTTTATGTGCGTACGGCTTATGGCAGCGAAGTCAACGTGCAGGGCATCTTCAAACACTAAATAAAAACACCAAACTTGGTGGAAAAAGGGTCGAAGATGGTCACTTGGATTCAAATTCAACTGCATGTTGTCAAATCAATTAACGGTGTGAACTGTCCACGGTCGAGAGCCGAGACCCGCACGTCGCAATTAATGTTAACAACAAAGAGAGAGACTGGTCACCGCATCTAGGTAATTTACTTTTGAATCTCGTTATCATGTTTCAATTATATAAAGAAAAAATTGAGAGAAAACTTAATCTTAATTTTAGTTAATTTGTTAATATTATTATTCAAAAGCTTTTATCTGAAAATTTTATTTACTTTATTTTAAATTATTTATATATATCAATATTATTACTGCATTACTATATATAATCAATAATGGAGTGGATGCTTAAAATTTGTTTTCTGTTCTAGCTTACTTACTCTTATTAGCTTGCTGGGAGACTATAATTCTCTCTAATTAAACGACAAAAATTAGAAGTAATTAGGATTAATGACAAAATTTATTTACCATAACATTAAGCCAAATTAATTAGGCTTCTCGCCAGTCACATTACATTATCTTCCCCGAGTTTCCTATTTGACTCACATCGTGATTGGAATAAGCTTTTTTCATCTTCCCCATGTCTGTAGTTTTTCATACGCAAAGGTTGTGACACATCATTCGACCTTCAGTGGTTCACGAGCATTATCCTTGAGATCCGGGACGTTAAAAGCATAACGTTCCCAATGTCTCTGTGTCATTTGTCATGGAGTGGATTGGATGTTACGCGAGATTTGTTCATTTCCAATGTTCAGGCCGTGTCGTGAATCAAATAGAGATAACGGAACAATGGAAACCCAAGCGATTGGCAAAGATTCGACAACTTCTATTCCTGAACGAAAATCAATACAGATTTGGAGCAATTTGATCTTCCCTCTTTCATTCATGCTTAGCGATTTAAATACATCGAGTGCGAAGCACTCGTCACCAAATCAAAGCAGGTTAGCAGTGTATTGGCAACATAATTGGACTTCTCACTCATTTTATTAGCTTTACGGTTTACTTTAGGGGCCCATCCGAAATTAATTCTTCAACCATTTTCTAAGTTTGGCATGTGGACAATCCTGTTTCACCCAAGTTGACTTGCGACATCACTATTCGCAGTTTCTTAAAAAGATTGTCTATGTCTATTTTTGTATAAGATTGTGATTTTGATATATTGTATGAACACGTGCAAATTTGCCCAAATGTCGAAACTATCCGGATGTAAGAGTGCGCATCCAGTCAAAATTGTACCGAATCAACCTGAAGTGCAAAAGGGTTTAGAGTCACATTAAATAACTCTATCTTAAAGTATTGGATCAATTTGGATGGTTTTTTTTTTTTTTTTTTTGTCCGCGTGACTTATTTAATTGTGAGTTTTATAATAAAAAATATATTTTTTTTTAATTTCTACAAATTTTGTATTTTAAAATCCAAGATTTTGAAAACAAAACCCTAAATTCTTAATTATTAAGTTATTTCCTATAAAACATCAATATGATTACAGAGATTTCAATGTTTTCTCATTGGTATTGCCTAGATTCATTGTTACAAATAAAAGTGTTTTAGTTTAGAAAAAAAGATTAAATGTACATAATTTCATCTTTATTTTTATAAAAAAAAAAAATATATTTTCGAGTAATTGCAACGCAATGAGTTGGTGACATCTAAACAGGAAGGGAGTAATTCCAGGAAATGGAGGGACATCATCGCAAAGAGAAATACCTGTTAGACACAATTTTATTACACTCACCGGACACAACAAATAAAGTAATTTTTTTATTAATAAATAATGACACATGCCCCAAGGTGTAACAATGAAATATTATTTTTTTCAAAACTATAAATCTTAATCTGTGCTTCTTTTTTTTTTTCTTTTTCCCACTAATTGCATATGGTGTGTCAAATAAAAAGTGTGTGCATGTTGTCGCTCCTATTGCAAAACAAGCATTCCAGTCGGGTTGACAAATGCAAAACTCAAAAAGGTAAAAGGTTGACGGTTAAAAATAAGATTAATGTGAGAGCATTTGTAACTCGCAATCATGTCCACATCGATATATTATATAAGCTATAACAGAATAAAATAGTTGAGAACCCATTTGAGAGCCAAAACCGCAAAGGCCTGTGGCGCCATTTTTTTCTTTTGGGTCTTAGCTTTTGAAGGAGGAGGCAAAGGAATTTTATTTTTTGGAAGGGGTGGTAATTAAAAACGGCGCCCTCTTTTTAAGGTTCATTTTCAGCGATTTGGGTTTTGGCGGGTGGTAGTTAGGTCAAAAAGACACAGGTCCAGGGGCAGTTAAGTCATTACGATATACGTGAGGGCTAGGGTTTCGCGTCCCATTTACAAGGCCTTTTGCAGACTTGACCTGCGTGCGGTGTGTCTCTGTCGGTTCGTTTATTCATTTGCTTTCTAGCGCACACACACACACACTCTCTCTCTTCATCTCTTCTTCTGAGTCGTTAGGTATTGGTAATGGGGATATCGATCATTTTCTTGCAGGAAAACTTCTGAACACTTATGGCCTACTGCCTTCTCCGTTCCTTGTAGGTTCGAATTTATTAGATCTCTGCTTTTAGTTTGCTTTCCACTGCGATCATCAAAGCCTTTTCTCAATACCCATTTAGAAATTAGTGTTGGCTATTTAGATCTTGGAGTTGTTTTCCTGATTCATTGTTTCAATACCCACTTCATTTACCATATTTTCTCATCTGGGTTTCTTTTAGATCTCAAATATAGCTATAGCTACCAGAAATGCTGGATCCAAGTGAAAAGGTAGGTGCAGGTGAAAGCTTGGTTTCTTGATTTGATCCACGATCCCCATTCAAATCTCAGCTAATGGAGCGATTTTTCGTATTGATCTCTTGCGCAGGGATCGAAAGTGGAAGAGATGAGTAGCAAATCGCCCGAAGTAGAGAGCCAGCAGAAGAAGACTTGCGCTGATTGTGGAACTACAAAGACCCCTCTTTGGCGTGGCGGCCCAGCTGGTCCCAAGGTGGTTCAATACGCCGCTTTTCTCTATTAACACATCCTGGATCAAGGCTTTGTTTGTTTAGTTCTTGTACGAGGCCTTTGTTTTGGTTCTGATTTTATGATCTAATCCTTGCTTTTCAGTCTCTGTGTAATGCTTGTGGCATCCGAAGTAGAAAAAAGAAGAGGGACGTTTTGGGTCTGACCAAAGGGGCTGCCAATGAGAAGAAATCAAGAAAAGGCGGCGACAACAACAATGGCAACAATAATCACAGGCAGCGGCTAGGAGACGGTCTGAAACAGAGGTTGTCGGCGTTGGGTAGAGATGTTTTGATGCAAAGATCGACGGTGGATAAGCAGAGGAGGAAGTTAGGAGAGGAAGAGCAAGCCGCCGTGTTGTTGATGGCTCTGTCCTATGGGTCGGTTTATGCTTAGGTTTATTTTTGTCCGTCAGTTGAGTGGGGCCGTTTAAAGGTTAATAATGGAAAATCATTGTTGTACTAGCTGCCCAATTTTAAGTATATGTGGGGTGGCTTCTCGACTGTTCACTCGCTAGCCTTTTTTTAGGATGGTTATATGTGATCTTGAAAAGAAGTGGGGATTAGATTCCGTGTAAACTTGTTGTGAACGTGAGAATTGAAATTTCAATTCTATTTTGATAACAAATTTCAACTATAATTCAAATCTCAATATTTCTCGGTAACCATCTTGGCAGTGGTAATTGAACTCTTCTTATTGGTTTCCTGCTTTGGATATGTGCTGATCGGTTTTTCTATTCCTTCCAACTGAGTTTTCAGATAGTTTGCAATAGTCTGATGTATGGGAATTGGTAAGTCTGGTTTCATTTTTGAATTTGTATTAGTTGATGGTAGCCAAATGTTCCACAAAAAAAAATAAATAAATAAAAAGAAGCACTCTTTCAAGTGCTTTCTATTCTAATATTCTATTAATCCCGTCAGTAGCCATAAGAAAAGATGCTGAAGGTAAGTCTAAATTTGTAAGGAAAATGCTGTGGAGTTGACTCATTTTCAACTATCAACCGTTCTAGATTCCCAGGACAGTGCATATTCCGAATTCCCACTTCTGGTAGACCATTCCTAGGACAGTGCCGTAGGCTAACGGGCGGATGTTCTTCTCGTCGGTAACATGGCAATTAACCCTTCCCGTGAATAGAACTTTCATGCATTTGTTACTTGGCCAAATTGAAACATTTAAAAAAAAGAACGGCATGAAACAGCGTCGTCATGTCATCAACTTAGAGAACAACGTCGTGACTTATCTTTCCAAGCAATGCTCAATTTCCCAATACCCTATACAAATAATTCTTCAATCCGTGCTCACCAGGAGCGACCCGTATTTGCTTTCTCCGGCGATTTATTTCTCTGCTCCATTTGTTTCTTTCTTTTCTTTTTTGTTACTTTGCTTTCTTTTGTTTTCTTCTTCTTCCCTTTTTTTTTTTTTTTTTAATGATATATAATTTTGCTAATAGACATGGTATATAACATACACTCGATGATTATTGAATAGGTAGAAAGAAACGGGTTTTCCCTGTTTTTTGGCATATAATTTTCCATCTCATCATCACTTTATTTTTGATGTTTTAGATGCATTGCTCGCCCCTTATGCTGTCATCTTTAATCTTTTGCAGCGAAGGGTCTTTTGCCAATTACTGACTACTCTTTTTATCCGCACCACAATTCAGAGATGTTTGACGGGTTGATTCATTTGATGTTATTCTTCACTTTAGCACTAAAAATATTGTTGGGAGTGAAATTGGACGACGGGTTATTCTTGAGAGCGATCGCTATGCTGTTATTCTTGAACGTGGAAATGTCATTTTTTAAAAAAAAAAGAAAAATTATTTTCTTTGAATATTTTGGACTAAAGGTTAATTTTTAATGAAATACTTGTCAAATACCACTTTAATCGATTAAATTATTGATTAAACTAGTTGAGTTCGATAATCGGTCCGATGCTTAAAAACATTGGTTTTTAGCTAGCTAGGACACAAAAATTTCAGAATGGCTCCACGGAGAGGTGGAGTTATATTAACAAAATTTCACTTCACAAAGGGTCCATTTTCAGTCAAAACCATTTGTGCTTTTTTTTTCATGTGGCAGACAACTCGTTAATTTATGTCACGTGCCGATTATTTCGTTTGATTCTGTACGAACATTTTTTAAAAATAATTTCAAAGTCAAAATGCACAATCACATTATTTTACAACCTCCGTTTGAAGTTGTGACAGTTGGCTTATATATATTCTTTTCACCGCTTGACCTTATTAAATAAAATGCCACACTGTAATCTCCATTTTTAGAAAGAAATTTACAGAAATAATATTTTTATGATTAGAAACCCTCTAAGCTGATTTGTGAAGATTAAGATCGAACTTTATACTTAAAAATTAAAGTTTAGATAACTATACTACTTAATTTTATAACTAAAAACAATTGATACACTTGGTGAGCTTTTTGCAAGTGGACTGCGTAGTAAGGCAATAGTTCCAAGAAATATGGGTATCTTTCTTTCGTTTTTAGGATCAATCACAGTTTTGTAAAATTGAAATTCATTAGCCATTACAAGTAACAGTAGTCGTATCGCATATCAATTAGAACTCGTTTGCGATGGGACAGGGAGTACTCGACAACTTTAGATCCATTCCAGAAACTTGTCTTGTGTTCTGTGCTTGAGGGCCCCCAGTCCAGCTGGAAACCATAGCGATGGCGACACATCCCATCCACAATTTCATCTCTCTCACATGTCTGCTCCAATGCCGCGGCATGCTCACCCCTCCTCGCTCTCTCTCTCTCTCTCTCTCTCTCACACACACACACACACACACACACTCTCCTCCTCTTTTTCTCTGTAGGGGATTATTGGCCAACAATTAGTCGCTACTCTGGTCTGACATCCATTTAACTAGACAAATATTAATACCTTTAGTTTAACGGTATTAGAGTTAGTCTACAATTTTGAGTTTGAATATCAATTAAAGTCAATTAATTAAACAAAATTAAGCAATTTTTGGATTATTTGATCACACTATGTTCCAGAATAAGATATTCGCTAATCTGTCTTTTTTTTTTTAAAAAAAAAAAAAAGTTCTTGGTGGGGGGATTTTTCAGTTGTTCATGTTTGGTTTTGGTTGCCGGTGAAATTTTCAATCCATCGATTCATTTCCAGCCAAAAAGAAAAAAAAAAAAGATTATTCGGCCAGAGTCTTCAAAAGAATCAAAATGAAATGTCCAATTCCACACGAGATATACCACAAGATTGAGCGATAGAAATGTGTCATGATGCGGATCCAAAGATGGATATTTGGTTTCCCTTGGGAAGGAATGAAAATGAAAATAAATACATGGCTATAAGACTATTGATTGGAGGCGGAATGTGTTGGCCCAACATCATTTGAACGCTTTGGATATGCCTGTAATGGGCTGGTCCATCCTGAGTGTCTTGACGTAAATTTTTATAGCTTGCTTCTAGGCCATTAGCCTGTTAATAAATTCCAGAATAATCCTTCTAGAACGGTAGGCTGCCCCATCGGCCCCGAGCGATTACAGGGTTGTGTTGTGCGGGCCGCACACGAAGTGGGTTTCAACTTCTTAGCCAGGATCAGGAGCAGCCGCCTTATAAGCCCTCCTTCCGTGTTATGCGCACTCCGAAGGAATTAGATCTCTGTCCCGTGCTTCTGATACAAGTTAGAGACATTTTAATTGAAATCTCTTGAATTTGTGTTCAAGTTTTAGTGATTTTATTATTAATATTATTTTTTATCTTTGGCCTTTCGGCCTCCTTTATAAACAAAGGGGAAAAAGTAAAAAAGGTTTTTCTGAAAATTTCTTGCGAGTATCTCAAACTCTTAACCAAAGTGAACATGGGTAATAGAGGAAAGTAACATGTTAAGCGCACAAAAAATAAACGAAAGGATATAATATTTGAAACTTACACGTACACCAGTTTTAGAGATAATTTTATCTTCATAAACAAATTATTACCACGTAATAAATTAGGTCAATTTATCATTTCAAAATATAACTAATCTTTTTGTTAGTATATACCCTAAAGGATATAATAGAAAATAATACAAGTTCGATAATTTCAACAATTTTTTTTGTAAGCTAAAAGAAAAATGAAAGAATGTTTAGATGTATTTGCAAAAAGAAAAGAGACTCATTTACATCAACTCAAGTTTAAAATACCATAAATAAAAATTAAAAAAATAATAAATACGAAATTTTCTTTGATTTTTTGTTAACAAAATATAAGATAAATATTATTTTATAGATAAATAAAATTAGAGTTTTATTTTTAACCTGAGGTCTAAATTTTTTAAAATATCTATATTTTTTAAGGGTTGGACGGGTGACGAAAGCGTAGCAAAACCATACTAAATGACTGTTATTTTGCCACCACTTAGCCCGTATTAACAAGGGAAAGGGGGGGCCTTTACGCTTTCGCTTTTGTAACTTGCTCGCATTCTTGGATGCATGCGTGCCATTTGTCGAAAACACCACCACCCACCACCATTCGTGCCATCCAGCTAATTGTTAGTTTGTCTCGTTGCAAAAGTTGACAAAAAAGGGTAGCTAATTGTCCCCATGGCCCATGCCATGTCCAGCGCAGGCCAAAGCCCCCCCCCCCCGCTTCTCCTTTCTCGTCTACCTAATTCTTATGTTTGTTTTCGTTGTCTCTCCCACTCAAATGAAAATGTGCCGGCAACTATTGTTTCGCCACAATTATTATGCATTTTGTCAAAACGGTTGGTAAATCTAACGGCTCTATAATCAATGTGATCATATTAGTGTTGGATATCAAGTTAGCAAAGATCACAGTTTTGTTTTTTTTTTTTTCCTTAAAAATCCTCCAGAAAGCTTACAAAGGGTAAGAGATGCAAATTTCCCATCACTTGAATGTACGAAGTGTGTGATGTATGACTTGGTTTTTTTTTTTTTCATTTTTTTGGGTCCTCGGTCAAACTTTATACCCACAAACTAACCAACCAAATTAGCCTGCTTGGTCACAAAAGTAAAGCTCTTGTGAGCCGAAAACATGTCCTCAAATTCACTTTTTGACGAAAGAAAGAGAAACTAGAAAGATAAAAAGAGTCTTTGCATATCTGAAAATCATCTCAAGAACAAAGTAGAAGCAACTTTACTCTCAAACAAGAAAGGTTAAAAAAATGTGCTTACAGTACACCTTCCCAAAAGCAAACTGAAAAGAAAGAGCCCCAAAAGCCGTATAATACGTGGCATTCGCACTAGCTAGCCATGGACACGTGGTTACGCTCCCCTGGATGAATTCTCGTATTTTGGGTTGAGGCACATGGTCACGCTCCCCAAGAAAATAATATTCTAGTGGTCAGCGGTTTATTAAACAAGAGTTCGTTACCCAACTTGCGGCCTCTCAATCGTGTGTCAGACAGAGAAAATCAGACACTTCGGTTGACGGTGATGATTGGATGGAACCATCTACCACAGAAGGCCCGTCAAGTACCCGATCACTAACCATTTACAACCCTATTCATCGCCAGCTGAGCAATTCGATTAGCATGTAAAGGCCACTATAGTTCGTTGCGTGCCCCAGCAAGAAATGTCCAATATTACGAAGAAGTTTCTTTTTCCCTTTTTTATTTTTTCCTGCTATTTAAAGTTAATTTTTAATTTAATTGCTGTAATCAAGTTGCATTCAACGAAGGTAACTGATTTTTTTCGTAATTAAAAAAAAAAAGGTATATTTTGAAATAGTTTTATACAATTAAACTTTAGTAAACGTTGAAATGTAGCTAATCCACTACCCATCAAAATATGAGATTAAATGTGCAAATCCCTAAAAGACAAATTAGGTTAAAGTACATTTATTTGAATAGATAAAAGAATAGGTGATTTTGATTAGTAAAAGTAGTTTAAGAAGCGTAACAAAGTTTGAATGGGAAATAATTTTTTAGCATGTACTTATTGGTTATTCAAGAATGGGAGTGAATTTACTAGTCTTTTGATTACCAGAGCGATTATTATTATTATTATTATCATTATTGTAAGTTTCCACATTATCTAACCTGTTGTCAGCGTTACAAGATAAGGACCTCCTACCGAAGAAAATTGGAAGCATGTTTTTAATGGCTGCATAATTGCTACTATGACTTATAACTATATAGGGTCGCCAGTGGGCCCTCCCCGTGCAAAAAGTAAGTATTTCGATGAAGTCCATGTGTGGTAATTCACAAAGATTAAAAAAAAAAAAAAAAATCACAAAAATAGGTGGTGATTACCTTGCTAAAAGTTGGTAAAAAAAGGTGGTGGTAGATCTAAAAATGCCGTAAAAATATAAAAAATATCTCAATCTAATCCCATATTACTGTAAGTATTTGGGGGAGGTACAAAGGCCGCGTCAGCCATTAATTTATTTTTATGTTCATTCTTAAGGAGAATTAGACGTGTCATTGGTCTTTAAAATATGGGGATGCTAATTGCCACCAAATTTAGATTCCAGTCTAATCCATTATTAGTATGACGTAAGTAAAGGAGAGATGGAGCCTAACAATCCTAGTGGAGCTTAATAAGTGAAATAAAGCTCACCAAGTACTGGTTTCAATTACTTTTGAATTAAAGCACAACAAAAGGTACATACAAACTGTAAACAAATGACAGATCTTTCAGAAGTAAGAGAATGAAAGATTATTACTTCACAATGGGTCATCGTTTCCAGATAATTCTGTGACAGAGAAACTGTACTTTTTTCTGATTCCAATTTCCACGGCTGTAGAAACTGAGTTCCTGCTCTTCTTCACGTCTCAACGAAACGATTATGATTTCAAGCATTGATCTTTTCCCTTGGCTGCAAAAATTCCCAGATCTGCCAAGCTGCCGCATCATTTCACGTTGTTTAATGACATTGTGATTTCTGTTAAAATAAAGCAAGTAAAACAACGACCCCTGCGGAAAAGATGTAAGAAAGAGAGCCCTTCAACTTCATGGAGCTAGAGATATTAGGAGGTGGAGGGCTATAATAGTAAAAAGGAAAGTAAGGAACGATAGGGTTAGGAGGTGGGGGTCCAGGGTAGTTCTTGTAGGTTGGTGGAGGGTAATAACCGCCACCAATTCCACCACCCTTTGGTGGGGGTGGCGAGGAGTAGGTGTAATTGGTAGAGGGTGGTGGTGGTGGAGAGTAGTAGTAAGAGCCCGAGGGTGGAGTGCTTGGTGGAGATGGTGGTGGCGGGCAGTTTGAACTGGGAGAGGTTGGCGGCGGTGGGGGTAGCGATGGCGGCGGTGGCGGGGGTAGTGATGGCGGCGGCGGCGATGGCACTGGTTTGCAACAATCGGAGCACATTGTGCAAGCAATCTGGTATAACATTCTTGATTTTGGGATTGAGTCTGGTGAGGACATGGTGGAGGGTAGTATTAACAGAAGAGCCAGAAGAGAAAGTGCAAATCTGAGGTTCATTTCCATCTTTGGAAAAAAAAATTTGCAAGAGCTGATAATATTGATTATTGAACTAAGTTTAGAGAACAAGAACATCAAGAACGAGAAATAATAATTTCGAGAATTCTAGAGAAAAACTCCTTGGCAAATGAGATGACCAGTAAGGAGATAAAAGAGTGAGAGCGCAGTGAAGAGCCCCTTGTCTTTGAGGTTTCACCAGTAGCATCACACCATTTTATTATGGCCCATCAAAAAAAAAAAAAAATTTTAAAAGCTACTTAAAGAGATGGGGCCTCAAATTCTAAACAATGACACGGACAAGTTTTACTTTACTTTCCTGGGGTGGCCTCGCTCTAAATGCGCATTAATGAAAAGGGATTGTCGATGGTTTAATTTCAAGATCAACTAAAAAGGCTCGTAGGCCTTGACAGACCTCCCAAGGCACTCCGGTGGAAATTTAGAGTTAAATTCATGTGGGGGTGGAGGAGGGTCATCAAATATGGGCGCGACCCATGAACAGGTGGCCGGATCATATGCTGACGCGGCAGATCGAGTGTTGGACGTAAACAAGACGCTAGCGCCACGTGGTGCCAGGCTTGTTCACACTCTGCAAGTACTACACAGACTGAAGTGGCCGAGTTGTTCGCTCTCTCCCTTGAAAATTACAAAATTACTTCACCTCCTCGACACATTTTACGCAAGTTAGACAACCGCTTTTAACGCTGGTCTTTTGCAAAGAAATGAAAAATTTTAAAATTCAACTGGTCAATGTGTGAAGATTGCGTGTGTCTTATTTTTTGGTATAAATTATAGCATTATTGGGTTGCTATTCAATGGATTTGGACGCCGTCCCATCGGTGTCTGGAAGGACACACCGGAGACAATTTTAACGATGATGGGTCTTTTCCATTTCATCCGCTAATCAAAAATACCATGCAACTTTAAACAGTTTTGTAAATGTGCTAGTAATAATTTATCTCAAAGCATTACTGGCCTTAGTGGATTTATTTACTAACCCAAGTTATTAATTACCTCATTACCAGGGGGCGCACCAAGCTTATGCCTTGGGTGGCGCTGCTGGAGTGTTGAAATAAAAGGGTTGGTAGATGCATACTAATTTATATATCAAATGTATGTTGTTATTCATCGTCTGTAATTCAAATAATTATGGTGTTGATGACAAAAGAAAAAAAAAAAAGAAACAACTCTCGTCTCAATTGTATGCATTGGCATTCGACAGATTGAAATTAGTTTACGTACGACCTTTTCCCTTGAAACAATATATTCAAAACTTTAGGTTTTTTCTTTGCTTCTTTTAGATACTAGCACCTAAAAATACTTCAAGTTTTGACTTTTGCTCTCTCGTTTCTTTTTATATTCAACTATATCCTAGTATTGGTTTGCAATGGACAATTGAAAATACTACTTTCTAACCTTTTTTTTCGGCCTTTTTTTAATAAATTTGTACAATTTGTCCACCAAAAGGTGAATCTACCTAATTGTTCCCCATGATATTATCTTTCATTTGGGCCCTCCTTCGTATAATTCCAGTTCCGCCTGCCAAGCTAGGAGATAATTATCTGACAAGGAGGGATAGCTAAAAAGGGCCACATAACTTCCACCCACCGGCTAAAACTATGTACTGTGAGCCATCTTCTAGAGATCTTGTGTACCATGCTGGAATGGTATAAGATGAAGCTGTGAAAATGATAATGGTAATCTGGCTATTTGCGAGGCATTTGCGCGCCAGGAATTGGCAGAGATTGACGGCATTGCCATGTTTGGCTTGCAGTGGCTATCTCTTACGTGGTCTCGTTCAATCCGGTCTTGATGTGGCAATAATTGTGCTCGGGACAAGTGCCACGGAATTGGGGTTGTTGCATCCAATTCGCACGATGACACGCTGTCGCAAATCTATTCGAAATTGAGCAAAGAAAAGAGACGCGCACAACACAGACGGTCGTCCCAGTAGGACCTTTCCAGGCTGGTCCCGTGGCCATTGTCTGCACACCGAGACCACCGTGTAAAAGACACGAGCTCCATGAGTGGGTTCCGTCACGTCACGGTAACAAATTTTTGTTTCCAAATTTCCCAGTTCACATTGAATTCCACGTGAAAGTTACACTCGATAAAACTGTTAGGAACTACTTTTTTTTTTTTTCTTTAAATTAAAAGTATAGTAGATAAATTATATAATAAGAATATTTCTTTATTTTCCTGAAATTCATATTTTTTCATCAAATTAAAATTTAAAAATAGATGTTTAAGTTTATAACTGCCTTCCGAACCAACTATTCCTTTTTTAGGGTGCCTGAGACAACCTCATCTCATCTCCTGAAAATTTATTATAACTTTTGCCGGAAATTCTTGACATTTATCTCAATTGATTTGCATCAGACTGCAATAGTGCACTATGTTTTAATGAGATTTTAAATCATAACGTCTTTGTACAAAACCTCAATCAAGATAATAAGAATCCACACTTTTAGAGACTCAATTGAATAACAGTAAAAGAGAAATTAAAGGAAGTACACAGCTAATTAACCAAGGAATTTGGGGTATCTTGCACTTTAGTTATTCCCATCTCATGCTTTCTGGTTGTCAAATACTAAAGGAGCTTTTCCGCACTTTATGATGATAATACCTTTTTTTTTTTTTTTATATATGTAAATTCTTTTTGTGATTTGGAAAGAGCCCAAAGTGTAAAGGCTAGTTAACACTAGTTTGCAAACTTCTTCCGTTTAGTTATTATTTTGCTTTTCTTCTGAAGGGAATTTTTATATGGCGGAAAAAGAGATCAGGGATGCTGAAAATTGGCACCCCTACACTCTGCATGACCAAACGTAGAGCGTGACCAGTCAAGTTAGAAGCAATTGATTGCTTGAATTCATTTTCAACCCCAGTGTTGGTCATCCAGCAAGAAAATGCTACATGTTAACATTGTCGTACATTCAAAGGTTGAGAAAATTACAACTGGGTCATTTGTTGTGCTATTGTACTAATCGTGCTTGTACGTTACATAGTTAAGTTAAATATGAATTTTATTTGATTATCAGGCAGTAAAATTGTTAGATCAAGTTCAGTTTTTAATCTGCGAATTGCGATTTTCAAGTTCATTATTTGATGTCAGGGTTGGTAACACGGTAATTCTGAAAAACCCCTTGAGATGAGACCCAAAGCATACTCACTTTATGGACAACTTCACCGGGTAGAGGACGGGCTGTTGCATTTCTTGACGGTATGATATGATTGTGTATCGTCAATATATGAGAAATTTGGACCCTAGCCTACACAAGAAGCCAAATCCCATGCATGTTTGGTTGACAACTTGACATTGATTAGCACTTGTCATGGTCTGGGTCCCTCGATGATTCTGGGCAAATAATTTTCAGTGCATTCCATTTTCATCCCACATGCGTTTGTATAACACTGGCTTGTATCTTGTTGAGCAGATTGCATTGATCTGATAAAGAATAAGTATTTAGCTACTCTAATTGTAAAGTTCAGTATTATTCCGTGAGTTATAGAATCATGTTAGAAGGAGAGTAAAAGTAAGTATACTGTGAGAGTGGGTCAGAATACTTGGTCAAGCTGTATTGGTTCGAACTTGTTGACTAGGAGGGTGAAGGGTTTCTTCTTATGGCGAGTCAAGCATGGGAATTTTCATTTTCTGTTGGCATTCCTGCATGGTGTGATTCTGGGAAGCATGCGAGCAATGTGGAGTTAATTCAGCAAATGCTTGCAAGTTTTGTAAACATCCAGGGTTCATACGTCATCGCCTTCATGACCGAAAAAGAAAAAAATTGATCGAATTCTTTCAAGATAACATCAAATAATGACTTTGCTTATCAAAGAATTAAAGAGTCGGGGACAATTTACTTATGATGCTTATTCGAGACTCGTAGAATGTATTTAAGTTAATGAATTATGAGTTAAATACACCTTGTTTAGAAGAAATGTGGAGATTCCTTACTCAACTGACCAAGAAAAAAAAAAAATACTAGAATGTAAAAAGAGAGTCATGGAGACTTGGGAAACATCGATTAGAGGTCATTTGACATGGTCTTTAAATTTTTATACTCTTTTTCTAAGATTAGAACATGAGAATTAAAGATAAAACTTTAAATTTTTAAGAATGGGGGTGTTTGATGAGAAACGGATAGCCTTTTTGTCTTGCATCTGTATAAGAGCAAGTCAAAAATTCGAGAATTCGCAAAGCCCACAAACACCATAGACGAGCTTCTCGCGCGACAATCCTCTGATGGGTTCTGACATTGTCCTCAATTGCCGAGACTGGCCCCTTAACCGAATTCCCAACCAAAAGGCCCATAAATCGATGTATGAGCCGGGCCTCTAGTTTTTTTTGGTGGATTGCTGGTTGACGTTTGCCAATTAACTAAATGGCTCAAAGCTAATTTATTATTATTATTATTATTACTTTATTTTCAAATTTCTAATTCCTCCCTTGTGATGATTTAAAAAAAAAAAATCCGATGGGGCTGTCTTATTTCCGCAAAAAATAATGTGAATTCTCAAGTAAAAAATAATTCTTCCTTTTTTTTTTTTTTTTCTAATTTTACAGTGTGCTCACACGCTCGACTTTTAACTCATAAAAATAAACTTTAAAACTCGACAATTTTGCCATCAAATTAAATAACTCGCGGTCATCATAGACAATTCCTTGCACTCAAGTTTTGTTCATGCGCTTTTGCACTCGTTTTAGTACTCATAGTGAAGAGTAACTTTGATCCGCCATACCATCTATATGGCTCAGCGAGGTGCCTGAACCGAGTAGCCTTTTGTTCTGTTGTGTCTTTTTTGTTTTTGAATTGGTGGGGCATGGACCGAGTAATCAACTGGTTAGTAAACAAAATGGCATAGGCAACGAGACTCGGTCAAATGAGGATTCTTTCCTACTCGATGGCGATTGTTTAATGCTTCCTAGTTGTTGTCTCATGAACATGTCATGCTGATTAACTGCAGATTTAAACCCCCCAAACCACCCCTCCCCCACCCCCCCCCCCCCCCCCCGAAAAAAAAATAAAAAAAGCCTCTGATATTACGAAGACCTGACAGCGCTGTGTCGGCAACGCCGTCAATTTTAATCTTTCACGAGGTGCCATTGCTGGTCAACCACAAACTATACCTAATTACATATGCTCCCTCCAATTTAATTTAGGCTCGGTCAAAGTCACGATGAATTTTGGATGTCACAACTCACAATATTTTTTTGTATAGATTGGGAAAAAAAATCGAAATTTTTTTTACCGTCAAATTTGATATTAATAAATTTAAAATTTAATATTATCACTGAATATAAATCTCATCGTCACCAAGTACATGGAAATGCAAAAGGCACTAACACACCCGATGATCAAACATTATTATTCTTCCAATTATTTTTACTTTATAACTAAGAGCAGAGAAAGTAAAACAGGAGCACATTGGGGTAATCGCAAAAAAAAAAAAAAAGAAAAGTCGTGCCCGGAACATAGCTTCTTCACCTTTGCTCAAAAATCTCTTTGGGTGGGTCCAATCAAATATCGGCATTTAAACAGAACAACGGTCAAATACAAATCGGCGACATCCGAAAACACCGTATCATCGCGTTCATTGCATGTTGCCCGTCCATGTGGGACGCGTCTGACGAAGAACAAGCCGCCATCCGTCCGTGATCCTTTGTTTAGGTCCATTACGTGGTCCTTTTTGATTGGCGGAACATGGCCAAAATAACTGTACCTGAACGTACACAGGGAAACCCGTTCCCGACTCGTAAATTCAAAACCAAAAAAAAAACAAGGGGAGAGAGAGCGAGACGACTCGTGGAGGGAACTTTTCGTTTATGCAACGGCACCTATCTTTTCTCTTTATTTATTTATTAATTATTAATTATTAATTGAATGCATTAGATAAAATAGAACTTTTGCCTCGCGTTCGATTTCTGGATCGAACCGGAATGAATCAAACCGAAACATTGTTTTTCTAATTTTCTCTGACAGGTTCTTTCCTTCTTCTTTTCTTTGTCTTAAAAAAAAAATATATATATATTTTCAATTTTTCGAGAAAAAAAAAAAAGGAAGAAAAACACGTTGTCTAATTTAAACACAGCTTAGTAAAAGCTGTACCAACGCGTTTGCCTGCTTTCACATTCTTCTTCTTTGAAATTATTACAAGACCACTTCCCTTCAATCTCGAAACATTCTCAGTTCTTCCTCTCCGAGAGAGAAAGATCAAGAAAAGAAAAAAGTGCGAGGCTCATGGCTTTGGCTTTAAACCTCTTCTTTCTGACCCTTGTTGCGGCAACACCCTTTGTTGTCTCTCAGCCCACAGCGGGCGCGCCGCCGCCGTCGGCCAGTTCCTGCAACGGAATATTCTTGTCGTACAACTACGAAAGCGGAACCGAACTGAAGCCCACCGACCGGACCCACCAGGCTTACCGGTTTGAGTCCACGCTGACTGTGCAGAACAACGGAATCGACGAGCTCAAATCGTGGAAAGTCTTTGTGGGTTTTAAGCACGAGGAGATCTTGGTCTCTGCGTCTAATGCGATTCTAGCTGATGGGACTAGCTTGCCTGCTTCTGTTGGAAACGGCACCGTTTTTGCTGGGTACCCTGTGACTGATCTCAAGACCCCGATTGAGACTGCCGGCGATTCGACTCAGACGACGGTTCAGATTAAGCTCTTGGGGACTGAGTTCGGCGTGCCGGTGAAGGATGTGCCTCTTCCGGATAATATTACGCTGGCTAATGATGGGTTTGTCTGCCCTCGGGCGGCTGCCGAAGGTAAAGTTTTTGCTTGTTTCTGGTTTTTGTTTTTGAGCTTCGATTCGTGGTGTATTTTGTTATGTGGGTATCTCGCAGTGTTGAGAAAGTTGTGATTTTAATAGGTTTTGTGACGGAAAAATTGATGCTTTACGATCTCGTGGGTTCTTTGTTTTCTCTGTGGGTTTGATTTTCGTTGTTTCTTCGGGTCATTTAAGTAAACTGGTCTCATCTTTGATTTAGAGATTGATGTTTGTAAGTCCTGGGTTTTTTATGTTTGTTCTCAGGTGCATTTCTCTTTTTATTGACTTCTCATATATGGGTTTGGCCTTTCACCTTTCTTTAAGATCCGATCAGGACCCGTGAGGGAGTTGAAGTGTGTCTACATTTGTTGTTTGAATAGGTTTGACACTTGATGAAAAAGAGATAAAATAATTGCACTCATAACGAATGATGGATTTTTTTATTTTGATTGTTATCCTCTACGGGGTGGTTGATTTTTGGTTTATGGTGTCTGGCATTAAGGTTATCTGTTGCTGTTTTGTTCTGCCAACTTCCTTCTGGTATGTGGTTTTGATTTTTGATGGCTCAGCTGGACATCTCTAGCTACTTTGTGACTTAATGTTGCATGATGTCTGAATATCTGTAATTAGGTCTACCCTCTTAATGTGGATAGTCACAGGTGACAAGTCTGCTGCAGAACAAGAAGATAACTCCATGGACTTTCAATTTTCAATAATATTCCTCTTTCAGCTTGGCTATAGGAACTCCTTTCTTTTCACATAAAGAATCTTGTTGAGTATTTTAAATTCATGGCCCCTCAACAATGAAATCAAGAACAGAAGAAGACAGTGCTGCTCTATGAGTCTAAATTACAAGACAGACATATGCAAATTTATTATTTTGATATCATGTTCTTTCTCCAGTTTAGGTGTACTTTTTCTCTTATTTAACCTATATATATCTGTGTGTGTGTGTGTGAATTAGAAGATGACACCAAAGATAACATTAATTGTTTTTAATGCAAGTCCAGTTTTGAAGATTACATATGTTTCTGTGTGAGTTGATGAGCTTCTTTTTTGGTTTTTGCAGGTAGTGTAATGTATGTTTGTTGTACAAGAGACCCAAAGTTTAAATCTAACATTAGTGTAGATGAAGAGTTCCTGCCCCGCCAGAGTGGAGATCTTACAATTATGTATGATGTGATCAGGACATATGACTCTAACTACTGGGCGCAAGTTGCTATTTCTAACCATAATCCTCTTGGTCGTCTTGATAACTGGAAATTGAGCTTTGACTGGATGAGTGATGAATTTATCTATTCCATGAAGGGGGCTTATCCATATGTTGTTGATTCATCTGACTGTGTGTTTGGGAGTCAAGGTACATTCTACCAGGAACTTGACTTTGCCAATGTGTTAAACTGCCAAAGAAGGCCAACGATAATTGACCTTCCACTGACAAAGGCCAATGACTCAACCTTAGGACTGATCCCTTCTTGTTGCAGAAATGGTGAACTTTTGTCACCATTGATGGACCCAAGCAAGTCAACTTCTGTTTTCCAGATGCATGTTTATAAAATGCCTCCAGATCTCAATAGGTCTGTGCTTGTGCCACCACAGAACTGGAAGATCAATGGCACACTCAACCCTGATTACCAATGTGGCCCTCCAGTTCGGGTTAGCCCCAGCCAATTTGAGGATCCAAGTGGATTACCATCAAATTCAACTGCATTTGCCAGCTGGCAGGTAGTGTGCAACATCACCCAGCCCAAGGGAGTGAGCCCCAAATGTTGTGTGTCATTTTCTTCTTATTACAGTGATTCTATCATCCCATGCCGCACCTGTGCATGTGGGTGCCCCAGCAACAGAGCTCGTACCTGCAATGCAACTGCTCCAGCTGTTCTTCTTCCATCACAGGCACTTCTTGTCCCATATGAGAATCGGACTGCCATGGCTGTAGCTTGGGCTAACCTCAAGCATTTAACAGTACCAAATCCAATGCCGTGTGGAGACAACTGTGGGGTTAGTATCAACTGGCATGTTAATACAGATTATACACGTGGATGGAGTGCAAGGATCACACTTTTCAATTGGGGAGATACTGCATTTGCTGATTGGTTCACTGCTGTGCAATTTGACAAAGCAGCTTCTGGTTTCCAGGAAGCATACTCATTCAATGGAAGCTCGTTAACAGATGTCAATAACACCATATTCCTGACAGGTCGTCCTGGATTGAACTATCTGGTGGCAGAAACTGATGGAGCCAACCCACAGAATGATCCGAGGGTCCCTGGAAAACAACAGTCCGTGATCTCATTTACCAAGAAAAATACACCTGGACTTAATGTGGCTGCTGGAGATGGTTTTCCCACTAAAGTATTCTTCAATGGGGAAGAGTGCTCGCTTCCTTCAAGATACCCAACTGGCAGCAGTAACAGAATGGGATCATCTATCTATCTATCAGTCATCATTGCAATTGCAGTCTTGTCATTGTTGCAGTCGTAGCTATTATATGAGAGTGTTTGCTATTGTATTCTTTTATTGTTTTGATGGATACATGCTCAGCCAGGAGGTTCCACATTAACAGAATTACTGGAAGATGTATGCACCGACACTGGTGTACATAGTCTCATTTTGGTTTGGTTATCTATAGTAGGTTGCTGTTGTGTTTTCAATGTTTGGGATGGAATCTATGTGCAACACTTCAACTGCAATGTTATAGAGCTAATGTGGAATTTGATCCTTTATAAATGAATTACTACACAGAACCATACGGTTCGATTTTCTGAACTTATATGTGTGTCCTTCCCTGTGTAACCTGCTTTGTCTTGTTACTTCTAAGGGCACTATTAGATATCTTTGCCTCTAATAACTCGACTATAGAGACTCTTTGCTGTTATTTTGTCTACACTCACCATGCTTGATTGCTTGGTTCTCCTCACCATTGTGGTGTTCAATGTTTGTAGCTGCTGTTACATAGGAATTTGCCTCCTGCCTCCTGCCTCCTGCCTCCTGAAGCAAAGGGTGACAACTAAAGTTAGATCCTTTCTTCAGGATGCAGAATTGCTTGATTTCATTTGGCCATGTCATTTTTGTGAATAGCAGATGACTGAATGGACAAAGTCCATTCAAGATAATTTTGTATCTTAATTTATCTGCGGGATATATGGTCCTTCATCTTCTGCTATTCACAAAAGTGGCCAAATGAAATCAAGCAAATCCTTCCTCCCGAAGGAAGGCACTAACTTGAGGTTTCACCTTTTTCTACGGGAGACAGTGAATTGTATTCTTACGCAGCAGCAGCAGGTGTGTCAGTTGGACCCGCAATGGTGAGGAGAGCCAAGCACTGTGAATGTCCTCCCTCCCGTGCCTGTTAGAAGGGAAAACATTTTTAACACTCCTAAGTTCTAACTATGCCCCAGGCTGCTTGAAACCTGGATGCGACTTCCTAAGGATCAAACAATTTAAGATGATGTGGAGAGATGAACTAACTTGTCTGAGAAGTGCAATCATGAGGAGACCTTCGGGAAAGAAAGGCAGTTGTCTGAGCCCTTGGGTCAGGAACTGTTTCAGTTTGTAGCTCTCACTGTACTATTTGCTGTGAAAAAAGCATCGAGATCTTGTCCAATGCCACGTGGGCTGACACCATTAGTTGCATCCTTGGTAGAAAAATATTGGCCTTCCAGTGGTAGATATGTTTCTGTTGTTTCCGCCCCTTTGGCTAGGAGGAAATCCTTAAAGTAAAGATAGATGTTGGTCCAAGATCAAGGTTGCCACTGCAGAGAGTTGGTTTGGAGTGAGGCGCCGAAGGTCAACCGAAGGCGTTCTCAACTGTGATCAAGACATCTGCGTCAGGGATGAATTAGACTGACCACCCCGGTCTCCATGGACACTTAAAATGTAAGTTCTCCAAAGGATTGTGCAGAATGGTGCAAGCTGACAAGCTGCTTTGGCGCCATGGTTGTCGGGATTCCAGGAAGTAAATTTACCTGCATAATACAGCTCAACTGTTGTTGTTGCAATTGCTAAGATTTTCAATAGTTATTACCTTTGCTAAAAGTAAAACGTTTCATTGTGATCTTCGCCGTTCGTGCATGGTTCAGTAGAACTTCCCCGAGCTTTGGATTTGGGATTCCGTAACTTTGATAGATCTCAATAGACGAATAAAAGGGCTTCTTAGTGGTGATACGTCGTTAATTGTGCAAGCGAAGTTCAATGTCATCTTGAGGAATTCTTTCGGATGTACCAAGAGAGAAAAAAAAAAAAAAAAGGGAATTCAGTCTTGGTAGACTAGTTTTTCATTATGCCTTTTTTTAACTTCTTTTTCATTTCGTTTGGTCATAAACCATTGACAACTTCATTTCGTTTGGACTTGGTTTGATTGTTTTTTCATTACGCTTCGTAACATATGACACTCTGAATTGCCAAGGCCTTTCAATGTTGTCTTGGCAAACTATAACCTTGTTGTTAGAAATCTTGCATTTTTCCCGCTGTAATTTAGCTGAAATTTGAGTAGTTGAAGGTGAATGTCAGCTCGCTATTTCATACTCTAGGAACCAGGTCCTTAATATAAAGTGAATAGGAGACTAAACGAGAACAAAGAGAAAATTGACTTGAACTTTTGTGCAAGCAGTGTTGGGATTCCAATCCAGTGTCTTCATGATACGTTTGTGATATTAAGTACAAGAAAACATTCTGATAATTGCACCAAAAAAAAAGGGGCAAGAAAAGAGCCAGAATTTATACCTGGATTAATATTAGAGCAATCAAATTTGTTATGTACACGAAGGTGAATCTCTTGAATTAGAAATATGAATTGAAATCAGAAATAAAACAAAAATCAAACTTAATCTGTTATTAGAGTTAGAAAGGTTCCTACAAATTCTATAGATATCTAAAGATCATGTCTCCATAGCGTCCTCACAAGCACCCAAAAATTAGGCTAGATTTTCCAGCCAGGTGCAGCCAAAATTTTGCATGTGAGGTCTTGTGCATCAGGCAGCCGTTTCTCCCAAGCTTCACGAATCTCAGACTTGCAATTTGTGGGATATATGATAATTCACAACCTGCTATTCACAAAAGGAATGTGGCTAAATGAAATCAAGCAATCCTGTTTCCTGAATAATGGCACTAACTTGAATTATCACCCTTTGCTTCAGGGGACAGAAATCAGATTCCTATGTAACAGCAGGTATGTACACTTGACACCATAGTGGTGAGGAGAATGAAGCATGGGGAATTTCCTACACTTGGATGTTATCCATGGCATACCCATCGAAGTCAAATTCATTTTCAGCTGGTGAAATGCCTCCCTGCTGCTGCAAGAATGAAAATATTTTTCACATTACTAACTAAAAGCCACCTTGCTTCAAATCTGCATTCAACTTTCTAAACATAAAACTTTCTAAGATGATATGCAGATATGGACTAACCTGTTTGAGAAGTGCACTCATGAGATCATCTTGACCAAACAGTTCAGGAAAGACAGTCTGACAGCTTGCATCAGGAACTCCTTCAGTCTTAACCCTCACTGAGCTCTCTGTGAAAAATGTATTGAGATTTTGTCCAACACCCTGGAGGTTGTTGCTACAATCAGTTGCATCCTCTGCAGAAAATATTGGCTTTCCTATGGCAGACGTGTTTCTGTTCTGTCCATTACTTTGGCCAGGACGAAATCTTTGAGGTAAAGCTGATGGGCCATCACCAAGGTTGCCTTGTAGGGAGTTGGGTAGAGGAGCAGCATGGAAAGTCAACCCTACATTTTGCAGTTCCCACTCATTGGATTTGTGCTGATGCAAATCACTAAAGGTATCATAACTTGGCATGAATCCTCCTGGTACTTTCAACTCTGAGTTAACATCCTCTTGAAATGCCCCTTTAGATGTGAGACTGGATATGCCTGGAGTGCTTCCAAGAGGAAAACTATTGCCTGTGAGTTCTGCTGAGTTGTTCAAAGGGATATCTAATGTTGAAGAGGATTGAGGCACTGGATTATATATTGCCCCTCTCCCATTTTCTGCTAATCCATTTCTTGTCAAGATGCCACCAGTGATTGGATTAGATCTGATAGGCTGCCCTACAGATGACGGAAATCTAGGAACCTGACTGCTTGAATTTTCATTTAAAATTGACATTCTTGGCTGCGATTGAGACATCTGCACCAGCAATGAATTAGACTGACCACCCCGGTCTCCATGGGTGCTCACTTGCACATTAATGCTCCGAAGGGATTGTGCTGAATGCTGCAAACTGGCAAGCTGCTTTGGCTCCATGGTTGTTGGGACTCCAAGAAGTAAATTCATTTGCCTACCACTGCTCAAATGTTGCTGTTGCTGTTGCTGTTGCCTCTCTCCATATCTTAGTTTTGGATTTTCAAAGCTGAAAAGGTTCCTTTGATCAGAAATGGGAATGGGCATTCTAGGCTTTGGTGTTGATCGACCAACTCCTGCTGCTTGCAGTGTGGCAAGACTTTGAGCTGGGAGTTGACCAGCGGCAGCAAGAGTTTGGAAGTCCAGTCCATTGAGGGAGGACAATGCCCCATAAGTAGGCTCTTGGGGACTAATAAATGAATTGCTCAGATTGCTCTGGTGCTGTGAAACCCCACTTAACCTTCTAAGATATAAGCGATATTTCTGTACCATACAAGTGTTGGTAAATATGTAAAATTGTGCAGGAAAGCAGTAACTGGTAAAGCACTCTACATAGCATAGACAAGACATCCAAATGTAATTTTATGCATATGAATCTACCTATACTTGAGATATTTTATGTTAAGGTTATATGCTCCATACCTGAAGGTGGCTAGCAACATTTTCTCTGGTGAGCCCAGGAACATTCATCAATTCAAGAATTTTCTTTGGAACAGCCTCTGTACACACAGACCAAAGATTTAGGAATATAAGAGGGCACAAATAATGAGAATAGTTCAAGTTTATCTGAGTTAAGATTTTAATGTTGTAACTTATAACTAGCAGAACACATATATATATAGCAAAATAAACATGGTGGGCCATGAAACAATTGCAACTACAATCCAGTCAGCGTATTAGTTGTAGATGTCAGTGAACCCTGTGCAAGTCCACAGCTTAAAATCTCATGTTCCCAAGATTTCTCTTCCAATATTCTGAGAGTTCCTAATCTATCTATAGCAGTTCCACAATTGAAGCATGCAGCTCTCAAGGTATACTTAAACTAGAAGCAAATAACTATCGGCAAATTGAATCAAATGGTTAAAGATACATACTGTCAATGCCAAGTTGATTAACTGCTGCAACAAATTGCTGATGGAGCTCAACTGACCAAACTACACGTGGCTTCTTTAATGCTGATGTATCATCTCTGTCCTCTGTTTCTTCTTCTTCATCCTTCCTCTTCTTTGAGTTCCTCCAGTTGCCTTCATTTGCTGAGGATGAGTGATCAGCATCTTCAGATTGCTTTTGCTGTCTATCTCCCTCTTCTGCACTTCCAGATTGCTCCAATTCCTTCCACTCATTCTTCCTTTTGCGAACCACATGCTGCCAAATGTTCTTCAGTGCCTCAATGCGAACAGGTTTAATGAGGTAATCACAAGCACCATGAGTGACACCCTTCATAACAACATTTTTCCCATCATCCGCTGACATCACTGTTTGTTAAACAAAACACAAACAGGAACAAATCATTTATGGGGACACTAAATCAATCTAAAGCTGCGAGGAGGTCGAATCCGCTAAAAATTATTGCAGTTGGATACTTACTGATAACAGGCAGATCCATCTCCAGCCCAATGTCCTCAAGTAGTTTGAAACCATCCATGTCAGGCATGTGTACATCGCTTATAACAATATCGTAACCATTTTTGTTCTCTCGAAGCAAGGACAAGGCAACTTCTGCTCGACTACATCTTGTAACTGAAATTTCCCACACAAACTAAATCAATTAATCAAATTACACAATCATGCGCCCTTGCTTTCTCACACACACCACATCCACGAAGTAAAAAAAAAAAGGAATGCTATCTCAAACCAATTCAAGAACTTGCGCGCAACCCACAACTTGATACCGTTTCATAAATAAAGCTCAGAGTGTCAGATTTGAGACAGAATCCACAAATCTTAACAAGGTCAATTGTTGTTTTACACCACATATATTCATACCAAAACCGTCAAGTAACATAACAAATGATCACAGCAATGTTTTCTGCACGTCTTGATTCACAAAAAAATGGAAGAAAATTTGCATCTTTAAGCACAATAAGACGTACTAGTGTAACAACTCAGAGGAACCATATAAGAAAGAACAAGTAAAGTTCCTGAAATTCATACAACACCTTCATAAAGACAGGTCCTGAGCATCTTCTCCAAGATCATGAGGCAAGTAGGATCATCGTCAACAACCAAAACCCGCAGACCGGCCGGAAACTGATCGGAGACAACATCCCCGGCCTTCCAGGCAACACTAGAAGTAGCCGTTGACATGGATCCCTTGCCGTTGCTGCTCAGATTCACAGCTCAAGAGCTTGGATCCCACGGCAACAAAACAGAGAGATAGAAAGCACACAAAAGGTACACAACAAGATTCACATACTTGGACTTGAACTCTGCATCAAAACACTGATGCCCAGTTGAAAACTGAACGAACCCAGTTGAAATACCCAAGAATTTGAGGAGACTTTGCAATTATTAGGAAAGAAAAATTATTATCACTTTTGCAATATGGGATTGAAAAAATTTAGAAGGACACGTCTGTGCTGGTATCAGCTTCAAGCTGAATTTCTCTTCTTTCTTGGGAGCAAAATATAATTTCTTTTTTTTTGCAATATTGGATTGGACTGCATTTTATTAAAACATTTTATTTTATTTTTTTGATTGATTAATTTATTCAAAAGTGGGTCAGTCCTGGAAGAGTGGATCCAGCTCACACATGAAAGGTAACTAACTCCCCTGCATCTCCTCTCTCTCTCTCTCTCTCTCTCTCTCTCTAGCAGCATCAGCACCAGCTCAACAGAAAACACAAAAACACCTACGTTGGTTAAAGTAAGTTTTGATTCCGAAGTGACTGTTTTTCTACTAATCTTGTCGTCTTCACTTCACTTTCACCTCCGTTCTCCACATTTTGAATGGTCAATTTATCAAAATTTTCTTTGAATTTTATCCACCTGCTTCTTTGTTTATTTATTTATTTATTTATTTTCTCACTTAAGATCTAGTCAACTTCCTTCGCATTGGTCAAATTGTCTTCTTTTATTTATTTATTTATTTCTTTCTTTTTTAAAATAAAATAAATATAAATATTATTATTATTTATCGCTTTCAACTTATGACTTGACTTAAGCTACATTCACTGGCGAAAGGTTTTAAGTTATTAAGAGTTGATTTAGAGGATTGAGCTCTTTGACTGAGTAAAAAGTATACGTTTTTATTAGGAATTTCAAATTTTGTTATCATATCTTTGTCCTTTTTATTTTATTTTTCGCCTTTGTCTTCAAAATTAAGCGAAAAAAAGGGAAATTAGTAGCTGTAAATACCTTCTTCTTTTTTTTTTTTTTTTTTCTTTTACTTCTTCTTTTTGGCTTAATAGATGACTCGCTGGACAATGGACATTGATATGACAACCAGGTGTTTGTTGTACGGTGAAGGTCAAAGGATAAGCCAAAATAAAAGGGGAAAACTCAATTTAAATACTTGCTTGAATTTGAAATTTTATTTATTTCCTGCTCTAAGCAATATTTGGGGCAAGCCATTCAATTTTAATATCCTGTATTAATCAATTGGATGCATATGTTCTAGCAGTTCATCATGCACATAATATTTATTAATTAATTTTAATATTAGTGACATATTGGGTATGCATGCCTTTTGCTTTATTAAAAAAAAAAAAAAAAGAAAAAAGAAAGGGGAAAAAAAAAATCAATTTCGCATCACATGTTAAAAAAGTTCATTTATGAGTGTTAGAGTTTGCGTTTATCAAAAATTCAATCTCCACGTCCGAGGGGTAAACGGCATAAATGAAGAAAGAAAGGAAAAAAAAAAAAAATTTGAAAATTAAAATAAAAACCCACCACGTGTATCTATCAACCTCTTTATATTACATGAAAATCAAGTTGTCTGGGTGAATATATTTTTGTTTCAAGCAAACGTTTGTCATGGCAACAACCAATGGCATTATGGGTTGGTTTTGGTTTCTACTTTCAATCCGTACTGTTTCTTTCCCACTATTTTAAGAGTTGTTGGATAAATGCTTTTCTGTTACTTTGTATTCTTTACAGTTCATTGGTAGCAGATGGTTAAAGAGAGAAAGAATAAAAAAAATGAAAAGAAAAAACACATTTTTATGTGACAACACTAATTAAGCAATATGATAAATATAAAATGACAGGAAAATATTTTTTTATTTTAAATTTTATTTATTTATAAATAAAATGTAATTGAATTTGATCCGAACTTTTATCAAGAAAAACAAAAATAATAAAACCAGTCCTTACGCATTCCCCGTGACAGGCCCTGCAAACGGGGCCGAGCTGAAATGAGCACGTCTTCCGGACATCTTTTTTCTTCCCCCCATTTGAAGCTCTTCTTTTTAAGCCGTTTTGATTGCAACTCTTCGTCAGTTTTTAGTTTTGGGGAAATTTGAGCGTACCCAACAAATAATAGATACAAATAATTATAAAAAATGTTTATATTATATACAAAATTTATATATAATATTAATATTTTTCATATAATATAAAATATTTTTTTTATAGAATATAAAAATTCTTTTTAATTACCTATCCACTCCTAACTTACGCACATCTAGTGAATCCTTTCGGTTTTTAGCTTTCCAAATACCCACCCCCTCTCTCCCTCACCCCAACCTGCCCCCTCCCTGCTTTTATTGCCATGCCCATCTCGGCCTTTCCCTTCCCACTTACCCTAAACTGACACCTGTCATTTGCCGCCGCGTAGGTAGATAATGTCTGTTTGGCTTCGCATTATTCCAGTCATTCTCTGCATCTTTTCGGTACCATTTGTTGTTCCAATTTTTTGAATTGTTTTACATTCTTTTCTGGATTAATTTAGGGTTCTTAATTGCAAGTTTTGCTTCCTTGGAGAAGGAAAAGGAAGTCCAGTTTATGTTTGGAAAAAAGAATTTATTTAAAACTAATGCGACAATCGAGTAATGAATTTTAAATTAATAGTATTGGAACTTTTTTTGAACTAGAGTTTGAATTTTGATCAAAGTTAATGTGAGAAAAAAAAAATAATAATAATGCCACAATCTTAGAATTATTCATTGTGGGGTTCCTTAAACATAAAAATCAAAAAAATGACTTGGCCACAATTTTTTACTGGGGTTTAAGTTTAAGCAATAAATAATAGGATAGCTTGCTTTTTCTCTGCAAGAAAAGCTGTGAAGTTCCTGAAGTAGCAATACAGCAAACGTATATTCCCTCTAAGCCTTTTCTGACTTACGATGAATATGAATACAATTCTTTCACTTTCACTGTCGAATACCCTGGCTTTTTACTTTTTGGGCTTTGGCGTTTGAGTTTGAGAGCTTCAAAGAACTTTTTCTTTTTCTTTTTGTTAAAAATTTAAAAAAAAAAAAAGAAAAAGAAAAAAGCCTTCGGCCAGGCAGGAGGCAAGCCCCCAATTCCAAACTGTTACTAGTTATCATATGGAGCTTTAATTAATTGTCCCAGTTTCCCAACATATTTCACAAAATCTTCAAAAGTGAATGATTTAATAATAATTGTTCATTTTGCCTGGTTTTGGCTTTCCATGGCATTGGGGGAGAGATGCTTTTAAGGGAAAGTGTAACCTCGAGCATTTTTGGTTCACGCGCAGATTAAACTAACAATTTGCTTTGGTGGGGTTTTCAGGTGATTGGGGGGGGGGGCCCAGGGAAGTTGGAGAAAAGTCCAAGCAACTTTTCCCAGCTTTTATTGCCTCTGCTTTTGTTAGCGTTCTTCTGCCCCCAAGCCCTTTTGGACGTTCTCTCGCTCTTTGTACGGCATGAGTGCCATTTTCCTGCAGCCTGTCACTTTTGTGATGTTGATGCAACATATAATAATGGAATTATTGAGCTTGTCATTTGACGTTTTTGGGTGTCTGATTGTTATTTTTCATTGACTTTCCCCACCTTTCTTTTCCCCCTTGATTGGGCGGGTGGGGTTTTAATTTCCTTTCATCCTCGTGCGTATTCGCTTAGAAACATGGACACCCAATTGTTTTTTCCTCCTCGATGGTCCATTTTTGACGAGAAAAATAAGAAAAATTCCTCATTTCCCTTCCATAGAACTCGGTGAATGTGAGTGTACGGATAATAATTTGTGTTGATGTTTTATGCTCATGTTTAATTGGCCTTCAAAACGTGTCATTTGAGCACGATGTGTCGAACTTGATTGGCGTCCATCATGACTCAGCCTTACATCTGTCGGTTTCATTCGGATCAAGAGAAGCCTATGCTTTGAGTACATGGAAAGCATTGGCACCTTCCAAATTTTGTTCTTGAACAAACGAGACCTAATAATAACTCTTATTAATATAAAAGGGTATTGCCTATGGCTTTTTATTTGAACATTTATTGCATTGCAGAGGCCTTTCTTCTAGGCAAAATGGGAGTTGAAGTAGGTTACTCTCACAACTTTGGTTAGAGAATAATATGCTCATCATCACCATTGCACATTTATTGTAGGGAATTAAAATTTAAGGAATTTCTGTGGATGAAATTACCAAATAAATACATTATTTTCTTGCTTTTAATCTATCTAATAGTGTTGTGTTTAGTAAAGAATTAAATTGGTTGATCATGAGAGTAAATGTGTTGAAAGTAGAATGGAGTTTTAAATCTCAATTCTCTTAAAATCTGACAAAATGTAGGATTTAGTTCTAAATGTTGGCAAAAAAAAACAAAAAAACAAAGATGTTAGCAAAACCTAATACCGTTAAACCCCAAATTTACACCAAATGATCAGGCCATGCATCAAGTGAGGACGGTTGAACGGTTTAAATAATCACAAGCGGCCGGCCCCACTCAGATGAGCCAATGCTCGCAGGAATGGGACCCACAACCCTTATTTCAACGGGCCCACATGGGCAGGAAGAGAGAACGGGGATGGCGTGTTGCACTTGGACGACCTCGAACTCACAATCGGACGGACCCGCTGAGTTGTCCTTTACTGCACAACAAGTGGGGCCCCAACAAAAAATTAGACGCAGCGCCTCCCGTATAGCCTGGATTAAAAACCCACAGAGTTCTGGGCCCTTCTGGGGGCTGGGACTCTGGAGGGAGGAAGCGGAGCGCCGGTAGCATAAGCGCGGACATCTCACTCGGTCCCAAAAAATCGCCACAAACCCGATGCAGGGTCCACCTGATCACCCGAAGTAAAATTATATATATATCTATAACTTATTTTTTTTTAACAAGAATCCCATCGTGTGAGCGAGAACAAATAAAATATGCAATATACATATATTCATAAAATAGTTCAAAAGGTACAACACCGGTGGTAAATTCTTGATAGTATGCTTATTTTCGTGTACATCATGAGATTTTTTTTAAAAGTATAAATTTTAGAAAAAATATTATTTAAAATTTAAAATGAGATTTTGTGTTTAAATTTTATATCTTACTAATTTACAACACATAGATTACAGATGTCAAATTTAATTTAAACATCTATAATCATGTTTGACACATAAAATAGAAGTATCTGACATATGTGTTGAATTTTTTCTTATTTTTATTCTTTTGTTTAACACATTTTATCTTATTTGACACTCACACGCGTATATATATTTTTTGACACAATTAAGCATCCTTTTAGAGGTGTCCGGGCCATGTATATGCTAGAACTTGGTAGAATGAACGTAGTAGCAGGACTCGTGGCAATCGATCGAGCTGCTGCTGCCAGACCATCCGGGGCACATGATCAAGTGTTTCAAAGAAAATTATCGAAGTGAAACGTGAGACAAGCTGGGACTGGGAGGGCGTTGCCCTGCGCGTGCTATTTCGAATTATATCCACATTTTTCACATATAGTACACTTGCCAAGCTTGCCATTAGGTTCAGCCAATTCGATTGTCCTGAGATGTACATGCAGTGGATGGAGGAATATCATTTGATTATTGAGTTTTGTCTCCAGATCTAGGTCAGACCAAGTTGCTATCAGCATGTAATCAAGTAATCACAATTGTATAATGGGACCAATGCAATTGTTGTGTTATAGTGTCCCTTGCATGTGGGCAATCGGAAAGCCAAGGTTCCCGCATGAACGTGTCCTTACGATGATGCACTTCGACACTAGTTTGAGAACCCATTGGCTTTTTTGTTGATGGGTGCCGGAACGCGCATGCGTGGAAAGGACGAGACAGCTTGTTGCATTAACCTAGTCCATGTTAGTCCCTGGTCAAATATATATAATGCTCACACAACCTGATTTTTATTTTTCACAGAGGAGAGTGTTCGCACGATCCTAGTTCGTGTCCTTGAAGTCAAAGAAACAGGCTTGGCTGCTACCTTAAGGTTTGCTCTTGATATAATTGGATTTAATAAAAACAAAAGTACTCCTAGTTCTGGTCACGATATTCTCGCTTTACTGCATCAAAAGTGACTTCCTTGTCTTAGTACTTGGTTGAATCAGGGCACAAGGTTGGGACTAGGTGCAAATAGAAAGTTGGCACTTACCAATCACGCCCCATTTACCATAAAAAGTGACTCCCATGGGGCATGATTGGTAAGTCAATGATACCATCATTGGATGCCTGGACGGTGGAGCTCCATTGACATTGATTTTGTTTTTTTCAAGGTCATAACAGGGGATAGAGCGTATAAAATTTTAATTTTTATCTTTATTTTTAATATAAAACCAATAAATTAATTGCTCTAAACTGTTAATTATTGGCAATAATTTTAATAGAATCTAAAAGTACACCAGAGCACAATCTCAGACCTACTAATCAAGATGGGGCAGCAGTACCCCGGCTCTCTCTCCAATAATAGCCCATTATTAGGTGGAGAAATGCCATGCTGCCCAATTCGCCGCGAGCACAGGCTGGTGTTTAATTATAGTATCAGTTATTCTCGTCGATTGCCATTTTACAGACTGTGTGGGCCCAAACAAACCATCAAATAAGTGAACTAGCACAAGAAGGATACAATTTTTTTTTTTTATTAAATAATTTACTTTGATTATAAAATATGAGTTAAGTGTAATTTTTTTTTTTATTTTTATAAATTTTATATTTTTCCTTAAAATTAAAAATTAAAAATTTGAAAATTAAAAATCTAAATTGTTAGATACCAAAAGCGTCTCCAATACATCACAAGCAACATTTAACCATCATTGTTAGTTACTACTACTTTCAAGCACCCGCCAATCTAAACATTTGTAGTCCAATAATCTCCTCCGTCCAAATGCCATGCCATGCCCGCCCCAGGTAACATCACTACCCGACCCAACATTTTAGAAATCTCCGGCTTTAACGTTTAACCGTGTATGTTGGGTGGTTTCAACTTGCAATTTCAAGTCTCAATAATTAACCACTTTGATATAACTGTTAAATTGGTATTTTGATGTCTCTTTTTATATTTATTCCAATTTAAGTTTCTGTGCTAATAGTCATTTTTTGTTAACACAAAGTTTAGATATAAAAAAGACATGTTCTAATAATAGAATTTTAAATTGGTTAGTATTGAAATAAATATTAAAAAATTTATTTAAATTTAATAATATTTTGGTATGTATTTTTCTTTTTCACAAAAAGAAAAAGCCACACAATTAAATTAAACAAAATAAACACACGCTGCACTAAATTATAAATTATAGAGTTTTGAGGGCCAAGCCCAGGCCGTGAAAGAGAGTCGAGAGACACTAGGCCTTGCATGTTTCTTATTTCTAGAACAAATTATTCAAAAAAAAAAAGCTGAAGTTTTTGTTTTTGACGGACTAGGAGGGAAACAAACACTTCTTTAACGTCTCTTTCTTGCAATCTCCTCGTCCCTTCGACCCTCCTCGTTACATTTCTCTTCTTTCATCTTCCTCGTATTTGCCGGGTGGTTTATGCCCAATTACAGTCAACTATCATTGGAAATTTCCACACCACCCCCCCCCCCCCCCCGGGCCTCCCCCACAAAAAGAAAATCCAACAAAATTACACATCCACCCCCCACCAGGCCCCCACCAGGGCATCAAATTCACCGACGAGATAATTTCTGTGGGAAAAACACGACAAAAGTAAATTAGAGAAATATGGCTTTTGATTCATGGAGCTCTCGCATATCGGCTTCTTCAAGACGTAGCCAATATTCTCGATCAGGTATTTCCGTCGCAAAATGCCTCCTCATTTCCAATAACGTCAACCCCTCCCCCTACTTTCCTCTTTTTCCTGCGTTTTTCTGGGGTTTTATCTTTTTTTTTTTTTGTTCATTATTTTTTTAAAATGCTTTTTTGGTGGTGGGTGTTCTCGGTGTTAGTACTGTACGAAGAAAGTGATGTGGACGAGGATTTGAGAACGGAGTTTGTGTGTCCGTTTTGCGCTTTGGACTTCGACATTGTCGGACTTTGTTGTCACATTGACTACGATCACCCAGTTGAAGCCAAGGATGGGGTATTCAATTTCTTTGAACGAGTCTTTGTTGGTTATTTTCCTCTTTCAATAATTGCAGTTACATGGTCTGACAAGTTTCTGAATTTCTGGTTGCTTTGGTTTTAGTGCTTTTTAAGTGAACTACGCTGTTCTCGACTTCTTTGACTAGTTTAAGTACATGGGCTCGGTTTCTGGGAATTTTGAATACGTTTTGGTGGATTTCTTCGGGGGTTTTTGGCTGGAAGTGTGGGAGGCAGAAGCTGGGACGTTTGTATGGCTGGTTGCAATTCCCTGAGATGATGTTGTTTAAAGTTCTGATTCAGGTTTGTCCAGTTTGTGGAAAAAGCGCAGGAATGGATATTGTAGGCCACATTACCATGCAACATGGGAGCTTCCTTCGAGATATCCTTTTTACTTTATTATTATTATTATTGTTATTTTTTGGACGGCGTAGATTTCATTTATTGCACCATGTGCGCGGTGTCCGTGGTTTTTCTTGACTGGAAATTAAGTAGAGCGAAAGAGGAGATTGCGTAGGAGGGGATCTAACTCGGTGTTTTCAATATTGAAAAAGGAATTGCAAGAAGGAAGCTTGCAATCCTTTCCTAGGGAATCTTCATTCTTCGTTTCTTCCTCCAATGCCTTGTCCTGACAATACACAAAGCATACAGCCCCCCTTTCATCCGTGGAAGCGTGCTTAACGAGGAGCAGCACAAATGAGGAGTTTCGAGAAAGGTATAATTTATTGGCAACTTATGTTGTTTCTATTTCCATTGCTCCATTTTCTTGCGGACTGCATTTTGTTTAAAGAGAAATGCCGCCTAAATTTTTTGTTGCCAAAATTTTCTATGGTGCGTTTCAATATGACAGGACTGTCCAAAAGTCAACGTTATAGGGGAAAGACCAAGAAAAGAAGTCTTGGAGGTGTGAGCTTGTCCAAGGATTGTTGCCGTCGACTATCCTTGATGACAAATTATGAGCTTGGAAGAAAGAACCCCGGCCGGAAGGAGGGGTGTGTACAACTATTAACGTTATTTTTGGAATTGAGGCAGTATAAAGAGGTGTTTCATCTAATGTCGTTAAGTGATAAAGTAATTAGGTCCCATGGGCTGTGCGCTTCGGGTGCTCCAGCTTTATCGTAACATGTTATTGGAGGGGCCGAAAAGGCTTGTGCGTACCATCCCGGGAACTAGGAAGTCCTAAACTCACTCAAAACTCGCCATATGCTTGACATCAATTTAAGGGGCATGCAAAGGAATTATGAGCAAAGAGGTGTTGCCGGTATTGCGACCACTTTGTTAACGATGTAAAATGTATGATCATTCAAATTGGTGGATCTTGCAATCCTCCGTGGCCCTTTCTACATGCTTGTGGAGTGTTGGGTGGGAGGTGCCTCACTTTTGCGACTCCTGTACGATGTCTTTCAGGCGCGTGCAAGAATCATAAAATTAAAATCAACGCTAGCACCTGGTTATTGCTTTAATCTTTGGCTTATCTGCGCCATGAGGGCACACAAGTGGACCAATGATTGATAGAACAGGATATACAAGCAAATGTTCTTATTCTATTTAGCTGACACTACGCTGCCACAAACAAGAAGACGTTAGAACTAAGAATACTTTAGAACATAAAATGAAGAGAACGTAGGCGTATACAAAAGTACCTAAATTTTCCTTCATCATCATCATGACCACCAGCGTACAACCTTGTTTAGAAAGCAATGCCAGCTGTAGTCTGGCCGAGAAGATCTTCCGCGGTATCAAAACATCACAACAATGCCACAACCAAAAGCCTTCTTCAAACACCCCGACCATGTCATTATTCAAATAAAACCCAAAACTAGAACTCCCTATGACCCTTATTTAGAACGGAGCTTTTGGGCTGATAAAAGATTAGGCAGCGAAAAAGAGACAGGCTTCTCCCTTCTAGTTTAAAAACAACTAATAAAATATATCACAAGCAGAAAAATAGGCTCTGTATACTGCGACTGAAGGTGCTGATTCTCTCCAATTACAAGGATCTATTGGATATAAAAAGGACTTAATATCACCTCCAGCTTGTGTTGTGAGAAATGAAGAACCTAAAATCAGGATGATTCACTTGCAAAAGCCTAAGCCAGTTGTCTGCTGCTCGCATCAGTGAACTTACTTTCTGACATTCGAAAGCTCCATCAGAAATCCAAAATGGAAGTTTGAACTTATAGGAAGCAAACCCAAAAGTGGGCAAAGGTAGCTTGAATGACATGTCAGTATGCTGAACTTCCCCGGCACCAGAACCATGAGGGCGCATTCCATCATTGTTTTGGCCTGGTCCAGAAAAGAAGAAATGCAATCACATATAACCACTAAGAACAAATGCAGATATAAGCAGTTAACCTTAAGTATATATCTACATCTACATGCACAAGACAATTACATGCATGCACATATTGGAGGGTGGGGTTGGGGAGGGGGGGAAGAGAGAGAGAGATATACTTTGGAATGGTGTTGAAAGAGAATGAAAGGTCAAAAAGCAGGCATCCAGATTCTGTAACGTTGGACCCATTGGTATCCTGTATATTGGGTACCAAGCCACAGATATCCAACTTGAGGGCGATAAGTCACAGCTCCTATATGTCTTCAGTTCTGGAAACTGCAATGCAAGAGCTGAGATCTGTAGAAAAGTAATGAATGTTAGTCATAGTAAAGACTTTTCACTGAAGGGATCCACGAAAAATGAAAAAGGGAAGGAAGCTGAAAGGAACTTCAAGTTAAAGAACTTTGCCTTGTCAGCCAATGGCTGTCGAGTAAATGGTGAGGCATTCTCCAGGTATTCAAAGACAAGCTGACCTGGAGGGTTGGCGATTTCATATTCGTTACTCAGTGAACATATCAAAGGTTTATTTCTCCTGGTAAGTCCATTCAAACACTGAGATTTTGCATCTGCTCTACTCTGTGGGCTCCAAATCCCCAAAACACCGTTGGCGGCAGATCTTTCTGCTCCGCTGTCACTGCTACCATCACTACTTGTCTCCCTAGATGAATCAGCATCACTCTCCTCAACAGGTCTTCTGTCAAAAAACAGAAGCAATGACAATTGATGCAAGAAGCACACTTGATGCTCAGCAGAATATTCACAACTGTACAAGATTTCATCACTAGAGGATGCCATCTCAAATGATTATTTCCTCCAAAGGTCAGAGAAACTTGCCATGTTGCATAGAAATGCAAATGAAATCCATTAAACCAGGAAATGAAATCACCCAATTATAAAGGCTGACAGTACCTGGCAAACGATCGTAGTAGGGGAAATTTTATAGTGTCATATGTTGGTCAAACTTAAAGCATGCATACCCTGGACCAGCAAGATAAATTTCATCATGCTCACCTCTACATTTTCATAATGTGCCAGCCAACCACCTAAAGTAAAGAAATGACCCTAAGACAAAACTATCAATGGGATAATAGTTTATAAAACTGAAGTTTATTTGTAGAAACAATTTCCCCAGTCTTTTAATAGTTGACATTTTTCCTACATGCCCATGTCGGCTGATAGTCCATGTTGTCTTCGCTTAATATATTTGAAGAACATGATACCTGAAATTTTAGTCTGACCATGTCATAGAAATGATATCAAAAAAGCAGAACCATACCCCAAAAGTATAATTATGCAAGCTTATATAGAACATAGGTCAGCACGTTTGACATTGTGATCCACTTTCTAGGATCCAAGGCATCCTATTGTGGCAGGATCAAAACAATACTATTTTTGGATTCAAATAAACATATCCTTTGTTTGAGGTAATTTCTATGTATCATGAGGCAGCAAAACAATTTACTTAAAATGAAATATAGGCACGTCTGGTCATTAATAGCTGTAATGATTCTGAACTAATCATCAAGTTTTCCAAAGGAATTGACTCCAAAACCCCAACTTATATATATATATATATAATTTTTAAATACTAAAAAGCTGCAGTTATAAGAAAACCCACAACTAAAGAATTTGCAAAACAAGTATTTGCAACTACAGCTTCATAAATTAAATGGCAAACAAGGACACCTTTTAAATGAACTGCCAGTTATAATGGCATATTTAAATGTGCATACAAAAGTGGATCATCAAACATTAAATAGAACTATTATACCCCAGCTAAATAACTTTCTAGTTAAAATTACACATTTACATCATGGATGGAAAAGTTATCCACATTTATGAAGTGCACATTACAACATGGATAGAAAAGTTATACATGGCAGAAATGTGTGCACGTTTACAACATGAATAGAAATATCCACGTGTGTAAGTTTACAACACGGAAAGAAGTTATCCACATTTACAACATGCAGACATCTACAACATCAATATAAGTCATCCACATTTCCACATTTACAATGTTTATCCACGTTGTAACCTTGCGCACTTACAACACAGACAGAAAGATTATCCGCATTTACAACATGCACACTTACGTTATTATGGAAAGAAAAGTAGTCCACATAACAGTGCTTGCAAATATGCATTCATCACATGGAGATGCATGAAGTGAAAAAGATCAAGCAGCATAGATCCAAACAAATACAATTCAACAATAAATAAGACACAATCACAGAAGCACAGTGTCTGACCTTAACTTTGGTGAGGGTCTTGATGGATCTATATACAGCTGAACGCCAGACAAGTAAGGGACATAGTACTGCGTTACAGTTTCAGTCCCATCCAACCACAGGGGAACGCCAGCTCCATAGGCACTCCACTCCCTGAAAGATTCCCAGAGATCTCCAAGCACAAAGAACGGGTGACATTCTGGCTTGTGGGTTCTCCATCCCCTAACACTTGTCTACAGAACCAACAAATGGGACCATTATAAGATCACATTTACCATTTAAACAAGAAAACAAAATGCATAACCAATGAATTCAGATCAATTCTAATTAACATGACGTCCTGGGTACTAATTTCTTGAAAACTGAAAATTTTCGTGGGAGCAATCCTGATTGCTTAAATAATGAGAATTTGAAGCGAGTCAAGTTCCAAACCCTACTCTTTCCTCATTGACGATATTGTCAATCTAAAGAACCCAAATTTAGGTCCTAAAATCCAAAACCCGCACAAGAAATCACATCAATTATAGTCTTCACACGACCAGAACGAAATAATTAGCAATAAAAGCCGAAGTTTAACAAAAAACTAAAAGCCTTAATGTTTCGTCGTCGATTGTTACCTTGGGCAAAAACTGAGCAGGAACCACCGGAGTAGTGAACTCCAAGAACCGATCCAAATTCGTCGTGCTGCCTTCGCCGCCGTCACGACTCGAGACTGAACTGTTCGACGATAGGGACACAGAAGACGACGAGGAGGAACCGCATTGATCCGACTCCGCTCTTTTCTCCATCTCCGCTGCCGCACAATTCTTCAAAGCCGCCTTCTTGGACTGCTGTTGCTTCTGCTGTTGTTGTTGCTGCTGCTTTCTCATCGCCGGCGACACGTAGAACCGGTTCTCGCCTCTGGTTCGGGCCATCGAGAACCCTTCGGATCCTGACATTGCACAGAACTCCAAAAAATTCTAGGTCAAACCGGAAAAACGATGTCGTAACAAAGGAGAGAATCAGAGGAGGGATAGAGAGAGAGAGAGAGAGAGAGAGAGAGAGAGAGAGAGAGAGAGAGAGAGAGAGATTTGAAAAGGAAGGTTTTTCTCGGTGGCTGTGCAGTGGGGTTTTGGCTTTTAGCGATTTAAGCAGATGGATCTCTGACCTACAACGATAATTTTATTAGACACACCCCCAGCCAAAAAAAAAAATTTATTACTGTTTACTCTTTCATACAAAATAATAATTTAGATTAACAATTAATTTTTAATTTTAATTTATAAATATAATAATTAATATTTTTATAAAATGTTTTTTATGTAGAAAAAATTTAATCATGTTATATAAATAATATATATTACGATATAATGGAATTATATAAAAAATAAAATAAATTTTTATATAATATTCCCGTGATATCAAATCTTATTTGAATAGTATTAACACATGTGTGGAATACTTTGCGTTGACTGGATAACAACAGGTCCTTATTCCTTTTTTTTATTCGGATATGCGGTGTTTATTTATCGCGCGTGTGTGTGTGTGCGCGCGCGCGAGACGAGAAGACTCGGGAATGTTCCTGTAGCGTAGAGCTTTTGGACAGTAAGTCCCCTGCAACTTGGGATCTCGCTGTTTTGGCACGACAAATATTTGTGATCCGCGTCTAACTCTCCTCTCTGCATGATTTTTTTTTTTTTTTCTTAATTTATAGGCTTAAAGCTTAATGTCCCGTTGAGTTTGTGTTAAGGATACATACCTATTTCGAATCGTGAGAGTTATGTATAAAATTAGAATTATAATTAATTCTATCAGTGACTTTTTATGACTTTCTTTTCAATAGCAGTCCTAGAGAGAGAGAAGGGAGACCCGCGTTCGTCTGTGGCAGAGGGGCCTTGTCCAGATAGATACCCAACTAAAATATTCGCGGCAATTTTTTCCATGTAAGCCCATTACAAAATGGCAGCCCCAAGATGTTTTAGTGGGGTTGTGTTATGTGTCTGGGGCTGTTATAGGCCCAACGTTTTTAATATGCCAGTCCAGGTTTCTGCCAGACACGCTGCATATTGGGCCTGAAAAATGTAGGAGACCTGTCTGTCTGCCTGTCCGCCTCATGTGAGGGCGAGGCATGGTTCGTTGTCCATCTTCCTGGTAAAATGCGCGTTAACTAGAAATGCACCTTGCACTAATCGACGCCACAATCGGCACAAAAGCTTCGATAAAATTGGTTCAATAAAATAAATAAATAAATAAAACTACGTAATTCCTATAATAATAGTGTTGCTTGATGATGACTCTACTGAAAAAACCAGTTCCACTTGGTATGAAGGAAATCGATGAACCCAAAACGGGAGCTTTTTCAAGAAATGGGTAATGGCAACGGGTTCTTCAACAAAGCGGTAAGTCGAGTGTGGTTCCTACTTTTCATATATGAAACCCATTTTTTCTTCTTCGTGGGAGAGTAACATGATTAATAAGAGAGACAGAGATGAGAGAGACAAAACGAGGTTGATATAGGAAGAGTGTGTGTGAGAGAAGGTGATTTTAGATAGAGAAGAGATACAGAGGAAAAACACCAGAAAATAAACAAGGGATGAGAGAGATAAAGAGGATTGAAAAAAAGGAGATTTTACTTGGAGGATTGCAATATTTCAATGCACAAACTTTTAATGGGCTTTGCAGTGAGGCTATTGGCGAGTGGCCACCAATGCGTGCGGCAGACAATTGCTTCTAATATGGTTATTCAAGCCACCTTTGAAACAACTAAAACTATCTTTTTCCAGCTCGCGTGCGGCACATAAAGCACAGTAGGTTTAAAATTCCAGCCTTCGAATGTGCCCCTTGGACGTGTCTATGTAGCAATTCATGATAGTCAGGACACCCTGCGGAATCAGCGTGTGTTTGCAGCCATCATTTCCACGGTGAAAGCTTTAGGCTCCATCTATATAAGTAACACTTCTCCCTTGTAGTATTTCCTCAGGCCCTACAAGATCAATCTATTCCTATTATTTATTTATCAAACTCATCTCCATAGCTAGCCTGCTTCAACATGGGTGTGGGCACTGTTGAAGTGCAAGTTGCTTCTGTGATCCCTCCGGCCAAGATATTCAAGGCTTATATCCTTGATGTTGAGACCCTCCTCCCCAGGGCCATGCCACAGATAATTCAGAGTGCTGTCACTGTGGAAGGAAATGGAGGGCCTGGCACCAGCAGCCAATTTACTTTTGGTGAAGGTAAGTGACAATAATAATAATAATAATAACAATAATAATAATAATGACAAGTTTTACTTTTATAGTCAAGTTCTTTATATTGAGTAACTTCTGTCTTGATTCTATCGAAAGCGAATATAAGTGTGAAAAAAACTTCATCTCCTATACAAAGCTTTGAATATATAAATATAGCTGAAAAATCTGCCAACAGATTAATTTCTAATTGTAGATTGCATGCTCGGATGCCCTCGACAAGAGGAAATTGCAGTTGCGCAATTTCATGCTCGAGTAATTTAGCGCAAAAGAACCGTTATATAATCATGCTTACTTACAAAGTTAGAAGGGGCTGACAAGGACATTACTATAACCTATGTAATTTATTTGGGTGGAATTATACAATTCATTGTCATCTAGATACTTAGTTCGAGATGTATGATTAGAAACTAAAAATTTCGAACTGGGGCTGCGCGCATTGTTCATTGTGAATCACCAATGTCCAAGTTCGGAGAAGGAAAACGAAATAAAGAAAGAAAAGAAAGAATTTCCTGTGAGGTTCCTCGAACATTGCAGCAACTTGGAAACATAACATTAACATGACCGAAAATCAGGGTACAACAACTTGGAAATGGCAGAAGGCATAATGCAGACTCAAACCACTTTTAGCCCATTAACGAATGAACAAGTAAAAGCTTCCATTTCGTGCCTCTTCAAAATCAAACCAATCTCAATGGCCCCATTCCCATCTCTGCTCTCTGCCAAGGAAATTGCTCCTGTCCTGTCTATTGAAGTTATCTCCACTTTCTTTGCTCTTCCCCACCCGAAATCAGTACTATACTCCTCAAACCGGGTCGACCCAGCTATACTAAACGTGTTTCCTGGTTCTACGGAAACCAATTGCTGCAAAACATCTCTTGGTTTGTCGAATAGCCCGAGCTCTAGTCCCTTTATTGTGTTACTGATTGTTTCTGCGGTCCTGGCCAGCCCATTTTCCTCCACAATGTCTCTTGCTTCTGCAAAGAAGTATGTGACGCAGATACAATTACCAAAATAGTTCTCTGGGATTTGGGGGTCTAATCGGCTTCTGCAATCAACAGTGAAGGCACAGAAAATTCTTCGGTTACCATCTCCTAGTTTTCTTGCCTTCACCCAGCAAACTAACGTGTAAGCAAAAACAAGCACAAACGTTGACAAGTGAAGTCTTGATGTTGCATTTACATCCTCCAATTTAGAGAATTGAGACGTGACCCTTTTTCTTAGCACCTTTATGTCCTCACGGTTCAGCTCAAATGTGGATCTAACTGAATTTTGTGTTGTAGTGCCAATATTTTGCCGCAGCTTCAACGTACGAGGATTGGCGTCTGGATCTGCCTTGCTCATGGCTAACAAATGATTCAAGTACACCGTTTCAAGCCCAGCTACGTCTTTGATAACTTCCCTGTTATAAAAAGGAGTGAGTTCAGGTAACATAGGTGGTTGTGACTCAATGTGTTTGCATTCATAGGCCCATGCCTTAACAAACATTGTTGAAGATTTGCCGTCAAGAGTCGCATGATGGCTAGCAATTCCAATGCAAAAACCCTTGTTAGGAAACAGTGTTATTTGCAAGGATATTACTGAGGCCATGGACTCAGAGCTTGGCAACTCGGGTACATATGGACGTGACTCAACACCTTCATGGACTTGGTTACTGGAGAGACGATCAAAGTTTGCGCTGGACTCGGCAGTGGTGAGGGAAACGGCGTCGTTTGGAGTGCACAGAATGATGGGCTTATGGGACTCTGCAGGCCACACGAGTTGGCCAGCCAGAGGGAGGAAACGAAGAAGTGTGCGCGAGAGGGATTCCTTGAGTTTTGGAAGGATCGCGGAGTTGAAGAAAGCAGTACTGCTCGAATGGGGAAGTTCATAGAAGTATAGACGCTCGACAGGGGGAAGCCTCAGCCAAAATATGTCAAAAAATGTTAGAGGAAGGGAGAAGTCAACAGCCAACTCAGGCGAGCAGCTGAATGCTGGGGCAATATGGCACTGATCTAACGTTGTTACGGGCTCTGTTTGCGCCATCTTCCCGAGACAAGAAAATGCTGATTCAACCCTCGATGATAAAGATGTTTTTAGATCAGAACTAATCGGATGTGTTGACGATCGTCATGTATTCCACATGTCCCAAATGTGATCCACACCTTACATTGACTATTTGTTATATCCATCGTAATTGCGGATGAAGTGGGGTACATTACATTGACTATTTGCTATATCTATCATAATTGCGGTTGAAGTGGGGTACATTACATTGACTATTTGTTATATCTACCATAATTGCGGTTGAAGTGGGGTACAAAATGTGCATGTGATAACATTTCTAGGCGGGACATGCAGACCGTCGGCATCCAAGACAATACTGCAATTGTGAATGATTGTTTGATATTTTACTGATTTGAAAGGGTAAAATGAATCTTTACAGGGTGTTTTGGGTTTTAATGGGCAGAAAGAGTTGGCAAAAACGAAAGTTCTAGATGCTTTATGGGTGTCTTATTGAACTTGATAATTCCAATATTTAAACAAAAAAAAAAATTTGTAGGACTGTAAGTAATAAGAATAAAAAGTAAGAATATTAATAATTTTATTCTTTTATATATATATATAAATTTTATTCAGATATTTTAATTTAACTTGTTTTAATTTTTTCATCAAAAAATTTATTAATTTATAAATTAAATAATATTTTTAAAATTTTATATCTCTTTTTAAAAATTTTAATTTTTTTTTTTTGATATTTTAAAATGAATCTCGTAGTTTTAAAACCTTTTGACACAAATCAAAAAAGATATCTCGCTTACTAAGTCCAATTTAATGTGGCTGCCTGTCACCCATCGGCTCGTGTTGCAAACATACAGCCTAGAAAAGCGAGTCTATGCTTGCCGAAAATCCTCAACATTTTAATTAACTCCATAGTCCAAACCAAGCCTTGATTAATTTAATTGAGTTCCACTTTACTATTAGTTAATAGCTCTAAAATATAATAATAAAGTTACTCAAATTTTTATTTTTAATTTTAAGTTTAAATTTTAATTTTTTTTATTTTAATTTTTTTTTTTAAAAAAACAGAGTTCGGCTTGTGTGTATATGTTGTGTGCCATTTGTATGCCTCAAACCCGGTTCTAACAGTCCAGAACAAGCCGATGTTGGAGGCAGCCTCTGTTCCTAGGAAAGGCCCAACGCTTACCCCCTTTATTGTGTTGCCTATCCTGCGGGCGACCTTAGCAAAGCCCATTTTCCTATTCGAAGGCTCTTGCTTCTGCAACAAAGTATTTGACTAATTTTCTGGGACTGGAGGATCCCGAAATGGCTCCGAGTAGCCAGAGATAAGACGAAGGCAATGCTTACTTATCTCGCCATGTCCTCCTCTTGTTTTCATCAAACTTGCATGGATAGAGAGCAACGTGTTCTCTTTTTCTCTTCCCATTTGTTTTTCCTAATGGGAAATTCATTAGTGTTTTTCCCATTTTTATTTCTTACCTCTTCGATCCCCCTCCCCCTACAGGTTCAATTTCAACTTTTTATTTTTTTTCTTCATTGACCCATTGTAGTGCAAAGCATTTTCTTGACGCTGAAATTCTTGGGTAGTCAGCACGACTAGATTACTAGAGCCCCCCACACTCGCTTCATAGTTTGATTCCAAGAAAAACAAAAAACAAAGCTGTAACTCGTGTGTCTTATGATACAGGCTCAAGTTTACACTTTCTTTTTTTTTTTTATTTGTCCTAAACTTTCATTTTATTTTGTTTTTCAGAAGGGGTCTACAATATCAACCTTCGTGTTTCTGCATTGTGGCCATGTAGTATATAATCTATACTACCATCGATTGATTTCTGAAAATCTTTGCTGTCATTTGGAGAATTAGTCAACCATCGAATTGGTTCCGTGGGCGACTTTTGAAGAAGTTAAACGGGGAAGAAGAAGAAGAAGGGGCACATGGCTCTCTTAAGAAAGTGAAATGTCTTATTTGGAATATATCATTTTGACAGGTACTAACAAGAACTTGATTTTCCAGTCAGTTGTTCGCAAACTCTTACGTCTAATAAGCTTAAACTTGTGCCACCGCCGGTCTTTCATGTTTTGTCTACTCTTCAAGATACGCCTAGAAACCGGAAAGACTAGCATAAGCTAGCCTTGAAATCGAGCCCAACTTGTGGGCGGTACATAATGTCGTGCTAATTAACATGTTGTAAAAACTGAACAGTTAATATTTACTTACATGCTATTACATATTAAATATATAAAATGATGAAATGACAATTAAAATATAATATTTAATAATAAATATCTATTAAATTTTAAATTAAATTATTTTCTTAATTAATTAAAATTTTAACTTAATTAATAAATTATTAAATTAATTATTATATAATTATTAAATTATTTATTATTTGTTGAAAATATGGTAAGTTCTTTTTAAGGCACTCTCGTAGCTCAGTAAGGGGCAACATTGAATCATTGTACCATCCAGTAAGTCACGACATGCCCAATGCCTTTTTCCCGTTTCTTCTCTGACTTTACTTGGTTACTTTAGCAGCTGTCATGGCCATCATAAGACAACTGTAGGCTTTTTTAGTTTTTTTTTTTCGCCCTTCCAAATTTCTCAATTACTTTTTGCATCGGATTCATTTGCCAACTTTGATAACAAAGCAGGGAAATAGCCAGGGGGTTGGGGACATTTCTTTGGTCTTAATGCACAATGCATTCGACTAAGCATGGCAAGCTTAATTATTTTTTGCCAAAAATGAAAAAGGGTGTGCACAAAGCAGTACAGTAGCACACAAAGATAGCTTTAGCAACAAATTGGCTTTGTGTTTTTCATGAATAAGGTTAAAGCATCTGGGTGCATGAAGTAATGGTGTACAAATTGTGGAGGTTTTTGGCAGGATTGGAGAAAGGGGACGAAGAGCTGCAGCCAACTGTAGTCCACCATCCGTGTAAATTGGCCTATATTATGGGCTAAGAGAGAGAGATTCTTTTGAGAAATCTTACCGAGTACCCATGTAGAATTCCTCATGTTTGTATTCATATTTTCATTTAGATTAGATTATTTTCTGGAGAAAATCTCTGTATTTCTTGGGATTGCTGTTTCTACAGTGGGGCAGTCATATCTGATGTATGCCAATGACAAAGCAGGGAGGGAAACACTGGAAACAAGAAAAGGCATGGAATTTGTATATAAAATGATTGCGGAAAAAAATAAATGTATGTACAGTGAATAATGCGAGCATGGCAGAGAAAATGAAGTTACACATCATATGGGTATGATATGAAATCAAAACATAAAAAAAAAAAAAAAAATTGTTAAATTTCTTTCTGTTTTGATCTCCGTTTTCTTTTAATGAGTCATCAGTGATGTCTACTTCACATAGTTACCATTGGAGAATTTTGTTTTTGGTACATATAGTAGGCTTTGGAGGATGAAGAGGTAAAAAAAAAAAAAATTTCTATATCATAAGATATTGAAAAAGTCTATGCTTTGTTTAATTTAAAAATTTAAATTATTTATCATATCTAAAAATAAATCATACATTAAATTTTGATATTCAAATAATTACCTAAGTGGTTTTATTCAAATTCTTGCACTTTTTTCCTCCCAGCTTCAGGTAACATACAGGGAGTTATTACTCAGAATTAGCCTCAATTGCAGCTTTATTTTAGTATAAAATGGTCCTTTTGCTATTTCCTTGCACCTCAGCCGCTAAAAGCCTTAATTAAAAGAAATCGTGTGACATTAATTTTTTCTTTTTTTTTAATACGTGCGATATATAAAGCGAAAATATATAACGGAGAAGTCTCTCTCCCAAGATTGACCTGAGTAAGTTTACCAAAAGAATACGTGGATCCCACAAATCTAATGCGTTAGCTAAAGCTCAGTAAAAATACCTTTATTAACAAATCATGATACAAGAATCACATCCATGCAATCAAATTATTACGTCTTAAATCCATTTCATTAAAAAAAAAAAAAAAAAAAAAGCATCTTCAGGCCTAACTTGCTTATTCAAATTGAACAGCATTTATGCTTCACTACTTAGCAATCCTAGGGAATTTGATTGTCCATGATGACATGCTCCGATATAAAACCTCGTGCATCTAAAAGAACACCACAATAATAAGAACCCGAGTATCAATGTAAAGAACTTATGTATCAATCATTGGATAGAAGTCGGAAAACTATAAAATAAGAGATGACCACTCAATAATTATATCAACCTTAATCAAATGAACAGAAACTTCTGCAATGGAGAATTTGATTGCAGCCCTCGAAGACAATATATACAGAGAAAAGGCCCCCAATATCATTTCTTGAGTTGTAGCGTAATGATTTTTGCTTCATATATTTGGGAATTACCTTTGCCTTCCCCTTGGAAATCGTAGTTCGAATTCTATTGAATTGAACAGGTGAAAAGGGCATTCTCGTGGATGAGACAAAAGGCCACCCTGCACATTTTTTTCCTTGACTAACATAAATACACCTAAATGCACTATTATGAATTATTATAAAGTATCGTAATTGGCAATACGCATTTCCATATTGCATACGGAAATCTAGCAAGGTGACTTAAGTCAGTGGAATAGTACCCGACAGTGTGATTGTGACTGTACAGTATAGTCATCTTTATCATAAGTAGGGATCATCTTTCTCATAAATGTGAGGTTTCCCCTCCCTGATACGGCTTAAAGCTTTAATCACTCGGGTATACAGTAGAGTACGAGTGTGCAGCAGTATAGTTACATTTAGCACTGGCGATGGCTTAGTTGTCTGCAAATCTGGGGACCAATTTTTGGCAACATTAATAATGGTACTGTGGATCAGCCTATCAGTCTATCAGAACTCAGAACTTTGCTAGAAACCTTTCTTCCATTCATCTTGAGATGCTCAACACTGCTTGTTTGGAAGGAAAGAGAGAGGCAAAAAGAGAGCAAAACCCTAAAAGCATTCTCATCCATCTCTTTCGTCCTGCAAATCAATAGGCAGTACTGGCCCCGCCTTCTCTCTCTCTCTCTCTCTCTCTCTTTATCCGTATCTTATCTGCAACTTTCAAAAAACATTGTGCTAGTAACTTGGTTTTAGGATTTTCTCCTTCTTCACCTTTTACAATTTGTATTTGGTAAAGGAAGATTAAAGCAACTGATAAATTTTGGTGAAAATTTGAAGCAAAGGGCTAGAATTGGTACTTTATAACAGATCAAAGATCCATCAAACGAAAAGTAATTTAGAGGATTAATTAGACACTTTTGTACCTTTTGATATTTAAGTTTTTAGGAAAGAATAGGGAGAGTGAAGTCTACTCCTACTAAAAGGAAGCTCAATTCAATCTTTTGATAGATCTTTTTTAATAAGCCTTTAGTGTAATTGTCTGACACTAAATATCATATATTATTCCTACATAAAATTTCAGTCATTTCTTTTGGCCAAGTACAACAGCAGCAAGGTATTTATCTCGAATTTAATCTGAGTCGATTACATAACTCATTAGTCCTAAGCTTAGATAAAAGAGAGGGATTGCTCCTTAGCCCGGTAAAGCTATTCGAATTCTTATGACATGAATTCTTCTAGCCCTAGTGTCACTTATAAAAGATTTTGCTCCGATATGGAGAATTTATGATTAGTCCCATCTAGAAAACAAGACTTTAAGATCATGATGAAGATTTTAAAAAGTCATTATTGCCACCTTCCCCAATTATTCTTCAAAAAAAAAAAAAAACGTATACAGCTGATTTACATGCTTGTGTTAGGGTTTAAGGGGTGCTGGGATCCACCCTTCCTCAAAATGACTAATTCCTTGTTATTGAACAGACATTTGCTGGATATCTTAATCAAAGATGTAGAGTTAAACATGCATACGTTTCTGTTTTCCCTGAGTGGCTTTTATGACTTCCATTTTCCACCAAAGAAAATTCTCTAATGTAATGTCAGCTGTTAGGTTTCATCACATTTCAACTTGTCAGCTCCATGCATATCTCTCTGCAGAAAAGTTTTGTGTGGTCCTGCTTCTCAGTGGATGTTTTATATGTTGGTCCCTCACCTATACGGTAGCTTCCCCGTGTCATAATTCTCAAGTACCTATCATACACGCATCAAGCTGACAATGCTCCTTAGACAATAGGAGTATAGCCACGACTTTAAGAACCCCGGAAATCAACCTATCTAACTGCATTTTCATTTCTTGTCTTTGGGATCTTCTCCCTGAAAAATTCTCACCATCCAACGTTATTTAGGTCAGAGTTTGAATTATTGGAAAAAAAAAAAAAAGAAGAAGAAAAAATGCTCCTATACTCAGAACCTGTGACATTAGGTCAGATCAGAATGGAGTAAACTTATTGTTATATTACTCCGAGGCTTGCCCTTCCTATATAACTATCCAAGACAATATTCAGCAGTGCTAATTAAAACCAGGAAAATTTAAGGTCACAAACGATCGGAGTTTTGCGGACGATGAAATCAAAACTAAACTATCATGGGCCACAAACTAAGATCACTATGGAAGGCTCATCTCAGTTCTTGTTATCATCCTTAATATCTTTAATGGTACCGGGCATGCATTCATCCAGCCATGTGACGAGGACCAGTGCAAAACCTTTTTTGTAGTTGTCGATAAAGCTGGACCAGCCGCTTTTAGAAATTAGCAGAATGGTCCCCGGTTAATTTGTATATCCTTAGCTTGTGTAAGCAAAATTTGGCCGGCGACATGTATATTTTGTACTCTTAACTCTCAAGAGAACTGGGACACTCCAATTTGAACTAAATATAGGAAAATTAGTCCATGAAATCATTCATTGCGACAACGATTGCTCAACATGCGCGAGGAAGAAAATGATAAGATGTAGACTAGCACATTCATAAGGTGGATGGCGAAAGGCACCACGTGGCTGCATAACTGCCATTGCTTTATTTTCAAGTCTTCCACGGATCATGGTCGGTCGAATTCCGGCATCTTCCTTTCTCAAATAGCTCAACTTCCTCTATAGATTGATTCTTCGCAATTAAAGCAACATTTAACCTTGAAAGTCATGCGCAGCAGCTTGGTTGAACTCAGTACAGAATTTTGAAGGCATCAATTAGGGTTGTGCTGCATCTATATCCCATTGTAAGTTCAATTGATCCAAAATCTTATATGCATAATCAGAACCTGGATAGCTTTAGTTAAGACTTTCCCCTTAAAAGGGTAATTTTCCACTGTATGGTTGAAAGATCATTTACTAATATGTGAGTTCCCCAAAGCCCTTTTCTAAATTCTCACTTTGACAATCCAATTTAGGTTTTCCCTCCTTAACAGAAGCTATTTATCAGAAACTTGCTTGGATGAAAATTATCTAAAACAAAACTTTGACAATGCTTCGTGAATTGATTGTTCTCCTCAAAATTTCCTCCTACTTGGCTACCAGTGCATATATATGTGGTGGTGGGGAGGGGGGGTGGTGGTGTTCATGTTAGATTCACCTTCCCTTCGTTTCCTTTTTCTTTTAACCTTGTCATTTGACCTAGGGAAACTGGGGTTGCACTAGATCTTCTATACTTTCTTATGCTCGACTGCTTATGAGCATATCTAATTGTTTTCCTTTTAATTTTCTTGTTTCCAACACTAGACAGTGTCGGTTATCTATGCATTAATGATGAGAAGCGTAAGATGACTACCAGTTCAAAACAAGTGGATTCTCCAGCGAAAGAGGATAATAATGCAAGTGATGGAAAAATTGCTACAGCTTCATCTAGGTCAATGCCATGGCTGAAATCGAAGGATCCAAGAATTGTGCGTGTGTCGCGTGCTTTGGGAGGAAAAGACAGGCATAGCAAAGTGTGCACCATAAGAGGGCTTAGAGACAGAAGAGTTAGGCTTTCGGTGCCTACGGCAATTCAATTGTATGATCTTCAAGAAAGGCTTGGATTAAATCAGCCCAGCAAGGTCGTTGACTGGTTGCTTGAAGCAGCTAAGCACGAAATTGATGGACTGCCTCCGCTTCCAATGCAACCACTAAATTTTGTCTTGAATCACCAACATCATGCAATGCTAAGTAGTTCTTCTCTTGATGTGGGTGCTTTGCAGCCAAACAAGGAAGGGTTTAAGACGAATAACAACACCAATTGGGAGAATGGAAGTGAATTGCCAAGACCAAATTTTTTGAATTTGGATGCTCTTCTGAGGGTGAAATCAAAAGAAGTTGTCAAGGACTCCGTCGATGAGAAAGAAAATTGGACAAGAGGAAATGAAGAGGATAAAAATGAAAGAAACGAAGGCCATGGTGCACATTCATCTAGCAGTTTCTTACCAAGAACTAATCCATCTTCGTCCCTGGGTTTGGCAAACAATGCCATCCCTTACGGCTCCTTCTTCCACGTGGGGCATCCAAATTTCCAATTAGGAAGTCATGGATTTACACCACAAGCAGAAGACCCGCACAACTTGAACTTAATGCCATTGCAATCCTCCTCATCCCTATCGTCTGACTCTCAAGTTTTAGCGTACCCACCTGGAGCACCACAATCATATTTCCCTTCATCTGTTACAACTTCAACGGAGATTGATCCGAGGCAAATTAACCAATTCCAAATGTTGACTTCAAGTACTCAAAACTTCTTGACAAATACCCTCACTGCAAGCGCAAGCACAATCCCGCTCAGCCAATCGGTTAGACCTCTCCATTTCAGTGTGACCTCTAGGCTCCAATCTCACAGTACGGAGCAAAGTGGTCGGCAGGATAAGGACCAATTCAAGGGTTATCAACAAGAAAATAAGGTGCCCTTTACATTGTAAGGTCAGGTCATTTTATTTTACCAACGTGAGATTTTATACTTTTAAAGTGCTAGATCCCATCAGAACGTGGTACAAGAGATCTTGATGAATAGAATGACGGGATGAAGTCAAATACAAGGCCCTACTAATACTGCACTAAACCGACCTCATTAGAAGAGGGAATCATCGAGAATGTAGACATAAAAAAAAAAAAAAAAAAAAAGTGCGAAACTCATAGAAATCATAAACCAGGACGCAAAATTCTATGTATTTTATTAATGAGAGATTTTACGCTACTTTGTCTGCAGAAAGTCTTTGTTTTCATCGTTGTATTTACAGTTACAACATCGTGCTCAGCTACTTAATTTTGCAGGCTTGGAGAGTATTTATTGTTGTGATCGACGATTGTGAGACAAGCAAATGTCAGTTAATATTTTCAGTTTCTTTTTCTTTTCTGGAATCACGACAGAGAAAGCTATTTTGCGTGGTCATTTCGCTAGAAATAACTACGATTGTCATGTTTGACAATTTTTTTCTTTCTTTTTTTTCTTATGCACGAAGAGTTATATATAATGTGATTTGGTACAAAAGATGAAGTGACCATTTCATCTTTCTGTACACATTTGCTCGACAAGGAGATTGGCAATATGCAATTTTATATATTTTGATGAATTTACTCGACTTTGAATTGAAAATCAGGAGAAAGTAGATGGCTAAAAATTATTTGCCACTTCTGCCCATCAGACCGCCAAGGCCAAGTCATCGTTTGAATTTGCTACAAAATTAATTTTGGAATTTCATCTTAGCTTTCTCATTTAAGATTGAATACTGCAGTGCTCTTTTATCTTTACTCTTCCCCTCTCAGTGGGCACTTGGCAGGTTCAACAATCTTACAGTCTTACAATAAGAAACTGAAACCCTAGAGATAGATAGGAACTACAGGGTAAGATGAAGGGGAACAGACTGTAATACGTGTCAGCTTTGCACAATGTCCAACAAGTCAATGGAAGGAATAGAACAGCTTTAATTGTTGAAAGGATCCACGGAACATTGCATCTAATGAAAAATTAAACTGTAGTCCTTTAATAAAGAAACAAAAAAAATCGAAGTGAAAAGTAAGTGCACTTGATATGTGTAAATACAGGCAATCCAGATCAGTAAACAATTAATATTGAAAATTTTTGTAATATATAAAAAAAAAAAAAAATTCATAGATTTTTTTCGAAAAAGTAATTCATGATTTTAATTTTCATTTTCTCAGTCACCCGCCAGATTAAACTCATCTAAAAGTCTCTTTTGATGTGCACCCGGCGTTTCACTTTTGGGATCAGAACTTGGGCCTCCAGATGGTTTGGCCCATAAACTTTTAGGGCTTGTCGTTACTTTGTCCCTTTTTTTTTTTGGGCTTTCTTTATTGGTGCTGCTTTTGCTCAAATATTTTCTAGTCCCCGAGAAAATGGTGGAAAATGAAAGGAAAATTGCCAACTTTGGACTTTCTTGCGTGTTAGGTTACTAGAGGTGGCATTCGGTGTTTGCTTTATATGGGTGCGCTTCATTGATGAATCTTGATTCTTTTCTTCTGTTTGTCTTTCATTATGTAGCAGCGGCTAAATGAGATATGAGCGATGGGCCCCTTATTTGTTTTGGATGTGGGGACAGTGCATGAGAAAACATGCACTGCAAATAGGAAAGATGGTGCTCGTGGTGATGAATTCGCCGAGGAATTGCAAAGATTGCTGTAGTGCAGATACGTGAGAGTGTTGGGTTTCAGACATTTCAGCAGTCTGCTCCTGAAAGACTATCTGATGTTGTCGTCCAGTACATTCACAGCATAGGAAAGAGTGCGCAATGCTATGGTAATTTAGTTGGTAGGATGGAGGTTAATGCTTTAGATATTATTGAAGGACTAGTAGAGTTGGTTTCAATGCAAGGTTTCACTAGTGCCTCTGACATAGAACATTGTATTCCAGGTTCAGGTGCAGTTAAGGAGATTGTTCAGTATGTTGGTGAAGCAGAGGATATCCCTTTTGCCTATCCTATTCCCTCTTTCCCAGCTTTTAGAGATAGAAAGCCAGCACCAAGTTTTCATGTATTGGCCAGGAGCCTCCTGGGGAGCACGTACTGGCATGGTTTCCTGTGTTTCATGATCCCCAGACTTACCTCCACTTGCCCACAAGTGATGCAGGGGCTGGTGATTCCACAATGCAGAAGATTGAGTCATCAAGGCAGGAGAGAAAGATGGATAAGTCTCTGTTTAATCTGCAGGAGCAGTTCTCTTGGAATGGGGCTTCAGGCCCTTCCTCTGTTGTTCCTGGTGCCACTCATAAGGAAGAATAAAGAGTTGAGAATAACCCATTTCTTACTGTTTCTATGTAGTTTGGAGACAAGGAAGTGTCCCACGTTGTTCCTCCAGCTAAATTTGCAAATGTGGCAGCCATGAGAAATCTTGTTGAGCAGAATATTATTGTAGACAACCCTGTGTCAGTGTTGCAGGTATTTGCTCCCGCCATTGAAGAGATGAAAGCACATTTTTCTGATACTCAGGAGGGACAGAATATTCGTTTCAATCAAAGACCTTATGTGTGATTCAAGATACAAATTGGAAAGATTTCCTTGGGCACAGTGCTACATTTCCCAATGCTGAACAAGGGTTTTGAGAAAATGGATTGGTGGTCTGCAAATGGCAATGAGAAGGATGACAAGAAAAGAAGAATTGTGAAAATTCTAAAGCAATCCATAGAAAATCCAGTGAATCTGGTTCAGTTGTAAGGTAGGTTTGATTAGAATTTGTATACTTATTTAGGTAACTAGCAGCAGACACTGGTTCCAGTGTAGTTGTAGTCAGGACATGCAACTGTCAGAAAATTGTTCTATACAATGGTTACTGCAAAATGCAGTAGATAAGAATTCCTGACTAAACGAATTTTGGAGGTATGTGCGTACAGTTTTTCACTATACAAGATAAAACCTGTTAGTGAATGATTCTTTCTAGTGGTTATTCTTCAGTCTTCTTATGACTTTACACCAAAATGGAACATCAGCATTGCAAGTATTGGATTCAAATACCCTATGTTGCTGAGCATTTTGGTGCTGTATTTCTTATCAATAAAAAGTATATTGTGCTTAACATGATTGAATCAAATTGATATTGCAAAATGTATTTATACTGAATAACTGGGTATTCATGATATGTATCATTGACTTTCTTTTAGTTGGACTGTGGTTTGAAAATGAGCGCCATCACCTTTTGAACTTCCACAAGTTGCTTGCTTATTAAAGTATTGGGGCTAAAAGGTAACTGATTGTTCATTGTTTGGCTTCAGCTAACCATGTAGCAGGCAGAGCACAGAACAAAAGGTAAATTGAGTGTTCCTCACTTTTGTTTCATTGAAGTGGCACTGAAAGGCATAATTGTAAACAGAGGACACCGAGAATTAAACACTTTCTCATTCAAGTGGCCTTGAAGACGTAATTTGAAATCTGATTGTGCCATAAGTCTCTCTTTTGGGAATTCAAGACTATTTAGATCACTAGATGCACATATATCTTTTGCTCATTTAACTTTTGGGAAAATCTTCCTAGTATATTCTGGCTGAAAGATGAATTTTTGCACACAGAAATTCTCTGCATTGTTTGAATTTGATATTTCTGGTTAGAGCATGAAATTAAGTTGTGAAAATGTGCTCAACAGCAATACTTTTGAAGTTATCCTGGAATTATTGCTGAAGTTCATCTACTGCTCTAGATTATTTAGTTTTGTGGATTTTAGTGTTATTGATTTTATTCACACTACGGGATAAACTAATTCATTAGTCACTTTAATGAACTTTTTCTAAGGTTTGATATTTTTTCATATGACCATCTTTATGAGAAATGATAGATTTATTCAAGGTATGAACCAAAATTCATTCCAACATAATGAGCCTTTTTAAGAACCTCACTTCTTAGAAGCTGAAGTTAAATTTTATAGTCTGTTGTGCTATAAGATGATGTGCTTGGCTAGCATCTGCACTCTTCGGATGCATGGGAAGGTTTTAGGAATTGGTGTGCTGATTTCATAAAAAGTATTGATTGTGAAAATCCAATGTTTCAGCATTTCTATTCTTAACTGAATCATGATATTTTAGCTAGCACATTCTACAACTATGCCTTGTGTAATAGACTTGATTGCAAATTATAACTAGAGGAATGGATTGACCAGCTCGGATTGTGTGCATCCTTTCTCTGAAAATATATGCAGCATCTTGCATCTATATTTTTTCATTACCTGCGTGAGAAAAGAACTAACATTCCCATATTGCAGTCCTACATCGTAGCTGGGTGATCCCAACAGGATAAGAGCACTTTGATTGTAATTATCATTTATGTGATCTTATTATAGAGATTTACATCATGGCATTAATCTAGCTTCTACTTAATTCTCCCCCATTTCCCCAAATCAAAGGAAAAAGGGTTAAAATTAAATAGAACTCTGATATGAAAGTCATAGAGGGGAGACATGAGAATTTTTTCTTGACAGATTATTGAAATTGTGCTTCGAAAAGAGTTGCCTGCAATGCCCAGCTGGCTGCCCTTGTAGAGAAATTGTCTCAATGGTCACAACTTCGTTTATCAAGTCTTTAAAGATCAAGCGCTCGACATCTAAAACCAACCCTGGAATTTCTCTATGGCTTTCTGTCCAATGCATTGATTGATGCATCAAACCTGCCCATAGAATGCTTCTCAAACTGTTGTCCTCTTCATCTAAATTGCAGCCGGTCTTGTTGCATTGCATCCTATTTTCCACTGAGCACAATTCTTGCAGAAGTTGATGTTCCTTTTGTCCTTGTCTTGCCAGCAAATGTGGAGAGAGCCACTTCTTGGATGAACTCTCCAATTGTAATTTACAATTGAGAATTTCATTCATGACATCGAACGCCAATTTTCTTTGAATTTTGAGTTGATGCTCAGACATCTTTTTATCAGTGAGAGGTTCATTGATATGCCTGGTGCTTGCCTTGGTTGGTTCCATGGCAAGGAACAAGTTGGGGTTGATTGGGTAGCTAGTTGGATGGAGGTTAATAGTCATAAAAAGAGATTCAAAATCATTCAGGAGACCTGATGCTAAAAGCACTTTGGAAATGTATCTGTGTTCCAGATTGCAGCTCTTGTAGAAGGGCGCAATTTCATCATGGATAGGTTCTCCATGAGCAGAAAGTGTCTGCTTTAGATTCTGAATTAAGGGATGCATGTTCTCCATCCTATTGTGATCATGCAGAAAGTTAAGAGTAGAGTTTGAGCTGTTGAATGAGGGATTTGCTTCTGCATTACTCCATTGCATCTTACCTGAATTTACTGCCTCATCATCTGCAGAAAGAAAATTGAGTAAGCATTAAAATTAAATCATCTCTAATTGAGAAACTGAAGCACACCTCTCTTGCCTCTCACCCCCAACACACACACACACACACACAAAAAACATATTTGGTGTAGTGATCAGCTTTGTTCTTTTCTTTTCCTATTTTTAATCTCTCCTTCCTTTTAATGATTTGTGGGAGTTTTCATTATCTGCTATTATGTTGATCTTCAATGTACATTTCTCATCTTCTTCCTTCTCATGAGTGAGAACCCTTAATTTCTCAGGTCCATGGCCATCTGAAACGTTAATTAGGGTATTGCAGCCCTTTGTCTCCTAAATAATCCTACCTCTAGGGAAAGCATATGATAGTGTTCTTAGGCAAGTGTTGTGGACAATATGTACAAGAGGATTCTCTCATTATTTAGTAATCTAATGAGATATGTATGAAGGACTATTGACATGCATTGGTAAGGTAGTAGGTGAGACAAAAGACTTCCCAATCACAGTTGGTTTGTATAAAGGGTCTGCTCTTAGCCTTTTTCTATTCATTCTACTTATGAATGATTTGACAAGACATGCTCGGGACAATATTCCGCGGTTTATTTTATTTGCAGACCTAGGAATTTTAGATTGATTTGTACAAAAACAGAATATATGCAATGTAATTATAGCAATTTGGACATATCTAATGTGCATCTACAAATGCTCAAGATATATGTAGCCGACTCCAATTAAATTTGGGTTTAAAGATTTGTTGTTGTTGTTGTTGTTGTTGTTGTTGTTGTAGTACCTTTAAAGTCAATTGATATCTTCTTAATGGGAGATGGCAATTCATCCCTGCAGAATGTTGCATCAAGGACAGACACTGGACTGGGCTGTTCTGAGGAAGGCACAGCTGGTTTTGCAATTGGTCTGGCATTGGGTGACCGTACTACTGGATTCTGGATGAAAGAGAAACGAATCAGTCTCAGTATGTCAATGAAAATTTTGGGCAGATAGACGAGGAAGAAGTCATACATTTTGTGTCCTGTGAGATTGCTGTGTGGAGGTGTCACTGATCTTGTTAGATTTATCCATGCTCGAGACCTCTTCATCATTCTGTGAGGCCAAGCTAATGTTACTCTCCGACAATAGAGAAATCGAATCCCCTTGGTGACTGAAATCTCTCACGTCGCTGCTGATGTCACTATATTCATCATCACTTAGCCTTGTTTTGGGTTTTCTGTGTGGGCAACCTGATCCCGTTAGCTGTCTACTGGACTGCTTTCTTGTCCTGTTCAAGTTTGATGATGGTGTCACTGGATGAGATTGCTTCTTTAAACCAAGCTTCTTGTGTTGCTGCCTTGGGTTCATAGAACCTGAGCCCTTACTCATGTTGTTGCTCTCTTTGGTGAGGGAGTGTGTGTTGTTCGTAGTTTGTGTCAATCTAATCAGTTTGGCACTGGTGTTCTTATTGTTGGGTTGAAGGAGTTGACTGGAATGCTCCCTAAGGTAATTGGTTCCTGGACTTAGATCCTTGGCAGTATGTTTGGAGAGGCTGGAAAGTTTGATGAATGGGCTCACTGAAGATGTAACATGGCTGGGCTTTTCAATGAATTTAGTTGGTTTCATGATCTCAATTGGGGAACAAGATCTCTTTGGTGAACTAGTACCCTTGGTTATGGCGGAACTTGCACAGCTATCCTGTAGTTCGTGCTGAATTCTTAACTTTGAGGTCTGATCAAGAATGCTGTTATTGCTTGTCTGAGTTGAAAGATTTGAAGCTCTATCCCTTGTCTGTAACTCCTTGTCAGTCTTCTGCATTGTTTGAAGTATTTGCTTGAGAGCTCTGAGATCTTTTCTGGACTTTTTGCACTCTGGCTGAGCCAACGTTTTCTCTGTCTCACCATGAACAAAAATGGAGAAGTTTTGGGATCTTGTCAGAGTTACTTGACTCTTTGAAGCTGCCATTTGAGAGCCTCTGCTTCCATCTGCCTGCTTCCAGGGAGCTGGTTCTACCGGAAACTTTAAGCTTGCCGTAGATTTCTTGTCTGCATCAGCATTTCTCCGCCGGGGAGACATTGATTCCTTGCTGGAGTTTCTTGGTGAGCCAGAAATTAGCTCTCGTTTGTTCTTGGGAGTTCTTGATGATGCTGAGAAGGAATCATTGGTTGAAGTGGGTTGTGGGAATGTCTCCAATCCCATCAATTTTGCCACAACACTTGAAGGTCCTCCATGGCATCCTGCTTCTTCTTCTCGATTTAGGATGTCATTTGAGTTCCCCCTGTCCAAACTCCTCAAAACTTTATTTGCTTTGATTTCTGCAATGGAACCTGAGATGAAGGTTGCTTTGCTGTCCAATGATAACCTTGGGAGTTCCTTAAGCTTTATGGTAGATTTGAGCGTGTCTCTTGATTCTCTTCCATCACAAGAGAATCGTCGAGTATCTCTCAGTGAAGAATTTATGGAGCCATGCTTTGCTTCACTGGGTTTGCAAGATCCTTCTTGAAACTTATGAAGAGACTGAAATGATTCCTTCCCACGTGAAGATCTGGGGTTGGCAGATTTGGAGTGCAACAAAGGTCTAGGTGAATCAATATATTTCAAGGTTTGTCCCCCAGCTTTTCCTTTGCTTGCTGTCTTAATTGATAAGCCACGGACCTCTCTGTATATGGAATCCTTGACCACATCCCTGAGATCAACAGATAGTTGGCTTGACTGCGAGGAAGCACTTTGCCGGCTAATGTTTGAGCCCCGAGCGCGAGCCTCAGGAAGGATTGTTTTAATATATACAGGTGGCTCTCCCTGAAATGGTCTGTTACATTCCAGAGATGAGAGACTAGATGAGCAAGAGGATGATGAAAAAGAGGTTCTTGATGATTCAGTGGAGGGCCTGTGCTTCTCTTTCATGGCCTTCCGATATATTTCCTGCAGTTGTAAACATGTTTGCTTCATCAAATCTGTCTAGTACCATCAAAGAGGAACATTAGGTTTAGTTTTGAATGCTTACTGTGTTTTGTAATCCTCTTTTGGGCTCTATTCCGTGCCTGCCATTTTGACCTACAACAGAGCTAAATGTCAGCCGATGATTGTGAGCACTGAGCCGCCTATGTGTTCTTGCATAAATCCTGTAATAGATCCTAGGCTTCGAAACATCCATAGGACACATGCCAGAAATAGGACAGAAATTAATAATTCAAACAATGTCATTCCTGAGGCGTGATGTCTTCTAGGAATTGCCGTAAATGGCTCATTGTGGAAGGTGACGGTGAATCCGTGGCTGTGTGTCACAATGGTGCAGCAACCTTACCTTTACACCATACATTTTCTTTAATATGGATTATAAATTATTGTAAAAAGGTGCAAGAATCTATAAATTATTGAAAAGAAGTGCAAGAATCAACTAGACTTAAGAAAAATGCTCAAAAATGCAAGTGGAAAATATTAATTAATCTTTCGAATGGTAAAATAACAATAATTCTGCTCTGTAAAACCGAAATTAACGGGGAGGAAGTACCTGACGGAAGCCTCTTGTGGTTTTGGCCAAAGATACGGCGGTCACCACCCAGAAAATGGTGGCGGTCAAAGAGTTGGAAGATTCCATTCATACATCCAATTTGCTTCTGCAGATCTGGAGTTTCATTTGATAAGTTATATGTGAATTTTGCAGACATCTCGTCCTGTTTTCAAACGATCCGAACAGAAGCAAGAGAACCTCTAGCTCGAACCATGTTGTCCCAACATATCAACTTGGAAGCGAAAGATATTCATCTTCAGGTTTCAGAAATTCAAAGGATTTAAAAGATTGTATCTTTTGAATATTCACCAGGCATTTTGCTCTGCCAAATTTTACTACTTTTCTTGCAGGTCACAAATGAGAGTCATAAACATTGAACCTATAGAATTCTCTGCACCAAGAGCTTAGAAAACAGTTCCTTTTAGCTGTCTCTTCTTCTGGGTTTCACAGAAATTCTTTTAGGTACCAGAAGAGAATGAATGGACAAGATAAAAAAAAAGCCAACAAAAAATCTATCATTTCACTACCCAGGAGCAGTAAGATAATTGTCTTCTGGGTTTCACAGAACAAGGCAGACCATATCTTGTGCCAAAGCCAAAAGGTTAGAAAAAGAAAAGAGGAGGGACCCAAAACCCTTCACAGTTGCTCACTAGCCCCCACTTAATAGGGAGTGTCAACGAGATGCAGCAGATAGGTTCTGTAGCCAAAGCAGAGATGTTTTTTGGGTTTCCTCACACAACAAGAGAATGCTTTGTCCTGTGGCTCCCTCAAGGAAAAATGGCAGCTGCTAGAGGCTGAGGGTTTATATGGAGGGATAACTAAATGTATAGCAAGACAAATCCCATGTGAAAATCAGCTTGGGAAGAACGAGAACTGGCGAGAGAGAGAGAGAGAGAGAGAGTGTCTGCGTGTGTGCGTGCGCGCGCGTGTTTAGGACCCCTGGGAATAAAAAAAAATTATCTCAACGGATAGATAAACAAATTAATAAAAAGGAAAGAGTGGGAAAGAAATTGTGTGGGTAAGATCTACTGTGCTATTTTTCCTTCCGCTTTCATGTGGACAAAATAATGTGGGTAGTTGGGTTACTGGACATCTCTACATGTGCATGTCGAGTCTGCCAGGGGTGCAAAGAATTATGGCAAAGTGGATTAATGTGCCGGAAACTACACCCCACATGCACCAAAAACTCCTTTTTTTTTTTTTTATTCTTTCAACAATTTTCTTACAATCCAAATTGCCAATCCACCGTCCTGTTTAATGCTACCCTTTCTGAGCTCTCAGGAGGCCATACAAAGAAGAATGATTTCTCTATCAGTTCTGCCAGTGTAGCAGCAGCACGTTGGCTATCCGTGCGCAGCCTATGCAATATCCTACCTTAGCTGGCAGCTAAGCTCGTTATGCAGAAGTGTAGCCCACAATACATCCAGTCCAAATGATTATCCACCTCAAAAACATTACAATCAGCTGAGCAGTTACACAAATTTCCGGTACAACGTAAAGGCTTGTGTCCATACCCTTTAGCCTAAATTATTGGTTATTGCAACTTACAACTGGTACTTAACAAAATGGTTTGCACTTTTGGGAATCCAAACCCAAACCCGTGTGCCTACCCACATGACACGGCTTTGCCTTTGGGAGAAACTCTACTAGTGGTCTAATTTTAAGGGCCAGAGCCGGCCACTGCCCAAATTAGGATACTGTAACTCCTTCAAAAGCTAAGCTGTTGATGATAATCATCTTTTGTTTTTTCACTGTTGTCAACTGAATATGCCCGGAGACTTTTTAGGGGAGAGTTCAGTATTCAAAGGCCTGTCAGTGTATCTTCTTGTGCTTTTATGTGATCTACTGGAAAAGACTCAACCCCCTTTATTTCACTTTTAGTATAGTTCTCTAATTTAAGCTAGCAAGCCATCTGCCATTGGAAAACATAATTTAGCCGCATGTGCAATTTCCCTTTGTGTTCACAGAGCACAGGAGCGATCCAAGAGACATGGTTACTAAATTTTAATGTAGAACACTAGCAATGCTTCAGGCCAAGAATGTGTGTGCCCCGGATGAATTTCCAGAACATTGTGAATATATCTCGGCCAATAGGAACCCATTTGCAAATTCTGTTTTTTTTTTTCATTTTAGCGTCATCTATCATGGTCAAGTGGTGTATAGGTTAACTTACAATAACGACACTGTAGGATCAATAATGCCTGTAACAATTAATTACTAAATGCAATTAAGTATCCGAAAGATAACAATTATTTGTTGGGGGAGGGGGGATTCTTGTCTCCTTAATCGATTATGCAGCAAGGGACAACAGTACAACTGATTGGTTAATCAAGGCACCAAAATTCACTAATTTCTGGTATGCATGTGAAAAATAAAAAGGAGGGTTGAGACTATCAAAGGTCACGGAGCATGCTTGAACATTCTTTATCAAAGACGAGGACTGACGCTGATCACCATTTATAAATGTTGTGGTCACTGCCCATACCGTCATTCTGAGGGTTCCTTTCAAGAGGGAACAATGTCCAGCTACTCTTATAATCACACCACTGTCTGCTGCCGATCGAGTACGGAGTAATCGTGTAATATAAGCATGTGGGCTGTAATGAGAGTTATGGCATGGCAAAGTGTTTTTAAGAGGAAAATGATTTGCCCATCCATAGGATGACCCCTTGAAATTGATGGGCATTTTTTTGATTAGAGTCAATTGAAGTTATTACGGGAAATTTTCAAAATAAGAAAACATTACGGTAATGGGGACATGACAGGGAATTGGATGCTATTGCAACGATGCTCATATTAAGACTACTGGAAAAGTGTATTTTATTGCATGATAGGTCTATTCATGATCTCGTGTGCATGAATATCCACGAGCACCAACGCTTCTCATTTGTCTAATAAATGGAATACAATACAAGGGCTGATTGTGACTGTTAAATGGAATGGATTGAAAAAGGGGTGCAAAGCCACGTGCATAAAGTGGCGGCATCACATGAGAGGTGCCTTTAGCCTTCATTTTGGCAGGGACCAGCGACATCTCAATCAACCTAAACTACCGTTCCAATTATAAGCATATTGCTCCAGCAGCCCATCATGATTAGCACATGATATCTGTCAGTTTTCTCCTACCAAATAATCAAATTAATTAATTGGTAAGGTTTTAAACGTCAATAGGAAGGGATAACACCCTAGAAGTTCATAAAATAATAATAATAAATAAACTATAGTCCGTCGGATGGAAGGAGAGAACGTACTTGCAACTCACATTCCAAGGAGCTTCGTGGAGGATCCCGAGATTGTTTGACTATTAAACAAGGAATAGTCTTATGCTATTAAATGCAAGTTTAATCTTACATTGTTCACACGAAAAGGGAATCTTTACGAGACTTACAATTGTGGTCGAAACCCATCTTCCGTGTTAATTTTGCTGTTCAAGCATAGCAATATAGATTAATCTAGCGTTTTATATTCCAATATAAGGAACAACTTGCTTATTATATATACAGAGAGAAAGAGAGAGAGCTTAGTGCTCAAGTACATATATATTATATATATATAAAGTACCTAGACACATCAAAGATGGTGGGTCCAGTTGATGGATTTGATTACGTAAAGCCTTTGATTAACACAAAATAATAAGTTAATTAACACGAAATAGATTTGCCGTACTTTAACAAATGAAAACGCTGATTCCGAGTCCAATTTTTAGGTGACCAAGATATTCCTTCATCCAAAGGACTATCACGAAAAGTCAATACCAAACTTGCAATCAACTTGCCAGTTCATTAATTAGACCCACAAGCGTAACCACACTGCACATGACAGGCGGATCGTCTTATACCATTTGAGTTAATTGTATCCACGTGTGTTGTGGGGCTTACTCAATTGCGATACGTTACCTTTGCAGCCTCTTTATTGTTCTCTTAATTAGGAAAATTCGCGCTTAGGGTCATGAATCCATTCCAGTGCATTCCGTATATGTATAAACCTCTCCTGGGTAGGCTTAAGGGCACTGCTATATTTGTGCATAATCCTCGCATGCATCCCTAAGATGACATGCCACCAGAACCAAGGACCGTGCCCTGTATTTTGACGTTGGTTACCATAAAATGTGACGTGACATGTACGTATGATTGCTGTGTTGTCCTCCGTTTTATTATGACACTGTAGCAGACTTGCACAGTTTCAAGTGGAGTGAGACATTGGGTCCTAGAGAGATGAAATTCTATACATATGGGGAAGAAATGTGATGCAAAAAATGTATGTGGGCATGCCAAAGTCGTTGATTTGTACAGAAAGCGTAGTCCGCAACTTTGTCGGGTGTGGGTTGGCCATGATTTGAATCTGCGATGTTTCATTTCTTGTCATCGTTGTCCTTGTCTGAAAGTGACAACGGACCTGTAACGGGGGATTGAACCAAGAACCTGCATTTTACACACCTGATGAAGGTTCGGACTCTTACATGGACATCATCTAAGAAAAAAAAAAAACAAAAGGTTGGATGGTAGGTGAAATTCAAGTCTATATCACTTATATTTTAGATGGGGAGGAAATTGCAGGATCTACCATTACTCAATAGATTAATTTTTTACAAAAATAATTAAATAAAGTATTAACGAGTAAACCTAATTTAAGTATATAAGAAAGTGTAAATTTATGTATATTATATTATTTACTTATCTTTAATATGTGGGCATAAATTTATAATTATTATATTATTTAAAAATTGATAATAATATAATAAAAACATATGAATGTAATACAATTTGTAAACAATTTATGAAATTAGATTTTTTTTTTTTTAAAAAAAGAATACAAGACATTAAATAGATTGTATAAATTTATACATTTCTTATTACATTACGTCAAACATTTACATTATTTATTTGCCTTTGCCTTTTTATTTTTTATTTTTTATTTTTTAATAATAATCCTAAGTCTTTGGTATTTTTTGCTGGTTGGCTGGGCTCCAGCATTTGTTAACCGAATTTATTAAGTATCATCTTTTCGATGGTGATTATTGTTAGCCCTTATCGAAAGTCTTGTCATGTTGCACTAATTTTCAGTTATAAGGGTCTGCTCGGTAGGGTCTCCAGGAGGCAATTCCATTAAACCCCACTTAAACTTTGTCACGTCCATTTGATAATCACCGACCAAGTGACCTTGTCAAGTCATAAATGATCTTTCAACAGTACTGTCCAGCCGGCTGGCTACAAGCACATTGGATTGGATCCCATTAAAAACCTTTTGTAACCCATTTGTGGTGGCCAACACAGTGACACCATTCAAATTTGGTTTTGTTCCAAGCAAGCGTCCTTCGTGCTACCGCCTGCCTGCATGTCTCCATTGTCAATTTCTTTTGAGACTTTCACCCGATTTTAGTGAAATTCAAAACCCACAAATATTATTAAGAAAAAGGAAAAGTGGTGCGTGTCGTGCTGTTGCTGATGCCCAAAGCATGCATAAATTGGTTCTGATATTGGGGCCTCGGCATAAATGGGCTTCACAAATTCTTTAGGCAAGTGGGATAAGGGGACTTGGAAGCCACTAAGATGATCAGAAAACGTTTCTTCCGGGAAATAGGCCGACGAGATTTGTCCAGGAAAATAGAAAGGAAAGTCCAACAGTGAGATGGAGGTTCCCAGGAAGAGCCCACTGCTAATTGGACCAATTTGAAACCTGGAGTAGTGTACGGCCATATTGGACACAATTTAAGATCATGAGTAAGAACCTAAGGTACAGTGCATACCCTAAACCCAAAGCTCCGGAGTTCAGAAAATTGCAATCCCAGCCCGACCCAAACTCAATGTATGGGAAATAAAAACGCCCCATTATGCGTGGAGCCTTAAGATGGCGTATGAAGCGGCTTATTTTGATTATTAAAGCATATATAATTGGAGCACCCTCCGCTGGCTTCTCAAGATCCTGCAATGGGCATCTCTTCTTCCATGATTAAGGCATGAGCGTCTCACTGCGAGCCCACTATATGGAAAGTTATCATTGACTTTACTGATGCAATGTGGTCCAACGCCCCGTGCACCACTGACTCATCAAACTGCACAAAGATCATCTGTGTTGGCGAGGCACTTTTCTGCTTTGAAAGGATACTAATATACAAATAACAAAGTAGTACTTTGATTGTTCGAAGACAGATGCCAATGTTTGACCGTAAAAGAGACGGCGTGTGCCAATAAGAGATCCCATCAAATGTTCTTCCTTGGTGCAATGATGAGTTTAATTGAATGACCGAACACTTGGGGGGAGGAAAAACCATACAGGCAATGCAGAAATCAGGGCGCTTGACCCGGTGGGGATCTCACTTATTATGCAAGACTTTCCTAGGCAACCCAATGAATGATCAATTTATACGCAACGGGCATGAATATTTGTTGAGTTAGAGCTATGAGTATGAATATTCAGAGACCTCAGCACAAACCATCACTACATTTCGGTTACAATCTTGGCCACATCGAGGACGTGAACGGTTTACCACGTGATAATCCCACAGAAGATCATAGATGTTGAATTTGCATAGTTCGGTTGGTATTCGGGTTTTTTTTTTTTTTTTGTTTATATATTAATTCAATTTTAAGTTTTTCCATTTGGTAAAAAAAATAAGTTTTAAATATTAATATTAATAATAAAATTTTAAACTCTTTAATATCAAATTTTTTAACAATGTGAAATGAATTATTTAAATTTAATAATGATTTTTTTTTTTTAAAAAAAAGAGGATTGAATAAAAATAACAATAAATAATTTTTAATCATATACATAATATTTAATATATTTTTAATACATATTTTTTATTTTAAAAATTTAAAATATATGTCATGGGATGTGGGGGTCGGCATTTAAGGAAAAAACTCGGTAGCCTCCAACTTTCCACCATCCTGGCGCGCTTACGGAGAGGAAAAAAGAAAAGAAAGCCCATCAAAAACTTAAATTAAAGGAACTGTACACGAGTCCAGCAGAACTACCATCTTTGAACGTGACCTACAAAAGAACATAGTTGGGGTCCATGCCACATTTAAGGCATAAGAACTGCAGCAATCATGTTGCTCATCATCCAACTCCCAACGCAAGCTTTTAAAACTAAGAGGGAAAAAAAATCAAAGCAAGACGAAACCTTCTTTATCACACCCTCCCTTTCCGCTTCTCTCGTTCTTTTTCACTCAAAAGAAAAACACTTTATATACTCCCCGGGATTGTACAATAAATTCGAGACCATTCGCGAATCATGTGAAATGCGTCATGAGATCAATTTTTTCTTTACCATACAAAAAGCCGATCCATGACTACATCAACAGTTAGTTTGATCTAGGATTTCCTTTCCATGCCTCGGGGTCAAAGATCGAAAACTTTCATTATAAGAATGAAAAATGTATATTATATCATCATTAATCTTATATTTTAAATTTTTAAATATATAATCGCAATTAAAAATAAGAGCACAAACGTAAACAAGTGAAGCTCTTGTGGAAACATATCAAAATGCCAGGAAAATCTTTGGTGTCGCTGACATATTAAAAGGGGTCGCAACCATGAGAAGAGGGGGGGGGGGGGTTGAGGCGATGAGCTGTTTCCTGGCCCCCGTCTGCATCGTTGGTTTTATTAGATGCTTTCTTTGATGGTTCGATTTTTGGAGTTACCGAATAAATCTTTTGCTTTCCGATAACCCCATTTCAGATTAATGATGGAATTTTATTCTAGCTCTACAAAAAAGCCAATAGCAAACATTTTACCAAAATTACAATGACTGACACCAAGTTCCTCCCAAAGGATACGTGCTTTATTTTACTTAAAATTTTAAATTATTAAATAAAATTTAATATATCAATTATATATTATATTTTGATATATTATTATTTAATTATAAAAATTTTAATATTGTATTAAAAAAAATTAAGTTGCTTAAAATTTTAACTTATTAAATAAAATTGAGGATCCTATATTATATTCAAGTTTCCCCGCATGCTCCCCTTCCTGCAAAGCATGTTTCCAGGCGGAAAATTGACGGGTTAAGTGCTGGTGAAGCTGTTATCATGTGCACACAAATTTAAAATAGCAATTGAAAAAGCCTACAAAACGCATAAAGGAGGCTGCCTCTCTGCCCTCTCTTGACAGTCACTTGACGTGTGGAGACTTCTTACCACAGCCTACACGCATATTCCAGGAAAATAAAGGAAATTGCCATGAAACCCATCAGGGGCACTTGTAGTCCAATGACTTGTCTCTATCTTGAACATGCTCCATGGTTTTCATTTTTCTTTTCTTTTCTTTGTTTTTGAGCTTGCTTTCCATAAAACAATAACATTTTGCATCTTTAAATTTCAAAACGAATAAAAAAAAAAAAAAAGGAAAAGTCAGAGCAATATTGCTAAATAAAAAGCCCTTCTAAATAATCTTCATTTGGAGTAAAATTCTCCCCCCTCCCCCCAACAAAAAAGAGAGAGAGATCCCTCTAGGAACGTAATCCAGGCTAAAACTCATTTATTTCCTCGGGGCTGGCATTTCACTGTTCCTAGTAACGCAGCCACATTGGACCAGGCATCATCCATTTGTCTTTTTTTCTTTTATTCAAAATTTCCGGGACGCGCAATTTTCCTTCGGCTGTATTATATTTATACGGACGGGCTATTGAGTTGTATAGATAACAGACCACTTCAACAAGAATCGAAAGAAAAATAGGAATAAAATGTACATATTGCCACAAAAACATTGGACCAATTCACAAATAAAACAGAGACAATTGAAGATGAGGGCATGTTTGTGGCGGCACGCTGCAAATGCTCAATGGAGATCCTCCCTGTCTTCTCTCCACAAAACTGCAGAGGGTCAAAATAGGGGAGCAAAAGAGAGGAATAGAATTGTTTGCAAGCCCCCTCAATTAGACCATTCCGCTGGTTGACTAAATCAATAGTAAAAGGATGACCGTTAAGCCAACCCCCCCACCCCCCCAAAAAAAAAAACACAAAACAAAACAAAAAGGTCTTGTTACAGAGAGCAACGCGAAAAATGTAGACAATTTAAATATAGTTCTATATTATTTAATTATAAATATTAATTATTATATCTTTAAAACATAAAAATTGTAATTACCAAGTTCATTTTTCTTTATGTAATATTTTTTTAAAAAATTATTATAAAGATAAATAAAATAAATATGAAATTAGATATAAATTAAATTTATTATATAAAAAATATTTTAATTAAAATTAATAATTATGATAAGTTTTTTCTATGTATTTTTTTTTTACGTGCTTATTGCACGTGTATTCGCAATTTTTTTTTTTTTTAAGAAAAAGAAAACCAAAAAGTGGAAAACAGAAAAATGAGAAGACGAAGGGAAAGGGGAAGGACTGCTGCTGAGACCCAACACCGTACCTTTGAGAGCGAAAGCTTCAGTACACCATTAATTGCGAACCCTTTCCCCCACCCCAAAAAGGGTCTCACTATTCCCAGCAGTCACCATCACCTGACTAACTCCATACAAACCCCACATAGATACAGATATAATACATGTCTGTGTAACTAATTATATAAATATTAACACATGTTTATGCAAACATAGGAATTGTTTGTCTCTGGTCTCTGTCTTTGCACGAACAACGATCAATGGGTAACCTCTGCTCTTGCCTGTCTCCTGAACCAGCGAAAAAGAGAAAACCCACGAAGCGTTTGCCCACTGGTGGTGGTGGTGGTGGTGGTGGCGGTGGCGGCGGTGGCGGCGGCACGCAGCAGCCAGCGGGAAGCAACCGGTGGACCCGGATCCGATCCACCCGCAAAGACAACAATAATGATTCTTTAATTAGAGAGCAGGCTTTGGCTGCCGCGATTCTCTTCAGGCAGCACCAGCAGCAGCGGAACGGGGGGTCTGGGATGTTGCCCATTGATCGTTCTGCCTCGCATAGGTATCCGACTAATAATGGGTCCAAGAAGACCCAGTTGCCTCGGAGCTCCAGTTCCAGAGCCCGCTCGCTTACTGACCCTTTGTTGCAGCCTCACCAGCTTGTTAATCAGGTTTGTGTTTGGGCTTGGTAAATTGGCAATAAAGATTGTAGCTTGGCCCGTAAATGTCGGTGGGTATGCGTGATTTTCTGGTTCCACGTTATTTTTCTTTCTGGGGTCTGGGGCTGATGACTCGGTTTTAAATGATGAGTTCTAGTTTGAACTTTTGGAAACATTGCTTTTTTGGTGTTTAATCGTGATAATAACAATTGCACGACTTTGTTTTCATACTGGATTGCTTATAATTGCTGATATTGGGAAGAGGATGAAATCCTGTTATGTTCTCTCTTATGCTTAATTCCTGGTAATTTCCGTTTTTCTTGCTATATTTCTTTCTGTTACGTATGTATCTGTAACAATTGGAGAAAAAAGGTTCTGTTTTTTTTTTACCCCTCGTGGGGTGGGGGTTTAGGGTGTTGGGGTTGGGGGATGTGGCTCTTCAGGTGATGTCTTATCATCAAATCCATTTTGTAACTTATCATTTCTGTCCAGCAGGATATCAAGCTTGATGATCTTGAGACCAACTATTTCATTCTTGTTCATGGAGGAGGCTTTGGTGCTTGGTGTTGGTACAAAACTATAGCCCTTCTAGAAGAGGGCGGCTACAGAGTTACTGCAATAGACTTAACTGGTTCTGGGATCCACTCTTTCAATACAAACAGCATTAGCAGTCTTTCTCAATATGTGAAACCACTTACCGATTTACTTGAAAAACTTGCTGATGGAGAGAAGGTGCTGTTTTTCCTCTCTGTTGTTCATTTTTGTCTCTTCATTTTGGATACTCCTGCCACATTTCTATGTCTGTTTTGACACCAAGCATCAGCTTTCAGTTTTGATTTTTTGGCTTCCTGCTTTAATTTGAGACATATATAAGCTAGTAAAAATTGTTTGTTAGAATGTAATGTTACACTTTTGAATTATTCAGGTAATCTTGGTAGGGCATGATTTTGGGGGTGCTTGCATATCGTATGCAATGGAGCTATTTCCTAATAGGATATCAAAGGCTATTTTTATTGGGGCAACAATGTTGACCAATGGACAAAGTGCTCTTGATATTTTCTCCCAGCAGGTTCGTCCCTTCTTTCAATATTCATTTCAGAAGTTATTGAGCAGAAGAATTTTATGCACTTTTTGCCACTTCTTAAATTCATCCATCATATATGGGAGTCCTTAAACATACATTTTGGTTGAATTTTATGTAATATCTGCCAAGAAACTTTCAGAATGGCAGAAGCTAACCTGAGTTTGTTTTGTTTTCATTTCTAGATTAACCAAAAATTTCTCAACCCTCTTATCCTGTTAGGATCATCTTCACACGTGCATACCAAAAAAAATAAAAAAAGAAGAAAACAGAGAGCTAAAAAACTACTTGCTTTTGGCTTGCTGCAACAATGTCTCTTCAAGAACTATTTCTGGCTGTATTAAGGCTTCTGTGTTTTTCTGTGGACACAGCTGTGTGTATTAAACACAAAACGGGTGTATTTTAAAGTTAAGTGTCTTCTTTGCCTTGGGTTTTCAATGATGTCATAAGGCCATGTAATTCAAACAAGAACTTCCTTGGAGTGAGGGGAGGACTATGATATGCACAAATGATTTCGGATATGAATGGTACTTGTATCATATGAGTCTTTTCTCTGGGGCATTTTACTAGGCAGAACTAATCTCAGCTTCTGAAATATCAGTTCATATTACTAGCAGATGACAAATTCAGATAGCATACTCAGTGTTACTTTATCCTAACACTGACAAGAATTATTGCAGGGGCATTCAAATGATTTAATGAGGCAGGCACAGTTATTTGTGTATGCTAATGGGAATAACCATCCTCCAACTGCTATTGACCTGGACAAGTCCTTAATAAGAGATTTGTTATTCAACCAAAGTCCTGCCAAGGTATGTCTGAGCTTGTGACATGTGAAGTGCTGATAAATGGTCATGCTACCATGCATGTTCACCAAGTCCATTTAATGTCACTGTAAATTTCAAATCAGCACCCTGTATTTTTGGCTTAGTAGTTTGAAGTATGAGACATGCAAAGGCAGTCACAGAAAAAGAGTTTTTGAATGGCTGCTATAGAAATAAGTTGAGGTTACAGTTCTCAAAAGCTATGATCTTTCAAAGCTTGTTATTAATTTCAATATATGAGAGACAGACACTGTCATATGCTCCAAAAATACAAGAGAGAGAGAGAGAGAGAGAGAGAGAGAGACTGTCACCTTGCTAATGCCTTTTATCCTTGGAATGTGGATAGTTAGATTGCAATAGGCTCTGCTAATTGCAAAAACAGGCTCTGTTAGTGGAATTCTCTGTTAATTGCAAAAGTGCATGATGCCTTTGGAGGGTCATGGCTGGCAATTTTGCAGGGCATCCACTTGCTGCTTTTTGAAGAGGTTAGAATTTTTTCAGGGAGATTGAGCAGGCTGAGTGAATGGAAGATATATTTGTGCTTGCTTTTAGAAGAAGAATATGTAAGAAATTTGCATAAGAATAATATTCCTGTAGTGCACTTTTCAAAGTTTGATCCTGCATCTATATGTTTACATATGTTTTTTTGTCCTTTTTCCTCATCCTTGCTGCTTCTTTTTTGTTTCTGCCGGCTCAGGATGTTGCATTAGCTTCAGTTTCAATGAGGCCAATACCTTTTGCTCCAGTTTTGGAGAGGCTTTGTCTTTCTGATGAGAAGTATGGAACTGTGAGGCGGTTTTATATAGAAACACCCGAAGATGATGCCATACCCTTAGGACTACAAGACAGCATGATAAACTCGAGCCCTCCAGAAAAAGTTTTCTTTCTGAAAGGTTCTGATCACTCACCTTTTTTCTCAAAGCCTCAAGCGCTGCACAAGTTATTGGTTGAGATCTCAAAGAACCCTTCAGCTTGAAGGTTCGGTTATGAGAAGACTTCCCAAAGTACCCTTGTGGAGCTTCATTGACACATTATAGGTTCATTGCTCGTATTGGTTTTCTGCAACTAACCATGAGGAAGGATTCTTGGTGATTATATACATGCATTTACCTTGACGCCGGAAAATTCCACTTAGTGCTTTATTTCCTGAGGATTTTAATTTAAACATCTCATGTCAGAGAAAATGAAAGATGCCTATGGCCCCTCTTGGCGGCATCTTTTTTTTGTTTTCAATCTCTTTCTTTTTGTTTACTAGAGAAATGTTCATATTTATGCCAGTCAGCTTTCATGCTGAGGAGTTTTGAGCAAAACAAAGGGGAATTAATATGTGCGAGAGAGATGGCATCATTTTCGTGGACTTGTGTTTGATTTTATTATTTGTTCCGTTGTACAGCCCTCTTTGTTTCTACCTTTTTAATTAATAATTGGCCTATTATCGGACGCCAAGATGTTGGCTTTCTAATTTTACTTTTCATTGTATTTTTGTTGGATTGCTTTCTGAAACACCAAATTCCAGGTTGGTAGCACGGTTTTTATTGCCACTGCCCGTCACTCTCACGCGAAAACAGGCTTGTAGTTCCCCCCACCTCCCCAGTTGTCCTTTTTTTTTTTTTTTTAATTAATGTGGTAATAATCAGCGCTTGGTTTGTAAGAGGTTAGAGGAAAACTAGAAAATATGCGAAGTGGAAATTTTGGAAGAGTCAAAGAGCCTAACGCGCAGGTGGCTAACCAAGATATCGTGGGTGGTCTGTACTCACTCGATTGTATTTACGAGATACTTTATGCCTATTTTATTCATTTAATGCAAAATTTTATTAAATCGTGAATTATAAAATAAATAAATAAATAACACCCAAAACAGCATAACCCCAAACGTTAAGAGTGTTTAAAGGTTTTGGACCTGAACCAGAAAATTACGTGAATTCCAACTACAATTCAAGAAATAAGCCAGCCCAGTGAAAAATTGGACTAACATTTGTTCTAGTCCTTTTCCTATTTTGCCGGAGGGGGGCTAAGAGAAACAGAACACCCTGGCCCGTGACCACGGACACACCTCGACACACACCATTCCAACAAGCGGGCCATATTGAACATTATTCGGGTCAAATTTTCTTCACTTCGCCGCCCCGAGTCCTGCCGAAAATATATAAAAACAAATTATTTTTTCCTAATTGTCGAATACATATAAAAAATACATTATATAAAATTAAAATACATGAAAATAAATCATCATCCTAGTGAAAATGTAAAATCTAACCTCATCCAACACTAGATAGGAGTAAAGTCGAAGGGTCAAACTTGTTCACACACAGAGACAAATGTCACCGTGTACCTCTGATAAAAAGCAAACCATTTTTCTTTTTAATCTTAATTAGAAACTAGCAATTGTTTCAATCCTGCTCTTGTGGCATTAGGCCTTGTGCATGAGCATCAGTGGCAGCCTCTTAGACAAAAGCTAGGTTTGTGGAGGGTATAAGAACAAATCACAATCAATACTGTGTATCAGATCCATTCTTGACAAGCAATATGTAGCCACAGCATTTAAGATTTACATTTTGTTTGCGTTGCCATGCAGCTAAATATGCCGCGCGGTGATAGCTTGACAGCAATTGAATTTGTGTTGACAATTAGTTTGACCACCAAAAGACTCTAGACATTTAGTGCGACTAATGCTTTTGTCGTGCTTCTATGTTTTACTAGGAAAACATTGCGAGTGGGATAAATACCATCCAAGCCAACAAGATGACAGAAGATGCTTCCCAGGCAATGCAATGCAATTGCTTGATGATTCGCTAAGATTTCTATTTCATTGTTCATTCGGCTCCAAGGACCACCTTTGTTTGGAGATGGGTTGGAATTCGTTTTGGGGCTGAGCTACATCTTTTATCTAGAGATACGTTGGATTTGTCTAAGAAAATTCTGATGGATGATCCCTTCCGTTGTTTAACATCCATCTCCCAAAAGGTTTTGTCAATGAATTGTACGTGTCATGCAAGTTTCCTTTTTTCTTCTCTGCAATTAAGCCTCAGATTTCGTCATTGATATTTGTCTATCAATAATTCAATATTGGTTGCGGGTCATAAATTGGGGAAATGTTTGACCTGGTGGCTAGAAGTCCAACTGAATTTTTACTTGATTGAATAAAATCTTGGGAAGATGATTTGATAATAAGGCTGTTGTTTGGGAACACTATGGACCCTTGTGGTCTCGGCCGTGCGTCCCAAGAGGTGTTTGTAGGCCATTGGGTCCAAAGGGCCGGTGGATGGGATGGGCGCTGAGTGGACCAACACTGCAACTGTGATAAGGGGATCAACACAACAACTGGGTGAGAATTCAAGGAAGATGTTTCGTAAGGTTCGCACGTGTGCTAGAACTCACTGCACATTATTTTTGAAAAAGTACTCCTTCCTACGAAGTTTAGTTTCACCAACTAAGAAGTTTTTAATTGTTAAGGAAAAGCTTGCCGCCATGTAAAATTTGATTTTCGTTGCCGACTGTTCGAATTAATATATATTTATTCAATATTTTCAAGAGTCGAAAGGGCCAACAGCAGTATCTAAGAAAGGCTGGCAAAACATTGTCTTCTGGGCATACTTTCTAGCATTCTGCACGTCTAGTGAACCTTCCAAGGGTCCTTTGCTTTTTTGCTTTGTCTTCCGCGGGGAGAGAATTCTAGCTCCATTTCATTATTTAAGAGGGCTGTTGCAACTGTCAGAAACCGTTGGTCATTTCTTGCTCCTTTTGGTTTTCTCCTGATAGTTGCCTCCTGACCAGAGCAGTGTAGATGCCATCCTTGCTTAGAAGTTCTTCATGGGTACCACTTTCAGCCATCTGACCATCAGATATGACCGCAACAGTGTCTGCACTTTTGACAGTTGAAAGCCTGTGTGCTATAACTAGAACTGTCCTGCCCCTCATGAGAGAATCCATGGCATCCTATGCATCGCATGTGAATTTGTTAGTGATAATGTTGAAGTGGGGAAAAAAGAATCTCAATACATAGGCCAATAATGGTCAAGCCAACATCCTGTCATTGGAATTTGGATTAAAGAATAATAAATCCATAAGATAAAATGCCAATCACACCTGAACAAGGTATTCACTCTCTGCATCCAGAGCACTCGTGGCTTCATCCAAGAGCAAAACTCTTGGATTCATCAATAGTGCTCTCGCAATTGCCACCCTCTGCTTCTGGCCTCCCGACAGTCTCAGTCCACGTTCGCCAACAACCGTTTGATACTTTTCAGGAAATTTATCTATGAAGTCATGTGCATTAGACATTTTCTGCAATATCATCCTCTATTAGCACAAACATAGACTGTAAAAACAAAAGTTTGAATGGATAGCTTTGTAGAAAAGCAAAAGATAAAGGATGCCAGAAGACATACAGCTACAGCTTCTATATCTGCAGAACTAGCTTTGCCATTGAACCCATAGGCAATGTTTTCTTCTAGTGAGCAATTGAAAAGAACCGGCTCCTGGCTCACTATACTGACCTATATGTTGCAAAACAGAGGATCTCATGAAGGAGAATAAGTAAGCTCATTTGTATTATGTCTCCTGCAACAGACGCAATGCCATAATTGTTTTTTATAAAGCTGGCATAAAATTTGCCACAATAGTCTGACAAAACACAGTATCATGGTTAAATATAAAGAAGTATAAGATTCTAAGTACCTTTTTATGTAGATATTCGTGAGATATTTCAACAATTGGAATGCCATTTAGCAAAATCTTTCCCTTGAGAGGGTCATAGAATCTCTCGATTAAATTTGCTATTGTGGTCTGCAACAAAACAGGCAAATACAAGATAACTACACAGAATGTAAGACAGAGAATGAGTCAATTTCGCTCCAGTGCATACTCTAATGGCAACATGATGTCAAGCTATTGACCAGACATGACAATGCGGAGATGATGGACCAAAAAAATGGAGTCAAAGAAAGTTAATGAAAGCAATGCTACCTTGCCACCACCACTTGGTCCAACAAGGGCAACCTTTGAGCCTGGCCTCAGCTTCAAAGTGATACCCTGCAGTATAAACAAAAAGGTCATTACATTAGAAAGTGCTGGACTTCCTGGATATTTTCTGTTCCAGTGCTGTAATCCACTAGATTTGTAGGCAATGGAGCAGAGTGAAACTCTCTTTTTCAGATCTTTTGTTTTGGTGCTTTCAACTTGCCATTCAAAGTTTTTATACTCTCGTCTACCACAACAAAAGAAACAGGCATACATGAACACACAAAGGAGCCAAATTATTTAGGCTGATTTAAACTTTTAGTTGATGGAAAAACGAAAGCAATTCAACAGAGGACAGTATTTCTCCTATGCTTATAGTACATTTTTAGGGCAATTAGGAGAAATATTACCTTGAGTACCATATGACTTGGGCGAGAAGGATAAGCAAACCAGACGTCATCCAATTCCACATCTCCATCTGGATCACTGTTAAAGATGTCACTGAAGATACAATATTGAATTCATTGAAGAATACAGCATGATTTGGCCTGGATTTTATTTTTAAAACGTCAATTAAGCCCCATTCATGCATTCTTTCAAATAATACAAGCATATGAGACTATTAAAGTGTTCCAAAACTTATGACAGTCAATTCTGTGGAGTACAATTCATGGTCAAACAGATTCTTGTGATTAGTTTTTTTCCCCTAAGAAAATAAATTACTAACCCTATAGGGCACTTATCCCCAGATCTTGGCATATTTGAGACCCGATCCAGCAACTGAAACACTCTCCTACTTGCTCCAGCCGCTTTCATTGCAGTTGTGTACAATCCTGACAAAGAAGATACTGAGGAACCAACTGCAGGCAGAAACATTGGCTTACATCAGTACACATTAAATTATGAAGCTTTCAAATTGCATCAAGCCATTCATTGGCTGCTTGGCCCTGACAGCAAGCTAACTTAAGCTCCCAGTATTGATTCCCAATAAACTATAAGTTATTGCCATAATAAACAGAAACACAGTAGGGTTATGTGCAACTAGCTTATGACTAACTGAACAGTGTCCTATAGATTTTGCAAATGTATGAAATAATTAATTTTTTCCAATTATATCTACATAGCCTGTTGTATTTTGGCAAATTTCTCTACCAAAGGGATGCTAGATGAAACTTTTCTGGAAGTCTTCAAACATATTTTCTTGTTCCCAGTGAAAGTGAAAACCTATACAACTTGCAGAAGCAAATGAAGAGGAGAGTACCTGTGAGGCTGTAGAGGATGAAGGATGTAAGAGCGCCTGCAGTCATGGAGCCTATTATTGTCAAGTAAGCTCCATAAACTACTACAATGATCACAGACAAAGTGGATGCTGCATTTAGTCCTCCAAAAAATAAACCAACCAATCTCTGCATTAGCAACAGAGCACAACCTCAGAAACCTCACTATTTTTGAATTCCTAGCATCCAGAATATATAAAGGGAAAAAGGGAGACCCACAGCTTGTCTGAGCCCTAGCCTTAGCGTCTCATTGACCTTTTCTGAATAATTGGAAATTGCATAACTTTCTTGTGCAAAAGACCTTACTGTGCGAATAGCTCCAAAAGATTCCTAAATAGCATTTATAATCAACAAAAAACTGTCATCAAAAGAGCTTAGGTATGTTAGCTGATTTCCTACTAGTCTAGTGACATCTTGTGCAGTAGGGAAAACTTGATAAAGAAAATAGAAAATAATCCAGAATTACATTCCATTTTTAGATTACATCTTAAATCCAAAAGCCTAGAATGGAAAAATAATCAGTTTCAGGGCGCTTGGGTGAAGGCATGTGGTCACACACCACGTCATTAAATGTCCTGGTGTACCAACAAGGTTGACAGAACATGGACAAACACAATTATTGAGACCACATCAAACAATTACATGTATGAGGAGATGCAGATCAATCTACTCTTGCCTATTGTGAACCCTGGATCCTCGTAACAAACCTAAAGTCCAACTTTCACTTTGCAGTATCAAGCTTCAACATTTTCAGTATATCTTAGAAAATTTATAATCTTTTCCATCAACCTTAACAATAAAAATTCAGAAGGTTTATAATCTTGGATCAAATGTGAAACAATTGTATGACTTTCAGCTCCACAAATATGGAATGGGCAAATTTCATAGATTAAAGTTTATAGATGATTGAATCACTAATTTTCACAAACCTCAGCTATTGAAGCAGCCACTGCTGCAGCAGCTTGGGTTGCATGTGAAAGGTCACGAAGATAGCGCCCAAATTCTCTTACAGCAACTGAGATGATAGGCACTACAGCCAAAGCTAACACTAGAAGGAACAAAGCATGCATTAAGCAGGCATACCCCTGCAACTTTACAAGAAATATCACTGAAATAAATTAAAAAAAAAATTCTAATAAGTCATCTCAAACAGATTACTTACATGTTAACTTCCAAGATGAAGAAAACATGAAGGCAACACCAATTAATGCAGTGGTTAAATTACGGAGTGCCTCAGAAAGATTTGTTGTAGCAGCATTTTTTATGACCTGTGTGTCTTCGGACAGCCTACTAAGCAGTTCCCCTGTTCGAGTAACATCAAAGAAGGCTATTTCCTGTTGAAAAATTGTAACACACCATGATAAAATGTATCAAGCCAAACAGAACTCTAGCAATAACAAAGAAAGTAATATTTACAAAATCCTAAGCAATCAAGAAGATAGCATGTATCCAATTCAATAACTACGGGGCCTTACCTGATTAATAAGGTGGCTGAATAAGTTATTTCTCAATCGAGCAACAACCCTTTCACTGGCAGATGCAAATAACCATGCTCGAAGTGCAGTGCAGAGAGATCTAGAAAAAATGAAGACCAAATTTATGGTTAGCACCCACTTCACGGAATGTAAATGCCGAAGCAAAAACAAACTGGGCATGCACAAATGATACTGTCTCTGTTGCAGAAACGCTGGCTATGAAGCTGTGAAGCCTGTTTCTAAAAAAATAAAAAAAATGTCCACAATACATTTATCATGGGACTAATATAATGAGGGCAAAATATTTACTTTTTCTTTTATTGGGGAGGGAGGTGCATGAAAATTATTCTGAGTGGGGGATACAAATTAGAAAAAGAAAGACAATCTCATATGCTAAGAGGAAAAAAAAAAAGCATGAATTTCCAACAGAAAATCCTAGTTTGAAGCATCAGCACTATGCTTTGTGGATAATGGTAAGAAATTGAAAAGAAAAAACAAAAATTTTGTCAGATATTGGCACCAAAGGAAGAATCTTGATTGAGACACTGATGAATTCAGGCGTTATAGGTAGCAGGAATGACAAGTCTACATGATATGCACTCTCTCATTTTCCAAAGTAGTGTGGGAAATTAGAAACTTACAGTAGTAAAACATCTATAAGGCTAAAAAGGGCTATAAAATATACATATTGGGCAATGGCCATAAAGCTTGGTCTTACCCAACTACAACTACCAGCACAATAGCTAGAATGGTGTTCTTGACTGCATCCAAGGCCTCTGCTTGCTCCGCAGGAGTCCTTATATCTCTTGATACAATGTCTATTATCATTCCACCAAACTTTGGCTGCAATATAAGAACCCTTGAGTTGTTAAACATAAGAGATCAGTTGCACATTGGAACCTACTTAATTTATGGCTTCAAAATCTAAAAACACAAAGATAAAGTGAATGGTTAACAAGAGGGAAAGCAATATACAATCAGAATACTTGATGTGGAAGCTATCAACAGTGCAATGGTGCCAACTACTAGCTTCCCAGCATCAGGTTTTGCCTGCAAAGTGAGTTCTAATTATATACTAAATCCTTCTTATTATGATTCCAGAGTCAGACATAAAAGAAATTCTTGACTTACAAGTGAAAAAACTCGCCCGAATCCAACATTTGCTGCCTGAATTTGCAAAGCAACATCAATTAGCCTCCAAAAGGGGCTCCAAATTGCAGACAAGACCAGATGGAGGAGAAAACAAAGTGAATAACAATCACCTCTACTCCATCTCCAAGCTCAAGGTCAGCAGTGGGCCCATCAGTTGACTGGGGTTCATTTTCTTTTCTGCGTGCCTACGTACCATTAAGTCACATATCAACTACAGCTTTGTTCAGGGCATAATACCATGAGCTTTTGTACTTCTCTGCAGATTTAATATCGCAGTGTTTCATACGCAACGACCAGTTGGCTAGAAGTCATGGTGGTTGGGATTCCATTTTGGAGACGCAACAAAACCCAAGGAATGTTCAAAACGAAGGGGAACTGCCACTTTTTGATAAAAAATAAATTACACAATTGTAGCAGCATACAAAAAGGAAGACTATCCTTAACCCGAATCGAAGTGCCAACCACCATATAAAGTGAAGAGGTTCATCGACGAATAACCATAAACAGGAAGTCAAGATTCAGACTTCCAAAATTTCAGGCGAAAGATTTTCCTCTGCAAGTAGCAACCAAAGCCTCCCCACCTTGTCCTCTTAATAAGCAAACCTCCCGTCTTGATGCCCAAGAATCCAGACCAAATAAGGGTAATGCAATACTATGCTCAGTTATTGCTCGTAAGGAACAATTTTAACAAATACCCAGAAAACGTTGAAACCAATGACTGTACAAGAACAGTATTAAATTAAAGAAAACATGGGTCTCAAAAAAGATGATCTCTTGCCTTTTTATATTTGATGGGTAAAAAAATTTTAAAGCCACAGCCACAGTTACAACAATACATGCATATCCTTTTAAAATGGAACGAGGACAGACGTTAAAGAAAGACCAAACCTCTTTTGTCAGAAGAGAGACTCTCTCACTTCCTGCAGATGAAATGGACTTTGAAGTCCAATCCAAGTGCTGTTTCTTGCCCATCAACACACCTGAACCCTCTGCTTCGCGGAAAATGGAGATTTTGTGGTTGTTCTTGTGGCTGCTGTTAGCCCGTTAGTTTCTTGCTACAAGCCGTTGACGAAGTACAAGGACCCTACCGGTGTCACCTATCCAACTCTTTAAAACCATTTGTTGTTGACGAGGAAAATGTTGTCAGTCGTGTGTGAAGGGTACATTGGATTTTTCGTTAGGCTTCCATGTCTGCCCCCCCGGAAATTAAAAATTTTTTAAGATGCAATCAGACACTACTACGAGCTCTCTTCAACAATATATATATATATATATATTTTTTAAAAAAATATATATTAAAAAAAAATAAACAAGTGTAAAATATTCACATCCAAGATGAAAATTTTCAGAAAATTGTTCACAGGTTAATATTTTTCTAGTTGAAACTTGAACCCCATGAATTGAATTCCACCAACAAAATAAATTTCCCAGTTACAAAGAAAACTTGCTGGCCAAACAAAAAAAATAATTAATAATTAAGGATGTCAAGAGGAGTGAGAGACGAGACGTACCAGATGATTAATGTTAAAATTTTATTTTATTTTATTTTGTGATACTTTTGAATCTAAATATTTCAGCATATTAATGAACTTTATATCAACGGTAGTGCTACTGTCATCTCTAGATTAAGGTTCTCCGTCATCACCGGGTGGTAGACTGATAGTATTTTTCTTTATATTGACTTATATTCAAATTTCTTTTATTATCATCTGTTTCAAGAAATTAAGAATTTACGTTAAAAAATAAAATAATAAATTTTAAATTTAAAATGATAATTAAACTTTAAAATTTTAATAATATTTGAATGATAATTTTATTATAAAAATAATTAAATAAATATAATAAATAATTAAAAAATATTGATAATATCTATAAATATAAAAATTAATCTATATATATATATATTTGAAACCTAATCATATCATTTTTATTTAATCATTTTTTTGGTTAACTCGTACTGAAACTGGAATTTTAAATTTTTATCTTAAATACAATTCAAATATCATTATACTAAAATTTATTAATATATTTGCCCCTTTTTTTTTTTGAGTCTATCATTTCTGTTAACAGGGACCTAATCATTTTTTATTGGTTTTTTCTTTACCAAAAACTCATCTGCATGCTATAGCTCCTTTAAATTTTTATACAATTACCACCACTTCACCGAATCTATCACTTTATTTCATTACCAATTACCCTGAAATAAATTTGACAAAACCATTCTTAAAATCTTCTCTTACGACTACTTTTGCTTAACCTACTGTTAAACTTTAATTATCAACATTTATTATTATTTTTTTTTTTTACACAAATCGTGATTGGGGTTAGAACTAGTTTGAAACTTGTCAAAAGGCTTTTGATAATTCGAAAACGACCATATAACTACATCAAAATGGTGTCTTTTCCTTTCAGTTTCTTATCCATTTTTCCCTTTTTCTTTTGAATTTCAGTAAATTGAAGATGACTGGTAATGGTTTTGTCAAACAAAACTCATGGACTCTTGCATCAAATTTCAGTCTTTCCACAGAGATTAAAAATAATTAATATCTACTGATTCATGAACGGTTAACATAAAGTGATGTATGGGATTGAGAAGGAAAGGTTTAGAAAAGACCCCCAAAAGAAAAAACTTATCAGAGAATGTTTATCTTTTTGTCTTGACCCCAAGCAAAAATCACGAGACATTTGGATTTCTTGAAGTGATGATGATGGGTAAATTGGGCTCAAATGGTTTATGATCGTTAGTAAATCTCACACGGTTGGTTGGGAGGAAACAACAAAAGGCAAATGGGAAGAAAAAGAAACTCGGGAGTTGGGTGGGATACTGGGCCTGTCACTGCCCGACACATTCATGGATTCCCGATCCCATACAATCAAAAAACTAGCCTATGTATCGATTCAGCCCAAGCTCAATAAGATTTAACAGCATTTTTCTTTTTCTTCTTCTTCTTTTTTTGTTTTTTTTTTTTTTTTAAGAGGCATGAGAGAAATCAATCACTCGTAAGAGGCATATCTAGATGTTATTGTTATCCAGCTTGAAAGCTTGACCCAAATAAGCGAAAAGGAGAGAAAAATGGAAAAAGAGAAAGCAATGTCATCATCATCTACATAGCATAAAGCTAAAGTTGATTGATTTCTCCTTTCTTATTATTATTATTTTTATATATAAATTTTCAAAAAGGACAAAAGAAATGTATGGACAGCTCAAAAAGGGGAAAAAAAAAAAAAAGAAGGGAAAAAGGACATAACAGTGCAGACAAATTAAAGTCATGACCACCTGACATGATCGATACTTAAGTTTACAACCAATATGCAGTAAAAAAAATAATTAAAAAAAAAATTAAGTAAAACTTTTATTTTTAGCATTATTTGAAAAAAGGAATTTCGCCACTTACTCTAGCTAGCTGCATATTACACCGCCTACTAATTAAATCCCCTGCTTAATTAGGGTGGCATTCGTTCAATAATGGCGTTCTCATTCAACTCTTTCGACCATAAAAACGTCAAAATCATTTCCAACCTTTTCTCCATCTCCCTCTAATTATAATGATATATGGGCTTCAATTCTAAAGTACCAAGACAACTTTATTAAAAAAAAAAAGCGTATATACATATATATAGCTGACGTGAAACACATGCATGTATGGGCACTTACGTCATTTCACTATTAACATTCTGCATGATTGCATTATTATAGAATCCCACTTGTTAAAGCGCATCAAATCTTTATTCCATCGCCACTTTTAACTCTACTTATATATGGGGCGTTGGCGTGTGTGGGCGTATATTTGAACTGAAAAAGAAAATGGGCGTTCAAGACAGGAAGACAGAATACCATATTGCGTTCTTTGTGCTGGTAATTGTGCTTCTCATCAACACAACTTGTTATGGAGGATCTGCATTTGATCTGATGAAGGGCAACACCAGCATCACTAGCTTCCACTGCAATGGCGGCCACCTCGCCGAGGATGAGGAGTGCCTGAATATTGGGGGCGACCTGGAGTCCTCGGAGCTGATGTTGCCGATGGATTCCCACAGCCAGAGGGGCCGAAGTCTCAAGAAAGCTCCACCGGGCATAGTCCTGGCGGGATTCACACAAAATCCCACGACGACTGCACCAGATTGTCCCCCGGGTACATCAGCCACGGCTTGCCTGGAGCAAAACCCATGCACTGGCATCTTTAATTGCTATCACTAATCGTTGGTTATTCTCTGTTTTATTCCGCGTTTATGTTGATTGCGTCTTGTGTTTGCAGAGCGCTCCCGCCTAGATCCGTTCAAGAGAAAACCCAAAAAAAAAAAAAAAACATATCCGTTGTCCTTCAATTCTCTCAATTTGGTCATGTCATTTCAACCTTTTGCAAGTGTACTGTTTTGCTCTCGCACCAGTGTTGTTACTATCAGAAAAAAATTGTGTGAAATTCCAAAAAGTCATGTTGACTTCTGCTTTTACAATTACTTTTGCACGACATGACATCGTGCGGTTCTCACAACAGCAACTTCAACACTTTCCCTTCTTGGATCACACTATCCACCCATTGAGCAATCAATGTACCTCAGAGAAGATCTGCCATGGACTGTTTTGATTATCTACTAATGCATATGTGCATTCATAGTGTCCATCTAATCAACCTACAAAAGTACGAGAAATCGAACTTTCTCAAGTTGGATGTTATACTTCCAGTGGCACATGTTGGATGTTTCTGAAAAGGGAGCACATGAGTAAGAATAAGTCATATTCTTTGGCATGCGGAGATCCACACCAACATTAATGCAATTGTAGTTAAATTGATTCGGCGAGATTTTGGGTTCATTGTCCTTTTGCTCTGTGTCTGAGCGTTTGTCTCATAAATAAATAAGCAAGAGAAGAGGGTTTAGATTTTCATAGAAAATCAGAGTTACTGGGGAAAAAAATTATTTGTAGATTTTAATCCACACCAACATGAAGGTTAAAAATTTAATTTTTTTTTATTATTATTTTTAGTAGAAATAGATAATAATAATAATAATAATAATAATAAAAGTAAACGAAATGAAATTCTATCCTGTCAGCACTGGATAAAATTAATTGACGGAAAATTAAAATACTAAGAAAGATGAAAAAAAAACATTAAAAAAATCAAATGAATTGAAGAACCTTTTTATTCTTGAAATAAATAAGAATTTATTTGAAATTCAATCAAGAGTGTTTAAAGAAAAAATATTCCAGGGAAGTAAACCCCAAAAAAGGAATTTAATCAGCAAAAAGAAAAGAAGATTGAAAAAAAAAAAAAAAAAAAGAAATGAAAGAAAAGAAAGAAAAGGGTAATTCAAGATGTATGAGTCATGGGACAAGGGAGAGCATATGCAAGATAGAGACTTTAATTTTCCCCGTCTTCCTTTCTCTCGTTCTCTCTCTCTGTACACATTTGAGAAGATTGGGATTATGGAACGGAAAGCTGCAAACAATGGAAGTTGTAAAGCTTAAAAATTGTTACCGTCACTTTAGAGTTAAAAAGTTGACCTGGTCCGAGTGAATCGGGTATGGGTCACCCGGTCGAGAAAAACCCGGCCAAGTCAGCCAAGTTTTCCCTATTTGCAAGTCCATCTGAGTTTTTATCCAGTGACCGATTCGTCAGGCCACCAGTTTGACCTACTGGACCGGGCAAGATTTAATAACTATGATAGAATCATGCAAGAACCAGAAAATCGAAAAAGAATCCTGAATGGGTCTATCTTATTCCCCCACACACTCCACTCCCCCAAAAAAAAAGTAAAAAACAACATCACAGCCTGCTAGCTTATCAAGTTGGGGGCGTTCTTTATAAAGTTTAAAGTACGAACCGGACAGTGTAATTATTTTGATTGGTTTCAGAAAAAGTAAAGGCAAGGTAACAGTGCAGAGCACAAAATGAAGAAGGCAACCACCGATGCCTGCAAGAATCTATTCCAGAGACGAAGTGACCAGAATAAAAAAAGGGCAGAGATTCTGCTTCAGATATCTCAGAGAGAGAGAGAGAGAGAGAGAGAGAGAGAGAGAGAGAGGAATGCAATTGATCACAAAAAGAAAGGAAATTACCGCAAATTAGCTTTGATGGATGCCTTGCATCGTGACTAAGAAGAAATCCCTTCTTCACTTTGACTGAGGAAGATGTTTTCCATTTTTTTTTTCTTCACATCAGAAGAGGAGCAGGGTAGAGGCGGCAATTTCTTATTTTCTTCTAATATTTCATTTCCATTGCTCTAGCACAACCAACAGAAAAAAAAATAATATTTTCTTCTAATATTTCATTTCCATTGCTCCGGCACAACCCAAAAAAAAAGATAAAAATCATATACTCTTCTAATATTTCATTTCCATTCCTCTGGCACAACCCAAAAAAAATAAAAAACATCACGGATATATTAATTATTGCACTGATAAATCAAAATTAATACATGAAAAAACCTTCAAATCGTTCCATTTTAGTATTACCGAGTCTAAACCTCCACATCAAACACCACCCGTTGACACTGCACCACAAACACACGATCTTATTGACTTTGTGAATGACTTTGACAAAGTCAACCTGCATCTTAGACCTAAGCCCTAAACTCGAGTCAAATCATTACAAGTTAAGAGATTTTGTGTAATACGTCCATTGGCTTGGGAAAGTGCCAATGGTCCCAGTACCTTAAATTTTGGTTCAATCCAGGCACTACCCTACAAGTTGAACCTGTCCAACATAATTCCAACCTTCACTGGATAACCACCAGCCAATCTCTGCCATCGATCCCACGGCCAAGTTAGGAAGCATCTCCAATCAAAGCCGGAATCAGATACATAAGGTCAAAGAGTAAGATCATTCGGAGACAAATCTTGCAAACTAATACTACTAATTAAACATGTTTCAGTTCAGCAATTTTTCCATGAAAAAGAAGCAATAAAAAAAGATGAACTCCACGAGAATACACTCGACACACTTCGACAGAGACATTGCAATATCCTTAACAGATGCAATATTCACAAGATCATGTCGACACATTCTAAGAACAGATTTTATGAAAGTTCTTGGCTAATCAGACACAGTCGAGCCTTGTTCAGTTGCTTTTGGGTCTTCCCTCAGACAGTTGGCCGGTACCTGCACATAACCAGCAAAGTTGGCATCAGGAAATCAAAATCAAGACATCCTCCAGCAACAAACAATATAAAGCAGAACATTCCCAAGCTTTTATCAGGCATTTTGGAACAAAGAGGGATCCTGCAAACAGCCAGGACAAAGGATTGTCCTGTCCACCTCATAGACTTGAAAACAAAGATGGGAAATTTTAACCACATCCTGGAAAACTACTTTATCTGATTAGTAGTTACTTCTGTCCCCCTACAAAACATTCATGCAATACTCTCTTGCTTCTTCATTTTCTTGTAAGAGCTTAAAGATGCAAAATAGGATATGCAGCCTCCCAATTTAGTTGCACACGTAAGTCTGACCTCCAGTAAGGGAAGAAAGAAGCAATCCAGCTTACTGATCACCCTTCTGTACACAACCACACGATTGACTTGTGAATTGCACAATTTAACATTGAACACTGTCCTGTGAAACATAGACACTTCTAACAGGTATGCAAGTCAATGTCAAACAACATGCTGGACACAGTCCTTGCTGAGACATGTGCTGACATGTCAAAATATGCCCCACAAAAGTATAAAACTAAAATATCACAGACATCAGTGGGCCAATACATCTGTTTGTGTCAAACACAAATCAGACGCATAAAATTAATTTCATTTTTTTTTTAATAACTTGCACAATATTTTTTTAAACCATGAGAACCATAATGAGATAATAACAAAAACAATACTACTACTACTCATTTTATTTATTAAATATCATTGAGAATAAGAAAATGAAACAAATGTACCAAAAACAGAAATTAAAACCAAGTTTTCCATTTGTAGGTAATAAAAAAAATTTATTAAATTCTGTGTATCAAAAGATACTGAGCTAATTGAACATAAATTAATATCTTTCTTTATATATCTATGTATGAGTATGTAGCCTACTCTATATATATATGTATATATATTCAGACACATGTCAACTGTCTCTGCTTTACCTGTGCCCCAATATTAAATTTTTGTCTTGCCATCAATTGTATGAGTTAGACTCGCGGCCTTCACCCTACCCCGTCTTAAGTTAGTCCTAAACCTTTGCTACTTGAATTAAAGATCAGGAGACATAAAAGCATTTCAAACCTTCATACTTTTAACAACCTTAAGCCATTTAAAGAAACAGTGATCGGCCCCAGAATAATACTATGAGCCATATTCAGCACTTGGACAGACAGCAATACCAGCAATAACATTGGCATCACACAATAACTACCCAGAATAAAATTGTCAACTAGTGTCATGTCGCTGCTTTCTGGTGGCAGCAAGAAACTCAACTCAAGAAATAGATTTAAGCAATATTTTTAACTTATCTCATGGCTTGCTTTTCTGTGTTGTGCACACACAGGAATTGCTGCTGACTTCTAAAGATTGACAAAATGCATTTCCCCAGGATGCAGCAACTAAAGGACCAATATAAGGTAGTAACCCATGCCAATCAAATCATACCTTGCATTGGAGTTTCATTATTGTTGACCTAAGCAGTGAATCTCCGACTATTAATCTCAACCTTTTGACAAAATTTTCCCGGCTTATCTTCTTGGCCTGGAAAAATATTCAACAAGAAGTAATCTAAATGCGGTAGAGAATATTTCAATCACAACAGAAGCTACAGAATGAATTATTCCTTCAACATACCCTAAAAAGTCCATAGTGGTAAGTAACAAGTGCCATATCTTTACGAGGAACTTTATTTGAGATTGCGGCAAATAACATGGGGAAAGGCATCCAAGGAGATCTAGGAGTCTTTGTACTGCTTGGACTTAGAGTTGGGGCTTTTCCCAGAGACACCCCAGATCCTGAAGCTGCTTGCCTTTCACTCAGCTATAACAATGTTAATTGTCAAACAATTATAAATCATTTACTAAAATGATAGGAAGTGCCAAAAACTCCATACAAAACTTGTTAATGGCATGGAACAAGCAATCTCATTAATGAAGTCATTAATGACTTGCCACATATGATGTACACTAGCTTAAACATATCATGTACACTGGCTTAAACAACTGAAATGCAAAGGAACCTGTGACCAACTTTAAATGGTTCAGAGTTATGACACCAATCATTTCTTCAAGGTGTTACGAAATGTTGAAAGCCACCATCTTAGAATCCCTTCCAGTCACATTTTGTCATCCAAAATATAGCACTCATGTAGGCCAGACCGTGAAAGAAACAGAGAAGACTAGACACACAAAGCTCCAGTCTCATCCAGATTATAATCCAAAATTAACAGTTTAACTGTTTGACTTTCACTGATAGATGCTTCTAGTATATCAACAGTCAACATAATGCCACAAAAATAACTAAAGCCTTTACCATTAACAAACCTAACATCAATAAATGGGCAATAAATTCTTCCTGTTAGGACAATCCACCAAGTGCATAGCACAACAAGTTGCAACTATGCCCTTTTATTTCCCATATAACAAATCTTTCCTTTATTCATAAATTTCTAAGTCACAACTCATGAACCATGCAAATTGAAACCTCAAAACATTGTGCAAAACCAAGCTTCACATGCTCTACTCATCCCAGAAATGCAAAAACATTTATCTCCCTGAACAGAAAAAACAAAATGCTAGAAAATGAGCAACATAGGAATAAAGAGAAGCCCAAAGAAAGTAGACAGAGAGGAGGAGGAATGCAAGCTGGACAGCAACAATGATTCCATGCAGTTGAAGAAAGAAGATCTCAGCTTAAATAACACAAATGGGCTCTTACTGGATACTAGCATGTAGAATTAACTATGATAGACTTATAGAGTCTAACAAAGAAAATCCAGCTTAATGGAGGATTTCAGATTGTAAATCATGAGCAATACTAGTAATAACAACAAGCTGAGTGATTACAGATGTGAAGTGTGATCAATTATAGATAAGTGAAGAGACACCAAAACGTATCACAACCAATGTACTTACCATATCAGTTGAAGAGGACTCGACTGGCAGATTAAGGTCTACTGGCAAGTTCAGATCTACAGAAACTGATGCCTGAGAACAAAAACTGATGCCTGAAACAGAAGAGTCACTCTCACCTCCAACTGCAAACCCTGTCAAAAAGAACATAGAATGGTACCATTCTAGCACTCAGAACACTGCAGAAAGAAAACCTATGACGAGCAAGCAGTATCTGCAGGAGAGACAGCTGACTGATTCAGTGGATGGACCGATTGCTGGCAATTGATCTCTTGGATATGATTGACCCGACAAAACCAGAGGCATGCACATCATAAGGTTTTTCAAAAGCAAAGACCTCTAAACTTTCAGCACCAAGGAGAAGTAGGGCATAAATTGAGAGATGATATTGAACATAAGGTGGCAATGATCCTTCCAACAACCACTGAATGAGTAACTTGCATAAATTGTACTTGATGTACAATTTTTTAGTTCAATGTTAGGAATAATGCATTGATAGTATGCATGAGTATTCAATTCATATTCACCCAGCTATTGAAAAACCTAGAAGGAGTAGCATATCACCTGCAGCATTAGAAGAAACCTTGAAGCTAACAACAAACTCAGGATATATGTGGGTGTTCACATTCATATTCCAAATTATATACTCTCTTGGATTTTGAAGATTATCCACTGCAGTATCAAAATTCTCACTGCTGGGATGGCACTGTTGGGCTTCAGACTGCAGAAGTTCTGTATTCCCCAGTATCACACGACACAATATCATGTGTCGTGCTCCATTTTCGTCAACATCACAAAAATTTGCACTGAAAAGAAAACTAAAAGTTGAAATTTCTAATTTTTTCAAATAGAATATAAATATACTGAAAAATACAGGATCAAGCTCTTTTAAACAGCTAAATAAACACGGTGAAGTACCAGTAATTACATGTGGTGAACTAATACTAAAAATGAGAAACAAAGGCAGTTAGTAAAGTAGATGATTTGTAGAAACATCTTCCCAGAACAACAGTAACTTGCAAGTATTTGAAAAACACATCTCAATAACTGGAGTGTTCCAATCAAAACCCTTTGACACAAGTAAGGATATATAGCAAGAAAACTCTATGTATGCTCATAAATATCACATATCAGAAATATGCCAGCAAAATTGCAGCTGCATCATGTTGAAAATTTACACCCTATTGATGTCTAATAAGTTGATCCTGTCATTGGCAAGCTAAAAGTAAACCCCTCCAAGTGTTTACAAGGTTACAACCATCTTCACAACTGAAGAAGAAACAACACCATCCTTAAGTTGGCCTCTTACAGGGCTATTCAAACTATAATCAACTTCCTTCTTCCATGACAACAAAGGCACATCGAGCAACTAAAATGATGTGACATTGAATTCTCACAGTCTGACATAGAAAATCATAGAATCTATTTTAGCTTTTTGAGAACTAAAAACAATAATAATGGTGAATGTTTCCATGAGCACAACTAACATCTCAACTAGAGTGGTTTCATATCATTTACCACTGGCACATGAGCTACCTAGCAGAATAGATCACCATCCATATTTATCAGGATTCCAATTAGGGAAAGACAGAAATTTCTACAGTACTGATATAATAAAAAAAAGAAAACTCTACTACCTGGTGTAACAGCAGTTTGCTGGAGACAGACGAACACCAGTGTTGGACTTAGCTGCATATGGTCCACAATGACCAAGACCATACTGCATGATTGTAGACAGTGCATCCCTGGGAGCAGCAAGCCAGGCACAACGGACATTTGCATCCCCACGATAAATCCCGGTCAATTCAATCTGCTTCTCAAAAAGCTTCAAGCGAGCTTCCCGGGAATCACTAGAACAACGGTAGACATCAATTATGTCTACACCACCCTGAATACTCATACCCAGGAGAAACATCTTCTGGACAATATCTGGATCCAACTCTTCCTCCACAACAGCATCATCGTCACTTTGCACTGCAGAGTCCTCAATTTCTACAGCACCAAGAGAATTCTGAGAAAGTTGAATCTGCTTGGACTGATCTGCACCTTTTAGGTCAAGCTCAATATGCACTTTAATCTCATGCGGCCCATTAGGCAACCCTTCACAAAAATTTGGGTAGCTCTTATCTTGTTCATTGTCTTCATCATCGTCATAGTCATCATCATCATCATCATCATCCTCAACAGTAAAAATTTCCGGAAAGAAGCAGTTGCCTGCCTCATCAATCCAAGCAATCGGCTTCTGCAAGCCAGTCTCCAAATCAACCCGAAGCATGTGCAAAAAATCCAACAAATAGCGATGACCATCAAATTCAACCTCAAGAACGGCGCCCTTCTTCACCTGAAATTCATTCTTAACTAAATCCAAAACACTCTCAGGAAAATCAACCCATTCACCGTTATTATAGAACATAAAACGCTGCGGCACCTTCGTTTTCACAAAAATTGAATATGACCGGAGCCGAGAACGATTACCAGAGTACATACGCTTACCTCGGCCACCGTCAAGTCTTCTTCGCTTCCCTCCTAGATCAACAACGGCGGTCAACAAAGACGGATCCACGGAAGAGGGCGACCACTCTGGTGACACCAGATCAGAGGCTCCTCCACCAAGATAGGCTTCTAGATAGCGGGCCAAAGCTCGCTTCCTCTTCAAGCCAGACATGCTTAAAACCTTTGGGATCTTGGATTCCATAGAGTAAATCCCTACCCGATATGCTCCAAATTGTCTGAATCGGATGCAAAAGGGATGGAACTGCACTCACTCTAGGAGGTTCCCGACGCCGCCGGCATGGCAAACCCTTGCTTGCGATGCTGCTTTGCCAAACTTTTGTGCCTTTATTATTTTTTTATTTGTGTTTCGCTTTTTTATTTTATTTTTTTTAATCATTACTTTTTTGAATGTTTTATATATATATATATATATATATTAAAAAAAGTTATCAGATTTTATTGTAATATTTTTTAAAATTAAAAAAAAATAAAAATTAAATATTAATTAATTTAATATGTTATATTAAAAATAATTAGATAAATATAATTTAATTTATATATTTTTTTAATTAATTTTAATATATATTATTTTAAAATAAATTTTTTAATTTATTATATTAATATTAATAATTTTAGTATATATTTTAATTTTTATAAATAAATAAGAATGTTTTCGTAACGGGCACGAACGAACCCATCTAGGTAAGTCTCTTTTTCCGATAAGATTAAAAAAAAAAAAATTAGTTTTTTTAACTTTAAGATGTCTTCAGGTCAATTAAAATTGGTTTTAAAAAAATTAAAAATTTTTATTTTTATTTTAAAAATTTTAAATTTATTTTAAATATTAAAAGATATATAAAATTTATAAAAAAGATAAAAATTTAAAGAGAGGAAGAAAAAAAAAAATCTAAATATTTTCAGAAGGAAACAAACAAAGAAACAGCGTTAATTGAGGGTTATAAGGTTTTGATTGGCGAAAAAAGCAAAACCCCACGAAGGAAGTTGTGGGTGCGTGCTGCAAGGGAGAGGAAGATGAGCAAAAGACAGGGTCCACCCAAGCATCAGAACCGCTTCGCATGGAAGCCCAAAGCCGGCCACAAGATCAACGAAACGGTATTGTACAGATAACGAATTCTAACCAAGAAAAGAAAAAGTGTAAAATTTTCCATGGAAACTATTACTAGGGAGTTATCATTTGGATTGGTTGGCAATTGGTAGGAAGTTGGAGGGAAGCTGAGACCTTACTCACAGATCACCGGAATCTGCGCTCGGTGTAAGGAGCAGATTGATTGGAAACGCCGGTATGGCAAGTACAAGCCTCTCACTGAGGCTGCTAAATGGTAACTTTTTTCCTCTTTGTTTTTTTTTTTTGTAACTTCCTGAGGTTTTTTTTTTTATTATTATTCAAAGAAGTGCCTTTTTACTGCATTTGAAGTGAAAAGAGTTGAAAAGTTGGGTTCTTTTGGATTTTCAATGGGCAAATTCTTTTGGCTTTTCAAAGAACTGCTTCTTTCTTTTCTTTTTATTGCCCCCTTTGTGCTTGGAAATTAAAAGAGCAAGATAGGTGGGTTCTTTGTGTTTTTTGAAGTGGCAGATTAAAATTGCGTAGATTTTTCACTTGAATGTGTATGTTGACAGTCAGCGGTGCTCAAAACGGGCAGTGCGCCAGGCTTACCATAGTCTATGTTCAGGTTATTTTTCTGTTTTTGTTCTTTTGGGTTGAGTCAATGATTGTTATGTTAGTTTTGGCTAATGGATTGTTGATTTTCAGCTTGTGCAAAGGAGCAAAATGTGTGTGCAAAGTGTTGTTGCCGTGTCAATCATATAATTGCAAGGTTTCAGTCTATCCTTTTTTTCTAATCATATATTCCCTTGGAGATGATCCACGGGGGTTGTTGGAATTTTCATGGTCATTTTTGTATCTAATAGCTATCATTTCAACTGTGGAAACTACATGAGGTTTTAATCGGATTTTCCTTCTTATTTGTAGAGACTCTGCAGAGTTGGAGGCTGAACAAAAGTTGCTTGAGGAGGTATGTTTTCTTGTCCTGGCTAAATTGTATGTCCAAATTTCTCTGCATAATAATTCATATTTGGTAGTTTTGTTGCAGGCCATTAAGAATGCTCGAGAGAGGGATCGAAGAACTCTTTTGCGTGCTGTAAGCTCCTTAAACCAATGTTATTCTGCTGTTAACATAGGAGTCTTCAATCCACGTACTTGGGTTGTTTTGCTTATGTCCAATTTATACAAGACATAAAACTCATCAAGACACAACTTTTTTGTAGTGTAGAGAACAGTACTTCAAGAGGATAGGGATATTTGATACAATCGAGACTGTTATTCCAACATGGCCAATAATGTTTCTAGTGTTACACTAGCATGTTCTCATCTTTCTTTTTGCCCTGTCCTTCCAAATGCAATGGGCTCTTACTGAATTGCAAGTAATCAGCTTGTGGGTTTGATATTTATTACACCAGATGAACAAATCTAAACCCAAGAATTCAGCAAAAACTCCAATCAATGATGGAAACAAGGTTGGGGATTTGTTTCTCACTGCATCACTTGAGGATTATGCCTCAAAAGGCAGAGATCATGGTCACTGTGCTCATGTTCATGAAGAAGAAGAAGGAGAAGAAGAAGATGATGATGATGGTGATCAAGAAGGTGGTGGTGGGGTTGATGATGATGATGAGGACAACACTGAGAATGAAGCTGAATATGGAGATGAAGACTAAGAGAAAGCTAAGGATGATAGATAGGAAAGGAGTTTGTGATTGAGAGAGTGCAATGTTTTGCTAAGAGGTATGTTCTAACATGTGGATCTATTGCCAAGTACAATTCTATTGTCACGATTGTGGACAATGTTGCCCATGTTTATGCTTAAGTGCTAGATGTCACATACACAGATAAAGAGATGTATACTTTTTCTTTATTCTTGGTTTCTCCTTTTAAGCTGAAAGTAGTTTTCCAATCATTTGTGAGAAAAATTGCTCATCTTTGTACTATTTTGGAAGGACTGAAAATTTCATCTTGGCAAGTGGCGAAAACAATTTGATTACGAAATTATCAACAGTCACATTTATTTCTCATGTTTTCTGTCTTAATTGTGAATGAATGGACCCTAAATGCAATTTGGCCATGCAATGTACGATTGCATGGACAGTGTTATTCTTGAATGTGTACAATGTCCTTCCCATTGCCATGCCACTGGACAAGCCTGCTAGCAGTCTATCAAGTGGTTTTCCTGCTATTGGCAATGGGATTGTCAAAGTTGGTGAAGATTTTAGTGAACCTGAGGAAAGTGAAGAAGAAGGACTATTAGGTATGAAAGTCTTCAGACCAGGTGAACTTCATAACTATACCTTACTGAAATCGAACAGGCAAAGTGGAAAGAAAATTTTCAATGGGGTAGAAACATTCCATGGACTAGCTCGAGCTCTTATGGCTATCTGTTCCCATCATTTCTCGAGTTAACAGAGTTTATGGCATGTTTCCAGATGATTGCGATTTGACTCAAAATCTTACGGTTCGCAGATGTGCTTAGAAGGGGATGCTTCTCGAAAGCACCCTCAGACTACGGCAAGCCACTTCCTGGAACACTCCATATGGAACCAACCTAGTGGTGACAATCTTGTGTTGCCATTACCAAAGCAAAGGCCACTCTTGTCTTGTTCCCAATTAAACAGTAGACCGGAGAGGATTCTACAAATGTGCAGATTCTTTCAATCTCCTCACTGTAGGGAGTGAATCAGTATTTTAGCTGAATTCACCATTGATGGAAGCTGTAGAAGAGATTGATTAATAAAAGATGCCCAAAGAGACAAAATGTGATGCATTTTGTGTGTTTCTTTAGATACTTTACTTGGTCAAATGCATCCATATGACCATAGATAATGAAATGCAAGCCACCGATGAGTTGCCTCTGTATTTCCACACATAGATATACCAAAAATCAAAGCTTGAAAGGGGTTTTCTGACTAATGCTCAAAAACTCAAATCTCTCATAATTCATTTTTTTTTTTTATAAAGGGAAAAGAAAAAAACAATGAGTATGTACAAAAAATGGATATAATAATAAAATATTATTAAATAAAATTAAATTAATATTTGACTCGACAAGAGAGACCATTGGCTTAATTTTTTTTTTTAATTTTATTTTTTTTACTCTATTTGTTCTATGGTCAATCCCCAAACAATTACATTCAGCCTAATACTAAAAGAAAGTTCCAATAGTAAAACTATAAGAGGACGTAGCAACGAGACAGAGGGAGAAGGAAACATTCAAATTCAGTTTATTTGTATTTGAATATCAATCCTTCTTCTTGGCAGGTTACAAACCGAAAAATAAAAAAAAATAATAAAAAAATAAACACAAAACACACAGAAAGAAAACGTCTCAACGCCACAAAATAAGGATGGAGAAAGAGATCACTGGTCCATATAAATTTGAAAATATGAATCTTGTCATAAAATGCTCTTAAAAGTTCTGCTAAAGTAACAAGGCTTTTTTAACTTTCGGAAAAATATGAATGAAAATAAAAATAATAAATCCAAATAAATATAAATAATTTTTATATTATATAAAAAATATTTTATAATATAATAAAAAGTTTTTTATATTTACTCGAATTCAGCATTCTTATATATTGCTGGTTTCCTCTTCCCTTTAAGGACATACGACAGACAATCCAAAAGCCGTGCACTGGACTTGCTGGGGTGCACCTTAGTTGTCAGCCAACAGCTAAATGCATACGGTATCATTTATTATTATTATTATTATTTTTTTTTTTCGTCACCCCAATTACTTACAATTTGGTCCTGTGATATTAAATGGAGGAGGCATGGAGAGATAGGCGGTGGACTGAACAAACCCAGAAAAGCTATTTGTTTTTTTCAGCGAAAACAATGGGTAAAAATGCGGACTTTCTTCACCAAAACGCGTTGGCAGGCCTCTGCCATGTGGGCTTGCAAATAGCGCAGCACCCCCAGTTAGGCACGGCCGCGTTCTTTACTCTCCCTGTCTCTGCCTCTGCTTCTGCCAACTCTTTTCGACCTTCTCCGTTACAATTTCTCGAGTCAATCAAGAAGACAAAGCAAGAACCTGAAAATCAGGATTACTTAGGGACATATTAGCTTCAAAGGAATGAGTCTTTTCGTCTGCCCCGTTTTTAGATTTCTTTCTGAATACACCATTCTGCTTCTTTTTGCGTTTTCTTGCATTGGCTTTCCTTCAACAGGTTGGAAAAGTCTCCATCTTTCTCTTTCTGTAGCATCTAGTCTTTGCCTAAAAAAAAAAAAAATCGAGTCTTTAGGTGATTATGTGATTATTTTGATTGTCCAAAGTAGAATATTATGAATAATTTGGAAAGGTTTGCTTCTGGAATCTGCTTTTTATAAACGTGGAAATGAGGTTTCTTTATGTACCCATTAGTCTAACCAGGTTTGCTGTTTTAGTCTCTTGTTGATGTCTAGTTTATGAGTTCTTGTTCAAAATATATGCCCTTTTTATCTGCACGCAATGACTGGCACTTAATTGTGATGATGTCCAGTTCAAATGGTCGACAAGGTAAACGATCATGATTGGAATTCTCTCAGTGCTTCACGGCAATCCCCCAAGGAGGCTTCCTTTTTTTTATTTTTTTTGTTCACCTGATGAGTAGCATTGAGGCTTCCTTGATTATTACAACTGCCTAAGACAATTTGGAAGCTCGAGTACACTGATTATTTGAGCATTTACAAGTTAGGAATTTAATCCTTTTTTTTTTATTTCTTTTTTGTTGCCAATTATATGTTTTCTCCAGAGGCGTATGATGCTCTTGACCCAACTGGAAATATCACGATCAAATGGGATATTATGAGCTGGACTCCTGATGGCTATGTTGTAAGTATTAATTTGCTTTAAGATACGCTTCCAAGGTTAATAAGCTTTACTTTCAATAATGACAATTGCCCAACAGCCGACAATCTTTCTTTCATACATTCCATGGCTGGTAACTTGTACAAAGTTTTTATCTTTATGTTTTTGTGCACTTCTTTTCATCTGAGTACAGACCATTTAGAGTCATTTCGTTCTGTAGGCCATCTAGGAGTATCCCATAGGTGGCTGAAGAAAAAAATTCCACAAATTTCTAAACTTTTATGTTCAATTTTGTTCCACACATAAGTTGTTTGGGACTTTGGGTACTAAGGCTTCTTCAGGAAAACATGAGTGAGGTTTTCTAGCATTTTATTATTTTGATTGAAGTTTCCATTTCCTGTCTCAATTTTCTCATGTAAGTAAGAGCTGAATATAACAGCATCATTAGAATAGAAATCTGCAGATTGCAAGTTGCATTAATTTGATCTGCCAGTTTCTTTTATTTTATCCACAGAACCATGTAACAATTTCTCCTATAGCAGGATCCTTTTCTCCTTGTCTTGCTAGCACCCATTATTCTTTTATCTTAGTCCTGATTGAAAAATAATCAGCTGCCCTATGGAATGTGTAGGCTGTTGTCACCATCTTCAACTTCCAGCAATATCGCCACATTCAATCACCAGGGTGGAAATTAGGATGGACATGGGCAAAGAAAGAGGTAATATGGAGCATGATGGGAGGCCAAGCAACAGATCAAGGAGACTGTTCAAAATTCAAAGGGAACATTCCACATTGCTGCAAGAAGAAGCCAACAATAGTGGATCTATTGCCAGGAACTCCTTACAACCAGCAAATTGCAAATTGCTGCAAAGGTGGTGTAATTAGCTCATGGGCACAGGATCCAGCCGATGCAGCTAGTTCATTCCAGCTTAGTGTAGGTCAAGCTGGAACCAGCAACAGAACAGTTAGAGTGCCTAAAAACTTCACCCTGATGACACCGGGACCTGGTTATACATGTGGGCCTGGAAATATTGTTACGCCTAGTAGGTTCATTACTGCAGATCAAAGGAGAGTCACACAAGCTTTGAGTGAGTAAATCAATGAATATTTCATTCTTAGTGAAGACCTTTATGCAATTTATTCTTAAAAGAGTCGGATAATTTTATCTTGTAGTTAATTTTTCTTTAACATATGGTGATATCCAAGACATGGTGTAATCCAGTTGAGCCATTGTTTGAGTTGTGGCATGGGTACTGTATGACCTCTTTCTTTTATTCTTACCCTTGTCATTGCAGTGACTTGGAATGTTACGTGCACATATTCACAATTTCTGGCACAGAAGAATCCTACTTGTTGTGTGTCACTTTCATCCTTCTACAACAGCACAATAGTACCTTGCCCAACATGTGCCTGTGGTTGTCAAAGCAACAATGTTAGTGGTTCTGGAGGTTGTGTAGAGTAAGTTTTGTCAGCATCAATTGTATTCCACAGTTTTGTTGGTTCAGATTCTTTGGTTTAATGTTTGCATTTGGTGAATCCATCATTGCTTACCTTTCTACTTGTGGTTTACAGTCCAAATACACCATATTTAGCTTCAGTTGTTCACGGTTCTGGGGAAAACAGCTTGACACCTCTTGTCCAGTGTACAAGCCATATGTGCCCGATTAGAATTCATTGGCATGTGAAGCTTAACTACAAGAAATACTGGCGTGTCAAGATTACAATTACAAATTTCAATTACGTTATGAACTACTCACAATGGAATTTGGTTGTCCAGCATCCCAACTTTGACAATCTGACAGAAATTTTCAGCTTCAACTATAAGTCATTAAGTCCTTACTCGACCATAAGTAAGTTTGATCTCCCCGTGTAGTTGTCATGCATATCTTACATTTAGGATAAAGTTAGGAACGAGGATGGAGTGTTCCTAATACTCACCAATCCTTGCTTCCTCCATTCATTCATCACAATTTGGATAGAACATTAATGATCTCAGCAGAGTTTCATTGCATTTATTTGCTGGAAACAATGGGGCATTAAATAATCAGTGTATATCAACTCATCAACCTTGTGCTGTTCCAACAGATGATACAGCTATGTTATGGGGGTTTAAGTTCTACAATGATTTGCTGATGCAAGCTGGTCCTCTCGGTAATGTACAGTCAGAGCTGCTCTTCCAAAAGGATCAGGCAACATTTACATTCGATAAAGGTTGGGCTTTTCCTAGAAGGATCTATTTCAATGGTGACAACTGTGTGATGCCACCTCCAGACACGTACCCATGGTTGCCAAATGCCAGTTTCCAGCGGCTTAGCTCACCATTAATTCTGATACTGACTGGCCTATCTACATTGGCTTTCTTATTTGGGTAACCACTTGAACCTGGTAGCCAATTCAGAAGTTAATAGAGGGTGCCATAATATCAGCATTGAGATTGTTTTGAGCTGCTCCTCCATCTTGGTCTGGTGCATGCCATATACTGTACTTGAGAATCCTACAGCTTGCCAAGCAAAATAAGTACCATAAATATGTAATACAAAGGAAAATAAGAAGCCATTACCGAGAAATTACAGCTCAGTTTTATTTTAGGAGACTTTCATTGCTTCTGGAGATGCATTTTACTAACTTGCATTTGGAACATAATTATCAGCAGCAGCAGCAGCACTCATTGTAGCAGCTGAGACCTACATCAAAAGAATGATAACTCAGTTCTTGTATTGTGAAAAAACTTGAAGTACCTATCCATAAAAGCACAGTATTGTGTGTCAGTCATACCTACGATTTAACATTATGGGGAGCCCCCAGAGAAGCTCCAGAATAAACTGCAAGCTCAGTGAGAAGGAATCCGCAAATGGCTAGCATGAATTGCCAAAACAACCCTGTGAATAACTGACTCCTGTCTCTCTTGTGTCATGTCGTTGCAAGCAAGCTGATAATCAGAAACATGATGTCATCTCTTCAGAAGAAATGATTAAGAAAAGAGAATAAACCTGATTCGTAGCCAGTCAGATACAACAAAACAGAGTGGCGGCTAAATAAGCACAGAAACTGATTCCTGACTTCCCATTACTGCCACTGGCATGCCTTCGGATAAGGAGAGTTAGCTTTAATTACTTCAGACAAAAATTAGACTAATAAACAGAATTATCACTTTCAAACAAAAATGCTTACGAAATTTTCAAATGAGGACACATTCTGAACTATCAGAAGATTGTATGTGCATACAAGAAAATCGATTACAAATTTTAACAAAAATAATTATATATAAAAAGAGAAAACAAACAAACAAACAAAAATGCAGACAAGATTACTCCCCAGAGAGGTAATGTTGATCCATGCATCTCTGATGAGCTTTCTCACCTGTCAATCTTCGCATATTTAGTATAAACATTATTGGCCAGAAAACAATCAGTGGAATTCTGAACAACAAATCATGAAATGCAAAAGCTTAGATATTTACCTGTGCCATTTCACATAACTGTTTGTGAGCAATACCATCAACTGCTCATGGTTGTCCTTACTCCATCTGTAATTCCTTCAAAGCCAACGAAAGATAAGTGACATAACGAGAAATAAAGTAATAAAATGTTTTATTAACTTACAATGCAGACTATCCTCTTCAACATCCACACCACCAGCATCACAAGAAATGACTCCAGTGTAGCTGCATATTAGCAAAAGAACATTTTAGTGTCTAAACAAAGAAAACAACTGAAGAAAACATCATATTTTAAAAATATCTCCACTTTCCTTTTATCTGTGGCTGAACAGAGGATTGGACTCTAAGCTTCACCAGAAATGAGAATGGCCCCATTAACTTCTACCTCCATTACTCTTTGAAGGACTGAGAGAGAGAGAGAGAGAGAGAGAGAGTCTTAAACAATGGGAGGAGGGAACCATTTAGAGACTCAATTTACAGAGAAATCTGTAAACAGAACCAATTGTGTGACAAATTGTTAAAAGTATGGCACATGCCTTCGACAGCTTTTCCAACATTCACAAGATCTCCAAGATCATGGACCTCACGCGTCCCCCTCTGAACTGATACATGATCTCTTACTTATTGCAAATTTCTCCTGCAAAAATATTAAGTGTAAATGCAATGACATTAAAATTTAAGCAAATAACTATGGCTAGAATAATAACACATTGGAATTATAAGCATCCAAGCTCTTGCTTCCTGATAACAATTGCCAATTTGAGGTGGGGTAAAAGAAACAACACAATACAAGAAGCAAAAGTGAAAAATTGGAAGGGGATATTGAGATTATAAGGCACAGTTCCTCATCAATGTTCCTTTTTCAATCTGCATGTGCACTTGTTCAGTGGTGCTTCCTTGAAGCCTGAAAAGACACAACAAGAAGAAATAATTAATGCCGAATTTCTACAAAATTTATATCACAATTATAAACCTTCCTGCTCTTCTACAGATAAATTCTATATTCCAGCATAGTTTCACCACAAAAGCATCATTCTTGGGTAAGAAATAACAATTAAAGAAATTATTCATTGTAATGTGAAAGAATGAAAGAAAAAGAAAAAAAACAAAAAACAGAAATTTATAAACTGACCAATGAGAATATGCAGAAAGACAAGTCTGTTGGCTTGATCTCATTGTAAAGAGGTTTAATTCATTCGAGTTAAGCTTAGTGACTTTAATACATCTGTCTCGCGTCAACTTCCCATAATACAACATTTACAAGTCAAAAAAAATAAAAAAAAGAAAAGGCTAGTTAACGTGTATTGTTGGTGATCAACCAGATCAAACCCTTTACTCAATTGACCCAATACGGTGGCGAGACCAGCTCACAACATGCTCCTTTGCGCCGTGAAACATGCAGGGAAATTGATTTTCTTCTGGACTCTGTTTCTCTATGGACCAGGGCTTCCTCTTGATTTGGCCCAATCCAACCGGAGACCCCAATGTCATAACCAAGAACGTGGTCTACACCGCCTAGGATTACCAAGAGATCAAAATCGATTTGATTGTGATGCTTCATGGCAATGAGTGCTCTTTGCGATTCAAAAATCCAACATATTTAGTGTCATAATTAATTCAAGATTCATGTGATGCATGAAAAGCAGGGCTTTGGTTGAGACCAAGTGGATCGTAACCATTGACCGTCATTACTAACAACAAATGAAAATATTAGAGATCTATTAGGGGCCACATAGTCTAAGCATGTATACCATATAGGCAATTAGAAAAGATGCAATTAGACAAAATGATCACTGTTTAAACAATTGAATTATTGCTAGAACTAATTAATCAGGGCTTTATTTATTCTTTTTTTTTTTCGGTTTGTCGAATGTCAAAACTACGTAATTAGTGGAAATCATGATTTTCTCCGCCGTGCGATATCTTGCCGATTAAGGATTATGTGGGGTACATTGGAGACTCAAATAGGAACCCATTGATTCTTAGCTTGGTAACTTTTTGTTCCTTTTATCGTGCAAAAACAAAAAGGCAAGAAGTGAATTTGGGGTAGGTGGGCTTAGGAGGTATCCAAACCATGTTAGCGATATCTTAGGATGACCATAAAAATTATTTAATATTACTATTAGTACGCTTTATAACAAATCATATCAGATCTGCAAGATTAACCTATTATTACTTTTTTCCTATGATCAAATCTCGATGTTGTTTGACTTCCGTTGGACTAATGGGCTTCACGTTATGTATTAGAAAAATGTATGAGAGAGAAGGTCCATTATAATCTTAATCATTTCAAAGTGTTCGTGAATGTTTATTAAATAAATGATATATGACCTAGTATGTTACTATTTCTTGAAGGAGACAAAGGAGCTCCATGATTATGTGTTCGTAATGGACATTGGTTACAGTGCGAGCAAAGAGTAGATATGTTAATCTATTGGCCGTCCTCCATCCATGGATCTTTAATCAATTACATTACCCTACAGCTTGTGAGGCTACTTAGTGCTTCTCTTTAGCGGTATAAAAAAACGATTAACCCAAAAAGATTTAAACAGTAATCTTTAGGGTGAGTTTTAAAACTATATCACATATATACTACGATGATAATAATTGACAAAAGTTTATATATATATGCTTTGATTGTTACATAAGTAGTTAATCAGGAAATAATTTCTTGTAAATCATTTAATTCTACTCCTCTTCAACTAGATTAAAGAGATGAAGTGGAACAGAGAAAAATCAAAGGGAATATGTATGATGCATTTTGGCTTATGGTATCAAAAAAGTCAGCATGGCCTTGGGGCTCACCAACTGTTTGGTACTTTTCAAGTGTCCGCGAATCGTACAAAGGACGATCACGATATGCCCACGAGGGGGTAACATGCAAATGGGGGAGAGCATCATTTCCATCCTTTGTTTTCTTTCAGTAGGGAAGCCCCACCAGAGCTTGATTTTGATCCCTCATTGTGACCATGATGGCGCCTGTTCACATGGGTTTTGGTACCCAACTTCATAACACAAGGTTCATTACCTAATGTCGGCTACGTGGGAAGAGAGGCAAAGGGAAGAATTTTATAAATTTTGGCAAAGAAGGAATGAAAGGAACAACAGCAAAGACAAGCACTCGAGCATCAAAACAAAAATGCAATAGGGACCTTAACACATGGTGGGGTGGGTTGGGTATTTTGAGCTTTTGAGGTGAAGCCGACTAAGAGGGAAGAATCTATTGCTAAATGTTGATTGGAAGCACACATTTTTGGGCCAAGCCTTATATTCAAGTTGATGATAATAATGTCAGCTCCTCCCCTTCCACCCCAACCCCCCCCCCCAACTTTCTTGCTCTTTTCCCTTTCTGTTTCTGATTATTAGCCAACTGGCATAATGGCCAAATGCCACAATGGCCAAAAGCTTATCTGTTTGTTTTATGTTTGATATGTAATGTGATTTCTTGCTGGGAAATATAGAAGTTTCTAATATGTGACATGATCACCTTTTTTTATTTTTTTTTGATAAATGTGACGTAAGTAATCACAGTGTTGAATTGCATCCAAAGTCTCGGAAGATTTGCCAATATAAAATTTATCAACAACTATCGCTTTGAATAATTCTGGGGAAAATATCATGGGTATTATTGAAACGAGAGTAACCCACGATCACTTTAGCTCTTTAAGAGATTGGTACATTTCATGTGACATCGTAAGTTGCTTTTCCCGTAAGTCAGGTATTATGACCGGATATTGAAAGGTCATTTTTAACATAATCAACACGTAACAAGCAGACTTTGAACCATAATTATGCAGCCAATCGCCCTCAAGACGCAACAAAAAGTTGGGGGAAAACTGATTGAGGTGACCAATCGGAGCACATGTAATGGGCCAGCCGGGTTGTTGGTCTCTTTGTAATTTTCCTCTCCTTAAAAAATTTGTAGCTATATGTCTTGTGGCAATCATATTTCTACAAAGAAACATATGGTGGCACCGGGAATTGGCTGCTGGGAGCCCGTAGAATCACAATCGGCATGCATGTATGACCCCATTGGCTAGTCTAGTGGTCGAGTTGTTCACAAGATGGTGTGCCTGGGCACGTGAATCCTCAATTCGATTTCACTCATCAATTTCTGTTGCAGCAACTTGGAACATATTTTAATGATTTGAACGAACAGGTTTTTGGCCCGTAAAGTTAGTCGATCACCTATATAATATAGCGTTTCAGATGATTTCAAAGTTCCAATTATTTGAGTTTTGAATTGTAATTTTTTAAACAATATAAATTAAATAAAATTAAATCGAATTACTTAAGTTGTTGAAGTTAATTTTCGTCTGTTCTGTGATAGGGTGTCCAGTTTTTTAAGGAGATCAACGGAAATGAAAGGGCTAAAGTCGAAGGATTAATTGAGAAGGTTTGAAGGGACACGAAAATAAAAAAATTAGCAAAACAGCATAACGTTCTAAGCGAAATTTCATAAAATTAGCAAGTCCCCTGATATCCACGTAGCTCCTTCCCTGCCATGCGAGATAGCATTCGTTGTTTGATTACAGGACACACGTGTGCAACCATGGAAACCAAGTTACAAACCGAACCGAGGAGGGCAAAGCAGCTCCTACCACTCGTTGGAGGAAACCCATTAAATTTTAACAAGAAAAGAAAGCGTGTCCGTCCCCACACCACACCCCCCCCCCCCAAACCTACCAACCTGTCCTTTAATGCAAACAAGAGTTTCAAGGTTTTGACAAAGAGGGGTTAAATACGCTACAACTGCTGTGCCTGATGGATGCTTTTGCTTCCCATAAATATGGCCTGATGCACTTTATACGAAAGAGGTAAAAGTAACTTCGAAAGTCTCAAAACTGTGCATGAAAAATCGGGTATGCAGGCGTGGACCAGCAAATGGTCAAGCACACGTGAAGTCCCGCTGGCTCCACTGCCACCAGCAGCCAAAAGTGGAAACTTTTCCTCCACTTTCAGATGGGAATTTTTATTTCTCTTGGAACTCTCCGTCTTGCCTTTACCTCAAATTAATTAGACTCTAATTAGCACTACTAGTTAGGCTGAACTCTCTGATGTAAAAGTCACTTAAGATAATATGAATTTTGTACCAGGACTTAAGACAAAATGAAATTAAGGGTGGTAGCTGGTATTAGCATTCTAACATTTTAGGTCGCAAGAGAGACGTAGGATTGCTAGAAGAGAGAATAATTGGTAGGAATCGCCCTTTTTTTTTAGAAGGCTCATTCCTAAAAGGTTGGTGCAAATGAAAATTATTTATATATTTAGTCTAATTATGGTAACTCTTAACTAAGGAGACTTAATGGGAAAAGGTCAGGTTCAAACTCCCAGGAAAAATGTAAAAGAAAAAACGAGAAAAGAGTTCTTGCACATTAAAAAGAAAAACATAAAAATAGCGAAAATCCCCATTTTTAACTATAATGATATTTTAACAATTTTTTTTAATATATTTTTAACCATGTGCATCCCAAACCCAATATTTATTTATTTTAAAAAATTAATATTTTTTAACAAAAAAAAAAAAAGTTGAACTCTTTGTCCTCCAACAATTGAACCAAATATACTCTGAGACTGAGAATGGTCGATCGCCTCGATCTCAGGACTGGGCTGGCTTGAAGTAGCACACGCTTGGACCCATGGTAGATGTAAAACATAACCCACATCAGAAACTCAGTGATTGACTACTGGTCATGAATTATGACCACACACAACAATAATTTTTTATCATCATCATTATTATTATTATTGAAGGTTTTTTTTTTTTTAAAACCATTTTCCTTGGGCAAAAGGGGTTAAAAAGAATTTATGGGGATTCATGAAATAACCCCAAGTTGCTATCAACTTTGACAGAGGTTAAAAAACAAAGAATTGGGAGCCCGTGTGCACGGGGTTGGTGACAATTTAGCCAAGGGACAAAGATAAGAGTGGTGAAGAAGTATCAGTGAGAAAGCAAGAAGGGGAAGCAAAGAGACAAATCAATCAATTCGGTGGGGAATAAAAACAGGTGCACGTGGACACGGCTACCCACACGTGTACTCAATCATCATCTGGGTTAACCCCACCACTCTCTCTCTCTCTCTCTCTCTCTCCCCCCCCCCCTCTCTGCCAAGGGGATAAATGTGAAGCCCAACACTGACAATCCAAAGCAAACTGACATTCTTTAATCTCTCTGTAGAGTTGGGGTCCTCTGCTGCCGAATCCAAGTGTAGTTCTGCCATAGATGAATTTATTCATGGTTTACTTGTTGGCATTTGGGATTGTGAGTCTCAAGGCTGCTTCAGCTTTTGGATAAAAAAAAAAAATAATAATAATGATGATACTTTTTATGTTGTGTTTAAATTTAAAGTGTGCTCTGTATATATATATATATATATATATTTATATTTATATGTATGGCATATTTATATATATGACAAATAAAATAAAAAGATGAAAAATAGTATTTTTAGTTTGGATGTAACGAGCAGATATAATTTGAAAATTTTTGTTTATAAAAAGATAATTGTGTCTCTTGATCTTATATAATAGTATATTATTATCAATACTTTTTTAAAATATTTTTTTCCAATTTTTTTGAATCGATAAATCATATAAAAAAGATACAAATAATGGAACAAAGAGCATCACACCCCCCATCATCCATTTGGCTATCATGTCTTGACGTTGCATGGGTTCTTGAATTGTATGCACAATGCCTTCGTCGAGGAAAGGGCCATTGTTGTAATTTCAGATTCAAAGTTCGATGCGCCCGCGGAAACTTTTCATTGTGTTTTCTCATCTCTTTTTCTTCCTTATCTAATAACTAAACATAAGAAAATTCTGCTTTCCTGCCACTTTCTTTTCTTTGTGTTTCTTTCTCATCTCTTTCCCAGAAGCCAAACAAGCTGTTAGAAAGTGCATGAATACTTTTAACCGCAACAATTCGACTTAGATACATGCATGGGCCTCGGGGGGAACAGTTTGGACTAACGATAATCAAATAAATTGCAACATAATGTTGCCAACTCGAAGTCAGCAGAGTCACCCAAAAATATTTTCATTACTTATTTTATTGAATATTGTTTTTTTTTTTTTTTTTTTTTGGAGTCTAACTAGGCCTCAATTGCAAGATAAAGGTCTTCCTTGATATTGAAATGTTACGTAAATACAAATGTTTTTTAAACAGAAATAATATGATTAGTGTCAATATGCATTTAAGGACTATAATTATATATATCCAATGACTATAAATATATAATTAATAATTTTAAAAATATAATATTTGTGATCAGTTCAAATACTTTCTAAAATTGTAATTACCAACTATGGTGTTGAGTATCAGTACCACATAAGAAAATATATACATAGATGCATTTTTTTTATAAAATAAAATTACATAACAATCATTTAAATAAATGCATCTTAATAATAATAATAATAATAAATGTATTTGATATATTGTGTCTCACGCTTTTCGAGAAATGTCAAGTTTTGTTTTTTTCTGTTAACAAATGTATATACGTAGCACCAAATACAAATGGCTAAGAATCGTGGATAGAGATAGTTCATTAAAGAAATCCCATCTCCAGCAGGATCATGATAAGAAATTGGATTGACGAAAAAACCAAGAAGAAGAAGGCGAATGAGTACCAACGAAAGACAAGAAGCAAAAATCCAACCGAGTCGATTCGCCCTCCACTTTATTGCCTATTTCCCATTTTTGATTTCAAACGAAAAATAATTTTCTCGAGGATTTATCTTTGCCATGGATAAGTTTATTGTTTTAATTTTATGTGACAAGCTTTGTACGATGGGACAAATTGCTTCATAAGAATTAATATTATTTTTGCTCAATGTCACAAGAACATTATATCCAACGACAAGTATATCTCAAGCATGGCCGAAAGCTCATAGATCGAGATAGCGTTAATAAATCAACTCAACACGGGGGATGATTGATCTGTCAATTTAAGAGGAACTCAATCATGATCACAAGTGGGAATGAAGACTTAAATGGTAAATTAAATTTCGAGAAAAATATACAAAATTTATAAAAATAGGATAATTGTGTTATATTAAAAATAAAATCATGCATGAATATAAGAATCCAAAACGATTACGCATTAAATGTTTGTGTAGATTTTTGGTTGATAGAAGCAAAAATGACCGCGCATCTTGTCGATTTAGTCACTTCCAATAGGAATCTCACACAACTTGGACACTCGGTCGAGACCGTTCAAAAATCGAATCTACAAAGTAAACAGTTGACTTTATACTGTGTTAATGATGGTATTCGCCAACCCCTATAATATATATATATATATATATATATAATATTTTAATATTTAATATAAATTTTATTTTTAATAAATTTTTAATTTAATACTAACTTATTAATTAATTTATATTCCTTTTTAATATTTTCATAAAATTAAAATTATAACATATATTTAATTCATTCAATTCACTTAACCATAATATAATATATATTATAATTTATTTAATTTATATTAATAATTTTTATATAAATAATTAAAATTCACACAATAAAAATATTTAAGATTATAAAAAATAAAAAAATAATAATTTTTTTTTAAAAAATAAAAATGATAATCTTAAATTCTTCTTTTTTTCTTTTATAAAAAAGAATAAATATACATAATTTAATACTTTTTTATTTTCTTAAAAATTACTCTTAATTTTTTATTTTTTTATTTAAATAAAATAAAATAAAAATATATTTTTAAATAAATATAATAAATCAATATATTATACATATTTAATATTAATATATATATATCTTTATATATAAAGAGAAGAGAGAAAAAAATTTACACTTTTGTTGTTTATAGCGGAGAAAACGATGCGTCAAGTAGTCTCTTTCATAATATTTGAATATAAAAAACTAGTAATAGAAATAATTAATAATTAAAATTATTTAAGCACCGTTTGTTTTTTCTCACTTTCAACTCCTTTATTTGACTATAGTCAAATACTTTTAATTTAGTTAATTATTTAATTTTAATTTTATTTAATCTTTTAAATATAAATCTAAATTTTAAAATTATTAAATTAATTAAATTAATAATTATTAAAAATATAATTTAAAATTTTATTATTTTAATATGTATATCAGATATTTAAAATTTATGTTGCACTGACCTAAAAACCAAGTATGCAATCAATCAGCTAGCCTATTCGTACGTGTGATTGAGATAGAACTCAATAATGAGGGAATAAATAATTGCTGGGGGAAAGGGTGGAGAAGGGGGAAGCTACCAAATTGGGCACCAGATGAAAAGCAGAAAAGAGCAAGAGGACCTGATGCCACAGTGTACAGAAGGCCTTTCAACGCACATCACAACTTCATTATTGGTTTAACGAAGCACACGATATGTGCATAAGGGTCGCAATGTAGCTGTCAATGCCATGCGTGCGTGTGGATATACATTCCTTTCTATATCGTCTGCCCTCGTGTCATCATCATCCCCCAACCAAAAAAGAAACATTTTCTTGTTTTATTAGAGACGTATGGACGGCTTTTTGAGATGAGAAAAAAAAAAAAAAAATCTCTAAAAGCCAAAATTAAATTTAAAGAATTTTTTTTTTTTTTTTTGTTACTGGGTAACATGGATTGGTTTATGTACATCATCTTAATTTCATTTTTAAAATCTAATCAAAAAGTGAAATGAGTGTAATTTAAAAATTTTGAATTATAAAAATTTTAATATTAAATTTATTAAATAAAATTTGAGATATAAATTATATATTAAAACTCGCCGAAATTTCAATAGTTATGAATCATGAGAAAGTTCCGTTATAACTTCTTGGATCATAAAATATTTTCCTTTTTGCTTGTATCTATCAATGTATCACAATATGTCGGCATTACATTTCTCGATTTATGGGCTTGGTGGTTATCTATCTATCTATCACTCTCCATTATTAGATGATCTTGCCAGCAACCTACTGCCTGTTTGCAACACTCAGAGGTAACGCCCATCGTGCCATTTGTCAAATGCCTTTTCGTCCATATGTTATAAGAGGAAGGATTTTGCAAACTGTACTGCAGATGTATGTACAGCATCATCATCTTGCATGAAATGCTTGAAATAACATTAAAAAGTCCTAGAATTGGCATCCCCCGGGGAAATTTAATATATTTTCTGCTTTTAAATTTTAAAAGATTGGTACCCACCAACCAAAAAAGAAAGAGATGGTAGTTTGAAAAGATCAATTTCTGAACATGCATAAGTCTACCAACCCTGCTATTCAATGTATGCAATTAGGAGATTAATAAATTATGCCGGCACGAAGTGAAGGTTGGTGGAGCACAGTATCTTTGTTTGCGAAAATAAGGTCTTTGAGGTTCATTTGTTGGGCACCATCTTGTTCTCCTATATATATTAATATGCTCAATTAAGATTACCTATTTTCTTATTAATTTCTCATACAAGAACCATCCCTGCACGATGATACAGTTTTTAGTCCTTTATGGTCCCTTTGTTCCATTTACAAAAATTATTCTTCCAATGAAAAAGATGTTTGAACCAATTTCTCAATTTGAAAAAAATTAGGAGAAATTGGGACTTTGGATGTTTTTGTGTCAAATCCTTTTCCAAGGATCCTCCTCTGGATCTACACTTTCCTTCAAGTCGCTATCGCATTCAGCTTTAGTCCCCATATCAGGACAACCCATCAGCCTCAAAGCCAAAAGTCAAAATCAAATTTGCGAGGCTGGAAGAGATAAACATAAATTTACAACGACATGCCCTTGTGTCTTTTATAATTGCATAACACGTTGATACCCTACCATACGGAGCCGCCCAAAAAGATATATTTGTCTTCAATTTTCATATCATTACAAAGAGCTGTGTTATATGATATGAATATATATATATATATATAAACTCAAAGAGGAAAAGGAAATCTGTAAAAATTTTATAATTGAATGTAAATAATCAAAACCAAAACCTTTTTGTAACAAAAATTTTAATACCAAATCAACAAACCAATTAACTCAAAGACACGGCATCCAACAAGACCATGCATGCATGCATGCTTCTCCCCGTGGAAATTCTAGTTTTGATTCACATACGCATGCTACGTTAAGTTTGTCCATGAGGAAATTGCCTTGTTTCTCTTAAGCAAGCTTTAAAAGAAAATTGATCGAAGCCCACTTCATGAATCATCTCGAATTGAGTCACGATATCATTTCCTAAACCCATGCATGCACATATTATTTGACGCAATATTTATTGGGTGAGAAACTAAAAAAAAAAAAATAATAATAATAAAAATAAAAACAAGGCTAAGAAGTTTGAAAAGAAAACAAGGGCATTAATTCCAGCCAACAGCTTTTCTGTTTTTATCGTAGGTAATTCCAAATTTAAGTTTTTGGGAGCGCAAAATACAAACTCCGGTGTCTTTGTTTGCTCGCTGTGGCCACTGTCATCTTATCGTCCAACTTGCAAACATTGGAAAATGATGTTTGATGTCTGGTTACATTGTTTTTTTCTGCATGTAAGGGTCAAAATGGGTTAAGGTGATTTAAATCGAACGGCCACACAGAAGTCTATCTCTAGCTGGCAATACCCTTTTTGTTATTGCTTTCGAACATGTATCTTTTTCCAGTTGTGATCTCATCAGTAATCAACCTTTATTTATTTATTTGTTTATTTTGATAAATCGTGACAAACTTTACTGAGAATAAAAAAAAGTTAAAAAAGTACAATAAAAAGTACTAAAACAAAACAAAGAAAAATGTTAAAAAAATTAATATTTATTTGTCTAATAGTATCTTATTTTGCTAAATCATACGGAAGAAAATTAGAATTCTTAATAGTATGCTTAAACTCAGTACACAAGTATTAATCGATAGTATGAGAAGGGAAACTTACAGGTCCTTGAACACGAAAACGGGGAGACTTCACATAAGGGTTTTGCAACACAAAAATTCATTGGCTTAATTTCAATGCTTTGTAGATAATTAGCATATATTTATAATTAATTCTGACAATTGACATATTTAAAATCAGGGGGGGAAAATCTTTAAAAATTGAGGAATATAGGAAAAGTGCTCACTTATTGTTTCCGTGGAAATTTAGAAAAATAGAAAACTCAAATTTCCTAATTCTTCTACATTGATGGACAAACTTGAAAAATTATAGGAATTTTTTTTTTTTTAAATTCACTTTTATGTTGGTAAACATACTTCCAAATCTTTTTTAATTTTCTTGACGAGCACATAAACTTTTTCACAAGTAAACAAAATTTGGTTCATTCTCCCGCTTAAGCGACTTACGATGGCGTGCCGACGTAATTTAGTGAATGGCATAATTTAAAAAAAATAAAAAGAGAACGAAATAATCTAAAGAAAATAAAAAGATCATCGGAGGACCAATTAAAATCTTGTGGTTGCAATCCTCAACACAAATATTTTTCTCTCATACCCCAATTATCAAGAATAGGGATTTTGGATCCAAAAAAAAAAGGGAATTTGCGATTTCACAAGATTTTTTTCTGGTAATTCCGAAGCACCAAAAAAAATTTGTAACCAATAATATAAAAAAAAAAAAAGGCCCACTTCATGGGTGCCCTTGTACAAAGTACCAACTTGGGAGGAGTTCATTTTCGATGGTGCTTCTTGTTTTTGTTTTTTTTTTTTTGGGGGGGGGGGGGGTAACCACTTTAACGGTACAGGACCATCTCATAGACGCAGCTTTAATGGTTAAGGACCATCTTAGTGTTTGCACACAGACCAATGTACTTTCGTAGCCTTGATCTTAGGGTAGATAGATTTTTGGCTTCCATTAATGGCCTTTTTAACTGCTCCGATCTGTCATCCTCCGTGTGTTGAAATGCTCGAGGGACAGCTTTCGCCGCCTTTTTTATTATCATCTTTCCCTTCCCTTGGAACATTTAAATATAGCCCGGCTAACAAAGGGTTTCTTTCCCCTAAACCCCGACCTCACTTTATTTTTGCCATGGAAGTAGGAGGAGTACTCGTCTTAATTTGAAAAGAACAAAAAAACAAAAAAACAAAAAAAGAAGTGTATCACAACTCATAATCTCAAGACTTGTTGGTTGAAAGATACTGTATAAGCTAAGCGTGCTCGTTACAAATTTAAATTTCCTCAATAGAGCAAACTCTATTTCCATAAATTTTGTGCAGCCTCTAATCAAGAGTTGCTTAAAGAAGAAAGCCTGTCAAGTGAAGACAAATTTGACAAAATTAAGTCTTCCCACAATGATTTAAGTCCAACTGATGTGATTAGAGAAGAAAACAAAGTTGTAGCCTATTCTGCCTCAAAGCCCTCGATTAGACACTCAACCCATAGACCCTTTTTTCGAAAAAAGAAAGAAAAAAAAAAAAAGAAAAAAAATCAAAGCGAGGCACCTTTGTCTTTTCCTTTTTTTTTGTTTTTTTGAATTTTTGGGTTCGCACTTTTACCTTTATGCGTCAAAGCAGTAGGTTCTTATCATCTCATTCAATTCAGGCACAGGGTCCAACGAAACTTCCTGAAATTTGGCATTCATTAGCAACAACAAATGGGGCAATGGAGGACTCCGAAATTAGTTCATTTGGCAAAGGAATGAGTTAAAAAAAAACTTAAGATCATCTGCTTCAAGGATCCAAATACTAATACTATGGATATAAATTCAAACAACCTCATGTTTGTAAACCTAATCAAAGTTTTGGCACATGTTTCCAGTGGTTAAAAAACTGCTTAGATTCTCACGAGTCCAGAGTTGAGTCTTCAAAGTTGGAATTTTTCAATGTTACAGAGATTTTTTTTTTTTGGCTAAATTCTTTTAAGTCTGCCAATTTGATATGTCGGGCCATATCATAATTCAAGGACGATTCCCTATGCCACCCGATCCAATTGGTATAAAGAGGTTATATTCTATAGTCCTAGGACATGCTTTTTTTTTATTTTTCACATGTGGTTTATCTTTGACCAGATTAAAAGGAAGACTTAATCCGGCGTGATACGCTGGCCTGTAATATTTTCTTGATTGCAATGAGAAAAAAAAGAAAAGTAAAAAGAAAAATCTTCTGTCCAAGGAAGTCAAAGGCACAGTACGTGGTGGATTTCTAGGAATTACAGTCCAGAGTCCTCGGCATCAAAAGCTACCGGGCCAAGGGTCAGTCCAAGTTTCAAACTTGATAGAATGGGACCAAAAAGGACAGACACTATCCGCCTCTCCCTCTCTCTGTGCCTCTCTCGCTCTCTCTCCACTTATTCACATGGTTACCGAGAGCCTGTCTTGTAGTGGGTTTTTGTATTTCCATTTGGTTAGACCTTGTTGACAAACATGTGAAGGAAACTGCCCTTTTCTTTTAGACCCAATGGGGTGGTGTGCATGTGCTCTGTTCACAACCCCTTTTTTTAACTCATTAGTTAGGTCCCCTTGCTCCTAGTTTGCATTGCAATAATTGCACAAATCATTCCTTGAAAGCATCAATACCCATCATAAAGAAAGAACTCTTCTTCCCCACCACATATATTATATAATATGCACTCCCGTGTTCAAATAGAACATTTGGTGAGTCAAAGCATTGAGCTCAGTTAAAACTTTCTATGTTAAATAATCTATAATTTTCTTTTTGTTTCATTTAGTATTTCTTTTGACATGCTTTTGTTACCTAGGGAAATAGAGTAGGGTCCCTCCCTTTGTAGAATTTGCATGTTTTAGTATATGTGGCCGTTCACTTTATGTACATACGCTTACTTCAAAGGCCGACAAATATGCACGTTTCTGGCTAGCTTCAAACCAAGCAAGCCCATTCCATTTAGCAGCTCTTTGTGGTAGCGGGGCTCTGAATCATTTTCTTGGAAGCATCAATGGCTGTTTTCATTGTGATTCTTGTAGCAGTTCCCTTGCTGCTCTGTTTCTCCTCTGCTTTGCTGAGATGGAATGAGTTGAGATACAGGAAAAAAGGCTTGCCTCCGGGTACTATGGGCTGGCCAGTTTTTGGAGAGACTACTGAGTTTCTAAAGCAAGGACCAAACTTCATGAAAACCCAAAGATCAAGGTGAGTTTTTTTTTTTTCTTTCTTTTACGTGACTTCCAATTTCTTCTCCAAAGGGTTGTTACTTTGTGCTTCCCTCCTTTTACTTTGTTTCTTAAGCTGGTGGACTCGAAGATATTCTGTCTTTAGAGTCCTAAAGTTTCCAGTTTGAGTTCTTTTGGTCTAGTAACTGGGGATGTATTACTTAAAAGTGACTCTAAGCTGTTCTCTCTGTGTGTTTCTGTTTACTATTGATACTTTAGTTTATTCATAGCTCCGCAAAACGGCAAGAGAACAACCACCTTTTCTTTTTCACTTTTTGGTGGGGATTGTTCCATTCCATACCACAGAAATATACCCATGTAGCAGGAGTGGTTTTCTTATCATGTCATGGCTGCTAGTTAGAACAGTAACAAAAGGTTATCTTGGAAATTCAAAGTAAGAACAACAGAACCTTCAGGCAATTAATTTCGGTGAAAGCTCAACGAGATTCCTCTTGTTAAATTGTAGGTATGGCAATTTTTTCAAATCCCACATTCTTGGTTGCCCTACCATTGTGTCAATGGATCCAGAGCTCAACAGGTATATCCTCATGAACGAGGGAAAAGGCTTTGTTCCTGGTTATCCTCAGTCCATGCTGGACATCTTAGGCAAATGCAACATTGCAGCAGTTCACGGCTCTACCCATAAGCACATGAGAGGTGCACTTCTATCTCTCATTAACCCCACCATGATCAGAGAACAACTACTGCCAAAAATCGATGAGTTCATGAGAAGCCACCTCAGCAACTGGGATAACAAAATTATTGATATTCAAGTCAAAACCAAAGAGGTACAAAAATAGCAACAGATCAAAATTGTTTAATAAAGTGCTTGATCTAAGTTCCCTTGTTTTTTTTTTTGGTTTTTTCAAACGTACCTGAATCATTTTATTTTCCTGTAGATGGCACTGCTCTCATCACTTAAGCAAATTGCTGGCATTGATTCTGGCCCAATCTCTCAGGCTTTCATGCCTGAGTTTTTCAAGCTGGTTTTAGGCACGCTATCATTGCCAATTGACCTCCCTGGCACAAATTACAGACGTGGGTTCCAGGTATAATTGCCAATCATGTTTATCATTTTTGTTTTTCATTTTATGCGTATGTTGGGTTTAAACTGGGCCAAGGGACGTTACAAAGTAAGCTAGTTAATGCGGATTATATCTTACCAATTTGATGTTTAGTCACTTAAGCAAGTCTTTTTGGGTTTAATGGGTAGCATTCATGTGTTTTAACCATCTTATACAGGCTAGGAAAAACATCCTGGGCATGGTAAGGCAAATAATTGCAGAGAGAAGAGCATCAAAGGAACCCCACAATGACATGCTTGGTTGCCTCATGAAAAGTGAAGAGAACAGATACAATTTGACCGATGATGAAATAATTGACCAAATAATCACAATTTTGTACTCCGGTTACGAGACAGTTTCTACTACATCAATGATGGCAGTGAAATACTTAAATGATCACCCAAGAGTTCTTGAAGAACTGAGGGTAAGTCTGCACAAAAAAATTTGATTCTTATAGTGAAATGCTTTTATCCACACATGTATAATGTTTTTTTTTTTTTTTTTTTTCTTCTTACATGTTTGTGGTACTGAGGTAACTTTGAATGCTTGCAGAAAGAGCATCTGGCAATTAGAGAAAGGAAGAGACCTGAGGACCCAATTGACTTGAACGACCTTAAATCCATGCGTTTTACTCGTGCGGTAAGAAAATTTTGTTTATATCACGTGGTTTTAAATTATGAAGTAAAGTTGAACAAGTAAATTGACTAGATTTTGCATTTCCTCACGCAGGTGATTTTTGAGACCTCAAGATTGGCTACAGTTGTGAATGGGGTTTTGAGGAAGACAACGAAAGAAATAGAACTAAATGGTTAGAATATGCTAAAGTTAATACTATAAATATTTCTTCTTAGTATGGCTTTCACGGTCTATATGGGCTCAAGAAGCTGTTTTGCAGCAAGATTAGACAGTTGGCCAGTTTGAGAACTTTGCCATAAAAATAAAAAATAAAAAAAAGGATAATAATGCCGCACATGTGATGCCAATAAAGCCCTCTTCCTTTGTGGGCCTTAACACCATTATGATTTACATATCACACCTACTACCAATCCAGCTAGGCCATGCTGCCTCGGTGATCCCAATTCTTGTTTAAATTATTCTTGACAAGAAAGGGAGCAATTTTCAATTTTCTGTATATTATTTGTCTTTTCTTTAAGATAGAAGGAGTACTTAGTTTAACCATGATCCATACTTTTCATTAATCCATTAAAAAAGAAAAAAAAAAAAAAAGAAACTTTTTTCTCTTATAAAGTATACAACTTTAAAAGTAGACTATATATAACTAATCAAAGCTTTCCTTTCTGTTGCTTTCAGGATATGTGATTCCAGAAGGATGGAGAATTTATGTGTATACAAGAGAGATTAACTATGATCCATACTTATATCCTGAGCCATTATCCTTCAACCCTTGGAGATGGCTGGTTAGGGGCCATAACAAATATGATTTCTTTGGCTATTTGATACACAGTAAAGTGTACCATAAATCACTAAACTGTATCTGTTTGCTATATAACACAGGAAAAGGAAAAGGGCTTGGAGTCCCAAAGCTATCTCTTCATTTTTGGAGGAGGCACGAGACAGTGTCCGGGGAAGGAACTGGGAATAGCAGAAATCTCGACATTCCTTCACTACTTTGTAACTAGATACAGGTAACATGGTGAAAACCCCACCAAGTTAAATCACCTGTAATTGGGAACTAACTATTAGAGCACTGCACTTTACATGAATTGTGAATTTACTGATGTGGTGTTCTTACTTTGCGCTTTGCAGATGGGAAGAAATTGGAGGAGACACACTAATGAAATTTCCAAGAGTTGAAGCACCAAATGGGCTGCACATTAGGGTGTCACCCTTCTAAGCTTAACTTCAATGACAGTATACGTAAGAGATGGTAGATATATATAGCTTGTCCAAAGTGATAAAGGATGTACAACGATGTTCTCAGAGATTAGAAAATGGATGGCTTTTTGGGTTCCTGCCAATTTTGGCTATATCCTGATGGTGCTCTTTTCTTTTTATCTGTCTCTCCTTTTTGTGGATAGCAGTCTGTGGGGCTCATTGCAAACATCTTGGCCCATAACATGACATGATCCAGCTGATAAATATTTAATTACCAAAGGCTTTATCTCTTTGAGATACGGCTCCATGATTCGGGTAGGGAAAGAATATAAGATTAATTGAAGCATTCATGCAAGGAATTAACGGAGCTCCACTCAAGAATATCGAGAGAATCATTCATTCAGGAACTGTTTAAAACGTCAAAGCGCAAGTGGATGCAATGAAAAGGGGCTGGTTTGAGTAAAGGGGCTGGAAATTTTTGGCCCATAACCCACTTAGCTATAGTCTCCCAGGTGAAAAGTTCAAAGAGGAGACACTGCGAGGGTTGGCCCATTGTTGAGGGCACTCTGCCTATGGCGTCTGTCTGGTACTGGGATTTAGGGCAGATTCAGACAACAAGGCTGTACGGTAGCTGTGAACCGAGTACGTCTATATTGTCATTGTTGTGGGAAGTCTCTACTATAACATATTGAGCCCAAAGCCCACTTTTTAGAGAGAAGAGAGAAACTGGTCCTGAGCATCAAGTTTCCCTACCATTGAAACCTAAATGTTAGTGTAGGGTCTGTTTAGAGAGAAAATATTCTAATCTTTTGAATTTGAAGGAACTCTAAGGTAAGTTTTATCAACATTCTCATCACTGAACTAAATGATAAAGTTATCATAAATATTTTAAAATATAATTCATATGTTAAATCTAATTTTGTCTTTACAAACCCAAAAACAAGTTGATTAGATATAATATAATTTGGTGATAAAATTATTTATACTCTTTATTTTTAGATTTAAAGGATCACCCCAATCCCTAAAAACAAAAAAAAAAAAAAAAAAAAATTGCACACCAATTTAACATCATAGGCAGAAACAGGTCCAGCCCAACCCACCCTTTGGAGAAGATTGTTTGGGCGGAATAAAATGCGGCAAATCAGTTAAAAAGGGACACAAGGGGAAAAAGAAAGAAAGACTTAAAAAAAAAAATTAAAAATTAAAATTAAATCTTAAACATTGTGTGGTTAGACTGAGAAGGAAATCCCACTTCGACAATAAGTGGGAGAATCAAAAGTCAAAACCTAATTAAACACGGGAAAATATCCCAATTCTGTGGCGACCAAACCTTCAAGGGATGTTTGCTTTCTACACTGTCCATTTCATAAATCATGAGGTCCCACACTATCTGCCGTGCAAGAACTGCTATAATAAAGGGACAACAGTAACACCCCAGCCAACACACAATTCACAACAATTACCACAACTAATAGCAAGTCACTGTCTCTTACAAAAACACAAGCCTCAGAGAATAAAAAAGTCTCCTCCTACAAAATCGAGTCTGCCTTTTGAACAGGTCCCTCTCTCCAGTCTCCTCCACTTTGGCCGCTTATTTCGCCACTGAGCGTGCTGCTCCACAAACACAACCCTATTCTTCTCTCTATATTCTTAGTCTGTCAAAAAAAGATTACATCTTTCATTCTGATTCCCAAAAAAGAAGCTTTCTTTTTCTTTGTTGTAACCATGGTTGAGCCCGCAACTGATACAAAGTCAGTGGCCAAGAACCCAAATCCACTGTTGAAAGATGAGCTTGATATAGTGATACCCACTATAAGGAATTTGGATTTCCTGGAGATGTGGAGGCCATTCTTGGAGCCTTACCATCTCATCATTGTCCAAGACGGTGACCCTTCAAAGACCATCAAGGTGCCTGATGGTTTTGACTATGAGCTCTATAACAGGAACGACATAAACAGGATTCTGGGTCCTAAGGCCTCCTGCATCTCCTTCAAGGATTCTGCCTGTCGCTGCTTTGGTTACATGGTGTCCAAGAAGAAGTACGTCTTCACCATTGATGATGATTGCTTTGTAAGTCCTAACCATCCGGTGGCTCTTGTTTTCCAAGAGTAATTTGCATCTGGGTTTTTGTGTTTGGGGTCAAGTTTGGATCTTTATCACTTGATTTTGGATTTGAGGGCTATCTAATTTTTTTTTGATGATTTGGGTATTGTTATCCTTGGATTTGTTTTTGTTTGGTACAAATCTTGCATCATAAATGACTCTAACCACGAGTGAATGTGGAAGCAAAATAGGAGATGGGCGCCTGTTGATTGTAAAAACAAATTCCACACGATGGATCTCAAGGTTTTCTTGCATGTCGACACCACGATTATAGGAAAATCGTATTTGTAGCGTTGCACCTAAAACAGAGTTCATGATTTGACTCTTGATCGAATTGCAGATCAAATCCAGTTCAGTGGAATGGTGTGCAGCATCTTTAGGACAGTTCTTTGTTTTTTTTATTTTTTTCTTCTTTTTTCGTTAACGTGAAATTTTTTTTTTCACCATATCTTGTTTCCATGCTTATTATATTTGATCCGAAAGTTCCACGCAATCTCTTGATATATTGCTCTATATTAAATTATCAAAAAACTATGGGCTGATCTTAACCATTCTATCGTAGCTGAGCAATGTTTGTGCTTATGAAAATCAATTGAACTATGGAACCAATGTTTACAATTCTGCACCGGGCACATCATGCTAAAATGCATTTGTAATTGACAACAAGTTTGTTATAACACTGAATCTTTACTTTTTTCTCTTTTTGGGTTTGATCCCTATTTTGGAATAAACTAAAAGCTAATGAATTGATCTGAATGTTTAATGTCTCACCTCCTGGATAAAAAAGTGTCTCAAGGGTATGGTTAATTTCCATCACCCTAACTCCATGTGGAGGACAATTATATCTTGTGCTCAGCTGGATGCTTAGGATGGTCAAAAGCCTGGACAGCACTGGGGACCTTTTGATCTGGTCATGTGTTGGAAGTGTTGAATGATCACTGGCATTTTTGTGACAATTTTTTTTGGCTAATAAGGGACCAATGCACAGGCTTTTGGTTCTAATTTCATCCAAAATCATTGTTGATCCATTTACACTCTTTGTCACAAAATCATGGCCGTGTGTATTGTAGCATTGTTTGGGTATCAGTTTTTATGTTTAACTTTCAGCAATATGCTTTAGGTCGCTAAGGATCCTGCTGGCAAACCAATCAACGCACTTGAGCAGCATATCAAGAACCTTCTGTGCCCATCTACTCCCTTTTTCTTCAACACCCTCTATGATCCTTTCGCAGAAGGTGCAGATTTTGTGCGTGGATACCCTTTCAGTCTTCGCGAAGGTGTCCCTACTGCTGTTTCTCATGGCCTCTGGCTCAACATTCCTGATTATGATGCACCCACTCAGCTTGTTAAGCCACTGGAGAGGAATACCAGGTACATGTTTGACACAAAAATACTTGGAAGTGGTCCTTTGTGCCGCTTTATTCAATTGAACTCAGAATTCTGCTGATAATTTATCAGGTATGTGAACGCTGTCTTGACAATTCCAAAGGGCACCTTGTTCCCCATGTGTGGTATGAATTTGGCATTTGACCGTGACTTGATTGGCCCTGCCATGTACTTTGGTCTTATGGGCGATGGTCAGCCAATTGGTCGCTATGATGATATGTGGGCTGGCTGGTGTGTCAAGGTATGTTGCAGTCTCCAATCTGTGAATTATTTCTTTTTTGGTAATCTGTTTTATTTTTTTTTTATTTTTTATTTTATTGAAAGGTCTCTCTTTTTACTATTCATTTCAATCTCTTTGGAGGTCAAGTGCAAAGACCTTAAGCACCTTTCTGACTTGTGATTACAAACTACTTATAGTGCTGACTATGTGATTGTTTAATAGGTGATCTGTGATCATTTGGGACTAGGAGTAAAGACTGGCCTTCCTTATATCTATCACAGCAAGGCTAGCAACCCATTTGTGAACCTAAGGAAGGAGTACAAGGGCATTTTCTGGCAGGAAGAGATCATCCCATTCTTCCAATCCGCTGCTCTTCCCAAAGAATGCACCACGGTTCAACAATGCTATATTGAGCTGTCCAAGCGGGTCAAGGAAAAACTTGGCAAGGTTGACCCATATTTCAACAAGCTTGCAGATGCCATGGTGACTTGGATTGAGGCCTGGGATGAGCTTAACCCTTCTGGAGCTTCTGTTCCCAACGGAAAAGCATAAATCAAATTTCTGAATTACTTGCATATGCAATTTTGACGAGTTGATGCTGCATATTTTGTGTCATCAATGAGTACCATTGTCCCATTAGGGGGGGGGGGAAATGAAGTTTGTACATTTTAGCAACTGTATCCTTGTGTCCAATCCAGTTCTCGGTGCTTGGATTTTCAGATTGTTGGATGTAATTTTACACTCATCTTTCGAATTGTTGTTGAGTTTTACAGCAAATAAAAATATAGTTTGTTTGGCTTAATTTTGTCTCGAGATCTCTTGTTGAATTTGACAAAAGTTAAACGGACGACAGTAGGCTTACAGGCTGTAGATGAACAGCCCATGATTGCACAGACACCTCTACATTTCTACCTGTCTTGCCAATCAGAAATGAACGTGCTTTGAGCTGAATGAAGTGTTACAATGCTTAGGTGTCCATCACTGATTAAGTGATTTGAGCAACTAACTTGGGCTGTGTCATTGGCATATGCGAGATGGGAGGGAGGTACCAATGTTCCATCAACGCAACTACAATTTTCCCGGAGCTAAATACAGAAACTCTCTCACCAACAACTTGAAGAAGCAAAATCATGGGTTTCATTGAAAGATATCATCTAACACATAGGCTAGGCTTAGCATTCAATACATACGCATGGATGGTCTAAAAGTGCATCAAAGAGAATTAGGTACTATTGTCATCAATGGAAAAACTTCATTCATGTAATTGTCTGTGCCTCCGAGATTGGCGAGCATAAAACCTAACTTTTATAAAGATCTTAAGCTTTCTCTAAATATTCCGTTGACTTTACGTTAAATAAATAGTTTGCTAACCATAAATGCCTATACATAGGCATTTGTAGCATGAATAATTAGAGTTCAACCAAGTAAACTAATGCTCGTAGTCTTACCGAGTGCTACGTGTCGCATAGATGACTCGTCCAGATCTTCTTTTATCGCATATTAAAGTAACCCCATTACTCTAAATAGCCAAAAAGAAGCTTCTTTATGCTGATAAAATGAGTGTCATTAACATTAAACAATGTCCATAGCATGAATTGAAGGATATTTAGTGTCAACAGATGGGTACGCTGTCATTGGAGCATAAGCCCCTTTCAAAGGAACAGCTACAGCCCACAAGCTGTTAATCAAAGACCAAGTGCTTGTCCAAATCTTGTTATGATATATAGACAATACTAGGTAGGATTAAGCATATAACCAGGAAATTTTGAGTGTATGAAACTGTCCCACAACGGTCACATACATGATAAGGGATTTAAAGGGACAATCTTTAGTTTGGGAATCATAGGAGAACTAGTTTTTCATGTTTAACTAATTCAATCTACCTCCACGTGCCTCACTAAATCTATTAGTGTTAATGATAGTATATGTTGTTCGTAGCAATAATTTCCGTAACGTGTCCAGTGCCTAATAGTCAAACTTGGTCCATGGTTATAGGCTTAAACGCGCAATATAATTATGGTTTGCCCTGGTGATTGAAAATCTAAATTGGGTCTGTAAGTACTTTTGACTCAAATTATAGAACTTTAGGACCCGTTTCCGCAAGTGAACTTGACAGCAAATAAAAAAGAGGTTAGTGCTGATGAGATCATCAACTCTGTCAAAGAAGACCATTGAATTTGATTGAGGAGAGCGTGTATACAAGGGTAAACCCGTGTGCATCATGTATGGCATAGAGTTTGGAGACAAAGATATATGTGAATGGTGAAACAGAAGTTAGCAATTGTAGCCATTATGGGTTGGGAGCAAGGCTTGAGGAAGAGTCCTTGGACTGATGAAGAGGATAAGTTGCTTAGTGAATATGTGAAGTTGTATGGAGAAGGAAGGTGGGGGTTCCGTGGCCAGGAGTGCAGGTTAAAAAATTATTAATGGCACATATTGTTTAACAAATGTGACTTAAGAGTTCCCGAGTTGCACGGAAACATCCTCCTCGTAAAAACAGGACAAGGCGGCATGTATCTAACCCTTTCCTTGTGCACTCGGAACGCTCATATATTGTCTAACAAGAATGATTCTGCGTTTTTATTATATATAAGCACAAATATTATGTTGCAGCTGTTGTTGCTGCCTGCAGGTTTACACAGAAGTGGCAAGAGCTGCAGGCTGAGGTGGGTGAATTACCTTAGGCCTGGCCTTAAAAGAGGTCAAATTCCACCTCTGGAGGAAGGAATTATTATTGAATTCCATGCTCTCTGGGGTGAAAAGTAATGCATCTCTCTCAAATCGTTCCTCCTCTCTTTTTTCTCTCTCACAAATCCCCCCGTTAGTTCCACCTACACTTAAATATTTTGCTGCTTATATATCCCCCCTATAACCTAGAGAAGAAAACTTTTTCCCATGGAAATGGGAAGACTACATTCAGTGGCAAAATTATGGTGATTTTCTATGATTATGTTCAGGTGGTCGACTATTGCTAAATACTTGCCTGGGAAGATAGACAATGAGATAAAAAAACCATTAGAGAACCCATTTGAAGAACAAAGACAGATCCTCTCAGACACGGGACAAGCAAAGAATTGAAGTTTTTGAACAAAAACGACAGAATCGACATCAAAATCAACAACAAGAAGAAGATGACATGAAAAGGGTCAATAGCCATACTGCAAGTGATGGAGAGATGCACGGTGCACTAAGACAGCAGCAGATGCCTTTCATGTACCCCATTTTGGAGGATCAATGCTTGCATGTGATGTACCAGGATGTCGCTTCTTGTGCAGATACTATGACAGAGGATGGGCCGTGGAGTGGCCTATGGGATCTAGATGTTTCATACACAAGTAATTACTGCAACAAGATGGCATGCAAGATCAAGCAACAAATCTTTCCTTTGGAAGGGATCCAAATTAGTTATGGCAACAGTGCAAAGCGGAGGCGAAGAGTATCATCCCAATTCCCGTTCCTGAATTTGAATTTCTCCCCTTCCTCCACCCCCCGCGGATCCCTGCAGGCCATCGTTACAAATAAACTTCTAATATAATGCTAGGCCCTCCAAATTATGTGTATTGTGGAGGATTCATTTTCCGAGATCATATGATTGTGGTTAACTACATACATGTATTATGATCTGGTTTACAGCAGCAATATTTGTATCATCAACAAATACATGACCGCGAGATTTTACTGAAGAGTTGCAATTCAGGCAAGATCTTTGTTCTAAAAGGCCTTATGCATTTTTTCCTGGTCTGGTTTTTTCATTGACTCTGATTGTCCTCTCCACTTCCACTAGTTTTCTGGCAAGCACATTTTGTTGGGGAATGACAACATCCGCCTTGTACCCTTTGAAAAGAGTGATGCTCTAGATAATTTATCTTTTCAAAAAATAATAATAAAAAAAAACTCCAAAAAAATTAACACCCCATGTGAGCAACTTAAGAGAATTGGAAAAACGAGTGTGAATTCCACAAGGGAAGTTTAAATAAAACCCAAAAGGGGAGCAAAGTGGAAAAAAAAAAAAAAAAAAAGAGTAGATGGACCATAAATTCCGTGGGCCAAGTAAAGTTGAACCAAGAGGCTTTAAGCCCCCAGATTGCGAAAGGAGAAGAACACAGACCCAAAAGAGTCGAGTCCAATGTCAGTAAAAGACCCAAGAGGCTGTTTTTGTTTTTTCTTTTTTCAAAGATTCTTTGAAGTTTAAAGCGCAGATGACTGTTCATATATGTACAGTGCAGGAGAAGAGGAAAGGGAATGGATAACATGACAGCAAGTGAAGTGGCTGGACTTGGGGTGGGAACTTTACTCCTATGTGCCACAATTGCCGCCCCAAAGATTGATGCTTTAATCTCTGCTTCACAGAGAAGGTAATAACAGAGAAAAAGGGAAAATTGACAATAAATAGTTTCTTTCTTACATTTGCTGACTCGCTTTTGCTTCAACTTTCTGGGTTATTTCCGTTATTCCATGTTCCATCAATCTGACTTAGGAAATTTTTAGTGACTGGTGGTGTTGTTAAAGGGTCGTCCTTGATGTTGGGTTCTCAATGGGTTTGGTCCTGTGTGGCTGGTTCGGGTCACTTTGCAAACTAATTTACCAGAACGCTGAAACTTTTTGTACAATCTGCGTCCTGCGGTTCTGATAATTGTTCACTTGTATGGTATTTGCTAGAATTGAACCAAATGGATAGTTTGGTAATCGTGGTTCTCTGTTTTTGAGTTGGAATCATACTTGGTGATTGCATCAAATTTGCCTATTTGCCAGTTTCTGTTGCATAATGTTTTGCCAGTTGAATCCCAGGGAAGAATTTGGTATTTCAGGAAAATTTTTGAATATGCAATTATTATAAAATATCGGAAATCATGTTATTTGGACTCAATCTATGCGTTTTGTGGGATTTTGTGCTGATTTAATAAAATGTCTTCCTTTGAACAGAGAAAACTTAGTTGAGGATCAAAGCATTCTGAAAAGAAAAAATGAAAAAAAGCGGGAATAAAAAAGAGAATGGTCAATGTCTATTTCCCTTTGTCCCTCACACCTTCTACGCAGTAAATTTTCCATTTTTTAGGATGTTTTTGAAGCTAGTAAGTAATGGACAGCACCTTTGTGCCTGTGACCCTTGGAATTACAAGATTGGGCATTTGAGCTGTTGAAGGTTGATCTTGAAAAGAAAATTTAATTATAAAGCTCATGGCAAAGATATGACCTTGACAAATATTGATTGTAAACTTTATTGAACAATTCAAAGTGCCACCCATCTCTTGTGCTCCAATTGGCATCTCATTGGAAGAGTTGGTATTTAGATCTCATGGAAGGCATGGTGCAACCCTCTTTTGGAGCTTTATTTTCAGTTTTGGGGGAGGGGGGGAGGGAGGGGGAAGGTGGGTTGGCTTGGGGTTGGGGGTGTTGGAAATTCCAGTCCCCATAGTGCACGTAGCCTGGATTTTTCAAGCATATACACAAACACTTCTGTTGGCACACTGAAACCTGTTGATCTCCTTAGGACCATCATTGATCTAAATTCCAACCTTGTTGAGGTTACTAGGTGTATGACTAAGCATTTGTATGCTTTGTCAACATATGGCACCTATCCTAGGAGGTAAACATTCTCAACCAGATATTTGGAAGTACAAATACAAAATATATTATATTCATGCTCAATGTTCAACTCCTTGTGTAGCTCCCTGGGGATGTGCAAGAGATGCGGTGATCTGAGGATGATAGCATGCTCAAAATGTAAAGGAACTGGACTAGTCAAAGCAGGCGGACCATTTGGTTTTAATATTATGGATGACTTAAATCAGTCACTTGGTGGCGAATCAAAAATCAAGTCTACCAGATGTACCGAATGTCAAGCCAGAGGTCGCTTTGTCTGTCCTGATTGCTCCAGAGGTTCTTCAATATAATTACAGATAGGTCTTGTAAAAAAGCCACTCCCTGTGCCTCCCTGCAATTGATACATTTTACTTACTGTCGTCGCCAGTTAGTCTATTTCTGGACTCTGGATTACGGTGTGGATATCTGTTACGGTAGATCATGGGGGTCATTTTTTGCCATGTAAGAAAATCTAGGAGCTTCAACTCTGCTTTTTATTGCAAATACCGCAGCTATTATGTTACTCTGTCAACTCCACCTTTGGCTGTAAGCTGAAGGTTTGATTCCGGTTTCTGAACCGGCATATCTTTGCTGTTGCCCCAGTTTTGGCTTATGCGAACTCGCAAAAGATGGCTTAGGTCCTTTACATAGGTTGTGCCAGCAAACTTGCAATGAATCATAATGTGAAAGGTGAGTATGCTTGCCCCATCGCAAAGAGCTTGGATTCATGATAAACTTCAGACAAAAAAAACCCTTCTAGGCAAGAAATGCCCCCATGTGTCTAACTCAATTGCAGAAATCGTCTTGATTTTCTTTTGGCCTTGTGGGGCAATTCGTGGTCGGATATGATTCAGATCACAGCACTTAGAACTAGTGGGAACCTAAGAAGTGAGACAGCATAATGTATCAAAATTCGAGTATTTGACTTATTGGATTAATCAAGCGCAGGCAACGGCCTCGTTTGACTAGCTTCAATAATGTGATTGTTATGCTTTGTGTGCCACTACTCGTGGTCCATGCCCATTCGCATTGCCTTGCATTATTCCTTTTGTTGGGGCTTTTCTGTACTTCTTATGTTGAAGTTATACTCTCCAAAATAACTATTTTCTTCTGCCTCTAGTTTGGTTTCACTTTTTTATTTTTCAAAGAACAAAAATAAAATAAAATCATTCTCCTTGGAAGGTCCATAAATTTGACAAGAAAATATATATATTTCTTTTGAAAAATTTAAAGTTGATATACTCTATTTTGTACTTAATAACAATTTATACTCATATTTTAAAAAAGTCACAAAAAAGAATTAATATCAATTTTCATTTTTAGAAATAAATGAGAAAGTATGAGTGATACTTACAACTCGCATCTATATATTTTTTTTTAATTTATTAAAAAATATATTAAATTGTGAATTATTTATTAAAAATATCATTCTCTCTTCTTAAATCAAAATTTAAAATTTTTAAAATAAAAGTCAAGATTTTTAATTATTAATATATTTTTTTTGTAACATATTAATATTTATTTTTGATAATAATTATTATTCTCAATTAAATATCACTTAAAAATAATTAAAAATTTAACAAATTTAATTTTTAAAAAAAAAATTTTATAATTAATTTTAATTATTTTTTTATAATATATTTATTTTTATAATTAATTGTTATATTATTAATATTGAATCAATAAAAAAATATATATTAATTTTTTAAAATTTTTTTATTATTTGACAAATATAATATATATTTTTTAGTTACATTTTAAAAATATAAAGTGTAAAACACACATATATATATATATATATATATATACTTGCTGAAAGAAGACCAAAACGAGACTGCCAATTATTGTACAGTAGCTTTTATTTAAAAGCACGCGTCCGACAAACGTCGGCACTTGCAACAACGCCTGCTCGGGTTCGTGCTTCCGCGGTCTAATCTCGCCACCTGTCCTCTTCAGGGCTGGTCACTGTTCAGATACTGCGGCTTAAGCCGCCAGCAACGGTCACAAGTGAAGACGTCTGCGTCACCTGGGAACCATGCATGACAGCCAATGGGAGGCTGACACAGCCGGATTATGCCGTTCTTTTCTAAATTTGACAGAAAGTTTGACCTAATTTCTTTTTTTTTAAAAAGGGATTTTCTGTTCTTTTGGGACCGATAAAAAGGAAAAAGCTATTATATAATGTTATATATTAAGCCTTTGGGATGGATTACCAATGAAAGAAACGAAAAATTCAATCGGGTTAGCAGACCATGCAAATTTTTAAGATAAAAACCGACCGAATTATCATTGGGTTGTTTTGAATTTTTCTTTTCAACTTTTTCACACGACAACAAGAAGTTTTATTCTTCGGCGTCCTTTAGCAAAGAAAACAATACCCCCTACTGCAAAAATTGAAGCTCCCGGACAAGAAGAATAAATTATATACCAGAAGGAACCTGGCAGCCCCACCGTTCTATATACCATTGCTTTGAAATTCGTGGTAAAGAGCCAAAATTTACCAAATTTTCATGGACCACATTAGAGTTTAAAATAATAAAATGACTTGGAGGAATACTTATATATGACATCAGCACGAGATTTGAGTGGAAGTAAGCTTCACAAAACCAAATCACGAGTGTTACCAGCCTTCTCGTGGTAGCTACCCGTTGCATGTGTAGGGTTAGGGGTGCATCCCTTTTCCTGGTATCTAAGGATTAAAAATATTGTTATCCATAGCATGAGGTTTATTCATCTCTAATTACTTAATTACCCATTTGAATGCAACAGTGCAATACTAAGGTCACGAAACATTGGACGCATTAATCCAACTCATGCTTGCCTAACAAAATTTATTGTATCTCACATACATTTGTAATGATATTTGAAAAAAAATCGTAATTTGTAGTAACATGTGTCATGTATTCATAAAAATGTGTCTAGAATTATGGTTGCCGTTTGAAAGTATATTTTACAGGTTTAACGCGCAAATTTACTAATAATTATTGATTACACATAAACTTTGCGTTTTAATGGAAGTTTATCACTTTTTCAATCTCGAAGAGGAACAAGGCATTAAAATTTGTCGACAAACAATGACACTCCAGAATTCTAATGGCTTTCTCTCTTTTTAGTTTTTGTGGCCCATATGACATTGAACGTGCCCACACATCCAAATAAGGAAAAGCATCTAACCACGGGATGCTTTCACATCTCTGTATAGGTTACCAAATATGGCAATGAATTATTGGACAGCACATTTACAATATAAGTAAGCCAAATTAACAGCACATGCACATGCACATGCACTTGTGTTTTTCTTTTTTTTTGATTTCACGAATTGAACAGAGCATCAAATTAACTTTATTTTCATCTCTTTTCCCCTCAGAAACGAACCATTTATGGCGCCCCAAAACCAAGAATGATCCAGAGAATTTTCTTAAAGGAGCAGCTACAACGCCTCTTTTTGTTGTTACTTGTACATAATTACAACTCTATACATTGCACAAAGTTTAATTTGTGGGAGCTAGTACTGGCAATGGTGGTTGGACTCTTGGAATTTTTGTCTACGATTACAAAGCTTTTGTTACCCCAGCTTTGAAAGGGCCATTTATTACAATTGTCATGAATGTTGCCGCCATTATTTTAGGGTGAGGGGTCAATTTATTGCTGCTTACCTAATTTTGGCACCAGAGTACTTCGTCCAAATCCTGGTACAGGACTCTTGGTGAAATGTGCTTTTCTCCGGCAAAGCTTATTCCAAAAATAAAAATTACCTTAATAAGCAAGGCATGAATGTGATTAAGATTAGGCTGTTTCACGTAGCTATCAGTTTTAACCATCTATATAAGCTGTTATGGTTCTGGGGTCATTGTATGATTTCCCCATAAATGATGAATAATTCCACACCAATTAAAGCTCAAGTTATCTCTCATTAAAATTTACCGATATCATGATCATTGACACTTAAGCTTAACCCTAGTCTATTAATATTTCATACTTGACTAATTATCTTTAGTAAAGTTATAATTCGGATCATGATCAGAAAATTTTGCCTCAAGTTCCTGCATGCACGACAATTCAAGCCCCAATAATTGAGTGATGAGGGAATGGATTGGCCTAAGAATGTCTGTTGGATCATAACTTGTAAGATGATTGTTTTAAATCATATATTAATATTATTTTTGTTAAAATAGAATTTATTCTTATTAATATATAATACTATGTAAATTTTTTTATAAAATAAAATAAAATATATTTAATTACAAATCGTATTTATTAAAATTAAATCGTTGATAAATCATTATATTTTTTAAAATTATTTTTTAAAATATTTATAATATTTTTTAGTAATAATATAAATAATCGAATAAAAAAATAAAGAGATTTTATATATATTGAACAAATGATGGGTCTGAAATATTTATAAACGTGGTTATAATTTTTAGACATCAAACATGTTTGGTATGACTGTTAAAAACTTTGAAAGGTCACAAATTCATATAATATAGACACAACTTTATTGTAATTATAGATAAATAAAATTATTTTTTATCATGTTTAATCCAGCAAATCTGATTCACTTGATAAAATTAATAATTAACTTATAATATTTAATTAAATAAATTTTAAATTCAAATTTTAACAAATATAATATTTTATAATTATTTATTAAAAATTATACTTATTATTCAACATATATAATAAATAATCATTTGTATTCCAAACTTTTCCTTTCTTCTTTCTTTTTATTTGAAAATTCTAACAAAAGTCTAATCAAATATTAAAGCACAAGCAGATGTTAATGGGTATGCGCTGCGCCTGCACACGTTTCTCCAGTTTTTTTTTCAGTGGCAAGATTTATATGTATTCCATATTCTCGCTGCAACTAATTATGCAAACACACGCAAAGTTCATATGAACCGTTGATACGCCATCAAACCCCAGACCCCAAAAACTAATTAAAACGGATTTGAGAAAAGAAGAAACTTAAAGAATAACCGTCTTCTATTTCGGGTATACGACGCTATATCTATACTTGTCACGAGCACAGTTGATTTCCAGAGTATATATTCCACATTTGAGTGAGCTATATGCTTAATTCAAAGCAATTTGCAGCTATGCATGCACTTGAGACAAGAAAGGCATATATGTGTTGATTCATATTTATGAACTGATGGGGAACATATGGAATATTGGCCAATTGATGCAAAAATCTCCATTAATGATAACCGTAATTCAACATGAAGATCATCAAAACATCTTTGTAATTAAACCAAAAAAATTTTCAAAAATGAACACAAGGAAAACGAAGATCATCAAAATAACTCTGCAACTAAACTGTTCCATAAAATTAACTTTTGTGGGGCAGTTTAGTGAAGTTAATAAGAAGGGGGGGCTCTAAAAAGGGACCGATGTTGGGATGAAAGGGACTCAAAAGCCAATAGTAAGCCGACACGCAAAGATCCGTTTTTAAGGTAAGCGATGACGTTCTGCGACTCCCGAAGACAACCAGAAAAGTAAGAAATGATAGCCAAAAATAACAATCCAGCCATTAACGCTCCTCTGATTAACTGTCCACACTGTTTCTTTCAAGCGCGTCTTCCTCACCTTCCAAGTCCGCAACCACAAGGGCAATGGCGCGTGAAAACAGTACTTGAACATGAGCGTGGAAAATGAAATATAAGGGAAAAGGAACAGTGAAATTAAGAAAAAGAAGGATTGGTTGCATGAAATTAGAAGGCACAACACAACCCTAAAACTGGATCTTTCATTTCTAGTGGTGTAAGAACGAGAGAAGTACTCGTTGAGGTTAAAAAAGAAAGATAAAAGAAAGTATAATAAAAGAAGCTAGGAGGACAAGAAAGAAAACCACTGACATACAAGAAAGAAAGAAAGAAAGAAAACAAGATAGAGATAGAGTGAGAGCCTGACAGGTAAAGAAACAAAGAAACAAGAAAAAGGAGAGGAGAACCTCAATTTCCACAAGAACTTCTTGCTTAAACTCTCTTTCCTTCTCCTCCCTACTGTCTTTTGCAATCTATAGACTTATCTCTCGCTGATCTCCTTTGTGTTTCTTACAGTTCTCTCTCTCTTTCTCTCTCTCTCTAGGGTTTCTTCTCCCAAGTATCTAACTTTCTCTAGTTTTTCATACTTTTGGTTGTATTTGAGCACTGACTGATAAAAGTAAGATTACCCTTTTCCTTGAACAAGAACAATAAAAACAGAAGAAGGAAAAAAAGAAAAAAGGTTGAAGTAAGAAAAGTATGTAACGTATATGTATAATTAAGAGCTTGATATATACAATACATAGAGTTATGTAGATTTGGATACAAGAGACAAGGGTTTTAAATTGGTGTTTGAATTTTTTTCCCTTTTTATTTTTTTATTTTTCTTATTTTTTGATGATTTAGATTTGGGGATATGGGGAGAGGGAGAGTCGAACTGAAGAGGATTGAGAACAAGATAAACAGGCAGGTGACCTTTGCAAAGAGAAGAAATGGGTTGTTGAAGAAAGCCTATGAGCTGTCTGTTCTCTGTGATGCCGAGGTTGCTCTCATCATCTTCTCCAACCGTGGCAAGCTCTATGAATTCTGTAGCACCACTAAGTATGACCCTTTTCTTCTCTTCTAGTTTCTATCTCAACTCCACGTGTATATCTTGCATCTTTGCCTGGCCGTGTGTTCTGTATGCACTTTTGCAGCAGCACTTTCCAAGATTTGTGGGATCTACCTACTTTGCTGGCTTCTTGTTTTGTTTTCTTGGACAGATGGACTTAGGTTTCACGAACTTCTTTAGTTCCTTCCTTCTCTTGAATTTTTGAATGTATATTTATTCTTGGTTTGTTGGGGGCGATTCTTTCTTAAATTTTGATGACACCCTACATTCGGTGAGATATATTTGCTTGTGTGCTCTAGTTGTGATTTATTAAAGTTGAAATCTTTAGTTCTCTTTGTTTGATCTGACATGTTTAATTAGTTTTTTCTCTGTGATTTCTGAATCACATGTCAAATCTTTTAGTTTTTCTCCAGTCCTTGGGAACTCTCTAGGTTAAAGCAGCAATATTAGTCTTTGATTGATGATATTGATTTGTGATCTGAAGGCCGAAGGTATTTGCTTTTGCTCGTAAAACTCTTTCCTGATTTCTTTCTTGTTTGTTTCTTAACATTTGGTTGATCGTTGGGAAAAAAAAAAACAAACAAATAGAAAAGGAGAGAACTTGTGTTATGTTCAACATGTTCTTCTAAGTCTGGAGTCTGATATTAAATTTGAGAAAGATGAATTCCAGTAAATTACCTTCAGTGCCTGCTTTTACCAACGTGTAAAACCTGAACTTTAATTTAGAGAGAGAGAGAGAGAGGTGTAAAAACCTTAGTGCATGCTTTTGTCCATGTATTATCTGCTAGTTATAAAAAGCTCTTCCTAGGGCGACAATTTCTTTTCCATTAAATAATTATTGTTGAGAGGTTATAGAAAGGGATTGATGATGGTATGCAGTTGCTTTTTTTGGTTTTTTTTTGTCTTTTTGGATTTTTTAACAATCATATTTCTATTGTATAATGGCCATAAGTTCTAATTAAAAATAATTAACAAAGTTCTATTTCATTTCAATTGATTGAGGCATGGACCTTACATGTTGTTCCCGATTTAATTATGAGAGTTTCAATTCAACATCTCAAATTGTCGATCCACAACCGTAAATCATTACAATATGAAAACATTGTTGTAAGATTATAGTTATTCTTTGCAATCAGTATTGCTTACAATTTACAATGTTAACAATTTGTAAGGCTAGTGATTGTTCTATTACTTCATTTTTATAAATATTATTGTTTTATTACTTGCAATAATATTTTAGCTTAACATCTATAGTAATACCGCCATAATGTTTGTCATGTAAGTTCATTAATTAATGCATTCCCATGGAAACTGAATATTCGTAAAATTTCCATTAATTTACAATCCATGGTGCCCCTCCATGTTTAGTTCTTCCTTTATAGTAATCACGGCCTTGTGGAAAAAGTAGTTTCCATGTTATACGTATGATTTATTTGTAATTTTAAGAGGACATTCCTATGATTAAGTGTCTCAACATTCATCTTAGAGGTCTTGAGTTTGAATGGTAGAGGAGAGCGGTTTGAGAATTATGAGAAACGGGAAGAACTACCTTGTGTAGCACATAGGTTAACAGATCTCTTGATGTGAAAAAATAAATGACTTCTTTCTGTTGAAATCCTTTCCATGTCTTGAGGGGAAAGGTAAAAGTCAAAGGAATCAATATATGAGATACCTTCATTTTACCATTTATGAGTAACCCTAGACATTATAGAAATGCCATGATCTAGATTATGGAATATCAGTTCAGGTTTTTATGCATTTAGGTTTTTGACTATTCTACTCTTCCACATGTTAGTAGTTGGTCCATTATGTGAAACTACAATTCCATATGCCAGGAACAAAAAAAAAAAAGAGAGAGAGAGAATAAAGTGGTTTATAAGACTCAAGGTGGAATTGCTACTAATGGCTTGAACAAGCGCTTTTTTGAGTTAAGTCACACTAAATTAATTGCACTAGGCGATTACATAATCTAAAAGTGTAACTATTCCCTTAATCTTTCAAAACGTTAAATGTTTTTGATAGTATTACATAAACAAAGGCCCTTCACAATTATAATGTTGGCTTACCTTTCGTACTCCACTTCAGCATGCTCAAGACACTGGAGAGGTATCAGAAGTGCAGCTATGGTGCAGTGGAAATCAACAGACCTGCTAAAGAGCTCGAAGTAAGTTTTTATATATTCTCCCTTGCGTCAAAATGGATTATGTTGTCACAATATAACATGGCCAGAGGCTAAGTTCTAGTTATGTCTTTTGTTTGGACTTTGATGTCGTCTACCCCGGAACCAAATTAATAGCAAAAACATATGAGAGCTTATCGATATACTGTTTTGACACTTGAGATAGCTTGTTTTCATGTATTGTATGTACTTTTGTTGTCATAACAGAGCAGCTATCGGGAGTACTTGAAACTGAAAGCTAGATATGAAGCACTGCAACAAACTCAAAGGCAAGAAACGAGACTAACAAGTAGTTTACATTGCTTTCAAGTGCATAACTACATCTGGGTTGATTGATAGAGTACTTCAAAGACTATGTTTTACTTCATTATTGAGCTGAAGCATGAGCTATCTTATTCACGAAACACTTCTTTCCTTGGTTGACAGAAACCTTCTCGGGGAGGACTTGGGACCTCTGAATAGTAAAGAGCTTGAGCAGCTCGAGCGCCAGTTAGAGGGATCATTGAAGCAAGTTCGGTCCACCAAGGTAAGAGGAACTTAGCTTCATTTTCTCCAACAGTAGACTATCTGTTTATTTTGTCTGTCAAATTTGCTTGCGTGCTTGTTCTATCCAACCATCCAGAGGTCTAGAGAAGAACAGGAAATAAAGCGATTGACAGAGTTAAATTGGGAGCAGAGAAGAGAGGGTGCAAAATGGGGTCTTGTGGTCTGCACTCTAATAAGAAGCTGATGCTGCATTATGGCTGTTTTCAGCTTCCCTCCCCCCCCCCCCCCGAGCAATCAGTCTTCAGTCCTGCGGATTCTTTCTTTTAGAGCAGTGACTTGCATCTATTTTCCATTTATGTTCCCTACCCATGGCTTGGCTTCTCCCTCCAATCATTTGCTGGTGGCCTGTGAACATTTTTACCTCTCCATGGATTTCAAAGTTTCCATAAGCAGATGTCTGTGCATTTCTTTGTTTAACACCATGAATGTTCTATAATACTTGGCAGACACAGTACATGCTTGACCAGCTCGGTGATCTTCAAAACAAGGTACTTATATAAGTGACCCTAAAACCAACATGTAATTCTTCAATTGCAGGCTGCTTCAAATGCTAATTGATTACTCTTTTAAGTACAGGAACAGCTATTGCTGGAAGCTAACAGAGCTTTGACCATAAAGGTAATATCGTAAACTTTGAAAATTTTTATATATCGATAATATAGGATGGAAATTGATAAAAAAAACTCAAATGGCTTAATTAAGCCTAATTTATTTTGATTACAAATATTACAATTACTTCTAAATTAATTTGAAACAATTAAAAAACATGCTCATTAGTGTGTTACTATATTTAGGATTCTGATATTAGCTTTCACAACTACTTTTGAAAGCTCATACGTCTTACCATACTCTATCGAATTTTTTTATTTTATTTTATTTTACAGTTCTTGTGAATGACTTCTAATTTTTCTGATCTTTTATACCCATTACGATTCACCTACTCATTTGAAAAACTTACTTACTGGGTGCTAATTCTGACTAGTTTCTTATAATGTTAAAACTTAAGAGTGATTCTGAAATGTCAAAGATTAGATTTGTTGTATCATGTATGTTGCTTAGCCCTAGTAGAAATGTGGCTTTCTCATGATTGGAACGTTCATACAATTCATACATTATTGCACAATCCCTCAACAGCTCTCAAGTTGTATAAGCAGAATGGTTCATGGCCCGGTTTTGGTATCTTTTTCCGAGTAGATGTTAGCTTAATAATTAGTATTATCTTGTGATTTGTGAGTCTCCTCCTGATTTAGCCTTGCTCTTCCAGTCTCAATTTTAGTGAAAATTCTTATTCATGTTTTAAAAAATGGATTATTTCTGGCAGCTGGATGAAATTAGTGGAAGAAATAACCTTCAACCATCATCATGGGAAGGCAGTGAGCACAACATGTCTTATGGTCACCAGCATGCTCACTCTCACGGGTTATTCCAGCATTTGGACTGCAATCCCACGCTGCAAATAGGGTAAAGTGTAAAAAAATTTAATTCCTTTCAAACATCAATTGATTATTGATCTACCGGCTGTTCTGGTAACTCTCTGGATCTTTTGGTTTCATATTATGCTTGTAGGTACAATCCTGCAGGCTCAGACCAATTAACTTCCACAAGTAATCATGCCCAGCAAGTCAATGGCTTCATTCCTGGATGGATGCTGTGACATTTTGTGCCACGTGACTTACTTCTGATGAAGAGACACCCTACTATATATTTGCTACTTGGTATTGGCAATATGGTAAATAATGAATTTTCAAGAAAATACATGTGATTGATGTTGCGACATAAAGCATCAGTAACTAATTGTCAAAATACCTTGGGCATGCATGCATAAGCTTTTCTCTAGACCGTGGAATCCAGAAAAATGTCAATTACATGTAATTTTATTTTTGTATTTACAAATATTTTGTTTTTTTTGTTTTTTTTTTGTAATTCGAATTTGTGACCTTTAAATTACAATTCGCACACGAAGAGTCTTCTAACAACGTTAGTCTAACACCATGTAAGAAGTTCATTAGTATTTTGCAAAGATTGTGACTGTCCTAGGGTAGTATTTACAATGACCATTGACTAGCAAGTCAGGATTGTAGACTTTTTTTTTTTTTGCGGGGGGGGGGGGGGGGGGGGGGGTTCTGAGGTTTGAGTAATTTGACTGAGAAATGCCACGCAAACAAGGATATGGGTATGCATTGGCGCAAGAGCAATACTTAGAGAGTCTGCTTACCTAGAAAATAAGTGACAGATTAGCTTCGCATTTAATTGGAACAAATGTTTAGAGCTTTGAGGCCAAGAATCCTTTTATATGTTTGAGCTTTAATTAGGCCTAGTAAATCTGACTTATCTCATTTATAGACTTATACAACACTATCATCACCTGTTTTACATACATTTGCAATCTTTATTGTTTATTGAATTCATGCGTACAAAGACTAAAATTGTGCAATTATAGTAGTGTGTTATGTAGAATTTGGTGTGAGATTCGTCAACCCAACCACATTCCTATAATATTTTCTTTTCCTTTTTCCTTCCTTTGTTCTATTAGTATTGCAAACAAGGTGAGCCCCATGAAGGTTGCAAATTACTGAAAGTTCAGGCATATTAATAGCATGCTTAGAACTTCCTTTCAGGCTTGGGCTACAGCTTTGAGAATCAGTCAATCAAAAGGACCATAAGTGATTCCCTAGGTTCAATGATTTAAAAGGATACTACTAAATGGACTCATTTTTTATAGTTTAATTGTACAAAAAGAAAATAATTGTTTGAAAAAATCATATATATATATATTACAATGAATAATATAAATATATTTTTTGTAATCTGTATTATTTTTCCAACATGCACAATTAGTTCACCAAAAATTTCACTATAATTTTCTATTTTTTTAAAAGAAATTGTCAACCATCCCCACAATGAAGTGGGGAACGATTTGAATTTCCTTTTCTTATTTCCATGTTTTTAATACAATTATCTAAAATTTTTATGTTAAAATCTCTTAATTTTGTATTCAAGTCTTCTTTTTTTTAATTAAAAAAATTCTTTTCTCTCTTCAGGGGCAGTCAAAAAGTCCAATTCTTTACATATTATAAAAGAAAGGGAGTTGATAAAATTGAAACAAACATGAATCAATAAACAAAACAAAAAGGGAGATCTGTTGGCCAGAGAAGCAGCAGGAGATGGCCGAGCTGCGGCGGCGTTGGCTGGCCATGGCAGTGGAGTGTGCCGGTGGTGTCCGGCGGCAGACTGTGGCAGCACAGGCAATTAGGGTTGATCTGTTGAAACAAATTGATTAAAAAAAAAAAAAAAAACAGAAAACAAAAACATTAATCTATATTGAGAAGGCCTGAAAGCTCTTATAGGCCCAATCTTTAGTCGTTCTGAGTGGGCCTCGTTGGGCCAACCCATTAGGCAATATGACGTCAGTCCTTTTCTTGAGTTTCTCATTGGGCCCACTCTACAATTCTAAATGAGCCCAAAAGCTTTTACTTTTTCAACCTTGGAATATAACGAAACTTCATTTAAGTTTTGTTATACGAAAAACAAAGCCATTTTAACAAGGGAGATTAAGAAAGTGTTTGGTTTAACTTATGCGCGTTGTTTGGTAATTATTTTTTTCTTCTTTTGGTGGTATTATTAGATTCTGCTTATTTTTACATATAACTCTCTAATAGCAGTCGATTAAAAAGTAACTCAAGATAATTTGTTTAGACTACATTTTTGGTAACTTTTTACTGTTAGATGTTAAAAAATAAATAAAAAAATTATATGGATTAGACTAAATTATTTTTTAACAGTAGCAATACAAAATTAACCAAATATTTCATTAACTTTTTCAGCAAACAATAAGTAATCAAGAATCAATAATAGTAATTAGCAACAACAAAAATCAAACAAATAAACTAGAGACACTCCTAGAAGAATCAATACAGCAAATTGATGCAAGAGCACACGATAAAAGCTCCCCAAACGAGGGCCAAGAATATTTCATTGTAGCGTGGTTGCTTTTGTTTCTTCGCACGATGGGCATTTTCAATCACCATCAGCTGGGCGTGCAACAGGAATCTATCTTTTTGGCATTTCCGCATTGCATAATGTCTCCCAGTGTTGACTAGGGCATTTAGATCTAAGTCGGGGTCACACTATCTCTCCAACATGGTATAAGAATATATAAAAGAAGAAGAAGTCTCCTTCTTTCAGCAACGATGTGACACGATAAGGTTGGATCAGAGACTTTTTTAAACGTTCAATATTTTATCGAGAACTGCGTCCCCCCCCCCCCCCCCGCCCCCCGGGGCTAATAATTCTGTTAATTGCACAAATATTATATATATTCTTATCCTCTCCTTCTTTATGATCATATTCTGCCTTCTTCCTTTTTTTTTTTTTTTTTTTTTTTCTAAATTTGGGGTTTTGAGCATGCGTACAATGGTGCTTAATGTGTGTCGTGGAAGCAAGTTGTGCACAATGGTCCCCGGGACTTTTAGGCCCTGTAGGCACAGAGACGCATCAAATCTATACATTAAAAAACAAATTTGTTTGCTGACATCTTGGGACCACTATTTTGGAATCTTAAAAAAAAAAAGAAAAGAAAAAAAAGAAAAAGGAAAAAAAGGCCCTTTAATCCTCCAACTAATGTAAAGAAATAATCCCAGGAAGCTAATTATTAACACATTGATTCGTGACATTCTTTATTATTATTGTTATTATTATTATTATGATGTCCATTTTGAGTACTAAATGTATGCATATTGTTTTGTAAGGATGGGCATACCATGTAAATGCATCCATAATAGTTAGATCAATGATCTTATCATATGGTCACTTGATTTAAAACATTAAAGAATATATATTTGTTTGAACAAAATGCTCATATTTACGCTAAGATCTCATTAATTTTTGCAACAAATGAAGATAGTTTTTTTTTTTTAAATAAAAAAAAAATTTTTTGGGGTAGAAACGAAGATAGCACCAATTTAACACTGCACATTGTTCCTAATCCCGTGCGCAATTTTTAATCTAGTAACGCGGCACCTTAGCCAGCGTCCAAAGTTGAGGGAAAAAATGAATTGTATTTTACTTTAATTGATCCTTAGTGTTTCGCAAATAATATTTTGAAAAAATTTTACATTGTAAAGTCTTTTTAACACAATTTTATTTCAGGTTTTATAGAGAGATCCTTTTTATCTGCATTCTTACATATATGACTTTTAAGTTATAATACAATAATTTTATTATTACATCAAAATTCTATATAACTATATCATGGTTTATGAATCACACCATGATAGGTTAAATTGAATCAAGGTTGGGACTTTGGACAAATAACATAATTATTTATATTTTTTTGGTAAATATTTTTGTAGTTAATAGTGTAAATTTTTGTATTAAAAATTTTGAATTTTAATCTTAATTAAAAAAAGCATATTTTTTTTTTTAAAAATAGAGTGATTTATTTTAATTCTTTCAAAACTTCATTAAAAAATAAAAAAGGAAAAAAAGATTTGTGATACCTTTTTCCTATTGGAGATTGTGTGGGCCATAGCAACAGAACCCCCATCCTTCTTCCTTCCTCCACCGCATCTTGTAACGTTGAAAAATGAAAATTACAATCTTAGTTCAGATAGAAAAAAAAAAAAAAATCATCTGATAAACGGAAATTAATAAAAATGTCAAATGTAAGATTAGCTTTATTAAACTATCAAATAGTACGTAGTTTTCTTATCTAAATGACCAATAATTTTATTATTTAATTAAATGATAATATTATATGTAAAAGTTTATGATAAACAAAATGTTTTTAATTGTAAATTTATTATCAGAATAATAGTCTAAAAATAATTAATAAATTTGTATACCCGTGTCAATTTTTTTGTCAAAACAAATTTGTGTGTAACAATTTTTTTTTTTTTCTTCTTATTGAACGCATGGATAGTTGGTCAGCATTTCCAGCAGCGGTAGGGCAGACAGAGAGAAATTGACCTGAAAGGAGAAGGAGCGCCGTCACCATACCCATATCTGGGAGGCAAGTGAAGGACCGTTTAGGGTCCCACGGGACGCTGACAAGAACATGTACGGAAGACCAGTCATGAATGTGGTTACTCATCCAATCACAACTCGACAGCACAACAAATGCCGACCAACCAAAACTTTTCAATGTCAACCCCAGAACGCCCCCAAAAAAAAGGGGCAAAAAACAAAAAATTCACATGTATACTTACAGTTTTCTATTCTTTTCTCTCTCTCTTTTGTTTTTTTTTTTTTTTTTAATTCCCATATTTGCACAAGCCACTTTGCCTTCATACAAGAAAAAAAAAAAAAAAAAACAAAACAAAACAAAAGAAGAGTACCTAAACCAACACAAAAATGGAAAACTGCCCATAATACCTTACTACATGTAGAAACCCAGGAACCCTATACACATTCCTTCAATTTTTGCCCTCTTTTATCCTGTGGGTGTTCCTGCAATTTCTTCACAACAAGTCACCAAATTTAGCTCACTAGGGTTTTCTTGCTTTCCTTTACCTATTGGAGAAAAATGGGCAGAGGTAGGGTTCAGTTGAAGCTGATCGAGAACAAGATTAGTAGGCAAGTCACTTTCTCCAAGAGAAGGACTGGTCTGTTGAAGAAAGCCCATGAGATCTCAATTCTTTGTGATGCTGAGGTTGCTTTGATTGTCTTCTCTAGCAAAGGAAAGCTCTTTGAGTACTCTGGTGATTCAAGGTTTTCTTTCACTATGCTTCTTCTTCTTCTTGCATGTCTTTTTATACATATAGTTTTGTTTCTTACCATTTGCACTAATGTTTACATGTGTTTTTCTTCCATTTATTATATTTTGTAATTGGGTTTTATAACTGTCATTGATTGTTTGTTTGTTTTCCATTTCTTTTTTCCCTTTTTCATCGCCAACATTACAATAAATATCATTACTTCTCTACCTAGTTCTTGCAATTTTGTGTTTCTCTGATGTCTGAACATTGTTTTTTGTCAATATGATGTACTGTTTAGATAGTAATAAAAGGATCTAATAATTTTCACTGCAGATAAGCACACGGTGCTTACACACACGTCCTTTTTTGTGTAGTACTGTTACAATCGGTATTAGCCATTGACCAAGTCCTTTCCATCTTCTTTTCTCTTTCCATTTTTGCTTCATTTCATTTTATTTTTAGTAATGTCACAGACAAGATACAGCACATCAATTAATGAGATATGTAGTGGAAGCTTCAACTGCTTAGGATTTGAAGTATTAATGGCTCACTACCATTTGTGCATGCTGCTGCGCTCATGGCCAAGTACCTGTTATTTGCTCAAGACTTGGAGAATAACCCAGAAAATTAGCAGTTTTATGGGGTCCTCTGAATTGCTACTCGGTGCCAGAAAGGGCTTGGCTAATGGCTAATAGGGATCTGACCAAAGGGTTCTAGAGCTTTGTGTCAAGGGGCTAGGTGTTGCATTGGGTTTGTAACCTAAGATGTTGGAATTAACGGTTGTTGATGTCGGAGGCGCACCTAGGATTATGACCTAACGATTTAAAGCATTCTGAGGTTTCTATTCAGGATTTCTACTGTTCTTCAAAGACCTCCCAATAGATTGATTATGGACTATCGATTTTTCTACAATATCACAACAATACTTAGACAAATATAGTTAAGGACCTTTAATTATTCTACAAAATCACAACACTACCGAAACAAATTTGTTAGGACAGCCAGAACTTTTCTTTGAGGCGGTCTTCTCATATTGACTAATATTTGTTTCAGTCAGCTCATTGAAGCATTAGTCATACCCCTTTTCTACTATATATCTTCATGGAAATTAATGTTCTGATTGTAAATTACTGGCTGTATGATCTTTAATTGACAGTTCTACATGTGTGTTAGATGTAACAGTAAACTTGATGCGGTTTTAATTCAGCCTTTAAGGCATCATTTTTTCTTTTTTTTTTTAGGACCTCATGTCCTAAAGATGATCAAGGAGAAATGAAAGTTACAGTTGACCGTCAGATAATAATTGTAACATTCTACCTATGAAAAATAATAAGATTTTTCCTTGATCAATTTCAAAAGTACCACAAATTTCTAAAAAATATTAGTTTGGATTTGGAAGGCTATCGTCCTTTATAGTGCCGTAGCCCCAAATTGTCACATACGAAGTTAAGTAATTCTGAGAACAAATTTTCCATGGAAACCTCAAGGCCATCCTACTCATTGGAAATTTAGAAGAAAACAGAAGAAGAAGAAGAAGAAGAAATAACACAGGCAAATAGCAGCCAGCTTGTAATTATCTAAAAGTTTATGAAGAAAAGCACTGCGACTCAAGTAAAAGCTTTACAGCTTCTTTGGCAGTATATACAAAGAGAGACACGTAGGGAACATCTGCCTTGTATTAATAAAACATGTCACCAGATAACTTAAGGGCGTCCCAATTATAGGTGCTATGCTTTGTTCTCTATTCTCTATTTGACAGGTAGTTATTTCTTCCTAAATTTTCAGTTCTCGAAGAGGCATCCTGCTTCATAATTCGTGTATTTTGGTGTTTTTTGACCTTATCTCAGAACTTTTGTTATCCTTGCCAGCATGGAAAGTATCCTAGAAAGATATGAGAGATATGCACAGGCAGAAAGGCAGCTTAGTCCCACAGCCTCTGGACGGCAGGTATTCATGTAGACAGTTGACTGCAATTGGACAATTTATTCAAAAGGAGAATGATGTCTAAGAGTAAATTGGGTCATCAGAGAATGCGTTAAGGTTTCAGTGTGCATCATAACTTGGAGTAGAATATCAACTATCTGAGTGTGCACATCATCTATTTTTACTTCCCACATCTGAAATTCTTCTTGCATTGGTGACATGACCTTGGCATTTCCAATGAATTATGGAGAGCAATTTGTTAGTTAATTACGAATGAATTAACCAACACTGCATCTTATGTTTGGGACTTCTGTATTTTGCTTTGGCTACTTGAGATGTGGAATACATAACATGAAGGATTGTGAATGCTTTGAACACTCTAGGCATTTCACAGGAGCTCGTAAAATCCAATAGCTCTTCTACACTTCTAGAGCTCCGTGCATTTCTAACATTTCTATGAATCCTATCTAGGGAAGCTTGTCTCTGGAACACACAAAGCTCCCGGCTAGGATTGAAGTCCTAGAAAGAAACATAAGGTAATGCATACATTAAGATGTTGGCCATGCATGTAGTGTCGAATGAACACCTCTTTCTCCTTATATGCTGCAAAAATCACAACGCTGAAAATCATTTTTTTTTTTTTTTAATATTAGTAAGCTGGCGCTGGCCATTTAATCAAGTGGAAATTGTCAAAGTTGTTGGTTCCCAAAAATTTTAAATATTGACTCAACTGAATGGCATAAGGCTGAATGTGTCTTTCACAATGCTTCTTCACTTTTTATTAGCCAACATTCTACTAGAAAGATTCGAGTAACATATGTCACATTGATTATCCAGGAATCATGCAGGAGAAGATCTAGAACCCATGAGTCTGAGAGAGCTCCAACGCTTGGAGCAACAAATGGATACTGCCCTTAGGCGCGTACGATCAAGAAAGGTGAGTCATAATGGATCTAGATGTTTTGCAATAGCTGATCGATGCAAGCAATGTTATGCTTTCTCATTGTATGAGTTTGACATTTGCAATTTTACAGAACCAACTCGTCAGCGAATCCATTTCAGAAATGCAAAAAAAGGTAATATCTTGCATCTTAACAACAACGCATGGGAATGCAAAGAAATTTTTCATGTAGAATATTCACTACCAAATAGGGCATTCCTTTCCTTTGGACATCTTTTTCCTCAATGGCTTTGCGGGTGCTTCGGTCTAAAGAAGTTATTGATACACGCTTAGCTAGAACCATCATCACTTGTAGGAGGTACAGGAAGGGTCAGGTTTTGGAGGCCAATGGAGAGTTTTCAAGTCTCTAACGTCAAAAAGATTCTTTAACGATTCTGAAAAAATCATATATAAATATATATATGCAGTTTTACCTCTATTTCTGTCAAAAACAAAAAGATTTTATAACGAGGGTTGGACTTTTGATGTACACGCATACTCATCTATGCAATTACCCTGTGACATTAAACCAATCTAACCAAACCATGTTGATGCGCTTCGAATGGAAACTGAGAATTTTAAAAAGCTTATGTCCACATCCAAGTAGAACACTTTGTGTTTGTGTATTCGTGCTACGTAACATAAGAGGGCTTGTCACAGGAAAGGGCATTGCAAGAGCAAAACATTGTCCTGGCAAAGAAGGTAAATTCTTCTTCCAAATTACTTTCCATAAAGCAGTTTACAATATTTCTAACGTTGGAAAATTTACCGGACGAAATAAATAGCTGAAGGAAAATGAAAAGAAACTTGCTGGTGATGCACAAAGGGAGCAGCAAAACCTTGGCCAAAACTCATCCTTCTCCATGCAAACACTGCAGTTGCAGACACTACCGTTGCTAGCACTTCCTTCTCCGAGTATTGGGTATCATTCTTCTCTCCTTCTCGCACACACCTACACTCTGTCTATTAAGTCACATGGTGAGGGAGAAGGGAAAATGCGCCTGAATTTTTTGTGGCTTCTACTTTTCTTGCTATGCCATATATTCTAAAGCATTGCTATCTATTCTGAAGCATTAGCAGGCACATGCGTGCAGCTTATCTAGCAAAAATTGACAATTCTTTCCATAGATTTATTTTATCATTTTTTTTTTTTTTGGGTCCACCTAGAAGCTGTTCGGGTTTCAGCAACCCCAGTTCATTAAAGATTTTATGTATTTGCACCAAATTTCACCAATTAATTTTTTCATTCATGCTTCCAGTCTTCATCATGACACCAGTTCATAGAAAAGAATACCACCTAGTAAGTAACACAGTCACAAACGCTGCAGGACAGATACTACTGTGAAGGAGTTTTGTCCTAAAAGCTAACGTCAGTCTGTTTGTTAACGATGCAGTGGCACCATGCAGATTAGTACACTCGTGACTCAAAATGAGCAGATCGATGCTCAACCTCAGCCTAGTACCGACAAATCAATGCCATCGTGGATGCTTTGCGGTGCCCAGAAATAGATCTAACAAGGTTTGTTATTGGTATGCAAAATATCACTTTGAGGGTTTCCATTAATGTATTCGTTGCAAGATCTGTAACATGGTAACTTGGCTTCTTTGGAATAAGGATGTATTTTGATATTTGAACTCTTCGAAGTCTTTGTCCTGTGAAAACCAAAAGAACCAAAAAAATAAAAAGGGCCTGTCCCATCCCTTCATCACAATACCAAATGCAAGTAGCAGACTTAGACTAGGGGGAAAGTCGCAGACCGCGTTACATCCTCAGAAGATCAATATCATCCTAAGATCAGCACCACGAGGTTCATTTTGAGTTAGAATTGTGTGAAAGAGGCCGCAAGATCACCCTCCACTTACACAATAAGCAAGAACAAAATCCAAGTGCGCAAGGCCAAATCTTTTGTCTACAGCATGCGCAAGTGTGAATACGTGATGCAGACATGAAGTATACAAGACTAGTTATTGTAAGTTCATAGAACTTTTCAGCAAATGTTCAGGTGCAATCATCCCACTAGACCAATTATAAATCCAATTCCATCATCAAGAACAAGCTTCTTGAATCAAATCGATGAATAGATCAGTCATTGATTGACTAATCAGACATATGCTGTGATAAAACGGCTGGCTAACTTACGCTCCTAATCTTTCTTACAAACAGGGAATACTGGATATCCCAGAGTAACCTGTATATCATGGTCATTAATTGTACAGTCCTGAATTATTGCAGTAAATATGGCGTGAAGTGGACTTGATGATGAGCTAGCTATCTTCAATTCCAAGTTTGACAGTCACCTTAATTATTCCCACGGCTGATATCATCATTTTCATAATCTGAACTACCACCATCAAGCAAATGCTCCCTGTGGAAACAAGGAGTTACCATTTGACGAAGAGAAGAGAAAATTTAGCACACAGGCCAGTACTCCATTAAATATTAATTTGAGGATACTATGCCACTAGTCCTCAAGAAAACAGGTCAACAATAGATCCATCGGCCATGTGTGAAGATCATTACCTCAATCTTCCACAAAGACGGGCCAAAGCATCTGATCCTGTTCTGGATGCAACATCCTCAATCTTTGAAGCATTTGATAGATTCACAGTATCTGCAAGTCTAAACTCACACAACTCTTTTAAGGAACAAGCATCAGTCAACACTGCCGAATGGCCACCACCAGCTGCTAGTTTTTGCACTTCCCCTACACACCTGCATTATGGTACTTCTGTGAAGATTGAGGACATAGTAAACGAGAAAAAGCTATTGTAACTGAGGCCATAGCATACCAATCAACTGGTGATGGATACCAAGCATATGTAGATTTTTTGTTAGCTGCCTGTCCATAGCTATTATAACCCCATCCCTGTATTCTCCCATCCTTCAGAGAAACCAGTGTGTGGCAATGTCCACAAGCAACAAGTTTGACACCAGTTGGGACAACCAAAGCAGGCAAATTGCGGAGATATGGTTCAGAATCATTTGGAATGAATGAAAAGGACCCAGTTTGGGGGCCAAGCCCTAATTGCCCAGCTTGACCACCACCCCAAGCATAAAGAGCTCCTTTCTCAGTCACAGCACAAGTGTGTACACCTCCACACGCAACATTCTTTATAAAGACTCCATCCAGGGCAACAACTCTCCTCGGAAGCAACTCTTTATCCCCAGACTGAAGAGAAGTGTGCCCTAGTTGACCCATATTTCCTAGCCCCCAAGTATAACTGCAAAGTAAGGAACTTACATCATTAAGGCACTGCAAGGAGACAGACAAAAAGGATCATATGGACCAAATGCCCAATTTTAATAATTTGTCACCATGGAAGGGCCATAATACACATTCTCTAAAAGCAATAAGCTAATAAAGCTTTCTGTTAAACAAAAGAGCAACTACTTAGACATTTTTGCAACATGATGCACAGCCACTCATCTCAAACCCTCTCCAATGTCCCAATGTCCTTTCCCACCTATCATCCCCTCACCCAAACCCAAAAGCAAAAGGGTGCAGTTTATACTCATATATGAGTAAGTTGTTGAGACTAACAACCATAGACATGTCCACATCTGTCTACTTATAATCATAGTTTTGAGAACCAAAAATTTATCAGAAAACATCTTGCACATAGAACAGAACTAGCAAACAACTAAGCATCAGCAATAGATATTCAAAACAAATTAGTCCAGACACTTATTGATAAAATGAAAAACCAAGAATGAATTGATGCTGAACGTCCGCAATGATTACATGACCAGTACTAACTCATAGATGGAATGCTTGATGATAAAGTTCTGCTGCTAGGACTCTTTCAGACCAAAAGTGAATTTGGTGCAGAATGTCAGCAATTATTCAAAACATGTATTGATTTTTTTGATGGCATGTTTAATGGCATGGTTCTGCTGCTTAGATTCCAGTAAGAATCAACTTTTAATGCCTAACATAAACTATAACTGATAAAACAACAATCATAAACCCCATTAAGACATTACTAATGCTGGAGCAGAGGAGGATAAAAACTTGGAACATCATACATTTGAGAATAGGAGACATGAAAAACTAGCAAATCTACAGACCACATTGAATTTATTCCCTTCATGTTTAATGGCAGAGTTCTGCACGCTTAGAGTCCAATAATCAGCAATTTGTAATGCTTAGTATAAACCATGACTGATAGAACAACAATCATAACGATCATAAAAATGTTACTAATGCTGAGGCAGAAGAAGATTAAAGCTCAGTGCATCATGCAATTGAGAATAGGAGAAATGAGAAACTAGAAAATCAAGAAGCTCAAATGAATTTATTCCTTTCGTGGTATAATCAAGCTTAGGGAAAAAGAGACTTGCATATCAGAATGCATCACATTTCCATAGCATCCCATCTCCAGACTTGAGAATCCATTATGAAGATTTTTCCAACCTTCAAAGAGAGTTACATATGTCATGTGGATAACCAGAATTCTAATGCTTAAATGCAGAACTTATATCCAAATAAGAAGTCCTTCAGATAACTTACACCTCGCCTCCTTCAGATATGGCAGCCGTATGGTACTCGCCACATGACACTTGGGTAATCTTCACAAGCTCAGGAGCATCATCAAGAAACTTTGCAAAAGCACAGATAACTCGAGCCCTCTGTAGTCCTTCACAGGTAACACCTCTGCCAAGCTGACCATATTCATTGTAGCCTGGTTTGTGAGAGGAGCAGTAAGACACTGTCTAATTTAAAGCATAATTAAAAACTTCCTCTACTGTTTCTTGATGAATGTTACCTGAGTTATCAAGCAATTAAAAGAAAAAAAAAACAGCACATATCATGATAAATGTGTATGAACATCAATCAGCAAAGGGTAGCTAATGTGACAACTCAATGAAATGAAAAGGTCACCAGCAGCTTTGAAGATATTCAGAAATTCAGAGGGACAATAGAAGATAGCATATGTGCAGGGCAATTTTACCCCAAGCTTGCAGCAGGCCTTCCTCTGATAAAGCAACCACATGAGCTGCACCACAAGATACATGGAGGATAACCTGAAACAAGTAGAATTTTACATCTCAAGTAATAATGTCAGCAACTGGAAGAACAGGTCAATGATGTTCTAGAAAAGGTTTAGTAGAAATTGACAATTTTAGTTGAGACTATCCAGTTTTAGAGGCTAAATCATTTTGCTAAAGAAGGTACATTCCTCAGTAGCATAATAACAAGTAAGAAAAGGAAACAGAAAGAAATGACACTAGATAAACAAATTCAACAACCAACCAAGAAGCGCAATTTATTTTCATGAGATTTGAAAGCAAGATTCAAGTAAAAGGTCACATAATTACTGTCAACCCAGAAAATGTCATGTTAATGTGTCATCATCAGATCTAAAAACTAGCAATGGCTCACAAGTAGGTGGTCTTGAAAATCTAGACACTAGATCCAAATCAGTGGCATACCGTGTTTGGAGCAAAGGCCCCCCAAAATAAACGAGGATAATTTGATCCCTGTGATGAGGAGCAGTAAACTCATCAAAACATAATAATAAATAATACACTAATAATCTCTCATGACGCAATGAAAATAGTAACTTTTGTTAGTTAAATCTGCTACCTGGTTTTGTCCCCAAACCCAGAGTCTAGCTGTTGAAATAGTTCCATCATTCTCACGAGGCTCTGCAATAGCAGCAGTACAATGTGCTCCACAAGATACAGACTTCACAAACTCGGTCTCCAATTGCTTTACTTGCTGTGGGTACTTCCTGCCCTCCTCAGAGCCATCTCCCAATTGACCGAACTCATTAGCACCTAATCAAATGTATAAATATAATTATTTTCAAATATGGGGCGTGATTGAAAATCACAAAGAGACCAAGCTTTGGCATAGAAACGCCCGGGGGAGGGGTGAAACAAAAAACAAAAAGAAAAACAAAAGGGAGTAGTCAAAAAGGACCGAACCCCAGGTGAAAAGCGATCCATCAGAGGCCACAGCCGCGGTGTGCTCGCGGCCACAAGCTATATTCAACCACCGAGCATTGGCACCGGCTGGGCACCCAAATAGATCGGGAGGAAGCTGCTTCGGTATCCGCAAATGGCGCTCCTTGCCCCTCCTGCCCGTTTGCCCACTCTGGTTATACCCCCACACATAAATTGCACTCCTCGTCGGCAAATTCACGGACCTTGTGGCCTTTCCCATGATTTCATCAATACCCATTTTCTAACAGTCGATTTTTCCACGTATCCAATCAGAAAGAAAATGAGATTGAAGGGTGCGTTATATCAGAAAACAAATTTCAACCGAAATTGCAGCCAAATTTTCAAAATTTTTGTTGACCCATATAAGATTTTTACTCCAATTTATTATCGGAATGCAAGAATCTTAATAAGTGGACATGAAATTATAGTGAGTTATGTCATATATGACTGTTTTGTAACCGAGAAAATTTATTCCACCAAGAAGCTTTAAAGAATCTAAGAGAAGGGAAAAAAAAAAAAAAAGGCCGTACCTTTTTTTTCTTTGGGATCGGAGAAGAACGATGTTAGAAATTTGGAAGCGTAATTGATTTCACAAGGGAAAATGCAGGCAAGAGACAAAGAGACAGTCAATTATGTCGATGTTCCGAGGTTATAGAGAGAGAGAGAGAGAGAGAGAGAGAGAGAGAGAGAGCCTGGGAGAGAGAAAAGAAAAATAGAAAATCGACAGACCGTTGACGTCGTAGGGAGTGTTCCGAGATACTTGGAATCGGGTCGGGGCCTATGTCCGAATCATGAAACCCATTGGATCTCCTAGGCAGCAAGGTAAAATCATACGTTATACAGGAAAATCAATTTGAACCGTACTTTATACAAGAAAATCAGAGAGAGAGAGAGAGAGAGATCTTGAGGAGTACAATCAAATTAAACACGCACTAATATAAATTGTAGGATAATTATTTAAAAAAAAAAAATGACGTGTATATTTGTATCACGTTACGAGCGAGCTAAATAAAGATGTTTAGAAAAAAAAAAAAAGAAATTGAATGACGTTTGTTTAAGTAAGAAGTGGTCAATCCCCCTCTCATTGATTATTAAAATGAATCCAATTGTTTGTTTTTTCATAATTATAATATGATCAATATAAAAATTATCTTTTTTTTTTTTTTTTGGTGGTATGATCCATTTATACCTATTATATTACTCTGATTACTATTAAGAAATTATTTTTGAGTTAAACCCATATGCAATCTCTTCCATCATGTTAACCCTTCTTTTTATGGCATTAGCAAATCACAATTTGATTTTTTTTTTTTTTCTGTTTTTGTTATTATAGATATTTTTTACAAAAGCATATTAAATATCAAAGAGGTTTATGAGAAAATTTTGTAAACGTTGCATGCAAAGCAGATCTCCAAGTTGAAGCGACGCCGCATCTAGCGCGGGTAAAAGATCCTAGTTTGTCAATGTGAGAAAGCTTGTGGGTGCATCAAATTTGGCTTGGCCCTAGAGCAAAGAACAATGGTGCAACACTTTTCAGTCGGTAAGTCGCATATAGGGGCGGGCCACCACACGAGCCATCACACCGAACACCAGCCAACCGCATTCTTGTTATGTTAGGTTCAGACACCAACCTTCCTCTGCGTGTGTGCGTGCCATAGAGCAAACGTGTACTTTACCTTCCTTCCACGGTGGGGCAAGAATGTAACTGTAGATGTAGTGGTGCACCCCCATCTGTATAATAATCAACTAAACTCAGACGCACCGAAGCCCAGGTGGTGTGTTAAACCGAAAAAACAAATAAAAAAAAAAAGAAAGGATGTAAGCAGATTTCCATTCATATTCATCGAAAAATGTGGACAAAGGGTATTTTCAAGAGCACGTACTTGATAACAATTTGTGTGAAGAACAATTTTCCCATATGTACTATATATTAGTAAACACAACATTAGTTTGCGGTATTCACAAAGGTTTCTGCATGCCTCCTTTTTGGATTTCGTTTTCTTCTCCTGTTTGCAGCTGGTTTCCTCCACGACAAGATCCATTCAAGCAGAGATCAAATCGTTTCATCAAATTCCATTGCCTAACCCCCCCCCCCGGCCCCCAAACAAAGAAAAATCTCCAAGTCATGATATAGATAAGTTAAAATTACAAAAAACCAAAGTTAAACCTTGTAAATGGGATAAAGATTGAGAACAAAAAAGGCTTAGTGCTTTCAAAATAATTGTGATCACCATTACCAAGCAAATGTGTGAGGAATTGGACACTCCGGTGATAATGAACATGGCACAATTTTGATGTCCAGTAAATTACAAACACTAGTAGCATTACTCTACAATAACCTCACCTGCTAAACCTAACTTTCATCCAAACTCCCTGGACTCGTATGAATTCCTTTCTTGTAGTTTATAACATGCATAATACAAGGCAGACCCTATTGGAAAGAAACCTTTTCCAAATTATGGCTTCCAAAAGCTACTCTAGCCAGTGTATCAGTTCTACAACACAAATCACTCCTTCTCTCGAGTTTGCTAAAGGCGAACTAGAAAAAATCATGTCGAGAGACTGTATGGCAAGCCTTGTCCAAATTGTGAGAAAGCAGCAGCCCAATTCCTAAGTTATCAAGAAGTCAAGAGTAAAAGAATCAAACTGGTCAAGTCAGGTCATTTTGGACTGATACCCTGAATATTTTCCATCCTACAATCTAACACCCTGTACATTTTCTATCCAACCAGTCCTCACAATGTACAGCAATTTCCACCATAGTTCAAGTATAGGAGGAAGGGCAATGCCACAACCCATTATTTTGAATCCAATTAAAAAAAAATAAATAAATTTAAAACTATGCATAAAAGACACTCTTAGACAGCCATTAAAAAAAACACGAGTTACCTGGCCACAAACAGGGCAACTATCACTTCTCTCCATCCACTCATAAATGCAACCGAGGTGAAAATGGTGAGAGCATTTTGTCATTATCTTGGGGTTCTCTGAGGTATATTCTACAAATGAAAGGCAGAGAGAGTGTAAAATAATCACACAAGGTAATCTACATGTCTATTATTATATCCTTTCTCCATATATAAAGAATCTAGGCATCGCATACAAGAGGAGAATCACAGTCAATAGCAATTATATTGTCAGCCCACAGCCATGCATACAGACATCTGCAGGGAGAAAAACTGAAATACTGCTCCCCAAAAAAAAGAAAAAAAAAAAAACAAGAACCCCATTTCTGTAAGTCACTGAAGAAAAAAATGTGTTTCAAAGGTGAAAATGTGCTTCAATAGTTACTTCAAAATCTAGCAAGGAATACAACAAATCATAGTTGTTATAATTTGGTTCACAAGTGAAGTGGACAGGCATCCTGAGGGTCCAAAACAATTACACTAATCCAGCCCTGAAGTTAGATTAAAAAATCATATCTACCTTCAAGACATGTCGGACAGACATCCTCATCTTCTGATGATGAATAAATGTATCCCACTCCAACAGTTGTTTTTGCAGAAGAGAGCTTCAGTGAGGATTTAACATGCTGTTCCTTGGATCCTTCTTCACAGGATGCATTCCATTTGTCTCCTGTACTCAAAGATTCTGAATCAGCATCATTATCATTTCTTAATGGTTCTGTTTCTTCATGAGAATGACTTGAACCCTTCTCACGTCTTGAAACAAGACCACCACGCTGTACGCGCAAGTATCTGGGGTCGGCATCATAAGGTAAGGGCCTTGGAGGAGAACGGTACATGTCCGAGAGAGAGTTATCAAATGATGATGAAGAAGTCATAGATGCTGCCCCCTGAATGGATGAAGGGACAGAATGCCCATCCCCTCTGCGAAATAATGAGGTATACTACAAGCAATGCAGAAAACAAAAAGGAAAGAAAATGGTTGGAATCATATATGAAGGAAGACTGAAAAAAAAGGTAATTTTTTGAACTTTAGTTTTAACCACATGGATTTGCATTTTCCTGTAAATCAACTTGACAAGTCTAATAACAACTTTTGTCTTTTCTCATTTATTTTTGTTGGATAGGAAGGTGGGGGTGTTGGGGGGGGGGGGGGCACATCATCATTCTTAGTCATAGCCCAAACCACAATGGTCCCAGACCCATAATGGAAACTTCATGTGCTGAGAGAAGTAGCTAAACATACTCCCTCACTCATTTACTTTCACTTCTGCACTAAACTTGAACTCCTTCAAACGTTGCTCCTAATAAAGTGACCACTAAATTGAGCCATGGTGGTAGACAGTGATGTAAAATGGAGGTGTCCAAGGAACAGTTCTGGCAATATGTAATGCCTCAAAACCCTACCTCTAAAGCAGCAACAAACCATTATGGTTGCACATTAAACTCATTCAAATGTCAATCTGTAAGAAGGAAGTAGAGTGCACTGATGCAAATGCTTTTCCTATTTCAATCACTGGACCCTCCTTCCACATCATTTCCTGGATTCCCATTATGCTAAAAAGAAACAGATAGAGGCAGAGTACTTATGTTGGATTCCCATGAGTTATTCACTTTGGCACATTTTGAAGCTCCATAACATCACATAAATTTTGGCTAAACCATCCACACACACAAAATCATATATTCTTAAAAATTCAATCAGTAAACTTAGACAATAAAGATGCACAATAGTAATCTACAAAATACTGCAAAAAATTCCTTCATTTCTGTTGCCGCAAGTGTGAACACAAAATGTAATTTTATGCCACAGGAAAAATTATTATTATTATTTTTAAAAAAAGTAGGGAGGAGAGGCATGATAGCAGGAATAAGCATACCATATGTAGAAAATTCTGAACAAAGCAACTGAGACACATGCAATTTCTATATACAGAACTGTTAGGATTCATATAATCCTCGATATCCTGAGTACTCAAGCAGCAACAGACAGCGCCCATATTGTTGCTCCAACCCCTTTCTCTTGCTCAGTGCCTTCCCAAGAAGTTCTTCACTCACTGACAAAACTCAATATCACTGTGCACCAAGAACCATTCTCTTGAAAGATGAAAAGAGAATGAGAGAGGACTCTAAGCTCACAGAAGTTGAATTGCCCCCGTGAACCTGTAACCTCCCTCACTTGATTACAAAATGCCAAGCACCTTTTGTATAGCGTTACACAAATTTTGTGCACAATAAATACTCCTTCACCTGTAAATCAGAAGAAATTCAGTTCACGAAAATTATATCCACAGTAGAAATTAGAATATGCACTTAGAGTTTCTTAAATTCCTGAACCAAGCTGAGTAATAGCAAAACTCCATCTCACGAAAAAACACTAAAGTTGTGATCAAAGCTTCCATTATCGACAGTACATGGACAGAGAGAAATTTCCTAGCAGTAATTGCATGATCAGACGAAGATTTCTAAAGTTAACTGACAAAACAGCTAAAAATGACTAAGCAATTGCAGTAATTATAAGCTTCTCAGCCAACCTGAAAACTTTTTTCTCCACAAATTCCCTCCCTTTTGCAGTAAAATGACAAGTTTTCTTTTTTATTAAGCTTATCCTTCAAAAACAGAAGCAGGGTTGTTTTCCTTATCGGAAACTACGTTTCTAACCACAAATTCAAAAAAAAAAGCCAACCAGAAATATCCAACAAGTAAAACCACGCAAACAATTAAACCAAGCAACTCCATTAGGAGAATCCAAAGCAAGAAAAAAGGCCAACCCAACAAACAAAAAAAAAAAAAGGAGAAGATAATCCAATTATAATCAAAACCCATAAAGAGAGAGAGAGAGAGAGAAGTAAATGGAAATAAAGATCAACCCAGAAAGGCACATGGATCATTGAAAACAACGAGACCCATTTGAGATTATCATATTTTGAAGCAACAAGAACAAGAAGACGATATAAAGAAAGTACCTGGGATTGGCAAAAACCAGGAAGACCATATAACGGAAGTTCTAAAACACAAAAGATCGAATTTTTTTTTTTTATTTCCTTTCTTGGTGAGACAATAATAGAGAGAAGAGTCCGTGCGAAACTCGGTATTCTCTCTTCGAAAATCGGATTTTTTTTTCCTTTCGGATGTTTCGGCAAGAAAGGCTATGAAAGAACAGAATCAAGACTGCCGTCTCTCTGGTCTTCTGCTTTGGAGTGGGTGGGTGATTGAATCAACCCACTTTAACCTTTCTTTTTTTAATTAGTATTATTATTTTAATCTTTGTAAAATATCAATATTATTATAAAAAAATAAATAATAATAATTATAAAATTAATATAAATATTAATTAATTATATTTTTATTTTATAAATAAATTAAATTAAAATAAAAAATAATATACTAAACTCTTATTATTATAATAAATAAGAATTTAATTACACAAAAAATAAAAAATACTTTAAATATAGATAATTTATTTAATAAGTTATATTTTTTTAATTTAATATATTTTTTATTAAAATATATTATACGTGTTTATTGTATTATTTTCAACGTGTATTGTTTATCTTGTCATCTCTTTGGTTGAAAATTATGATAATTTTTCGTTGAATATTGATAATGGATTTAAAAAACCATTTCACATGCAAACAGACAAGAACAAAATGCGTAATGAGATGGTCCACTAGTATTCAAAAAAATTTGAGAATTTAAATTTAGACTTTCTAAATTAAAGTTAAAATATTTTGGCGACTTTCGTTAATTGTGTGTTTCTGTTATTTTGTTGGAAAAAACAAAATATTTAGAAAATGTTTTTTTTTTTTGTTTTTTTGATATTGCTTGCAAAGTGAATTTAACTAAAACATATAGAGAATTTTGTATCAAACCTCCTAAATTATCAACTCTGGTGTTAATGACGTGTTATTGAGATGTCTCAGTGAGTTAAACTAATCGCGTGTATTTTCTTTACTTTTTTTCTTAAAAGAAACACATCTTTTTGACTTTCTTTAACAGACCTAAGTAATGATTTGATGATAAAATGGACATGAGTATGCTTTTTGGATAATGCTCAATAATTAACGAATTGAATTATCTGTTAAATTTCAGCTGGATTACACTAATTGAATTGTGGGGAAAAATTTTATATATATATATATAAAAGGATTCAGGGAATTCACACGAAAACATTAGTAAAAGAAAATATAAAATGTATGTTACTTCTACATCAATTAAATGTAAGATTCCGTCAAGGGAATATACAAATTCATAAAAAAAAAAATCAAAATTTTTAATTTTAATATAACTTTAACAGCTGTATTACAATATATTTTTAAAATATTAATATTTTATTAATCATAAATACATAATTTAATAATATTTTTTAAAAAATATATAAATATAATTTTTAAATTATAAATTTTTATAATTAAAATATAAAATTATTAAAATATGTCTTAATAACACTAATAATAATATTTTTTATTAATTAATAATAATATATATATATATATAATTTTAACGAATAAAATATAAATTTTAAAAAAAGAATTTTATATAATAAATTAAATATTTAATTTTTAAAAAATAAATTATATAATATTTAAATTTAATATATTAAATATTTTAACTACAACTTAAACTTATTATCATCGTATAAATGAAATCTGTAATTAGCGGTAGTTATAACCACAGGCGATCGACATTCGATATTAGAAAAGCGGGTCGAGGCCTCCATTTTTGAACTTCAATCTCTCTCTACTTGTTCTCAAATTGTCAGATCTGCTTGTCTTCTATCTCTCTCTAGGGCTTACTTTCACTCTCTTTTCTCCTTCTCTCTCTCTCGAGTACAATTCCTTTTTTGTAGTTGAAACTCGGATTCCTTTCCAATCTACAGCTCCGGTTACTGGTGACTGACGGCCGTTCCCGGAAAATGCCTGTATAGTTATTTTTGGAAACTAGTACCGAAGAGGTTTTTTGGAAAAAAAAAAAAAAAGAACCCCAGAAGAGTATTCTTCTGAAATGCAGAGTTCTTCGGCCTCGGTGACGCAACCAGAGGCCATATTGGAGTGGCTCCAGAAGGAGATGGGTTACAGGCCGTTGGGGCCGTACAGCTCGTCCGCCGGGAAATCCCAATTGCCATCTATTGATTCGATTCGAAGGATTTGCCGCGGGAACATGATACCCATTTGGAGTTTCTTGATAAAGAGGGTGAAATCCGAGAAAACGGTGGAGAATATAAGGAAGAATATAACAGTGCACGGCGGCGTTGAGATTGGGACTTTGGTGAAAGAGGATGGTCGGAGTAAGAGCGGGAGGAGGAAGGAGAAGGCGGTTGGGGAGAGTGGTGGTGCGTCTGCGGCTGCAGAGAGTAGGGAGGCGGCGTTGCAGGAGAGGGAATTGGCGGCCAAGGAAGTAGAGAGGTTGAGGAATATTGTGAGAAGGCAGAGAAAGGACTTGAGGGCTAGAATGGTGGAGGTCTCGCGGGAGGAAGCAGAGAGGAAGAGAATGCTTGATGAGCGTGCAAAAAACAGGTTTGGACTTCAAAGTTTGATGCTTAATGGTTGATTTTCCATTTATAGTTTGTGCTAAATTTTGAAAAGAGTGCTTCATTCTCGGATAAAATGGTTTTATATTATATATGAAACTCAATTTGGACATTTATGTGCTTCTGCTTTTGTATTCCATTGTGGATTAGACAGCCTATTGTGATTAGGCATGCATAACACATTATCGCGCCTGTCAATTCAATCGTCTGATATTATTAGAATTTCAATAATATGCTGAAAAGGACAACTAGATTGTTAACTTATGCAGATACATGTTTTTTTTTAATGGTAACAGTTGTCTATTGGTGTTGGCTTTCTGATTAGATGGTAAACTCTCCCAACCCTTTGCCATGTGAGCTACATTTATAACTCACTTGTACTGCAGACATAAGCAGGTGATATTGGAGGCTTATGATCAGCAATGTGATGAGGCTGCAAAAATATTTGCAGAGTATCACAAACGTCTTTATCACTATGTTAATCAAGCAAGGGATGCTCAAAGGCTGAGCATTGACTCTTCTGCTGAAGTAGTTAGTAACAGCTTGAGTGGAAGCAGTGAGAAGGAAGCTGTTTATTCAACTGTTAAGGGCACAAAATCTGCAGATGATGTCATTCTTATTGAAACAACGAGAGAAAGAAATATTCGGAAGGCATGTGAAACTCTTGCTGCTCATGTGATTGAGAAGATACGCAAATCTTTCCCAGCATATGAAGGAAGTGGTATTCATTCAAGTCCTCAAATAGAAGCTGCGAAGTTGGGCATTGATTTTGATGGGGAAGTGCCTGATGAGGTTAGAATGGTTATTGCAAATTGTTTGACTAACCCTCCTCAATTACTTCAAGCGATTACAACATATACTCTACGGCTGAAATCTCTAATCACTAGAGAAATTGAGAAAATTGATGTTAGAGCCGATGCAGAGACCTTAAGGTATGATAGTATTTTCCAGTGATTTTATGTTGGTTCTATCTTAATTGACTAATATGTTTTTGGTTCTTGTTTTACTTATTTGGGTATCTGTACGTTACGCGTCATGTTGTTGTCCTAACATGAATGTACTTTTGTTGGATTGCAAATTTGAACATCTATAACAGATACAAATATGAGAACAACAGAGTAATGGATGTTTCTTCTCCTAGTGTGAGCTCACCATTGCACCATCAACTTTATGGTAATGGAAAAATTGGAACAGACATACCTTCTGGAGGAACTCAAAATCAACTTCTTGAAAGACAGGTAGATAATTGGGTTTTGCATTTTATGTTTTTTTCATATGTGTTCTTATTAGCTTTAAACCCATGCAACATCTTAATGTTTCTCAGACTATTTTATTGAAAATATTGTGTTTATCTTATGGTATATAGAAAGCTCATGTTCAGCAATTTTTGGCCACTGAAGATGCACTTAACAAAGCTGCTGAAGCTAGGGACTTGTGTCAAAAGCTTTCTAAACACTTGCATGGAAGTGGTGATGCAGTTTCTGTGCACTCACTTGGTGTTGGAGTCACATTGCAGAACATGGGCAGTCTGAGGCAATTTGAGGTAAATTTCTGATCTACTGGCAGTTACCGAGCATCAATATCCTCACAAAGTTCCATGGGGAGATGTTTGCATTGCTATACCTTATTCCTTTTTAGTACTTGTGCTGAATGTTTGCTTTGTGAATGCTGCGTATTTCATCACATGGTTCCAGGACTTGCTTAGTTCAAGTGCAATGCTTTAATATACTTGGATTTGGAGTGGTGGTTTTCTGGTTGTCTTATTTCCAGATGTTACCTGCTTTAGTTGTTCTGTCTTGTTTCAGGTATAGTTTGCGGATATAGAGGATTATGAATCTCATTCCTAGACTTTTTTAAGCAGTCGGTGACATCCTATTGAATCAAGAGTTTGTTTCTTGGCAATTAACTCCTATTGAATTAAGAGTTTGTTTCTTGGCAATTAACTCCTATTGAATTGTTTTTTGGATGTCTCTCTATCTTGGTAATTTGTCATGACATTTAGCCAATTGGTTCTCATTGTGAAAAGGGGAAAATTTGGGGTTTTGTGTACAAGAGATCTATGGATTTTACATTAACCTAGGGATAATTATTCCTTGCATGGTTGCTGCATGCTTTGTACTGTTATTTTCTTTTTATCTCAAAGTTCCTTGTTCACAACTGTAATTGCAGTATATAGAGTATGTGTTGAAGATTACAGCTAACTAAACTTGCCACTTCCTCTGTGTAGTTAGAAGTTTGGGCCAAGGAGAGAGAAGTTGCTGGATTGAGGGCGAGTTTGAATACACTGACATCTGAAATCCAACGTTTGAATAAACTTTGTGCTGAGAGGAAAGAGGCTGAGGACTCTTTGAGAAAGAAGTGGAAGAAGATTGAAGAGTTTGATGCACGCAGATCTGAACTTGAAGCCATATACACTTCTCTATTGAAGGCTAACATGGTAATGTATCCTGGCCATTGTATTGATAGCCTCAGTCTTGTGACTGGTTACATACAGTGAACAAATTATGTCCTCCCCTTGCTAGATTCTTGATTCCTACATGCAAGATATTGAAAAGTCATTGATTCTAGCATGTGACCTCCACTGCTTTATCGAGTTGAGTTAAATCAACCAGGTGAACAGGCTCATTTAACAATCAGATGAATCCCCATTGCTTTCAGTTTTAGAACATTAAACGAAAAATAGATCCTTAGGATGCTGCTTATTTGCCTTTCATTTAGCCAAAATAATACCATCTCTCTCTCTCTCTCTCTCTCTCTCTCTCTCTCTCTCTCTCACATGCGCGCGCTTGCTTGCTCTCCCAAGGAGTACCAAATCAAGGCAACTGTGGAACTAGATTCTTATATTTTGGTTTGCCAAATTTTCATGTTTAAGGCAATAGCCATTAGTCTGTATGCATGCAGTGGGCAATGCAAAGGATTTATCTCTAATTGATGCCATGACAGTTCTTTGAAGTTTGAACATGAGTGAACAGCAAGCCAAAGACTCATTAATGCTTACAGATATAAATTTGTGGTTAGAGCTAGCAGAGAACACTCATGGTTATAAACTATTCCATTTTCCTTGTAGGATGCAGCTGCATTCTGGAATCAGCAGCCTTTGTCTGCAAGGGTGTATGCCTCTAGTACCATCATTCCAGCTTGTGCTGTTGTTGCGGACATTGCAAATAATGCAAAAGATTTCATTGACAGGGAAGTCAATGCTTTCTCCCAAAGTCCAGATAATAGCCTTTATATGCTCCCTGCAACTCCTCAGGTTTGTAAAAACTGCATTAGTATAACCTTTTGCATGATAGTAGTCACAAGTGGCTTGTAGTGACAGCATGGAATTGTAATTATAATATGGATCTGCTGTATCTTTTGTTTGAAACACAACCTGAAGTGATGTTTTGGGAGGAAGAATTGAGTATTGTCTTATCTCCTTGTTGAATGCTGTTAGGCACTTTTGGAGTCTGTGGGTTCTAATGGATCTGTGGGATCTGAGGCTGTTTCTGCTGCAGAGAAGAATGCTGCTTTGTTGACAGCAAGAGCTGGTTCTAGAGATCCATCAGCAATTCCATCTATATGCCGTGTATCCGCTGCCCTTCAGTATTCTGCTGGTGAGTTTGTAATAACTAGAAAGTACAAGCTTGTCTTTAGATAAGAGGCAACAATATCCTCTTGGATGGCTTTGGATTGAATGCTCAGTGAGATGGATGAGATTGAAACATATTTATTTTTAGGCTTATGGAAAAAGGTATTTCTAGGTGCAAAATATTTGCAACCTCGTTTCAGTTGGCCTGCTAATGGCATAATTTTGGCTGTTCTGAACCGGTTGGCCTATAGATAAAGCTCTAAATGACTACAAAATCTATTAAAAGCCATATTTGTTTATAATATGATATGAACTGTATGCTTTTGTTCAAAGCTTACTAGTGACTTGGAACAAATATGGTATTGAATCAAAGTTGCCTGGAGTGAATGTCACCTTCAACAACACTTTACTGCATTGTTGCTTGAACAAAAGTCAATGAAGCCTAATTGGCATGGACCAATAATGTACAACTCTCTTTTGCAGGATTTACATCACTTAATAAGACCATTTAGATTGTGCCTACTAAAGAATAAGCCAGATAGTTAGTCATTAGTGAACAATATTTGCCAGTTCTAGGTATATTTAAGGCCCTTCCAAAAGTTTTCTCTTATGTGATTTTTGTGTCTTTAATTATGTTGAGAACAATTTTAGTATTAATGTAAACATGATAAAATGTGGACTGCTGAGAATTGATGACCTCTATATTAAGGTGTCTCCATCTGTTATTTGCTTCTGGACAATGATGGCAACATTCAGCTCTCTACTTGATATTAATACCAGCCTTCTTTTAGCATCCAGGTGGATGGTGAGAGGACAGAGATAAGTGACCTAAGGTGACTTGGGAATTTTAGTTAGGAAAGCATTTAGAAAAATTACACCTCACATCAAACTTAGTTCATATTAGAATGGAATTGTGAGCAAAAATTCATGTAGCCTGCTCTAATTGAATTTGGGATTAAGGTTTTGTTATAATATGCTATTATATTATCCAAGCTAACTTATTGTACACATCTAGGTTTGGATGGTTCAGATGCTGGCTTGGCATCAGTTTTAGAGTCTCTGGAGTTCTGTTTGAAACTTCGTGGTTCTGAGGCTAGTGTGCTGGAGGAATTGGCAAAGGCAATCAATTTGGTCCATATTAGGCAGGATCTTGTTGAAAGCGGTCATGCGTGGTTGAACCATGCATACCGAGCTGAACAAGAATATGAAAGGTGAAGTTAAATGAACCAGTGTTTATTTATGCTTTGATCATGTAATTATCCAGAGAGACTTTTCGGTTTTTGAGCATAATATCTCTAGTTAATCAAAGCTCTCTGTACCCCATCCTTATAGATAATGATAACTACTCCTAAATTGTTAGTTACTGGCACAAACTTCTCTTTAAAGTCCCTTGCTCTGCAGACTTCAATCTGTTTCAACATAGACATACATGTCAAGAATGTGTTTACAGATGTTTTTCACTCTCCTATTGTTTGCACACATATACAATTTATAGCCATTGTTGAGATTACTATATGCTTAACATTTGTCTACTTTATGGTGCAGGACAACTAATTACTGTTTGAATTTGGCATCTGAGCAAGAGAAAATTGTCATGGAGAAATGGTTGCCTGAACTGAAAAATGCAGTTTCAAATTCTCAGAAATGCCTGGAAGATTGCAAATATGTGAGGGGTTTGGTAAGTGAATGGCATAAATTCAATTTACTGACTTTGATTACCTTAAAAATTTAAATTTGTGGACTGGGGCTGATCCTGCATTGAGGGGCTAATCCATTCAATGTGTTCCAGTCTGGCTTTACCAACCCTAAAATTAAGAGAGTGAAGAAAAGATTGACTGGTTATGTGCATGTAGTAATTGAAATGTAGAATGAGACACCATTTCCTTAGTTGTGGACCCCACAACAGCTCTAACTCTCTACTAGCTGAATGATGCTCAGTGTTTGTCACCAGGGACAAAAAAAAAAGACGCTTGATTCAAAACTTGATTGTTTTGACATGGGCATTAGTCTATGCATCCAAGGACAGGCTTGCCGTAATTCCTTCATTGTCTCTATATTCTTGTGTGCCTGTATTAATATTGTTCACAAGCCATATAACAGTAAAGGAGTGCATTGCTCAATTTGTAAAATAAATTTGTGATTGTTGACTATTCTGTTCTGGAATTATTTATTGTCTGAATTTCAACTTTGATACTGCAGCTTGATGAGTGGTGGGAGCAACCAGCATCGACTGTTGTTGACTGGGTGACAGTGGACGGGCAGAATGTTTCTGCCTGGCAAAATCACGTGAAGCAACTTCTTGCATTTTATGATAAGGAGCTCCTCTGAATGAGTTGTTCATGCACTGAGCACTAATAGACCCTGCCGAAGCTGGTCCTCTTTACGAGAGAATCTTTGCACTTCCACACCAACACGGAAAATTATCGGAAGTGGGCCTTTTTTGAGCAGCTCAGTGCATGGACACACCAGGCAATACTGGCAAAGGCGTCTTTGAGAGGATCTTCTTTGAGAGGATCTTTAAATATTGTTAAGATGCTGCGGGGGAATGTTTTGACCCATATGCAATGCATCATTTGTTTGGGACGGCTTATTGCCATTATTTGTTTAGGATTCAATTCAATGAATCATCCATTGGAGGTATTACTGAGCTCTTTTGTTTTTTCTTTTTCAGTTGTATCCACTAAATAGTATAAAAAGGTTCGTCGGGGAAAATAATTTCTGGCATAGAAGGGCATAAGTTTTCTTTTTGAGTAAGGAGTGGATTTCTTCTACGCTGGTGATCACCTGTTTGGGTGCCAAGAAATGGCAACAAAAGGTTTGTACTGTAGCAATTTGTGTATGTAGTTCATCGTGTGTTTTTTGATGTGTTCATTTGTATTGAAAGCCGGTCTTTGGTTCCCCCTAAACCGCAATGATTCCCTTTTGTTTTGTCTCCGATTTCTTGTTGCACGGTCACTGTTTCTTGTTCAATGCATATTGATGGGCAGTTTTACTGTTGACAAATTATGATCTGGAAATGACTTTAGCTTTTTTTATGTGTACGAGGTCTTTGATCTGGCAATTGCAATGTTCGATGTGTTGCGGTAGAGTGGATTTACGGGAGATGTGTCTCAACTTACATTTTTTCCTCTTTTATAATATTATTTACTGTTGGCGAGTTAAAAATATTCTCCTAATTTTGTCTACTGCAGTTGTGTACCCTGTAATAAATAAGGTATCGTTTTACTGTTCAGTTTGATGTGGGTTTCTGAAGCAGCTCAATTCCACAATGATGGTGGATGTGATTTCAAATTCAGAAGCAGCCATCAAGCAATATTCCCCGACCCCGGATCCCTGTAAAACCCTGACAACATTCTGTTTCCGAGCAAGTTTTATGAACTTGATGACCGTTAAGTTATCCTTTGGAGCACTGCTTACCTCGGTCGGACGCTAAACAAAATAGTGGTGATATTTTCATCTTGCCCATATATTTCAATGGATTTGTTCTTGAAGAAAATTTGAAGGGTTATCTCGTAAGATTATTATATTTAAGAGATAGCAAGTTCGCGAGTAAGCTTGATTACAATGTACATTCTGACTGGTATAAAGCTTGAGTTATGGAAATAATTTCTTTATAAAATTTAAAACATGGATAAGGCTAAAATGCTACCAATTTTGTGTGTGTGTGTGTGTGTGTGTGTAAATCTAAGTAGGGTAGGTGTACTCTTTGATGTCATAAAAATTAATGGGAAATGAAACATTGGCTGGCGAAACGAGGTAGTTTCACATACACAATCTAAAGAGAAACGCAAGCGCTCGACTCCTTGCAAGAGATTCACGGTCTCAGTGCTAGAAACAGAGATGCCAAAACAGAAGCAAAATAAAGTCTTGATCTTTCACTTGAAACAAGAAAATTGGCATAAGAGCCATGATTTATTTGGAAAATAATGGGTAGAGATTATCGGATGCACTTGTGCTAAGAAGTTGTATCAGGGTCTTTACATCTTGGCAATTCTTGAAGTTTGTCACCCCCTCACTGGGACTGTCCATGCCCAAGATCCCTGATTATCTTGTGTGGTTAACAAGTTTCAAAGATCATCTCTTTTCTTGATATCACTAGCTGACAATAATAGATCTTAAGTTATTGATTTTCATTTTCTTGGAGATTTATCATAGTTCTTTGCACTCTACCAAAGAACTTATGGGAAACTTTTTACTTGTAAATGATTCTTACGAACACGGCCAATTTGTAATTTTTGTTTTGAACTTCACGTAAATTATCTTAATTAGGATTAATGTTAAAAACGTAACACTATTTATTACATATTTATAATTTTTATTTTATTTACGACCATACATTTAAGAGAAACTTTCATGAAATCTTACCCACGTTAAGAAATCTCTATCCACACAATACGTCCGTTTTCTTTTAAAGCAGCAGGAACCAAAACGTGATTTCAATTAACGCAATGTGATTTTATTAGTTATATACGATGGACTTCTGTTCTATTGTAGAACAAAAGGTCCTTAAAAAGAGACAAAGGAAACTCCCACTGTTGACCGTGTCAGTGTTGGATGAGCTATTGGTTAGGTATTTATCATAATTACAGGAAGCAAATGGAACAGCTTATAATGCAGGCATATTCAGCCACGTTTCACAAGGTTCAGACCCTTTTAATTTCATTCAAGGCTTTGTCAAAGGTCCACCTCTAGCTTTACGGATATCGGTTTCCCATTCTTTAATAACTCCAAGTTTGTTCAGACCCGCTTGCAAAGCATGAGATAGAGCGACAGGGCAAGTTGTGGGGGAATTGGATTTTTGTGTCAATGCCACAGAGGCAAACAACTCTTGAATAAATGCATTTATTGGGACACTTATTATTAATAATTTTACAGTTTATTTCTAGGATTTGGCAGCCAAACTCTGCCATTACCATTGTTGGAACGGGGGGAAAGAGCCTCATAACGTTGTGAAATACCATTTTTCCCTTACAACTCTTAGCTTTTATTGTGACAGTTGTTATTTTTGATCTAAGATTTGACAACAAAACTAGTATTACTCTTAATTGTGAGATACATTTTATTTTTAAGATTAGACCATTCGCTCTTTATTTCTTGCTGTTAATTATCTAGAACCTCGCATTAAATCTTTGTTCCAACGATGGGTTTCAATACTTGACATTGCCGAGGAGAGTAAAGCTGGGTTTCCCTGTGCAATGTGCAATGGAAACATTTCCTGTGCCAGGAAATGGGTACTTTACGAGCCTTCAAGTGAGACTAATTTGATATCAGATTATTAGGCAAACTTTAAAGGAATGGCTTTTGGAGCATTTTTCGATGAGCATACATATAGTCCTTAATTGAAATTTGAAATGGTCTGATCTTCCTTACAGGGAAGCTCAATTATGTTGTAGTAGCCAATTGATTGCTGACTACCAGTTAAGCTTCACACGGTCCCATGTTCAAATACATGCTTCTTATTCTTTCAGCCGGTGCGGCAACACTTTCAGTCTAGGGTCCTCCAATCCAACGCCGTCAACTGGAGAGTCAACCCCCTGCCCCAGGCCTGCCGAGATCCTTGCAATCTATCCCAAACTTCCATGCATCAGCCGAAGCGATTGCATGCATCCCAAGTTCACCAGAAGCGAATGCAGAATTTCCTTCTGTGAAACCTATATTTCTGTGATCAAAATCAGTTTCTTTTAGTCGAGATGTAGGCACAACATTCCTGGGCAATAACATTTCAGCTAATTTTTGGATACAAATAGCCTATACGTAGACCAAACATACTGATAACTTATAATTTCAGAATACACATAACAAGTTGTAATAATAGAAATTGAAAGTATTGGATAAAGATTCCACATATGCTTGCTAAAAAAATATAGAATTCACCTGCAGGTGACTTTTCACTTGGTTGATTGTTAGCCCTTCAACCTTCATGTAATCTCTTATCCTTTTGGGGGTGGCCACTACTCAAAGCCAAAATAAATAAATAAATAAATCGTTAAAATGCATCCAAAAAAAAAAAAAGAAAGAGTCTATTGAAAGGTTTGATAGCGAAGCTTTGCGTTTCATCTCCCAATGCATAAGAACTATGGATAAACCATGTGCAGAAAAGAAGCTTGAAATTCGCGGTTTAATAATATGGAGGTCTAACCCCGATGGCCTCCAAGATAACGTAAAGCCTCTTCAAATCTTTCATGGAGCCCTACTGTCCATGTCAACCTGTTATTGTGTTGCACTGAAATACTCAGAGACTTTGGTCACCGTGGATCCTCGGAGGACGGTCAAGCAGTTGACCGGATTCCTGTTCAGCCTGGTAGCATTATAGCAAATTAGGAAATATGCGTAATAATTAACGTGCAACTAAACATAATGCAATATGCGAGTCTCCCCGTGAGATGCGTTCAATTCAGTGTGTTCACGTAATTTTTTCTTTTTGTTAAATCAAGGCCAAAATTTTTAAAGTTAAAAAAGAAAGAAAAACAAAACGAACTTTACAAAAATACCCTTGACGTTGTTTCAGTTTTACTATTTGGTCTCTAATGTTTCATAACGCTTTAAGTTCCTAGACTCCATTATTAATTTAGTTTCATAAGGACCAAATAATCAAAAATCAAAATTAACTAGACCAAAAAAAAAAAAAAAAGAAAAAAAGAGAGAATCAGATACACAAGGGTTTTCATGATTACCTGCAAGGTTATGCTTTTAGCTGTTTCCTGCCCCTTGTCTTGATCAGGGTTATCCCATTGTTGAGCATAAGGGCTCATGAAGGCTGTTACTGGTTCTTGCTCGAAGCCCCCCTTCTTTGCTACTAGAGAATATGTTGAAGTCCTTCTTTGTTTACCCTTCTTTAACCTCTTGATTTCCATTTTTATTGCCTCAATTGCTATATGCATTTACCAAGCACAAAATAGCTTATTTCAATAAATGAAAAAAAAAAAAAAAACAATTACCCACACAGCTTGAATTGCATAGACCTAGAGGTTATCGAAGGAAGAACATGCCCCTTATATCAAATATATCATAGACAGAAAAACTATCATCTAATTACTTTGGTAATAAGATTACTTAATATACACCACATCAACAACAAAAAGGAAAAAAAAAAAAAAAAAAACTGAAAGTAAAGACTGACCATCTTGTAACAAGAAGTTGGATTGAGGAAGGTCACGCCTACAACGCTCAACAGATGACAATTCTTCTTGATATTTGAGAAGATAATCATTTAATATCATTAGCTTAGCTTCAGCATTAGCATTTGTTGATAAATTTTCAAATAATTCGGGAAGGCTTTTGGGCACATGGGATTGCTTAAGAGCCATGGTAGTCTCCAAGGCACCAGGAGTAACCATTTTCATGTATCTCTCTGGAAAACTTGGCTTTGTTCTTGCAAAACTCATGAATGAGACTTAAGGATATAAAGAGAGTGTACGTGACTGTTACCCATAAAACAATGACAACTCATAAAGATGTAAAAAGTGAAAGAGAATTTCAAGAAAACTTAGTTTTATCTCTTAAATTAATTTAAATTGCACACGAAAAGCATGTTAAGAAGAAAAATTAGATCACATATTTATCTATAAAAACTATAAAATTATTATAGATTAAATTATAAAAATCTAACAAAATTGAAAAATTTTTAACATTAATTTATGATGCATTTCTCCTAAGAATTTTATAGAACAAAGTAAAAGAAGATATCTTCGCATCTCCTAAAAAGCCTTCTTCTTTTTCATGAAGGACGACACAGTATCGCTTGCTCTTATGAAGCCTAGAAGTGAGTGCTTTAATGGAGCCAATTGTAATTTGAGGCGCGTCTAAAGGACTCCTTTTTATAAGTTTTCCAAGGAAGAAAACTTTTTCCGTTCCTAAAACGAGAACCTTATAAAAACTTAAGAGTCAAAATTCTAAATAAATTGTGGAAACAAATGCAAATAGAAAACAAATACGGTTTGAGCTTGGGCCCACCCCCAGACGCCCCCCCCCCCCCGCCCCACTCTTATATGCCAAAAACCCTAATAGAATTCATCGGTACTCGGCGCCTTCAGTCCCCAACCAGCAAGGCTCCGATCTGCTGCGCATCTCTTCCTGTGTAAATGGTGCGATTTTTTGCCTCTATTTCTTGCTTAAAATCCTACCAATTTGCTATCTCATGCTGTATAATAATGTAATGCAAAAATTGTTTCCGTCTGGTCTCTCATTTCTTGCTCTGGCTCGTGCTTTTGTTCATGTTTTTGTTGTGTTTTATGATATAGGTTGGGCTTTTTCTTTACAATGCTTATGTGGGTTTTCTTAAAATGAATGAAAGGTGGTTTCTTTGGTGGCGAATGGTTGATTGGTGAGCTTTATGGTTGTCGTGCGAGTTTGGCTATGGTCTACAGATTTGACTGTAGTATGGGTAGTGATAGATTTGAACACTACTTAGCTGTGATGTTTTGGGACTTCTGATACTGATTATGTGAGTTTGAAAGCATGGTAGTTATACTACAATGGCTGGATTTCTTAGGCTAGAAGAAGAATTTGTTAAGGTGATTGTTTACTGATAAAACATACTGCAGCTATGTAGTTCTCTGCTAAATTTATCTCTGCGATGTTATTTTTGCTGTTGGTGTTTCATCGTGTGGGTTCTGTCTTGATCACAGGCTCCCAAGAGACCCATTGGGAAGGCCCCTGTGGCGGCAAAGAAGAAACCTGTAAGTAATATCTCCCCAAAATAAGTATGATGAAACCATGTAAGCGATTTTAATTCACTTATAATGGGACAACCTTTTAAAATTTTTAGAGTTTCATCTGTGTTGTGTATTTGGTTAGTGCACTGTCTAAATTAGCTGTTATCTCTCTTTCTATCGATTTCTGTTTGATTTTCATTTTACACTTGTTTGCAACTTTTCTTTGCAAGTAATCAGTATATTGACATTATCTGTATAGGAAAAGGTTGTGAATCCTTTGTTTGAGAAGCGACCAAAGCAGTTTGGAATTGGCGGAGCATTACCACCAAAGAAGAATTTGACCAGATTTGTCAAGTGGCCACATGTTGTTCGCATCCAAAGGCAAAGGAGGATTCTGAAACAACGTTTGAAGGTCCCTCCTGCTGTTAATCAATTCACAAAAACACTTGACAAGAATCTTGGTAATATATACTGGAAGCTTCTGTAATGCTTGGCATTAATTTACTGCAACAAATTGTGCATGTTAAGATTGTGCTAGGAATCAGTGTATATTTTGCCATGTATAGTGTGTGGCAGGTGATTGCAGGATCTTTGTGGCTACATATCATCTTTTCTGGAAATTAGGTTCAAAGTTCTCTTTTTTTGTTAATGTTTGTTACAGCTACACAGCTGTTCAAGTTGTTGCTCAAATATAGACCTGAGGACAAGGCTGCCAAGAAGGAAAGGCTTCTGAAAAGAGCTCAAGCTGAAGCTGAGGGGAAAAGTGTTGAATCAAAGAAGCCCATTGTTGTTAAATATGGGCTTAATCACATCACTTATCTAATTGAGCAGGTATCCATATATTTTCCTGTTTGTGCTTCTGTCTTGATTAATTTCCTAATAATTACATGCTGAGGTGATAATGCAACAACAGGTGCATTAATTTGGCCTTTTAAAAAGATTTGCTAAGGATTTCTTTTTGGTATGGTAATGGTATGGGGATGTGTGCAAATGTACCTTTTGGTAGATTGCTCAAGAAGTGCTTGTAGTTGTACACATATTTTCACACTTGCTCTTTTATAACACACCTTCAATTTAAGTTTTGGTGTCTTGTTGGGTTCTATATTATCATATCACTTGAATGTCTAGCCCTTTCATGGTAGCATTGATAGTCTTCAATAAATAATACATTTTGTTCTAAAATAATTCTCTTTTGCTGCCTGTAGAACAAGGCCCAGTTGGTGGTTATTGCACATGATGTTGATCCTATTGAGCTTGTTGTTTGGTTGCCTGCTCTGTGTCGTAAGATGGAGGTTCCTTATGCAATTGTGAAGGGCAAGTCGAGGCTTGGAGCGGTATTTTCCTGCGCCTATAGTATGCAATGTTCAAGTCCTTGAAATCTTTAGGAAAAATCTACTTGGTTATCTTACAATGGTTCATGATTATAAACAGATTGTCCATAAGAAAACAGCTGCAGCCTTGTGTCTTACGTCGGTGAAGAACGAAGATAAGTTGGAGTTTAGCAGGATTCTGGAGGCAGTTAAGGTAATAAATGGTCTTAGTTATTGACACTACACGACAATGGAACTTTACCAGATTAAAGTTTTTCGAAGGGAATAATTTTCTTTGTTCCAAATATCTCATTCTGGCTTTTAACTCTAGGCCAACTTCAATGACAAGTTTGATGAGCACCGCAAGAAGTGGGGTGGTGGAATTATGGGTTCAAAATCTCAGGCCAAGACCAAAGCTAAGGAGAAACTCTTAGCGAAGGAGGCAGCGCAAAGGATGTCTTGAGCGGGGAGACTACGCAGTTTGGTATCAACTCCTGAAGATTTATTTTGCATTATGTTTATGTTTTGGTTTTGTTGCTGTGAACAAGTTTTGTCATTACTAGTACCCTGTTATTTACATCTTTGGCTGGAGGATGACGATCTATATAGATTCTCTGTGTTGGTGAACTTTTCTTGGGTATGGGTAAACGTTTTGTTTCCAATTTTTGGGGCATTACATTATCAGTATTATTAGTCTTAGAGATTTGGTCATATTTGGCACATTGATGAGATGTTTGTGTTGTCATTTTGTGATTTTTATTGGTGGGATATGTTAACAAAGCCGGTTTAACCAATTTTTGGGCATTACATTTAGCAACTTTGGTATGAAAAATAGCTTTGCGAAAAGGATTGTGCAGACAGGTCAATTGACCTGAAGACAGCTAAACATTTCAAACGGGATTTTTTTTTTTTTTTTTTAATTTTTTGCTTTGAAAATACATGCACTAAGAATTTGATTAGTTTTAAGTAGGTCATAGACCTAGTGAAACTCATACGGACTTTAAGATGGAGAACTTGAGGCCTAAACCCCCTTAATTGGGTACCCAAAACATTGAAGCACAGTACATCCGATGTAAATACAATTTCTTTGAAAAAAAATTATTGACTTAAATTAGGCTTACTCGAAATTTGAGTACATTTTTATTATTTAAATATAATTTCTTCCATTTAAGTAATTTCATTGTGAGATAAATTGATTCACAAAATATGTGAATCAAAGTAACAAACTCCTCTTTATAAGATATCATAAATGCTTTAAACTTTTTTTATCAAACAATTGTTTAATGTTAAACTTCTTAAGATTATTTATATTAGCATAGAGTTGGCAAAAAAAATTGAAAATGTCACTCAAAAAATTTTATATATATATATATATTTATTTATTTATTTATTTTAAATTAGGAAGAAAAAAAAAATATTATTATTATTATTACAAAAAACCCCAAAAAGAACGAGAAATAGATGTGTCGTCTAAATGGGCAAGAGTGAAGGTGAAAATACAATGTCCGAAGCAGATTTCCAAAACAGCTATTAGACCTCGCCACGTAGCCCCCGACCCTAAAGTAGCAACGTGGCACAATCTACAAGCAGATAGTGCATCGTTCCATTGATTAATAAATAATTAATTGAAAAAAAAAAAAGAATAATCATTTATTCTTATTAAACTCAATTATTAACATTCGTGGAACGGTTGTCCCTGCTCCGCTTTTCTTGGAGGAAGTTGAGACAATCTCCCTGTAGCGGGAGAGAGCGCGAGGAGATACATTGGATCGCAGCCGTCGGTTGTCTTTTAGTTTAAATTAAAAGCGAATCTCAACCGTCCGTTCTCTTCACCGGCGGTGGTTCTCCCCGCGTTTCTTCCTTCTTGATCACGCCGTCGCCGATCTCCTCCGGTGAGCTCTCTCTCTCTCTTGCACACACACACACCGCACTCGTTGGATTCAAACTCAGTGGCTATCACGCTTGTTTCCCTTGGAAATTTGCCATGGAAACGCGGAAATAAAGATACGTATTATCTGTGAATGTTTGTCGTTGGTGGTCAATTCTTGTAAGGACGCTAAATCAACGAAAGGATCGAGTATCAGAATCATCTATACCGATCAATGTATTGAAGAAGAAGAGACCACATCATTTTTTAATCGGACCTTTTGTTTCATTTAATCTGGTTTTGATGGGGATTATTTCAATTTTATGATGATATTTATTCAGTGTCGATTGATGATGGTCATTAATGTGATTTAGTTTGTGTGCGCTTTAGTTTATTTTCCAGAAACTTTTTCCCCTTTTTTATTATTTATTTATTTATTTATTTGGTTCGCTAAATATGCTTTTGGCATAAGATTGTTCGGATCAGGATAGGCTTGGTCGAAATTTTTTTTTTTTTTTTTTTTCAGTTCAGTTAAATGAGTGTGTTTGACATGGGATTCTGTGTCTCACAAAATCACCATGTTTTTCTTAGATGGTTGAAGAGAAAAGATATCTCATGCAATTTTATTTTTTTTTTTGGTTTTGATTGACCTCCAAAAGCTTTGTTTTCTGTGTTTTTGGATTCTTACAACGATGCGGTCTCCTCTGTAAATCACAAAGTTGATATACTGTCTCAACAATTTCGCTGTTGTCACATACACAGGATTAGTATTGTTAATTTGTTATAAATTGTGCAGTTGATGACATGTCGATTCATTATTATGTTCTTAATTTGAACTTTTCCAGCTTTCAGTTATATATATCTATCCCTACTATGTAGTGGCTTTGAAGTGATAACAGGATCGACAGAATGAGAGGTGTGTTTGTTGCTCATTTGACCTTTGCTTTATTTTTTGTTTTTGTTCTGGTTTTAACTTTCTTGCTGTCTTTTTTCCAACTTCGTATTGAAATGAAAAAACAATCCCATAGATGTAGGCAGAAACAGGGGATCTAATGAGAATTTGGGCTTTTCATCAGCCAGCATTATCAGATGGCTTCACTGATGTAGCAGTATCTGTAGTTCATTGTTTCTTGGCTGCAGCTGGTCCAATGTGATTAGGAGAACCATTCAGATTCAACTTTCTTTGATTATGTTTATGTACAAGACAAAGTCTTCTTCGTATCCATTGCCGGCATCTAAGATTGGCATCTGCTTGGGAGACAAGCTCTCTACTGCCACCATCTCTGTTGCTGGCTTCGAATTTTGTAGTTTCTCCTCTTCCTTCCATGTTTCCTGATCTGGACAACCCTGTACAGGCAGATATGACTATTACCACTATTGGAGGACACCTTAGTGGCAAGTGTTGTGGGAGTAAAAGTATGGAAAGGAAATCTTCAGGAAGGAGACGTGTATTTGTTCAGACTGAAACTGGCTTCGTTTTGGGTATAGAACTAGACAGGAGTGACAATGCCCATACTGTGAAGAGGAAGTTACAACTTTCCCTTAATGTCCCCACGGAGGAGAGGTCATTGATGTTTGGGGATGTGGTGCTAAAAAATGATCTCAGCTCAGTAAGAAATGATTCCCCACTTCTCCTCACCAGAAACTTTATGCACAGGAGCTCATCTACACCGTGTCTTTCGCCTACAGGAAAGGATCTTCAGCAGAGTGACCAGAGTGGTCCAATAGAGATATTGGGGTTTTCAGATCTCTTTGTCAGAGTAAAACAACTGGTCAAGGAAATTGTGATGGCTATGAGGAATGGAGTTGACCCAATTCCTATTCATGGTGGGCTTGGAGGTGTGTACTATTTCAAAAATTGCTGTGGTGACAATGTTGCTATTGTAAAACCTACAGATGAGGAACCTTATGCCCCTAACAATCCAAAGGGTTTTGTTGGCAAAGTTTTAGGACAGCCAGGCCTGAAGCGTTCTGTTCGGGTTGGGGAGACAGGTTTCAGAGAAGTAGCTGCTTACCTTCTTGACCATGATCACTTTGCCAATGTTCCCTCCACTGCCCTTGCAAAGGTTACACATTCTATTTTTAATGTCAATGATGGGTTGAATGGAAATAAGCTTCAGAAGAAGAAGCAGGTCAGCAAGATAGCATCACTGCAACAGTTCATACCTCATGATTTTGATGCTAGTGACCATGGGACTTCGAGCTTTCCTGTCTCTGCTGTGCATAGGATAGGGATTCTAGATGTGCGGATCTTCAACACAGACAGGCATGCTGGGAACCTTTTGATCAAAAAGCTTGATGGGATTGGGAGATTTGGTCAGGTGGAGCTTGTTCCCATTGATCATGGCCTTTGCCTTCCAGAATTCTTGGAGGATCCCTACTTTGAGTGGATCCATTGGCCACAAGCATCTATTCCTTTTGCTGAGGATGAGCTTCAGTATATAGACCATCTTGACCCTTTCCGAGATTGTGATATGCTTCGAAGGGAACTACCCATGATTAGAGAGGCATGCCTCAGGGTCTTGGTTGTTTGCACAATTTTCCTCAAACAAGCTGCTACTTTTGGCCTTTGTCTTGCTGAGATTGGTGAGATGATGAGCAGAGAGTTCCGGGGCCATGAAGAGGAACCTAGTGAGCTTGAGCTTGTATGCATCGAGGCAAGGAGGCAGTTGTGGGAAATGGAAATCTTTCCATGTGAGGCTAAAGCAGGAGAAAATGAGGAGTTTCAGTTTGACATTGATTGTGAAGAGTTAGATTTTACCCGGTCCAGAGGTGGAAATGTCCGAAATCCACTTTCCCGGCTGGAGGAGAGTGTAGAGGAGCAGGAGGAAGAGGAGGAAAAGAAGCAAGAGGCACACACCAGGGGGAATAAGTTTGTCTCAAGCACAGTAAAATGCACTGACCCAGCACAGTACCGGACTCCAACCATCTCAAAGATGTCTGCACTATTAAGAAATAATAGCATTGGCGAGAGGAGTTGGCAACATGAAAGTGCAATACAGAAAAGTGGCTATTTGACTGGTACTTCATCTGGAAATAGGAGTGTGAATGAGCAGCTTCCTGCAAGCACTCATTTTGTTAAGCTTGATGATCTGACGGAGAGGGAGTGGGTGCGGTACCTTGAGAATTTCCAGAAATTACTCTATCCGGCTTTTAGTAATCGTCAATTAGGGAATGTTGGTCAAAGGCATAGACAGAGGCTTGGAACTTCATGCCAATTTTGAGTTAGTTAATAGATATTATCGAAGTTGGAACTGTGGTTCAGAGGTTATTCCTGAGGAGATGGCAGGTATGATTTGGAGTTGAGCCATCATTAATATCTTAAAGTTCGTTAGCTGCTGGAGATCAGAACTAGGTTTTTGTTTGTCTATATGTAATTATTTCTCGCTCTACAATACCACCCTTGCCTGCCCACAACCCCCCCCCACCCAGGGCGGTGTGGCAGCAGCATTCCTACCCAACTATCATAAGAATGAGTGCGAGAAAAGAAGTAAGACTCGTATACATGATGCTGTCGTTTTGAAAATCATGATAGCTTCTTTTTTATTATCTTGTGTTTGCCATATTGCCATAGGAATATTGTTTGAGATGGAATTGCAATGGCTGCTGCTTGTTGATTCGTAATTACTTTTTCCAACGTGAGACTCCCTTGATCTATTCTCTGTAGGCTTGTACATGCAATTAATTGGGTTTCTATGAGCTTTGTTCTACAACAGCCAATCTTCTTGTCACACCAACTCGCCATCTGGGGAAATGGAGAATTGCTCGAGTATGCAAAGCACTTTTAACCTTATGGATAGGCCTACGAACACATTAACGTGCGAGTTGTGACCAAAAACAATTCGTTGCAAGTAATTTTGGCACCAAATCCAAGTGGGTGGAGAAAGAGACACCACGGCGTAAGGGCTAAAGAAACATTTCTTACAACTATTAGTGCAAGATCGAAAGAAATGGAGGAAAAGGCTTCAAGCAGCCAACCCCAACCAGATTGAATTATGGTTGAGGTGAGTCGTACACGTTATAATTCCCCCACCTTTAATAACATGAAATCAATTTGCATGTGAAACATGTAGGCAGTGCGTCTTTTTTTCTTCGAGCAGCAACCAGAAAACTCGAAATCTGGCCTTGTGTTCTTGGCATTGCTTGAAGGTACAAGAATGGTGCTAAGCTTGAAAACTTCTGTTTTATAGCTCTCCACGAGTCATTGTACTTCAGAATATGTGCCTACCGCATAATGGTTAGGTTTTGTTCACAGTAATTGTTCTTAATCATGCCACAGAGATTTGGCCTAAAGTTGCAACTAAGAATCCATTCATTCTTGTGGGTGGACCGGGGGACATAAATGCCGTGCCGACGGGACATATGGACCCTACCCGTAAAATTTCTTTCAATTGTTTTTTAGTTGAAAACAAATGTAAGAAACGCAAGAAGCAGTGTAAAATGTCAACTTTTTGAACACAGGATCCAAAGAACCCATCTATGGCCATTCTCCACACCCAGTCCATGTAATTGGACCCACAATTTCTATCGCAGCACTAAAACTCCTATCCTTGTCGTTAGGAACAAGAGAAGACGAGAGAAACTCGTCCGAAATCATAAGCGAAATCGAGGAGGAAAAAGAATTGTCTTTCACACTCATACCATCTCAACCAGAAATAGGCTCAAAACTTTGCAATTCTAAACTCTCGGCAATCAATTAAATATTAACAGAAAAACAGTAATAAGCCCTCGCTTCTTAGAGCTCTCCTACCGTATTTCGCTCATATTTTTATCTACTATCGTCGTGGATATTCGTACGCGCATTACACTCCATACGATCCTTGAAGAGTTCTTGTGTCTTCCAACCCTCGCAAACCATGCATTCAAGTTCTGGCTCCTTTCTTTCCGATTTCTCCTTCAGATGACAGTTCTTTCGCCTTCTTCCATCGAGGCAAAGCTTACGGTGGTGGAAGAGAGGTTTCTGTGGTTAAGGAAACTTAAAGAGTTAGTCGGTTATTTACATTCTCAATAAATAGCTTATTTTTCACATCTTAGTATAGAAAAGATGAAAGATTTTTTATAAAAAATTTAGTTATAGTCTCGTCCAAAATGGATAAACGTCAAAAACGAGACCCTAATGATAAAAGCATCGAACTACCAAAGATGACCACCCTCCGTGCTCTGCCAATAAAAACTCTCAGTCTCCACTAGAATTCAGAGGCTAGCCCCCAGAGTGTGTACGGTGCTAGTCCCTACAGAGATAAAGTCATGCTGCTTTACCCCAACTGAAGTCCTAGTTAACTGTAAGAAAGCAAATCCGGCAAGCAAGACTGGATGAACAGAATCCCAATTTGACAAGGCAGTCGAAAGGCCTTTGTGGATGCAAGAAACTTATCCTTCATTGTGAACGACTTGTGGGGTTGTTCCTAAGAGTATAAATGAACCGCACACGTGTTATTGAAAATTTTAAAATATTAAATTATGATTTTTTATTTTTTTTCAACATGAGATTGATACTTATATTTCAACACTTCCCACAAGTCTACCTGGAAGATATGTTTTTTTTTTTTTTTTTTTTCACTTTCTCTAAGCTTAGCCACAACATATCACTGGAATTTCAACATATTTGTGTCATTAGTGGGAAATGTGTGTCCACAAACTTCAATGACCCAATAAATATTATTTGCTTCTAAGTCCAATTGATGATGCACTCTACGTTCCTTTGGTCTCTCCCCCAGCCACTTGAAGACATTTCTTCTGAATTAAGGGGTCGTTCGATCTTCTCATGGAGCGGTTAGTGGATAGAAGTATCATTGAATAATCACAATAACCATAACATCAAGTCAAATCAAATGTACCCAATCACGCAACCTAGTCACTCGTTAAAGTACAAAAGCAAAACAAAAACAGAGCTTTTGGGAAGGGAAACTCACAAAGAATTGAAGTCCTCCTTGAGCTGGAACTTATTCACCGCAGCCATCCCTTCCCAAGGAGATGGAATGTCCATGCACTTGCTTGGTAAGATCGATCAATGTTCCTCAATGCTCGTGCAAACTTGCAATAGTTTGCTAAGTATCTTGGGTCTAATTTATATTGTAGCATAATACTTTATATTTTTAATGTATTAATGAGGAGCAAAGCTTAAAAATAGAAGTGAGAAATGAGGCAAAGGCCAGAGGGGTTATTGAATCAATGCCTCGCATTTCTTTGTCTTTTTGGTACATCAGTATTTATTGTACTTTTTAACCTTTAGAGTTCACAACAAAAAGCTAGTTTCCCAAACTACATTGTCTTGCTGCTTGCACACTGAGTTCATTCAGTTGCCCATATTGTGTCTCACATGACACAATCAGTTTTGGCTGATGAAGGCTCATAAACGAAAACAAATATCACAATTATAGTCATTTAATTGCCATCTTGCACAGCAATCCTCTCACTCAACTCTACCTGTTGCTCCTCAATTTTGCTTACCAGTCGTGAAAGTTCTTTACTAGCAAAAGACGTGGTATTTTCCCTTGCGAGTCGCTGTTGTTTTATCTTTGATATAGCATGTGAAACTTCCCCGATGGAAGGTCGCTTCTTTTGGAATCTTTGCAAGCATTTGTAAGCGATGGCAGCTAGCTGCCTCACTTCCTCCATGTTGCATTCTTCAACCAGATTTTTATCTAGAATTTCATCTACACCATCTGGACTCATAGCAGCCTTGTGGTGATTACATAAAAAAAATAAAAATTTCTTGGTCAGGGAGATGGAATAAACGTAAGAAGAAACTCTGTCAAATGATGCATAAGACTTACAAGATTAATGTACTCCATCAGGTTTTGATGTGGGTGGATGGCCGTAATGAGTTCAAAGATGATTACACCAAAACTATAAATGTCACTCTTTTTGGTGAACTGGTTTGTGGATATGTACACTGGGTCTATGTAGCCATAAGTGCCTTTCAGGCTAGAGTTACTGTTGTCGAAGACCTCTTCCTTTGAAAGTCCAAAATCAGCAACCTATATGTAATGACAGCACTGAAGATCAATTTAGGAAATAGAAAACATAACTCCACCTAAGCTTATCTTTTTTGCACAAAACTTCCAGTTGTATGGTTGCAATGGTCATTCCAAGAGCCATGATATTCAATCCAGTAATATTAGATGCAAGCTTTGTCTTTGAAGAGTCCCAGATACTTTTCAGGAGCTGTTATCTTTATATTAGATGCAAGCTTTTAGCTTACCTTAGCTCTCATTGACTGATCCAGTAATACGTTAGCAGACTTTAAATCACGGTGTATGACTGGTGGTACAGCCTGTTCCAAAAGCAAAATAGTCATTAATGGATCAAAAAGAATTGCAATCCTACCATGGAAATGAAATGATACATTCAATTCAACTTACTCCTTCATGAAGATATTCAATCCCAAGTGAAATGTCAAGAGCAATCTGGAGTCTTTCTTCCCAACTCAAGGTGTGCTCTTTTTGGTCTGTTGCATGTAAAGCAGGATGCTCATTGTGAAGAAATTGTTGAAGGATAAGTTCCAATATAAACTAGAGGAAGATAAAATTGTCAGAGGTTGAAAACTAGTCATAAATCAATGTGCAGAAAAGGCAATAAAAGGTAATCAATTAATAGTTTCCCTACCCACAAAGAGAATCAACATTCTGACTTTTAGAAGTAGGAATGTTAAACTCTGCATTTAGAGTGGCATGCACAGGGCCAAAAAGTTCAATGCCACTTTATTCAGTCGCAATGATTAAGCAGGTTCCTTATTGTCGAAAAAAAGAGAGCAAAAAAAAAAATAATAATAATAAAAGAAAAGAAAAAAGAAAAACAGTTGACAGGATTGGTAAGGGTAAGTGAATTCTTTAAAAAGAAGGAGAACAATGTGACTGCAGCATTCAAGGCAGGTTTTGTCTAGGAATATTTTTTTCATGTTCACAAACACATGGTATCTCACCAGGAATAACAAGTCAAACAAATGGGGCTACTTAACCATATAGAAGGCCTGCCAGGCTTCCATTGCACATGAACTCATAGATCAACATGTGTTGTCCTTTATCTACACAATATCCTAGTAAATTAACTAGATTCCTGTGATGCAGCCTTCCTAGCAGAGATACCTGCAAAAGACCAGGGAAAAAAAAGCAAAATGGGGTATTTGAGTGTTTAAAAAAAGTGGCATTGGATTTGCCCAGTGTTCATTATAAATGTGGTTCCCCATTTCCTCTAATTTTGCATTTGCATAGTTGTAGCAAAAAATTGCTTCCAAGAGTTACGCAGAAACATCTATGATGGCACCATGATGTATGGTCTTCATTGCTTTTAGCATTATATGCTTTGGGCAATAAGCCTCGAATTGCTGAGATAGAAGAGCATTAGTAGCCTAAATTTGTCAGCATAAAAGCATGCATGGATAAAACATGCCACACAGGCATCTCTCAATTCAAGGAATTAGGAAATTCCTTCTTCCCTGTCAATGTTGTTAGTTTAGCCCTTACCTCATTTTGGAACTCCTTTTCACCCTGTCCTGAGTTTGAGGCAAGCACCTTTACAGCTAGTACTTCTCCAGTCGACATCACAGCTTTGTATACAGGGCCAAATGAACCTTGCCCAACGACAGTTGTAAAATTTAGGGTAGCTTTCTGAATATCCCTGGAAGATGGGTATGTCAAATTACGAACAGCTTTACAACTTGCAAAAAATGCATCACAAAATGCACATCAAAAATCCATTTTTCAAATCTGACAGTGACTTTAAATTAGGTAAAGTACTCGCTTAATACTTCACATAGTGGATAATTAATATACAAGTAAAATGAATTACTAAAGTTCAATCAGCCCAATAAATGAAGTTGCTATAGAGGAATATGTTGACATACTTCAAACATATTGCCCTTAATGCTACTTTAAGTGTTTCAAAATAAATGCTACTTAACACAAGAAAAAAACATGGCAAGGAAAGAAAATACAAATTTAGGAGAACAGCTTCCCTTCTTCTACCAATTTGGCAATTGTTATGATAAAAGTCCACAACAAATTAATACACCTCAAGGAACATTCTTAACAATTCCCTTTGCTTCCACTATTCAGCTTTTCAAGTTTGTGAATTTTTATAGAATACATAGAAGCCAAGATTAGTGTTCCAAAGGGTCAAATGTACACAGCCTAACGCTAATCTTCACAAATGTACATAGAAGCCAAGATTAGCATATTAAGAAATTTCAATGCATATCATTTGCTTTAACTGTTGTGAATTTGATAATGTTGCAACAATTGATAGTGATTCAATCCCCTGGCAGCAACCCAACCCAAAATCCTGCTCAGTAAAAAAAAATTGTTAACCTTCAGTTTCCATATGTCTCATTTCTTTCCTTTTCTTTTCCTTAAGGATGGGATGTAAAGGGGAACAAATATTTACAGGTGGAGTTGTATATGATCAGTGTTGATATATATTTCCCAAAAAGGAACTCAAAAAGTGAACTATCTTGACATGCCAGTGATTCCACAGAAATAAAATTTGTACAATTTACACATTACGTACTTGTATGAATATCTAATTATGTTCGATAATGAAGCAAACTGATCCCTGTTGTGATGACTCCACCTAGATGGCTGGGAACTTCTCTGAGGGTGTTCTGATTCCCCAGTGATGTTTGCAAGAGGCACGCTGAATTCAGTGCTTGTACCCAAGCCATTTATCCGTATGGGAAGATTCACAGGGCTACATCTATTTGCATGCTGTTGACAATGAGTTCGCCTTTTACACCATTTTATGCCCAAAAATACCACTGAAGCAATCAAGATGCCAAGGGCCAAACCACCAGAGACTCCAATTATAATCGAAACAAATTTAGAAGCCATTCTTTAGTCTCTTTTGAAATTTATTCATTGCTAACATTTTGCATGTCACAGGTTTCTGCAGGCTCACTGTCATGAGAAAAGAAATAAATCCTTTCAGTCATAGTTATCCCACAAGAAATTAATCCTGACAAGTGATAATGGAAAGCAAATGGTTCATAGTTATCCCAAAGATGCCCGAGATTAAAATTCAGACATGGTTATATTGTGAAGTTTGAGATCATATCATCACAAGCTATCCGTGGAGCCAATTGGGGGGAGGGAAAGCCAATCGAGATTCCTCTTCAACGCACAGCCAGTAACTAAACATGACCATATATAGTTTTAATAACTCCCAGTTGTCCCCAACTGGACATCTAACACGGTACCTCAAATTCAATCCAAAACGATGATCTAGCACTGTATTCATTAAGCCAAATCAATAAAATTTCTAATACCCACAAAGAAAAAAAGAAAAAAAAAAAAAAGAAAAACCAACGTTGTGCAAAACAAGATACTAATAATTTAAAAGTCCACAATGAACCATACAACAATCAAATCAATCAAATGGGTTACCTCAAGATTTCATAACTCGACCACCCAGAAAGCCAAAACAACCCCCTCTCCCACCAAGATTTCATAAAAGCACAAGCATGCACGCATACCTACAGACACAGAAATAGCAACACGCACCTCACACAAACCGGCGATCAGTGTATCTGTACAATAAACCCTCCCTCCACTTAAAGATTAGGCCCCCTGTTGACCAATTCAACTTTAAGGTCAATTCTTGAGCATCCAAGTGGATAGAACGCTGACCTAGTTCAAGAATGAAACTGCTGATAATTGGCACCCCCCGCACCCATAAAAAATAATAAAAAAAAAAAAGATACGAAACTGAAGACCATCTTTGGTCGCTCCATGGTTTTATTTGTTTTCATTTTCTTTTTCTTGCTTTTTACTATTTATTTTTTAATAGCATAGTTATTTCTCTCTTGTAACCATATAATTGAATGATTATAATAGTAAAATAATATAAATATAATTAATTAAATCCGTATTAAAAATCATAAGGTTTACAAAAATATATTCAAAATTTTTTATAACATTATGTAAAATTTTTAATTAAATTAATTATATTTATATAATTTTATAATTTAATTTTAATGTAAATAAATTTACGTTGTAGATTATAAAGTTATTTAGAAGTCATATCTCAAACCCGCTGTCACTTGAAACATTGACCATGTTTCACGTATAACCTTATAATGAATGAGACCTTGAAGGTAATTATTATAAGCTCAAATCATCGGCACGTCCATTTGAGCCATGACACTTTGATCGTATGACCATCATAATTCAGTTATGTGATGTCTTGATATGAATTCAAAGCTCTATCTCCTCTCCTTGTTTCAACGAATACATTTCAGTGGCTTTAATTGGCGAGCCCGTCAACTTGCATACAGGAGCGTGCGACTGCGGTGGCCTGGATTGACCAGGTCTTCGGACATTATGATGGGGTTACGACAAAACTGAAAACGGTGGCTTTTGGATGATATTATTTTGCATTCCTTCGAGAATAGAAGCCGGCAGGACCAGCTAATGCTAAAAGAACAATAGCAGGAAAATGCCTGAAAAGGAACACAAGTTAACAGTCCGATGTCCGAGATATTTCAAGGTTTCTCCAATGCAATGCTATAATCTTCTGATTTACAAGCCATCCAGAGAGCTTTCCAAAAGCCAAAGAGCAGGGGAGTACTTATCCTGTTATGCGTATGAGTTAAAAGAGGCTTCACCTCTGTTGGGGGCAAAGTTGTGAGCTAAATACCCATGTAGGCTTCAGTATATATCTCAATGAATAGGCAGATGATTGTTGATGGGCGGTTTATGGCGAGGCCTGTTCATTCCACTGTAATCTTTGTGAATTAAGTTGACAATTCTTTTTTGGGCTTCAGGAAGTCCTTGCATTTCATCTTTTGGAGAGAGTTGCTTGTCAGACCTTGAAGGACTATTCAAGTTGGCTTTGTCTGTCACTGACCTGGAATCCTGATGGTACATAGCATTGGAACTTGGGACATGGAATGGCCTAGTTCCCAAACATTCAGACTTCAGTGTCTTCCTCCTCGGTTTGTGAGCATCCTTCTGGTCCCGGTATATAAAGAATAATTAACTAAATTCACTATCTTGAGTGAGAACATAAATAAAGACAACATTGTGCATGTGGGGGGGGGGGAGGAGTGGAGAGAGAGAGAGACCTGATCTTTCAATTGATCTCGTGATCTTCCAATGGACTTCTTTGTAGCGTTATCATCCATTCCTGCACTCAGACAAGAGATCCTTAAAATGAACTCATGTTCAACATCTATTTCATAAGCTACCCCTTCAAAATGGTGCCATAACGTTTTAGAGAACATTTAACATCGAGAAATCGTGAATTCTATTGCATAGAAAGCATGGACCAGCTATAACGGAATCCTTCGATCTACAAAATTTTACAGAACATAGTAGCATGATATGTGACACCCACATATGTTCACCAGGACAAGACAAAAAGGATCCTAACTCAGTTGTGTATTGGAGGATGGTGTTTAGGTCCTCGATAATCATCAATAGAGGCTACAAAGCCAGCCTCTTTGGACTCCATAGGAGAGATACTTTTGTCTCCATACTTGCATTTTACTTTATGATCCCCTTTTACTTCAAAGTCACTTGTCACATCAGAATATTTTGCACCTGAAATATCCTCTGATGACCTCCCTTGAAGACCTTGATCCTTCTTAATTTCTTTTGTAAAATCTTTATGGATAGTCATTTTTCTTCCTCCTAGGCCCATATTCCTTGCGCTTGAAATAGGGAAGCCATCAGGAACTTCCTGCACATAGTGATGATGGAGGCAATCAACATAAACATAAGTAATAAGCGATGTCAAGAGCAGCCACCAAGCCTACCTTCTGAGCAGCCGGAATGTCTTCACTAGTCACCTCAAGCTCCTTTGCTAAAAAATGAAATGAAATGACAGGTCAATCCTGATATCCTGTTTTCTCTCAAAAATCAATGTAAAGAAAGACCATACCTTGATGTACACGTGCACAGGAGTGAACTCTTACGGCAAGCATAGCAAACACAAGTCCTAGTATCAGCCTCATAAACAGACTTTTAAGTAACATCATTCTAAATTTTCCTTTTCATGCATGTATCTGATTAGATTCAATGACAAAGAGAGAAAACTTGGAACACGTTAGAAGGAATTTATAGACTGTTCAAACCCAAGTCAAAGATAGTGTTCCAATACTGGCTATCGAAATAAAATATTGCCCCTGCCTCCATGCAGAACTAGGAAAACTCAAAGATTAAAAAAATTAAGGAAAGAGACAAACAGGTTCCATTTAAAATGATGTACCAAGAATCCGTGTTCTGTTCAAAAGTTTGACGGGGTGTCCATAATTCGAACTGAAGTTAAAGTTGGACGTGAGACATATGCCACCCTATCCTCCCAAAAATACACAAATTTATGTTTGGTTCAGAGCATTGAAGTGGCATGGTGGTCCCCTGTCTGCTGGTTATGCTGATGACCCCGGCTTTCCTCATTCCTCCCATACATTTAGATTACATATATATACATGTTAACCCTTGTCATGCGCGCGTGTGCGTATACATATCTGTACACTTGCGCATGTATGGTGCCTATCTACTCACATTTATGTAACGGGGTCATAAATATTTTAGTGGTAGAGCAGTCACTACCAATAAATATAAACCATCAGAGAGGCCCCTAAATAATCAGGGAAGAGACTAGAGTTTTCCAAAATGGTATCAGGAAATGTGTTAAGAGGGTAAAATTTTAAAAGTATTTAGTTTATTATTTGAATTTTATGTTAATTGAAATCAAGAAGAGTTTTTTTTTTTTTCTCTAATTTAATAATATTTATATTTATTTTTTCTTATAAACGTAAATCAAATTAAGTAAATTATATAAATTTAATATCTTTTTTTTTTTTATTTTTTATTGTATTTTATTTTATTTTTTATTATTATCTTTAAAAATTATTATTTTGAGTCTATTTTTTAATAAAATGTAAAAATTTTAAATTATTTTTAGGACCACGTTCTATTTTGCATAACGGAGCCCTTCGCTTTCTCATTTTCTAATGTAAACGTATCAGCTGCGTGAGTATGATTTCTTACGGATGTGGAAAACAAATGAAAATAAGTTATAGATGGTGCCAGCAAAATATTTTAAACTGCCTTGAGAAAATAGTGTCAATCCTGACAAGGGTCTGAGTCAGAGATCCTCAGCTTGATTATATTACACCAGACATGAGCAAAAAGAATGTTATAGTAGCAAAAAGAATAACTCTTCCCCTTGGATACCACCTTGGGTTTTAGGCTTTATGCAAACATATTGGGAAAGGGTTCATCAGAATGAATTGGTAGTAATGGTGCAGCATGACAACGGCATAGTTCCCAAAGAGGCATTCGCATCAAAGTAAGTGCTTGAAGAACATGGGCCAAGTGATTACTGCATGGATTTGCTAAACCATATCACCATTCGCTATGTATGGACAAATTTAAACGATATATTAGTGTACAAGTTCAGAACACGAGGGCGTGTCGTCCAACTTGATGCTTGTGGGGGTTGCCCCACTTGATAACAGCGTGTGATATGCCACCAAGTCGGTTCCTTCGGTCAAGGCCATGGTTATCGGAAGCTTCGTTCACATAAGGGGAAAATGCCATTGACATTGGTTTGCTGCATGCAGATTCTCATTTACAAAAGCCCTCCAGGAACTGTCTGATTAATCCTCTAAGTACATGCTATCGGTCTGTTAGAATTTCAGAGACAAATGGTCACAAACAGACCAGAAATGAAAAGGAAGATAAAAATCAGAGAATAAGAAGCTAAAGGAAAAGCAGAGAAAGAGGTTTGTTGGCTACACTTTCCAAGCATGGCAAGGCACCAAATTAAAAAGGTCGACACCCATGTCACTTTTCAACATTATTTCAAGTTCCAATAGGTGCAATACTACAGTTTAACTAATTTCACCACATGCTACAGCTGTGAGGGAAGCCAAGACACAAAACATTTGTTTAGTACTGGTGCCATTTCCTGCTTCCTTGACTTGGGAGAATAGTGAGGTTTCCACGTAAAACACAATAAAGAGGATTGGGACACATGTACAATCTCATGGCTACATTTGTCAATCTCATGTCTTGAAACTTTATGGAACCAAATCCACTGCTAACGAAAAAGATTATGTGCAAGCTTTTGGTAACCCGAAGCTAAAACGTAAGTTGATCGTTGGGGCAGGTGTGTGTGTGTGTATACACATGATGTACGGAGGTGGCGCTTTTGAGGTTTGGAGATTCAAAAGTTGACGTGGGAAATTTGTTTTTGCTTGAGTTGATAGGAAGGGGGGTGTTTTTGCTGCATTTTTAAGGTCCCGGTTTTCAAAGAAACGGCCAGCTGTATTCCTTTCAAGGACATGTTCACATGTGTGACACCAACGATCATGATTTTTTATTTATTATTTTTCTTTTTCGTGTAATTTAGTTGCAGAACAGCAGAAGTCATGCTTGATGTGAGATCAAGAAGACGTTTTGAGAACCCAAGAAAATTTCTTTACAGACGATGCTTCCTAATTGCTTCCATATCACATCTTTACTGGCACATCTGCGCTAGCTAAAAAATTATCTTTTTGATTCACAGCCATCGAGTCTTTGTCTATGAAGCCAGTAATATTCATACATCTTGGGCCAGTAATCGACAAACCAGCCAGTTCTCCAAGAGCAAAATTTCCTTTCCATTTCCATACTTCATTTCAAACATTGAGTTTTAGTTTTTTGTTTGTTTTTTTTTTTTTTTTAATTTCCATTAAGAGGACTATTATACCCTAAGTTATGCAATAAAAGTAACTCTTCCTGTTCACATAAATCTCACACTTATATTTTTTTAAGATTAAAACTTAGTACTTTTAAATAAAGGGGGAGATATCTTTGAGAGACTGAGTTTTAGTTTTCATGTAGCCTTAGGTGGCTCTATAGCCCATACCCAGTTACATGACCCACACAACCCCATCTTCTAGACCCTTAAGGCCCGAAAATCTGCAATTTGTTAGTGGTTGAGCCTTCGGCTTAGTTACAAAAGGTGTGTAGAGGTGGGTCGGCTAGCCTTGTCCAGCTTCTATTTGTTCTATTTAGCACAACAGGAGATGACACCATCTTGACACTGCAAAAATCAATTCGAGTCTTTAAGATAAGGTACACAATAGGTGCCTTGTACGGCAGGCTACAATAGGGGGAATGTGGATATCAAATAAGAAGAATTAACCAGACTAAACGTTACGGCCACGGCATGGCAGCAAGTCAACCGGCAACAACTTGCTACCCTCGGATAGTGGCAGTGAGAAGTTATTATGCTTATAGATCAGCACGGTATAAAACAACTCCCGTCTTAGACCAGGTTTATGGTGGATAAGTCCGAATTCATGACACAGAGAAGACAGGAATAGAGAATTTAGAAGGATGGCGAACCCCATAGATATCCCTATCTGCATCAACAATACGGTAAGGAGATCATGAACACTACATCTTTGAAGAAAAGGGAGAAAATATGGCAATGATCAGCAATCTCAAAACTATCATCAGAGCAAGTAAATGGTGTGCACGAATAATACAGCATCACAAGTGATTAATAAGCAAGGAAACTAAGATTTTCAAGACGCGATAATTTCATTTGATTGAACAGTCAGAGAATGTACAAGGACCGCACGTGGAGTAAAGGAACAGAAAAGAAAATTTTTTTTGCTTACATTTTTTTCCCCTTGATATCATCACATAGCTTACACTTTCAGCCACTCATCTACTGAATCCCTATGCATCAATGCTTTGTTACAGGTAATACCCTAGAGATCGCACAATAAGGATTTTTGTTAACATAACCAGCTTCCTAGGATTGCACCAATGATGACAGTGGAGGACGCATTGGTTAAACAAAGTTGAACCATCAGTAATCAGGATAACTGTATTTGCTGCAGAGACAGGAAGCAGGATCATGCTCATTGAATATGATGCCCTTATCTACTAATCAGCCTTTGAATGACAAGAGAACAGCAAAGCCATGATGAAAATTTCCAACTCAGCGTATGGAAGCATCAAATCTAGGCTCATAAAAACAGACTTGACTGTTGTATGACTGAAGAGCACAGCCAGCAATCCAAGACCAGGCTTTTTTATCCACATCATATAGAAGGCCCTTTCCTTGGTTCCAAGATGTAAAGCATATCAAGTTATCCTGTCCAAAGCACTCAAACCTCTCAGCTGATAACCTCAACAAAGCTCGAAAATACTTTGGCGGCATCCTACTAATCTCCACCCACATAGTCTTTGCATGATCCAACTCCCAAATTCTCATACTCTGAAGAGTACTATAAAGGCCAATCCTTCCAACTAGAAATAAACGCCTATGTGTGCCAGCAACCAAATATCCATCCAACAAAGACCGTGGGAATCTAGCTGGAATGTGTTCCCAATAACCAGTGTCAAGCTTATACATCATCAAACCAAGTGGTGAGAGGGTTTCCAGATACAATCTAGAGTCACAGTATGCCATCTTTGAGGAGCAAAGATTAACTCCAGGTATGATCTGGTGAAGTGACCATCGGTCAAGCTTTGAATCGTAGACTTCAGTGGGCAATGACTTGTCACCATAAATGTCACTAGTAGCTATGACTTTGAATGACCGGTCCATTCTATCAACAACCATTATCAACTGCCTCTGATGATTATAATGCATGCTTGGCAGCGTCCTCCAAGTTTGTGTGAGCGGATTACAAATTAATGTTTTAAAAGTTAGTCCATCAAGCCCAGAAAAGCAGACGAGCCCCCCAGAGGAACCAACCAACCAAAATGCCCACTGTGGCAAAAAGGTAAATGGAATTCTATACCAAGCTTTCAACGGCAAGCTAAAAACTGAGCATTGTGGGGTGTGTGAGTTCTTCCAAAATGTTAAAAGACAAGGCCTATGAGATGATGCCTGGGAGTGAACTTTAAGAAAACTAATATCTTGAAGAATCGAGTTCCATCTTTTACAGACTGAACGGAGACGAAATATCATGAAAGGAGGAACCCTAGCTAAAATCTCAATTAACAGATCCCCAGGCAACATTGCCCATATGTTATCCTCCATTTGAACATCAGGGTGAACAGCTTTACCAAAGCTAGCCACTGTTTCCTCATCCAAGCCACGGGGTTTTGTTTTGATCACTTTTTGCCTAGAGGGACTAGTATTCCTTGATCCCGCCCGGCCCAAGGGACTCGTATTCCTCAATCCACTGATCCTCATAGGAGATACTTGCCTAGGACAACTATCATCGTCCCGGCAACCCCCATTTCTCAACAATGGAGAACCACTTATATCAGACACGAATTCAGACGATTGTCCCATACCATCCATTATAATCAAATCCCAAAACCTCTACCTAATAAAACGATAACTTAAATCTTAAAACCGTGATCAAACTATCTTCGGTTCTACTTCCAAACTCCATTTCTGAACCTAAATTCCTGATATTTCCGCCAAAAGACCAAAACTTTCGTGAACAAATGATGATTCAGCCATGAAAACGAAAACCCCATTGATCAAAACACCAGAAACTGATGCAGTGATCAGTAATGCTCTCGTTAGATTTCAGATCAAAAGCCCTAACAAGTAGTCAGATCCCAAATCGAAAATCTGTACAAAAACATGATTCCAATAAATGATACACGTAAGAAGCAAATATCAATGAAGGGGTACTTAAGACATGAAGCTTCGGTAGGTATTGCGATGGGTTACCTCGGATTCAAGAGTGTTATTCTCAGGTATGCTTGGTGGAGGAACGGCTTGTAAGAGCATGAACAAATAAAAACTCTGGCTTTGAAAAGTGAGAGAGAGAGAGAAAGAGAGAGAGAGAGAGAGACGAATCACAATGACTCCCTCGGTTTTGTGCTCGTCTCGTTTTGTCACTACTCGAGATTTGTTAAAAATTCACAATGTAAGAAAATTATTAGTTTGTGGCTAAAAAATCTGGTGAAGAAGCGTACATGGCAACTTTTTACATCTTCACTTATTGTGTGCCACGTCATCGTAATAGCAACAGCTGCACTGAATTTATTGTTTTGATAGCTTCATTAAGATCTGAAATAATTGCAAATGATTTGGTGATAGCCTGTCAAACTTATTAATATACACAAAATATACATAGATATATAAGGATGTATCAAAATATATATTTTTATTATTATTTTTTTTTTTGGTTTTTGACCAGTTTTTTTCCTTGGTGATTTGTGCTCGTAATTGTGCGTGCAGTGCATTGCGCTGACGGCGAGCATTGATGGGCAAAAATATAAATTTTCATAAACACGGTTACGGTGGAGGAAAGGATGCAATAATGAATTCAATTGGTGGGCTTATGATTAACAAAAAAAAAAATATATATTTTATATGATACGATATTATAATAATAATAATAATAATAATAAAATACAAGGTGGGTGTTCATAATTTTGAAAATGGTACGTTAGAACAGCTGTTTCTTTCGGGTTCGAGGATAACTTTGAAAATTCTTCAATGCTGAAAAGTCGAAGTTCAGAGCTCCAACCACTCCTAAAGGGACAAATAGCAATGTGCCCAAGAGAGAAAAAACATAAAAGGAACAAATGGCTCAGGAAAAGGTCAACATATCTCCTTGGTTTTGTGTCAAGTTATTGTCACCCGTGACGGTAACGTTGGGATTGTTTCCATCTCAGGCTAATCAACGTAGAATCCTACTAGACCCTGTTATAAAATATAAAAATTTCACGACTTAAAAACTTCGCATTTATAAACTTTTTTTTTTTTTTGCTTATAAGTTTAAATTTTTAAATAAATGTAAAGTTTTAAAAAATTGTTTGACATAAAATTAAAATTTAATTCACATTTTTATCATAATTGAACACTTCAAATTTTTTTTCATTTATTTAATTTCATTAATCAATTTAATATTATTAAATTTAATGTATGAATTTGATTTATTCAATTCAATTTTATTAAGATACAATTAATTAAATTCATATAAAAATCTCTTATTTTTTTTAAAAAAATAAAAATTTGACGTGACTTACATGTTTATAATTTTTTTTTTTTTGTTTACAAAATTAAAATTTTAGGTGAATGTAAAGTTTTAAGAAGATGTTTAACAATAATACTGTTACTATCCCAACAGAAATCAGATATTTCAAGGCATGAGATTGAAGCTTTGGATTCGTGCAGGGCATCCACTGAGACAATAAGACACTGAGTGCAACAAAAGGCAAGAGGCACCGTGACAAACTAATGTCCGTTTTGAAATAATAATAATAAATAAAGCCAACGTTGCAAATGACCTCGGCAACTTAAAATGGCTTAGAGGCAAATAATAACAACACTTGATTCTCAAATAAAATTGGAGTTAATTATACAAATCTTTACTTCTTATTTTCTTTCATTATTAACTAAAATTTGAGCAACATCCAACTGTTTTAAGCCTTTCATATTCAAAAATCCTATTCTCTAAGTCTTCCTCTCTGCATGCACGGGGTCCTAGGTCCGGATAATAGAAGAGGTTGTGGGAATTGACGTTCAACTGAGACTACCCAAATTTTTATAATATGAATCTCATAAGAAAAATAAATAATTTAATTTATTAAGACGAGAGGGTGCACAAGTACAATGATAAATATAAATACTTGGAACTTTAAAAGTAAAAGATATAACCCACCAAATTTTGGCAAGTGACAAGGTGTTGAACTTCCTACATAAATGCCTCGACCAAGGTGAAAATTAATTCGCATTCCAATCACTAGATGTCCAAAAGGGAGAAAGGCTCATCGAAATTATTTAAAATATGTTTCCATGTGTCCCCACCTACTTGATCCCAATCCCATCAACTCTTGTCCATTTTTTCCTGCTTTTATCTGGAGAGTATATCTTGCTTGTTTTTTTCTTTTTTTTTGCTTAAATTAAAATTTGGTATTGGAGAACGATAAATGGCCAAAAATATTGCCAACTCCTACCAAAAAAAAAAAAAACACACACACACACACACACACACACAATATTGCCAACTCACACACCAAAAGTACAATTTATAGCCAACAATATTGCCAACTCCGACAAAACAAATAAGAAAAAAAAAAAAGAATAACAAAACAATATTCCCAACTCACACATGAAAAGTTCAAAATACTCTGAAAAATTGGGGTCAGGATATCAAGTTTTCCTTGGAAATTAACCAAGTTAGTTGCCTTGCTCGAAGGGGAAAAAAAAAAAAAAAAGACAGTTAATTGCCGTGGCATTTGTAATTAAAACTCCATTGCCCCATTTTTTCAACCTAAAAATGAAAAAAACAAAACATGATGGACAAAAGCAAATAGTGAATAAGAGACTTCGAGTACATTTTCCTATGCCGGCGGAGCGGAAAACACTTGCCCCTTGTCGAGATATAGAAAGAATACAATCTACCACCATAGGTGGAGCTTGGATTATTTGATTGCGTATTTTTATGCCATTGATTTAGATTTAAATTTTTTAAAAATATGCTGTGTGTTTTCAGTTGAAATGAATTAAATAATTTTATTAAAATATAATTACTAAATTTTAAATTTAATAATTATTATATTTATTGTTAAATACATTTATTTTATATTATCAGTACACAAATAATAAATTATTTTGATAAAAAAAATTAAATCAAAACATATAATTTTTAATTTAGACCCTTAAATACAATGATTAATATCTACCGTTTAAAAAGAAAAAAAAAATCCACTCAAAGGCAAAAATTTCTGGTTGTGGGGGCAAATAAAAGGATCTAAGGACAAAAAAATTGAATGAGGAAAAAATAAAAATTTTAGAGAGACAAACATAAAAAAGAATAACAATAAGATAAAACCAAAAAAAAAAATCAGTAAAGGTGTGTACCCCGGATGACTTCTTCTCCTAGAAGTATCCCAACGGTTCGAGTTGCATTGAGAAATTGGGGATGAGAGTTTAATAATTCAATCTGACCAGACATCCTCTGTGACTAGACATCCTCTGCGAAGTTTGAACTCATTTTCTTGCCTGCGTCGCCGCCACCAATGATGTCTAAAAGGAAAGCTCTCGTACCAAATCATGAAGGGATCATTTTTTTTTTTTTTTTGTAAGCTTTGAAATGTCTAAGGACGCGTTTTGGATTAGAGTGCCAAAAAGGGAGGGGGGGTTCAATATCCTTGCTTTAATTATTATTATTTTTTGTTGTCACGAGGTTCTCTTGCCTAAGATTCTTGAAGATTTTTTCCTTTTCTTTTTTTAATCACTAAAATTGCCGTAAATTGACTAAAAATGCCAAATGATATGTGCATCAACGGATAAGCACAAAATTTGTATCAGAAACTTTCTTATTAATCCTTAGAAGTCTCAATTCAGAAATTTTTTAAAAAAAAAAAAGAAAAAAGAAAAGGGAGAACAAGGAAGGAAACCGATACTCCAAGACTCCCTTTAGCGTCTTCTCCTCCTAAATTGCCAATCCGGCAAAATCATTATTAGTGAGAAATTGGTGCTGTATGGGGAAGAAATTATTCGAAATATCCACAATTTATCTTGCAAATATCCAATACTAGCTTTTTTTTTGTGTTAAGATTTAAATTATAACATTTTAATTATTTTTGGTTCGTAAATTTCTTTTATTATGTGCATTTAATTTGTTGTAATTGAACTCTAATTCTACTTTAAAAATTGCTTTTTTTTTTCCTAAAGTAAAAAAAAAATAATTGTGAGGTATTGTATATTTGAGACGTGATGAAAAGTCATTCATTGTTTTTTTTTTTTTATTATAGAAAGATTTTTGACTTAAATAATTATTTTTTTATATTTAATATTAATATTAATAAACTTAAAATCTTAATACTATATATTTTCAAATTATTAGACTCATTTTATTAAAAGTAATGTTAATATGGAAATTTAAATCTAAAAAGATTCGCGGAAATATCAATTAGGTCATCGTTCTAGAAATTATTTTAAAATCATTGGAGAATATAATTGACGTGAGAGCAAAGCGGAGTTCTCCGTTATCTACTGCTACAGTTCCCTACCGCAATTTGCAATGCATGTGTTGAAGGATCTCCGATGTCGGCATGTCTTGTCAGCAAGCCATGTTTTAATGAGAAACAAAATTAAGTAATAATATTTAAAAATAATATAAAAATAAAAATAAATTATATTTTGTTGAATTTTTATAAATAAATAAAATTAAATATAAAAATTATTTTATTATTCTTTTATATTTATTATATCATTTAATAAATATTACCATACAATAATATTTTAATTTATTTCAACAAAATATAACAACATAATAAAAAAATAATAATAAAAAATTAATAAAATATAATTTAAAAAAATTATTATATATATATATATATATAAATTATTAGTTAGATTTCACGTCTTTTCTCGGCATTATCACGTAATCAAGGTGTTTGATTTAATTAATAGCAACCAACCAAACAGAGGATAAAAGGCTGGCCAAAAAACCCAAGTGCGGGAGGGACCACAAACCACCGGGGACACTCTCAGAACACGTGTCATTAACCAGGTGGCCCCATCACCATCACACACAGATCCACAACAACCCACAACGGCGACAACAACAACTACTACAAAAACAAGAAGACCCCCGCCACCCCCACCGACCTCCTCTGCCTTCTCCGAAGCCCCCCTCCCCCACCAATCAAACGAGGGGAGAAAAAAGGGAAAAGGATAAGAAAAGAGAGTAAATGATATAGAAATTTTAGTTAGAATTAGAATCCGCATAATTAGAGAACAGCACGTGTTCTCTTCGGTTTCCTCGCCGGGAATTCCGCCACTTTCCGTCTTCCTTCCTCTTATTATTATTAATATTAATATTATTTTTTTTTTGTTTTCTCTCAGTTTCTCTCCGTCCAAACGCTCCCTTAAGCAATAACTCCAATCCCATCACCGCATCACGCTTTATTCCCTCGCGAAGCCTGACTAGTCTTTGCTCATTGGAATCCAGATGAATTGGGTTTCCTCGAATTTCGGCTGCCTTGTGATTAAAGTTCACTTCTTTTAATGGTTCTATAATGATTTGGGCTAGATTTGGCGGTGTCTTGAATCTGTAACTGGGTTTGGAATTTGGGTAATTTTTTTTTTTTTGGGGTTTTTTTTTTCCGTTGAGTTTTGGGTTGTTGTTGTTGTTGGTGGTGGTGATGGGAGCGGTGACGTCGGCTGTGGCGGCAAAGTTCGCATTTTTTCCGCCGAGTCCGCCGTCGTACGAGGTGGTAGTGGACCCGGCGAGTGGGAAGCTGAAGATGGTGTCTTCAGGGATTGACTTGCGCTTGGGGTCGAAGGAAAACGTGGACATTTTGAAGCTGGATACCGAGAGGGGAAATCAGGTGGTGGCAGTATACTTTAAGAACCCTGCGGCCTCGCTAACTATACTTTACTCTCATGGTAACGCGGCCGATCTGGGTCAGATGTATGACTTGTTTAACGAATTAAGTTTGCATCTGAGAGTCAACTTAATGGGGTAAGTCACTTTCCATTGTTATTAACTAGGCAAATTTTTTTTTGTTTTTTTGTTTTTTTTCGCTTTCTTTTGGGATGCTTATTTTTGGTTTAAGCTTTGAAGTGATTGGTCTTTGGTGTATGCAGGTATGACTACAGTGGGTATGGACAGTCAAGTGGGAAGGTAGAGGTCTTTATGTGGCTGTTGAGAAAATATGGCTGGAAATGTTATTTTTCTCTTTTTTGTTTTTCGTTGGATTTGAATTTTTTGACAGTAGATGAGATACGAGTGGAAACTTGAGGAAATGGCACTTTGAAATTCGAACTTTTGGTAAAACCTTTTTATTCCTAGAATTTTGGTTTGAAAGTTGAGTTATATTGATTCTATAAGTCGAATGATTTGATTTGATTTAATCAGAGTTTAAGGAATTCCAGAGTGTTGTGGTTTCCATTTGAGGCCATGTAGGGACGAGACTCACAAATTTCTGTTGTGGTATTATGAGAACAAAGCCACCATCAAGCTAAGCTTTCAGTTACTTTTCAAATAAGCTAATTGAGTGTCAGTTTTATATATAAATTTTGTAGCTATTTCAAGTAGATGGAGTGTCAAGTTTGTAAAATTTTTGGTTGAGCAGTACTTAGGGAGTAGCTGAAATGTTAGTTGTTGATTCTGATCCCCTTTTGGACAGCCAAGTGAGCAGAATACTTATGCTGATATAGAGGCTGCCTATAGGTGCCTTGAACAAAAGTACGGGGCAAAGGAAGAAGATATCATCTTATATGGGCAATCAGTTGGGAGTGGACCCACTTTAGATTTGGCAACCAGGTTACCAAGATTAAGAGCTGTAGTTCTCCACAGCCCAATTGCTTCTGGCCTCCGTGTGATGTATCCAGTGAAGCGGACATATTGGTTTGATATTTATAAGGTTAAACACTCAAATGACTTTTTTTCTTCTTTATTTATTTCAACACACGTAAATGAAATGGATTCTAATGATAGTTTGCGTATTTATTTTGCAGAATATTGACAAGATGCCGTTTGTCAATTGTCCAGTACTCGTGATTCATGTGAGTTTTTCTTTTTCTTGTTTTGGTTTTATAGTGGTTGTAAAGTACTTGTTTGCATTTCTGAGTTCATGACATTTTATGGTTCTGTACTTGGTTTAAAATATTCTTTGGAAAGGTTAGTGCCAAGACATTAAAGAATGCTATGAAATTCAATTAATTGAAAATCCACATGCCAGGGCGTTGATAACAAATTCAAAATACTGCATTTTCATGCCTTTTCCTGTTGCACATCTACATACTATGGGTATTGGATTAACATGTCTGAGGCAGTGTGTGGCTCTTCAATCCTGCTGAAAAAGAATATCTTGCATAGAATGACCAGTTGGGGCTTATGGTATTTTAATAGGCTGGGCTTATGATATTGACAATTGACATTGATATTGATTGTTGAGTGTTTTCAATGAGTATTGATTTTTGTTTGGTTTATGGGTAGATTTTTTTGGGTTTAATTTGCTATCCTAAATCACTAGTCGCCCATTAAGCTGTGACAGTTACAGTGAGAGGAAACTGGAAAAGAAGTGGATTGCAAACCCATTCCTTCAGTTGTGCTTCCCTTCTCCTTCTAGGGAAAAGGAATTTTCTATCTTTCTTGTTTTCTTGTCTTGCTGTCAATCCTTTTTTTTATTATTATTATTTTATCCTTTCTCCCTTTTGCCTTCTTCCCACCTATGTTACCATTGAAGTCATACTTTCTGAGTAGCCACTGCAACTAAATATTGTGGAATGAGGGTTGTGATGAGAGAGTCTAGATTTTGCTTGTATGAGGGTCCAGTAGATGTTATCCCTTTTGGTGAGACTTTTGTTCACTTTTTGTGGTTGGTAAGCTGAACACTGGGCTATAAACAATAATCTTTTGTCTTCGTCAATTTGTTCAACATTTGAGCTGCAAAGTGAACTGCTGATGATGTTTTGCTGTGTGATTGCCTGTTGCTTGCAGGGAACTGCCGATGATGTTGTGGACTGTTCCCACGGCAAGCAGCTTTGGGAGCTTTGCAAAGAGAAGTATGAACCATTATGGATTAAGGGAGGGAATCACTGTGACTTGGAACTTTATCCACAATACATCAAGCATCTGAAAAAGTTCATATCAGCCATTGAAAAATCATCTCATATGAAAAAGGGATGTGGGCCAACTAAGGGTCAGTCTGAGAATCCCCGCAAGAGCACAGATTTCAGGGAGTCTAGATCAAGCATGGACCAGATAGAGAAAAGAGAAGACCCCAGACTAAGCACAGACTGTAGAGACAAATCAAGATTTAGCATAGATAGGAGAGAGAAACCAAGAAAATGTGAGGATCGCCTAGAGAAAGAGAACAACACTGTAGAGCATCCTGAGAAGGCAAGGAACAGCATCGATCGGTAAGCCGATTTAAGTGGTCATTTTTCATTAATTTCCCCTTAAGACTAGGCCTGACCCCAGTCTGGATCAGTTTTGGTTATAACATGTGGTTTCTAGTTTTGATTCGGTTTCAATTTTCATCTCTCTCCCTCACAAAATAAACTTAATATTAGTTGTAATTTTTTTCAAAGTTCATTTTTGTGTTTTGTTTACAATCATTAATGCATGGCCAGTAATATCCATGACCCAGTTTCACTCATGACTCATATATACATGTCATGGTGCGTGTGTTTTTTTTTTTAGCCTCGGTCCAGTTCTAGTTCTGGGTCAAGTCTGCATAACATATTGCCCTCCAATTTTGTGCATTTGACGCATTGGTGCACACAAATGTGATGGAAGTACTCTTGCAATTATGTTCTAACTGCCGCTGAATGGATTATGGTGGCAGCTTTGGTGACATGATAAGGTCTGTGGGATTTTGCAACATCGATTGTTTCAGGCCAACAGCAACAGCTCTTTGAGAGGAAGAACCAAAGAAGGAAGGAAGGGTCCGTGCCATCAGCAACAGCCCTCTGAAGAAGAAGAAGACACTGAAGATCTAATCCGCATACTTTGAAGTGGTGACCTGCTCCAGTTAATTTGATTAGTTGACCAGGTTGTTTTGGTGGCAAGTCAAATTTCCACCAAAAAAAATAGGAAATTAATTAAACCAGATAAATTATTTGTCCACACCGCTTCATTGTCTCTCCAAGTTTACACGTCGATTTCTGTCATCTCTCTCTCTCTCTTTCGTTCTGTACATTACATTTCAATGCATCGAAAATAATTTTTATTGTGATTGAAGAAACTTCCCCCCTCCCCCCCCCCCCCCCCCCCCGTCCGTTTCATTAATGAGAGTAGGATATTATCATGAACGCATGGAATCTGGGCAACTGTTATCCTGTAGGCCATGGAATTGTTGTTCTTTATCTGTTCTTCATTTTGAATATTCTTGTCTCCAATGGTTTCTTACCCTACGTGTTTGAGGAGTCTGGCACCTGGCGATGCTACGTATTTTGGATTAACCCCATTGAGTGATTAATCTATGCCCACTGACATCGGAAAGATACCCATTAGATGGATACAATAGTGATTCATGGATAACAACCCACATACATGCAGTGCGGTACAAAGTTTCGAAAATTTGATCCAGACGTGTTAATAAAATTTAAAGTAAAATTATAATTTAATTTAATTTATTTTAAAAATTAGATTATAAATGGGTAAATGAGTTATAATTTTTATAATTTAAAAAATTTGTAAAATATTAAGAAAACATTTTTTATTTTTAAATAAAAATTATATTATTAAAATTTTATATATATTTAATATTAAATATTAATTTTATTAATTTAATTTTAGTCAAATTAATTAAATTTTAAATTTTATAATTAATTTAATTCCTAAAATTTTAATGCAACATGACTTCAAAATGGCTTCAAAAAAAATGTGCACAATCCAATTTGTTTGCGTCGTCAAACTCCCCCGCTCATTGCTTCTCGACTAAAATGCAACCTTTAATAAAATGAGGAGCAGGAGAGGAATTCGCTGCGTATATGCGATGTAGTTTACAAGGTTTTACGTTAAATTTTGAATAAATAAAATATTTTATAGACAAATAAAATTTTTAAAACCAATTTTATAGGTATATAAAATGTAATTATTATTGTAGTAGCATAAATATTAACGTGATAATGCGGTCATTTGTATTACTTTATGTTATTGTTTAGTTAGTAATTTAGTATATTTTGGTGATATTAATTTAAATTTAAAATTTTGTAATGTCATCGTTGTATTAAATCTAACATTTATGTCGGGGATTACACGGAAGTCCACCAATCTAACAGTGTAAGAACAACAAAATTGTGGAAAATGCCCTGCCTTTCCCGAATTCGGGGTGGCCAAAAGAGCCAAAACCAGAAGGTTTCGGAAGGGTTTAAACCGGCTGCTACCCCCACCCACCCTGCTTCTCTTCTCTCCCTTCTTTCTTTGGGTCCCAGTTTTTTTTCGCCCTCTCTTTATAAACCCTTCTCCATCTATCTCTCAACCTCTTAAGTTTCCGCTTGTTTTGGTTCAATTCATTCAAGATTTCTACGCTGATTTCATGTCCAGTACCAACCACCATGTACTGTCTGCAAGAGAGTTCGATCACTTGATTATACCCATAACACCCTTTATAGGCCCGGCAAAGGCATCCACAGTTATGTGTAGAAGCGTGGCCAAACAAGTCGTTTCAAGGAGACATACAAAGTCCCTCAATTTCTATTCTTTTTCAAGTTCTTGCAGCGTCCTTGGCTTCCCTCAAGAACCCATCTTTCCTGAGAAATTCAAGTTGTCTACATTAAAGGTCTCGAATTTCCATCTGGGTTTTTGCCGAGTAGCAGGAATCTTGACTCGTGAGGACCATGTGGGCAAGTCAGGTTTTGGGCTATTGAGAAACGGCGATAATCCTAGGAATAGTAGTGTTGGGTTTTGGCCAAGAGAGTATGACAGTGTAGCTGAGGCGGTTCCATTATCAACAGATGTTGAAGAAGAGGACTTTCTTGTTGAAGAAGTTCAGGAACTGGTGCAGGAGATGAGAAGGGAAGAAGAGGGAAGGGTGAGCCAACACAAGATGGCTACGAAGCCCAGAGTTGCACGTGGTATGGGGTTGGATAAGCTTAAGGCTCTGAGGAGAAGGCAGGTGAAGAGTGAGACTGAAGCATGGGAAAAGGCAGCGGAAGAGTATAAAGAACTTTTGACGGACATGTGTGAGAAGAAGCTGGCTCCAAATTTGCCTTATATGAAGACCTTATTTCTTGGTTGGTTTGAGCCTTTTAGGGATGCTATCATGAAAGAACAGGACTTGATTAGACTGGGTAAGACAAGGACAGCCTATGCTCCATATTTCGATCAGTTGCCGGCTGATATGATGGCTGTTATTGCCATGCACAAGCTGATGGCATTAATGATGACATGCGGAGAACATGGACGTGCAAGGGTCGTAGCAGCTGCCTTCGTTATTGGTCAAGCAGTTGAGCAAGAGGTGGGTGACATTTAAGCTGTTATGTTTCTTTACTCTGCTGTTTCTTGTGATCTACATCGTTCTTGGCCATCCTCTTTATTTATTTATTATTATTATTATTTTTTACTTAAATTTTTTCTGATGGGTGAAAGAGAGTGGGTAATAATTTCTGAATTCACTTCTTTCCAATAGTCTATACTCCACACAACAATGTTTAGTGTAAGGAAGATGTAGAGAAAGTGCATAGGTTCACATAGATTGTAAAAAGAAACGGGATAAATAAAAAATTGGACCCGAAATTGCAAATAGATAGTGTTTTTTGAAGACAATGTGTTTAAAAAATGATAGAAGAGTTACATCATAGATTAAAAGGATAATAATGATCTTGGGTACTTCATTTCTGAAGCCTCAGGAGAAAGCAGCAATACTCTGCTTATTGCTTTATAGAATTAGAGTCTCTAATGGTTATAATATTTTGATTCTTACAATGAGACAAATATCCTTATATTTATCTTTTCCTCTTGTTTTGGAACTTTCTTTTCTTGGTTTTAAATTTCTCTCATCATGCAACTATAATTGTAATTTGATATTGTAGGAGATAGTGATTGAGATTGGACATTGACAACCACTTACTACCTTATTAGATCTTTATTTTTATACCAGTGATTACTCCGTTTGAGGTCTGGCATGCCACCTTTTATGCGATTTAGGTTCTGATTGTAATATGTGATTCCATTTGATTCCTAAATGACAGCTGGTCAGAACAATGTAATGTAACATCAGTTATGTATCAAGTTCCATGATTTTGAATTTTTTTGCATTTGAGTTTGTATACCATGACCTTGATGGACGTGAATTTTCAATTAGCATTTGTTTAATACAAAACTATTCATCTTTCATAAATATACATGGATCCATCAAAGGAGTGAATTTCTTGTTGGTCTTTCTCACAAACAGATCTCATTTTAGTCCTAGAAAATTGAGTTGCTTTGGTATTCATAATGCATTGTTATCCTATTGAAGTAACAATGCCTCTATCCTTTCAGTTACCATCATTCATATTGGTACCTTTTTTGCAGCTGGTTAAATCTTTCTGTCAGTACTAAGTACGTTCCATTTGTTTTGTTTAAACTACGGAAGCAGGAACTCTTGGACAGGCTTATCTTAGTCCATCTTGTACTTGTAGTTCCTCATCTGTCTTTCTTTCTGTTGTAAATGATGATAACTTTTCTATATACTTTCTGTGATGGGCAGATTAGAATACATAAGTTCTTGGAGAAAACAAAACGGAAAAAAGATAATGGTCAGAAGAATAAAGAAGATGAATATGATGCTGGTGTGAAGGAGCAAGAGAAGCTAAGAAAAATTGTCACCGATTTGATAAAAAAGCAAAAGCTTACAGCAGCAAAACAAATTGTGAAGGGACTGGATGATTCAAGACCTTGGAGTCAGGATGCCAAGGCTAAGGTTTGCTTTATCTTGCCATTATTTGTGAGATTTTTTACTCCTAATGGTAGATACTGGAAATGATCTCTGTTCTCACGCTTTGCAGGTTGGGTGCCGTCTGATTGAATTACTTATAGAGATAGCTTACATACAGCCTCCTGCCAATCAGTTATACAATGGTCCACCTGATGTTCGACCTGCATTTATACACACATTTAGGACTGTGACCAAAAAGTGAGGCATTTTGTTTTGTCACATGATGGTTTTGTTAGCCTTTTTCCTTGTATTGGTACCTATTGATCCTTGTTTGAACAGGAAAACAAGCAGAAGATATGGTTTCATTGAATGTGATCCACTGGTCCTCAAAGGCCTTGAGAGATTTGTGAGTACTCTTGTTATATTTTCATTCTTGTATGGAACTAGCTCCACAGTTGCTGCAACGGTTGTCATGGTATTGACAATCTGCCTTTTTCTGTGAGAGCTTTATTTCATTTAAATCATTCACAATACTGAATTTACATTCTGGTGGTTAGTAGTTCACTTATAGTTTACAAGCAGACAGATTAGATTCTACAACATTGGAGCTAATACATATAGGACCTGTACATTTTTTTATTATCCTTCCATGGGATACAGATATTCCTCTTTGTTTTCCTTTATAAGGAACAGTAAATGTTTTCTTTTTTCCCTCCTACACAGGCAAGGCACATGGTTATTCCGTATATGCCAATGTTGGTGCCACCAGTCAAATGGACAGGGTACTTAAACTTTTGCTTATATTTCACAACCTGACTGACTTTAATTGTATTCTTATATGAACTACTTTATGGGGTGCAAACAACAAAGCACAAATAATTCATTTGGTCTTCCAGTGAAAGTCTTGAGACTGCAAACTTACAAACTATCATTTCACATGGAAATACTAAAGAGTAGTTTATAACTAATATTTTCTGGCAGGGCTCCACTTAAGTAGGAATGACCTTTTCGTAAACCCATAGGATATAGTCGTCAATGTTATCAATATTTTGTAGCAATGTGATTTGAATTTCTGGGGATGTTTTGATGCGTAAGTCTTAAATGTGCAAGCATACTTCATTTGTATTTCTATATGAAATTGCTAAAGGGTGGCTACTCCACTTACTTAGAACAGTTATGCATTATGCCCTCATTGTTAGCTTAATAACTTCAAGAAAGTGTAAAGTATGAATGTTTAATCTGCAATCTACAAGGAATTTGTGATGAATGAATCGGTATAGCTATGAAAGAATCCACTGTCAAAATAATGTATCTGTGTCAATTTAGACCTGGAACTAATCTTCGATGGTAGTGTAAGTTTTCTAAAATTAGTTGGCATGGGAAAAGGAGCTATTTGTTTTTATACCAGTAATTTACAAAAATGAGTTTTTGGATCTCTTAAGTTATGTGGTCAATGACTTATTCAAGGCCCTTTGCATGAATCTACAAGATGATAATTCTTATAGGTTTCTGATGGATTGTTCTACATTAACTTGGATTGTTCTGTGACTAAGCAGTGAACCACCTTTTTTTTTCTCTTTTTTGGGCCAACTGCAGTTATGACAAAGGGGCACATTTGTTCTTACCATCATATGTCATGCGAACCCATGGTTGTAGACAACAACGTGAAGCAGTGAAGAGGACTCCTAAACAACAACTACAGCCAGTATTTGAGGTGGGCATGGTTATTTTTGCTTCTCTCTCTCTCTCTGTGTTTTGTTTTTTGGTTTATGCTATTGCTAATAACACAAGACAAGCATACATCAGCTTTACCAGCCAGTACTTGGTTATAAATTTCAGCAGCTTGCCTAATGTTTTGGCTAGGATATTCTAATAATATTTTTGGACAAATTTTCCAGGCTCTGGATGCTCTTGGAAATACCAAATGGAGGATAAACAAAAGAGTACTTAGTGTTGTGGATAGAATATGGAATAGTGGAGGCCATCTTGTTCATTTGGCAGACCGCAGCAATGTGAGTTACTTATACAATCTCTATCTGTTTACTATTTCCTCAAGTAAATCATGATCAGTCAAGCAATAATCTGTTCATTTTCTTGCTTATGAGGTAATTATGATCATCCAACTTCTTCCTTGTAGGTTCCTTTACCAGAGAAGCCGGATACTGAAGATGAAGCACTTTTGAGGAAATGGAAGTGGAAAGTCCGATCTGCAACAAAAGAGAACAGAGAGAGATACTCTCAACGTTGTGATGTAGAACTTAAGCTTGCTGTAAGTTTTATAAAACTTCATTTGAGAGTAAAATTTTTCAATTTCCTTTAGGGTTTTATGCTGATGATATTTATTTGGTTCAGGTAGCACATAAAATGAAGGATGAAGTGGGATTTTATTTTCCACACAATTTTGACTTCAGAGGTCGTGCATACCCCCTGCACCCATACTTAAACCATCTGGGTTCAGATCTATGTCGGGGTATCTTGGAGTTTGCAGAGGGACGTCCTCTGGGAAAATCAGGCATACAGTGGTTAAAAATACATCTCGCAAACCTATTTGCTGGTGGTGTGGACAAGTTATCATTTGAAGGTCGAAATGCTTTTACTGAGAATCACTTGGATGATATATTTGATTCTGCAGACAAGCCACTAGAAGGAAGGCGTTGGTGGTTGCATGCAGAAGATCCACTTCAGTGCTTGGCTGTTTGCATTAATCTCAGTGAGGCTTTAAGAAGCCCTTCTCCAGAAACCTACGTATCCCATATTCCTGTTCACCAGGTACCTCCTTTACCATGTTTATCTGATTGTGCTTATCTGAATTCTTTGTGAAAAACGAGAGTAAGGCTGCATACATCTGACCCTTTTCTAAATCCCAGAACATGAAAGCCTCGTCATTGGGACACTTTTTTAATTTTTTGGGCATGTAGTAGCCTGGATAGTGGATTTCGGTTTTCACTCAAAGAGTGGAAGTAGAATAGCCAGATAGGGTAAGAAGATCAAGGAGGAGAAAGACTTGTGGTTAACCTTTTGTTGGCATTCCGTAGTTCTAAAGTTAAGTGGAAACAGGAAAAAATGATGAGTTTATTTTGTCCTATAGGGATTTGTTTTTTTGTTCTTTTTAGGAGGAAAAGTATGTTATATGTTTTTGTTGTACAACAGAGTTGTCTGTTGTAATTGGAAATGGCTTTCCCAAAGTGCTGTATTTGAATCATCATGTGTTCAAACAGAAAATATTGAGAATATTATGTATATAGGGGAAGTCAGATGTGATTATTGACTGAGAAAGAGATGAATTTAAGGGTTTTTGAGGGTAAATAAAATCATTTGAATTTTTATATGTATGGATGCAAACATATGCTACAGTTATGGGTTTCAGATAAATGCTTTAAATCTCCCTGGTTTTGTTTGTTTGATGCAACTATGTGAGTTGCATGCATTTACTTTATGGGGCTGATACATTCTTTTGTTGTCCTTTCTATGAAATCTGTACTCTCTGGATCCAAAGAAATCAGAATAAAGTAAAGGAGTGGGAAGGGCAAGATAAGGGATAAATTTATATTTTGACTTCTTTTCAATGCTTAATTGGTCTTATTTTGTTTTAAGTGTACTTGAAATATGGTTTTTCATTAGCTCCTTTTCATTTATTGTTAAGCCACATCCCTTTGGGGCAATGATGTTGAACTTCTCTCTCTCACCCTTCCTCCTCTCAAGTTCTCCAATTTGATCTGTCATGGATTTGCTTCTTTCTTACTTTGATTTTGTGTAGGATGGTTCCTGCAATGGCCTACAACATTATGCTGCACTTGGCAGAGACAAGGTACTAACGTTATCAACTAGAAATGAAAATCAGCAGTGTTGCATTCCTTAGTGATGTTTGTGAATGAATGAATCCTCTAATTTTTTCTCTTTTATCCTGTGCACCATATTTGATATGTTGCATTGAGTCTGCCTTTTCATTGCAACATTTTCGTATGAAAACACACCTGACCCCATATCCTTCCCTCCCTCACCCCCCCTAAACAAACCCAAAAATGAAAGCATGTTCTACCCTACAAATGCACCATTGTTGTTTAATTGCAATTTATTCCATGTCTGTTTGGCAGGTGGGAGCGGCTGCTGTTAATCTTGTAGCAGGGGAGAAGCCTGCAGATGTCTACTCGGGAATAGCCACAAGGTAAGCTGTCTACTTATGACCTTTATGACAATTGGGTGAGATTTCAGCACAAGCTGTTTAGGTAAATTAATCAACCTGGTACACCTGCAATCTGCATTAATCCAAATATCACATCTAAGTCTGATTATTGTATTATGAGAAATCAATATACTTGTGAGAATTTGGTGTAACTATTGGTTTTCTGTGTTTGCCATTCTGCTGTTTACATGATATATGTGCATATATCAGTAATAAGTCATTGCTAGTTGTTTAGAAAGGGAAGTTTTCCTCAAAGCAATGTTGTGGTGAAGTGCATTTGTTGTGCAGGGTACTTGATATTATGCAGAAAGATGCACAGATAGATCCTGCAATTTTCCCTGATGCCCTTCGTGCAAAGGCATTAATTAATCAGGTTCTACAAAATTTTCATTCTTGCTGAGGAAAACTCAACCTAGCTGTATTAGGGCAAAACCTGCATCTTTACTTCCTGGGGTGAGATGATTTAAGTTGACTGGGGAATGTTTGGTTAGGAAGGATTTAGAACAATTACACCTTACATCAAAGTCAGTTCATGATACAACAGAATGACAAGAAAAGACTCATGTAGCTGACTCTGATTTGAGATTAGGGATTTGTTATTGTTGTTGTAATTCTTGCCTTTCATATTTTAACTGATAGCTGACTTGGGACTTGGCATCATCTAGGTGGATAGGAAATTGGTGAAACAGACAGTGATGACATCTGTGTACGGTGTTACTTACATTGGTGCAAGAGACCAAATTAAAAGAAGGCTGAAAGAGCGTGGTGTGTTTGCAGATGAATCAGATACCTTTGGTGCTTCTTGCTATGCTGCAAAAGTAGGAACTGAAGATTGATACAGATTAACCTCAATTACACAGAATCAGGCATGTGTGTGTGACTGAAGTTGTGTTTTATTTCTTGAGCAGGTTACATTAACTGCCTTAGGAGAGATGTTTGAAGCTGCACGAAGCATCATGAACTGGCTTGGTGATTGCGCTAAGGTGTGTTCCTCTTACTCATTAGTCATTTCCTTTTTCTTTGTTCTTTCATCAGTATTTATGTAGTTTCTTCACAAGTAGGTTGACTTCTTGTTTTACATTTTGTTTGTTGATATTCGAATGCTAATAACCAGATTTCTTGAACATGGCCAGATTATTGCCTCGGAAAATGAGCCTGTGACGTGGACGACTCCACTTGGCCTTCCTGTTGTGCAACCTTACCATAAATTAGGGAGGCATCTGGTAAGTCCAGTAAAATTTACAGAATTGTAAACTGTTGTTATTAAATTGCACCAGTTCAGGGGCCAATTCAAGTTACTTAACATCCCTGTATACAATTGTCTACAGATCAAAACTTCCCTGCAGGTTTTAGCACTACAACGTGAAACTGACAAGGTAGCTCTACCTGGCTTTATTACATTGTTTCTGTTGTCTTGTAAATTGTCTGTTTTCCATTGCCATTTGCCAGTCAAGGGATCAACAATTGATAGCTCATCGTACATTGTTACTTGTAATGAATCAGAAAAAGTTGTCTGAGGATCATAATTGTTACCTCTGCATCTCTTTGCATCTCCTTGAGGCTGTTCTTTAATGTTCTGTTACATTTTCCTTGGAGCACAAGCCTGAGTGGGTTTCTCTTCTTTCTTGCTAACTAGGGAGTCCCATGGGTGGGGTGGGATACTGGTGCTGGTGCCGAAATGGGCAAAGAGGTACAGCCAAAAATAAATGCCCACCAACAGGCTCTGAGGTGGTTGTCCTCGGGGATGTAAAGGTGTAGGTGGTTGAAAATATGCATGTAGGTCTAGTTCTTGAGAATTGATGAGGTGACTTTCAAGGAAGATGTATGTATGTATTTCAACATGCCCCATTTGTGCATGCTTCCTGACCAGTCAGAACTAGTTTGGAGACTAATTTTAGGAATTCATTAGACAGTTAAATGCAGATAGCCCAGTTTGGGGCTTCACCAATGTTTACCCAATATGATTTTGGAGTTGCATCTGCATTCAAATAGAAAATGGATAAAATTTTAGCTATACAAACTTGATGTATTTATTGGGAAGCACAAATCTTATCCTTGCAATATCTGAAGACATTCGGTTCTGCCTGTGACCAAAATATTCAAGGAAATGAACTAATGTTGAAATTCAGGGTTTCAACTGTCAAATTTGTCATTTCTGTTACTAATGCAGGTCATGGTCAGGCGTCAGAGAACAGCTTTCCCGCCAAATTTTATTCATTCCCTCGATGGTTCTCATATGATGATGACTGCAGTTGCCTGCAAAAGGGCAGGCTTAAACTTTGCAGGTTCTTTTTGTAGCTGGGTTACCTTCACTTGCTTCTTTATGTATTGTTTCCTTTCCTCATTGCAATATGCTGGCTTATGACTACAGGAGTTCATGATTCATATTGGACACATGCATGTGATGTGGATCAAATGAATAGTATACTTAGAGAAAAGTTCGTTGAGCTGTATGAAAAACCAATATTGGAAAATGTAAGTACAAGTTGAGTTCTATTGACTTGAAAACATGGAATCCATGCATTGCTGTTGGTTATCATCATATCCAAAGCAAAACCTTAACCATATTTAGTGCTTCATGTTTATTGGATTAATCTAGGTTAATGGAATAGGAACATTCTTTAATCAATTTTGGTTGCTTTGTTGGATGGAAAAGGGAAAAGACAGTATTAAATGTGGTAGGTATTCTAGGAACCTACAGTCCATTGCAACTTAAACTATATGATGTGATTTGACTTTAGAAAATAAAGGCCTGTCATTTTGACTCTCTGGGAAGTGATTAATAAAATGTTTTCCTCCATTAGTTTTTCTCTTGGCAGTCATCATATGTAACATATGTTCTTGTGCAGCTGTTGGAGAGTTTTCAGCAATCTTTTCCTGAGTTGTCTTTTCCCTCATTGCCTGAACGAGGAGAGTTTGATTTGAGAGAAGTACTGGAGTCACCTTACTTCTTCAACTGACCAAGTTATATACTTTCCTTTAAGTAACCTTAGCAGTGATCATGCTGTCTGTTTCTACATATGAGCATGACTAAGAAAGCTGTGTATCTTACAGAAAGTCGAACCAGATATAGAGGTGCACTAAAATTGCCTATATAGATTGGAAGAGATGATTTTGGAGCATCAGGAGATCTGTATAGAGGATGCTAATTCTTTAGCTCATCTGTTTATTGGCTATGAGCTCTGAACATCATGGTTGCAAATGTGAATTTCAGTTCAGAGAGGATTCTTCACGTGAGCTTCTCAATTATCTCAAACGCCGTCAATAATAAATGAAGAGAACATAACGGGAGATTATCTGGCACTTGACGCTTGCTTCTTGACAGCCTCTGTTTAAGATTCATGGGAAGAGCTTTGTGACTTGAGTCAGAGTCCTGAGATATGCCTGCATGTACGCGCAAGTTATTCTGTTGAGAATGCAGTTTTTCAGCTTGCTACATTACAGTGTAAGTGTGCTTCCATTGAGACTCGTTGCTTGCCCGAAAGCCTGCTATGTGTACTTTTTCTGATAAGTGTAAATGCTATCTTTCTGATTTCGATAATGTTAAAATAAATCTGGTGGCCTTAATGGACACAAAAGGTTTTTATAACACTTATTTTATATGTGTAAAATATTAGCATAATACAAAATATTTTGTTTGAAATATAAAAATTTTTTTTGTATACGCACTGGCGGAAGGCTTTAGTAACAGTGAACAAAATTTTAGTAAATTATTTAGCTGGCCCTCAACGCAAAGAATTCCATTAAATATCCCTGAAGAAAAAAAAAAAAAAAAACCCAAAAAAGTAAGTCCCTGTATATTGAACATCTCTCATTTTAGCTGCCAAGTCTATCAGAGCTATCAGCTCATTTAATTTCCGGTCTCAGAAGCACATGCCAAGCTCGTAATCTGTTAGAGATGCAGAAAACACTGGTGCAAGTCACTTTGGATTTCAACCACTAATCCTGCTATAAATATCAGAAGTACATTGCAACTCTGTGTGTGTGTGTGTGTGTGTGTGTGTGTGTGTGTGTGAGAGAGAGAGAGAGAGAGAGAGAGAGAGAGAGCCAAAGCTTCAACTACTAATCCTGATATACATATCAGAAGTACATTGACCAACACAAATTTGATCATTTCTATAAAAAATTCTGCGAGTACTCCCTTATAGCATTCAACCAGGGACCGGTAATGTGCCATTTAATCATTTGGCGACCACTGAAGATCGCACTTTAATTGTAGATTCACCAATTTAAATTCAACCAATAACATCCAGCTCCTGCAATCTGATTGTTCTGAAAAGAGCAAACACAAAGCATAAGATCTTGGGATAAACCTTGAACTCAAACTGATCAGCAGCATCACCAGACCATACAAGTGTTCTTGTCCCACTCTGAATGCATGGCCAGAGTAGGCCATTTCCTATTGGGTGCCACTTGATGTGGGAAAATCAACGTGTAGCTTCTTGCCAATTCAGTACCCATACCGTTCATTTAGAGATGTTCGCCCATCACCTGATTGCCCTGCATTCCAAATTGAGTTTAGTAACAAGAAGATGCCAAACTCCCAAAATATGTTGACTGCATCTGCTGCAAGCAGTGAGTGACCCATGAAATTACAGGTTGTGAGAGTAAGGGAGCTTTTACCTTCAGGAGGCACCCAGGCATCATAATCTGGGCTGCTATTGAGAAATTCTGGTTTGTTGGGGCCAAGTATTCTTTTTGGCTTTTTCTTATCTTTATTAGATTGACTTCTACTAAGTGTCTCCGGGTTTTCAAGCATTACTTCCCCACTTTCTGCATGGTATCCTCTTTCATGTTTCAGCAACAATGCTATGGCATCTTCAGCAGAGAATTCAAGTCCCATGGAAGATGTAGACTCTGTAGGAGCTCCATTATTACTGGCTCCAGCTCTGTTGATTTCCTTTCGTTTCCTTATTATGAGACCAGGAGAAGCACTTTCAATTTCTGAATCCATCTTCACATGCGCACCATCAACATCATTTAAAATTTTCTGCCTGTCCTTGTAATCCACAAACTTGTCAGATTCATTTACATTGGAAATTTCTTGTTGGGGGGCCTCTTTCACTTCTCTGTCTTCCACAGCACCAAGCCATTGAGGTTTGACAGCAGTGTAAACAGCAGCTTTACTTGCAGGTGCCTCACCGTTAAGCTTGTCAGTTTCTGGCTTACTCTTTGATTCCGTTGTGTTGGTACTAGCATCTGAGCTTTCGGCTTTCTGCCTGGAGACATTAATTGGCTTTCTTGACTCACAAATTTTTTTTGGTTCCACAGTAGGTTGCTTTTCAGTGGCAGCAGCAAGTGTTTCAGATTTATCCAGTTTTTGTTCTTGTTTCAAATCTCTTTGCCTAGAAGCTTCTCCTGAAGGATCCGCAATCTTCAAGAGAAAGAAGATCCTATCCAGTTCAGTCTGAAGAGAAGATAATTCCTTCTCAATCTGACTGGTTTTATCATGCACTGACAAGAAACGGAGGAACTCAGAAATAAACCCAACAAAACAAATAAAGAGAATAGAAAAACGGAAACTTGTGCTGATCCCATACCTAGCTGAGTTGACAATTCTGACATGTAAGCATCAATAGAGTCTCCAGCTTCAATGTCTACTTCAGCTTCTGGTGCCATTTTATCCTTTTCTATCTGGAGCAACTCTTTTTTGTCTTCCATTTCTTTCATGATGGCATCTCTCTTACCAAGAAGAGTATCAGCTGTTTCAACTGATTGATTTTCACCAGCCTTTTTAATCAAAGGTTTCTTTGTCCGGTCATAAAAATCATCATCATCGCTGAATAAATAAAAGCAAATATTAGCTAAAATACTTCACTCAGTTGTCACCTAGAAAGAATCCTAGAAAGGTGAAATACCTTAAAAAATCTTCATCATCATCCATTGTTTCCCTTCCCTTACTACGAGATCTCCTTCCAGCACGTGCACCAATGCTTTCCTGTATACTTTCATTGAGTGTATCCTCCAAATTTTCCAACTCTTCTGTTATCTGGAGATGGAAAAATAGAAAACATGTAAATTGGTGACAAAGTCAGTTCCCTCTGTTCTCAAAGAAGAGAAAACAAGAGATCCAAACAATACATAGGAAGGATTTCACAGATCTATGATAAAATAATACCTGTGTTATTCTTTGATCATTACGAGCAATCTGAGTTTGCTGTCCCTGTGTCAAACCTCCTTGAGAAATCTCCTTAGCTCGGATGGAATCTATCTCTTTCTTCATATGGGCAATCTAGAGCCATAAATGTTTCACATAAGGTGTTGAAATCAATCAAATTCGGGGGTAAACTTGAAAAAATTGCATGCCCCAAAAACTAAAATATATAACTTGAATGCAGAAAATGTACCTACATACCCTCGATGACTGAATCTGTGGGTTAATACAATCTTCAACATTAATTCTAATTAATTACTAGCTTAGTGATAAATCAAGACTGCAAAAAAAGAGAAAAACTGCTAAAGCCAACACTGCTAAGCAGTGCGCTAAAGCTACAAGTCATCAGGTAAACAATAAAGTGATATTGAAAATAGTTTGTCATATTTGCAACCTGTGAAAAGAAATATCATCTTTTATCTTCAACAGAAAAATTGACCCATACCAGTGTTTACAATATTCCACTACATAATCAGCAGAAACAAATGGGCAATCATTGTTTATCATCAACAAATCATATTAACTGCAGTCAATTTGTTGATCCTTCCTAAAATTATGTCACCCTTCAGTCTTTAAGATCCTCTTTTTATTTTTTTAGTAGAATCCTTCAAAATCTTTTAAATAGCTCCTTGATTGCACTATTTTATCCATGATGAAGTAAGAAAAAAAATGACTTACCTTTTCAGTTCGCTTTATAATTTTCTCACGGGTTTTCTCCTGCTTTTCTGTAAGCTGTCCTTTGTAGGTTTGCCAAGTTACTTCCTCAACTTCATCCTAAATATCCAAAACAATGAAGAAAGCAGATGTATGAGAAAAAAATTGCCAAGTTACATACCAAGATAGTCCATTTTGGAATTCAGAGAACACTGTCTGAAACAGCAGGTTGTTCAGACAATTTTCTGATTGCCAACAGAGGAAGTAAATCAGTCAAAAATAGACAACACTAGTACCCAGTCAGACAGACACGCAATTTCTTGCCTACATCAAACTGCTTGCAAAAGGTGCAGAGACTCATATGGGGAATAGATCACATTTTTGTGAGCAGCTGGTATTAATGCAACTGATGCCCAACCAGTCACTCAACCATATGATTGTAGCAAAATTACATTGAGATTATGAAGTATGACAAACCTGATCTTCTTCAATAGCATCTTCACCCATGCCCCATGAGACACCATCAGCAAGTGATGCTTCCACTTTTGCTCGTTGTAGTGAAGCTTCACGGTCTATCAACTCTTGTCTGATCTTAGCATCTCTAAGTATTTTCAAATCAATTTCCTACATCATTGAATCAAATAGAGTATAAAAGCAATCAGAGTGAACATGCCATTTAAGCAAGATATAATTAATTGCCAGCACAATGCAAAAGAATAAAACTGGACAAAATCCACCACATTTGGGTCTTCCTTGTTTGTAAAACATAGTTGACCATGCAAACTAGAGTTAAAGTTCTTCCTCTTTAAATAATTCACATTCACATGTTAATCCCTGAAGAAAAAATGGTGAGGTTTAAACATTTTACAAATATAAACTAAGAAATCCATTCAAAGGTAGCATGAGCACAAAAAGACAATATATGAAATCCAAGAACAGAAACTAATGTGTAAATAGTCATCTGTGAGTAGATGTGTTTACCGGTGGCATTAAATCAGGTGGTCCTTGGAAAATATACAATCGAGATGAACTGTGGAAAAACAAAGCAAACAAGATTATCTAAAAGGCACAGGCAGAAGGTGTGACATGGAAAATGATAAACATATACTCCTAACGGGCCAACATATTATAGTGCCCCAACAAAAATGACTTTCTCACAATATCACAGCATAAACAAGATAGTGTGCAGAGGAAACAAGGCACATAAGACCATGAATCTTGAACAGTAACAACAAGAAGGCAGAATCAGTAGATCAATTCACACCTTTCTTCGGTCTCAAAATAATATTTTTATAAGTTAATAATGGTCAACATGATTGTCCAAGAAACTGGGGATCATTAACCCCCCTTTCTCGGCAGATAAACAAAAAAACAATTCCTTTTTGCAAAACACATATGTTAACCAATATAAGCATCCCTAAATCCTCTTAATTTTGGGGAGCAGTATTGTCTTATATCTTTGCAATGCTAAAATATTTCTCACTCAAGTTGACATCAAAGATCACAACTTTTAGATTGAAAGCAATTATTCTAAAAGTGCAGATAAATGAATCTAGAAAGAATTACTTACTGGCCAAACCGAATAACATCACCAACATGTAATTCCACATGCACCCTTCTATCCACCTGATGCAACAATAGAACTCAAATAAGGAAATATAACCACCAGGACAACAGTAAATAAACTTTTTTTCCCCGTCTCTTTCCCTTTGTTTTTTGGTTGGGGGGTGGGGCATCTGATATTAACTATTAAAACCTCTAACCAACAATAGTCCCACATAGTTCCTTCACCACCAGAAAATCTCATTTTCTGCTCATCAAACTTGAAAACTAGGCATCAAATAGAATAGCTATGGATGCATAATCATAATTTCAGAGAATCTCCTTCTCCTAATTCCTATTAGTTCATTTAAAAAATACCTAAAAATGATGTGGAAGGGAAAAGAAGAAATTTGTCACAAAAGACCAATCATAGATAACTATTCTCTAAGTCAACATTTTTTTTCATTGGGAAAGTAGGCCAGCAACTCTCAGTTATTACAAGATCACAGTTTCATCCAAATTATCAAATCCTGACCGTGCATTACAGAAGCCATTGCTAAAATAAAATGCTAGCAATGTTGACCAAATTAACTAACTTGTATGGTAATACCTGATGCTTGTTAATGAAAGTACCATGAGTGCTGCCAAGATCATAGAGATAGGCATCTCCATGTCTTTTAAACTGCAGAACTGGCATACAGAAATAATTAGCTAAGCAAGAAGAGGGAGGAAACAAATCTATAACAGATGAAAATCACACGAGAATTTATCCTAGCAAATCTCTACATTGGCCAATGGAAGAATAATCTAGTTGCCCAATGAGTCAAACAAAGGGCCAACGTGTGAGTTACCATTGCTCTATCTGATGGAAGTTCTAATAATATCAGTAAAATGCATTGCTTTTTGAATGTCCAAGGCTCATTCAACCGAGTCAACCGGCACACAAGAAGGCGACAGATTAAAGCAAGAGAGCCCTCGAGAAAAGAAACAGAAGAAAAGAAAATGTGGAATACCGGCATGAAAGCGAGAGATACTAGGGTGCTCGAGGACAAAATCGCAAAGGTCTGCATGTCCAAACATGTAAGCCCCTTTCTCACATCTGCACAAAACAAAACCCGAAAAGAGAGAGAGAGAGAGACCCGAAATCACAACTATAATTTAATCGAATCAATTCTCCATGTTAACTGTAGGAAATTCTTTTGCATCGCAAACAGAAATCTCACACGTCTAACTGGTCGATGATGGAGCCGTCCTTGAGGATCTCGAGGTAGTATTGGTGGCGAGGGGGCCCACTCCACTCAGGAATGGTGTATGGCACCGAGGACCGCTGCTTCACGGATTGATCAGCAGGCGCGGCTGCCGTTGCGCCGGAATTGGACATGTTCGCGTCCGATTGAGAATGTCCTTGCTCGGCGGAGAGCTCCACAGACCCTGGCTCCAGGGAATCAAGGTTTTGGCGGGGTGGAGGTGGGCCCATTAGGGTTTCGACGATCGCTGTACCCGAAGACGAGGAGAGCTGCGGCTCTTCGACAAGTTTGGGTTTGGTTTCTGGTTCAGTGGTGGCGGTGGGGGCAATGATTGTAGCAGTGCCGGCGTTTGGGTTTCTCGACGGCGGTGGTCCCATGGTTGCCATCTTTGCTGCTCTGCACCGAGAGAGAAAAGAGGAGCCACCTATAGAGTTTTTTAACAGATGCAGACACAAAGGCCGCGATAGGGAGCGTTTTGGGCTTGGGGGCCTTGGACCTTTGAGTAATTGCATTTTCCTTCCTTTTTTATTTTTAAAATTTGTTGGTAGTTTTTAACAAAATGAGGAATAATCAGATAATTTTTCCTTTTGCTTCCATTTCGGGTACAAACAAGAGAAAAATATTACAAACCAAAATGAATTGGAATATTATGGGATTATCAGTTTTTAGGTAAACAAACAAACAATAGCCACCGTCCGATCACGGCGAATGGTGGTGGTGGCGGTGATGCGGTTGTTGTTGGAGAGCAGACTGGGCTTTGGATTCCAAAATGGAAACGTAACGATCAAGCAGAGAAATCACAGCCTCTAATTCCGTCACTTGCTGCTCAATCGCGTCGATTTGCTGGACGTACTCGTCGAAGCCGCCGCTCTTCGCCTTCAACTGCTCCACGAAAACCCTCAGCCCCGAAGTCACGCCGCCGATGCCATTGTACTCCTCCGCCACTCTCAAATTCATCCTCTCTAACAGCTCCAACAGATCGTTTGTACCCTAGCCGTATTAAAATTTATTTAAAAAAAAAAAAAAAAACTCACGCACTGAACTCAAAGTGGCCAAAATGTAAATCCAGAAAAAAAAAAGGGGGGGCGGGCAACGAGGATTGAAGACTGTGTTGTTGGTGAGATGTAGAGAAAATACCTGAAGCTCGCCTTTGATCATAGCGGAGGCACTGCCAAGGAGGTCGTTGAGCGCGTCGGCGAGCTCATCACGGGCCTCCGTTTCCTTCTCCTTCCCGGCCGCCATAGCAATTTTGGTTTTTTTTTTTTTTACCTATTTTCCAAAAGCCATTTGAACATCGGGGTGTTTTGTAAGTTTTATCCTGTAATTTTTTTAATATTACATCTGACTCAATTTTAATTATAAAAATTAAATTTTTTATTTTTTTTATATCAGTATTATTATTTAATATTATTTATATAAATTTAACTTATTAATAATTTATATATAAATAATATTAATATATTTTTATTTATATTAATTAATTTTAATTTATGTATATTTAATTTTAAAATATTTAAACTTATATTAATACGACGATAAAAAATTTAAAATTTTTTATTTAGTTATAAATTTTTTAATTTTTATTATTTATATATTAAAATTTAATATTAAAATTATAATAACAAATTTTAAATTTATTAATATTTTATTTAAATTTAATAATATTAAAAAATTAATAAAAAATTTAATAAAAAAATATTATTATGCATTATTTCTTTTTATTTAAAAACAATGGATATAAAAGAAAACTAATTATAAATCATTTGCCGCTCTCTCTCTCTCTTGTGTGATGTGAGAGGATGTACCCTTTAAACGAGGAGTAAATTTAAATGATTTGGTGCCCCTCCATGAAAATGGGATGCACGTAAATAACTGTAATCCAAACAAGCATATAATATAAAAAATTAAAACAAAGAGGGTGTGCATTAATTTAAAAATGTTGCGATAAGCCTGCTACCCCAATAAAGAGAGTGCATTGCTGTAAATAGCAAGTATGTTTGAGAACACTGCGAGTATAATCACGATGACAGATACAACCTTGTCCTTCCTCGTTGCTATGCCATGAGGGTCCCTACAGAAAACCAACCAAAATGTGAAATTGTCATCCATGAATAGACAAAAACTGAATACTCGATATATCTTTTATATATATATATATATATCTAATAACTTAAACTTTTAGATTAAGATTAAACCATTTATGTCGTGCAGTTGGAATTCAATGAGTCTCTTTTGTAAACAAAAGGAAAAAGATTTAGGATGATGGACTTACTTTAGGGTGATGGAAGCAGGGAAAATGAATGCTATTAAGATTCCTACGGTGGCTCCAGTGAACTCAAAAGCAACCCATATACTGGGAATGAATGTCGCACCCAAGAGAATTGGGACAATGAGCCCCAAGCTGACCATTGCAAATCTAAAGTTGTCCGTAGCCAAAGGACAGGCCGAGGGAAACAGGAGGCCATCCAAGTTCAGACGAATTGGATAGAAGACGATTGGAAACACGAGTACGATATGGCCTGCATAGCTTATTCGCGCAATGTCGTTGATAATGGAGTTGTATGGGACGCCAAGGTTGGCGTCAAAGTTAGAAAGCATGTCAGGCAGGATAGTGTCACCAAACAGAAGGTACCCAAATAAGCCTGTCATTATGTACACGATGGTGCAGAGTACTAGTGAAGTTTGCACAACTGCTCGCATCCTCAGGGAATTGTCTAGCTCACTTTCAATTGTATGAACTGCGAAATGACGTCCTTACTTTGGAAAATTGAAAACTTAAGATAATTAAAGTGAAATTAACTTCACTGATGAGTTTTCTATAAACATTTCATGCGAAATAATGATTGCACATGTGGGGTTAGGCACTATGATGCTGAGAGTAGCATTACTGAGTGAGGAAAAAAAGTACTTCCTTGAAAGGAAAATATTTGCCTACATACCATTATGGTGACAGATATAAGCAAAGACAACAACAGGGACCGTCATAAAGAGTTTCCAGAAAGATGCTGCATCTGTTGTCTGAGGAAACCATCTGGGCGGCAAAATCCTTCCCAACACCAACCTGTAAACGGTAATCTCGATGACAAGAAGAAGGAAGAGAATTGCTAGTCCAATTGATATAGCAGATGTGAATCTCAATGAATCTGCAGCAACAAGGTCATGACTTCATCACTAATCAACACAAATACATCCACAAATAGTCATTTCATTGACAGAAAATAACCAACCGAGTCGCTTAAAGGATATCAATGGAACAAGTACGAATAGAGTAAGAACGACAAGAACAAAGGCACGTCCTGTCCACCAATGTTCTCCAAACCAACCCTCTAATACACCCGCATGGTGAGCGCCGCTTGAATTTGATCCAGAAAGAACATCCTCTGTTGAACAAGCAAATCGAGGCCATCTAAATTAGTTTAGGATTCAAAAAAATTCTATGTGGGCTATCACAAAATTTTGGTCCGAGATTGAAAAGATTGAAATAGTAATCTGAAAGGAAGAAGAAAGGGATGATCTTGAATTCAGACCGATAATGATCATGTAAACTAAAAGCCCCCCAATGTTGTTTACAACAACACTGGCCTGCACCAAGATTCTGCCAATGGTTCCAAAGGCTTGTCCCATAACATCAGCATAAGAAAAAGATGAGCCTGGCTTGCTAAATCTCAACAGCATTTCAATTGATGCCTCTGCCAAGAATGCAGCAATCATGATCAAAGCAGCAGCAGGAACCACCCCAAGAATCTTAAATATTGCTGGGAGGCTCATGATTCCAGAGCCAACAATTGTGCAAGAAAGATTGAACACGGACCCGTGAAATGAACCCCTCTTAACTTTCTCGAGTCCAAGCTCTTCATCTTGATATTTTCGTAACAAAGGAACTCTCCCATCAACTTCTTTGGTCTTGCCTGAGATGTCATGCACATTTTCTCTAGTCATTTTCCCGACAGAACTAACATGAAAACAGAAGGACGAAAATGTTTGTTGCGCTTCACGTGAATTCAAGTGCAAGAAATGGTTGTTTTGATGGAAGAGATGATTGCTTTGAATAAAGAAGTTTCCACATTTGTGAGAAATCTTCGGTTCAATGAATCAAGACGCATTTTGCATGAATCCCGGAGTTGAAGAGGATTCGCAAACCATTTTACGGAGAAACCCTGTCTTCGTTAACGTTAAAAAAAATCTTTTCTGTGTCGACCAACCGCAGAAAGAACTGCGGGCTTTCGACTTGTGTACCCTGCCTTACTCGGCACGCTAAGAATCATGGCCCCACGCTCCCGCCATCATTTCCTAAACCCCTCCTTGATTCTCTCGTTCCTTGCTCAATTAAACTTCATTCTGATTCAGACCACAATTTTCTCTACAATTTCTTTGACAATTCAGCGATTTGTTTTCTATTTTTGAGTGATTTCTAGATGTGGGTTTCCTGGTTTCTTGATTTATTCATTATTTTGTTTGGTTTTTAGGAGGTGGGGTTGATCTCAATACAAGAACAAAAGTAGGAGGCGCGGCCAAGCGTTGATGCGCTTTTGCGGCGGTTTCTCCCGCTTGCCAGGCGCAGCATGGAGACCGCTCAACAGGAAAATGTCATTTTGAATAAGGAAAAGCCGACTAATCAAGCAGGAGGCCAGGAACAACAATGGACAAATGACTCAATATCTACAACATGCATGTTCTGTATCTTTGTTTCTACAGTTTCATTATAATCCACACAATCACAAAACAGTCACCAAGTTTGTACATTGTACCGATCTGACTGTTCATCTTATTCAACTTGTTACAGTTTCGCAGAGGACTTGAATCCTCTACTCTGACTAAAAATGGTACTGCCACTAGATCTAGTCTTTGATAATGGTCAATACCCATTGGTCCATTTCGCAAATGTAATAAGAAAGATCAAGCACGGGGCGATGGATTCTTTTGGAACAACGCGTAGGCATCACTATATATGGCCACAATGTTTGAGAAAACAGCAAGGACAATCATAAAAATGCATAAAATCTTGTCCTTCTTAGTCGCTATATGATGACGATTCCTGAAACAGCAATGCAAAAGGATTAGCAGAACTTGACTATGTATTCAATCAAAGCATAAAACAACAACAATGATGAGTCAGTTCAGGAGAGCATAGAATCATTACAGACGATAGAACATCTATGGGCAGTCTTTTGCAGTGAGACAGGTAGTTGACAATTATCTATCCCACAGTTAGCTAATTTTAATTAGTGTAAGCCAAGAACTTCGCTTCTTTCACACTTCGGAAGACCATGGGGCTTTGGTCATTGACATCTGATATAACTATCTATCTACACTAGGCCTAAATGTGTTTCTGCAAACTACAGCATAACAACAGCCAAATGAATTGGCAATTCAGGAAAAGCACAGGCTAAAATGAACTCACCTGAGAGTAATGGAAGCAGGAAAAATGAACCCCAGGCAAACTGCAGCAGTTGCACCTGTGAATTGGAAAGCATCCCATATGCTTGGAATGAAATTTGCACCCAAAAAGATCAGACTAATAAGTCCAATTGTGATCAATGCAAACCTCCCATTTGTCTGATTCAAAGGCCGTGATGAAGGGAAAAGGAGGCCATCCAAGTTGAGTCGTAATGGAAAAAAGACAATTGGAAATACAAGCATGAGATGAGCAGCATAACTAACACGAACGGCATCATTAAGTATGGAACCATAAGGAATGCCAAGGTCAGTATCAAAGTTGGCAAGCACATCATCAAGAGTTGCATCACCGAATAGAAGGAATCCAAAGATGCTTGTCAGTATATACACACTTGAGCATAAAGCAAGTGCCGTTCTGACAACAGATTTTATTTGAGAGGAGTCCTCAAGTTCATTATCTATGCTGTGAACTGCAAGCATAATTCTCAAATGATCAGCAATTATCCATTAATTTCTGATTTCAGATGTAAAATACCACTAGCTCATTTAAAAGTTGGGTCACAAAATCCCTGAACTCCAAGCAGTAGGCAGTTAAATTATGGAAATTTTGCATATACTGGCTAAGTTGATTTGAGCAGAGTTATGTGAAACATTGAAAGTTCAAATAGCCTACAAAAGTTTGAATTACTAAAGATCTATTTTGCGAGATTAAACAGTTTGGGAAAATGTTGTACAAATGAAATGGGCAAACCAAAACAAAACCAGGTAGAATCTTGTTCCGAAGATGCAAAAGAAAACATGCTGCTTGCTGTTGAGCAAATATCAGCATTTTCTATTATTATCATCATTAGCATGAGAATCAACATTTCATTTTTCTTCTGCTGGAGGGACTTCAAGCATTTGACTTCTAGTGGTAACTAAAAAAAATTTATCAACACAAATTTTCGCTTCTTTAGCCAAATGTTGGTTTAACAGGAAGAAAAAGAAAAAAACTCAGCAGATGCATCATAATCAAGCGATAAACATTGCATACCATTGTAATGGCAGATGTATGCAGTGACAAGAATCGGCACCACTGTAAAGAGTTTCCAGAATGATGTCAAATCTGTAATATCAGGTAGCAATCTGGGCATCATGATACTTCCATTTATCAGCTTGATAATTGTGATTCCTATAGTAATAACAAGAAACACAACTGCCAAGGCAACTGACAAGGCAGAAGTGTATCTCAAAGAATCTGCATATACCAAAAGGGAAATCAATCTCAATGTTAGAGAATCAAACATGAAAAGGCTAATGTGAGCAACAAGTAGTTATAATGTGTCTGTCATGTTGCTAACAAGGATATTATTTGAGAGTCCAAGCAAAAGAAAAGGACATTAAAATGCATAGCAAGTAACACTCCTTAACTTGTGCCATGCATATGTTTAGAGAAATGATATTAATCATAGCTCAAAAGTATCTAAGATAAAGTTTAACTGTTTAAGGAGGATCTAAGCTAGAGGATACAAAGAAAATTATAGTTTGTAAACCTTCTATGTTGCATGAACTCTTGAAGTAAAGCAAAAACATGTTGTCATCTGTTTAGCAACTTATACTCCTGAAGTTGTTAATAACACAAATTTACTAGTAAGGAAGGTCATTAGGACATGACTGCATACTGCCATAAGCAGGAAAAATTCATCAATAACTACAGATCCTAAATTGTTCTGTCGATCTACTTGATCAATTTGCACACTCAGATATAATGAAACAAGAAAGAAGCTAAACATATAGATTCTTTCCAAATGAAACATGGTGCTAACCAATTCTCTTAAAGCAAGCCAGTGGAGAAAAAATAGCAAGCGTTGTGACGAGAAGAACAAAGGTACGCCCATTCCACCAGTGTTCTCCAAACCACCCTTCAAGCACACCTGCATGGTGAACTCCACTGGAAGATGTTCCAGACAGGACATCACCTTCAAACACACAAACACAAAACCCATTAAAAAAATTTGATTCCATTCCATGACAGAAAATACAATTTTTACCAAAGAGGTATCAAGTTCACAAAGAAGTTAAACATAGTTGCACAAGAATATACAGCCAGATATCTAAAATGCAGATGTAGCAGACAATTTAAGATCACATATGAAATAGAATGGAATCATACCAATGATAATCATGTATACAATAAGTACACCAATGTTGTTGATCAAAACAGCAACTTGCAGCAGAATCCTGCCATACTTTCCAAATGCATCCCCCATGACTCCACCATAAGAAGCATTCTTGCCAGCCCTGCTAAACCTCAGCAACATCTCAATTGAAGCCTCTGTCAACAAGGCCATGAAGATTATCAAGGCAACTCCAAGAAAAAGGCCTAACACCTTCATGGTGGCAGGCAATGCCATAATCCCAGCACCAACAATTGTTGTTGACAAATTGAATACTGCCCCATTAAACGAAGCTCCATTAAACTCATCAAAGCCAACATCCTCTTGCCTGCTGGGAAGCAAGGGAGATTTCTCATTGACATGCTTGGTCCTCTTTGATTGCCTCTCCTTTTTGGAAGTAATATCTCCAATAGTCATTTTATTAATAAGCTACAAAATCCTTCAAGTACAGATTTAGAACTCCACACCAAAACCTGTGTAGCTAAGCCCTTAGTCTTGCCTAAAAGAATACCTGTGTTGTATAGAAACCTAAAATCAGCATCAAAATCTATGAAATTTAATCCAGTTTGGTTTTAAAAAAAAAAAAAAACAACAAAAAAATTGCCATCTCAAGTGGTCAAAACCTGTAACTTTATCAAAGATCTCAGTCCTGATAGACAAGAAAAGAGGAAAAATATCTTGCAAATGGCACCAAAAAAGATTGCTAAATGAATCGATCAAGAACCCAGATCATAAAGTCCCAGCATCCCCTAAATATTCAACATAGACAATTGATACCTAACATTTATGAGCGAAAGCTGTAATCATTCAGGGAAAAAGCACAGACAAAAAAAGCCGAACTCAAATACCCAAATGCTCTGTTACTAAGCACAGAACAATAAACCATTAAACCAATCAATTCACAGAGACAAAATCACAATCACTGAAGAACCATAAGAGAGAAATCAAGATTCACGCATGACCTTCAAAAGATCAAAAAGTTACAGGAAACCAATACCCAGGAAGTGATAAACAACGAGATCTTAGACCCTTCTCAGTCCTTGTCTCCGGAACCTCGGTTTTTAAAGAACCAGGAGAGAGAGAGAGCAACACGCAATGCAAACTTCACAAAATTATAATAGACCAGAACGATTTCTTTTGTAAAGTAATGGAATGAATGCCAGAGACTGGATATTGTGAATTGTGATTTGGATCCACCCCCACAACGAAAGATAGCTTCTTATTATATTAATTATTAAACTAATATGGAAATAAAGATAACATGGGTTGGTTATATTAATTGAACCCAAGTATTAAGATAATTAATATTGTAAAAATATAGAAGTTTTGATTTAGTCGTGTAATCATTTGTACGAAATATTAAAAAAAGAAATTGAAAATAAAACTTTGAAATTTGAACCGTCATCTTTAAGGAAAAAAAAAAAAAAAAAATATATATATATATATATAAAGTGGACTTTTCAATCATTCTTTGTAGACAAATATAATTTATAGTTTAAAATTAATTATTTGAATTGACTAAACATGGCATGAAAAGCGGTATTCCTATGTGGGTTTTTTATTGTTGACATGACCAAGGGGAAAAAAGAAAACATATAAAAAAAGAAAAAAGCAAAATGGGTTTTGATTCCTCGCAGAAGCAGAGGCAACCGTAAACGTCAGTGTCACATTTTTGGCTTGCGTATTGCAATGATATGAGGGGAGAACAAATGGTCAAAAGGAAAGGGAAAGTGAAAAAAGAGAATTGGTGGATAGGCTGGTCTTCGTTTGTTTGCCACATTGGTAAGCCGTCCAAATGAGTTTTTTGCAATGGGTCCTAGATTTGAAAGACTAATTAAAATTATGTTTAACTATTTTTTAGTGATTTTAATGAATTAAATCATTTAATGCGAATTAAAGATGTAAGAATAATTTAATTTTAAGTTTTAATTAATAAAAAAAACTATAATTTACCTTTATAAATATTTTAGTATATATATGTATATCAAATATTTTAGTATATATGTGTTATGAACATAATATGTGATGCAACTGTTTATTTTATTAAAAAAAAAAAGGGCAAGTCTGGCATTTATTAATTTTACTAAAATAAAATAATAATTAGGGTATGAATCAAAAAATAAAAATTGGGATGTGATATATATATATAATCTGTTTAGGGTTGACCTGTTGATTACTACCCACATGTAACACACGGCGTTACAAAACCAACCTTGATCTTGGAGACCTCGGCTTACTTGAAAGTCGATTTTTTTTTAATTGTTTTTCCAAAAATGTAAAGAGACCTATGTTCTCTTTATGACCCCGATATCTCCATTCCTTTAAATCAAAAAGAAGAAAAAAAAAAAAACCATAAAACACCATTATTCCATTTGACTTGAAAGAAAACTTCCCAAAATATGCAATTATTTAGTAGGTCAGCCCAACTGCCCCCTTCTCCACGGCCCAATTGGTCCTTAATTCACGTCTTAAACCTTTTGCCATTCATTCGGGCTCCTTGCAGCCGCAAGCCATCAGCTAACCCCGCGTCTCAAATGGGATGGCAGCCATAGATGGGTCCCCGCTGTGGCATGGATTATTGATTGTTACAATGAAAACAAAGATGAAGGTGGAGATCCACCAACGCTTGATTGTTTAATTATCATGGTTAGGCATTAATCAACGTCACCAATATGACAACAAAGAAATATTAAACTTACTAATCACATTATCATATATTAAACACTTGGCTCTGGTTGGAGCAACTGTGCATGAATGGCGTTATCCAATAAAACAAGAATGTACTCCAGGCAAGTTCTTGGTGGGTTATCTCTAAGATTTAGTTTATCTGAAGCCAAAGCCAAGAGCAATTCTACAAAAAGAAAAATTTATGCATATTGAAAAAAAAAAAAAAAAAGAAGTAGATTTACGTGTTCCCTTTTTCTTCAATCATAGACATACTTAAATTATTGATGTATCATCTTGTGCAAAAAGAAAATCCCGACTTATTTGTTTAGAATACATCGCGATTTTAGATTGATTTATAAATTCCCATTTTAAAAAGAAAAAGAAAAACATCGATTTATAAGTTGGGCCGGACAAGAGAGAGATCTGGCCCAAACTCGTTAATCGTGTGGTATGTGCGCATTGGGCCAGGTTAAAAGGGCCTGCGGCCCAAAGTCTACTCACTATTCGGCCACCAAATGGTAGATGGCAAAGTGACACGTATAATCGTAATTCACACGTGTCATATGTTCCGCGCTGCCAGTGGTTCCGTTAATTTGATAGTTTACATTTTTTTTTTTTTGGGGTTTACTTTTTTTTTTTTAATATATATATATATATATATATATAATTATTATTTTGTCTGTACTCGAACATTTTTCCACCGACCGACTTTCACTTCTTGCACTTTTAGTCAGGAAAGAGACATTAACAGAAGTTCTGCGTTGTGTTCTTGTTTTTGGGTAGCTCTGCCTCTTCTGTTCTCTTCTTCAGGTTTCCTACAGGACACAGCTCCACTCGCTTTGCATCTGATCTGGCCAGGTAAAGGGTGCGTTTGTTCGTTGTTTGACTGTTTCTTTTCTCGTGTTGGTCCGTTACTTCCGTTGTTTTCTTGAGAAAATGACGGAATATAATGTGGAGAGAGAAGATATTCATATGTAATTTCCTTGAATTTTCAGTTTTGTTTGATTTCGTTGCACAACTAGAGGTGTGTGTGTTTTGGGTTTTCCGTTTAATAATGGAACTTTCGATTTTTTTTTTTTTTTTGGTTTCTTATTCTTTCGTGGGGATTCTACGGGGTAAAGCGAGGCAAAAAGTTGTGGGTATTTTGTATGGCTATGGGAAATGGTGCTTTTTTGGGGGGGTTTGGGATCGAGGTTCATAGTTTTCTGTATGTTTTTTGTTGCTGATTTCTAACTACTAATGATATCTCCTTTTTCACCCTTACTTCTTTATGTCATCATCTCTAATTTCTGTCCCTTTTTTATGTCTCTGCATTGCCGATTCAGGAATTGAGGCCAGGCGTGTAGCTGTAGGTCTTTAACATGGCTGCTGATGCTGTTCATGAAGCTAGCGTTTCTTTTGATGATTTCAATTCTGGTGATCCGGAGTCTCAGTCAAGTAAAAATGACTTGGTTGTGGAGATATCTTCTGATGGACGGATGGATGGAGGTTTGGGAGTTGCGGGCGAAATTCTAACTAGTGTGGAATTAGATTTGGCATGTGTTTCAGAGAAATTAATTAATTTAAATGTACTTATGATGCATGTGGCAACCAAGGAAAGTGATTTTGAGGTCTTTGCTTTGGAGCAAGGACACAAGGCAGTTGATTCTGCTGAAAGGGCACTGGAATTTGATCTGTTGTCTGGGATTTTGGATTCTGAGGTGACAGAAGTGGATAATTTCATTACATATTTGCAATCGGATATTTCTTCAATAGATCAAATGCTATCATCCAATGACAAATTGGGAGAAAATTTTGTGGAAATGGAAGAAAAATTGTGTGATTCTAAAAAGTCATTGAAGCAGTTGTGTGACCAAGTTTTGGAAATTAGGGAGCAGTCTGCCAAGTTCCAGAGAATTTTGTCGTGTGTTGACAGGAAGGAAGAATGTAAGCAACAGAAATTAACATTTTCTTCTAAGAAGCTAAATTATTGGCTGTTATGTCTAATCATAGAACGGCTCTATTATGATACTTTCAGGGCACTACATTTGATATGAAAGTAGTGAACATGCTTTCACCATCCTTATTTCTTCCTCATCCCTTTCTTTCCTGTCCCCTCTGTGTTTATGTCTATTTTTTTCCCTCATATTTGTGGGGTTCTGAAATGGTGAAATAGTGCAAATGTTTGGTGGTGAAAGTAAACCTTTAGAGCTATACATCCTTTGACAGGTCCTGTTCTTACAGATGATATATCAGACAATGAAGAAATTGTGGTTTCTGTGAATGCTTCGTAGTGTATTTGTGCTGGCAGAAAGACATTATATTCAGTGTACTAATTTATTATTGCTTTCTAATTCATCATGCGTGTTGATAGGGAAAAGCATCAGGGGAGCAAGTTCCATAGAGGATGGCCAAACCACTAAGGCAGTGATTAACATGCAAAATGTTGATCAACAAAGACATATTTTGAGGATGCTAGAGAAATCTTTGGCGAGGGACCTTGAACTTGAAAAGAAATTAACAGAATCAAAAGAAATTGAAGAGGAGCTGAAACATAGGCTACTCTCTCTGGAGCAAGAAGTATTCTTTATGGAGAAAGAAGCGATGGATGCCTGTGAAAGGTGGTTTGAGGCAGAAAACACTTCTGAAGCCCTGATGGGAATTTCAAAAGATCTACTGAGTCAACTCCAGACCATTCAGTTCAATTTGAATGGTTCCATCCAACGTGAAGGTGACCTCAGGTCAAAACTTGAAGAATCCATGGAGCAGCTGGAAGCCAAAGAAAGTGCTTTGCAAAAGTTTAATAGCGGCAGTGCAAAACTCAATGACTTGCTTGTGACACAGGTGGACAACTTGAAAGCCAGCTTGACAGAAGCTGAAAGTAAACTGATTGCTGCCAATTCTGAGGCCTTCTTACTAAGGGAGAAGGTTGCTTCACCAGAGAACCAGCTGAAAGAATCTGAAGTTCAGCTGTTGAATACAAAGGTCTCTGTGGATGAGAATAAGGATCAGCTGCCTGTTGTGCAATCCAAATCCAATGAAATGGAAAATATGATTAATGGTTTGAATGTGAGGCTGTCCAAAGCAGAAAACAGGGCAGAGAATGCAGAAGCCAACTGTAAGTTATTGGGAGAAATCAATATGGAACTTAACAAAGAGTTGGGTCATCTTAAAGGTATTTCTGAGAAGGTTGATTTGTTAGAGAAGAAGTTAATGGAATCTGATATTAGGCTTCAGCATGAGGTGGCATCTTCTGAAGCTAGTCAGGAGAAGCAAAGTATGTTAAATTCTACAATTAAAGATATGGAGAATTTGATTGAGAATTTGAAGTTAAAAGTGTCAAAAGCTGAAAGTCGGGCAGACAGTGCGGAGGAAAAGTGCTTAATATTATCTGAATCTAATGCAGAGCTGGATGGGGAACTGAGTTTCTTGAGGGGTAGACTTGAACGTGTGGAAGCATCTTTAAATCAAGCTGAGGAGTCAAAAATGGCAACTGCAAGGGACATTGGCTTCCGGACTAAGATTATAACCGATTTGGTGATGCAACTGGCCATTGAAAGAGAACGACTTCATAAGCAGGTATGGATTTTCACTTGCCTGATGTATGCTTGTCAGGTTCAAAAATTAGCTTTCAACCTTTAGTGCGAATGTGGTTGTTAGCAGATCTGCATATATCTGCATATGAATTTGTTGGCTTTTCTCTGTCACCTGAATTTTTTGCTTGAGGTTCATTTTTCAACATTCCTATTTAGTTACCAGTAACAAACTAAAAGTCTAGAGCCACTAGCCAACAATCAATATTGGTGGAGCCTTGCTAACTGTTTAGGGTTTAAGACATAAAGCCAGTATGTGTGCTTGCTTGTGTATGCTAGGCCTTGAGATCCTGTCGAACCATGTTAACTTGAGATAGATTAGACATTTTAGTATAACAAAACTGATCACAACAAGAATTCAGAAGCAGGGGGAAAACTTACTTTAGTTAGTTTTTTAACAGATTTTTAGTATTCTCTCTCCTAAATTGTATATTTAATCCAAGGACGGATCAAGGATTGTGACCTGAGATTTTCCCATGAAAAGCGTTTTCCAAATCTTGACTAGCAGTATTAGAATTTCAATAAGAGCTGTCTTCATATTACTGGCCAGGGTCCTGGCTATGTAGTCGAGAGTCCATTGCTTTGAGATGTATTTTTTGGCAAACTCTGCATTTTATGCACAAATGGATTCATGTATATGTTCATGACTCTGAAATGCACATGGAGACATGTATATTGTACTGGAACAGGAAATCAATTTTTTTTTTCTCTTTTTATGGTAGTGGCTTACAGGTCATCCAAAATTTTTGGAATTTTTCTTTGGCATTTGTAGATATCATCCTTAGCACTTGAGAATAAAACCTTGGTTGTGAGGTTGCGGCAACCAAAGAAGGATGCCTCTGGATTTGCAGACTACCATAGTAATGGAAATGAGAAAGGACCCAGTTTTCCGGAAAGTGAAGTAACCCATGTGTCAGCCACTGGCTCGGAGGTAGGTGATAGCAATCCTTGTAAGCCGGTTTGCATATTTGTGATTGGAAGCAAAAAGGATATCCTTGTTTGTTCTTTTTCTTTTGAAAACACTGCATTTGTCTTAATATTCCTCGAGAATGCAAACTGAAATAACATTACTCTCCAAAATTAAGATCCTACCTCACCACCACCTCTTCTCCCGACCCTGAACCTTTCCACAGTACAGACAAAACAACTATGCATTTATCAGCACCTAGCATCTGGAGGCTGTCAACACTGAAGGAGAATATGTTGGATTTCTTGTCTTCTGACCAAAGATACCTTTATGTTTGTTGTGTGATGGCCATATTCAGTATCTACATCATGCTTTTTTTTTTTTTCTCCCACAAACTTTCCTTTTTGTCTAGAGCTATCTGCCACATACCAAAGCAGACCACTCTGAATATGATTCAATTTCTAGCTATCTGGTTTCCTTAAAATGCAGAGCCCCTCAACCATCTTGAAGAATCAAAAGAAATCAATTTTCTAGCTGTGGGTTCTTTGTCATGCTTGAGGGCAATAATCTTTTTAGTGCTCCCATGTAATTTCTCCACTGAGATGGAAAAGCTCTTAAATTTTCTGTGTTTTTTCTCTTCCCTTTAATCTTTTATAGTTTGAGAGGAGACACAAAGATGCACCTGCTGGCAAGACTAAAGAGGCAGCTGCAGCCACTGTATCAAATATAGATAGTGTAAGGAGAATAGATGCAGGAAATCTCAACTTCAAGCATGTTTTCACGGCACTGCTTGTAGCATTGTTTTCAGCAGCACTCTACATGTTTCTGTCACGGGAGCAGCCTTTTTGATAGGTTAGAAATCTTATACATAAACATCAACTTGAAAGGAGCAGTTGCGTTCTTAGCCTTCAGACAGAGGAAGGGTGTTGTACACCAGTTTTGTTTTAAGGTCTTGCTTTACTAACCTTTTGTAACTCGTAGGAATTACACAAGAAAGCTTTAGAGGTGATGAGTATCAGAAGTGCGGTACCCTACAAGTCATCTCCAGAAATGTGTACCATGATTTGCATAATTGAATAAAGACAAGATCATGTCCCGTTGGCTCTGTTTTTTCCCTGAAATGTGTTGTGACTAGTGGAACGGATTGGGATTCTTGGCCAAAAAGGAACCATAGCCAAGTAATTAATATAAGTAAAGGTGATTTCCTTTGCCAAAACAAATGGGTAATCTGTTGACTGGAAAATAAAATTGTGCACCAAAATACTGTTGAACCTGACGATTGGGGCATATAATTACTTAGGATCCTCAAATCCGCACATTACATTCCCAATTCTTCACAGTTATAAAAAACTGTAACCGGTCAGTGCATCACATAAGATGTATGCATGTGCTACGATTAGTCCAGTATGGGCTACAATCCCAGAGAGAGAACAGGAGCAAAAGTTCCCACACCAAGAAACCAGAAACATTAATTGACGTGAGTTGCATGAATCTTTTCTAATCTTTTCTTACCATTCTGTTCTATTATAAGTTTGGAGTAAGAGCTAATTGTCTCTCAATTTCCAACACTATGTCACGAGCTGAGAGATGATAGGAATCAGCCAGCTCCTCTACCTTAACTGTTTTGCCATTCTCAATTTCGCTCATTCGCTATCCACAGCTTTATGTAGAAAGTCAGCGATATGGTGTCTGTAAAATTTCTTGCAATACACATTCTGTTTACTCTTTGTCAAACTTTCTCAAATCCCTTGCTAGCAAGATGGTTAAATTAGCGATTATATGCACAGCTGCCTTAGATCTTCTGGCTCATCATTCTCTTCTGTCTCCTCATCCAGCATAAAATCAATGTCGGGTGTATATCCAGCCCACTTGATCTCACCAATTAGTACATCAAGCTTCTCATATATCTCTTTGCACCTTGGATGAGCCTTATCTGCAACATGAAATGTATGCACCTCATCTATTACCTCAATCCAGCTGCAGCCTGGCTCCTTTCTTAGCTTCTTACTCCTCATTAATTTTCTCATCTCTGAGACCTTATCCCACATTCCAGCATTAGCATATATGTTTGATAGAAGAATATAGACAGAAGAGTCTTGTGGGTCTAATTGCAAAAGTGAACTTGTTGCCTTTTCTGCAATCTCTACGTTCCCATGGATCTTGCACATACTAAGTAGAGTTTTCCAAATAACAATGTCAGCTTCGAAAGGCATCTCTTCAACAAGCTTCAAGGCCTCACCAACCCGTCCTGCTCTCCCTAATATATCCACAACACATGCGTAGTGCTCTATTTGAGGATCTAATCCATATTGAGTTAGCATGGCATCAAAGTAATGCAAACCCTTGTCAAGAAGCCCCATATGGACACAAGCTCGAAGGACTGCAACAAAAGTTGCATGATTTGGTTTCATGTTCTCAAGCTGCATAATGCCAAAAAGTTTTAAGGCCTCTTCTCCCAAACCATGGTTAGCATACCCACAAATCACGGCATTCCATGTTACAAAATCCCTCTTAGGTGCTTTATCAAACACTAGCCAGGAATCTAGCATATTTCCGCACTTGGAGTACATATCAACAAGAGTGCTTGCTATATACACATCTGCTTGCAAATTCATCTTGATGATTTGAGCATGTATTTGCTTTCCAAGTCCAACAGTAGCCACATTAGCACAGGTATCAAGAACAGCTGCATAAGTGAAGTTGTCTGGCTTTACACCTGTGACCAGCATTTGAAAAAAAAAGTTTTGAGCATCCTCACTTTGCTTTAGCAGTGAATATCCAGAAATAATTGCATTCCATGAAACAATTGTCTTTTGATCTGTTCTGTCATGGATTTTGATCGCTTCTTCAGTTGTTCCACATTTGCAGTACATATCAACAAGAGAGCCTCCTACAAAAGAGTCCAGCCCCAATCCAGACTTGATAATGCTGACATGAATCTGCATACCACTTTTCAAAGCTTGCTGACTTGCACAAGCTTTCAAGACACTGCCATAAGTAAACTCATCAGGTTCAATACCCCAGCATAACATTGATGCAAAAAGGGAAAGTGTTTTCTCTTCATTCCCATTCTGCTCACAAGCAGCAATGATTGCATTCCAAGACACAACATCTCTTGTTTCCATCTCACCGAGGATACGAAATGCCTCATCCACAGCCCCACATTTACCATACATGTCAAGGATGGCATTTGCCACACAAATATTTGAATGAAGGGTAGATTTAACTGCTAACCCATGCATTTGAAGACCCTCTAATTTCCCTTTGATTGTTGCACATGCACTAATTGCCCCCGATAGGCTTATTTCATCAAAACCAAGTCCAGACCTTAGCAAAAGCCAAAAGAACTGCAAAGCTTCCAACCCTTGGTCACTACGGACAAACCCACCAATGATAGCATTATGAGACTGCAAATTACGTTTTGGCAATGAGTTGAAAATCTTTTGAGCATCTGATGTACTGCCACATTTTGCATACATATCCAAAGTGGCAGTTCCTACAATGCTATCTGATCCAATATCATTCTTTAGAGCATGCGCATGCAATTGTGTGCCCAATCTTAAATCAGACAACGCTGCACAGGACCTGAAAGCACTAGCATAGACAGATTGACTGACTACAAATCCTTCCCTTTGCATCTCCTTAAACAACTCCATGCCCTCAAAATCCCGACCATTTTGAACAAAACCAGCAATTAAAGCACTCCAAGAAACCCAATTTTTTTCAGGAATTTCGGTAAAAGCACACAGCGAGTCATCTACTCTCTTACATTTTGCATACATATCCACCAAAGCACTCATTGCGAACACATCATTATCAAATCCACTCCGCACCACAAGACCATGAATTTGAACCCCCACACTACAATCTCCCATAACCGCACATACTTTGAGAATAACAGCAAAACTTGTTCGATCAAAACTCACACCCAATCTTCCCATATCCAAGAAAACATCAATCGCGGTTTGACACTCGTCATTCTGCAAAAAGCCTGAAAGCATTGAATTCCACGACACGGCGTCTCTCTCAGGCATTGCATCAAAGATATTCCTGGCAATCCCCATCTCCCCATTACTAGCATACCCAAATATCATCTCATTATAAGAAATCACGTCCCTTTGAGTCATTTTGTCGAACACTTTGTAAGCATAGGCCAAATTGCAACATTTAATGTACAATTGAGTCAAACGATTCGACACAGAGATCGTTGGGCAAAACCCAGATGTTATCATGCAAGCGTGGGCTTGTTTCCCGAGTTTCAGGGACTTCTGTTTGGAGCATTCTTGGAAAAGATGGGAAAAAGTTACGATCTTGATGTGTGATTTTGTTTGGTTCGGCGTGAGAGAAGAAAATGAGAATAGAGAAGGGATGGGTTGGGTTTTGGTCTGGAGAGGTTTCGGTGGGTAAGATAGGAGCCTTGTTATTTGGCAAAGGCGAGTGGTGTGATTTGCCATCAGCCATGGGCATGGTGGTCATGCTTCGGCGGGTTCTTCGCGCTGTTTAAAGTTGAGATTTTTTATGCATTTTCGCATCTGTTTCCCACAGAATTGAATTTCCTTCATAATTTCTCCCTAATCAACTCATATTTTAGGACTTTGTTTAATGGAATCTCATATTAAAGGCGAGACGGCCAAGGTTTAGACTCCGTAAAAAATAAAGGTAAGGCAGGTAGATTGCTTAAAATGAATAGATTTAGAAAGAAAATGAATTAGTACCAAACTTTGCTGTCTAGAAGTTAGGAACTGGTTTATGCTAAGAAAAATTTCGAGTTTATATAAGATATTTTATATAAAATATATAATATTAAAATAATATAAAATAATAAATATATAGTATAAAAATTAATTACATTTACTTAAATTTATTCTTTTTTAATTCATTTAGATCTTTCTTAAATTAGAGAGTCAGATGGTGAGGGGTTGAGACAGTTTTTAGAATTTAGATGGTCCAAATACATGGTAAAAGGTGGCCGGTCGTTACAATTTTTAATGTCTAATATTGATATTACAGGAAATATTGATATTAACGGCCAAACCAAGAATATGAAACCATTAAGCCAAACAAAACTACCAAAAATAAAGAAAATATTTTGATGCCCCACGAAAACTGAAGTCTAATATCCAGTGCGAAGCCACCAGACACACAGAAAAAAAAAAAAAAAAAATGAAAAGTCATTCAATTCATCAAAAGAAATCAAGGCCAAAACCAAGGTTGGAAGACATGATTGGCATTCCTCAAATTGGGAGGCAAATACGAACTTTGTCTGGTGAAACAAAGCTGCCTCTTCGTGTCTTTTGTGTCATGTATTGCATGGGGCCATTGACCATCATCACAAAAGTCTTATCTGCCTCAAGGGCTGTCAATGGTTCCCCCTGCCTTGCAGCCATCTCGTTCGATCACCGCTTCTGCCCCGTGGTCGTGATAGTGCATCTTTATGCCTCCATTGCCGGAATAATCATGTGGCATATCTCTCCAGTGGCGGCTCTGACCATACCCTTTGATGCAATTCTTCCCAGTGAACTCAACGGGGTGCCATGGATTTTGATGATGGGATTAGTGGTGCTCGTGGTCTCAATGCTGCTTGTCCACGAAACATTTCCCGGCAGGAAATGACTATCCTTGTCATACGTATCAACTCATCCCTTATATGCCGCCGACTTGATCAGTAAGTGCTTGCCTAAATCCTGATGATCTCCTTGCCATTTCTACGAAGACACCGCTTCTGTAGATGGCTATTTGGACTTTTGTGATGATGGTCAATGGCCCCATCACAAAAATGTGCTAGCCCGTGCCTCAAAAATGCTCTTGCTCTTCTCTTTGGAGATTGATTCTTGTTTTGTCCCAAAAACTTTGCTCTCAATTTTGGGATCATCTACTTTGTTACGCGGAGATTTTGTGCTTGATTGATCCTCTTCCAGGTCAGTGTCCTCGGCTGAATCGAAAGAATGGTCTCCATGATGAAAAATAAATCAAAAGACAGAAAAAATAAAAAAATGATGTTCAAATAGAAAAATAAAAGGGGCATCTTAACTTTTATTTTTTTTTGGCCGTTCGTGGAATAATTCACACAAGTGGAGGTCTGAACTACTATTAGATTGATTTGAGTGCAAAGTAAAAAACAGAAAGAAATACATGTTGTCACACGTGCAAAATGTTTTGCTTGCAACAAATACGAGTCAAACGCTAGCCTATAGCTGGATGATGATGAGAGAATGATGTATAATGTGGAAAGGAAACCCAGAAAAGAAATTAAAAAAAAAAAAAAGAAGGAAGAAAAGGAACATGACCCATATATTATAACCTTCTCCAATTGGGGTGGACGGGAGAAACTGAACACGCAGGGGTGTAATTGGACTACAACAGGAAAAGCTCACATTTCTCTTACCGTTGGTTCCTTTATATAAGCTTTTAATTTGATTTGCTGGTGACTTAAACAATGTTTCATTAAATGGAGACATCCTCGGTTTCATTGATATTCCCCAAAGACCCAGTCACTCCGTGGTCTTTTGTTTTCTAGTTCAACAATGCACAGAGATAATATGAACAAATATGTGATTCAATATGTGAACCCAAAAGAATTTTTTTTAACTTTTTTTTTTTTTTTTTGCACTAAAAAAAAATAATACAAGGTTCCCTTTTTACCTTCTTTTTTTTTTTTTTTTTTACCGGCATTGCTGTAAAGTATCTTGGTGCTAGGTAAAAATGTGTTTAAATAACATTTGAACTTAGGGAGGAGGAAAAAATTGTTAGTAAAAGAAGATAATATTCAAAATATAAATATAATAAAAATTAAATTAAATAAAAAATTTAATATTGGAGATATCTCGATATTATTTTTAAAAATAATTTATGTTCTGTAAATTTTAGATTGGAATTTACATTTTTAAGTGACGGTGCTTTGACAGAGGTCCATCTCGGTCCACTTACAGGCCCATCACATTGTAAACCGCTTCAAAGCCGAGGTCCTGACGTTTATCAGAGAATTTGCGGCAATACTCAAGCTAGAGCCCCAGCCGCTCGTGCGAAATGGAATGAATTACCAATGTTATTACATCAGGTTCACACCAGATTATAACAGCAGTAAATATATATCTAAATCATCATGTATAATTCGATTAAAAGGTTTTGTATGTAATATAAAAATTTTTTATGATTGCAATTTTTACCTAAATATTTCCATAAATTAATACATGCCAACAGGCCACTAATAGCTAGCCTTTGTAGCTAGGGGAAGGCTACCACCATGCAACTTTGTGTTGCAAGTCTGCTAATAAAGACTACTTGACATCCAGGGAAAGAGGTCAACTCTTCTTTGCAATATTACAGAACTTTTTCTTGCATTATGCTAACATAGCTTGACTTTCACACAGTGTTGTCGAAATGGTACACTAATCTCAATATATTTAACCAGCTTAATTCCCTCTTCTTGTACCTTGCAAAAAAAAGGGTGGGGGGGGGGGGGGGAGAAAAAGACATAAAATACACCTTTATATGGACTCCATTGCCGAGCACTGGGAAACGAAAACTATTAGCCGGCGGCCCAAATGTTTATGTCCACACAGGCTCGGGTGTCTTAAGCCCTGTTTTACGTTTGTGTTGTGCTTTTGGGGAAAGCGAGCTGGGAACAGAGCCATCCTGCAGTGGCCTCAGTGCCTTTTTATTGACGTGATGGAAATTGAACTCGGCCAACAAATTTCTTTCAATTCTGTTTCTTTTCTTTTTAATTACTTGGCTGACTTGGGGTTTCAGTATATAATTAGTAGTTCTTGGTGCCTTTTCTCAACTTGCAGCGAGAGTAGTCGGTAAGAGGAAAAATACCCTTTTTTTTATTTTTGGTTTTTTTAATTATAATGTTACTTGGTGTCTCTCAATTTTCATTACAATGGACATAAACAATTTTTGCAAATCATCATCGTTGTCGAAAATAATTATAAGAATGTATAATTAATATTTCAAGTAGTTTTTTAATAACTGAAATCAAATATTATCTCAAACTATAGAGGGTCAATACTCTGTCTATAAAGATTTTTTTATCTGTTTGCTAGTATTTATTATTGGAGATTTTCATAGAAAGTTTGGCAACAAAACATATTTTATTCTGATAACAAGAAAAACAATTTTTTACGTGGAAATTTATCAAATTTATGACATAATATTTTTGCAAGAGTGATTATAATTCACTTTCAATTGGAAGCTTCACTCCTATTCCTATTAGGCCTAGACCTCCACAGAAACACACTCTCTCTCTCTCTCTCTCTCTCTCTCTCTCCCTCTCCGTTTCTCTATAAATGCGCAGCACCTCAACAGCCCAACGTAAGTCGACGACGTGAACAACGTAAAACCCAAAACCCCCAAACGTCAAAATTTTTGAAGTCTTAACTTTCTCTGAATTCCCAGATCCACAATCAAAACCAATAAAATAAACCCCTAATGCTCGAGTTTCCAAAACCTTCGTTCAATGTCCAGGAGGACCAAGACCCAGAAGCCCATGCCGTTTATCGTTCTCCCTTTACCCAGTATAATTCGGGTTACGGGAATCATGACGAGTCGGATACGGGCCAGGACGTGGAGGTGGGGTTTGTGAACGAGCATGATTTTGATTTGTTGAGTGGTGAAGACGACATTGCTTGTGATGCTTTATTGACTTCAATGGATGAGTTGCTTTCTGGATCGGGGCCGGAACCGGGCGGGGTTGAGGGGATCTCTGACGGCATCCGGGTCGGCGGGATCAGTCCCGATTCGGATACGGAGGCTGTCGATTTGAGACCGAGTGAAGATTTAATTTCTGACGCAGATTTTGAAAGCTTTGTGGAATATGTGATGGAGGAAGCGAATCCAATTGAAGGATTTGGAGGGGAAGAAAGGGAGCGATTTAACGATGGAAGTCATTGTATGGTCATGGGAGGATTTGAAACCTTTGAGGGTTCGTCGAGATTTTCTGCTCTAGAAGGGCAGCAAGATCCTTCAGAGGATTTTTCGAGACCCCTTCTTGAAATTCTATTGCCTTCTGACTTCCATGTTAATGATATTGACCTGAATATGGAAATTGATGGAGCTGAGTCTTCGTTGGGTTTGTCAGCACCAGAAGGAGATAGAGTGCGCCGCGGTTCTTCAAGATCCCTTGGTGATCTGAGACCCGATGCTGATCATGAAGATTCAGTTTTTGACAGATATTTTGGAAGATTTGAGGAATATGGGATGGAAGCAGTGAATCCAATTGAGCAATTTGAAGGGGAAGAATGTGATGGATGTAATTTGTCTGCTCCAGAAGAACAGCAAGATCCATCAGAGAATTTTCCCAGACTCCTTATGCAAATTCTGTTGCGTCGCTTTCATGTCAATGATATTGACTTGAGCATGGAAATTGATAGAGCTGAGTCTTCATCGAGTTTTTTGGCTGCAGAAGAAGACCAGGAATCCGCTGTTTCTTTAATATCCCTTAATGAGTTCATGTTGTCTCATGACTTTCGGGTTGGTGATACGGACTTGAATATAGAAGTTGAAGGAACTGAATCTGCATCGAGTTTATCAGATCGAGAAGGAGACCAACAATTATTAGAGGATTCCCCAAGAGATCTTCGTGCCAGTGGTTTTGACTTGAACATGGAAATTGAAAGAATTGTGCCTCCATCGCCTTTGTCAGCTATAGAAGAAGAGCTAGAAGAGCTCGATACACGGGAGGATTTTTTGATATCCACTAATCAAATGATGTGGGATGCTAGTTCCTTAGCCAATGGCGGAATGATACCAACTGCCAGAATGGTGTTGAAAAATCTGCCTGTGGTTAAGGTGGGAAAGGAAGATTTAAAGGATGGATCAGCATTGGTTTGCACAGTCTGTACAGATGAAATTGCTGAGGGAGAGATGGTGAATATGTTGCCTTGTTGGCACTATTACCATGGAGATTGTATTCTGCCTTGGTTGAGGGTCAAGAACACTTGTCCAGTCTGTCGGTATGAATTGCCAATAGATGAACAGTAGTATGAGAGCAGCAGCAGTAGGAGGAGGAATTAAAGATGTAGTAATTGAATTCGCATGACTAGGAAATTTGGAAATGTCAACTTGAATTTGAATGTGAATACGTGATACTACTGAATTATTCAATTGTTCTTATAATCATACTATCTGAGGCTTCTCATGGTATTTTTCTGGTGGTCTTTGAACAAAAAATTAAAAGCCCTTGTCCATACGGCAGCAATTAACTTGCTTGAAATGCTTGTAGAACTACAAACATTGGTTTAAGTCATGTTCTGTGTCAGTTCAGTTGCGTTGACTATTGCTTGGCAATATTGTACGTACTTAATGTGGTCACCTTTGAATGCAGTTTTCCTGTTTTTTTACATGAATTTAGCAATTGGAAAATATAGGGGACTCAATACTATTTTGGTTGGTTCCAGCGAAAGATAATTGATTGTTGTCTAGTTCTGTGAGGTTGGCATCAAAATCACCAGGCCTTGTACGGTTCAAATTCAGTTACAGAACTTGTTTGCCACTAGGGCACAGAACGATGGCTTGGTTCTCAAAATGAAATTTGATTTTTAGTTATGTAATATGTTAGTCGAGCCGACCATACTAAGATGAGCCATCAAGTAATCTGAGACATCTTGTTCACTCCCGGCTAAAGTTGATATACATGACAGGTAAATTATAAAACGTTTTTTTTTTTGTTTGAACAAACAAAAATTATAAAACGTCTGAATCATTATCCGGTCTTAGTTCCTAGGGCTTTTGGATGATCCAGTTCGGTCCATTTGTGGCAATTTCCCAGACCTGCTCGTGGATGGCGTTGCAACCTACTTAACAAATCATCATGCAAATGGGTCCATTCAGATTATGGAATGCTTCAGGTCTAGATCCTCCAGTGAATCTAAGCCCATAAGCCCATCCAGTGAAGAGGAAAAAGGGGAAATGTTGAGACACGGAATTTTGGGCCTGGTTTCTTTCTCACAAATCAATCAAACCACCATTTCCATTACTAAGCCCATCCAGGGTACAATATATGAACAGAATCATATGTTGCACAAAGGAATTTCTACGTCAAAAAATATTCTCAAAACATCAGCAAATAAAGTTCATGCAAGAGGCTGTTGCTGTTATTCTAGCTAAAGTCTGATATATAATGCGTAATATTGAATGGTCCTTCAGGGCCACAAGAAGGGGAGGCTCAGGCCTTGTCTCCATTACTGAATGACAGTGTATCTCAATATTATTGAGCTGCCACACGATTAGACCGAATCATAAGAGCAGCAAATATATCCACCCATTTATTGGGTGTTACATCATGAGACAAAACCCCATAGCCAACAAATAGGAATGCAAACAAACAACCTTGTCATTATCACTAATGGAGGGGTGAGCCTTACGGACACCTTTAGTGTCCACAAAATGCAACCAAAAGATTTGAGGCACTAAAAAAATTTTTCCCTCTTGTTCATGGTTGTTCTTGACTTTGTTTCAGCATATCTTCCCTCTCTCCTCCCTGATTCAGGTGATATTTTAGTATCATAATGGAGAGTGGGGACTTGGAGAATTAATACTTCAATCATTCTGGTGTTGAAAATGATGGGGTTAAAAGGAATGTTACGGTGGTGCAGCGTGCAGGTGCATCCCCCTCTCTTTCATCCTAATATGGTTTGGGCTCATGCTTCCATTTCTTTTGTTTTATTTTTGGGTACAATTTGTCTCTACCAGCCACCTCCCACTTTGCCTTGTCCAAACCATTTGCATGCCATTCATCTTCACATTTGCTGGCTTTCACCTCCATTGTCAGTTCTCCTCTGCTTTGCACCTAAGCAGGGGGAGGTTGAGACTACAGAAAATTTTTACTTTCCAGGCCTCGCCGTAGGCCCCCAACAGGAAAACTGACAGCCACAGACTCAAGCTTGTGCTCGTATGGCTTCTGTGGTGGGGAATTCCCTTGACTAAACAACTGTTGCACAGCAAATATCTAGTGGTGGGGTGCCTGCTTCGCGGGGCAGAAATCATGGGGCCCCAAACGCTTAGGTTCATCACCAAAAGGAAAACATTCTGTTTACAAAACACAAGCGTCTAGTTACGTTGATGCAAATGCTTGAGCTGTAATAGTTTGTGTGCAAGAGAACATAGATTTATTAATTACCATCAAATTTACATGAAGTCAATCAATTAATGACATATCAAATGCATCCATGAGGACCATGACTACATGACATAATTAGTAAAAGTGTCACATATATTTGTAAGCTTCATTTATCTTTAAGAAGATTAAGGTATGGTCACTCTAAACTGACTTAAATATTATAAATTTTGAGTTATAAAAAAGGTTTCTTGAGGAGAAAAAAAAAAAAAAAAAGTCTGCTCACATTTGACTTTTTTTTTTTTTTTTTTTATTTTAACTCACAGTGAGAGAGTTTTGTGTATTGGGATTTATTTATTTTTATTTCTTATACTTGAAGGTATTTAATTCTTATTTAATACATGGACAACTTGTGTTAACCAAGGGGCCATTTCTTTCCAAAATGGATTATCCCAAAGTGTACTGTTTTTCAGCAGGTTCATACCATTTTCGTTGACCTTGTCCGCCTCTGGTCAAGGGACTTCACGATTACAAAAAAGATCACAAATCCTAGTCTCGAACAGAAAAAGAACAAAACAAGGTACACAGGACCAGTAGACCTAAAACATAGACATGCTACATGTGGCTGAACAATGTCTGCTATGTCATGACATGCCACTACATCTTCGACTATCTAAAGGGGCATCTTCATGATTGTCCTCGTGATATTGGAGAATTCAAATTTCTTCTCAAAAATAATGGAACTAAAATATCCTCAGGTGACACAGCATGGGCGGAGTAGAACCGGCATAAAGGAGATGTCAAGGTTTCAGTCCGTAATGCCAAGCAATATATATAATTTTTTTTGGTACATCTACCATTCATCTGTCGTCTTTAACCAAAAGCCTAAACGTTTTTTTTTTTTTTTTAAATTATAATTAAGCAAATCCTAAATTGCTAACATGACTTTCACTATCGTGACTCTGGCCTGATTCACAGAATGCATCCACGTTTACAATAATGCTTCACAAGTTGAGTTTTAACAAGATATCAATGGTTGTATTAAGTTTAGTATACTGCAATAACATAGGTTAGAGTGGACGACCTAAGTTAGAAAAATAAAAAATTCGCACTCTTTAATGACAATTTAAGCTTTTGGCAAGAAAGTGAGCACTTAATCCGAAAAGAAGTCTTGGTATCCTTGATTAACACTACTCTTACGGATACGTAAGAGAATAATAAACACTAGCGAGCATGCGTGTGCTGGGGTGCATGACAAAGATTAAAAGTTGAATACTACCTTGTCCTTGTCCACATCGCAACAGAAGCCAAAAAAAAAATATATAGCGACAATAGTGATGACGGGATTCTCTCTATATTTACCTATAAACTAAAACAAAAGAAAATAGAAAGCAAGCAATACCAATTTAAATTAGCGGAAACACCTTTATTATCCACATTGTTAGTGGATGAAAAGACCCTAATTACAAGTACGTAAGCAGCATTGAACCCGCGCTTATGTTGGTCTTTACTCAAAAATGCACCCACTAACATTTTTTAAAAACTCGTAGCCATTATCAACTCATCATAGATCTTTCAATTAAAAGAATTGGTTGCATTCATATTTTTAAAAAAAAAAAAAAAAAAAATAGCGCATCCAAAAAGGAGAAATGACAGAAGAAGGTGTTAGGTTATTGACGGGCCTATCCATAAATGGCCAATCTCTGGAAATGTCATGACCTCATTAGAGAAAATAATTGAAAAGGAACTTGAGTTCGTGGATATCAAAAATCTAATTTAAATTTCTAAATTTTGGGCCTCAAAATGTCACGAGGGTAATCGAAACATCCACCAATAAAACTCGTCTTTCGCTTCATTAAATTACATAACTCAATCCTTATCCATCCGTCGAGGAGCCCTTAGGAGGCGATTGGAGTAAAAAGGTATAAATTTACCGTCAATATACATTACTAGATCGTGAGGACACATGACTCGCTAGAAGTATATTTCGCAACGTGAGATTACTGAATCGGTGTTGCATCTTTGTGATGACAGGAACTCCGTCAAAAAAAACTATGTGTTTTAATGAAATCTCATCACTTAAGAACTTATAATTAATCTCTACACACTAGCAACCGTGCCATTGTCTATTTCATTGTGTTTATGTAACTGCGTGCCTTGTGGCCAGAGAAAGAGCTACGTGTTTGGTTCCAAGTCCACTATGTTATGCGGGGGAGGGGAATCATCCATTGCGGACTTACTCCTATTAACATTATTTTATGCATGCAGTTGAACTTTACGGGACCAACCTATTTTATGCATAACATGGTAATGCTGATCATGATGGGATGCACGAGTCATTATTATTTTTTAAGGGATTTTTTCCTTCCGTTAGGAAGTTCCGAGAGCTTTAACCTAACACTTGGTATTTGAATTTGTTGAAATTTTAAATACGAACACGTAGGTTGTCTGATTAAAAAATTTCACTGAATAAAAAAAATTTTTGCATTGAAAATAAATATGAAGTATAAATAAAAATGATTTATAAATTTAATGTTTTAAAAATTTAAATTAAGATATAATTTTAGATTTTTAAATTTATTATTTAGTGAAATATTTTTTTTATATTTTTCTTTAATTCAAGACCCTTACTTTTGAATGACTCACATTTTAATATTTTAAATTAAAATAGGGTGGTAAATTATACCTTTGAAGATTTTTGTATTTTCTTAATAAAATTTTTTAAAATGAAATATTTATTAGGATGAGATGAGAACATTTGCATTCACAAGAGGAATTGTTAAGCGAATTTGATATTTTTGTTTTGAGTAGATTGGCCTTTTATCACTCCAAAATATCTTTAATCACGAGTGGCGTGACAATAACTTAATTGGTGTGTCATGAGATGTTTCACAAAAATGTTTTACACACGCAGAAAAGGGTTATCATGGAGCTCGCTCTTGGTTTGTTACGTGTGTGTATGGAACACTTTGGTGCGTTTAGATAATAATTGTCACATTTGACGATCAAATATTTGATGGTATTCTTGCAAATTCTTTACTTCTAATGAATCTTAAACACGATTAACTAGTATCTATTGGTTGCTTACCGTTGCTAATTACCAAGCTGCTTTCTTTTTCTTTTTGTCTCTCTGTTTTTTTTTTTTCTTGTCCTTTTCATTTCTTGCTTCGATTGGATCCTTTCGAGGGTAATAAAAGATCCCAAGTCTTTCCCAGCACGAAATAATAATTAAGCTCGTCGTTTCCTCACCAACTTTGCGAATTTCATTATCTTTCACTATTCTCCGTATCTCTTCGATCATCCCCACAAAAAAAAAAAAAAAAAAAACTAAATCCAGGCAATGGCGAGGGTAATATGGGAAGAGAAGCTTTCTCAGCAGCCTGGAGACACTCTCCTAGATTAAAGGTTTTAGGTCATGCACGGAAGGGTACTTGATTGAACTAGCCTTGCTTTAGCTTTTATTCATGGCACCAAAGTGACCTGTTTAGAAACTAAAGTGACACTGCACATAGTGGAATTGATTTACGGACTTTGTGTTAAGAAAAGAAGCAGAGTTTTGAATTCTATCTGTTTCATCTTTTTTTTTTTTTTTTTCAATATACGTATAAATATATATATATATATATATATATATTTTATTTTTTTTTTTTTCAGATTATAAAAAACTTAAAAGTGGCTGAACGCAAAAATCCAACACAACAACACTATTTATTTACGAATAACAATCCCGTAAGTGAAAAACGGGGTTGGGCAAAACGTGGGCGCACGATAGGAGTTACAAGTGGGGCCCTGCTAACAAGCGCGCATGGTTCCCTTAGTGCACATCCCCACCTCCCTATTGCTTAGCCTTTCATTTCTGTTCCCTCTCCCTCAAAGAAAAAGGGAAATGAAATTTTTTATTTTATTTTATTTTATCTCTAAATTTCTTCGAGGTCACTCTCTCTAACTATTTGATTTGCTTACCTGTTTCTCCATTTTTATGGGTTGTTTTTTTTTTCACCTCCATTAAAGTGGGGTCTTGGCAAAATTGGGTGTTGTCACTTGTACAATCTGTGCACCCCAATAAGGCAACCTCTACAAAATTTTGTTGGGCGGTGATAACATGAAAATTTAGACCACCATACCGAGTCTTGATCCATCCAACAGTCTCCCTCTCACTCTATGGTGGATTTTAGTGTCATCTTTACATTGCTCTCTCTCTCTCTCTCTCTCTCTCTCTCTCTCGGGTGTGACCTACATTTTTATATATATATATACACACTTATTTGAGATTTCTGTAAAGCTTGCTTGCATTTCAGCTTTGGTTCAGGTAAAATCATGTTGGGCTCTATTTTGGTCCAAAATAAGTGTTACTTGTTGGCCCGTAAGGGCTACAGTGTATTAGGCCTTTGGAAGTTTTATAATACTTGAATGTCTTAATCATATATCTTTTGGCTTTTTTTTTTTTTTAAAAAAAAAAAAAGAAAAATCATGGTGATGCATTAACATCATAATATGCAGCCTATTTTGAAGTAGTCCTTCCCTGTAAACAATTCTCACAGGAACTTCGTTACATGGACGCGAGTTGTCTTTATGCGGGACAGAAGAAAAAAGAAATATCGACAATAAGCTTGAAAGCTTGGACATCTTTATACTCAGAATTCCCTTCACGTAAATACATCTTGAGAGAGAAAAAATATAAAAGTGAAAAATGCAACAAGATAAGAAACATCAGAAGACAGAGAAAAGAATGTGAAGTCTGTATCTGTCTGATGATGTTATTGACCTTTTGGTCCACTCAGCCTGACCAAAACCCCAAGTGAGGGGAGATAGAGAATTGGCTTGGGCAAGATTTTGATTCTGGATGTCTTGAAGAGTGCTTTTCCATTTAGTGGAGGGCTTGCCTTTCAAAGTACATATATTACCTCCTTTCCATTCCCACCACCATCATATAATAAAGATCACTCCACTTACAATAAGTAGCTAAATGGTATTGCGATGATCCAAGCCAATCTTCTCCATGTTTGTAAACAGAGCTTACATTTTTTGACTTGGCTGTCCTGAGCTGCTTGCAATGGACTATATAGATACACCAATATCTTCAAAGGGTGTCGTTGGTTGGCCATTACTCTCAGCAAAGTAAATGAAAGTATCCCACTACCGGGACTATTAGCTTGTTCCTTTTCTGGTGCAACCTTCTGTCTTTTGAGAAAAGTTACAGACGTTATTGCGAATTTTCGGGGGAAACCTTGAGATTCCGAAGGATAAGTGAAAGCAAGTGTCAATCATATTTCTTCAATATCCTGTAGTATTACAAAAAGGGATTTCAAGTGGGAGATCAGCAGCAAAATTTTCTAGTTCTATATTGTGTTAATTCACGACTTCAGCTGAAGCACTAGGTTCTACTTTTCCCTTCTAATTGTTTGGTGAAGTTCTAAGCCCTCAACTCTCACTTTAGCCTGGCGAGGTCGGCATTAAATCGTAGAAAATAGTCAATAGATTATAGTTAATGGATATATGTAGCGATCCAAACTATTCGCCACATATAATTTTTATATATAGCACATTGGACCACAGGTACCTACCCACCACTCAAAAGTTGCCTATCCATTCTATATAGTGCTCTCGTATCTAATCCATTTCAAAGAAAATTAATCAATGGCCATCTTCGTGCGAATGAATTTCCATGAATCACATTGAATGCATGCCTAGGAAAAATAACAAACAAGCTTCAATATCTTCAACCATGAGAGTTACAGACTCACACCCAACAGCAAATTCTCTTTGATCTGCCTTTATTTTTCTGTTTTGATCCCTCTTGGAGGCCCTGGATCTGCATCTCTAGTTCAATTACTTGGGCAAAAATAATTGTGACGACTTGACATTCTGTGAACTGCACCAGAGGTATTCCAGATGTGACTCTATGTTTATAGAAAACTAATTTGATTAAGGTTTAATTTACTGTCAATACATTGTTCTTTTATTCAGTGAAGTGATTGTTGACTCATCAGCCCCTCATATAATCTTGTTGTTTATTACGATTGTAGAAATGGGCTCCTCTTTCACTCTCATCAAATTTCTTGCTTCACGAATTCCTATTGGATAAAGACAATCTCAAGCAAAAATTTCTCGAGTAAACCTGGCTTCCAATAATACACCTCCACTTTAGCTACTGACTTTCTTGTATCCTATGCATCCCCTCTGCATTCTATTGCTCAAAACATTTCCATATTAAATCAATTATAGTCCCCACTGTATGAGCCTTTCTTTCTCACTGATGTCAGCATGCCTTGGTCTCAACATGATTATCCACAAGATCAATTGCAAGGGGCAATTATGAATGCAGATCATTGCGGACATGCCTTTATGCATAATAAGCATATCATGATCACAGAAGGCAAGTAAGGCATAATCTTTAACTTTGCTTTTTGGTTTTGGCCATATGCATACATGCATAAAATGCACCATCACAGACAATGTCATGATCCGTATGATATTTTAGTGGTCTATGCATCAAGAAGCTTTAGGAATTGTTACTCCAATTTGCCAACAGTGGGGTCATCTCAAACCTTTTTCCTCGCTATAAAAAGACCTTCAATCCTCAGCCATCCGAACCTCTTCAATATAACAACAGATCAAACTGACACACCTTCTTATCCAACGTTTATTTCCTGCAGATCATTATTCAAGTCTAAAGCCATGCAGCCTGACGAGGTTAGAGGGATTCATTGTCTAGTTCCTGCAAACCCACCCTTATTTTCAGCTCACTTTGGCATGACTCCAAATAACATGCCTTCCTTTCAATTCAACAGATTCAATAATCCGTTAGGTAATTTCCAGATGATCCCTCCCCAGGTTCAAGAGTTCAGCCTACAATCATCATGCCTAAGCAACAATTCAACTTCCGACGAAGCAGACGAGCAACAACTTAATCTCATCAACGAGAGAAAACAGAGAAGGATGATATCTAACAGAGAATCGGCACGCAGGTCACGCATGCGCAAGCAAAAGCACCTGGATGAGCTGTGGTCACAGGTGGTTTGGCTCAGGAATGAAAATCACCAGCTCATAGATAAGCTGAACCATATGTCTGAATCTCAAGACAGGGTTCTTCAAGAGAATGCTCAACTCAAAGAGCAGGCCGGTGAACTGCGTCAAATGCTCACTGAAATGCAACTCAACAGCAGTTTCTCAGATTTGAAAGATCTGGATGACCTCCCATCTAATTCGGCTTACCTCAGAGCTGATTCTTCTGACAAGTCTGTCTCAAGCTCTTGTGATTTGCTGGGCTAAGTTCCAGCAACACATAATCTCTTTTAACCTTTTCTATCTGTGTTCTTCTGTTTGTGTGGAAGTCAGTAGTCCTTGACCTCTCTTGTAGCAGTACGAGGTTGAACAAATAACATGTTTGAGCATGTCATTTGAATCGCAGCTTGGTGCCAAATATTTATATTCGAAGTAAACTCTAAAAAACCCTGAAAATGACTATGAAAACAATCAACTAAAAGCTGAAAAAAAGATACACAGCACGGTATCTCAAAGCACCTTGCAGAAACAAAACCTGTGATGCATAGAAGAACTCAACTCCCATCAGGTAGAACAAACATCTATTGGATTCATACTGGACACCTAGAATGAACAACAAAGAGGAATAGTGTGTGTGAGTGTTGGATGTGACCCAAAACGGTGCTAGCCAAAGGCTGGTTCATGAAAACAAATTACCATAACAAGAAAAACATAAGAAAAAGGTATCCACTAAATCCCATTTGCTGTTCATAGCTTTTGACATCTGCTTTGACCGGGTATAATCGAAAATATTCAATCTTTTCGCACAGCTTCCAGCGGACCTTATGGTTTGGCTACTCTTACAACCACATATTTCCTTTCACAGGAAAATAAATGTTGTTTTCAGAACAAGATAACAACAGGAGCCTTGCAATAGTTATAATATTTCATTTTTATTTCTCACTGCGAGCTCATGGTAATGATTTTTTAACACTCCAGGATATGAGAATCCAACGCTCAAAGTAGAGCTCGAGAGCCGAACCTTTTTTTTTTTTTGTTTTGAGATTACGCAATCTGAATCAGGAAATTGTCTGATTCAGGCTAAATCATCCTTCAGAGACATTTAAATTCTAGCTGCCGACAATTCACGGCCAATCATTAATCTTTTTTTTTTTTTAATTTTTTTTATTGCAAGCTTCCAATTGATGCGGTTGCTCACATAGTCACTCTCTCCCTTGAAATATGGATGACTAATGAACCAAACTGACAATTCTGTCCAAAATGGTGAACGTTTTAAAATATAGAAAATGCATAGAAACATCTAAGTGGCCACAATACACTACTGTTGTTACGCCTTTACGGCAAAATATAAAATAATGGTGTAACTCATTGTACTTTGAGTCGGGTAATATAATATTAATATCGAAGTGGGAGCTTAGTGATGTCTAGCATCCAGTCAAGGATTGAATCTCCTTTTTTTTTTTGTTTGCCTGAGACCCATTATTGCTTGAGCAATAGGTGCTGGGGCAACAAGTTGAGTTAATGTAAATAAGTAATTGGTCTTAAACTTACGAAAGTAATAGTTTACGTTTCATTTTTTTTTTTTTTTTCTTCAGATAAGAAATATATATATATATTATTATTATTCATTGAAAATAGTTACTTATATCTATTGAAAGTTACATGGCATGTAAATAATTTGCACTAAAAGTTGTGGCAACGTCATCACATTATGGTCATCTCGGCATTAGTACATAGTCGAAATATATTCATGGCTATCGGAGGTTGTGGTGTTACTTCATTTCTTTCAACTTTATTGACTTAAACACCTGCATCATTAGCAACAGAAGGAGCACGGTAAATGAAGCATAAGGGTCAACCAAGGAAAACTCTCCCGTGGATACAACACAAAAGTGGGAAATCATAGTTGAAGACTTCCACCTTGAACAATTGCTCTTAATTAATGCATGAAAGTATCTACTGCCATCAGAAGGTTCGAATTGTTGCAGACCTCACCGTACTTTTAACGAGAGAAAACAAGACTAGACATGTACCACAGGCATCTTTGCATTGCAATATTAGAACTTCAAGAAGATCTGGATATCAAAATTTGCCTCATTATCTCTAATTCTTGCTTTGGCTTTTATAATCTGCTTTTTGCAACGATGAAAGCAGAAATGCAAATGGCAAATAGTTCACAAGCAATGGGATTCCATTCCAGGGAATCATTTGTTTCTGCCTTCAAACTTGAAAGGGCAATACGTGCACATCCTGTTCGACATTCACCTCTTTTTAACTCACTAAAACACCACAAAGAGCAGTTCCAGAAGGCCTATGCCTTCGCCCTCGCAAAATATTCCAGTAACTTCATCACAAAAGCATTCATGTCGTGGAAACCATCCGGTTGGACCAAAGTCCCAATCCATTCAAGATAAGCATCTTCTTTATTCCATTATAGGATTCAGACACTAAACCTATCCTACCCTGCAGTGCCCCTTCATCAATCGAGCCAGATTTCTCTGAAATCAACTATCTAACAGCACTACAACAACAGTAATTCCTGCCAATCATACCATGTAAAGACAAAAAAAAAAAAAAAAAAGTAAACTTTCTGATTCAGGTGAGCAAACTGAAGCAATACGGGAAGAACCCATGACCAAAAATTGACAAAATTGCAATCGGTAATATAAACAGGAAAGTTCATTGAACAGATAATGCAATCCTATTAGACCCCATTTGATATCTAATATTTTCAGGCTAGCAATTAATAACGTGCCCAGATCAATTCCGTGCTGGTGTGACTGTTAGATCAAACACAATCAATAGATCAAACGGCCACAAGTCGTGATCCCAACTGAGGTCGTCCACACGAGACCAAAATCATTCGTTTAAATTATTATTTATTTATTTTTTTCTTTTTATTGAACTACTTTTTCCGTATCTTTTTGGCGATTTGAAAACTACAGGGAAATTCAAAGAGAAAGAAAGGCAAACAGCGAAAAAACAAAAAAGCCAGTCAAACGGAGAACGGATACATAATTTAAAACTAAAAAGTAGGATCTCAAAGAGTATCAAACTTGTTTTCCCAAAAAGATTTATGCGAGAAACGTACAAACCATTTATAACTAGTTTATCTTAGCTTCTTTTTTAACTCAAAAACCCAATTTTTGTTCCAATTAAACCGATTTGAAAATATGAAAAATGTAGAAATTTTGTACTGAGATGAATTAATTTTTGATGAATTATCTATCAAAGTTTGATAAAGGCAAAAAGAGAAATAGAAGTAATAGTTCAGTTTTCTTGCTTAATCAAACAGAACACGTAACCTAAGTATCTGTTTCTTTACTTTGTCCGGAAGATGACAGGGAGATGATGTTTGGTTGTCGAGAAAATGGGACAGCGAAATTGTGATGAAGTTCAAAAAAGGGGGGGGGGGGAAATTAGATGACATTGGCCCGCCGGCTTTCCAAATGTTAAAAGCAAGACGCTCTTTATATCCTCTTTGTGCGTTCAACAAAGTGTAAAGAAGATGAAAAAGACGGCCTACACATCTAATCCAGGGCTATAGCATTGGCAAATTTTATTATATGAAAAATGGTAAAAGGCTGCATTATTTGATTCTAGATATATTTTCATTTTGAGGTTTGTTGAGATGATTTGAAGACTGGTCTTAAGCCGTACACGTGTCTAATCTTATATATACAATATTTAGAGTTAATTACAAATTTAATATTATATTTTTATCAAGAAAAATATTTATTTTATATTATTATTGATAATTTAAAAAAAGTTGCGTGTACCGGTAATCATACCTCTTTTTTTTTTTTTAAGAATCATGATCCCTACGCGAATTAATCCATCCAAAGTGCTAATTAAAAGTAAGCAAAAGTACTTTTTTAAAAAAAGAAAAAGATGACTTCCCACACCATGGGAGAAGTAAATCTCACACACACACACACAAAAAGGAGAAAAAAAAACACCTGAACCCTATGGGAGGCTCCCGGATTGGGTAGGGGATGATTGTCTATAGTTTACGAAACCCAGTTAAATCATATTAAGGTCTCTAAACATTGGCCTTATTAAATAAACTGTATGGAAAATTTTCCAAGGGATAATCAGCAGAACCTTGTTGCTAATTGGAAACCAATTTGGACTTGGATTTCTTGTCTGGGACACCGGAAGAAGTTCCGACATCAGGACATGGGACACCCTGGCTCAAATCAAGGAGAGCTTGAGCTGTCTCAGCATTCTGTGCTAATTCCAAGTCTTCAATTGCATCAGAAACTTTTCCTGCCTCTCCGTCGTCATCACTGGAAATTTCAACTGGGTCAGCATTCAAATCCAGGATGGTTTTTCTGCTGTCCGGATGGACCGGTCGCACTGGTTCTGCACTGGACCGGGAAGCCGAGGATTCGTGGGTCTTGGTGCGGTCCGCTTTGACCGGTGGCACTGGTTCCGCGGTGGATCGTGTAGCCGAGGATTTGACGGCCTTCTTGCGGTTTGGTTTGACCGGTTCCACTGGATCTGCACTGTGCTGGGAAGACGAACCAACGGTCTTGTGTTGATCGAGGAATGCTCGGACTGGATCAGCGTATGAATACGTGCACGGGAACCTAAAGATATGCCAAAAATGGTGAAATGCACGGTAGAAAAGTTCATGGTTATGACTTGTGGCCTATGAATTGCATAATTGGAATTGGAACGTTTCATATCAAACCTGCTTGACTTGATTATACCATCGCCAATCTTTGCCTCTTCCACGTAGATCTTAGCTGTGACAATATATGCCAAGTAAAATATTCGATACATTATTTTCCAATGTACTTAAAATGAAAAAAAATTTTAAAAATAAAAAATTAAATTAAAAAGCATTCAGCCAGAATGTCGTTTAAAATGTAAGAGTAATACTATTTAAACACAACAATAGTTAATAATTAACTTAATTAAATGTTAAAAAAATATACAGAATATAAAATACTCTAACCCACATTTTTGTGGGAAAAGTGTCTAAATTAGAGGCAGATGGGGGTGGAGGTTCAAACCCCGGTAGCCCTATGGGCCAAAGTCTCCTTTATCAACTCGGCCTAAGTCATAGACTATAAATCTTATCACTTTATCATTTTGTGAGTTTAATAAATCATGAAATGGGACAGAGTTTTTTTAAAGTAAATTAAGGAAGCACAACAACATTAACTCCGGAAAAGGACTGAATGGGGTGCATGTGTCCGGTGTCCATATTCAGTGACCATTTGTGGTAGAATAGAAAGGTACCCCCAAATGTGTCCTCATCGGAGAAGTACTTGTCCATCAGATACTTGGTGAAGTCCTCCTCATACTTGCTGAACTTCTCTGCGGAATCATAGTCGTCCTCATTGCTAGCAACAAATGACACAAACGAGAAAAAAAAAAAATGCAATGTGTCAAACTTCTTGCTCTTGTTTCATAGCCAAAAAGATTAAAACAAAAAAAGAAAAATTGTGTCAACAGAAAAATATAGCATTTCTACGATTTCATTTTGTGCCACAACATGTGATCGAAAGGAACAGCAACTGCACGATCCAAGTTTGTAACTGGGTTCGATCAATAAACACTCCTTCGGCCCAAATCAACCCCCAAACCCACGCACAAAGTCCCTTTCATACTTTAATTATCAAGAAACCATCATCTAATATCAAACAAAGATTTTTATTTTTTTGCCAACTGGGGTGGTATATAGTATTAAATTATCCCCCCCCCCCCAAAAAAAAAATAAATCTAATATCTAACAGAGATATATATATATATATATATATTTTTTTTTTGGGAACATAGTATTAATCAACTGAGACAGTCGCAAAGACCAAATGTAAAGAAAGGAAGGATTTGCCTTAAGACAACTCACCCGCTTGTAGACATGTTATATCCAAGCACTTGCCTTTTCGGTTGTTGATACGGAGAATCCCCAATTTTCAAGCAAGAACAAATGACTTCAAAGATGTCGATAGATGAAGATGATTCGAAGAGAAGTTATTCAAAAAAAATTGCCTAGAAATTGTGAAAAGGCCTTAGAAGAAAATAGATATTCGCCCCCCAAAATCTTGAAAAAATTTATTGAACAGTGGCATTCATGCATTAATATACAATGTTTTTAGTAACTAGCAAAAATTTCAATATACGAGACGTTTACATTGTACGTTGCCGAAACGGTTTCATACCTAACAGTACATGTATTTTGGTAATATTGGCCTTATTATTACTTTCCATAAATTTGAGATTGAGCAAGAAGAAAAAAAAACTGAGAAAATCCAAAAGGCTGGTCATGATGGTATGTATTTGGGTTAGAGACATTTTAGTAGTAGTAATTTCATCATTGGTACACTAATTATGAGTTTAATTGATAAAGGCATTATTTACTTGGAATACACATGTAAATTGCAAAAATTGTGACTTCTTTTCGGTAAATCTACCATATTCTAATGCCAACAGGGAAGTCGAACTGAATAACAAAAAAAAAGAAGGAGAGGATATTAAAAATTTTTTTTAAAAAATATATATTTTTAAATGTTTAGAGCTCACGCATTAATTCATCTTCGTCTTTACTCCGACTAATTTTTTCTGTCTATAAAAGCGTGCTCAAATGTGATATCTGAGGAAAATTATCTCGTGTAAATTGCATACGTGTGATTTGGGTCTTATGGATCGTGATCATCCCACGGTATTTTTCTTTTATATATATATATATATATTGTAGATTAAAAATTCAATTCCAAAGATAATGCAAAATGAAAAGTATTTATTAATTAATCCAGCATAAGTATAAGTCCCTCACCTAACGCGCTGCTAAACAAAGAAATCAAATTTTATCAAAGAAAGCGCAGCCTACGCCGGAGGTTCCGATCTTCCAACGACCTTATTTTATTTTATTATTTTATTATTTTTTTTAATTGATTACATAGTTGCAGACTATCTAACTTGAGACGGACGCCAATAAAATAATAGTATCCTGACGGTTAATGCCGGTCAATGCCTATGCGGCTTATGCAAGGAAGCTTAAACTAGACATCTCTAAGCAATTGAGAATGTTCGATGATCCAGCACAGAATTTCTGGGATTTATCAACAAATCCTAATTATAAATCATCATTGTTTGAAGTGGAGGGCCCTTTGGATGAGGATGTGTTGAGGCAGTTTGAGAAGGAAGTAAAGGAAAGAGTGAAAATTACTCGTTTGATGATAGTAGAAGCAAAGGAGAGTTATGATAATCAGATTAAGATCCAAAAGCTGAGAGATACCATCTTTGCAGTGCAGGAGTTGTTGGCCAAGGCCAAGAAGAATGGGGCTTTGGCAAGCTTGATAGCTGCGAAATCAGTACCAAAGAGTTTGCATTGCTTGGCAATGAGACTTGTTGAAGAAAGGATTTCACATCCAGAGAAATATACAGAAGAGGAACCGGAGCCAGAATTAGAGGATCCAAGTCTATATCATTATGCAATTTTTTCAAATAATGTGATTGCAGTGTCAGTGGTGGTAAGATCTGTGGTAAAGAATGCAGAGGAACCATGGAAACATGTTTTTCATGTGGTTACTGATAGAATGAATGTGGCAGCTATGAAGGTGTGGTTTAGGATGAGGCCTGTGGAAGGAGGAGCCCATGTGGAAGTCAAGGCAGTGGAAGATTATGGCTTCTTGAAGTCATCTTACGTGCCAGTTCTGAGGCAACTTGAAAATGCAAATATGCAAAGATTTTACTTTGAGGATCAGGCAGAAAATTCTACCGAGGATGCGAGTAGCATGAAGCCTGCAAACCCCAAATACTTGTCCATGTTGAATCATCTTCGGTTTTATCTACCAGAAATGTATCCCAAGCTGCATAAGATCTTACTTTTGGATGATGATGTGGTGGTTCAGAAAGACTTGACAGGATTGTGGAAGATTGACTTAGATGGAAACGTTAATGGTGCTGTTGAGACCTGCTTCGGGACATTTCATCGTTATGCACAGTACTTGAATTTTTCACACCCATTAATTAAGGAGAGTTTTAACCCCAAGGCTTGTGCCTGGGCTTTTGGGATGAATATATTTGATCTCAATGCTTGGAGACGTGAGAAATGTACTGAGCAGTATCATTACTGGCAGAATCTGGTGAGTGAATTTTTGCTTCCCTTCGAGCTCCCCAGCATTCTGATATCATTGTATGCACTTGAATATTAGCTTTACATAGAGTCTAGGTTTTTAATGGCAAATAGAAGTAACATCTACTGGAAAGCTTATGTTAGTCTCTTTGCAAAGTGCTAACTAATTGATCATATGGTTTGCTTGAGAGTTTGAGATAATGTAAACTTATTAATATTTGTGATCAGAATGAGGATGGCACTTTATGGAGGTTGGATGCTCTTCCTGCTGGCTTGGTCACCTTCTACTCAACAACAAAGTCGTTGCACAAATCTTGGCACGTGCTTGGCCTTGGTTATAATCCCAGCATTAGCACGGATGAGATCAGCAATTCTGCAGTCATTCATTACAATGGGAACATGAAACCTTGGCTTGATATTGCCATGAACCAGTACAAGAATCTCTGGACTAAATATGTGGACAACGATATGGAGTTTGTCCAGATGTGCAATTTTGGGCTTTAGAGGTTCACCATCCTCAACTTCGTTATGGCCAGGAACACAACAATGAGCTGCAAGTGTCCATAAATACAGGGGTTACTCACTCTTGGCAAATTTTTGGATCCCACATTATCCATAGCTTTTGGAGTCCATTGGATTTCACCAATTCGGTAATGTATACGCAAGAAGATTCTTTTAGCTGAAATTAAATTTCATTTTATTTTTTAAAATTCAGCTTTAAATGGAAACCAAAATTGGAAATTTATCAGAGCAACTGACTTCTTGTAGCTCGAGCCACAATATAATTTTGAACAATTTTGTTCCAACTTCTATCCATCTTATGCCAAGTCTGTGGTTCTCGCAGCTATGTAGCATATTCCGGAGACTGACGTTTTTAGCTCTCTTTTGTTTGCCTTAGCCTTTGTTGTATTAATGATGAGTTACATCCCCGAGCTATCATTAACCCCATAGCGTAGCTTGTTTCCATACCTTAACAAGCAGTTGTTGACTGCAATTGACGGTAGGCCAAGGACTTCAACGGAGCTCAATTATCCCGGTTGAAGTGGCCCTCGACGTAGTGGGTTTGAAGAGACACATTGCTAGTTAGCAATGCCACTAAAAAGGTGGACGACGGGGTTGGTTTCAATTGAATCCTACAGGAGAAGACCTTGAAAATGAACCTACTTAAAAAGAGGTAATGAACCGGACGATTTTGTGGGTCAATGGCTATATAACCTCCACGTGGGTCAACTTGTCGTTGATCCGTAAGTCAAGACCCACGAATTGTCAATGCAGCCCCCTTTCTAGCTCGAATCGGCCTATAGAAATTCGGCTTAACGACGTCGTAGGCTCATTAAAACTCGGTGGACCTTGCAACTGCGGTGCTTTCTCGCAACACAGAAGGGCATTGGCTTCAGAATATAATTTTCTCTTTGCATTAAATTTTATTCTTAGTTCAGTTCTGAAAGGAAATTAAAAGCAGAATATTTACGAGTAATTGATTTGCTCTAGCTTGAGGAATACTCTGATTTTGGAAGATTTCCATCTCTTAATTCAACGTTGCATCATCCAATGCAGAGATGGTACCACTGATGACGTCAGCAAAAGGGAGCGAGAAAAAAAAAAAAAACAACAATGAGGAAATTTCCTAATTACACTAAAAGAAAAAAAGAAACCCGTAATTATAATCACATTCAATTCCCTTGTACAACTCCACACTGTAGATTTTTTATTATCTTTGCATTTCTGGTTTCTCACCTCCCAACAAAAAAATTGCCAAATTTGACCCATTTAATGAAAAGAAAACCAATTAATGATTAATATATATAGTAAAAATATTAATTATTATATTTATACATTAAAATTAAAAATTATAATTATTATTTTTATTAAAATTTTATCATTATTACTTTATTTAATTTTTTTTTAAAAAAATTATTATTTATTTAAAAATATTTATAGTATACCTAATTTTAATATAAATAAGTCTAGAAGTCAATCACTGTCCGTTTACATGCTGAGATTTATATTTACTAGAGCGAACGTGTAGATTCAAATGGGAAGCAATATAAGAGGGAAGGGAAACCTAACCCCGAGCGAAACTTTTCGTCAACGTTTTTGCCACCTAACAACTAATCTTTCTTCTCTCTTCAAAACCCAGATCTTTGATTTTTCGGGGTCCGGCTCATTTCCATTGATCAGAAGCTGCTATTGCATTTGCAGGAGAAAGGTATGTGATTTGTTGCTTTTTATACTTCTCAAAACATCCTTGTTAGAGAGAAAAGCTGGTAACTCTTGTTTCTTAAATCTAGAACAGAAAATATTGTATGTGGGTTTTGCCTTAGAATCGTTGTTCTGTGTCTGGTTTCTCGGTTTGTTACTAATTGTTTAGTGGGTAACTTCGTCGATCTGAGTCTGATATTCGTATGATTATGATGGAAGTTTGTGACGTCAATACTTTTATGGGCTTCCTCTTAACACCGTGTTTGCAATTTGCTTGGAGAATAGAACGTATTAGCTGTTTTGTGGGATGTATTTAAAGAACTGGATCCTGAGAGAAAAAGGGATTTAGTTAATCTGCTCTCGCTAAAATTGTAACCAGCGTTTTAGATTCGGAAGCCCCAGCCCCCGCCCCCGCCCGTATATCATTCTGTGTGTGCCCGTTGGTGGTGTTACCCTTGTGTGCGCATGCAAATTAGTAAAAGTGGGTCATGCTTGGTATTCAATGGGAAATGGGTTGCGAACACAGGCTAGCCTGGTATTCAAGGGGAAATCGGTTGTGAGGGCAGGCTGTCTTAGGTTAAGTGTCAGTGGGCAGTGGAACTTCTTCTACAGGATTATCAGTTCATTGTGCCCATTTTACTGTGGACTAACACCATTGTGTGTACTTATAGAAATTATTATTTGAGAAGGCTACTTTTTCTTTAGAAAAAGATACCCCTGGTGTGTTACCCTCTTCCCAGTTCTGTTTCGTAATGATTTAAGGCTCTTCATCATTGGGAGATGTTGATGGGGATTGAGTTTGACTGTCCATAGCTGAATATATAGCCACAAAGTCTTATGGCGGAAGTCATTAAGCAGCTGGATTTTTGTATGGGACAATGTGGTAAACTGGCTCTTAAAAAGTTCTTCAAGGGCACCAAAGTGGTGTTACTTACGCAATGCTTAATGTGGAAAATGGTCTTTGCCAATGCCCTCAATTTCTCGGGTCTAACAATCACCACAATGAGGTGTTGTTCTATTTTTCAGTCAAAAAAACAGCTGTTAGCTCTATTTGAGATCTGGGCAAATATTTCTTTCAAATTCTTGAATCATTTTTGTGTTTCTGCCTATTTCTAGGTTTAATTGCCTTTTTCTTTTTTTGGACAGGGAAGCTATGGCTGCACCCTCAAAACCTACAAGAATAGGCCTTGCTGGTTTGGCTGTCATGGGCCAAAATTTGGCCCTTAACATTGCAGAGAAAGGCTTTCCCATTTCTGTTTATAATCGAACAACCTCTAAAGTCGATGAGGCAGTTGAGAGAGCTAAGAAGGAAGGAGATCTTCCTGTATATGGCTTCCATGATCCTGCATCTTTTGTTCGGTCAATCCAAAAGCCTCGAGTCATAATCATGCTTGTTAAGGCTGGTGCACCCGTTGATGAAACAATAAAGACTCTCTCTGCCCACATGGAGAAAGGTGATTGTATTATTGATGGTGGTAATGAATGGTATGAGAACACTGAGAGGAGACAAAAGGCTGTGTCTGAATTGGGTTTGCTTTATCTTGGAATGGGAGTTTCAGGTGGTGAAGAGGGTGCACGCCATGGACCGTCTTTGATGCCCGGAGGTTCCTTTGATGCATACAAGTACATTGAAGACATTCTTCTTAAAGTGGCAGCTCAAGTTCCTGACAGTGGCCCATGTGTCACTTACATTGGGAAAGGTGGATCCGGTAACTTTGTCAAGATGGTACACAATGGAATTGAATATGGTGATATGCAACTGATTGCTGAGGCCTATGATGTGTTGAAATCAGTCGGGAAATTGTCAAATGAGGAATTGCTTGCTGTTTTCTCGGAATGGAACAAAGGTGAACTTCTGAGCTTCTTGATTGAAATCACCGCAGATATATTTGGAATCAAAGATGATAAGGGAGATGGGTATCTGGTTGACAAGGTTTTGGACAAGACTGGCATGAAGGGTACTGGTAAATGGACTGTGCAGCAAGCTGCTGATCTGTCTGTTGCAGCCCCCACGATTGCAACTTCGTTGGATGCAAGGTTTCTCAGTGGTTTAAAGGAAGAACGAGTTAAGGCTGCTAAGGTCTTTAAATCAGGTGGCTTTGGAGATATACTGACTGACCAAGTGGTGGATAAGAAGAAGTTGATTGATGATGTGAAGCAGGCACTTTATGCTTCCAAGATTTGTAGTTATGCACAGGGTATGAATTTGATCCGAGCCAAGAGCATTGAGCAGGGATGGAACTTGAAGTTGGGAGAACTGGCTAGGATTTGGAAGGGGGGTTGCATTATCCGAGCTGTGTTTCTTGACAGAATTAAGAAGGCTTATGATAGGAACCCTGAACTTGCCAACCTTCTTATGGATCCTGAGTTTGCAAAGGAAATAATTGATCGTCAATCTGCCTGGCGACGGGTTGTATGTCTTGCCATCAACTCTGGTATCAGCACTCCTGGTATGTCTGCTAGTCTTGCCTATTTCGACACTTATCGGAGGGAAAGGTTGCCAGCTAATTTGGTCCAAGCTCAACGCGACTACTTTGGTGCTCATACATATGAACGGGTTGATGTGGAAGGATCTTTCCATACAGAATGGTTCAAGATTGCAAAAGAGTGGATGAACTAAGATGTTTCCCTGGTGCCGTCCAGCTATGGAAATTCTTAATGAGCACAATAAATTTCTGCGCTAGACTTTATGCTGGACAGAACTTGTATTTTACTACTACTTGAGATTTCATGTCAATCAGACCCATGAGCACAAATTTGAGTTTAAGAGAAGTCATGCAAAATGTTGTGGCTGTGTGTTGTCGGTTTTACTGCTTCTGTTTTGGGTCTAAATTTAAATTAATCAATTTCTGGGATACAAGGCTAAGTTGCATACAATTGATTTTTTTCTGAGACGTTTAGTGGGGAGAGTCTTGTGCAATGCAAACGTCCTTTTTCTTTGTCCATGTAGCTTATCGTGAGTTGGCATGTCTGGTCTTGGTTAGATCATTTTCTTTCCAGCTCAACATGCACTGTTGATTCCTCGACAATCACGCGCAAGGACAGAGATAGACCATATAGAATTCATTACAACATAACATGATCAGGAACCGTTTGTTCCTTCGACGCTTACCCCACCAAAATAAGGTTGTCATTTTACTTCGAACATCTTCCCTTATGTTCTCCAGGCAGAAAAAGGAGGGGAAAAAAAAAAGGGACAAAAAGATGCAAAATTGATGACAGAGAAAAATGGCTATGGATTGATGACGTCATTAGGAAGTGCAAGGCAGCAACTGGTCACTTCGCAAAATCCTCGGAGAACAAGGAGAACCAGAGGAAGACCACAGCTTTATAAAAGAAAACCCTCTGGAGTATGGAAACCGAAGTAATAAATTGACGTAGAAACAAAAACATGAAAGAACACACAGGACGAAAGTAAAGGTTGCCTGAAGTTATTTAGTGATCTTTATTATTTCTGCCAGTCATGCCAACTAACTACTGGTTTGAAGCTCAGTCACATTGTCATTCAGAAACTTGTGCCGGGGGCGTGGGTGGGAATCAGGATATGCCCTTCTTTTGTAATTGCATTTATTCTAACAATGTCTAGTGTATTGCTTCATCGACTTCTTTCTGACTGCAATTTCCAGGAGTTCACTGCGTAAACCATTTGTTTGCGGTATAAAATGCTGGCAACTTTGCGGGCTTCACTTTGTACACTGTTATGAACAATTGGATAAAAGTATCATGATCGAAATTATTATCATATATTTTAAATTAGACCACACCGCATGTCTGTCAAGATGGCCGAGTTGGTCTAAGGCGCCAGTTTCAGGTACTGGTCCGAAAGGGCATGGGTTCGAATCCCATTCTTGACAACTAATTTTAATTATGTATTTTCAATTTTTTCAATTTTCATAAAACAAGAAAAGCTTTATGAGATTTTTTTTTCTCATAAGAATCTATTTGACTGCCTAATTATTTCCTTTTTTAGGTGAGGGGGGGGGGCCACCACTCCACTCCCCTCCAGCTAAAGTTGGCAATAATTGGAAAGCCAAATTCTATATCATTTACTTCATCAATGAACATGGCCTTCTAAAGTGGAGAAGAGTGTGCCCCCCCAATATTCGATTGGGTTTTATTTTATTATTGTCCTCTTCTCAGGAGCAAGAAAATACATCTGAATAGGTAGCCAGACTTCTAGTTCCTGTGGGTATCTGTTGAAAACTTTGTTTTTCCATTCATATTCCATCCTCTCTTCAAATAAGAAGAAGGTTACAAGCATTCCGCGACAGTTGCCGCAGCCTCCAATGCGTCTGTGACTTTGGAACATTATGAGCCTATAATCCACCACACTAAGGAAGCATTGTCGTACGACAAAGCGAGAAATGACATGTGCACTAACCATATTATTGTCGCTATGATTATCCAGAAAAAGGAAATAAAGGAGCAATCGAAATAAAAGCAAAAAAAAAAAAAAATATATATATATATAACGGCAATTGAAGTGAACATTTTGGTCATGTCACTGATGATTAGATTAGAGAACAGAGAAAATCCATGGTGTGATCGTGTTAAACAAGCTCCAAGTGGAATTAGCACTTCCCGTTTGACTAAATTCGCTAATTGTCACACAATTGCTGCGAATCAATACCACATTGACGGAAATCACCAAAATATCTCATATAATGCTACTAAGTAAAACCTAATAACCTCAAATAAATATTTCAAAGTGAAATTTGAGGTTCCAATTTATAGTTAAATCTTATTTTTTAATTGAACTAAGAAATATCCCTTATTCAATGCAAAACATTCCGCCCCGAGTTCCATCTCAGGACATTCCTGTCTTCGTCTTGTACCTTGCGTGCCGATGCCATTCAGCTCCCCACAAAGGATCGATGGGATTTTTCAGTGAGATTGAAATATTGGGTGAATCTAAATGGAACAAACATTTTCCATTTTGCCAAATTGATGGACCACTTGCATATAACTCCCAAGAAAAAAAAAAAAAAAAAGGTGAAGATGCAAGTAGCCTCGATTCTTGATTTTTCCTTCTTGGAGAATAAAGTTGCCAAGTAGATATCCCAAGGTTCTAATTGAACCGTGGATGTTAATTGTAATGGTTAATTATTAGACAGAAGGGTATTTTATTTTATTTTTATTAAATTCTTTTTGGTACATATTAGACAGAAGGGTGTTACCATGGATATTAAAAAAAAAATTAATTAATCATGTGCTTTGAAAAGAAAAGGAATATATGGTACATTAAAATATGGCATGTATGCTTCAAAAACGTGTAATCTGATGCGAATGCAGCCCTGTCATGCGAGTATCCGATGACTTTTTCTGAACTTTTACCCCCGGGTTGCTCACGAGCCCTCGATCGAGCAGGAACGAAGATGCGATTTTGTTTAGGTGGACCCTTCTCAAAGTTATTCCCAATTTTCAACCCTTTTGCTCTTCGTTGAAACTGGAATTTAAACTTCAGGCTGAAACCAAAAGTCCCAACAACTTTACCTCTAAAATGCATCGACGCCTAGTCCCTACTTGGAGTGAACTTAATAGCGCATCGAGTGACCCAGTGAAGTCACATCAGTTTGTTCAATACCCACTTCCGTCAATTTGTCTAATATCCAATCATTTTTAAGGTTATAGTAATGGGGAATTACAGTCCATTTCTATGAGGTTAGCCTGCATCGCTTAATGCAAGGTCCTTTATGGGGAGAATTAAAAATAAATCAACATGAACAAACTCAGAAAAACCTGAAAATAGTACATTTATTTTGTATTAATATCTTTTATATGCAATTTTAAGGGCTCAAATTTTCAATTCATATGCCTCCGATCCAAACTATTGTGTTCGTTGTGTTTCAGTACATTTTATTTAAAATGTACTTCAAAACTAAAAATATCACATTTAAGTCTCAATCGGAATAAAGTTAAAAAAGAAAAAAAGAAAAAAAAATCATAGCTATTATCTGATATGGTGTGATTATGACCCAAAACAGATGATACTTAATACCATAGCACCCACAGAATTTCACATTTTTCATCGGTGCCTGGTCCTGTGGTTTTGACCCTTCCAATACTGGGGTCCTCCATGTCATAGTCTTCTCTCTGTTTTGTTCCCCGTTCTTCTCTGTTGCAATACATACACTTTTTCCCGATGGAGTATTGACCAGGCTGGTCTTGGATTATTCTACCCTGGTAGCTTTCTTCCATCCTCCGTATTTAACTCTGGTGCCATTTAGATCGAAGTTTTGAGCACAAATTCCGCCGAAGCTTTGAACTTACTATCTTAAACCAAAACATCTGAGGTCACTTCTCTCTTTTTTTTTTTTCTGTTTTATGGTTGATCTGTTTTATGCTTCTTCCCAGCAAATGAGAAGAGTTTCGTATCCGGATAATAAAAACATCAAGCAATTGGAAAAGCTATAAACTTCCTTTTGATCTATATGTACTCATCCATCAATTTAAATGTTGCCGGGGACTCCCAACCAACTACAGAATTAAGAATATATATATATATATAGAGAGAGAGAGAGAGAGAGAGAGAGAGAAGAAACAAATACCATGCAAGAAAAGAGGATTGAAAAAAAGACCATTTCGAGGCTCAAGTGTGGCAACACTGTCTAGACGATGAGCCTTCAGTTTGGCAAGTGCAAGAGACTGGCTTGGCCAAGTACGTGGGATTAGTGTCGCCAGCCATGATCACCACAATCTTCGCCTCAGTATCCGCATGATGCATCTCGACTTCCTTACCATTCGACCTTTCTTCGGCATCATCATCAGAAGTTGATTTTAGGTAGGAGCAAGCCATGATTCCCAATGCAATTGCGATGAGTCCTAACAGGAGAGCTAACCCAATAACAAGGTAAGGGAGAGGAGAGTTGCAATGCCGCAATTCAACATCAACTGTAAGTTCAGTAGCATTGCTTAAAGGCCCCATTTCTGTTCTCTCACTCTCTCTGTATTTATATAATTTGGTTGTTTTTTCTGCTGGGGTTGTGTGATAGTGAAAGATGACAAGGTTGGTGATAATTTTGCTTAATTTATAGAAGCTGCTGAAGTTTCCACCGTGCTCGGATTGGATTAGAGCAAAGAAAGGGGAGTGGCGTTGGGAAGTTACATTAATGCCATTTGCTGGTTTTGTAAAAAGTATACCCCCACACACAAAATGATTCTTTCTTCCACTCTACCTATATACCTTGAAGGGCATTGATTGCTTTTGAAGTTTGTTCGGTTGAGTGGCTGCCCTAGCGTCCCTATAATTATCGACCAAAGTCTGCATGATTCTACTTTCTTAACTCTATAACAAACGTAAAATGAAGTTTTTCCAAGATTCTTTTATCAGGCTTAACTCGAATATGGTCCTAGCAAACAGAAAATTGCAAGCAATGCAACTAGGGTTTTGTCATAACTCGTGATTTAGAAATAACCTTGACAAGCGTGTAAAATTTTTGTTCTGTAACTGATGTTTCCAGGAGGAAGCAACCGACAAGAAGAAAAAGAGCAAAAGTGATCGAAATTCTCCCAAAGGTGGCATTTGATTATCCAATTAATCAGGCCCAGAATCCGGGTTGTTTTAGGCACCAGTGGATATTGACTAATCATAGATAGAAAAGCGGGAGTATGGCAAAAGTGATCGAAATTCTCCCAAAGGTGGCATTTGATTATCCAATTAATCGGGCCCAGAATCCGGGTTGTTTTAGGCACCAGTGGATATTGACTAATCATAGATAGAAAAGTGGGAGTATGGCACGAAAAGATATTCGTACAAGACTTTATATTTTAGTATTTTTATTTTGTTAAACCAGATTTACCCATAAGAGAAAAACAAAAATATTAATGCAACTTTAATCGGAATACTGAGTCAGGATGGATATGATCGTTCAAGGATACATAGAAATGTATACATATTGTCGGCTATAATTTCTTTTTCGGGGTACATCGGGAGGGAATAGAACGTGATTTTATTTGACGCAACAAGGATAGAATCAAAGCGGCGTCAAGAAAAGGTGAGTAGCAAGTAGGAGGAGGATAACTAATTATGATAATAATCTTATTATTACGATTTGTAATGCAAAATTCCACATCCTAGGTGCGTAGCATTGTATTCTCTCTTGGTTGGACCAAATATTGGGAATTCTACTTCGTACATTGAATTGAAGACATAAACTGGCTTGGTTTACTTGCTGCTCGCACATCAACATAAACTTTTCACTTTTTTTTTTCTGGGTATATTGGAATCAAGAACAGGATCTTGAACATCACCCTGAAAAGTTGCTTTAAGTTGTTGATTTATTGGAGATTTGGAAGATCTTGACTCGGGTTTTGTGCTAAATTAAGATTTTTTTAATTTCACGCAATTTGGAATATGTTTCTTTAAAAGGGTGTGTTTAAAATTAGGCCCGTCTTATTCACAAAAACAAAAAAATAAAAAGAAGGGGTAAAGTCAAGGAAAAAAAAGAGAATAAGAACTTCCGCCGCTAAAAATTCTGTCTACGTGCTTTGCATCCACGAGCTCTACAATATGGCTCGATCAATTCTTTGATAGATCTTTAGCTCTTTACCAGATCCAGATAATGGGAATAAAAATGCTTTTTCAAAGATCAAAGACGTTATTTTCATCAAATTGGAACTCGAACCCTTCAGTTCTGCAAACACTCTGGTGTTGTGTTGGATATTGTTGGGCCAAGTTTGCTTGTGCATAAATTGGGCCATCTCCTTGAAATCTTGGATCGGCAACGCGGTCTCTAATGGCAGTTTGATCCACCCTCTGCTTCCTCTCCAAAATGGGTTCACAAAAATGTGACAGAGCAATAACCACAAACAAAACCCACGCAGATCACTTTCTCCATAGATATTGGGTTATCGAAGTCCATCATGTTCTTTTTTTGGCAGGTGGTGTTTTGCTAGGCTGTCAGCTTTAAACTATTTGCCCTTTGGTTCTCGAAAAATGAAAGAGTATTCTTGCAATTTTGCTTTAAAATTGTTAATATTTTTCCTTCACAATTGTTAATATTTTTCCTTCGTATTGGGGCAATTCTAGGCCTTGCTGTTATTGTCAGTTTCCATTCTAGCCAACTGCTGATGATTGAGGGCGGCCAAAGGGTTAGTTGTTGAGTATATTAAAATTTGGGAGATGATTATTTTAAATCTTATATTTGATATTATTTTTTTAAGATAAAAATTTATTTTTATTAATTTATAATAAAAATTTATATAATTTTTTTTAAAAATAAAATAAAATACATTTAATTACATATTATATTATTAAAATTAAAATTTTAAAAATTTATATATTTTAAGAATTATTTTTTAAAAATATCTATAATATTTAGATAAAAAAATTTTTAATAACAAAGAATTTAAAATATATATTTGGTATTTATAAAAATAATGGTAATATTTTATTAATCGATATCTTTAATTAATATTCTGATTATTTATTAAATTAAATATTAAAGATATAATTTTTTTTATTATTTATTATAAAATAAAATATAAAATAATTAATTTTTAATAATCACAATCTTTTATTACAACTATATATCAATTCAAAATTTAAAATATTAATTTATTATTGTTCTCCTTCTTGATGAGATTCCTTTAATCATACAACTTATATATTTATACTTAAAATTTCAACATGTTTTAGTTTAACCCAGCACTGGCAGCCACCACTTGGAAGTTGGGTTTTGAGTGAGTGTATTTTCTTTTCTTAATTGTTAGCCTGTTAGTTTTTAGTTGGGATGAAGGCAAAAGAATCTTCAGAAAGCACAGTGGTGGATGGGTAATACTTAGTACTCATACCAACCCTTGCTAGAAGGAAGCATAAATTACTAGCAAATGCTAGCTTTTAGATGTGGATGAGTGGAGGATTTGATCTCCTCACCTCACACTTACTCCCTTCTAGCATGTTAGGGTGCGAGGTCTGACTAACGGGGCCAAGCTCGGTTGGTTGAGTGAGTGTAATTAGCTATCATGGATTTTTCATAAGGGTTTCAAGTACATTTTAATAATATTTTCATACGTTGGAAAGAGGCAATTTTTATTTCCGGATTAGTTTCTTCATTTGCTGTTAATCCTACCCAGAAATAGAAACTCTGTAGCAGCACAGCACATGGAATGGCAAGGGATCATGGACTGCATCTGTGAATACATGCTTTGGGGCAAGGTCCATAAGCTAAAAGTAATTCTGATGTATTTTTGAGATGGATTAGTATACCTTATGATGTAACAAATGTAGGTTCAAGTGCATAACATTCATGTTGATTGGCTCAGTTTGCTAGAGATTCAAATTTCCTGTACATCGACCTCCATTATCCTTCTCCTCCCCCAGGAAATTATTGTATTGTATACTCCAGTGAGAATGAATTTTAGGTCTTTCAGTAGATACTTCATTTGTAGTTGCTGCAAGGTCATACTTTTGGCTATATGGGAGTGAAGTTTCCACTTTGTGGCAGTATCCCTCGAGTTACCTTTTCTTTTGCAGATGTGGACATTCCCCTCCTTATCAATGCCAGCATAATTGGAATAATCAGCCAAAAAAATAGAAGAACGATTGAACATTTTCAGATGACGGTGCAGATATTGTTCTGTGGTGAAAAGAGTACCAAATACATAACCAGCACTTGGGCCAGGCAAAAGTAAAAAACTCCTTGAACCTTGAGTATTTGGCAAACAAACAAGAAGATATTGCTGTAGTGAAGATAGATGCAAGAACAATATGATTGGATTTCCACATCCCTCTGAAGAATTTACAATTCCATATTGAATCCTCTTTTCCTGGACATCTTATGATGAACCGTTCACTCTTTGGTCACTTTTCCCGTGATTTGACATCAGAACATTGCCAGAAATTGATATTCTTAAACATTCATAGTAGTTTTTGAATACAGAATCATAACTATATACTGGGACTTGCAAGGTTGCAGCAATGTGAATAAGAAAAATTACAAAACTATTGAACATGCAGAAACATTGTATCAACAATATAGTCCAGTGATACCTAGTAAAATCACCTTTTTGGCTTTCTCCTTGCTGTCATCGCTGGATTTAGAATGATGGGACAATGCACTATCCGGTTTCTGCCATCAGTGATGTGGAGAAAATCTGATCCACGTCAAGTTCCACATCTGTTCTCTTTGCAAACCGGCCTTTGATCCGTGGTCTGATCTCTGCATAGGCCTTCCTTGAGGCATACCTGACAGTCTTCTCAAACTTCCTTGTTTTCTTTTTCTCCCTGTACCTAAGTACCCTGGCCTCCCTGTCCATGGGACTAAGTTGGGACGGCATCTGAACGGGCGGGCCAGAGAAAAGGTCGATTGTCCCTTTTGGAGGTCTTGCATTTGAGATTGATATCTCGCTTATTGTTGATTCAGGCACCTCCCCAACATCCATGGATGAAACGGAGACCTAATAGCAAGAACCAAAAAACCAGAAGTTAGAATACTTAAAGAAATTCAATGTTTGAGGAATTGGAGGCAGTTTTTTCTGGTATCTTGTATTGATGTCCGTGTGTCATACCAGCATAGGGATATCCATCAAAGTGATTATCAACGACAGCAAGCAGGAAACAGACACTTCAGAATTCCACTGCCTTTGCAAACTTAGACAATATATCAAATAGTTTTCTGAGTGTCTTTTACTTACCTCATCTTCTTGACAACCAAATCTATCATAAGTAAATTCATATCTGTGTAACTAGCTTATAGGTTCCTTGCGGAAGTCATCAAGAAGAAAAAACTTTGACTTACCGGAAATACGGGAATAGATTTTACAATCCTTATGGATCTAAGAACAATCTCAATTCTGTATCTAATTCAATAACACCTAATGAAGAAAAACTCAAAATTGATGAGTAAGAATATTTGAAGGGGATAGGGAGAAAAAAAAAAAAGGTGTCTGAGCACTCATTCCATGAGAGTTGACCTTTTCAGGAGAAAGCTAGAGAGGAAACAGAAAGCTTTTTATAAAATGCAGAAAGGTATAAGATAGAATTGCTAGTAATCCATTTCAAGGTATATTAATATTAAAATTCCATGATAACAGAAGGTTGAAACAGCATATCTACTGGGTCAAAATTCTAATTCTCCATACAGAAGAAGGGACAATTTTCAGAGCATTTGACATGCCCCTGAACTCAATCGGAAAAAACACGCTTGAATGGATTAAAAAGGAGTTAGTTTCATGCTACTGCTTGTGAAGAATGCACCTAGCATGATCATTTGAAACCAGTTCTCAAGATGTTGTAAACATAGTCCTAGGCAAGGCTTTCCAAAGGATGAGGAACTCTAAAATGTTGTCAGAGCCTACTCTTTACCTAATGCTATATACAGCAAAGAGAAAAGCTTACACTATGACTTATTGAGCTGTTGTAGCTATAAGCAGCTTTTGAGGAATCATTCTCCAACCCCAGCTGAAAATTTTGGTATTGATGCTGCTGCAGCTGATCCTTTGCTTCTCCACACTGAAATGGCACAACCCTGTCACCACCATAACCGTTCTGAGCAAGCTGCTGAATATATTGACGAGAAGAATATTGATTCTGGTCAGCACATGAAGTGTACTCCACAAGATCTAAATACTCATCAACCTCTCCACCAACGAAGAAACCATTGTTGTTCTGATTGTTGCTGTTCTTCACAGGATTTGGCAACAACCAAGAAGCTGCCTCATCCTCATCCTCATCTTCCTCCTCACCAACTATCACATCTCCTCCCTGATTCATGAATCCGTCTTCTGCCTCGCCAGCCATGGGCCCTACTTGGGGCCCGCACAAGCACCCGGAAATGGGGAGAATTGGGACACGCCGGTGGCGGCGAGCGAGCGGGTTGGCAGAATGGATATCAGCATCACAGGCAGTGCAGAGCGACGCCGCATCTGCCTTGCACAGGAAGGCAGCAGGGGCCTGCTCACATGCTTCACACACCCAGACGCGCTCGTGCCGCGACGCCACCTTGTTAGCAGCATGTACCCGGGCGTCGCAGCAAGCGCAGAGGTAGGCCGAGTCTGCCCTGCAGTAGACCGTGCAAGCCGCTGCACGACATGTGTCACAAACACGCACCCAGTTGTTGCCACCTCCTCGACCCTCCTCCTTCAACATTACTCTCTTTTGGTCTCCCAGTCTCTCTGTATCTCTCTCTCTCTCTCTCTCTCTGCCTGAACGTTAATGGCTATTGAGCTACTGAGACTTGATGCGAGCACTGAGCAGGAGAACGAGGAGGGCAATGGCTCCTTGTAAATTGTAACCAAGTAAAACACAAGTGGGTTGGAGAATAAGCTAATGGACACGTGTCGGAAACTTAGATGGGGAGAAAGCTTAAGGCATTATCTTGTGGTTGGTTGAGTTTTGGGTGGGCCCGGTCGAGTTTCTGGTAGGACCCACAATCATTCTGCTGGCCTTTTTTATTTTTTTGTTGTGTTTAAATCTACAACGTTGCCGGTATTGAAGTCAAGGAAGGTTCTAACTCGTGTACGATAAATGGTTGTACTCGCGTTTTCTTGTGCTGTCTATTGGTCCTCGAAAGATTTTGAGTACGCGTGTCATTCGGACAGTGCCGGAGTTTCATGGTCTGTTGGAAGTCCAACGTGGGAGAACCACGTGGTACTATTTCAGGTTTAGGCAAACGTGGGCCCTTGCCTCTTTGAAGATGAGGCTGTGGTTTTGTTGGTGCCAGGCAACTTCCGCTGATGGCAATTAATTTTAGTCGGTACTATTGACTACTTCAACCTGACATGCGTTGTGATGCAGTGCGCAGATCCTTTATGCACTTTTCACAACTCCCAATAACTTCTACGGCAGTCAAAACTATTTGCTGGGCACAGCAATACACCTCAGCTCTCGTCAATGCTGACTTGTACAATTGTACTCTCTTCCCCTGTCAAAGAAGCAGCAGCTGCTGATGTGGAAGCAAGAAGGACTTCAACCTCACAGCAAAAGAAAAGAGCTGACTCGGATGTCCCTTTGGGAAAATTCCTCCGGCCAAAGGGGTGTCGCCACGTGACAGGCCACTCCCTGGATGAGGATGCCCAACAGCCACAAGTTGGTGACACTGCAAGAAGCATGTTCTGATCCCCACACGTAGCTATATGGCTTCTGGATCCATTGAGAGGGTGTGTGTTGGGGGTCACTTGCTGCTCAATACTTGTGATGCGCCCTCGGCTTCCCCATCCATAATTGCTCTGAACTTCAATTTGCACATTTCCACCGGTCCTGTCCCAATCGAAGATTTGGGTCGTAATTGAGCAAAGTAAGAAGATGTGGTGTGGCCCAAACAGAGACACATGCACCGCCACAGCGTCCTTTCCTATTCTCAAGTCATAATCAACAGCGAATATTGCAGCCCCAGTCTTTTGATAAGCGATCGACACCCACATAATTTGTAGTTACCGGGAAGTGGTAGTTAGTAAGAGGAGAAACCGAGGGCGGTCAAACTGAAGTTGCGTGTGCATGTTGACCATACCAAGGAAAGGAGCCCACGGTCTTGTCCATCAGAAGGCCGAAGTTGATTAAGTCAATATTTAATCCAAGGTCATTTAGCAACAACAGGTGTCTTGGGCTAGATTACATTTCCCTGAGGCCCATATGGTCCAGCTCAAATATGTAAAGTCCAGCTATGCTCAATCTTTAGCTATTAGTACACATTATTTGTCTGGGTCGAGATTGAGAATGGAATCTAGGCCGAACCTCAGCCCAGACTGAACGTGGAATCGAATTAAATTTTGGACCAAATTGGGCCAGCAGGCCCTGTGGAAGAAAAACAGAGTTAGCATATATTAGCTTGTTTTTGACAATTCCTTAGGATACTTTTGAACCAGGATGCAATTGGGGTCCAAGTGGCCCAGACAGATTCATTCCTCTTTAGCTTTTATGTCTTTGTTCTTGGTCTAGTGCCCCCCTCAAGATCCCCAAAAAAAAAAAGAAGAAGAAAAAAAAAAAAGGAGGACATGACATCCCATAAAATTCATATAATTCCTAAAGCCAAAAAGAAAATCAAAGTATATCGAACATATGAGCACGTAAAATGGAACTCAAGTCCTCTTAGAATCTTCACTCAATAGGAATACAAAGTACAGCAAAAATTAATTCTAATAAATGTCAGTTCCTTGCAAAAGACTTTGTACAATTGGAGAAAACATCAAAAGGCTTTTCTGGTTTTGATACACTGCTATTGTACAACAAAAAGAAACTTCAATCGCAAACATCTTCACCTGTAATCTGGCCTTCTAATACTCTAATTGTCAAAAAGAAAATGGTGGAGTATACTGACCCAAAAAGTAAAAAATTCACCTTGGCCCAGAGAGCTCAATGGCTTGGGCTAGTAATGAAGAGTCATCCGTGAGATCAGAATAACGATCTGATGAGGAAAATTCATTGGTTCTGGACTTCACTGCTTCTACTTTTTGAGAAGCTTCCCATCTATCTGCCAGCCCATCACCTTCTAGCATTCGAACTACTTCAGACATTTTTGGTCTTTGGCTAGGAAGGTATTGAGTGCACAAGAGAGCTACTTTCACTATTTCTTCAAGCTCAATTCTATCGTGACTGCCTTTTAGATCCTTGTCTACCAGCATTTCAAGCTTCTTCTCCTGATGAATTCTCCTTACCTACAATCATGGTTCATGTCAAATGACTGAAGTGGACTAGAAACAATGAAATCGTCAGAAATTTATAAGGAAAATAGGCTGGCTCACCCAGTCTAGCATGGCTCCTTTCTGATTAGCAGCCTTGCCAAATTCCATTGCTCTTTGGCCTGTAATTAGTTCAAGAAGCAGGATCCCAAATCCAAAAACATCTGTTTTCTCAGAGGATTGGCCTGTGGAAAGATATTCTGGTGCTATGTGTCCGACCGTGCCCCTCACGGCTGTAGTGACATGTGAATCCTGATGATCCAAGAGCTTCGCTAGCCCAAAATCCCCCACAACAGCTTCACAAAATTCATCGAGCAAAACGTTTGCTGCCTTGACGTCTCTATGTATTATCTTTGGATCACACTGCTCATGGAGATATAATAGCCCCCTTCCAGCTCCTAAGGCAATTCTCTTCCTCGTGCCCCAGTCCAAGGCCGGTTTCCCTGCCAGCAATAATGAACAGCCTACTTTAGCTAATCGAAGTTTTTGGCACTTTACCATAACAGATTTTACCATCTTTGAGATTGGAAGTTGATGTGTTACCCTTGAGGCGGGAAGCAACACTGCCATTGGACATGTAAGGGTAAATCAGAAGCCTTTCTGTTGGTGTAATACAAAAGCCGTATAGTCTGAGGAGGTTACGGTGGACTGCAAGGCTGATCATTTCAACTTCTGTCTGGAATTGAGCCTCTCCACCATTGGCATTGCCATCTTTAAGTCTCTTAACAGCGACAACGGTCCCATCTGGGAGTATCCCTTTGTACACATTGCCAAAGCCTCCTTTTCCAAGCAAGTTCTTATTGCTGAAGTTATGGGTAGCAACCTGAAGCTCTCTAAACTGAAACCTCCTTAAATTTCCAAGAGAAACCTCCTCGTGATGCCGATCTAATGTCCAAAAGTAACGTGGCATTGATTAGAAAGATTAGTTAGCATCTAGCGATAAAATTCTGGCTAATCCAAGAGCTATCAGTCATTACAAACCTTTAACATCAAAAAAGGTTGGTTCGCTGTGCCTTTGCTTCCACCAGAGAAATAGTCCAAAGACAAGAATGATCAGCGAGACTGCACCAACACTGGAGCCGAAGGCAAGTGCTACTTTGTGACCTTTTGGTTTGTTTGAAGGCAGAGCAGCTTAAGATGCAAGGAAATTAATGTCAGGACCAAAACCAACTTAAAATATTGTGATGGCAGGTTATAAGAATAACTTTTGCCAAACTTGAATAGCGTTATACTTTCCTTACTTTGTGTGTTATTCAAGTTCATGGACATTGGCATAATTGTTGTCCCGAAGCATTCTGGTTCCGAGCCTGTTGGGCAGATTAGTGGGTTTCCAACGATGCTGCAACAATGAAGTAATGCAAACAAAGGTTCAAAGTTAGTCCAATTCACTGTTTACACAAAAAGTGAGAGGAGGGTGAGAGATTTACTTGAATGTTTTAGCTGTGGTTTTAGGTACAGGGCCACTCAGATTGTTATAGGATAAATCGCTGCAATCCACACAAACACAAAAACCTTCTTCAATAACAAATTTTAATCGGAAATCAAATCATAGACATCAGAAATGGGCCAAGAGGCTTACAGAAACACAAGCTGAGTCATGTTGGTCAATGACATCGGGAATTGTCCTGAGAGACTGTTATTATTTAGCCTCCTAAATCAAGTTCAGACAACCCAGCTCAAGTTTAGACAACATGAGAGACAAACATGTGACACGAATTCTTGAGCTTCATTTTTATGATTGGCAAAGTGGCACGCTTACAAGTACTGGAGGCTCTTCAGCTGGCCAAGAGAGGAAGGAATTTCTCCGGTGAAGAAGTTGCTGGAAAGATCTAGTGTATGAAGCTTTGAAAGCCTCCCTACTTCAGTTGGAATTGGCCCCGTAATGTTGTTGTTTTGCAAGAGCCTGCAAAGTGGATAGAACACCCTGAGTGTTAGATACCGAAAATCAATATATATAAAATGTAGAAATGCCTCTTTTATTGTACATACACAATTTGAAGATTTGTCAGGTTGCCAATGCTTGGAGAAAGAGCACCAGATAAATCCTGGCTTGGAGTGCCCCTGAAGTTAAGAGCAGGTCAGCAACCTCAAAATTTTGCATTATTATTGTCTCTTTTTCAACATATTTCATGTTGGTAGAATGGAATTAGAACTGCTATTGAAAATTGAATCCTATGCGGAAAGAGTATGACAGAAGACTTACAGGCCAATGACAAGGCTCTCAGGAGAACAAGTGACCATAGTCCAGCTGCACGGATCAACAGCATCTCTATCCCAATTATCAAGAACTCCATGAGGATCATGGAGGGAGTCTTTTATTCCCATCAAGGCTTGAACTAAGCCAAAAAAAAAAACAAAAAACAAAAAATCTCCATATCAGAAAACCGCCATTTACGTACTTAGCTGAAGCTGAAGAGCACACTTTTCTTAAAGATTTGGTCAAAAAAAAAAAAAAAAAAGAACACGACTTTTTCAGCTACCTTCAAAGTTTACTCCTTTTGGAGACAGCAATCCATGTGCAGTGGCCCAAAACCACAAGAAAGTCACAAAACAGATAGCCCTTCCTCTTCTTCTCATTGCCGGTGAAGGAGAATGTTCAAGAAACAGATAAACAATTGCTAAGTTTTGGTGACGATAAAGCTTTTATCTTCGAGTACAGCCAGCTTTCAAATTGAATTACTTTTGTTCAAGGCAATCCCTTCGTTAGAACCCACCTGCAGCTTTCCATGCCAGCAATTCCACTCACCAAAGATCTTGTGTCAGACCCAAGAAAAGAACAGTTTTTTTTTGTGGGTTGTATAAAGGGAACAAGCATGCCTGTCATTGAGTCAGTTGGTTAAAAGATACGATTATATACAGGAGTATTCTATGGGCTGAATCTTAAAATAACCATGGCAAACGAGTGCAAGTATCATTCTTCGGCAAGGACAGAATTGGAAATTCGCAAGAACTAATCATCCCTTGCTCCCAGAGAACCATGTACATGCGAATTTTATAATTCTACCCAAACAGTATATATATATATATATGAAAAAGACAAGTCGGCTTGAGAAATAACAATTATTACCAAATATTTAATATATCTTAATTATTTGATCAATGTAATGAGACCAAAATTCTTTCTGGGTCAGTGAGTTATGAGCCATCTTCTTGTCTAGAACTGAGTTTTGCATGTATGACTGTATTTGGTAGCAGCTACAAAGAACAAGTACAATGAATAGTTAAAAAAAAAAAAAAACAACAGAACAAAAGAAAAGAAATTGTAATGATTATCTGAATATCTGTACTTTATTGGGTCATGGATAGTTAGTAGTACATCAAATCAAATGGTTACCAGGAGAAGGAGCGACAGATTGTGCTGCAAGGGATTAAAATGGCTCGGTTGGATGCATTGAGGAATCCAACATTCCCTGAGCTAGGCCATACAGTGAAAGCCCCAAACCCATAATTTTTAATTAATCATTTTTTAATTTTTTTAAAATCTTATTTAGTTAGAATGTTAGAGTCTCGAGGCAGAAAATGAGGGCTCGATGTTTGACAATGGTGGATTTGGTCACCTACCATCCATTAGGACCATGGCCCTATGAGAGTATCTTTGTTGGCACTTCCAGTCTTACATTGTTGTTTGTGGAACTATATCCCCAGAGTTTTAGGTGTGCTAGTAGTCTCTTTAATTTGCATTGGTATTTATACTACCACTTTAGTGCTGTGAATGATTTGGGGATTGCTTTTTAAGATCCCATATTGCTATCCACTCTCAGCTGGCTATCACAAAAGCCCTTCCATTTCTTTTTTTTTTTGGGTCCAGCAGGCTGCAGGGGACAGCCATTCCACACCTCAGTCTCAATCTATTCAAAAAAGAAAAAGGTAAAAGCTTTCAAAAGCAAAAGCTGCAATCTCTGTCCCTTTTTCTTTTTCTTTTTCTTTTGGAGAAAAGTACGACAATAATTTACATGTAAGACCAAATTGCTCAAACGAATTTTCAGAAGACATTTTTTATCTAGTAACTTGTGTTAATCGGAAGGCTTGCTTTTGAAACCAAGATTGTAATATCACCTTGGTGCACAAGTTGCTGGTGGCCTGCGTGAAGTAGAAGTGCTTGTTGGACCACTTTTTATATTGATGCTGTCCTCTATAATCCAGATCTTCAGGCATGCTCATTGGTCTGCTTACACTCACATGGTATGCAAATTTCTTTTTTTCAGAAACAAAACATATCATCTCACAAAACCATGGTGATTTCATGAGAAGTAATATTGCATACAAATTTATGCATCACTGTGCCAAAGCAAGCTGGTTTTCAACATAACTTGCAGATCTGTTGCATTTTTAATTGTTTGCAGACGGGTCACGGAGCTGGCCCCATATTTTATTTGGCTCCAAGTATGACACCAACTTAATCGAGAAATTAGTGTGCTCAAATCATGATCAGTACCATTTTAAATGTTAAAAACTTGCATTCTAGCAAACATCCATCCAGGGCCCCGGACAAAGATGCTCATGACGAATTACAATATGATGGCCAATAAAATAATAATAAAAAAAGAAACTAGAGTAGAATTGACCATTCCCAAGAAGAAAACATGGCACTCTAATATTAGAAAATGTCAAAAATGTCTACAAATTGAGGACCAAAAAAACAGGCAACAGCTATGAATAATTGTCTCTTTCTCAACATCACCTCAACAAAAGAATGGGCAATTCATATATTGAAAGCTCACTCGTTGGAACCATTTAAACTTTGGATTCTCAATGTAATTTGCCAAAGTTACCAGTCTAATCCTTTATTTGTCTGTATTGCATGTCTTTTATTCTCCTTCGTCTTCAAGGAACAGACAGTAACAGGGGAGTCTGACACAGCCAAGTGTAAAAAACCCGACTGGTGGCCAACCATATGCTTGATATGACACATGGCAAACTACGACTGGACCAAGCTTGAAAAAAATATATATTTTTTTCCAATAAATAGAATCAAATTGAAATGGCAAAGTTCAAAGCTTAAACTCGTGCTCCCTGGAGAAAATGCCAAAAAGGGAGAAAGTAAAAAAGAAGGGCTAAATCAAATTCTTGTAAAGGGCACGACCGACAAGTTTCAATTAAATTCGATAGAGGACACGACAAGATTAATGTAGAGAGAGAGAGAGAGAGAGAGAGAGTTATGGTCGGGTGGTTCAAAACAAGGAGTCAAACAATTTGAGTGGACCCATGAATTTAATGAACAAATCCAAATAGGGAGAGAACCAAAATGAGTAGGAAATAATTATATGCTTCAACAAATTGTTGAGGCTTTGGATGGAGGGCCGCTCTATTACTTGCAATTCTACCGCGAAAATTAACAAATACGCAGAGACTCACATGATATTTTGCTTCAGACAATGGCAATGCATCAAAGAATAAGACACCAAGGACCACTAGAAGCTTGTTTTTCACAAAACTTGGATTCCCACATCTCGTTAATTCCCTATATGATAATATCTTTTCTTTTTTTTTTTTTTTTTTTTTGTTTCTTTTTAGGAGCTTCCAGGAAGTAGACATTGGGATGGGATCCCTTGGCGATCAGATCATAATTAAGGTTCGCTGGAAAGTTCATTGAAAGTCATTGTTGATTTGATTGAAACTGCTGTTGGCCTTCCTTTTTAGCGTTGGAATGAATTATCACCTTTCATGAAAAGAAGATTCAAAAAGAAGGGAAGGAAAAGAAAAGAAAAAAATAAAAATTCTTTTGAGAAGATTCACTCTATGCCTCCCTCTTTGCCCATGAAATTATTTGGCCTCCTGGAAGCTTATGCTCTGCTTTTTCATTGCAATGCTTACTTCTTTTTTACCACGTTGCCTGGAAGAAGATGACGGCCCTTCTTTGTTTTACCTCTTAATCCATTCTTTGTCTGCCCCGTATTTTCTTTCTACACACTGGTCCTTGGAGGCATATTCACGTACTCCATTTATTTTAACTTAAATACCTCTAAGATAAAAGTCTAAATTTTAATCACGTAATAATCTTCTATCAAAACTAAAACCTGTTTTTTTTTTTTTTCATTTTTTTTTAATAGGCTTGCACAATAATGTGCACTGTTGGCCTTGTGGGAATCCACAGGTCTTAAAATTTCCCCACAAAATTAAGCTCTCACCGCTGCGCTTTTGATTTGCAGCAAACCATACAATCACATAAATTCAATCTTTTCGTCCACAATTCACCTGGTAAAATATAGGTTACAGCATCAGTTTTGTTCTCTTTAAGGTGGATATATACAAAATCTATTAAGACAGGCTGCAAAGGCGCAGCTTCTGGTCCCCCCCAACTCATAAATGACATTTCACCGAGGCATACAGTGTGTATAAGCAATAGCTACTAATCATCAAAAGATGATGGCATGTTTCGTCATATTTGGTGTAAGAGCATGACTTGCCTTTTGTCACTCTCTAGGCTTGAATAATACATTACATGAAATTCAAGATATTGGAATAACAAAGCTCCGAGAAGAAACTTCCACTGCTACTTCCCCCCCCCCCCCCTAGGCTTCAATTTTCAGTCCTAAGTTCTAATAAGACACTGAAATGTGCAGACAAGTTGAATGTTTGGTCACAATCATCACGTTCTGTCATGCACAAGTCCCATTCGAGCCAAATTGCTACCAAATTGTAGTGGTAATAGCACGAATAATGTTAGGCTTTCAGGAACCCTTCGAGGAAATGGAAAAAGAGCAATTGCTACATTGGTTTTTATGTTCAACTTGAACATAAAAATTGAATAATCCTTGATCTGCAGATAATACTAATTTTATGACAAAAAATTGTACCAAATTTAAGCGGTTTAGCCCTTCCAAAATTGTTTACTGTTGTATTAGTTATAGGTGTAAAGAAAGGGGAAGGTCTGCATAAGGCCAGCAGCGAATGTCGATAATTGAAGCTTGTAAGCAAAAGGAATTTTTCGAAGAGTCCAAGACTCAGTTGACAGTTGGCTCTAAACTTCACATGCTTCCCACGAGAAAAAAACAAAAAAGACAGAAAGAAAGAAAGAAAAGCAGACAAATTTTCTCTCTTTTTGTTGAAAGGGTTCCTGCACAAAGCCTGCACTGTTTTGATCACTCAACAAATACATTCTGAAACCTTTCTCTCATCTAAAGCATGCATGCATACATGCAGAACAAAAGCCCTTACTATGGTCCCCTGCACAAATATTCAAAGTAAAATTATTTGGAAAGCCATCACCAAAGACAGTTCATTGCTTCCACTTCTGATACCAATTAACATATTGATTCTGGTAATAACATGCCAATTTCTATTTCTTTTTCCTTTGGCAATATCAAACAGGTAACAAGTGAGGATATTCAAAAGCTTGGACTTTGCTCCTAGGGTGGAAGCGAATTTTTCCTGACTTCGCTTCAAAGCTAAGAAAGGCAACAATAGAAGGCAACACAATGCCTTCTGAATCGACTACTAGGCAACACAATTTCCACTCCAGTCTCCGTATTCATTTCCTTAAATGAGTCCCAGAAGTCACTTATCCCTCAATTTCTGGTCAAGTTTTCAAACATCGTGGGAATAGATGTAAAAGCAAACGGCATTGGTGGGGTTGTACTAAAACGGAATCTAGAAGTACCAGTTGGTGAATGCTATCCAGCCATGCGGGTAGGGCATTGTTACAAGACTTTTCGACACCTAAGTCCCCACAAGCTACCAACAGCAGGAAAAAATTGGACAAACACATCATAATTATTTTTGTCCTAAAAATCCTCTACTGGGCAAGTATCCATCGCGTACTTGGCCCCCACTTGTATTGTTTCACTTCAAAATTCGAGTGCTGAGGGAATACAATCCAGAGGCTGTGTCTTGCAAAATGCTCGCCATGCCATTATTAATGCAGCATCTGCAGTCATTTCTTGAGGGGCAAATCAAGACTTAATTGACAGCCATATAATTAAGCCCATAAAAGCTGTGCACAGAACAAATTTTAGACTGCACTTATGGGCAGTTGAAGCCAAGCATCTGTATGATTGATCAATATGAAGGCTCTTATCTCCTCTCAGTTGCATTTTAATCCCAGAAAACAAAACAATGAAAGAAAATAACACTACTTAAAATGAAACCGAGTAATTAGTCACTTGAAGCACCATCTACAAGAATAAAAGATCAATATGTGGAAGTTGGAAACCAAGAGACTTGAATTCCTCAAATTTTATTTTTCACTAAAATAATGTACAAAAAGGAAAAGGTATAAGCAAAAAAATTTCACAACAAAACTTTTTAGTAAAAGCTATACTACACCAAAATCAGAAAAGTACAATACATTATACATTCCAACAACGCCTAGATAGCCACAGCAGCAGCAGAATTATCCTTATCAGACTCAATTGAATCCAAAAGATTCAAAACATCGGCATCGTAACGAATGAAACCTGGGCACTTAGACAGCAAATCCAGAGCAACACCATATTCTCCAGCCTTGAAAAAGGCATCAAAGAGGCCAAGAAAAATGGATGTAGATGGAAATTTCTTGGAAGTCATAGCCTTCATAAAAGCTATAGAATTGTCACTTGTCCCAGACTTCAACACATGCTCAAAAAATGGACAGAAAAAGGGCGGAAAGTCATCAGTTTTCATCAACGCCAGTAGATTCAGGGCATCATTGAATCCACCCTGAAACAACTTGCTTATCAATGTCTTGTATGTAGTATGCCAAGGCTTTAACTGATTTTCACTAACATAATCATGCAGAAGCTTGCACACATCCATTGCTCTATTCTGGCGGAAATATACTATTACCAACAATTCAAAGACATAACCAGCTTTAAAAACACCTTCTTTTGCTACCACTTTTTTGGATACAATCCAATGCTTCTTCAACATTCCTAGATACACAATGCCCTTGAATTAGAGATGCCCAAGCCTTGTAGTCTAAATTATTCCTAGATGCCTCCATATGTTCCACAAATTCATCTGCTTCATCCTTCTGGCAGGCACTACTTAGCCTAAATGTAATCTTGGTCAGCAAATAACTGCTAACGACCAACCCATCTTGCTTTATTTCTTTCAAAACCTTGTTGCACTCTCCAGATATACCTATGCTTGAAAAAGATTTAAGAACTGCATCAAGCATAGAATCTGCCAATGTGATCTCAATCCCAATAAAGATCCTTAGAACCCTTGAAAAAAGACCCAGATCCAGCTCTTTACCGACCACTATTTTCTTTAACAAAGAGGTGCAACAAAGAACTGAAGGCTTATTTGCTCCAGCCATTGCAAACTCATACAAGGCAACTGCCTCCTTGCGCATTTTCCTCTTTAAAAATCATTCCAATACTGTTCCATATATTTTTGCATCCATTTCAAACCCATTACTCCTCATTTCATTCCTCAAAACCAAAGCTATGGCATTATAACTCTTTTCATCATGCATCACCAGCCCACTCTCCTCAACCCACCTGGAAAAAATTAATGCTTTCGTGGGCTCCATAGCCAAATTCTCCAACACAAGCTTCGCCAGGTCGCTCAAGAATGCCACATTCAAGTCCCTAATCTGCCCTTCAACAGGCTATCCCCAGACTTGATTCCTAACAATCCTACTCACCGTCAGACCAACCTTTTCAATCAAACTATCATTAGAACCTGACGCCAAAAAAAAGCCCTTTGACTCTCTCCATATCACTAGTTAACCCATCTTTCTGAAATTTATCCATTACTTTTCACGTGTACCCTTAGATACACCATAACCCATCAACTTCATTGTTTCAACTAAATCCCAAAATTCCTTCACAAACCCATTAACACCCAGAATCCCCAACATCAAATTATACATCTTTGAAGTTAACAAACCACAATCCCTGTTTTCTACCCATTGAAAAAAGAACCGCCCCGCATCCGGACGGGTCACCAGGGGCTTTCAGAACTTTCAAAGCGAGGTCGCAAGTAATCAAAACATCATTCAAAACCACTTCCTTGTCAATAGTATTTGCGTCATAATAAGACTTATCAAACATCTCAGTTAAAAACCCAATGATGATCTGAGCGTTCATCGTTCTTGGGCTCAAGCAATGGCTCGGTTGAGAAACTCCGGGCAATTGGGCTCGTGGGGTTCTTAATATTTGCCGAAATGGGGTGTCCGAGAGCGTGCGAAATGAAGAGACAGAACGAAGAAGTGCGGAGGAGGATCAGCGTAATTGGATAAGATGGAAGGACTGAGTCGTGATTTGGGAAGATGAGCGAGGGTAGTTCCGGAAAAGGTGAGATCGCCTTGAGCGTCCCATTTTCTACTTTGGAATACAGTAAAAACGACGATGGAGTTATGTCGTGTGGATTTTGTTAGAGTGGAAATTTGGGCCAAGTCGTGTATGGACTCAGATCATTTTAGGCCCATTTATCAAAAACTCAAAAAAAAAAAAAAAAAAAGTCCTGAATATTGGGATACGTGGTAAATAGATACCATCAATTCTTAGCTGAATTCAGACTGACTTTAACATTATAGCTTAGGATCAGGTTTGGGGGCTAAAGCACCTTCGGCCCCAAAGTCTGGGCCAGGCTTAGGCCCGGCCCATGCCTGATCCAGGTTGCCTCTGGCTGGGGTTTTTGGGGGGGTGGGGGAGGGAAATTATACAACGATTTAGACAGGGACAAAAGTTTCCGCAGCCTTGCGGTTATTGGATTCAATTAGAGTTTAAATTCGAAATTGTTAACCTTATAAATTATTATAATATTAGTAAATTAAAGCACATTTGTCAACTTATATTTCCTTGATATCTGCAATATTGTCACAGAAAATATCAACTAAAAGTAGTATATATATATATATATATATATATATATATATATATATATAAGGTTAAACTAGATGAATTCAAACTCTTGTCAAACCTGGAACCAAAGGAAAAACTCTTGTCAAAGTTTATGATGTGTCAAAGAGAAAATTTTTTACAAAGGCCAAGCCATGAGATTTCGGTTGAAAGAGAGATGATCATGCTCGACTTGTCGGGAAGGGGTTATCTTTTAATTTGTTGATTCCCACTTGTAAATCTAAATTGTTTCAACCCGGATGCTTTTAATTGGAACACAAACAACATTGTTGTTAGATTTGTTGTGTGTGCGTGTGTGTGTGTCCAAATGTTATTCTCAAATAGCAAAATTTTAGATTCATTTAGAGGAAATTCTCCTTGAAACTGTAAGAAATTATGGGGTTTGATTCATTGGTCAAACGGAGATACCATGGTTCCACTAAGAAAATAAATAAGAACTTTTTTTTTTTTTTTTTTTTTTGGCATATGCGCAGAACAACTATTGGAATTGCATTGAAGTACTTTCAAGGACAAAATTCTTTAAAAAAGCAACTCAATGCTTGCAAACTTTATGTGAAGCGAGAGAGAGAGAACCGCACACAAGGAGAGCTCTCTTCTTTATAAAGACTACTAGAAAGGAAAAGCCCACAGACAGAAAGGAGCATCCTAAAGATCTCCAGACACACAAAACAGACCAGACCAACAACGTTAAAAATGAATTTTAAAAAAAAAAAAAAAAAACACTAGAAGAAAAGTAGATAGAAAAGTAATGCATTTGGCCTTCTAAGTTGCACGGACAAGAAGGGGGTCTGTTCAGCTTCATTTGTTCATGCCAGTTGCATTCTTCGCAGCATCAGCAGCTCCCTGTGCCTTGGCCTTCATCTGCTGACCAGTCTAAACCAAAAACAAAATGCAAGTTTGAGCGTCTAATTTCAAAACCCATGCAAGCTAATTGCTGGTTGAATCTGATGTGACAAAATATAAAGGGAATGGGAAAAATTTAAACATTTGGAAATTGCCTCTTGCATTGATTCCTTTGCAGATTGAGCAGCATTGCCTGCCCTGTCCATCATGTTACCGGCCCTCTCCTGAAAAAAGAAAATGCGAGTAACAAATGTTTTAATCCAATATCGGTTTACCAAATCAATATCATCGCAGTAACAGAAAGACTTGACCTAACCTGAGTTTGGCCCTTGGCTTCACCAGCCTGGTAGCTCATCCTGTTGCTAGTGTTGTCAGACATCTTGGAGGTGTTCTCGGAAGTTCTTAGAATAACACAGCCCAATGTTTGTTAACTCGGCTCCTGGTAAGGAACGAGATCCTTTAGCGGCCCTCTATTTAAGGTGACCAGAGCCAGTCCGTTGCTTGCCAAGTGTTGTGCTACGTGTAATGGAGTAGTTTGCTTGGATTTATATAACGTGGTAAAAGCAACTCTTTGGAGTCGAGGCTTTCGGGCCTTGAGACCCGGAGGGCTGGAGCTTTCTAAGAATGATTCACTAGCATAAATCCAACGGTGGTTGCTGTTTTGAAACCTTCAAAGTTGGGGCTTAATCGACTCTTTGAACGACCATTTGTTTTTTCAGTAACCAAGGAAGAATTGTCGTCCGCAGTATAGTTCAGAAAGCCGACAAATTCAACCTATGATAACATAACACCCTCCCCCCCCCCCCCCCCCCACACACACACACACACACAATTTGATTGAACTATTGTGTGTGAAGTTAATTTTCTCTGTCATATACAAGAGTATCTGTTTTGCCAATTAAACTAATGAATTGGATAACTAATTTGCAACTTGCCAATTCAACTTTCCTTTTTTTTTTTTTTTTTAATTTTTTCAAATATATAAATAAATAAATAAATATATATATATAATAAGAAAATAGGAATGAAATTGAAAACCCCTCAAGTCTATAATTTTTAATATGACAATAAATGATCTCTTTACTTTACTACATTATATTCAATGGTGACAATTAAACTAATCAATTATTATCTCATCCAATAATTGTAGACAAAAGATTTTATATATATATATATATATACACATTTGTTCTTTTTAATGAAATGAACTTTATAAGTCAATTAATTCATATGCGAGCTGACAAATTCAGATGCAGGATAAGAGGCTGATTCAGCAGCTGTGAGCTGCCAGGGAATTTCAACCGTACTCAGGGATCGGAGACCATGTAAACATTTTCATCTTGGTATTTTCAGTGTGGTAGGAAGCCGGGATCCAGATGTTTGTCATTGGGTTTTCCCAGTGTCTTCAATTCCTATGCTGTTTGTACGCAATGGAGAAATCAAAAGCTGCATTCGTTAGTTCTCGTCGTTTATGCGCAACTCTGAGATGATGTGGGAATAGGCCACATTATTGGTGTGGCTCGATCACTTTAAAAGCCTTCAAATTTTTCAAGCTCTCACACCATCAGTGGATTGGTGATTATAGCAGTGAAATCAAATCACTTTCAAGTCTTTTATGTAACATACAATCCCAACCACACACATACAGAGAACTTCATCAGTAGACGAATCCAATCAAATACGTACCGCAATTAGAAACTTCATAAGGACAAAGAAAGTACCAATCAGTCAATCTCTTCCAGTTGAGTATACAACACTCGTTCTATTTATTTATAGATGCATAATTGCTGTTACGTCACATACTTTCTGGTACATAATCGGTACAAAATACGACCTTGGAGGATAAGAACGCCATATCAAAGTCACAGATAGAATTCTCCTGAGCTGGCTAACAAGAGAAATTACTGTTGAACTAAGAAAGCAAGTAATAAGTCCCAAGCTACAACCACTTCCACATTATCTTTAGCAGCAAACTCACAATCTCGTCATCATGTTTATCAGAATCCCTCCTGGTACACTTAAAAAATAAACAAGAGACTACCATCTAAATGGGAGGTGACTAGATAAGAGCTACAGTATTGTCCGTCTGCAAGCCATCGCGGCCACAATGAACTGAGAACCTTTCCAAGTTATAACACATGGAATTATGGACGATATTGTGTTGAGGAGTCAACAATGCGTCTATGGACTGTCCAGTTGTGACAAAGTCACCATATTCAAGGCATGTCTTCCAGCAAGATGGATGCATCAGCGAAAAGATAAAAGAATCACAATATGAGGACCGATCAAAGTCTTAGCTTCCTTTAAGACGAAAACATTCAGACCAACTGTTTCGGATTCTGACTATATTCTGCAGATTTAGCTGAGTCCTCATTCTTCCTGCCATACTCTTCTTTCAGTTCTTGCAACCGCTTGGAAACCTGACATTCAGCCCATGCACATTTGTATGAATAACTAGAGGATAAAAACAGACATAGTCATGGACTAGAATGTTCTGATATATTGCACTAGAAAGTATTCACATGACTCAGACAAGCAATCCATAAATCTCAGCACATGTGGCTTCATATAAGTTGTTTGTTTGTAATCTCTGGTTACAGCTTTCAGAGGCTTTATGTTTCACGTTAGCTCCATTTCAGCCGTTAGGGTAGAACTAGTTCATTTACATCTTAACATCTGCCTTTTACTTTATTTAATCCAAAGATTAGATCTAATAGAAAAGACTTTCAATTGTGTATATATCAAAAGAGAAGCATTTGGGCGGCATGAATTGGTAACCTAGGAAACATTATGGTAAGGACAACACAAATGAGCAATTCATTGGTTGAAGTTAGAGGACATGCAGCCATAACCCCAAACAACACCCCTAACACCCCCCCTCCTCAATGCCAAAGAAAAGGCTCCAAACACCTCCAACCACCCCAAGAAGGAGAAGCAGCTCTTATACTAAGACTCAAAACATACAGAGTAAGCCACTCGAAATACATAATGATCTTAGGACCAAGAAGTACATAGTGATCTGGTATAAAAACCACACAAAGTATATCTTGCCACAAGCAAGATGTGGGAGTAGGATGACCTTGAATGAGTAAGCCATTGGTAATAATGTATCTGGATCCATGGCATACTCAGGAAAGTTACGCAAAGTATGTATCAGCTTTTCAAAGGGCAATTTCACCTGACAAGACACAGAATTCTATTTATAAGTAGAAAACAAACTCACTATCCAGATCAATAGTAGTAGAGTGGGTTCTAGAATACTTTACCAAGTCATCATGGCAACACCTTAGTAGAGACAAACCAACCTTAAAAACAATTTTCACCCCCTAAAAATAGAGATATTATACATATGCTTCAACTGCCAATCCAACTAATGATGCTTTCAAGTAATACAATATTATATAACTAAATACTGACCTCATACAGAAACACATCCCAAATTCGAAGAGTCAAATGAAATGGGAAAGAATATGTGAACACAGTTATGAACCACTGACTTGCATACATGCTAGGATTTATCATTTCTTCAGTGAAATGAACTCCCAGCTTTGGCATATGCTCCTTCACCAAGTGGTCAAACTGGAATAGGTATTGTTGCACAAGAGGCAGCCCCACCTACACCACAAGAATAAACAACAAGCTCTCAGAGAACTATCATTCTGAGACCAGAACAAGTAAATGAGGCTTCAAGCCATTGAGTTTGAACTCAAAAAAAAAAAAAACAGGAATGGGTAAGAGATAGGACTAAAGATAGGCCTTAAACTCAAATTTCACAGCAAAGGAAATAGAAGCAATTAACCGCATTCATAATTCCCTCCAATGAATAAGTTGTACATACCCCAATATAACAAGCACTCATGCAAAGTAAGATCACAAAAGTCTATACATGAAAATGAATGCTCCGTTACAAGACACATTTTGTTTTGATAAATCTAATGTTGGACTGAAATCTATGCTAAATCTGATTCAAGAGACTTGAACTAAGAAATGGGGAAAATTTTGAGTAGAGGACAAACAAAGTTAATGTAGTGCAATGGAAGTTGAGGCTAAACAATGCACATTGGCATATCATTGCCAAAGTATTAATGCAAAATTGCATCAGCATTAGCAACACATGATACTGCTGTAGATTATTGGAACATTAAATAGTTATACAGAACACCCGATTATTCTACAACTGAAAATTTATTCTTTCCTAAACATGATCAATTAAAAAACAACTAGTAGCCTAATACCTCCTCATCAAGACATCCATGGATAAAAGAGGAAGAAGAAAAGACAATGCATGATGTACAACACCATGATTCACTTTATTGAACAAAACCACTAGTAATTTTCAGGAAATTAACATCTTACAGCCAATAATTGAAGCTGACTAAAGCCTTGGAGATTTGATCACGATCAGCTTTTTCAAAAAAGAATTACCTGATAGAGTCCTTCCATTGGGGCATGAACAGCACCTTTTAATAATGCAACCAACAACCAGAATGCATCTTCCTCACACATATAAAGAAGCAACAAACCAGCTACAAAACCCATGCCCTGCATTTTTGACAGTTTGTTTGTCATTTGTTGAACATCAAAAACAAATTAATCGTAAAAGCATGTATAGTCAGACCTGAACATATCCAACATCTCTATCATAGACAGAGTATGCCTTCAAAACATTGTATAAAGACCTTTGGCCAGGTCCATGTCTCTGCTGGAAAAAAACATGCGAAGGAAATGTGCGAGAAATATCTCGAATTATATCCAGCTCCGAAGCTGATGTCTCATAAATAACTAGTTGCTGCAATAAACATCTAGCCTCATCAGCAAATGACTAGCCAGTGTGTGGGTATGCAGGTAGCTTACATAAGGGAAAACAGGTAGTAATTACCTCATAAACTCCAGGATTCAGCAGCAAAAGATCTCGACTTCCAGAGATCAATTGCCAAACAAGGCCCCTTAAACAGTCAGGAATTCCTTTTCTGATACGCCTCTTAACCACATTAGGTTTCCTTCTAACATAATGCTTCCAGTCACTCCCTCCAACACCAATCATCTTCCTCCATTTTCTTACCCTTCTTTCCTCTCTGAAAGTTACCAGGACAGTTGCAAGTGTTTAAGATTAATGTACATTGACCTCTGAGCAATATCAGTTCACACATTATCTATATCAACTCTAACTAGAGGAAAAAAAGAAATCATACCTCTCAAACTCATAGGCTGATCTGCCCTTAGTTGGACCTTCAGAAGAATTATTGAGCTCTTGCTTTACAAAGCCATATTTGTCCAACTGTCTTGGTGAAGGGAGTGGCCCTGGTTCATGGTCATCTATTCTTTTCTTTTCCATTCCACCAAGTCAAAGAAACTCTGATGTGAGATGTGGCAGAAGACCTAAATTTACTTGACCTGACATGCTGATCAACTCACCACACTACATCACCAACACGGTTCCTTTCTTGTGGACCTGACAAGAAAATGCAAGTAATCACAGTCACAGAGTCACATTAATACAGAAAAAAGGAAAACCCATTGCAAACAATTTACCAGTCAATAAAGGAAACGTTCAAATTGACAGTCAAAATGCTAGCTACAATTTATATGAATGTCAAGAACATTTCCAAACTAATGCAATTACCTAATTAGCTGTGTACGTCCAAGCCTTGATGACAACTCATATGCATGTGATTAATATGAAAGCAGGACGGCTCTAAAATAATTATTAAACGGCATATCATAAAATATCTAATAAAGAATGAAAACAACAGTAAACAAATGCCTGAAAGTTTCTGTAACAAAGAATTAGATAGAGAAAATCCTTGACCATTGATATAAGAGCCAATAAGATTAACATCAATGTCTGTTGAATCCAAAAGACAAAACAAAACGAAGAGGAAATTATCGACACAAAAATTATATTTCACCACCCACTAGTGCAACAAACTGTAATTCACAATGTTGAATAAAAAGAGAATTCATGGAATATTGTTTTGAAGATTGCACGAAAACCAACACAAGAATTTTCCACTAATGACAAATCGGCCGAAAGTTCCCAAATTGTCATTGGACTAATCTCAACACAGCAACCAAACGCTAAACAACCGGTGGAGAATCAAAACCCAGAAATCTTTAGCATGAATATGAAATGGGGAAACCCCGAGATCGTGGCTTTATCACAAATCAAGACCAGAAAAATCTTGAAAAGCAAAACCCATGAAGCAAAAACGACCAAAAAGCAAAAGACACAAGACAATAAACCTGGGTCTTCAGGATTTTGAGTCTGGCAATGATTACTTCCTCTTCTCTTCTTCTGGGCTATCCAAGCAAAGCTCTGTATATCTATGTGTTTGTGTGTGTATATATACATACAATATTACTGTTTCTGTCAAAATCTATATCGCTAGAGCGATAGAGAAACAAATGAATGGAGAAGACTGGTAGTTACTGTTCTCTGAACCAATAGGAGATGAAAGCGTGTATCGCAAAGGAAAACCCCCATGATCGATAAATGAATTGGAAACGCGAGCCAAAACAAGGAATTGACGAACAATTTCTCTGTTCAGGGATGGAAAACCAAAAACGACAGCATACGTGTCGTTCGTTGCCTTTGGCTGATTAAAACGGCAACGGATAAGTCTTTTGCAAAGAAAGAAATAATGTTTCCGAAAGAGTATGATCCAACGGTTAACAACGCATCTTAGCAACTCATCTGAAAACTTCAGCCAAAGGTTGACTTGTCGAAATCTAAGTAAGACCGTCGGATCTAGCCACGAAACACAAGCTTTACCAAGAGTTTAAACTACTTGAGTGTCCCTTATCTTTCTTACATCGTACAGCCCAGATGAAAGCTAACGCAACCCATTTCTCGTTCCATGTCCGTTTCCACAAAGTCGAGCTGTGGTGTGAATGTATGATGACATAAACCTAGGTAAACCCTTGTCCCTGGCTCTCATTTGTCGGTGTGGTGGCTTTCTTGAACCTCAAAGGAAAGGATAGGCTTCTTACACTAATGGATGTTCTTTGAGATTTTTGGTGAAAAATTACAGATACTGTTGTCCTGGATAGCGATGGCTTCGCTTTCTGTGGTTTGCAATAGTGGGTTATGGAGTTTTAAACATAACTTAGGAATTTACACTGCAAAGACTGTGTCTTTGAGACTGTACAGAGCTGGTGGTTGTATTTCAGCATTGGTCCCTTACCGGGGAATATACAATATCAGCGAATTCCAGCATTCTTTGCTTTGTAGGACTAAGTCTAGGTCTATTTATTGTAAAGAAAGTGTGGTTACTTTGTTGGGTTTTGATGTTTGTTGTAAGTCTCAGCATGGGTTGTCTTGTGGGAACAAAATTAAGCCAGTGGTGAATGGAAGCAGCATAGATGAGCAAGCTCAACTGGGAAGAACAGAAAATGGTGGTGTGAGGAGGAGATTTTCACTGAGATTGAGACCAAGGTTGCGGTTGTTTTCAATGAGACTGAAAAGGGTTTCAGTTAGTTCGATGTCGGGTGATTTTGGAACTTTTCTGAAAAACAATAATAAAAGAGTGTCACTCTCCGCTTCAATTTCTGTTGCATTGGGGATATGCTATTTATTTTTCAGATTAACTGCAGTCTCACCTCCAAAGGTCGTTCCATATTCAGACTTGATTGTCAGCCTCCAAAGTGGTTCTGTTACAAAAGTTTTGCTTGAAGAGGGGTCTCGTCGTATATATTTCAACACAAACAATGAGGGAAATGAAATTACTCAAAATTCCGAAGCAGAATTGCATCCAAAAGATCTTCAGAATGGGAATGTAGCCAATGCAATTACAAGGAAAGGCATGGTCAGTATTACTGATGGAGCATCAACTATAGGGATGTTGATGAAATTTGCAAGGCCTAAAGTATCTACCCCTGAGTGGCAGTTTTCAACAAGGAAAATAGATCATGATGAGAAATTTCTTCTTAGTTTGATGAGGCAAAGAGGAACAACATATAGTTCATCACCACAGTCGGTTTTAATGTCAATGCGAAATATGTTGATTACTATATTATCTTTGTGGATTCCATTAACTCCCTTGATGTGGCTTCTTTATCGTCAACTTTATGCAGCTAATAGTCTTGCAAAAAAACGGCGATCTAATAACCAGACAGTAACTTTTGATGATGTGGAAGGTGTTGATACTGCAAAGGTGGAGCTCATGGAGGTAATGTCTCTTCATTTCACATCTTCATTTGATGCAGTTCTTTTTTATTTTTTATTTTTTTGTAAATTCTGAACAGATTGTTGCCATGGGGACTTAATTAATGACAATCTTAAAGCTTAGTTGTTGTTTGTTGTTTTGATGCTTACTTGTTGGTCTCATATGTTCCATAAAAGCCAATGGTCTAATTAACCCTGCATGTATTATTTGTGGGTAAAATGGAAAGGTAATCAAAATTTGAATCTAAATGTGATCAATGAACATTTTTGTCAAGGATTGTATGCTGTTCGTAGGGAAATCTAATAGATTATATTGCTTTTCACATGTATACATCTCAGCTAAATATTTTTTTTGGGTCTTTGGTTGCAAAGAGATTGACAAGAGTTGGGAAGTAAAGGCTAAGCAAACAACTATCTTCTGGGAAATTTATATTTCCACTTACATCAGAAATATATATATATATGTTCAGAATCTTAGCGATTCTGTTTACTTTTGTTTATGGTCCTAATATAGGTTGGGAATCTCTCTCATTTCTGAAATCTTCATTGATTCAAATCTTTGTAGATAGTTTCATGCCTGCAAGGATCTACGAACTACCAAAAACTGGGAGCAAAGTTACCCAGAGGTGTGCTGCTGGTTGGTCTCCCTGGAACTGGGAAAACATTACTGGCTCGTGCAGTGGCTGGAGAAGCAGGAGTCCCATTTTTCAGTGTCTCTGCCAGTGAATTTGTGGAGTTATTTGTTGGAAGAGGAGCATCTCGCATTAGGGATCTTTTTAATGTAGCAAGGAAGAGTGCTCCATCAATCATATTCATTGATGAACTTGATGCAGTTGGGGGAAAACGTGGTAGAAGTTTCAATGATGAGCGTGACCAAACATTAAATCAAGTAATATAGCTATTTTGATCTATCTGCATCTAATATGTTGTGACTGAATCTGATATTTATGTTTACATTTATCTTGGTTATCTGGAAATACCATGGAAGTCCCCAACTCCTACCTTAAAACTTTTAAATGCAGTCTTTTTGATATCCAGAAATATGCTAAACTTTTCATATAGTCTTCTTGCTAAACTTCTGAAATAAATGACTTTTTTTTTTTTTCTCACATACCTATTTTATTGCTATTTTTCTGGATCCATGAGACATAGATTATTCCCTCTAAAATCTTAGAATATATTTTTGCTTTGTGTTCTTGGTCAAATTTTCTTGTCTTGATTGGTTTCTATTCTGTTTCTGGCTTTGCAGTTGTTGACAGAATTGGATGGATTTGACTCAGACATGAAAGTGGTTGTTATTGCAGCCACTAACAGGCCAGAAGCATTAGATCCAGCCCTTTGTCGCTCTGGTCGATTCTCAAGAAGGGTATTTGTTGGACAGCCAGACAAAGAAGGGAGGAGAAAGATCTTGGCTGTTCATTTGAGAGGAGTTCCTTTAGAGGAAGATGCAGAACTTATATGTGATCTGGTTGCTTCTCTTACCCCAAATTTTGTAGGCGCTGATCTTGCAAACATTGTCAATGAAGCAGCTCTACTTGCTGCCAGGAGAGGTGAAGTTTAGGTTTAGAGCCAAGTGGCTTCAGGTTTTGTGGTCTTTTCAAGTTGTTTCTAATACACATTGTATAGCCCTGACTTGATCTATAATCCCTCATTGATTCATAAAGTAAATCCTTTCCATTTGTGAACAGGTCATCTAAGCTGAATATTTGTGTGTTGCAAATTGCAGATAGTGAGATGGTGACAAGAGAAGATATAATGGAAGCCATTGAAAGAGTGAAGTTCGGCATCAATGATAAGCAACCAAGTCCAAATATGATAGGCAAGGAACTAGGCAAACTGTTCCCATGGATTCCATCATTAACGGGAAGGAATGACACAAGACAGGATGGTTCACAAGGGGGCTTAGGATACCAGACTCTGAGCTGACGATGTATGTTTGGTTTCTTGCCATGCTTTCACTGTGTTTTTCTCTAGATTTTTCCCTCGATTTGTAGGAAAATTTTGTTGTAGATTGATCATTATAATCCTCATGTCCTCACAAATCTAAACGTGCAAAATACTTGGTTCTGTCATTGGCAGTCATTTTCGTCTTCATCCTTTTGGTGGGGTTCGTGATCATTCTTTCAAGTTTACTGAAACAGAACCGTGCCATCCTGCCGAAACTCTGCCATAGCCTCTTGCGGGGCTTCCTCCATTGGAAGACCCACCGGGCCGGCTTCACACGTCTACCTTATGGCCAGCACCTTTAGCACATTGTGGGCAAACATTGATCATAGATAGAAACTCTCACTAATTGTAGCCATTTTTATTATTTTCTTTAAAAAAAAAAAAAACTCTCAATAATTTCACATTGCAGATGGATTTGGTGGCCATTGCTGTCAAGGCCTAATATAGTTGCCACCCTATGTCAACTTGGTTTATGTACTCCTATTTATATTCTGATCAGGGGCATCTACAAGCATGAACAACCTTCTGACGCCCCTGTTGTCACTTTTGTGGGACGGGCCGGTAGGCTTGTGTCATGCCGTGGAGTTAGGAGATAGACGGTTCCATCCAATTGAATTGCTGCCTGATGGCAAAGCCTCTTTTTAAGGTGCAATAACGTCACGGTCAAATCTCAAATAGATGTTTGGTCGGCTTAGTGCAATAAGCCGAGAAGGTTCCGGATTCCACTCCGACCTAAATTCCTGGAAAAGAATATTTCATTATCTTTTTTTTTTTTTAATTATATATGTGTGTGTATTTGAGGTTAGTAGGATGGTTGATGGCTCGGTACCAAGAAACTACAACCTGCGATATACATATTTAGTCAATGTCATCCAACAAAATCTGTAGAGCTCCTGGAAAAGGATGCTCTAGTATCAGCAGCTCAATGCTTTGTGACGGTGTCTAATATGGATTTATTTACAATTTCCTTCCGCTCAAGTGGAAAATATGAACGATAATCATATTGCATAAATGATCGATGCATGGAAGGGCAAACCTTTTGAGGGTGGCGTTGTGTCTTCATATCTACAAGTGGTCGAGGATCTTCTGCCATCGTTATCCTGTCTTTGTTGCGATGACAACTACGCTATAGTGTTAGCGGGGTTTACTGTAGACAATGCGAGACTCACTAATCAAACTTCTACGGTCAAACAAACCCCACGTAAACAAAGCATCTTCCTTTTACTGTTTGGGTTGGTATAGAGTGTGGGCACTGGGTCAGCATGCACATGCAAGATGTGGTTCTGTGAATCCAATACAACCCATTCCATAAAATAAGGTTCATGATTTATAGATGATAAGATGAGTTTCTTTTGACATGCACCATATGTACCTCCAAAAAAAAATTAATGGATATGATTTGCACGTCACTCCACTATCAAGATGTCATCAGTTATTTCAAAGAAAGGGAAAGGGAGATGGGAAAAACTAAGTGGGAAATTCTTTTTTTTTATTATTTTTTGCTTGATGGGAAAAAAGTTCAAGCAGCTCCACAATGTATACTTTTTTTCTTGACGTTGGATTCCTGTATTAGGCTTTATGTTTCATTTTCTTATTTCACTATTCATTTTTGTTTTTACATTTTTTTTTCTTTCCCCAGCTGGATCACCAGATTCTCAGATTTGACTGATAACAAGACTTTTTTTTCTTTGATCTTTTTTTTTTTTCCTTTCTGTGTGTGTGTGTGTTGCTTGGAAGACTTGTCCCTGCAAGTTGCCACGGAGTTTAAGTTGTAGAGTTTGGTTGCATGATATTGGATTTGGAAACAGATGTGCATAAGAAATGCTTCTGAATTTCAAATTTCTATTAGCTCGGAACTTGCTGCAATTACATATGTACAATTTATTTTTGAGCAGCGTTAGCAAACAATAGAGCCTGTATTGCTTTGACTCCTCTCTAGAAGATTGCAGCCTTAAGCCTTCGATTCAGCTCCTTCCTGCAGACAAATAAAATTGAGTTTTTGATCAATTCCATTTCACACCACCTCACATTCTCCAATTTTCGTCAAAAGGAATAATGTTTTACCTCATGAGTTCCCTGTCAAGTCCTGAAGCAGATAAAAGTCCTCTATTCTCTTCAGCCCTCCTCAGAAGATAAGGAATGACCACGTCAACAGGTCCATATGGCATGTATTTACTAACTTGGAAGCCCGCATTTCTCAATGCAAAAGAAAGTGCCTCCGCCATTCCATATAGCTGTGCAAACTCAAGCTTTTGATTCCTCTTCTCTATTCCCAAGTCTCGTGCCTTTATTGCAGCCAATCTCCCTACAAAATTTGCAGAAAATACATCTTGACAGCACAGTTACCAAAACCAATGTCAATTTTTTCATATCTAATGTGGTCATGTATTTGTCTGCTTGATTTCTTTACCTGATTCAACATTATGGGTTGCCAGAACCACTCCATCTGGGCCGTTAGCTATTCTCTCAAGCATGAAAGAAGCACAGTCATTGTAACAAGCATGTGTCTGCTGGATGGTATTGTGAATTGGAGATTCATATCCTAAGGAAGACGCCAATTTCCTTTCACTTGACATGTATGCACCTCTCACCAACTTGATCCCCATAGGGACACCCATTTTGTCTGCAGCTTTTGTTGCTAGCAACAGTCTATCTTTTGCATCTTTCAAGTAGGTCTGAATTGTGCCATACACAATAGGATTGTCATCTTTGTTGTACCCTATTGCAGATGAGTATGTCAAGTAATCGATAGCAGGCTGAACCGACAAGTGCTCTGCATCGATTGCCAATGGAATGTTGGCCTCGACACATCTTTGGCATATTTTCCATAGCCTCTCCTGGCCTAATCGGAGATCTTGCTCTTCTTGTGAGGTTAATGGTTCTGGGGCATTGAGTGTGTGATAAATAGGACTAGAATCTGCGAAAATTGGAAATGAGTCTTGTTTCCAGGGAAGATTAAAGGAAGGGTTTTTTTGTTGCCACCTTAACAGATCACTAACTCGCTCCAGCAAATTGAGAGGGCAGACAGCTGTGACCTTCACAACCACAAAACTCACCTACGGCAATCAAAAAGACAAAAACTTTCCTTCAAATTGGATAACCATTTGCAAGCAATAAATGCTTTCATGAAGTTGTTTTTGAGGCAGAAAATTCTTGATGAAAATTCTGTTCTTGACACAAAGAAAAGTCCTTGACACAAAGAAAAGTCATGGAATCAACATAGATATTACTCATTATCATCCTTTCTTTTGACTCTTCAAATATGAATATTCCTCTGGCGGCTGTCAGATACTCAAAGAAAAACTTTATTCCACGAAATCGACTCTTTAAAAAAAAAAAAAAAAAAACATTTGTCTATTGCAGACGAAACTAGAAGTGCCAAAACCAAACTGCCAATGTACAATATGAAATAAAATTAAACAATTTTAGCTAATTAATGTACTGTGATTTCATGCAAACGTGGAAAATAAAATATGCTAAAAGAACAGACTGCTTTGCCTATTATACGGGTCTTAAAAACAACCGACTGCTTTGACTTCTTATCGTGTTAAAAAATAATAAAAAAAACAGATCCGAAAGGCTGGGAATGGGATCCTTATCACACTAAACAAATATATATGCTCACGTATACCACGCAAGCAGAGTGGCATGGCCTTTCGTGGCTGACCTTCCTTCACGCTGCTGTATGCCACGAAAGGCTGACTCATCGTAGCAAATCAAGAAAATCTACGCACATTTCTCCCGTCCACTCACCTTCCTTTTCGTAATTTTTTTTTTCTCTCTCTCTCGGGAACAAATTGATTCGAATTTTCTCGAGAAACGGACAGAAAAATTTTGGAAACGAATCTTTTAAAGCTAAAACTTTAAGGCAACACACAAAACAAGAAAATCTAGACATTCTAAACAGTGAAAACAAAAAGGAGATAAAGGGAGAAGGAAAAGACAAGAAAGATTCAGACTTTTCTTTTTCTTTTTTTTTTTTTTTTGCAAGTACAAGGAAGATTTAAACTTTTTGTGAAGAAGAAACTGTAACTTACAGAAGATGGAGGAAGAGACATGGCAGAATCAACGGCTTCAAGAAACCGTTCAAGATTCCGATCACAGGCATCGTTATCACCGGTAAACTCGACGGAGAAGTCAAGCATCCCTCTCAAACCAGCATCGCTTAGTTTCCGTACAGACTTCTCTGCCTCCTTTATATCCTCTCCCCCGCAGAAATGTTCATAAAAAGTATGCCTGACAGTCCCCAGTACAAGATCGCGTGGAACCTGCATTTGCATGAGCTTAGAGTTCATGACCCACGTGCCAAAATCAACCAAAGGTTCCATGGAGACCAAGTGGAGGTTCAGAGAGGCATGCAACAGTTTCGATGTGGGCAAAGAGGCAAACAGCTTTTGGTGGTCGGTAAGGTCCAGAACAGACGTTGGTTTGGCGGCGTCATGGGTTGGGTGGAGGTTCTCGGTCAAGAGTAGAGGGGAGACGGTAGAGAAGGAGGAGGAGGGGGAGGAAGAGGAGGGGGCGGAGGAGGAGTTGATGTTCTTGGTGAATTGGCGGAGGCTGTTGAGCAGCTTTGAGGAGAAGAGTTTTGTTTTGGAGGCCATGGGAGGAAGTGGAGATCAAGAGGAATTGTCAAGTCTTACTTGGTTTTTTGTTAGTGTTTGTGTAAATCAAGTTCATGAACTGTCTGATGGGCCATGGTGGCACGCAGTTTTTGGGGGGTGTTTATATAGAAAGCTTTGACTTTAGAGGTCGTGTCTTTTTTACAGGCTGTACTTTGATTGTTTCTTGCCATTACGACGCTGTTGAAACGGTTAAAATTTGCAAATAAGAGGAAAAGGGGAACGACCGTTTAGTTTGGGTGTGCATTTTATTGATTCGGATCTGGGCTTTACTTACCGAGAAATGTTTTTTTTTTTTTTTTATAGCATAATATACAATTGTGAACTATCACTCAAATAATGCGTGAAACGGACGCTCCAAAAACCAAGGAGGTTGATCACGTAAACAATCGCGTAGACAAAGGGGCAGCAGGCAGGGGGCCACGTCGAGGTAAACCGCGTAGATACCATGGACTGTGCAGAGCTAGACGCTTTCCATTTCATCGTTGTTGAGGTGAACATGTGATTGCAAGTGTATCTGCCATGTTTTTTTATGTCTCCAAGTTAGTTGATTATCTTTAACCATCTCAACAAAGGTTCCCTGTAGACCGTGGATACTGGTTTGAGGTTTGAGGTTTGAGATATGCTGACGGGTGCAAACGGTGGCATTGACTGAAGCTATAACTGCATTCCAAAAAAGATTATCCTATCTATTCCTTGATTTGTGTTTTGCATTTAATACTTGATTGTCGTTTTGTTGATTTGTGCTGGGTGGACAAAGATATGAACCCTCAATATCACCCATTAAGTCATAGTCATGTAGTAAAGTTCTACTTTCAGCCCTCTAAGTCGAGTATATGGCATTGTCTGTAAATTTGAAAAGTATCCGCGAGACAACAGTAAAAGTTGGTAGAGAATTGAGAATTGGATTAGGATTGTGCAATTGAACAATGAGTAAAGATGGGTTTTAATTTTGAATCTTTTTGGAAAAATGTAGGAGAGGTTTCAGCCATATTAACATTAAGGGGTGTTTAGGTATAAAATTAGTCATCAAAAGAGCTATGTTTAGCAGGAGAATCAATTTAGTTGATTGAGGATAGAATTACGTTTGTCATGCATAGATTACAGGTGTGAATGAAAGACGTTGGCTGTGATGATTTGTATCCGAGTCATTCTTTTCCACCCAACTCACTCATTGGCATTGATATTGGAAAGAGACCGAGTCATTGTGTGACTCGTATCTATTAAATAATAAATGGGAGTAAAATATATTTCTAATTAACAAAATTCTAACTCTAGTTATCTCGTGAGCTAAAATTTCCTTCGTATACAATATGCAATAGATTAAAATATAGCTGAATTTTATACAACAATGATTATACAATGGTTGTAAAGTACCATTTCCTATCACTGAATAATTGCATTAATCTCTACCAGGCCATTTATCATTTTGTGAACTGGACATGCATAGTTTCACAAATAAGGAGTTTTGTCTTTTGAAAACTCAAACGCAATAGTGCTACTTTTGCTTCCGTTATTTGGTATATTTGTCATATAAAGACAACCTTCCTGTAACAGAAGCAAAATGTTACAGAAACTAGGGTGCTGGATCTCAGGTATTCTTGGTACATCTCTTTGAACTTTGCCCTCGAGAAAGTTAAAAGTCACCTAGCTTAGGCCACTAATGCAAGAGGCACAAATTTGCTATCAACTTCAGCGGAAGGAGACTTCAAAATTCTAATATGATTCAATAAAGGTTAACTTGGCCTGGACAAGTTGATCCCCTCCCCTGTTCTTGGTGCCCTTCTTTCAGATTGAGAAGAAGCTGTTCAAGAATTTGGTCTCAGGAACGTCTTTATAATTCCCATCATTTGTCCGCCTGGAAACCGTCCAAGGCATCCTCTTGCTGCGGCTATCTCGCTAAATTTACAAACTGAATCACCACTGAAAGCTTTTAGCTGTTTGCCACTACAATTTTTTTCCATCTCATCTTCGTTTATTTCTTCACCATCCTTAATAGTTGGAAGAGGAAATGAATCCAGGGAGGTTTCCATGATAACGGACTCCCCACCTACTGCACCCACAAAGTCTTTTAACCAGCTCATAGCAAGTGGCACTGGTTCAAAACTATGGTCTCCATATTCCACTGGAGTAGCGTGATCTCCAGTGACACAAAGAACATACTGGAACACTCCAGTTGATTCAGCCTGCCACAGGATCTTGGCCAACTGGCCGATAGCTTGATCCACAGCTTCCAATGCTTTTACTTTGAGAATACTTGCCTTGTCATGACCTGCATCATCTATTGCCTGTAATACCAAAGATCAAGGAAACCAATAGCTATAATGATCTTGAGAGCTTTAAATTTGGACTCATAGGCATTCAACCATTACATGCTAGCCAGGACTAAAAGGTCGAAAGGAAGAGTTGAAGTTGGTAAACAAGGAAGCAATCAAGGGAGCACACATCAAAAAAATTCTCCCTGCAAAACAAATCACTTTGTCTGGTTCAGCAACTGACAAGCCAACTTTCAACTTTAGAACCCAAGGCCAGCTGGTTTCTATGGCAATTATTTTTTTCCCCATAGTCACATACAAAGGGAAAATTTAGTTCATTGTTACAGAAAAGAAAGAGATGAAAAGAAATAAGGCAAAATGTGGTTATGGCATAGAAGGTGACTTTAGGACTCATGCATGTGGAAACACTAGAAAATTATATTACTTCCAAAACTCAAATTGCTTAAGACCTTAATATGGAGAAACCCAAAATCATAGCCATCTGCTCGGCCTGGCTTGTGCTCATCCTCCCCAGGTACAAACACACAAGGAGAAGCCTGCAAAGGAGCTGAGAGTGCCTTCCCTATGGCAGTTGCTTTGGAAGTCAAAAGTGTTCGATAATCTCCAGTTGCTCCAGGAGCTTCCAGTATATCAATGTCCAGTGACAGGCCCAAACCAGCAATGATCTTGGTGGGAGCCACCATGCATGGCCATAAACTGTGATTCTTTTCAAATGTCGGAACCTGCAAAACAATGAGTAGCAATAAAATTACTCAGATTATCCAGCTTGAAAGATATATCTAGGAAATATTCTAGCCCAGAATTTCATGATTACATGAATGATGTCAAAATTTGTAAGTATGCATTGACCTTGTGAATTTAAGTTCAAGTTGCATATATCAGACCTTACAAAACTCAACAGTGCAACAACATAATGCAATGGTACACGATTGATAATCAATAAAATATCGGAGGCTGAGAACACAACTTGTGGTTGGCTTCTGACTCTATCATTCACCCAGCTGTATGCAAACTTTTGTTGGCTGGTTGCAAAGCAAAATATAAGTTTACAAGTCCAAACAACTAAAACTTTGGGTCTCAGAGCATGTGCATCACCTCCCAAGAAAAAAGGAATGACATGTCAAAGATGTGCAAGAACACACCTCAATTCGAATACCACAGCCCCTTAGGAGGACAACATTGGCAATATGTTTTCCTTCTGCCACTCGTTTTGAATTTACTAGGTGAGAGACTAGAATTCGAGATATCTCCCTGGATAGCTCATTAACAACAGCGGCTGTATGCCTTGCCTCATCAGTGTCATCTAAAGCTTCAGCTTGCAGAAGCAAGCGATTGTCCTTCAATGGATCAGTTCCTGATATATTTCCACTTAGTTTTGGTCCTTTCACAACCACTCCGCATCTGTGCTCTGTTGCATACCTGGAAGAACATATTTATTTCTCATCAACCTTTTCAATTGTTAACCCATGAAGTTCAATCAGTGATAAAGGTGCTTCACATTAAATGGATTTGATACTTGAACTCATGCAAGAGGCAATTTGGTTGATTGCATGTATTTCTTCAGGTAAGCTTTATTTTTCTCTTGTCTACAAGGTTATTTAGAGCTGATACCCATACTGTCACCATGCTGGCTGCCTTGGCCTGTGCTAAAGGCTAAAGGCCCCTCACACAATTCTTGCATTTTGCACATTAAGAAGTGCCATAATACCATGGTTATTGGTAGTTATGTACCTTGCTTACAAACAATTAGGAACATAAATAGGAAGGTTGTTTTATTTTTAGCTATTACCTGGCTAAAGTTGCTTTAGTCATCTAAAAGGAGCAGCTGCTTGTGCCTAGATCAATCAAGAAGCATAAATACAGCAATAAAAGACCTGTACCTTACTCTAACTTCATACTCAGGGAATGATGGCAACTTCATTCCATCCAATGCTGCACAGAGAATTGGCCCTTCTTCCTCAAAATGCCGGTCAGCTCTTCTACTAATCACTATCCCAGTTTTCTCATCCAATGTTGCAAAATTTGACTGTAGAGCAAAATAACAGTGACAGGAAATTGGAAGATGATCAATGAGCAGCAATAGCTTACTGAACATTCAAAATAGTTTAAAATCAAGCATGGAAAACAGATCAATACGGCTGTAACTGTCAAGAATTAGTTAAATGAATAATAATATTTACTAACTTTGAATGCAATATCACCGGGAGACATTGCCAATCCAGCACCCATGGACTCAAAAGCACCACGACCCCTGTAATATACTCGTGGGTCATAACCCAATAAAGAAAGGTGAGCAGTGTCACTTCCACAACCCAAGCCTACTTCAACAGGGTCCATGAGGCCATTAACTCCGGCGGATGCAATAGCATCCAAATTAGGCACATTAGCAGCTTGCAACGGAGTCCTGTACCCAAACCTCGGCAATGACACATCACCCAATCCATCAATCAGCACAAATGCGACCCTCCTCTTAGGCTCTTTGGGACTAACCATGCTTCTTCTGCTATATCCACTTTGTTGCTCTCCCCTATATAACCCTTAAATGATTGTGCAAAGACTTGTCAGCAATGATTTTTAAGCAGAAACAAGGAAGACTCGAGCTGCAATGAAATTTATAAGAGGAAAATCGTGCAAACAATGGCAGATTTTAATTATAGCAAGAAAATTCAGTCCTAAATCACAGATTTCAAACTAAAAAGGCTAAACCAATAACCAAAAACATTGGTTTCGGGTATCTTCAAGGCTGGAAGATTGGAATAGGAACGTATCCTTCATCAGAATAAACAGCTGAAAAAGAAAAAGAAAAGCAGCAAAAAACTTGTCCCAGTAAAAAGAAAACCAAAAAGGAAAAAGAAATCACTTTGGCCACAACTAATAACAAAATCAAAATGGATTTCTCTCATTCAAACTAAAAACGTTGTAAACAACAAAAAAGCATTATGTTAAGATGAAAATACCAAAGGCAACGGCTACTCGTCGGCCGAAGAGGAAACCACCGAGGCCAATGCCGCCGCCACCGCGTCGCTTCCAAAGTTACTCCGCAAACCAAAAGTCGCCTCCACTAGCCATAAAAAATCACAAGGAACGCGACCGAGCAGCCTCGCCTCTTGGCCAAGAACCAGATCGTCCAAAGCAAAAGGAACAAGTCCAGACCGAAGAGACGCACGATTTCTTTTTATTATTATTATTATTATTATTTATTTTTAAAAAATTATTGTATTAAATGCCATAGAGAAATAGAGATAATTTTAAAAGGAGTTTAATTACGTAAGAAATTCCAACGTTTGGATTAATTACATATTAAACCCCAATCTTTAAAACTTTGCAATAGAGACCCCAACTTTTTTTTTTTATTCATTTCAATTCATCCCATCTGGCCTATCTCCGTTGAAATCCAACTCGCCGGGACGCCCAATCATCTACCGGACAAAAGTCCCAATTTGCTCGTCTCTCTCATATTTTCACAATTTCTCTGTTGTGTGGTGTAGAGGAAACTGAATCTTGGACAAAGACATTAACAAAAAAAAAAGGACTTGGCCATGGCAGGCCTAATCCAAGCTCGAATCTTGCATTTCTAATTGGTCACAGAAATTTCTTTCTTTTGCAGTTCCTCCTACATTGCCACCGTCCTCAAGTTGGGTTCCGAGGGGAGCCGTCTACAGCAAAGAAAGGACCTTTGCACGTTTGCTTGCTTTTTAGCCCAGCCCATTTGGGATCTGGACTCTTTTTTCTTCGCTTGCTTTTGACTTTCATTAACTTTGTTTGTCTTCTAGTTTCATGTCTTCAAGACCTGGTCCTTCTCTTTTGGGATTTTCCTGTTCCGAAGGGAGCTTAAAGCTGTTCAAGCGCAGCTGCCGCCGGCCGCTTGGGTCCCATTCTGTGTCTGGAAATAAAGTCCAATGCAAATGGCATTAACGTCTTGTAAGATCGACGTGTGCCTTTTCTGTCTTTCCCTTAATCTATTCAATAACTTGTGGTGGTGCGAGGAGAAAAGTCTATTTTCGTGGCTTTTCTCTTGTTTCTATCCTTTTTTTATTTTCAATCTTCAAAAGGAGTTCGCTGAACAAGGACAATGGCTTATGAATTGCACATTTCCAATGCATCAGAGAAACACTTTTAATTCAAAACTTTCAAAAGGATTTTTTTTCGGTTCGTCTTGGACTGAGCATGGGATATTTAACCCGGCACATGCAAAATAATAGTGGGCCCAAAAAAATTGTAGACCTGATTCCACTGCCAAGCTAAGCCCAACTGAAACTTCCAACAAAGTCCAAATCTTCCTATTCATGCACATTAAATTCCACATCTCCTCTGTATCTATAGCGGTCCCGCATCCTTTAGCATTTTTAATTTTTTATTTTATTATTAAAATTTTTGAACGGGTTCTTTACGGATGTACATGGTTCAATGTTGACGACCCTTGATCTACGTAAAATAGCAACAGAAGATACTGGAAACTAAAAAAGCCTCTAAACATGGCAATTGAGTGCATTTTCTCTGCAAACCCACCTGCCATTTCGAGCCCAACAAGCATCCACAACAGGGGTAACCTACTGTCCTTTTTAGTTAGTGTTTTCTGTTATTCTGCCGTGATTTTGAGCCTCTTGGTTGGGTTTGACTGTATGCGCCAATTTCAGACATGGTTTTTACCACCGTACTGGTTGGAAATTTTGTTGGGGTTTGCACGGCTGTGATTCTTTTATGAGCTTAGAACAGTCGGATTTTTGTTTTGATCGGTTATTTTATTTTATTTTATTTTCAGACATGGTTTTTACCACCGTACTGGTTCGAAATATTGTTGGGGTCTGCACAGCTGCGATTCTTGTTTACTTATTTTATGAGCCCAGAACAGTCGGATTTTTTTTTTGATTGGTTATTTTATTTTATAACCTATTTTGAGAGGTAAGAGACAACATAGACATATAACCTATATTGTCAGGCTGAGAGACCTGGTGAGGGAAATCTGGCTACCCACCAACCATTTAAAGCACACCAACAGAACTCGGTAAAATAAGTAAACAAAGTTTTCATCTTTGTTCACCCTCAATATAAATCTGAATTTGTTCCTGGTTGCACAAATTGAATTTTTCAATATTCAACTTTAATAGAAGTATGTATGCTAACCTGATTTTCTAAATTCCCCATTGTTTGCCATGCTATTACTGATTTGTTGTCAGTATTGGTGTTATCTTTTGGCTGTTAGTAGGTGAGGATCAATGTGTTGGGTGGTTTGCACGGAGAACAAGGCCAGTGCATCTGAGGCTTTCAAATGGAATTAAAGTGAAGGCAAGAGCTGCTTTAAATTCTGATTGGAGAGCAGTTGAAATTCCTCATCAATGGTACAATCTTATTGCAGATCTTCCAGTGAAGCCTCCTCCCCAACTGCATCCCAAAACTTTTGAACCAGTCAAACCTGAAGATTTATCTCCTCTATTTCCTGATGAGTTAATTAGGCAGGAGGCAACAAATGATAAGTTCATTGATATCCCAGAAGAGGTTCTTGATATTTACAGACTTTGGCGCCCAACACCATTGATTAGGTACGAAGGTCCTGGATAAATATTGTTCTTCGAGAGAATTTTGTTTGTGCTCCTTAATAAGTGTATCTCAAACAATTTGAAGTTGAATGTAGGGCCAAGAGGTTGGAGAAGCTACTTAATACGCCTGCCAAAATATACTATAAGTATGAAGGTGTCAGCCCGGCTGGATCACACAAACCCAACACTGCAGTCCCCCAAGTTTTCTATAATGCAAAGGAAGGCGTCAAGAATGTTGTGACAGAAACTGGTGCAGGTCAATGGGGAAGCTCTCTGGGCTTTGCTTGCAGCTTATTTGGTCTCAGCTGCGAGGTAGGAAACATGCAAGTTAATTAGCAATCTTAATGCATCTATTTACATTGAATTACATCGAAGCCAAATTTGATGAGCATGGTTAGTTGGAATCATGAATTTTGTGCTTATCTTTAGGTAATCATTAATTTGCATCTGTTGTCTCTATACTTGGGTTAAATCCGTTTAGTTTTACTTTACAGGTTTTGGAGGTTATGAATAATGGAACCTTGTGAATTTTGGTATAATAAAGTGTTTCTCATCTATTCTGTAAACGTTTCAGCCAAAATAAAGACTAAATACAATGATATTATGTGCCTTCTGAATAATCAGTGTTTCTAGAGCATCTCGTTTTATGTCGCCCTCACTGATTTATTGCAGTGTCGGTGCTTTTCATGGCACCTTCCAAAGGTTTTGGATCTATATATGTTACACACACAATCTAAAGCCATCTATGTATTTTTTGAATTGTTTTGTAGGTATGGCAAGTTCGTGCTTCTTATGACCAGAAGCCATATCGTAGGTTGATGATGGAAACCTGGGGTGCAAAGGTTCATCCATCTCCGTCAAGCGTTACTGAGGCAGGTAGTAGAATTCTCCAGATGGATCCATCAAACCCAGGAAGTTTAGGGATAGCTATATCTGAAGCTGTGGAGACTGCAGCTAGAAATGCTGATACCAAATATTGCTTAGGAAGTGTGCTCAATCATGTTCTGTTACACCAGACTGTTATAGGAGAGGAGTGCCTAAAACAAATGGAAGCTATAGGTGAAACCCCTGATGTTATAATAGGTTGTACTGGGGGTGGCTCCAATTTTGCAGGACTCAGCTTCCCTTTCATCCGGGAAAGGCTCAATGGGAAAATAAATCCTGTCATCAGAGCTGTTGAGCCTGCAGCATGTCCTTCCCTAACAAAAGGTATATATTCATACGATTTTGGTGATACAGCTGGGTTGACTCCATTGATGAAGATGCATACACTGGGTCATGACTTCATTCCTGATCCTATTCATGCTGGTAAGCAGTTTTTTTTCTATTAAGCTCTTATACATGATCATATGGGCTTTCATTCTTTAACAATACCATTTCGCCTTTTCTGTTTTATAGGTGGATTGCGTTACCATGGCATGGCACCATTGATTTCACACGTTTATGAATTGGGTTTCATGGAAGCAATCTCAATTCCTCAGACTGAATGCTTTCAGGGTACAACTGTCTTTTGCCTCTAGACTTGAAAGAGGACTTGCATCTTTTGTCAGCAACTAAGTTACTCTTGAAACTGAGAATTGACAATCTTATTGCTGATAGAATTTATATCACTTCACTAAGAACAAAGTGACAACACTGCAATTTTATTGCAGGTGCCATACAATTTGCTAGATCTGAAGGACTAATACCTGCACCAGAGCCAACTCATGCAATTGCTGCCACCATCAGGGAAGCCCTGCACTGCAAAGAGACAGGAGAAGCAAAGGTCATTCTGATGGCAATGTGTGGGCATGGCCATTTTGACCTAACATCTTATGAGAAGTATTTGCAAGGAAAAATGTTTGACTTGACATTTGAAGAGGAGAAAATACAAGCATCATTAGCCAAAGTTCCTCAGGTCGTGCCATAAACACGTTGTGAAGCTGAATGCAAATTTGCAATTTACTATCGAGGATTATAATATCCTGAAATAAATTTATGATACTCATGAGTATTATTTGGATTAAAAAGAACTCGTTACTAAACAACTCAAATTGATTTCACAACTTTTTTTTTGTTAGAAAATAATAATTCTTTTTTGAGTCTAATTTCAATTAAATTATTAACTGTTGCAACGGTTCATGAGATTGGAATCACTTTTCTTTTCTTTTAGTTCATCAATAAATTAATTGGGTTATTTCTTATAAATTTTATATTCTTTTGTGGATTTAAACTTAAAACCTTCAAGAGGAATATTTAGTCTAATCATTGTTAACTAAGCATAGAAACGTAGAAATTGATTACATAATTTTCACATACTTTTCATTTTCTAAAGCATTTTCTAAAGACTTTTTCTACTTCCCATATAAAAAAGAATAGAGAAGGGAAAAAAAAAAAAAAAAAGGGATTGTCTTAAGAGGGAAACTTTTGAGAAATAAAATTCATTCTGGGGTCAAATAAATAACACTTGTCCCATAGAGAGTTAAAGAATATAATTTGAATCGGGTTCTTCATAAAAATTCTATTATTTTGTCAAATCTAAAATAAAGAAAGCATAGGGACCAAATCAAAAAATAGCTGTTACATTTTCGACAAGGCCCAACGAGCTAAAAGAGAGAACAAATTTACCTTCGGAATTTTTAACGTTTGCGTTCGATAAACCAGCTTCGAACCTCGTGTTTTAACACTTACAATCTCTTCCCTGCTGTTCGTGCCTTCTTCTGTCCGTAACTAAAGTCATCGCGTTTTTTCCACCATTCTACGGCGGCTTTGTCCGTGCATTCTTCCTTCAGGTAGGGCTGAAAAACCGACCCAGCGGCCGCCGTCGTTTATTTTTATTTATTTTCTTTTTAATGAACTGTTAATTTTCCTTCAAATATCTTAGCTATTTAATTTGGACACCCCCATTGATTTTTGATTATTTTTTTCAACTTGTATTTGGTTAATTCCCGCTCGAATTCGGCAAATCATTATTAACCATGCCATCTAGCTATTTTCTATCACTCTCTTGTCCCTTCTGTGGCGTGGGGTTTATCGGAGTTTATATAGAAGGTGATTTTTTTTTTCTATTTTTTCAGATATTGGTCTTGATGGATTTGTTGTATGCCCGGCTCTGTGTATTTTTTTTTTTTTATTTTTAAATTCACTGGTTCTGTGTTGTTAATGTGTTCACGGTTGTGGGAGGAACTTGCATGTCTATTTATCAGACAGCGTCCCTAGAGCATGCGGGGCAAAATTAGTGTTTCCACCACTTGAAACTGTGAATTCCGGGGCAAAATTCCGGTTTCATGGTAGAACGTTGGTTATAGGTGCAAAACTTAGTTATGAATACCCCGTCATTTGATTTTGAACTGGACTAAAGAACAATGGAGTTCGTTTGTCTGTTAACTTATTTTGATTTTAGTGCTGAGTGTCCATCCCTTATTCCACCAGACACCTGTGTTGAAATTTTTGGTTTTTGGGTCTACCATTCCATTAGCCAGCAAAGTAACATCATTTATTACGTGTTTCTTTTCTTTTTATGGGCTAGGATATAGGTGTCTATATTGAAAATGGGAAGTAAAGGGCAAATTCCAGGTCTTCATCTGAGACGGCCTCTTCCAGGCCCCAGTTTACTGCATCCTGATTCATTTGGCCCTGGAGTACGCCCTCCCCCTGGCCCTTTTCCTCCTTTTGAAATGCTACCTCCTCCAGAGGTTATGGAACAAAAACTGGCTGCACAACATGTGGAGATGCAGAGACTTGCTACAGAGAACCACAGGTTAGCTGCTACACATGGAACATTGAGACAGGAGCTTGCTTCTGCTAAGCTTGAGTTGCAGGTGTTACATGTTCACATAGGAGCTATAAGATCTGAAAGAGAGCAACAGATGAGTGGCCTCATGGATAAGATTACAAGTATGGAAGCTGAACTGAAAGATGCTGAGCCAGTTAGGTTGGACTTGCAGCAAGCACGGGCAGATGCTGAAAAGTTGGTTGTAACAAGGCAGGAGCTTCTGTCTAAAGTGCATCAATTGAATCAAGATCTCCACAGGGTCCATGCAGATGTGCAGCAGATACCTGCTTTGATGTCAGAACTTGAGAGCCTCCGACAAGAATATCAACAATGCAGGTACCTTGTCTGTTGTTGCTTTTGGTGTTTTTGGATTGAGAAAAACTAACTTCAGTAGCTGGGATATTGCATCTAAATATTATTTCTATTTCTTAATGATGTATATTCCATGAACCTGTCATTTTGTGGATTCTTAAATTGTGCACTCAACCATTCCAAAAGCATACCATACATAATTCTGTTCTTTGAATCCCAACCTATAATTGACTTTGTAGTTTGTAATGCATGTCTTAAAATTCTGGCTGCACATTTCCTTGTACAAGATACTCGTGTCTTCTAATTTTTAACATACCATCTTTCATAATACGAAAATGGGACGACATATTAATCTTTTAACATGCAGGATTTCTTATGACTATGAGAGGAAGCTATTCAATGACCACCTCCTTCAACTTCAGGCAATGGAGCAAAACTACAATGCAATGGCTAGGGAAGTGGAAAAACTTCGGTCAGAATTGACTAATACACCTAATGTTGACATACGAACTGGGATTGGTACTACTGGCATTCTTCTTTGCTTATTTGAAGCCCCCCTTGTTTCTGTCCATCTGTTGTATGTTGAGGTTTATCATTACATTCATTTGCAGATGGACCTGCTGGTGGCACCACTAGGAACAATGAGAACGAGGCTTCTGGACGTCTTGTAGGACAAAGCAGTTACGAGGTTGGTTATGGTGTTTCTCAAGGCCAGGTGTGCTAGCTTTCCTTCAACTTTATTGTTAACTGGCCTTTTGTCTCTCCTACTGGTGAAACTAAATTCCATGTTATCATCAGCAAACTACATTTGAATTTTTCTTCTGTCTTTGCTGGTCTCCTTTATCAATATATGATGCCTTGTTATGGTTAAGGGATCAAAAATCAATATATCTTGTTGACATAATGGGCCTTGTTCTCCCATCCTTGAAGCTTGTAAATTCCTTTGGATCATGGCTGTTACTTAATCACCTTTGGAATGAATACATAGGGTTGTATTTGTATGATACATGCTTATGAATACCTTGTATGGTGTCTTACTTACAGAGAACTGAGAATTATACAACCTTGTGTGGTTCTTCGTACTTCTAGGAAGAGACTCTACATACTTTTCAACTGTTGTTGATGTTGGAAATCATTGGCATGCTTGGTACTTATCTAATATGCAAACATTTCAATTGCATATTGATTTTCAGTCTAAACTTGTCCATCTTCCAAAGCTCCAGAAGTAGGAAGCATCTACACACACACACACACGCACGCACGCACAAAACAAGGAATAAATGAAATAAAGGAATAAAATAAAGCTGATGGAATCGTAGAATTAAGTTATTTAACCTAAAATGAGCCTGAGACATTCAACCCTCCAACAATGTATTATGTATTAGTGATATCAGGACTTCACACCAAACAAAATTATCACCCATCGTCAACCCAATTTTTTGACAGTGGCTAATCTGAAGGTTGGCAGTAGCATTACATTGGGAAGTATTATTAATTTGCTTTTCTTTCTTAATCATCATCCTTGTAAATCTTATTGGCACTGTCAATGTTGTTGCTATTGTTTTTGTTCATTATTTTCCTTGGCTGCTTCTGGAATTGAAAGTACAAGCTGAATAAGGTTTTTGCTTGCCATAACAGGGACATGCCACAATTCCTCCTAACCCTGGCGCTCCTGTTGCTCCTGGAAGTGCTAGTGCAGTTGCTAATGTGGTTGCTGGTACCAGCACACTGAATGCTGGAGCTCAATCCAGTTCTGCACCCACAAAGGGCCCTGTTTATGATGCCGTAAGAATACCTGGCTACGGTCCGCAGGGGGGACTCTACTACGGGGCACCTGGTTACGATATACAGAGAGGCCCTACATACGATGCACAGAGGGGGCCTGGCTATGACACACATAGACTTCATGGTTATGATGTTCACAGGGGACCAAATTATGATGCACAGAGGGCACCTGGTTATGACATTCAAAGAGGATCCAACTATACTGTATCACGGGGTGCTGGCTATGATGCAACTTCCAGTGGGGTTACTGGACTGCATGGGCTGGTGACTCCTGCAAGCAATGCCCCATATGGGTCTACAACACCACCAACTCGTGCTGGAAATCCTGCAAGGCAATGAGCACCAAAAGCATGCGCCCTACATGGAAACACGTCTGAGAATGCCCCCCCCCCCCCACTAAAGGATGCTGTATGTCTTCGGGCATCTCTCATTTGCTTCCATTTTTAGGACCCAGCCAACCCTCAAGGAGCTACATGCTTGAGTAGCAATCCAGTATCTGCTCGATTTCTCTGTACGAGTTCTCTTCTCTTGGGCTCGTTACTTTTCCATCAGCTTTCATAGGTTGATGCTTGCTTTGTTGCTGGAAGCCTGTTACAACTTGGTATCAACATCTTCGAGCAAACCCAGCATCGGTCTTCTTTGTCATGGTTTGTTGTGGCTCTTGCAGCCAACTTTAGTCATCATATGAAAGAAACATTGCAAATTAACTCATGCTATGCAGGTTCTGTTGGCATTTTGAATTATAATCAAACTTGTGTTTCCCATCAACGGTAAAGGGATGATAATTTTTGTATTTTTGTGACCGGAAAAGATTAACCGCCGATCAATGACCCATTTTGGTCGTTAAATTGTTCAAGTTTGTGGTCTGTGGCCGCATATTTGGCTAAGTGAATTTAAAATTTGTCGTGAAATTGAATGGCGATGTGGCAGGCCAAAAAGCGCGAGATGCTTGTGCTATTAACTCGGTAGCTGGGGGTTTTGGGGACGCTTGGTCATGGATTTTTTTCTTTTTCAACCATTTTTTTTTTTTAAATTATAATTAACACAACGAATGAAGATTGTAAAGAAGATTTCATTTAAGTTTATTTTTTATTAAAAAGTTAAATATATCAATTATTATATTTATAAGTTGAGATTAAAAAATATTTATTATTATTATTATTTATTTTTTATATAAATAATTTATAATCTAATTAATATTAATCAAATTTAAATAAATTTTTATATTTAATATTAATATTAAAAAATTTAAAATTTTAATATTAAATTTATAAAAAATTAAAAGTCAATAAAAATACATTTATTTAAATCTAGTTTCTAATCAAATAATTACAATTCTTGAATAAATAAATAACAATGGGCCTGGGCCCTCTGCAGAGGTTCGAATCCAAATTCTATTTACACCTTCCCAGCAAATGCGCCGAAGCCTCTGGCAAGAAAATTCAAAAATTTTCATTTCCCGCCCAAAATCAGCCACAACAGAAGTCAAAATATATATAAAAAAAATCTCGATCCCTTCTTCCCAAATCCTCAAGTATTCTCTCCGTGCTGGAATGACCGGATCCCGAGATGGATGGTCCGATTGAGGGAATGGAATCTGTGGTAGCAACAGTGAGTGGCTACCACGGGTCGGAGCGGTTCAACCTCATCAAGCTCATATCCAACGCCGGCGCCAGTTACGTCGGCGCCATGGGAAAATCCACCACGCACCTGGTCTGTCAATTTCTAATTTTTATTATTCTTCTTTTAATTTACCTCTCTTACAAAAGGGTTCTTTCCAAATTTCGGAGATACTAACGAGTTTTTCATCGTATGTTCTTGTCTTCGTGTGTGTGTGTGTGGGCCCTGCAGGTTTGTTGGAAATTTGAGGGCAAGAAATATGATCTTGCCAGGATGTTGAAGACAGTAGTAATCGTTAATCATCGGTGGATCGAAGATTGTATTAAGCAAGGGAAGCGCGTTCCGGAGCATCCTTATCGGTTGCAAAGGTATGATTGATCGTTTTTATTTTTTTATTTTTATTTTTTTTATTTTTTATGATAGCCATCAAATCAATGATTTAGATTCAATTATGCTCTCTGTTCCGTTCCAGTGGACAAGAAATTGGGTCTCTAGTACCTGAAATTCTGGCTGTTTGTAATCTTAAATCCTACAATAAGACCCACAGAACCTCATTAGAGGAATCGAACATTTCTGACGAGCTTGGGAGAAGAATAAGCGATGTGGGCTATGGAGATCCTGACGTTGCTGGTTGGACTGACTCGCTTTTGTTGAACGAGGTAATGATGATTTTATGATCTGGAATTTGGATGATTGAATCGCACCCCAGTAATGCCAAGTGTTGTGGTATCGTGTCTGATGATCGGACCAATCTTGGTTAGATTATATTTTTGGAGTTTTGTTCATCCCACTAGAAAGGTGAAGTAGGATAAGTGTGACCGTGTTGGTAGTTAGTTGCATATCATTTGACGATCAAAGACGTGGTTGGATTTATGATTTTCAAAACGTTCGGTTACTTTGCGAGGATTTGGGTTCCAAAATTCATTTTCTTTAGGCAATCCAACTGCAGAATTTGTCTTATGATGGTATCAAGAGAAGAGGTGTTGCAAATAAGTCAAAGTGCAAGCGGAGTAGAAGAATTTCCAAGCAGGAAAAATGGTCATTTAGCAGAGACTGCTTTCAGGAGTTTCCTTTAACTGGATTCTTTGAAGTGCAGGTAACAAATCCAGTTGCTTCTTTGTGCTTGATGTCCTAATGAAGTGTTGCGATGACTATATGGTTCTTGATATGCTAGATCGTCTTTTGGCCTTTTCAATTCTCAGTGCCCCCTAGTACATTTTGCTTCAAGGCTCTCTAAAACTTTTAGATTCTATGATCTAATGCTTTCTCTCTCATTTCCTTTAGCTAAAATTGTTCATTTTAAGCCATGAAAAGGGCTGAAACACTATGCTTGTTTGGAGTGCATAATTGATTTCTGCCTTCTCAAGGTACCAATCTGCGCATGTCAAGCTTGCAGCTGTGACAATCAGAAATTCTGATTTCACATTACCTGTATCTTCTTTTAGCCTGATTTGACTTAAATTCTCCTCATTTCCCTTCTTAGCAACGATCAATGCTTCATCATATGCTTTTTTTCTTTGGTTGGCGATTTTTTTTTTTTCACTAGTTAATATGTATTTAAGAAATTTTTGTGATTTCTCTCAAATTTTACTTGAAAATGCACTTTACCAAAAGGAAGCATTGGATTCTACTTAAGAAAAAATATTTGCTGTCTTCTTCCTGGAAAGCAAGGAGATTCGAGTTCTGATTCTTCCATGAATTCCTGGAGAGAGAAAAGGACCATTTCAAGGCCCAAGGAGTCAAGTTCTTATTCCAAAATGTGTTCAGTGAGAGGGAAAAGGAAGATTTCTGAAGATATAGGAAGCAGTTTTTTGGGGACTCTGCACAAGGGGCGAAGGCTGGCAAAGAAAAATGCGAGGGAAGACAACTTGGAGACCATAATTTTGGATTCTGATGGAGAGTACTGTCCAATCGACCTTCAGAACAATAACAGTGCAGCACCATCTCAAATTACAGATGGCAAAAGGACAGTTGAATTACTTGGATGTGGAGGAACATCTCATGCTGCACTGGATAATCACAGAAATTTAATGAATGAAGGCTTCGATGAAATGAAAGAGAACAAAAACGGAAATAATACTGCTTCTGACAATCAAAATTCATGCCCTGAAGATGCATTGCCTGCATTAGACAGGCCAGATGGATGTACTGCCTCTGAGAGCTTAAGTGGGAATATCACATATGTGGGTCAGCTTGAACCTGTTACTAAGCCCTCTTCAATGGCATTGTCATGTGTTATATGTTGGACAGAATTTAGTTCAACCAGAGGGATTTTGCCTTGTGGACATCGATTTTGTTATTCATGTATCCAACAGTGGGCTGATCATATGGTACTAGTCTCCTCCTGTCTTGTGTCGCTCTATTATCAAAATTTATTTAATTCGAAACCTTAAACTGCCTGCAGATGAAGGATGTTCCTTTCCATTAAATATCAACGAAAATTTCCATATGATGTGTTTATCTTAGTAGAGCATCTTGGGAAATTTTAACTTGAAGGAATCAAAGAGATCGGTTGTAGATTTTTAAAATTTTGTTGAAATAAATTACCAGTGACTAGCGTTTGACTTATTTGATGAATTTTAATTTTATTGCTAAAATTTGTTCTGTGGTATCCATGCAGGCTTCAATGAGAAAACTTTGTACTTGTCCCTTGTGCAAGGCTAGTTTTGTGAGCATTACAAAGGTGGAGGATGCAGCCACTTCTGATCAGAAAATTTACTCTCAAACTATTCCATGTGCCTCTTCAGCAACGGATATTATGATTTTTGCCGATCAAGAAACAAGCAGAATTGCCGATGAGGTAATATTCATGCTCATGGTAATAAACTTTTAAGGCTTTGCATGATTTGAAGTTCAATTAGTCAAGCATTTTTCCTTTTTGCATGGCAGTTTGAGTGGAGGGATCCGTGTGACTATTGTCTTTCTGTCTTACTTTGGATAAAAGAGATTTTACTCGACCCTAGGTGTTGTCATTACTCAAATTGGAGAGAGAAATATGAATTTAATTTTCCAGTAGAATACAAGTGTGGTAGTGCACATTCTTTTCTAATCTTTGATATTCTCGTCGAGATATTAAATCAAAGAGTCAAATACTGGACATCTGCACGAGAGAAGTGATAAAGGGCATTTCTGCCGCTACAACTGGTTAATCAGTTGTAATCTTGTTCTCATTCTCATCTTTCCTTCAAGGCCTGAGATGCCTCTAAAGCTAAGAATAACATCTTCTTTTTTGCTATCAATATCAATTTGATCCTGTATCTCTTAATTTTGCAATTTCATCTACATATATTATTTTCATCATGAGAATTTTAATTTTGCTAATCGACTGTGCTTTGCATTACCTACATTCTTTTGGAATTCATTTTATTTTTATTCGATTGGAATCCTTGTCCGTATGCTATATTTGGTGCTAAAGTCTTTTGGTCCTCTTTTCCAACAGTCTGTCTTGGCTCCAGTATGTAGTGAATGCTGCTGTCGGGAACCTGAGGATCTTCTCATTATCTGTCATGTCTGTCAGACTCGATGCATTCATTCCTACTGTCTGGACCCTCCTATTTCACCCTGGACCTGCATTCACTGCAAGGAACTCCAGATGCTTTACCATCATGGCCGGTATATTGGCACTTAACACCGATCGAGAATCTTAATTCGTTGGCGCATTTCTAACAGTCTTCAGTGGGGTAGCACCTGTTGACGTCTTGTTATTGGCACTGCATGAATAAGCTACGCCTCCTGAGAGTTTATACGCGCACTTGTATATAATTTTCGTTTATGAACTCTTACAGCGCTTTCACGCAGTTGCAACAGCGTTGTGGCTCCACTCTAGTGCAAACTTGTTTCAAATATTTCATTTCCTTAAGTAGCTCGAGTATGTGCTGCATCAATTTCTTGACGAACATTTCGGGTAGATAAGGTTTGCAACTTTGCACGTATGCTACAAAAGCAAATTTCGTTTCTGTTCGCTTGTCTAATTTGGCAATCCGTGAAGACTCTACCCACTTTGTCCGTGAAGCACCGATAAAACCAAGTTTTTCTAAAAGCACCTTTCCTTTACACATGCAGTGACATGCTATTTCGTGTGGACACTTTTTGTATAAAGTACGAACAGGGAATTAATGTGGACTTGCTTTTCTTTCTTGCAATTATTAAAATCATAAGGTATTATGATCATTTTCTGATTAGGATTAACGGAAGAGTTACAGCCTTCTTGCATGTTTTCGAGAATTGAACGCGTGGATGTATCCACTTAGCAACGAGAACAAATCTAGAGTTTAGATTTTTTTTTTCTTTCTTTTTTTCAGAATAAACAAATGGGAAAGCTTTTTCAATCCCCACCAGCCCCCTACCCCCGCACCCGGGGCCCCGGGGGGGGGGGGGGCGCTTTTTATAGAACAAAAGGAAAACTCTGAATCATACAAGAAAATTGTTTCATATGCAAACAAGCAGGGGTGCTACATCACGACCAACCCAACACCTCTTTGCTTTTGTATCTAATATATCCTCGGCCTCATCCGTTTTCCTACCACCTTTTGCGTTGTCTGCCATCTAGATGTTGAAAGGTCCGACTCCCGCGCCCTTTCTGTGCTTCTCTATGACCCAATAAATTGTTTAGCCCCACTTTTCGTTCTACCATGGTTCTGGCCACATAAAAAATTCATTATTTTAAACTAGATATCTTTTATTTTAATTAAATTTTATTTAAAATTTTTATTTTCTCTCACATATAATATTAAGTTAATTTAATTCACAAATTGATTAGAATGATTAGAATTCAATTACGAATTACATTGGGTTTGTTTAGCCAAGATTAAAAAAAAATATGGATTGAATCTATTGAAATACTTTTTTTTTTTTCTTTTTTCTTGGGTTTTCAGCTTTATACTGTGCCCCGAAAGACTCCCGTGAATAAAATTAAAAATGTCAAATGCTTTCCCCGTCACTGAGGCGTTGTTACGTGAGAAGAATTGTTTTTGGATTAAGATGATCCGTGTGGGAATATGCAAAAATTAATAACCGTAACTCAGGGAGACGATGACAAAATGAGTTGCATTTATTATTTCTCGAGAGAAATTTTTGCATTCCGTGGGTATTTATTAGTCTAAAGTCTCGTATAAACCCACGATAGGAGCTTGATTTATGGGACTTATGAATCGACGTCAGTGTCACTAGTTCGTGAGTTCTTATGATGACCAACCAAAAAATGAATGTTAAAAAAAAAAAAAAAAGGTGATTTTAACCGTCAAAGTGAACTGTCAAGGAACTTTCACCATTTCAAATACTCATCATTGTCTTGCTCTATGCCCCCAAGCAGAGTAAGTTTGTACTAGTTAAAAAGAGTGGTTTGCATTTACCCAAGCACAAAAACAAGAAGATCAGAAGAGCAAATCCCGTGTAATAGCCAAATCCTGGGAGGAATCTAGACCATGTGCTGTTGATATGACAAGCTCTACCAATGGCTACAGCATTGTCTGTACGTTGAAATGGTACTAAGGAGTCTCTAAGTAGGAAAAATAATCAAATATACGGAGTTTTACTTACAAGTAATATATTTTTTTTGTTTTATTTTTCTTTTAGTGCATAATTAAATTACAATAGAATCCAATGCAAGAAAAATTAATTATTAGAGATATTTGATTTTGATTAACGTTATTCTTTTTAATTTAGCATATGACTAAATTAAACGAATATCTTTTTAATTTAATTAATGTAGATAAATTAAATTTGATAAGATAAAAATATCAATAAAGAAAGCTTTTTTAGTTTGACTTCACGTCTTCCCGTATCCTGTGCAACTTAATTGGCAAACAAAATAGAAAAAATAACAATATTTTTCGACTTTATTAAGAATCAAAATTTGATTGATTAAAGTGGGAATCCTATGTGTATTAAATTGTTCTTGATTCCATTTGGATAAATCTTTACATAATCGTTTCTCTGGTGATTATTGTTACAAACCTGGGATGACTTACATGCAGTAGTTGGGATGATTTTTACCTGTAATCCTATTACATGCAACTTGCAGGATAGAGAGAGAGAGGGCTATACAAAGGAGAAACATTTTACATTACTTTCTACTAATCATACCGTCAAGAACCATCAAACAGAACAGGATATTACAACACCAAGACATATGATAAACGGAAATATCTGTAGTACACATGATAAATTGATAAGTATTGTAGTAAATCATTATAATTTCTTTTTTTTTTTTAATCTGAATTCGATAATTTAAATCTTACATGATTATTGTGTTCATCTATTTTGTGTCTCCGGAACGTTAAAAAGAGTAAATTCTGGTCTTAGGTGAATCCGCGATTCTTAAGGTCTCCTCAATGATCTTCCTGGCCTTTCTGCTTCTTATCTCGACCCTCATGCTTTCACTCTTCTCTATCTTATCGTAATCTTTCTTCATCTTCAAAGACCTTATTTTTGACTTCAAGTTCGCCATCAATCTCTCCAATCCCTTCATCTCCATGTCTAACAAAGAAACCTGCTGGAGAAAACATGCATATTGAAAGGAACCCATGATTAATCCATCAGCAAGTTATTTTTTTTTTTTAAGAAGAGAGAGAGAGAGAGAGAGAGAAACCTTGGGGGAAATTGCTAGAGTGGGAACTTAAAAGAATGTGAGGCAAATGGAAAAATATAACTTGTAGACTAGTGACCAGACAATGGAGTAGAGAGATAGGAGATAATGTAAAAGAGAGTAGGATTTTTGGTGGTCCTTGGAGAATTGTAAGTGATTGGTATTAAAGGAGTTGAGGAAAAGTAAGAAAGTTGTGTTTGTGTGTGTGTGTGTTCGAGAAGAGAGGGCAGAGAGGGTGGGGGGGGGGGGGGAGAGATAGAAGGACTTGAGTAGGACAAGTGAGAGAGATGAAATGAACGAACATACAAGAGTTGCATCTCCAAGCATTTAAGAGCATGAAGACAGACCACGGGTATGGCTTTTTGTGTTAACCCTCCTGATTCTCTGCGGACAATACATCCGTAGGTAACCTATTCCCGCTTGCCCTAAACAATCTCATAGTCCAGTTTTTAAAACTAGGAAACAGCAGTAATTTTCAATTAAAGAAAAGAAAAGAAAAGAAAAAAAAACTCATAGGCTATGTACTGGTGGTTAAAATGACAATGAGTTGTATTATATGTACCCGCTGAAATTGGAGGCTGGGATCGAACGGAAGTCCACACCATTCAATTTTAACGATTAATTATTTATTAAAAGATATGTAAAATATAATTGATGATTCTAATTCTTATGTTTAATTTTCATATTCATGTAATTTTATCAAAATGAGAATTTATGGTGATCCAAAAGTTTTAGTGGGGATGCTGCCCCTTCCACACCAACCACCCAACCCCACCTAAAAATCACTTTTCCTAGAGGGGGATTTTTCGGCAACACGATAATCACACCATAAAAAGTGGCGAGGTGAACTACCTCGATGATTATTAGAAAACAAAAAATATATATCGTAAATTATTTACTATTCTTTTTACAATAAGTTTAATTAATTCAAGATTTAAAAAGTGAGGGAACAGAAATTATACGGGACGAGGACGAGGGATAAGGATGGGCATGGCGGGGTGGGCCCAGGCTGGCCCGAGCTCAGCCCAAATATTCTCATGCTTGATATTGAATGGATCGGCATATACGTCGGACCGAGCCTAACTGTAGTTTCCTCACCGTTCTAATGCACGCTCATACCAAACTCGTCAGGCTGAGCTCCTTATAACGGGCTGCCTGTCCTACCACTCCTACATTATCAAGAAAAAAAAAGAGAATTTTGGGATATACAAATGAATATGCTGTATATTCCAATAAACTATTTTTTGGAGAGAAAGTAATGAGCTCGTAACATCCCGCTAATGCTACCAAACCAAGAATAACAGGTTGATACGGTGCCGCATAGTTGTGCAAAAGAAAACAAGAGGAATGTCATTGTTGTTGAGGGTGTAAAAGTCGTTCGATGGACAGCCGCTCCGGAATATGAAACGCTGGGCTGGAATAAATATTTGGGCCCTCATGAAGCCCACAATTTGATAATTTTGGAGTACTCGCTCCAAATTCAGTCGGTAAAATGCTGTCAACAAAATGAAACTTTTACTTAAAAAGATTATTTGAAGCTTGAAACAGAGCAATGTCCGAAATTTTACTTTTAAAGGAACAAGATATCGAACTCAGAGAGAAACAAATTTGCACGTGGGTCACGGGATCCACGCCCATTGAAGTGTTCGGTATTCACTGTTGCAAGAAAAATGAAAACTTCCTTATTACAACACGTTAGGAACGACAAAAGAACTTCAAGAAAAAAAAAAAAAAGAACGCGGCGTTCAACAATACCAAGGGGACAACGACAAAGCCCGAGAAATTTGTGGGAGAAAGGTGCAGTAATCTTGATGATGCCCTAAGTATGTTCGAACAGATGGATCAGTTGCCATCAAAATTTAAATTAAATGAGACTTAAAAATAGACATATTTATTATATTTGTAATCTTCTAAAGAGATATTAAAAATTAATTTACTTAAAAAAATTAAATTATTGTGTGAGTTATATAATATTAATTATATATTATATTTTAACAACAAAATTTATAATTTGTATAAAACTCTCCGCAATAACAATGAAAGTATTTTACGAGAATGGATTGAATTCATTTGGTTCAAGACATTACAAGGTCACTCTTATCTAAGATTGATATCTTTGTAAACTGGAAGATTGAAAAACAAAATTAAGTAAGCACGTGTATTCTTTAACGTCGCACAACAACCTCTGGAAGGAATAAAAGGATTGCAGTTTAAGTAGTTTTTGCAAAATGTTCTCTACGATTTTAATTTGAAGTTGAAGATTTACGTACATTTTATTTTCCTTCAAATCAATCAATCAATTGAACATATACTTAATTTTTTATTACAAAATTATATAATTCATCTAAAAATTTTAAATAGAAATGTTTAAATTTGTTTGATAAAAGATATTTGAAAAAAGTACAAAAAAATCGAATAAAATCCACGTTTGAACTAAATTAAGCAAAAATAGTAAACTCAAAAGATTAAATTTGGAACCTCCCCTCCCCTCCCCTCCCCACCCCCCCCCCCCAAAAAAAAGGAATTTGAAACTTATGACATTAATTAACTCTTAAATGTGCTGTTAAATTCCAATATTACCTATAAATCTTGTCCCATTTCTCTCTCTCTCTCTCTCTGCCTCTCTCCCACATCCCAAAATACTGAAGCTCGTTTCAATGGAGCTTCCCTACAAGAATTTCCCAAAACTAATAGAGATAGTACTACTAGTGCTTCTTATGGTAACCTTATGCACATTCATTTCTCTATTTTATCCTTCACTAGGGTACCCTTTATATTTGTTGAAACATTTTTCCAAAACATATAGATCTTCCTATGATGGACATGATGAGAACGCAACCGATGTACTACTAACCGAGGGTTGTGATTTATTCTCTGGAGAATGGGTGCCAGGTGCTGATGATGCTCCGTACTACACCAACTCGACGTGTCGGGCGATACAAGAGCAACAAAATTGCATGAAAAATGGAAGACCCGATACCGGGTTCATGAAATGGAGATGGAAACCACACGGATGCGAGTTACCCGCTTTTGACCCGGTTCAGTTCCTACGAATTGTTAGAGGCAAGTCCATGGCCTTTGTTGGAGACTCGGTGGATCGAAACCAGATGCAGTCCTTAATATGTTTGCTATCCAAGGTAGGGAAGTCACCCATTCAACACCTTTGCCACGTTTTCTGATTCCCAGAATTTAACATATAATTCATTTTTATATTTTACACTTTAATCGATAATTTAAATTTTTTATAGACTTATTGAAAATTATTAAAATTTGAAGTCATTACTTTTTTATATAAAGTATTGATATTTTTTTTCCCAGGTCGAATACCCCGAAGATGTATCCTATGCATCAAGTGAGCCATTCAAGCGACTGAGGTATGCAAATTTCGATTTCACCGTCGAGCAATTTTGGTCACCTCAATTACTAAAGTTCGCACAAGCAAATGCTGATGGACCAACCCACACCGGCCTGTCCAACCTCTACCTCGACCAATTGGATGATGAGTGGGCGAAGGGGATCGAGGGATTCGATTATGTGATCGTCGGTGCCGGACATTGGTTCTTCCGTCCGACGATATATTATGAAAATCACAAAATTGTTGGCTGCAGCAATTGCCTCCTTAACAATGTGACTGACTTGCCAATGTCCTATGGGTACCGTAAGGCATTCCGAGCGGCTTTTAGACACATTAATAGTCTAGAGAATTTCAAAGGAGTGACATTTCTTAGGACATTTGCACCATCACATTTCGAAAATGGGGAGTGGAATAAAGGCGGAAATTGTTCGAGGACAAGGCCTTTTAGGAGCAATGAGACAAGTTTAGAGGGTCATGATTGGAGCTTTACTTGACACAAGTGGAGGAGTTTAGGACAGCTGAGAGTGAAGGGATGAAGAGAGGCAAGAGCTTTGGGTTATTTGACATTACAAACCTCATGTTGCTGAGACCAGACGGTCACCCTGGTAGATATGGTTGGCATGCGACACTGAATAACGATTGTTTGCATTGGTGCTTGCCTGGACCAATTGACACATGGAACCAATTCTTACTGGAGATGTTGAAGATTAAGAATCACAAACTGAAGAAGCATATATAGAGCTTGATTCATTCAGGCACTAACTCTTTTTTTTTTTTTTTTTTTTTTTTTTCATTTTTTCCCTTTTGATTAGCAGATCAATTGTTATCTTATTCGCTAACAATTGTTTTCCTTCCCCATGAACCTTCTGCACTTCTCGTTGAACTCATTACTATTTTTTCTTTTTTCCGAGCAGAATTAATTTGATTCATTCATCAATCATGATAAACAGTGTACTGTGGCCATTACTAGTGTGGTACATATCGCTGGATGTGTATCACAAGCGATGATTATTCCGATGTTCAAACAAAACAGAAAGTTAGTGTTCTTTTCGTTGAAGGACAATTTCGATCTCACAGATGAGCAATTTGCAATCAACAATGACTTCCCTCCAAAGCCACGCCTGTCTCACTCTACGTATATGTTGACACACACCCACTTTTTCAAAGCACTAAATACAATCATTGACGCAACAGGCACTCACTTTTTCCAATGTACAAGAAATAAAAAAAAAGCGTCAGGCACTTTGATTGCAAGATGCCTTCGAGGCTAAACCACCTTGACGTGTCTAAAGGTATTCATAAACCTCAGGATTACAGTGCTGGAAAAATGTGGATAACATAATAATCTTGCTTTTCACTGTAATTATTAGAGATGTACATTATAAACACTGGAAAGGAAGCAACTTAATTATGTCTAAAACAGGAAAAATCATTCTATTTGACGACACAAATCTGTAATCTATTAAATTTGTTCACTATAAAAATCAATGCGAAATGTGAAAGGTTAGAACTTCTGAAACCGGTATTCAATTGCTTATCATGATGTCTCTTAGAAAATGTAGTTGAATCTTCAAACCTCACCACTTTTAGATGTTCCCAAATATTGTTAACATTGATAAAGTCATCCATGTCCAAAAACATGGCTAAATCAAAGAATTGAATATTAGTCCCACAAAGAATTTAAGGCAAGTTCATCGCTTCTTGCTTCACTCCTCCTCCATGAAGTTTCACGCCGTGGAGCTTTCCAATGGAAAGACCACACCCTATAACATCCGCACAAGGCTAATCCCACTGGTCCTCACCTTAATTTTCATCGTGATTATCCCTCTCTCTCTATTGCAGAATTCACGCTCACCACTAGCATCTCCCAAGGTAAATGATGTCGATCTTGGAAACATAGAAAATTTGAAGGAATGTGATATATTTAGTGGAGAATGGGTTCCTTATCCCCGAGGGCCTTACTACACCAATGAAACTTGCCGTCTGATCATCGACCAGCAAAACTGCATGAAATTTGGGAGGCCTGATACACAATTCACGAAATGGAGGTGGAAACCAGAGGAGTGTGAGCTACCTCTATTCAATGCAGTGCAGTTCTTGCAGATTGTCAGAGGGAAGTCCATGGCTTTTGTTGGAGACTCGGTAGGAAGAAACCAAATGCAATCTCTGTTGTGTCTCTTAGCCAGAGTGAGTGTTCAAATCTTCATAGTAACAAATATTAGCACAAATTACACAGCACTTCATAATTCAGTAGTCAGGATAGATGGGTTTACATACTTAGATTAGCTACATTAGAAATTATATGAAAAAGATTGTTCTCACTACACCTCGGTGTATGTTTTAGGCGGCTCATACCGAGGACATTTCTCATAGATATAAGTCAGACACCACATATTTCAAGCGATGGTTCTATGCTGAGCACAGGTTTACCCTAGCAACTTTATGGTCTCCTTTCTTGGTCAAAGCTCGTGATGCAGACCCCAGTGGACATTCATTCAACAGTCTCATGAACCTTTACTTGGACCAAGCTGATGATGCATGGACAAGCGAGATTGAAAGTTTCGACTATGTGATCATCTCGGCAGGACACTGGTTTTTTCGCCCTCTGATATATTATGTAAATGGGCAGGTTGCTGGCTGTCATGACTGCCATCAGGAAAACATTACTGCTGTTACAGTGTACTATGGATACAGGATGGCCTTCCAAACTGCCTTCAAGACACTTCGGAGCCTGAAAAGATACAAGGGGGTCACATTTCTGAGGACATTTTCTCCGTCTCACTTCGAAAATGGAGAATGGAATACTGGGGGTAATTGCAAGAGGACATGGCCCTTTACATGGCAGGAGACGAAAGTAGACGGGTACAATTTGGAATTCTACATGACACAGGTTGAGGAACTAAGGAAAGCAGAGAAAGAAGGGAGGAAGAGAGGCTTGAGGTTTCGGCTTCTAGATACCACTGAGGCAATGCTACAGAGGCCAGACGGGCATCCAGGCCGATATGGGCATTCTCAGGATAGGAATATCACCATAGCCGACTGTGTTCACTGGTGCTTGCCAGGACCTGTCGACACTTGGAATGAGTTTTTGCTCCATGTGTTGAAGAGGGAAGCTCGGGGATCCTTTCCTTAATATGCAACATATGTTCATAGCAACTCTCGTTGTAATACTTCTTGGATTCTTAATTATGCGTTGTTATCTATTGCAAAAAGACAAAATGAGAAAAAGAAGGAAAGAAAGCGAAGTAACTCCAATTCGAGAACGTGAACGTCCGTCTTCGATTTGACGCCGGCACCATGGGAAGTAGTAATTGTTAATCATCAATGGCAGGAAGATTGTATTAAGCAAGGGAAGCGCGTTCCGGAGCATCCTTATCGGTTGCAAAAGTATGATTGATCGTTTTTTGTTCATTTGTTTTTTGAATTTCTTTTTGATAGCAATCAAAACAATGATTTAGCTTTTAATTGTGCTCATCCTCGCCCTCGCCCTCACCCGCACCCTCACCTTCCTCTTTGAGTCAAGAAACACGTAGGATAAAGGATCGATGCCCATTGAATATCTGGGAATGAAAGCTTCCTTATACAACACAATAAGAACGACAAACGAATACATGCTGATCAACAATGACACAGATTCTGAATCCTAAATACGCACCACTCTATCGAGGGCCAACTTGTTCTTTCCTTTTGTTTCTCTCTCTCTTTTTTTTTTTAAATCAATTTTCACAACCAAGTTAGAGAAATTTGTGGGAGAAATGTGCAGTAATCTTGATGATGCCCCAAGTATGTTCAAACAGTTGGATCAGTTGCCATAAAATGACGCTGAAACTCAGACATCTGCCTGAACAATCATCAACATTGCAACACTTTTCTACCAATAATTTCTCGAACTCAGTGAGCTCGTGGAATTGAAAATCTGCAGATCGGCATTGAAAGCGGGTCCCTTCAGGTCGAAAACCGTAAGTTAATACCCCAGCAAACATAAATAATAACTAATTAATTGAAGTAGAACAAGAAGAACAAGATAGTGTAGTACCTCCGGACCCAGCAGAACAGAACCTACATCATGCTTACATCGGATGCTTCGCACTCCAATGGCTCAACCGGCGCTGACGTTAGAGAAAGGGCAAGACAGTTGCGGCGAATACTTTTGCAAAGGGCTTACAGAGTTATTTATACGAGTAGGGTTGGCGACTGGGACCATGTCTGCCACTCCACTTTACAGAGTCCAATCCATTTGTCTGTTGCGTTTCACATGACCGTTGCCGATATTTCTTCTTTTTTAAAGCTATCGTTATATATATATATATATTGCTAAAATGCTAAGCGCATTTTTCGGCTAAAAGATCTAGGGTTTTGAGAGCTAACTTTTGACCCTATTTCTTGGGCCGAGAACCAGCTTGTAAAAAGTAAACCCAGAGCTAATTCATATATTTCATTTATTTATATATTTTGCATTGTTCTGGGCTGGGACCCAGCTTTAACATCTTTATCCAGGGACAATTCTGGATCTCTTGGGTCCACTTTCTTATTTAGAAAGGGTCCGATCCAACTCTTGAGCCCGATGATATTCCTAGTCATCATGTAAATCATGTTAAATTCGTTCCTCTAAGAGACATACTATGAAAATCACAAAATTGTTGGCTGCTATATTTGCCTCCTAAACAATGTGACTGACTTGCCAATGTCCCATGGGTACCGTAAGGCATTCCGAGCGGCCTTTAGACACATTAATAGTCTACAGAATTTCAAAGGATTGACATTTGTTAGGACATTTGCGCCATCACATTTCGAAAATGGGGAGTGGAATAAAGGCGGAAATTTGTTGGAGGACGAGCAATGAGACAAGTTTAGAGGGTAATGATTTGGAGCTTTACTTGACACAAGTAGAAGAGGAGTTTAGGACTGCTGAGAGTGAAGGGACGAAGTAAGGCAAAGAGTTTTAGGTTATTTGACGTTACAAACCTCACGTTGGTGGGGAACAGACGGTCCTCTTGGTCGATATGGTTGGCAATAAGGACTGTTTGCATTGGTGCTTGCCTGGACCAATTGACACATGGATCCAATTCCTATTGCAGATGCTGAAGATCGAGAATCACAAAATGAATAAGCATATATAGAACTTGATTCATTCGTACACAAACTTCTCTCTCTTTATTTATTTATTATTATTAGCAGATCAATTGGAATTTTTTTTTTTATAACAATTTTTTTCACTTCCCTCCCCACAACCCTTCTGCACTTCTTGTTTACTCTTTCCCTTTTTCTTGAAAAAAAAAAAAACAGAATTAATTTAATTCATTCATCGATCATGATAAACAGTGTACTGTGACCATTACTAGTGTGATAACATATCGCTGGATGTATACCACAAGTGATGATCACTCCAATGCCCATTCAAAAAGAAAAAAGTTACTGTTCTTTTCATTGAACGACAATTTAAATCTCACAGATAAGCAATTTACAATCATGGCATCCATGCCACGTCTGTCTTATTGATTGGCATTTCAAGTGTATATGAAGCGAAATAAATATTAACTTTCAAGTTCTCGATCAACCATGTCATCCATTCCATTTTATTAATTAATGCATTGGGTCGAGAGAGTTGGGGCTCCCTCACAACCCTCACCCCACCTTGGGGTGTTGTTCGCGCGCCAAACAAACTAAACCCTTCAAGGGGCAACAGGATACACGTTCTTGGGCAACCTCGGCTTTGCAAGCGCAAGTAATGGCTGAGAAGGAGCAAGACCATGCAGCGATTCAACTAGGCCGCCACTTGAAACCCCAGGTAGGGCAGTCCAAGTAAATCCATGAAGAAGTCTGGCCAACAGCATGGTGGTCATGGTGGAACCGAGAAGGACGCCTGGACATCCACGTCTTCCAGTGCTAAATGACAGCAAATTCAATTTTGGATCAGCCAAGATCACCTCTGAGCCATCAGCATTAAGGTGGCGCTCAGGCTTGAACTTTAAGGGCTCTTCCCATATTTTGGGGTTGCGGCCAAGGGAAAGACGACTTATTAACACATGACTGCCCTTTGGAATAAAGTAGCCAGCAACCGTGGCGTCTGCGTTAGATTCATGTGGAACATTGAAAGGTAAAACTGGATGGAGCCTAAAAGCCTCTCTTGCACATGCCTTGACGTAGTTCAACTTGGGCAAATCTGACTCTTGGACGAGTCTATCCTTTCCAACCACTTGGTCTAATTCTTCCACTGCCCTTTGTAGTAACAAAGGTTCATTTATCATCTCTGCAAGAGCCCATTCAGCAGCATTTGATGGATTGTCTACTGCAGCCAACATTAGTTCCTGCATGTAAAAATGCAGATTAAATTAAATTAAAGATATTATCTTATGACTATGACATTATGTACGCTTTTGAATGATTCATTTTTTTTATTCAACATTCATGCTACACAAATATACACATATTTATAAATATTGTGATATGTATAAATAATATTTTTACATACATAACATGCACTTAATAATATGTGTGTATAATTAACTCAATATTAATTAAAATAAAAAATAAAAAATTTAATATCAATATTAATATGCATTTAATAAAAGTGAATTAACTCAATATTAAGTAAAAGAAAAAAAAAAATTTAATATTCAATTAAAATAAAAATATATGTATAATTAAAAATAATAAATTTATTATATTTTAAAAAAATTACTAAATATATAATAATATAAAATATTAAATAACTCATAATGCATTTAAAAAAATTATCTCTTACAAGAATTTGTGCCTTGATTTCTGAAGACGTTAATAATGGAGCCCCAGTTGATGGGTCAGTAAGCTGAATTAGAACATCAAGAATGTCCTCGGCAGCCTTCTCATTCTTTGTGGTTTGTTTAGTTCCTGCGTCTCCATCTCTCCACATGCGAATCCTTTCATCAATAACAGGATCATTGTACTTTTTTATACTTTCAAGAGCATTTCGGAGTATCTTTTCGTGACCGTCCAAATCAAACACTCGCAACCATGGTAGGTAATCTGATATGCTAAATGCATTAATATACGTGAGAATTTTGAAAAGAGCATCAACATGCTCTATTTCTTCGAGACCCGGTCCTCCGACTATCATTCCTTCGCCGAACCATCTTTTGTTAATCATTAATTTTCTAATCACATTTCCACAATAATGTTGCGATACCAAGCGTACGTTCACAATGCCGCCTTGCTCATCATCGTAGTCGTTGCTGTTGTTGCACAAATTAAACACGTAACGAGTGAGGTGGTCAGCTTCTTCCATTCTTTTGTCTTGAAGCCAGCGATGCCTTTGGATCGAGAGCACCTCGCTCATGACGACTCTCCTCATCTTCTTCCATTGTTGGCCGGAAGGTGTCAGAGCTACTGTCAAGTAGCCGTAGGTTGGTAATTCTGTGGACATGTGAACAGGTCTTGATGAAAAAGTGCTGTCTTGCTTGTGCAAGAACTCTCGTGCGACTTCAGGAGAAGTCACAGTGATGACATGAACTTTCCCTAGACGGATGCAAGCAGTTTGAGTATTCATTCTATCCATCATTGTGTGTATCCATCGGAATGCCGGTTTGTTGGCGACCAACCAATGTAGGCATCCAATGAGAGGCAACGGTTTGGGGCCAGGAGGAAGTACATGTTTCGGCTGTTGATTCGTTGGGTAACCGAGCAACAATTTGAAATATTTGTGTATCACAAGTGTTATTACTGCCAATGCCATGAAGGTAGCGGTGGGAAAGGTGCACAAGATGCCATTGAAAGCCATGTTGGGGGAGAATAGGGTGAATAATGTGGAGTTACCGAATGCCATTTATTATTGAAACAAAGCTTTTACTATGCGAGACAGGGCAATAGCCAACCAGGATTGCAATCTTTACTTCCTTGTATGTTTATGGTAACACAGCTGGCCTTATATAGAGTTAGATGTCACGGGCTGGGTTTACGGATACTTTTAAGGGAAACTTACTAGTAAACCTATAGAAAGAGAGAATGAGGAGTAAAAAGGAATAAGAGAAGAGGTTTGGAGAAAGAAAGATCGGATTGCTTGAATGCTTAATACTATAAATGAATAAGACTTTGGATACTTATAATCCTCTATTTTGAATTTAAAATCTTTCTACTTAAGAATTTATAAAAAATATATTTTAAAATATTATATTTTAGAATTATATAAATTTATAAGTTTTAGAGAAATTTTATGAGTTTACTTATTATGGAATCTCTAAAATTTTTTTAAATCATTTGAATTTTTAGTAATAAATTGGAACTTTTGATGGATATACGTAATAATTAAAAAAATATATATTTTATAATATAAATAATATATTTTTATATAATATATATACTTAAATTTATTTAAATAATAAAATTTAAATTAAATTTAATTAAATTAATTTTTATAATAATAAACTTATAATTTATATTAATATCAATATTCACTTAATTTGATAATACTATAAATTCTAATATTTATTTTATCTTAACAAATATTTCATTTTTCAACAGTTTCATGCGCATATTAATCGTTTCATGTGAATATCAACCACTTCAGACTTGCAATAAACTAATTTAAACTTTTTTCTTTTTATCAATTTGATATCTCAAAAAATAAAAATAAGTATTAATTTATTTACTCTTTTTATGTGTTATTAGATTTTTAATCAAATTAATTGTAAAAATATTATTAATAAATATTTTTTTTTTGTAAAAACTTCAACTATAACATATATCTTATTTAGCAAATTACAAAACTAAATAATTTGAAAACACTTAAAACTATACTTACATATTTTGTTTTACAAGTTGAAAGGAAAATAATAAATTATTTCTTAAATAATTATAAAGAAACAATAATTTTAATGTTAAAATAATATTCAGAAGTATTTATATAATCATCTATATGTTCATCTCAATTACTATCAAAATAATATATAAGAGTATAACTTTTAAATAAAAAATAAAATAAATTATGATTATAAGCTCCTTTTATACAAAAGATAATTCTTTTAATAACAAATCTTACTTTTTATCCTTCTATTTCTTTATTCAATTTCTTTTTAATCTTGAAAACATATTTTACATTAATAATTTTTTAATTTCGTAAAACAATAGTAACATTTATGTATTATTCTTTTTAATTATCTTAATTTTTTCATTTATAGTATTCACTCATTTTATATCTTAATACACCAAATTTCCATTATTATCTATAATATTATAAAGGAAAAAAATTATTATCTTTAAAAATATTTCAATTTAATTAAATTTTTATAAGAAAAAAATTACATCTTTAAATCTAATCAGATTTTTTTTTATTTATTAGATTTATAATCTACGTGATAAAAGATTATCCTTTTTAATTTTCTAATTAAAATTTCATTTATTAGATTTATTAGATTTTTTGGCTCTTTCGGATTTTTAATAATAAATTGGATCTTTTGATATATATATGTAATAACTAAAAAATATATATTTTATAATATAAATAATATATTTTTATATAATATATACACTTAAATTTATTTAAATAATAAAATTTAAATTAAATTAACTTTTATAATAATAAATTTATAATTTAGATTAATATCAATATTCACTTAATTTGATAATACTTTAAATTCTAATATTTATTTTATCTTAAAAAATATTTCTTTTTTCAACAGTTTCATACACATATCAATCATTTCATGTGAGTATCAACCATTTCAGACTTGCAATAAATTAGTTTAAACTTTTTTTTTTTATCAATTTGATATTTCAAAAAATAAAAATAAGTATTAATCTATTTACTTTTTTCATATGTTATTAGATTTTTAGTCAAATTAATTGTAAAAATATTATTAATAAATATTTTTTTTTTGTAAAAACTTCAACTATAACATATATCTTATTTAGTAAATTATAAAATTAAATAATTTGAAAAGCACTTAAAAGTGTACTTACATATTTTGTTTTACAAATTGAAAGAAAACTAATAAATTATTTCTTAAATGACTAGGAAGAAACAATAATTTTAATATTAAAATAATATTTAAAAATATTTATATCATCATCTATATGTTCATCTCAATTACTATCAAAATAATATATAAAAATATAACTTTTAAATAAAAAATAAAATAAATTATAATTATAATCTCCTTTTATACAAAAGATAATCCTTTTAACAACAAATCTTACTTTTTATCCTTTTACTTCTTTATTAAATTTCTTTTTAATTTTAAAAACTTATTTTACATCAATAATTTTTTAATTTTGTAAAATAATAGTAACTTTTATGTATTATTTTTCTTAATTATCTTAATTTTTTCATTTATAGTATTCACTCATTTTATATCTTAATACACCAAAGTTGCATTATTATCAATAATATTATAAAGAAAAAAATTATTATCTTTAAAATATTTCAATTTAATTAAATTATTATAAGAAAAAAAATTACACCTGCAAATCTAATTATATTTTTTTTATTTATTAAATTTATGGTTTATGGGAAAAAAGGTTATCCTTTCTAACTTTTTAATTAAAATTTTTTTTTAATTATTTTTATGTAATAAACATAATATTTATAATGTTATTAATAAAAAATTATAAAAATATTATTATTAGCATATCAATTGGAATTTTTTTTTTATAACAATTTTTTTTCACTTCCCTCCCCACAACCCTTCTGCACTTCTTGTTTACTCTTTCCCTTTTTCTTGAAAAAAAAAAAAAAGAATTAATTTAATTCATTCATCGATCATGATAAACAGTGTACTGTGACCATTACTGTGAGATAACATATCGCTGGATGTATACCACAAGTGATGATCACTCCAATGCCCATTCAAAAAGAAAAAGTTACTGTTCTTTTCATTGAACGACAATTTAAATCTCACAGATAAGCAATTTACAATCATGACATCCATGCCACGTCTGTCTCATTGATTGGCATTTTCAAGTGTATATGAAGCGAAATAAATATTAACTTTCAAGTTCTCGATCAACCATGTCATCCATTCCATTTTATTAATTAATGCATTGGGTCGAGAGAGTTGGGGCTCCCTCACAACCCTCACCCCACCTTGGGGTGTTGTTCGCGCGCCAAACAAACTAAACCCTTCAAGGGGCAACAGGATACACGTTCTTGGGCAACCTCGGCTTTGCAAGCGCAAGCAATGGCTGAGAAGGAGCAAGACCATGCAGCGATTCAACTAGGCCGCCACTTGAAACCCCAGGTGGGGCAGTCCAAGTAAATCCATTAAGAAGTCTGGCCAACAGCATGGTGGTCATGGTGGAACCGAGAAGGACGCCTGGACATCCACGTCTCCCAGTGCTAAATGACAGCAAATTCAATTTTGGATCAGCCAAGATCACCTCTGGGCCATCAGCATTAAGGTGGCGCTCAGGCTTGAACTTTAAGGGCTCTTCCCATTTTCTGGGGTTGCGGCCAAGGGCAAGACGACTTATTAACACATGACTGCCCTTTGGAATGAAATAGCCAGCAACTGTGGTGTCTGCATTAGATTCATGTGGAACATTGAAAGGTGAAACTGGATGGAGCCTAAAAGCCTCTCTTGCACACGCCTTCACGTAGTTCAACTTGGGCAAATCTGACTCTTGGACGAGTCTATCCCTTCCAACCACTTGGTCTAATTCTTCCACTGCCCTTTGTAGTAACAAAGGTTCATTTATCATCTCTGCAAGTGCCCATTCGGTAGCATTTGATGGATTGTCTACTGCGGCTAACATTAGATCCTGCATGTGAAAATACACATTAATTTAAATTAAAGATATTATTCATAACTAATATGTATGTACTCTTTTAACTGATTAATTTTATTTTTTATTTAACATTCATGCTATAAATTCATTCATAAATATTGTGATATATATAAATAATATTCTTATACATAAGACATGCACTTAACAATATGTATTTTTAGTTAGATTCATTTAAAATAGTGAGTAAATTTAATATTATAAATAAAAAAATAAAAAATTTTAAATAATAATTTATTAAAATAATATATAATTAAAAATAAAAATTTATTATATTAAAAAAATAATTAAATATAATAAGTACATAATATTGAATTACACATAATACAATTAAAATGATTCTCTCTTACAAGAATTTGTGCCTTGATTTCTGAAGATGTTAATAATGGACCCCCAGTTGACAGGTCAATCAACTGAATTAGAACATCAAGAATGTCCTCAGCAGCCTTCTCCTCATTCCTTGTGGTTTTTTTAGTACCTCCGTCTCCATCTCTCCACATGCGAATCCTATCGTCAATAATAGGATCATTGTACTTTTTTATACTTTCAAGAGCATTGCGGAGTATGTTTTCATGACCGTCCAAATCAAACACTCGCAACCATGGTAGGTAATCTGATATGCTAAATGCATTAATATAGGTGAGAATTTTGAAAAGAGCATCAACATGCTCTATTTCTTCGAGACCCGGTCCTCCGCCTATCATTCCTTTGCCGAACCATCTTTTGTTAAGCATTAATTTTCTAATCACATTTCCACAATAATGTCGCGATACCAAGCGTACGTTCACAATGCCGCCTTGCCCATCATCGTAGTCGTTGCTGTTGTTGCACAAATTAAACACGTAACGAGTGAGGTGGTCAGCTTCTTCCATTCTTTTGTCTTGAAGCCAGCGATGCCTTTGGATCGAGAGCACCTCGCTCATGACGACTCTCCTCATCTTCTTCCATTGTTGGCCGGAAGGTGTCAGAGCTACTGTCAAGTAGCCGTAGGTTGGTAATTCTGTGGACATGTGAACAGGTCTTGATGAAAAAGTGCTGTCTTGCTTGTGCAAGAACTCTCGTGCGACTTCAGGAGAAGTCACAGCGATGACATGAACTTTCCCTAGACGGATGCAAGCAGTTTGAGTATTCATTCTATCCATCATTGTGTGTATCCATCGGAATGCCGGTTTGTTGGCGACCAACCAATGTAGGCATCCAATGAGAGGCAACGGTTTGGGGCCAGGAGGAAGTACATGTTTCGGTTGTTGATTCGTTGGGTAACCGAGCAACAATTTGAAGTATTTGTGTATCACAAGTGTTATTACTGCCAATGCCATGAAGGTAGCGGTGGGAAAGGTGCACAAGATGCCATTGAAAGCCATGTTGGGGGAGAATAGGGTGAATAATGTGGAGTTACCGAATGCCATTTATTATTGAAACAAAGCTTTTACTATGCGAGGCAGGGCAATAGCCGACCAGGATTGCAATCTTTACTTGTATGTTGATGGGAACACAGCTGGCCTCATATAGAGCTAAATGTCACCGGCTGACTTTGCGGACACTTTAAAACTCGTGCATTAGATAATTTTAAGGTAAAGTTACTAGTAACTCTAGGGAGAGAGAGTCAGGGATAAAGAGGAATCCGAGAAAAGGCTCGGAGAAAAGGAGATTAGATTGTTTGAATACTTAATTGCGGTACTTATAACTTTTTGCTTTTGATATAAAATCTTTTTACCTAAAAATTTATATAGAATATGTTTTAAAATATTATATTTTAAAATTATATAAATTTATAAATTTTAAAAAATTTTATAAGTTTAAATATTATGAAATCTCTAAAAATTTTTTAAATTTTTTAAATTTTTGGTAATAGATTAGATTCTTTTATAAATATACATAATAATTAATATATATATATATATATATATATATATATTTTATAATATAAAAAATATATTTTTATATAATATATATATTTAAATTTATTTAAATAATAAAATTTAAATTTAATTTAATTTAATTAACTTTTATAATAATAAATTTATAATTTATATTAATATCAATATCTATCTGATTTGATGATACTCTAAAATTCTAATATTTATTTTATCTTAACAAATATTTTATTTTTCAACAGTTTCATGCACATATCAATCGTTTCATGTGAATATCAACCACTTCAGACTTGCAATAAACTAATTTAAACTTTTTTTTTTATTAATTTGATATCTCAAAAAATAAAAACAAGTATTAATCTATTTACTCTTTTCATATGTTATTAAATTTTTAGTCAAATTAATTATAAAAATATTATTAACAAATATTTTATTTTTTGTAAAAACTTCAACTATAATATATATCTTATTTAGTAAATTATAAAACTGAATAATTTGAAAAGCACTTAAAAATACACTTATATATTTTGTTTTACAAGTTGAAAGAAAAATAATAAATTATTTCTTAAATAACTATGAAGAAATAATAATTTTAATGTTAAAATAATATTTAAAAATATTTGTATAATCATCTATATGTCTATCTCAATTACTATAAAAATAATATATAAGAGTATAACTTTAAATAAAAAATAAAATAAATTATAATTATAAGCTCCTTTTATACAAAAAAATAATCCTTTTAACAATAAATCTTACTTTTTATCTTTCTACTTCTTTATTGAATTTCTTTTTAATTTTGAAAATCTATTTTACATTAATAATTTTTTAATTTCGTAAAATAATATTAACCTTTATATATTATTTTTCTTAATTATCTTAATTTTTTTATTTATAGTATTCACTAATTTTATATCTTAATACACCAAATTTGCATTATTATCAATAATATTATAAAGGAAAAAAATTATTATCTTTAAAATATTTCAATTTAATTAAATTTTTATAAAAAAAAATTACATCTTTAAATCTAATCAGATTCTTTTTATTTATTAAATTTATAGTTTATGTGATAAAAGGTTATCCTTTCTAAGTTCATAATTAAAATTTTTCTTTTTTTTAATTATTTCCATGTAATAAACATAATATTTATAATATTATTAATAAAAAATTATAAAAATATTATAACTTTATTAATTTAATAAAAATGATATACATAATAATTAAAAAAATAAAAATTTAATATTTAATAATATAGATAATATTTTTATATAATACAGGTATTTAAATTTATTTAAACAGTTAAAATCAAATTAAATTTAATTAAATTAACTTTTATAATAATAAATTTTTAATTTGAATTAACATTAATATTCATTTAATTCTAATTTAATGATATTCTCAATTCTAACATTTATTTTAATTTAACAAATATTTCATTTTTCAACAGCTTCATGTTAATATCAACCTCTTCATGTGAATATCAATCACTTCAGACTTGTAATAAACTAATTCAAACTCTTTTTTTAAGAATTTAATCTCTCAGAAAATAAAAATAAGTGTCAATCTATTTACTCATTTTATATGTTATTAGATTTTTAATCAAATTAATTGAAAAAACATTTTTAACAAATGTTTTTTTTTTGCAAAAACTTTAATTAAAATACATATTTCACTTAATAAATTATAAAATTAAATAATTTGAAAAATACTTAAAACTGCACTTATATACTTTATTTTATAAGTTGAAAGTATAATAATAAATTGTTTCTTAAATTACTGCGAACAAACAGTAATTCTAATATTAAAATAATATTGAGAAATATTTTTATAATTATTTATATTTTTATCTTAATTATTATCAAAATAACATATAAAAGTATAATTTTTAAATAAAAAATAAAATAAATTATGATTATAGGTTCTTTTTATACAAAAGATAATTCTTTTAACAATTAATCTTACTTTTATATCCTTCTATTCCTTCATTGAATTCTTTTTTAAATTTGAAGATCTATTTTATATTAATAATTTTTTAATTTCATAAAATAATAGTAATGTTTAAATATTATTTTTTTAATTATTTTAAAATTTTCATTTATAATATTCACCTATTTTATATATTAAACTCATCAAATGATACTAGTTTATAATTTACAAATGTAGCATAATACACCAAATTTTCATTATTATCAATATTATTATTAAAAATTATTTCATAATCTTGTAATAATACTAATTGTTGGTAATTTTTACTAATCTTTCATTCTCTTATAAAAAATATGGCGTGATGCTACTAACAAAAAAATTATAAAAATATTATAAATTTATTAATTTAATAAAAATATTATATATAATAATTTAAAAATACACATATAATATAAATAAAATATATTTTTATAATTAAAAATATTTAAATAATTAAAGATAAATTATATTTAATTATTATACTCAATTAAATTAATTTTTATTATAATAAAATTTTAATTTAAATTAATATTAATAATTATATTCTATTAAATTAATTTTTATTATGATAAATTTTTAATTTAAATAAATATTAATAGTTAGAATCTCCATCCGGTGCTTTTAGCTTGAAATTTGAAGCTGTCAACAACTAAATTAGTATTCCTCGAGCACGGAGACACATAACAACAAATACTGGAAAAGAACTTTATTAATTCTTGTCTGGGACCTTCATTTTTGCGGTCACTGAGACCGCCACGGCACGCAAAGTTATTCGGCAGGCAGAGGCAAAAGTTCTTTTAACTTGGTGATTAAATTTTTTTGTTCCATTTAAAAATTGAAATCTTTGACTTTGCAACGATTGAGAGTCTCTTTCTCTCTCTTTTATAAACCAGTGATTTGTTTATTAAAATTCCCATGATTTGAAAGTTTAAACCTTCGGGATTGTAAATGTGGCAATTTAAAAATAATTTTTAAAAATGGGATAAATATTGGGTATGTATCATATAATTAATTTTAAAGCTTAGAAGGGGGAAGTATATGAGGTTTTTAATTTGTCTCATTTAGAAACGATGGCTTATATACAAAGGCCAAGAGTTTGACAAAAATAATAATAAATAGGTAAAGACAGCTGCTTTGGTTATTACATTACAAAGCATGTACTTTTGGTTCGTGTAGCGAGTAATCTGCCAATGTCTGGAGGTTTGCTGATATGATATTCTTGATTGGCCCCTACACACTCTGTCTGATTTTGCAATCTTCGGGTGCTGTTCAATGAATCTGCGAATGGCAAAGCCTACTGGCGAGCAGACGTTCGGTTGCGTCTTGGGTCTTTCTGCAATTGGCTCGTAATTGGATGGATGGCACTTGTATAAATCTGTGGTCACTATTCATGCCTGCTTTGTGGTTTTGATAACATCATGATATGGGAAAATGTTGTCCCATTTATTAACGAATGAACCTCTCTTTTGGCTTATCTGGAAAATAAAAGCCAAAGAAGAAAAGATGCTGAGGCTTCCCACGGGTATCTGTTTAGGTTCGCCATTATTTCTAGTGGCCACAAGAGACAACACAAAGAGCTGACTGAAGAATAGATTAGTGGCGCATCGTTTATCGTCCGCTATGATTTCTCTGTTTGGCCAAGGAATTGACTTTTTTTTTTTTTTTTTCTTATTTTCTTGATGATCCGTATAATTATTTGCTATAATTACCTTCCATACTTTGTCTTGAACATTCTTAGAGATTTTGTCTAAAATGGGTTGACCAAGATGTACACACGAGGAAAGCCATATGTGTTTAATAATTTTTTTGAGCAGGCATGGCTCGGAAAGGGAAATTTTTTGACCTAGTTTTTTTAATAATTTTTTACTCGATCCGACTAGTTCCGGGTTAGAGGGGTTGTCTCAGTCATGGGGAATCAGATATTTACCAGTTAGTTAATGAGAAATTTAGATAAATTTCAAGTTATTAGAACAACCCTTATCATTATATTTTTTTTTTTTTACTTGTTTCATGTGATTTACTTAAAAGAATTTAAATATTAAATTTTCTATTTAATACACACAATTTAAAATTTGTTGTTATCACTGGCTTAATCATAGCCGTTCAAAGATACATTATGGTAAGAATCTTGAATCTTACTTGGGTCTTGTTTGGTTTGCTTATTATTATTATTATTATTACAGTAATTGATTGCCTAGTAATGTTGATTACTAATTGATATTGAAAATGGCTAATATGGGATTGTAGTATTTGCTCAAACTAATATTTATTTGTTGCTATTGGAATAATAAAATAACCTTTTGGTATATTATATTTATATTTGATTACAATAAATATTTGAGAGTATTTTAGTTTAGAAATTATTTATGAGTAGCAACCTTTTGGATCGGCTACAGTTTACAGAGACTTTCGGCAATCTAGAACCTTTGAAAAATATTTACCAGACAAAAGATCTTCTCCCTGTTGTCACTCAACAGCAACAACACTCCCAACTAAAAAAAGAAAAAAAAAAACTGAGCCAAACACCCACTTAGTCACTCAATTGGACGCCAGCACAACACCAGGCAAAGTTGTCTACCGATACAGAAATGTTTTTGTCTTCCAACGTGCTTTTGTTTTTAATGAAGTCTGCCATTTAAAAATCAAGAATGAAGATTGCATATCTATGCAGAGGTTCTTTTTTAAGAAAAATCATAATCACTATTAATAGATATATATATTTATATTACAATATATTATACATTTAAAAAAAAAAAAAAAAAACACTAAAAATTATAACGACGTGGGTATCACATGTACTTCAGCATGGTACCCTCAGGCTCCATTAATAGTTTAAATTTCAAAAAATAAAATAAATAATATGTTGGATCCACTGCTAATTCACCTAATCCTCTCGTTTTTTTCTGGTCGATAAGTCGCTTGCTTATTGATTTAGGGGACCATCTTATGATAAGAACCATAAGTTCACCAATTATGATCCAAGGGTACATTTTATATATATATATATAATTTATCTTATTAATCGTGATATTGCCTGCATTTTTTTTTTTTTTTTCTTTTGCTTGCCCCGACATGTAAAAATTGTCAAGACTTTTTTGTTTAACACGACGTCTCCTAGAAAATGTAGGTGCCTTCAAACCCCACCACTTCTAGAAGTTGCCAAGACTTCGATAAAGTCATCAATGTCCAAAAACATGTCTAGATCAAAAGAATTTTATTATTAGTCCCATAAAAAATTTAAGGCAAGTTCACTGCTTCTTGCTTCACTTCTCCGCCGTGAAGTTTCATGCCATGGAGCTTTCCAGTGGAAAGACCACACCCTACAACATCCGCACAAGGCTACTCCCGCTGGTCCTCACCTTAATTTTCATCGTGATTATCCCTTTCTCTCAATTGCAGAATTCACGCTCACCACTAGCATCTCCCAATGTAAATGATGTCGATCTTAGAAGCACAGAAAGTTTGAAGGAATGTGATATATTTAGTGGAGAATGGGTTCCTTATCCCCGAGGGCCTTACTACACCAGTGAAACTTGCCGTCTGATCATCGACCGGCAAAACTGCATGAAATTTGGGAGGCCTGATACACAATTCACGAAATGGAGGTGGAAACCAGAGGAGTGTGAGCTACCTCTATTCACTGCAGTGCAGTTCTTGCAGATTGTCAGGGGGAAGTCCATGGCTTCTGTTGGGGACTCGATAGGAAGAAACCAAATGCAATCTCTGTTGTGTCTCTTAGCCAGAGTGAGTGTTCAAATCTTCATGGTAACAAATATTAGCACAAATTACGCAGCACTCCATAGCTCAGTAGTCAGGACGGTTGGGTTTACATAGATTAGCTACGTCAGAAATTATATGAAAAAGATTGTTCTCACTCCACCTCTCTGTATGTTTTAGGCGGCTCATACCGAGGACATTTCTCATAGATATAAGTCAGACACCACATATTTCAAGCGATGGTTCTATGCTGAGTACAGGTTTACCTTACCAACTCTATGGTCTCCCTTCTTGGTCAAAGCTTGTGATGCAGACCCCAGTGGACATTCACTCAACAGCCCCATGAACCTTTACTTGGACCAAGCTGATGATGCATGGACAAGCGAGATTGAAAGTTTCGACCATGTGATCATCTCGGCAGGACACTGGTTTTTTCGCCCTCTGATATACTATGTAAATGGGCAGGTCACTGGCTGTCATGACTGCCATCAGGAAAACATTACTGCTGTTACAATGTAATATGGATACAGGATGGCCTTCCAAACTGCCTTCAAGACACTTCGGAGCCTGAAAAGATACAAGGGGGTCACATTTCTGAGGACATTTTCTCCGTCGCACTTTGAAATTGGACAATGGAATACTGGGGGAAATTGCAAGAGGACGAGGCCCTTTACAAGGCAAGAGATGAAGGTAGCCGAGTATAATTTGGAATTCTACACGACACAGGTAGAGGAACTAAGGAAAGCAGAGAAAGAAGGAAGGAAGAGAGGCTCGAAGTTTCGGCTTCTAGATACCACTGAAGCAACGCTACAGAGGCCAGACGGGCATCCAGGTCGATTTGGGCAATCTCAGGATAGGAATATCACCGTAGCCAACTGTGTTCACTGGTGCTTGCCAGGACCTATCGACACTTGGAATGAGTTTTTGCTCCATGTGTTGAAGAGGGAAGCTCGGGGGTCCTTTCCTTGAGATGCAACATGTGTTCATAGCAACTCTCGTTGTATTACTTCTTAGATTCTTAATTATGCATTGTTATCTATTGCAAAGAAACAAAAATGAAATAAAGGGCAGAGATTGAATGGGAGAAAGAAGGAAAGAAACAATTAAGACGTCCCTTTAGCAGTCCAGAGCGAAGCTTAGAAAGCGAGGTCTCTCAAAGCCGAGAACGTGACCGTCCATCTTCCCAGAGATTTGACGACGGAGAACGGGGAATTGATTAGAGTGAACGAGAAAGGGATTTAAATTCAATTGCCCTTCATTAGGCATTTCAGCGATCTAAGGCCAATTACGGATGGATTTGGCCTGAGTGTTCCTGTTAATAAACTTCACACAGATGCAGGTTTCCAATAGCCCCCTCGCGTCTACTAATTACATTTCTTAGGTATGTCCCTTCCACAACTGGTTGAAAGGAAAAACATACAACAGACCAACTTGAAACAAAATGAAATCTTTTGGCACATGGGTAAGGAGTACATGGCAGTCACCCAGAAAGAACAGAAATGATCGGACTTGCCAAGAAGGTTGCTAGATATCAACAAAATTTTGAACATCTTAAGCAACCCATGATGGGAGACAAGATGGCGAATAATTCTTCCTTGAATTTGCAAAAGAATATTTGGTACAACTAAGAGTTCAATACAGCATGGGAAACATAGTTTTCCTTCCGACAAATAATACAAAGTTTCTATACAGTGGAAATATTTCAAAATGAGAGTCCGTCAAGAAAGAGGGAAAAAAATATGAAGATACTTCCAGATGCCAGTCAAAATGAAATCTTAATGAACACCAATATGTGCAATAGTAAAACGTAAAGCACAAAAGCCAACCTCAATAACACAAGTCTTTGCTGGTGCTCAGTTCGACCACCAGAGGAGTAAGGAAGCTTGTCAATGATATTATCAGAAGAATTAGATCTCCTATCAGAGGTGCTCCTTCCAAAACGACTCCTTGCAGTATTAATCTCCAGATTGCTACTTTCCAGCCTCTTCCACAAACCATTTAGCCTTTCTAGCTCCATCTCTTTCAAATGGATTTCACCGACCAAGCCTTCTGCTTGAGCCTAAAAGCAACAAGACATTTTGAGAATTGACATTTGACAAGAAGGGATAGAAGCCGTAAGATTGATACAAAGTGCTTGGAAATGGTAAAATAACCTGTTTCACTGCTAGTTGCTCAATGAGACTATGAAGCTGTTTATCCAGCATCTTCTCTCTTTGAGCTGCACCACATAAATTGCTTCACGTCAAAGCTGTAGGTCCTACTTCAGTGTATGAAAATTCTATGATCTCTACAAATTATAAAACATTCCATGTCTACTCAATGAAGTTACTTTGGTTATTGAAGGAACATTCAGCAATGAAGAACAAGCTAAGAATATACATGTGCACCATTTAGCACACATAGAACTTAGAAGTCTAGCCCCACAAAGCAGAGTGTACATCTCCCTTCAGCATTGTGGTAGGCTCATTCTAAATGTGAAGCCATTCCCAAGGAAGCCCTATGGCAAAAGGAACATGCATTTTCACCCCTAAATGCCTTCCATAAGGAGAGGATACTTTCAGCCGTCGCTTGCTTGCTCCAAGTTATATTACTTATAAATCCTATCTTTGTTTATGGCGAACATCCTCAAGTTTTCATTTTTAATGTGAACAAGAAATTTGAATCTCCTCCTATCCTTGTTTACATATGAAAATCATACAGATATCAATTAAAAAATACATGGTATTGGATACCTGGGGTAGGCTGCTTTAATGCATTTTCCTGAACTTCTGCCCATGTTTTCTCCAATTCTCGAACAACTTCTTCCATTGAAGTCTGAGAGCATAAAATGTATTTTCAGCTCAGATATTCTACCAATTTGACTTAGGAGCAAACAATTTTATGGTGTCAACTGAAAGGAAACAATATACCTGTTCCTTTTTCTTTCCCTCCATCTTCTCCAATATGGCAGATTTTGCAGCTTCTATATCTGGTTCCACTTCTATTGTTGACTCAGATACAACTGATTCAGCAGATTTTTCATAATGACTGGCATTCAAGGCAGACTCTGCATTGTCCAGCTCCTCTCTCATAGTTTTCTCTGTCTCCTCCATCCCCTATATAATTAAAAATGAATGAAGAAAATGTCCAACAAATTCATTGCATCTAACAAATCAGCTTGTCCATTTTATTGGATTTCAATTGAGGAAAATGCAACAAAAAGTTCCTTTACTAAAAAAGCATGCTCACAAATGTCCATGGAAAACCCATTTACAATTATGTCAAAAAAGAGGGTTCCCTGAATGGAGAACTCCTACAAGAACTCTAAGCATCCCGTGAAGAGCAGCTAGAAAACTACAGGTAATTGCTTATCAGAGCAGTAGACAGACAAGTAAAGGCTGACCTGTAATTTCCTTCGAAGTAAATCTGCTTCCTGCAGCTTCTCCTGTATTTTATTCTCACAATTTGATATAGCATTTTCATAAGCAGCATTTTCTTCCTGCAATGTCACCTCTCTCAATTGGGCCTAGTCATAATAATCAGTACAAATTGTTAGTAAGTGCATGAGTGAATTGTCTAATAAAATTGCAATTCAATTATTGACTTAAAAAGAGAAAACAAAAATGAAAATTATCCTGAAATTTTTGCTTTAACTACAAAATTATGATGATCTTATCTAATACATAAAGAGAAAAGGAATTTACCAAAAGCAACAAAGCTCATTGATTATTGAAGTTGGCACATGCAAGTGCATAAGTGAACCAATCTTCTTAATATGTGTGGCTGAAGAAAAAAACCAACTATTATGGGCATTAGGAAAGGAATCCTTCTCAAAGTCTTAAGATAGTCAGATTCCATTCCACTAAAGTTCATTAGTGGTCACTATTTCAAGAAATTGCCTCATTTTAAGCCTTACACAACAAAATGGGGCTTCAATTACGTTTTACCATTGCCCAATATCAAAGAAACATTACTTCAGATTTAGGTCCCCTTCTGTTCGTCTAAAAGTGATCCACAACCAACAAGTTCAATACTCTAAATTGCTCTCCAACTCATGCAGTAATGTACAGACTATCCAAATCCCAAAATGAAATGCATGGGGGAATTGCAAAACCCTTAAAGTAGCTAAAAAAAAAAGTGATTAATATCCTTAACAGCAAAGAGCAAACTACCACTCATTACAGTATAAAAAGATCAAACTCCAAAGACAGCACGATAAACAACTAGGTTAGAAAAGCATGTCCGAACCACAGAAAGACTAGGCAAAAATAACTGCCCAAAAACTTTTAAACCCAGATCCATAAACCAAAGGAGACAAGCAGCTTTCGATCTTCATTGACCATTAGAAAATGATGACAATAAGACATTGATTTACAGAAACCTAAGAAACCAATAATTCAAAATCCCAGATGGCGAAACTCAATAAATTTCACCAATTCACACCCAAAACACCTGGGGCCCAGATCATAAAACCAATAGTCCTAAAAGTATAACTTCACAAATAGGAGAACAGAAAATTAAAAAAAAAAAAAAAATGCAGAAAAGAACATATACCCAAGAGAGAATGGCGCGTAAAGATCACAACTTTATGCATTCACCTGTTCTTTGGTGGCAGAGTGAGCGTTCAACTGTAGAGTTAAAGCGGCGTTGGAGGCGAGGGAGTGGGCCAGAATATGGGGGAGACGTTGGGAGATGTCAGGAGGAGGCAATCTCAGCCGTAGATCTTGTATAGAACGGCTCAGATAGGCCGCCTTCCGGTCAAGTTCTTGCACGTACTTGTGTTGCTCTTCGGTAAAGGCTATCGGAATGTCGTCTTCTTCGTTGATTTGGCCTCCACCGTGGCCCCCCACCACATCCGCCGCCCATGCCAGAAGCCCGGCCATCGATTTCCTGGGACCTCTGAAGCTACTGTCCGTGTGAACTGTGAACCTGCAATTATTCCCTGTGGGCTTGGATTTCAGTGTGGGCAGTTTTGTGGCTGTTTCCTTAAAATGGGCTTTCGATGGGCCTCTAGCAGTTTTCTCAATCACCATCCACCATTTATCTATGGTCCAATCTGTTTTCTATCATTAGAAATTTTGATCTGGATTGAGTTTATTTGGTTTTACTTACTGTAATCCTCATTAAAATGGCAAGCTTAACATTAATTAGTCTTTTTTCTTTTGTGGGTCTTATAGAATATGTTCATCTTAGAAGAAGATGTCAACAGAAACAAGAAACTGAAACTTAATTTGACTTACTTAGTGAGTAAGTTAAGTAAATTTAATATTATAAATAAGAAAAAAATTAAAAATTTTAAATGAAACTTAATTGTAATAAAAAATTTGTAATTGAAATGTTCTATTTTTTTTTGATTAAAAATAAAAAATTTAAATGAAATATAATTAAAATAAAAAGAAGAATATATGTAATTGAGATGTTCAATTTTGTTGGGTTCCTTTGTTCGTAAGCATACTCCAGGAGGACCAAGCCACCTCCCTTGGTTTTCCTTCCCTTCACTCGTTCGGATTCCTGAAATGCAAATGCAAATATTGACAAGCCACCAGCTTCAACTTGCCCTCTGAAAAATGTCAACCTGCTCCATTTCCTCCGTCTTTCCTATACATCAACTAATCATTAAATTATTATTTTTCTCATCCATTGGCGAGTTAATAAATTGGCTGAAACCCCACTGGCGAAATGTTGAAAAAATTCAGGAGAAGAGTCAAAACCTTGGTAACTAAGTCCTTCAAGAAGCGTCGGCGATCGCCGTATAAACTCCCCTCTCCAAGTTCGCCCCCATCACCACCACCACCACCACCACCACAACAGCCACCGGTCTCACCGCCTCAACCTCCAACAATGCCTCCCCAGAAGCCACCACCAAATTTTCCATTTCTTTTCCCCAGAGCTCAATCCACGATCCTTCCTGACCCTTCCCGCTTCTTCTCACCTTCTCTCCTCTCCTCCCCGTTGCCAACAAACTCATTCTTCCAAAACTTTTCTCTCAAAAATGGCGATCAGCCTGAATACATCCATCCGTATCTCATAAAGTCCTCGAATTCCTCTATTTCTGTCTCCTACCCATCTCTGTTCCACAACTCTTCTTTCTTGTATCAGATTTTTATTGCTGATCTGACCATCTCTGCATCAAACGAAACAACCCCAGATCCTCAAAAAAGCCATATAATTTCCTCCTATGCTGATCTTAGTCTCACTTTGGATATACCCTTTGCAAACTTGCGCTTCTTTCTTGCTAGAGGCAGCCCTTTCTTGACATGTTCTGTTACTCGAAACACTGCAATTTCTATATCAACAATCCATGCCATTCTCTCGTTCTCTTCAAATTACTCACTCACAAAGTACACCGTCAAGCTGAACAACAATCAGACATGGCTTATATATTCGTCTTCGCCGATAAATTTCACTCACAGCCTTAATCTGATCACTTCTGGTGGATTTTCAGGAATGATAAGGATTGCCGTGTTACCGGATTCTGATCCAAAATGCGAAGCCATTCTCGATCGGTTCAGTTCTTGCTATCCAGTATCAGGTGATGCAACTTTCACTAAACCATTTTGCTTAGAGTATAAATGGGAAAAGAAAGGGTGGGGTGATTTGCTTATGCTTGCACATCCTCTGCATATCAAACTTTTATATGGTGATGGTTGTGATGTTACTGTTTTGGATGATTTTAAGTACAAAAGTATTGATGGTGAACTTGTTGGTGTTGTTGGAGATTCTTGGTTATTAAAACTAGACCCTATTTCTGTAACCTGGCATTCCATCAAGGGTATCAAAGAGGAATCTTGGGCAGAAATTGTTTCTGCACTTTGCAAGGATGTTGAGGATTTGAACCCATCAGCTATAACTACAACATCATCTTACTTTTATGGGAAATTGATTGCCAGAGCAGCAAGGCTGGCCTTGATAGCTGAGGAGGTGTGTTTTCTGGAGGTGATTCCGGCAATAAAGAAGTTTCTAAAGGATACAATTGAACCATGGTTGGAGGGGACTTTTGGTGGGAATGGTTTTTTGTATGATCATAAGTGGGGTGGGATTGTCACCAAACAAGGGTCCACAGATTCTGGTGCAGATTTTGGATTTGGAGTTTATAATGATCACCATTATCATTTGGGTTATTTTCTTTATGCAATTGCAGTTCTTGCAAAGATTGACCCCACCTGGGGAAGGAGGTACAGGGCCCAAGCTTATACTCTAATGGCTGATTTTATGAACTTAAGCAGGCGATCGGATTCAAATTATCCGCGGCTGAGGTGTTTTGATTTGTATAAGTTGCATTCTTGGGCTGGAGGGCTAACTGAATTTGCCGATGGGAGGAACCAAGAGAGCACAAGTGAAGCAGTGAATGCTTACTATTCGGCAGCTTTGATGGGTTTAGCCTATGGAGATACTCACCTGGTTGCCACTGGATCCATGCTTGCTGCAATGGAGATTCAGGCAGCACAAACTTGGTGGCATGTGGGAGAGGATGGTCATATGTATGAGGAAGATTTTACAAGAGAGAATAGGGTAGTTGGTGTCCTGTGGTCCAATAAGAGGGACAGTGGGCTTTGGTTTGCACCTCCTGATTGGAGGGAATGTAGGCTTGGAATTCAGTTGCTGCCATTGTTGCCTATCACTGAGCATTTGTTCTCTGATGTTGGCTTTGCTAGAGAACTTGTGAATTGGACATTGCCAGCTTTACGAAGAGAAGGTGTTGGAGAGGGCTGGAAAGGGTTTGTATATGCCTTGGAAGCGATTCATGACAAGGAAAGTGCTTTAGAGAAAATTGGAAAGTTGAATGGTCATGATGATGGCAACTCGCTCACCAATCTATTATGGTGGACTCACAGCAGGGGTGATGAAGTGGAAGAAGAATGTGAAGGAGGAGGGAAATTCTGCTGGTTTGACCATTAATGTTTCTGATTGCGATAGATAAGATATGCTTGAATAAGACTTGAATTGATAATGCAAGCCCCTAAGGTATGGATTCCCCTTTTTTTTTTCTTGTCTTTTGTTTTCTAAATGAGACCTGCTTGGGTATACTATGTATGTGATAGTTTCTTTCCTTTTTATATTTGTCACTTCCATCCTCAGTTAAAATATTCTAAAGTAGTTTCATTGAGCTTCTTTGCTGGATATATCCTGCATCTAGAGCTCCCTACTAGAATTTTCAATGGTTATCTCTTATTGATGTTTGAGGAATTCTCTATTTTAAGCTAAGCTGTCTCCATGCCTAGAATCTTATCCAATGTAAATGTGGACCACGGAGGAGCTGATTCAGTGTGTACACTTGTTTTTGGCTCACTAATTTTCGTTTTAAGCTAAGCTGTCTCTTTTTCCATTATGAAGCCCTATCGTGGTCTCAGGAAATATGAAATCTTTTGGCCATGCAAATAGATGCCAAAGAATCCAAAATGGGTTAATCTCCAAACAAGACCATACAGGTCTTAAAATCCAAGACCCGCAGGATGTACCTGAATCTGGAAATGTTCAAAGCCGCAGAGGATGCTTGCTGCAATTTTGATTCAAAAGCTTAATAAGGTGCTAATAAATTTGAAGTGTGGTCATATAATGTTGAGAATGCACTGAATAAAGGTGCCTGCTAAGAGGTTCTTGGTTTTCAAAATTAATCCTCAGGAAATCACAGTACATCAAAGACTCAATGGCTTATTAGCTGTTCAACACCCCTTAATTTAAGTCAGCCAAATCGTCAATGGCCTATCCTTGTTTTGCCGTTTCATATATAGCTTTGGGAGGTAAAGATGGGTTCTAAGGGGTTTGAGATAGGGAGAGCCTGAATGCCAGATTGCCTGTCGAGTGTAAGGGTCTAAACTATATATATATATACATGTGGATATATATATTCCCAGTAGTTATATTATAGATTACGCAAAGCAAAGATCAAACGAAAAGATTTGTATTGGGGTAGGGACATCCTACACATAGCTTGGCTTGAAACTCCAAGTAAGCAATTCCCATTTCGATCGTGAGCTCACCGAACTTTTTGTTTGTTTGTCAAGATTGTATTTTTTTTTCCTTTTTGGTAAATAAAGAAACCAGCAAGCAAGAACCAACCTCTTGTATTTTTCACAACAAACCTTTTATTGCCCTCGCACACCACACTATTATCCGTAATGAAAATGAAGATACCACGGTTCTGCATTTGTATCTTTTTAAAAATAAATAAATAAAACCGTTATCCTTAATTACATGTCCAGAAGTTAGAGTAATTCGTTTTTTCCCTCTCATATACAATATTCATTTTTAATAATTTGATTAGGAATGATAATGTATATGTATATATTATCGCATAATTGTCCAAATAAAGAAAAAACTAGAATTTTATTTTATTCTTGTTTCGTCCATCCTAGTCAAATAAGGATGTCACCTGGTTTTCCCTTTCAACTAGTAATTCCTTCATAACTACGTGCATAAATTTGCGTCAGTCAAGCTATCACACTTAAATAAGTATAGAGAAGGCATTGAAGTTTTGTTTGTGGGAAGTTGATGGAAGAAGCTAGCTTGGGTTTTCTTTTGTAATTGAAAAAAAAAAGGAAAAAAAAAAAGTGAGAGATGGGTAGGAAGGAGTTGGTATGGAAATTAATCTCTGCCAAGTTTTTCGGGCACAATGTTTAATTTTACTTGAAACTTGTCTTCAGGCTAGACCATTGCTTATCGAAGCACTTGATAGTCAAGACTTTGAGGCGTTGGTAGATCCAAGGCTGGAGAAGCACTATGTTGCAAGTGAAATGTTTAGGATGATTGAGGCTGCTGCAACTTGTGTGCGGCATTCAGCCGCGAAAAGGCCACGAATGAGTCACCGGTAATCAGTGTTCCCGAATTATTCTTGCCTCACCTCTTCACTTCTTTGGAAGATCTTAGATATTTCACTTCATATCTTTTTGGTCCCTAGGTGGTGAGAGCTTTAGACTCGTTAGATGAGTTGTCAGATTTGTCTAATGGAATGAAACCTGGCCAAAGTGAAATATTTGATCCAGAGGAACATTCTGCACTTATCAGAATGTTTCAGAGGCTTGCATTTGGTAGTCAAGACTATAGTTCAGATTTCTAAGATGACAGGAGGACCTTTATACCATAAATATTACTCGATACAGAGCCATTGATTTTATGCTTGCCATGGCACATTTGATAACAGCTAATTTGAAGATTCTACCACTTTCTCCCCCTCGTGGACTTTTTTGGAGGTCCGTGCACTCTCATGCCTCTCCGGTTCCTGTAAATTTGTCCCTTTCTCTGGATCCCTTCTCGGCCAACATGATTTTGCTTGCGGGTGGTTGCCTCATTTTTCCCAGTTTTGCTTTGTATCTACATAGTATGTTGATGTAAGTCTCCTTTCCAAGTTTACCCAATTTCTATTAGTCTCCTTGAGTCTTTGCTTTTATATGTATTTCCATTTCTGAGAATTCTGTCATGCAGTGGAATTGGGAAGCATGTCCTTTTGAGGAACATCAACCAGCGAAGCCTTCTGACTTTACAGAAAACCAATGTAACCAGCTTACAATTAAGCAACGGGATAGGAAGCATATTCCATGCTTGCAGGTTTTGAGAACTGCCAGGAGCCGAGCTTTGCTTATGGACCAGGTAGGTTGACCACAAAGATTAAATAGTCCCAGCCGTATTGAAGGTTGCTTTATTGGCTTAACAGCAACTCTCAATTATTTGGCTGCGTACTGTGCAACTTCCTTAAGAGCCCTCACTGGAAGTAAAATGGCACGAAAGAAAATTACCAAAGTGGGTGGGTGGGGGGGGGGGGGAGAAGGATTTTGTGTGGTTATAACCTGTCGCTGTAACTTACTGGTGCTTTTATCTCTAATGGATGAGAATCTAAAACTGTGCACACCAAGCCGTCGGCAGTTGGGCCAGGGCTTGAATAGGTCCAAATTTTCATGTCAATCTGTTCCATGAGGCTGTCAGATTATTGAAATGAAATCACATGTGGACGCATTGATGATTTTCCAGACGTGAACAGAGAGAAAATGACAAGAGAGACATATCAAAAAATATGTGAAATTTTTTTAAAATGAAAAATGATTAGATGTGCAACAAGCTAATTAAATTTGCAACAGGAATAAAAAAAAATGTATAACAAATTATTAAAAATGCGATCGTCCATTTATTGCACATTTCATTAGTTTTTGTTGCTTTATCAATTGATCGCGTTATATATTTATTAAATTTTGGCAGAAACTTGAATTTCAAAAAAAAAAAAACACAAAACAAATTCAAAAAGATTTGGAGCCCATCATTGTTGCGTGAGTCGTCCCCTTTTCAGTTAATTGCTCTTCATCCATGTACTCAAACTCTTCGGATACACGCAAGTAGTTCGTAATTATTGTGTGGAATAAACAGCTGATTGATCCAATCACCTGCTGTCTATTTTGAAAAATGCACCCAGAAACGCAAGAAAAGGAAAGGAAAGAACATTCTTCAAGCAGTCAACCCTGTTAAACAAGGCCGCCACTCAGCAACCAAAACAAAATTGTCTGCTCTTTCTGTTTTTGAGAAACTGTCACAATTCTACAAGTTCCGGATGTTCCTCTTCCATAAATTCAATGAACAGAGCCACTGCCGGCATTTCAACTTGACAACATATACCATTCGAACTGACAACCGAGTGTTTGCATTGACGCTCATTCTAACAAGTATAATGGAAAGTTTTGAAGTGCGGTGATGGAGTTTTGAGTTTATTAACATTGAAGTCAATCATGAAGAAAGTCTATTAAGACTCAACCATACTACTTAAGTGCAAAGCTGCCCTTATGAAAAAATTAAATAAAAAAATAATAACAAAAATAACGAATAATTTTTTACTTTTAACTCATAAATATGATTTTAACTCGTAATATAATAATTTATAATAATTGAGATATATTATATTATTTTTTGCCATAAAATAAAAACAATGTATGTGATGTCCTAACAAGTGTGCTGATTCCACACGGCGCACTTACCCCCCGCGTGCTTCTAGCCATCTAATCTTCTCATCTACCATTATGTACACGAAGGATTATAAAAGCAGTCCCCTCTTGGATTAAAAAAGCATGCAAGATATGTGCAGACACAGAGAGATGGTGGAAATGGTTTTGTCAGAACCGTTAGTATGGCCAAGTTTTACGGAGAAAGGAAATCATTGCAATGGGCAGGCTTTTAGTATTGGTTGTTTGAGTGTAGGAGAGAATAGACTGGTTTGTGTGACCTCTGGAAACTCTTACTTGGGTTCTCACATGGTCAAGCAGCTTTTGGCTCATGGCTACCTTGTTCGAGTTACCATTCAGAACCCAGGTCAGTACAACTCTGTACTCTGCGAGGGCATCAGGACATCACTTTGTCTAGGAATTATACTTTGTTTTGCTGCCTTTTCTTCTTTGCACTTTTTACATGGACACAAAATTCTGTTTTCAATGCCCAAAATTATAGATGCAACGACTGAAAAAAAGTTGAGGATGAAGCTATCAGTCTACTCAAAGCCTAGTAAACTCGAGTGGACAGCAAATTGAATATTTCTACAGGAGGATGATATGAAGAAGCTCTGCTGCAAATCTTCCGCTTCGAGTCCTTCCAAACCATTATTTTGAATCTAACATTTGAAATGATTATGACACGATCCATGGGGTCATTTGGTATGATGTAACTGTTTATCTGAAGGAACAGTACGGCTTCCCATTAGACAATCTGAAAAAGAAACCTTTTTTTTTTGGTTAATTGTCATCCCTTTTTATCACTTATATTGGTCTAGCATTTTGTAGTGCTCTTCTCTTTCTTTTTATCTTTCTAGGGCCTGTTGTTGCTTGTTCCTTACCAGTTTCTTTTACAAAAGGATTTTCTTTCCATTGACAGTTGACTACGAAGACATGAGAAGGCTCATAGAAGATGAAGACATGAATAAACTAGAGAACGTTGTGGTGGCAAAGATGCAAGATCTAGACAGTCTTTGCAATGCATTTAGCGGTTGCCATGCTGTGTTCCACACTTCTTCCTTTATTGATCCTCATGGGATTACTGGTTATTCGGTACGTTACTGTACCGTCACACTGCAGAAACGAATATTCTTGTGGAAGTATAGCTCATCTAATAGGCTAATACTATGGAAAATGATGCCAACTAATATTCTGAGATCTTTACATTTGATTAATTCTTGCAGCAACAAATGGCAATTCTTGAAGCTGACGCTGCACAGAATGTTATGGAAGCTTGTGGCAGTGCGGAAAACGTGAAGAGATGTATCTTCACGTCTTCTCTTCTTGCTTCCATCTGGATTGCCGAAAATCCAAACAGGGTTATCGATGAATGTTGTTGGAGCAATGAGGAATTCTGCAGAGATAGAAAGGTTTTAACTTAATTGAATCAATCCTGTTCTTTTGCCCTGTCGTAACATTGCATCAGACAGTTTTCTTGGCACAAGAACTTTGGTCTTCCTAAGCTTGTTGGCTTTACTGCTTTCTGTTGAATGATTGTGTTTCCCGTGTCAGAAGAACTTTCATGGTTGGCATTTTTCCTGAATTGTATCAAATTCCCAATGGAATCAGTTGTTCACTGTCCACTGGTAGAGCACAAAATAATTGCTGGCTTGGCATATCCTTCTTTCACCAAACTTGTCAGTGTGGCTGCACAATTCTCTAGTCATCGAAGGACAATAGTTTAATTTACATATCTTGATGTGGTTGAGAACAGCTTTGGCTTGCCTTGGGTAAGACGGTAGCAGAGAAGGCTGCTTGGAGGAAGTCAAAGGAATTGAAATTGAAGCTTGTTACCATATGCCCTGGCCTTCTTATGGCTCCTTCATTCCCCCATGCTCACAAAGAATCCTCTGTTCCATATCTTAAAGGTAATTACTTTCATCCAATTTCTGCAATGTTTCCTCGAGTTTGAACCAGAGATTCCCAAATAAAGTCCCAATGTTGAGGTTTTCACGATTATTGATATGAAATCTAATAGACGGCATTGATTCCGGACAAGCTTATTGTTTTTCTGATGGCAGGCAGCTTGGCCATGCTGCAAAGGGGAGTCCTAGCAACTGCAGATGTAAAGAAGGTGGCAGAAGCACACGTCCATGTTTATAAAGCCATGGATAATGGCGCCTGTGGGAGATACCTTTGTTTCGATAGAGTGGTACAAAAGTTTGATGAGGTCATTCAAATTGAAAACGAATTGGGGATGCATGCATTGTTGTGTGGTGGAAGAATTGGGGTCTCAACAGAAGAAACACACAACAGCAACCTTAGCAATTCAAGGCTAACCAAACTGCTCTTACAAGCTTCTCAACGCAAATCTTGCAAAGGTTGAAGCGTTAATCTATTGTTAATAAAACACATTTCTCACACTCGTGGGAATCATCACCATCCATGTGGGCTCCTGGCTTTCATTCCCATCTGCCAGAACATGATGAATCAAAGCCCCATGTACAAAATCTGGTATTTTTGCATTGAAGCTACCAGTTAATTTAAGGCATGATCCGCGTTTTTTTTTTTCCATCCTCTAAAGCATAATCTGTTTGGTACAAGATCTTGCGCAGGCTTAAATTTTTGTTATACGACCTTTTGTTCACAAACACACCCTCAAAGTATATAAACAATTGGGAGAGAAATAAAAATTAATCACATATTAAATTTTAATATTATTTTTCTCACTCACGTACGAATTTATTAAACTATAAGTTTGTCTTATAAATTATTTAATCTAAAATTCTAAATTATAAATTAAATTTAAAAAATAAATTATACATTAATCTCTAATCAGATTGACAAAAGATCCCTCAATTAAATTACATGCGGGTTGTGCGGAGGTCTGCAAAGAGTCACAGGGAGAAATGGCATTTTTGGTGGGGAACATTAAGCATCGTTCCATAAAATTATAATGCGCCAGCTAGGCCACTTGGTGTCACGTTGTGTTTCATCATCACAATCATTCTCATTCTCATACATCCAAAGGATTTTATCCCGGAACGTGAACAAGAACATGATCCAATGAAGCCTTAAGGGTACAATAAAAGAAATGTCAAAGATTCCCCTCTCAGACTGATTTTAACATAATTGGATTTTTTTTATTTTTTATTTTTTTGTCTATCTGGAGACTCATTGTCTTTCCAAGCTGTGCTGTCGAGTTTCCAAGGCATTGGTTAGGAAATTGCAGTGAAGTTTCTTTGAACTGAAATCTAAACTTGTCAGTCATAATATTACCAAAACTGATCTGACCCATCGGCTTTCTGTGAATAGCAAATAGGGATTAATTTGAATATCCGTAACTGATTTATTTTTACTATTTTTATTAAAAAAATTATTTATTAATAGTAAATTCTTTTTTCATTAATTCGTAATTCATTTATTCAATAAAGAGAATTATAAAATATTTGAAGTTTCTCCGCTGATTGGGCTGGCGTCGTCAATCGATTATCCCTCCTTTTCAAAGTGGGCCCGGCTGAAACAACGCAGTCGTTTAGGTGAAACTTGGGGGGAGGCAGACGCAGACGCAGACGTCGTTAAAAGGAAAGCAATCCATCTATCATCTCCATTTCCTTGCTCCATTTCGATTCCCACTAACAGCGCAAAAAATTCACACCAGCAGACACAGAGAGAGAGAGAGAGAGAGAGGGAGATGGGAGAGGAGAGAGAAGAAGCGCAGAAGATAAAGAGGGCGGCGGCGGCAGCGTACGATTACGAGACCGACGGGCGATGGGCGGTGTACTGGTCAAACATCCTCATCCCTCCCCACTTGGCCTCCCGCTCCGACGTCGTCGACCACTACAAGCGCAAATTCTACCAGCGCTACATCGTCCGTACATTCTTAATTTTTATCTGCCGATTTCTCTATCTCTCTCTCTCTCTCCCTCTTTTTGTGCGCCTTCATGCAGTTTCTTGATTTTGTTTAGGTTCTTGGATTTTTCGTGAATTGCAATCTCGTTTCTTTTCTTTCTTTTCTTTATATCATGTACTGCAACATATATTCTTTTTTTATGTTTGTGAATTCTCGTTTTTGTTTCCTTTTTCTTTATAATTCCTTTTCTTGCAAGAGCATTTGTATTGGGTTCTGGGATTCTGCCACATGACATACTCCACTTTGAATAAGATATAGCTTCTTGTGTGAATTTCGGAATTGTTAGTTGTTGATGGGTTTCTTAATTTTCTTAATTTTTGCTATTGTTAATTACAGGGGAATCTTTAGTTTATATATGCACACCTATCAACGTTATGTGTTTATGGGAAACACGAGCGATTCTTGTGTCTGTTTCTCCTGGTTCTTGTTTAAGTATGGTATTATCAAAAGAAATTTCGGTTTTTAAATACTTGATGACTGGTATCATGGGAAAGATCTTTATTTGTACATTGAAATTTAGTATAGAAATAGTTTCGTTTGATTGGACTGTACTTTTTTCATTGGTAGGGTGTTGTTTCCATTCCATTTGTATCTAGTTCTGTGATTTGGGCTACTGCACGTGTCACATGTGGGCCTAAGGTTCTACCATATCCTTGTTGTGTTTCTCCTTTGTTCTTGGAGCCACTGCTCGTTTATGGAATTTGAGAGATGTTACAGTTGGAAATGCTTCATTTCCAGGATCCTGATCTTGTGGTGGAGGCAATGCCGTCAACTGGTTCTTCTCAATCGTCAAGACCATCTGCATCGTCCTCAGCATCCCCTACTACTTCAAGCGATCAACCACAACAGGGTAACACAGGTTTGTTAGTTTCAAGTCCAGCCACTGAATTTATGCATATAATAAATAACTTTTCTGGATTTGTGTTACTTAGATGGAAGTTCTAGTGTTTTGCTCATCATAAGCTTTTTTAGTTGGATTGAACTGATGTATGTTCTGTAGGTTCAACCAATAGAACCTCTGGAACATCAACAGCATCTGGTTCAAATCCTACTTCTGTCCGCCGGGATCAACAAACTATACAATTTTCTGTTCATGCTTGGGTATGGTGATTAATTTCTCTTTTGTATACTTATGTTTGTCATTTAGATGTATCCATAGAAATATTCTTAATAGTCTACTGGGATGCATTTATTTGTATTAGCCAATGAACCTTGTCTTTTCCCTTGCCCGAACTTTTGGCTTTTTCCATTATCTATATCTGGCTATTTATGAATTTCTGCTTTCTAGGGAAACACCAATGAAATTTTCATTCGGAGTTTCACATATGATTTGGTTGCAGATCTGATAAACAAAAATATTTTCATCTGCCTTTTATATTGAAAAAAATAAAATAACATTATCCCACTTTTTGTTGTGTGGTTTATAGCTTGAACAGTGGCATGTGTGCACGTGCGACATGGTGTTAATAAGAGGGGCCAAATGGACCCAGCTGTGATATTTGGGAAAGCAGCACAAGAAATTCTTTTCATATTCTTAAGATTCTGTATAAGGAAATAAAGTGTTAAAGGAAATAAGTGGGTTAGTAGGGATTTTTTTTATTTTTTTATTTTTATTGTTTGGGTTTTATTACCACAAGTAATACCTGCAACAGTTTTAGGATTTTTTGGGTTCTTTTGATGCTTATTGGCTTAAATAACATGGGATACCAGGTTGGATTAATTGTTAAATTTGGTAAGCTTGTAAAATGCCAAGTGTTGCACCTACAGTGGGGGATTGAGTTGCATCATGCATAAATATTCTATTGTGCATTGAAAAAGGATTGTGGGCACCTTTTGTAGATCAAGTAATAATTCAACAGGAATCTTAGATATTCTGTGTGGATATTCAATGATTCACAGCATGACTTGGTGATATGCTAGCCTCTTTCATAAGGCAGGTTTGCTATCCCTTCTTTTCTTTTAAGACCCTGTAAATTTGCTTCAATTCCATGCAGGTTTTCATTGTGGCTTTGCTTGCAATCATTCCTCTTGTTCCTCAAAATCTGTCAAATAGAGCCTATCGGCTGTCATTTATGGGCACTGCGTGCTCATCTCTATATTCTTTGTACACGTTATACGGGGTAAGCTAAACTTATTATATTTTCTGCTCCTATTTCTTCTGCTATCATATTTTGCTGTTATTTATACTTGATAACTAGTCCTTTGTGTTCTGTAGAGACCCAGAGCTTGGAATCTGCAGGCTGTACAAGTTTACTTTCAGTCAATAATTGCAACCAAAGATTTTATCTACTTCATCTATTGTCTTACATTTGTCACCTCGCATCTTTGCCTCAAATGTGAGCATTGTACTTCATTTGTTTATACAATGCTTTTCAATTGTGAGTCTATTACGTTTTTCTATTATGACTGCTCAAGTAGGATGTGGAAATGTGATGGAATTTTTCTGCAGTTGCTTTGATTCCAATTTTATGCCGAGCAGTCGAGCACATTGCCAAGTACTTAAGGCATAATTTCACTCAATCCACCCTATACAGGTAAGTCATGATCTCTGTCTTTATTTTATACAGTTTCATAGATCTGTAGTTCGTGTATTTTTGCTTCATGATCCCTGTCTTTAGTTTATATAAGTTTGATGGAAAAGAATGAAAGATGAAAAAAAGAAAAAAAAAAAAAAAAGAGCTTCATTAAAATGTAGCTGCATGTAAGGTCTTGTTTATACGTCAGCTTTGGCCCATTTTGTGCTGTTTGACAATTAACTTCTTGTTTGGCCAAACAGGAAGTATCTTGAGGACCCTTGTGTTTGGGTGGAATCGAACACAACTACCCTTAGCATTCTTTCCTCACATGCAGAGATTGGACTTGGCTTCCTCTTGATTATCTCTTTGTTTTCGTGAGTCTCTAAAAGCTTATATTTATTTGTTAGTATTTACCATGCTTGCAGAGTATAAGTTTTTCATTTTCTTTTCAACTTGCACGATTTCTTAAATTTTATGTACATGTGCAGGTGGCAACGCAACATGATACAAACATTCATGTATTGGCAGGTAAAATTTTATGAGTATCCCGAGTTGATCTAAAATAGACATTGTATCTGTTTGTAAGTGCAATCCTCTTCCTTTTATCCATCAAAAAAGATTATACAGCAAATTAAGTTTCAATTAAAAGATTCTATTTTGCATTACATGGTTGAAATACCCAAGGAATTTCCAAATTCAACAATCAAGCTATTTCTTTCAAAATTATTTGCACAGGCAACCTTTGTTAATTAATCCTTGTCCTCATTTATTGCTTTCCTATGAAATTTTTGCTCGCAGCTGTTGAAACTCATGTATCATGCTCCTGTGACTGCTGGTTACCATCAGAGTGTATGGGCTAAGATTGGGAGGACTGTCAATCCACTTATCCAACGTTACTGTCCATTCTTGAGAAACCCAATTTCTGCTGTTCAGAGATGGTGGTTCAGATAAAATAACAAAACAAAAGAATGGGGAATGACACGTTAAATCTTCGTGGGGTTTCTTTATAGTCATCCTCATTTGGAACTAACTTTAGATTCACTGTCATATTGATTCTTGACTGATAAATAAACCACGACTCGTCTCATATTTTGGTTACTGGTACACGGTGATCCAAAGGGTGTTATTCCTTCGTTTAAAGGCTGGAGTTTAATACAGAGACAAATGAGGATGTTGAGGAGTTCCATTTTGCCATTGGTTCGTACTTGATAAAAGCATCCTGTAGACTACCGCACGTTACAATGAAGGGCTGCCTTCCATTTTGCATGATGTTAATGTTACTCTTTCCCCGTCTGTTATGCAGTAAGGAAACACTTGTTTCCCTTGAACATGATGGCAAAAGACTAATGATTGTCATCCGGTGCCGTAACTTTCGTGCTCCAAAATGCCTCTTGTACGGACTAAAAGGACAGTGATGCCATCGAAGATGAGTCTTAGGTTGTTGGCTCCTTTTCATCTATAAAGAAAGTTGAATGAAGACTGAACCTTAATTCTGTCGGCGTTGCCGCCGCAACAGCAGAGCCGGCGCAAAAGCTTCTGAGAAGATGGTTAGAGAAACACGAGGGTAACCTAGTTCTCGCCGCTGTTCTGCACATCGAACTCCAGGCGATCGCTTAGGCGGGGATTTATCGGGTTCGGGGATTCGCACCGTACGGTTTATTTGTAAGCAGAGTACGATGTCCTATATTGATTTTCTTTTTTTTTTATTAAAATAAGTGTACGGTACTTGATTAATGGTCTTTGGAAGGGAACTTTCATCGGATTCTAATCTAATGTGGGAGATTTGAGTTGTGGATCGGGCAGGTGCCAAGCGTTTGTGATTGGAAAAGGGTTGGGGGGGGGGGGGCGCGAATTCCGTTCTCCAATAATTTCTGTCTCCTTATTGTTTATATATAATCTGTGTTTAGAGTTTAAATTTGTAGAATAATTTCTCTTCAAACTTATTGAGATTTGTGATTGGCTCATTAGGCTCATCTGCTAAATGCAATGTTTATAACAAGAAGCTTAAAATTTTGCTCCCGATTGTCCAATAAATTAAAGCAAATGGGAGCGATGACATTTTCTCCATCAACAATTTTAAGATCTTATTCTTGGCGGAATCTTAAAGTTGATGCTGAGGTATGACTCCAAAATCCTGTTTATGGGGATTTTATTGAAAGCAGAGTTGACTGAACAAACCAAACCAATTCAAGGTTTCACTAAGTTTAAAGCGGGCAGTGACTCGATAATTTTCAACATGCTTAACTCCTAAGACAACGAGGAGTGATAATTGAGGATGAGCAGCAAGTGTTTGGCGTCATGTTTCCCATATCTTTGCTTGGAAAGTGATCATATCCTGAGTCAACGGCAGGTCTCCGGTCTATGTTCAATACATTGTACGCATCTCCAAAATGTGCTTTTATACCATTCAAATTCGGCCCGATCCAAAAATCACAGCCACGAACTTTCGCCTGGGGAAGGTGCAAGGCCCCTTATCATTTTACTGTATAAATTGGAGGGGTATAGAAGGGGCAATGGACAACATAAACTCAAAGTCAAAAATGAAGGCTTTTCTCCTAGCTATATGTGCATTATCTTGGCTACTATTCTCTTTTCTCCGCCTACCATTACTGCACGAGAATTAGCAGAAAAGGGTGAGAGTGGGATCACTGCTTCCATCACTTTTTCCCCCAACCATTTGGTTATATAAATGTTTACGCATGCAACTAAGCTGGCTCGTTTGTGCCTTGCATCACGCTGACGAGTCTTTTGTATGAAATTGCTAATGTTGGCTGTAATACGTTGTCACATGCAAGCATAATTTTGATGCGACCCTGTTCGTTACGCATGTTGTAGGTGGGAGCCTTGTCCCGTACTATTATGCACCATTGCCTAGACGCAAAAGTCATTTTTTGGGCGGCCGTGGCCGGCGACACTGTGTCCCTCCAAAGAACCCCCCCCCGCAAACGTGGTCCCCCGTAATTTAATTGTTTATAACAATAAAAATTATCTTTAAAAATAATATTAAACATATTTAAAATATTAATATTTTTTTAGTTAAATTTTTATTACATTCATATTTTAAATATGTATATTTTTTCTAATAACTACCTCAATTTTGCTGCGGCGGATGTAGATAAAGTAGACAAAATCTTGCGATGGAACAAATTTTTTTTTATTTTTTTGGTTTATTTGGAGAAATTGAAACTAGAAATTATACCCAGTTGTCTTTAAAAAATAGTGTTAAAATATAAGTAAGTATGAGACGCCCGTTAATAAAAACGGATCTAAGCGAATAACATGTCAAAAATTCTTATGATTCAATGTTTTAAAATTTTAAATAAAAAATAGTATCAAGACCCAACAAATGTCACATTTAATCCCCCACGTTATTCACAAAAAGTACACAAGATTTTTTGTTTTTTTTTTTGGCTTCGAATCTTTTCCGTCTCAAAATGGTTTGCTTGTGATTGTCATCGCTCCCATTGGGGCGCCACTTGTCATCGACTCTCTGGCTTCTGAAAGGAAAAATGGCGAGAGGCAGCCAAAATGGGCCTGGACCTCAAAACATGCTTTCCATTTCCACTTCGACTCGGCCGGATAATGAACTAGTGAGGGGGCCCACCGCCGCCCGTCCTTTTATAATCACAATTTTAGGAGCCAGACATATGGAATAACTCCTTCCCCTTCCGAGACGATGCACGCGCTCCGCGAGTTTGTCTTCTGATTATTACTATGCTTAAACAAATCGTACAAATAATCTGTTAACATCAGCTTTAAAAGGGTCCCAAAAATATCTTGAATATTATTAAACGTTTATTTATTTATTTATTTGGTTTTGTATGAGTGATATTTTCACGTAGCATCTTGGGCCTAAGGATTTCTTTTTGGTCTTTTTGAACGAAAATTTAAATATACGGCTAATGTTTAATCCATATCCAACTAAGGCGTTTTCAACTGGAATTTTTTTTTTTTTTCTCCGGAAAATACAATTTGGACGGTTACCGCACCTCCAGTTCAAAAAGGTGGTCCTATAATAATACTCACTTTGAAGTAACTAAAAAAGAAAAATTAAAGATATCACAGGGTTAAAAGAAGCAAGGCTGAAAACACAGCGGTACATGCCATGAGCGCCAACTGATACGCAGGTAAGGTAAGTGGGCCAATCGATGTTTTCTTTTGCAACAATAATGCGGTGGTACTGACAAAACTTTTTGTTCAATTGCCAAAGCCACGCTATGCTATGCACGCCCGCATGTTGTGATATTCCGTGTCAATTACCAGTACTCGTGTTCTTGCAATCGTGAAGAGGCAACTAGATCCCTCACCCATGCACAAGTCGAAATCCATGGCCAGCGTTCACATCTTATCTTGTTCGTGCAAAGGAGAGACCAAAATGCAAGACTTCATTCAAAACTTGGGTTCAGAGCATGAAAATGTCAATTTGCTCACCCCAGTAGATCACTCACCGATGCATAAGTTGCACCAAATCCAAGAGATTTAAGCTGCAAATTTATAAATTTAACATTATATATCAATTTAATTTATTAAAATCATGAATTATTTTTAATTATATATTAATTACTTCCCATTGTTTTCTAACATTAAATTTCTTCGCAACACAATTTATACACTAACATTTAAAATCCCGATACACGCACCATCATTGTTCCTCCACCAGTAAAGCCATTTCCTTCCGTTTTTTGGCCTGTAGTGGCCGAGTAGTCGCCAAACGTAAACCCGTGACATTGCTGTTAACTATTGCCCAATAGAGTCACACGGCATTATAAATATTTACGTGCTCGTCCACACTTTTCAACAAATCTCGTCAGAGACTGCAAACACATTTTCCAACAATTCCTGGCTCGCCAATTATTGTTGTTGCTAGTTGTTAGCGGCTATGCAGAGAGCCAGGAACTTCGAACTACATCATCCAATTAATTAGACCATTCCTAAAAGCCTGATTCATTATTATTTTGTTTAAAGTTGCAACTCTAGTGTTGCAACATTCTTAAAAATGGTGCTCCTGAAATAATACTCACTTTGAACCAAAAAAAAAAAAAAAAATTAGAGATATTACAAGGTTAAAAGAAGCAATGCTGTAAAACAATAATACACTGCCATTAACCCCAAATGATTCATTCTAGATTCGAGTAAACACAAATAAGCGGGCCGATGTTTTCTTTCGCAACAATAAAGCAGTGGTGCCGACAATACTTTTGTTTAATTGCTAAAAACGCGCTATGCTACGAGGTTAAAAGAAGCGAGGCTGAAAAACAATAACACCCGCCACTGGCCCCAACTGATTCATTCTAGATTCGAGTAAAAGCAGGCAAGTGGGCCAATCCATGTTTTCTTCGCAACGATAATGCTGTGGTGCCGGCAAAACTTTTGTTTAATTACTTAAAACACGCGATGCACGCAGGCTGTAATATTCCATATCAGAGTATAAATTGTTCATTTGCCCACCCCAGTATCAGCATTCTTGCAATCATGAAGACGCAACTAGACCACTCACCAATGCACAAGTCGAAAATCCATGGCCAGCGTCCACATCTTTTATTGTGTGTGCAAGGGAGAGATCAAAATGCAAAACCTTCGAAATTAATCTGATCATTAAATTCAAAAATTTAATAGTTTATAATTTAATTAGTTCAATTTTTAATGAAAATTAAATTAATAAAAAAGATATTTAATATTAAATATATAAAAAATTAATAATATAACTTTTTTTAAAAAAAAATTAAAATATAGATCAAATTTTATTTTTTAATTTTTTTTATAAATTTTTTAAATTAATCAAATTAAAAAATTATAATTAATTTATAAATTTATAATTTAATTAATTAATTAATTAATTTAATTATTAATTTTTAAAATTAATAATTTTAAAAATAAATTAAATAAAATTATAATTTAATTAAAATTTTCAAAAAAAAAAAAAAAAAAAAAAAAACAAAAGTTGTGCCTTCTCGGATTAAAATCCAAGAGATGTGTATGATAGTTACAAAACAAAATCATTTATCTAAACTCTCAAATAATTATTAATTATTAATATTAATTAAAATTATGATTATTAAACTAAATAAATATTATATATTAATTATTAATTAATTATTTTATATATTATTTTATAATAAATAATAAAATATAATAAAAAAATTATATTTACATTCAAAGTCACGATCATTAATTGGCCAGAAGCTATCAAATCAAAGATGTTTTTTTGACAAATGATAATCACTATATTTATAAATACTAAGAACCATAATTTACTCAAAATATCAAAATTTTTTCTTTTTTCGTTTGATTTCTTTATCTCTATTATTATATTAAAAATTTATTTATCTATAATATTTTTATAAAAATATTATAAATATTTTAAAAAATAATTCTAACAATACAATTTTTTAATAATTTGATTTTAATAGTATAATTTATAATTAATTATATTTTATTTTATCTTATAAAGAAATTAATATAAATTTTTTATTATAAATTAGTAAAATTAAATTTTATTATAAAAAAAGTGTATTAAATATATAATTTAAAATAATTATTTTTTTAAATTTTAATATAATCAATAAATTTGTACTAATAAATTTAATTTTAAATTTTATTAATTAAACTAATTAATTTAATCTAATTTTCCAAATCTTATTCAAAACTTGCATACAAAGTATGAAAATATCAATTTGCTCACCCAAGTATTTAGCGAGGCAAGGATATCACTTACAGATGTATAAGTTCCACCGAACCTAAGAGATTTAAGTAGCAAATTTATAAATTTAACATTATATATATAATTTATAAATTATTTTTAATTATATATTAATTACTTCTAATTTTTCTTCAACATAAAAATTTCTTGACAACAAAATTTATACAGTAACATTTAAAGTGCCAATGCATGTAACATCATTGTTCCTCCACTAGTAAAGCCATTTCCTTTCGTTGTTGGGCCTGTCGTGGCCGAAAGTAGTCCCAATCGACCAAACAACATACACCCTTTCAGACGTGAGATATTCCTGTTAACTATACTCCAAGAGAATCATACGACGTTATAAATATTTATGTGCTCCTCCACATTTTCAACAATCTCATCAGAAACAAGCGCAGGGATGGGTATGTGCAAACACATTTCCCACCGATTGCTCGCTTGCCAAGTATTGTTGTTGCTAGTTGTTAGCGGCTATGCAGAAAGCCACGAACTTCAAACGTACATCATCCAATTAGACCATTCCTACAAGCCTGATTCTTTCTTAACCCACGAAATTTGGCACCGATCCATCCTGAAATCATTGTCTCAACCTGCCCATGATCAAGAAATGCTACTCTACTCTTATAGCCATGCCTTGAATGGCTTCAGTGCCAGACTGACAAAATCTCAGCTAGCTGAGATTGAGGAATCGCCGGCTCATCTTGCAACATATAAGGAGTCTTTTGGCAATCTTCACACCACACGGAGCACCAGCTTTCTTGGCCTGAATCACCAGTATGGCTTATGGCCTAGTTCCAACTATGGTGAGGGCGTGATCATAGGAGTCGTCGACACTGGAATTTGGCCGGAAAGTGAAAGCTTTAGTGACAGAGGCATGCCCCTTATTCCAAAGAAATGGAAGGGGAATTGTGAGAATGGGACTGCATTTAATCATTCCATGTGCAATAAAAAGCTAATTGGAGCTCGATCTTTTAGCAAAGGACTCAAAGCTGCAGGTCTAAAAGTTCCTTCACCGGATGTAGACTATGATTCACCAAGAGATTTCGATGGCCACGGCACACACACATCATCTACAGCTGCAGGTAACCATGTGTCTGGAGCAAATTGCTTGGGACAAGCTAGAGGCACAGCTAGAGGAGTGGCTCCACTTGCACATGTTGCCATGTACAAGGCACTCTTTAAAAGCACGGAGGAGAACCTTGTTGCGAAAACTGATGTGCTTTATGCAATTGATCAAGCAATTGCTGACGGAGTAGACATCTTGTCAATGTCTCTTGGCTTCCCGCCAACACCTTACTACGAAGATCCTGTTGCCATTGGAGCTCTCACGGCCATGGAGAAGGGGATTTTTGTCTCATGTTCAGCTGGAAATGTCGGAGAATTCTTCACAATCGTGGACGGGGCACCCTGGATCACAACAGTTGGTGCTTCCAAACTTGACCGGATTTTCACTGCTACATTGACTCTAGAAAGTGGATTCATTGTCGAAGCCCCATCGTACTACTTCCAGAACATTTATCTCACTGATACTCCTTTTTATCATTCAATATGCAGCCCCGGTGAACTTGACGGACGTATAGTTGCTGGAAAGGTAGTCTTCTGTGACCAAAGCAGTAAAGTTAATGTTTCACAACAGCTAGTCGAGCTCCTGAGGGTAGGTGCACGTGCAGGAATAGTCGTATTAGACGCAGTAATCTTTGCTCCAATCGATTACCCGATGCCCTTCATTGTTTTATCCTCTGCTTCTTCTGCTCAGCTTAGGAATCACCTGACCAAGTCCAGTACTCTGCCGATGGTGAAAACCATAAGTATGATTTCCACCAAAACGGGCGTAAAACCAGCTCCACAAGTTGCTTCTTTCTCTTCTAGAGGACCGGACCGGATCAATCCAGGCATTTTGAAACCAGACATCATAGCCCCAGGGGTAGATATACTGGCAGCATACGCACCAAACAAACCATACATGCAACTAGGCCAATTCAATTTGGTGACAGATTATGCATTGTCATCCGGCACATCCATGGCAGCACCTCATGTTGCCGGGCTCGGAGCTCTAATTAAAAAAGTGCATCCCGAATGGAGCCCATCAGCCATCCGATCAGCTCTCATGACCACAGCTTATATGATAGACAACACTGGTTCAATCATGACCGATATCAAGACGGGCAAGGCAGCAACGCCTCTGGCTTTTGGTAACGGTCACGTAGACCCCAATAAAGCGATGGATCCTGGACTTATCTACGACATAAGCAACCAAGATTACGTTGATTTCATATGCAGCCTCGGCTACACAGACAAGCAGATGCGTGCGGTCACTAGACAAAGTCACTGGGATTGCAGCCGAAAAACACAAGATTTGAACTACCCTTCTTTCATGGCCTTCCTGACCAATGAATCCAGCTCTCACACCGTGAAAAAATATAGGAGGACTGTGACAAATGTGGGGGGTGACGCAGCTGTTTACCGTGCAACCATCGACAACATTCCTGCGGGGCTGAAAGTCACGGTCCAGCCCAAGATCTTGTCTTTTACTCGCAAGCATCAGAAGCAAAGTTTTCGTCTGAGCTTGGAGATTGACAGAAAGGCACTGAGTTCAGAAGAGATCTATGCTTTTCTCAAATGGACCGACCAACACAAACATGTGGTCTCAAGCCCCATAATGGTCGCCATTCTGAGGGAAGAAGAGTAACCCACGAGTCAGATTGCTGAAACTAGTGAAGTCAAGTTATTGAAGACAACAGCTTTGTATAAGTGTCTGGAATGAATGAATCAGCACGAGCAAATAAAAGTACATGTGACTTATCCTATAAAAAATATAATAATGCCTTGGAGCTTTCTTTCCTACTTTGCAACAACCACTATAAGCAGTCCGGTTCCTCCTTTAATCGCCGCCTCGTTCACCCGCCGGGCTTTTTTCTCGGTTCATAGGATCCCAATTTGATTGTGGAGGTGAAATGTTGGGATGTGGACGGTATTCTTTTCTTTTTAATTTTTCATTTATTTATTCTTTTTAGGCAGGAAACAAATTATAGCAGCTGCATGGAAAAAGGAAAACTAATTAAAGTACACAAAAGAGTAATAGAGCCACTAACTTCTTGGTGTGATATATAAGCAACCAATTAAAATTACGCATTAGTTGATTTGGAAAGGGGAAAATAGTATATCTACAAACACATTAATTAATCCTACAAATTTATGTATTATCAATGAATTTTTTTGGTTTCAATAATAATATTACAAGTCATAACTACATCAAAATCGAATATACGCTGTAATTGGTTAGAAGAATATTTGTACAATTTGTTTGCCATATTTTTAATGGTGTTTTTTCAATCATGTATCTCTTTTAAGAAATGAAAATACCAATTTGTTAAATATTTAAATAAGTCACAAATCAATGAGTTAAATATTATTTTAAAATATTAAAATTATACTTGTTTTTCTTATAAAATTTCTAATTTATACTCACGTATTTACCTTTGAAATTTTAACACTATGCATTTAGCTAGTTTGCTCAGAAAAATGGACAAAGAAAAGAACTCGCAACAATTTACGGCCACCTGACCTGGTTGTATGCGTGTGTGGAAAGTGCAAGTAGCAGAAAAATTGCTTGAAAAAATGCTCGCTGGTGGTATGCACAGTAGTAGGATGGGCCACACTTGAGCCCAGCCAAAATGAGGCCCAAGCTCTTTTCGTAAAGCCTTATATGGTGACCCGGTTATAGATTTGGGCCCCAATTTTAATTATAGCGACGAGATTTTTCATCCTCTACTGCAAGAAGGGTGCACCGGACAAAATTAACAAGAAGCCCCGTAACGCGGTCTTGAAAAAACTACCAGAATATTTTAGTCTTAGTCATTATAATTCAACACATTACGCAAAATTAAAACTACTCTTTCAAATCTAGTTTTGGCAAAAAGATGCGTCCTTAAATTTTAAATTTAACAATTACTATAATCAAGAGGAGTAAAAAAACAAAAAAAGTTAAAAATAATTATTTCATGAGTAATGAATTTTTTATTAAAATTTTAAATTAACATATTAATAAATAATCCAAATCTTATCTACGTGACAATAATTACTGATGCCTTTTTCTTTGAGAAAAAGAAGGTTTTCGGCCACTCTTACATAGTCCACGTGTCCTTGAGTTCTTGTCTCAAGAAGGACGTTGTGGCCGAGAAAGAAAAAGGCGGGAGGAAAAAGCTAAGAGATTGTCAGAGTTCGTACAAAATGAGATCTTAGCTTTAGACTTCAGGTCCCCGCACGGCTGTTGTGCTTTCGGCGTCACTCGATCCACTACCTCTCCGTCAGAGTTCCTCAGCTACCCACCTGCTCACGTAGGTTTAAAATGCACAGGGATGGCTGGATGGACGATGCAAAGACATTGCCCACAAAAGACTAATTTGGTATGGAAAACCATCGTCGTAATAATAATAATAATATAATTATTTTTTTTTTTTTCTTTGAATGAATTTTTGATCAAGACTTAAGAATGCTATCGTTCCAGTTTAATTCATATAGATTTTCAAACTCACCATTAAACCAGAATCAGTGTCATGAGTATTATAAGATGCAAAATTATGAAGTTGACAATTTGACGGTCGAGATTTTACTTTCTTATTATAGTATATAAACAATAATATTTTGGGGTTCAAAATGATCGTTTTGACTTTGTAGGAGGAAGGTCGGCTTTGCGGTAAAATATCCATTTCTAAAGGTCTTTCATAAAGACAAACAATTTTAAAAAAAAAAAAAGCCGTCATAAAAAATTTTAGTTCATCTGTTTATTTTAAGAATATTAATGTGTAATTTTATATATTACAATCATAATTATTAAGGCATGTGTTAATCGTATATATATATATATATATATATATATTAAAATAATATTATTATTTTATAACAACAAATTTATGTTTTTAAAATTAGTCCTCATTTAGAGTGGAAAGGTGGCAGAAATCAAATGGTCTGAAAATCCCAGGCGAATGTGAGCACGGATGTAGAGTATGAAAATAGCGGGAAACGTAGGCTGAGCGGTGCACGCAAGCAGAGTGAGCGAGGAACACAAGCCGATGATCACGTTGGTGCTCCGTGGCTTTTGTCTTGTCACATCAACGTCGCTTTAATCTAATCGAAATAATTTTGTTTTTTTTGTACGAGTGATATTTTCATGTAGCATGTTGGGTTAAGTCACTGATTATAAGGATTTGGTCGAAGAGCTGCATCTAGAGATTTCTTTTTTTTTTTTTAATACTTCTTGGTCTTTTTCAACTAAAATTTAAACCTTGCTCCTATGACTAAGAACTTGGCAATTCTATCAGCAAACATACCGTTAATGTTGTTGACCGTAACTTTAATCAATATCCAATCAAGGGGTTTTCAACTAGAATATTTTTCCGGCAAATACGGCTTGGACGGTTACCGCACCTCCAATGCAAAAAAGGTGGTCACGAAATAATACTCATTTCGAACAAAAGAAAAATTAGAGATGTTACAAGGTTAAAAGAAACAAGGCTGAAAAACAATAGTACATGCCATTAGCCCCAACAGATTCAATTTAGAGTCGAGTAAACGCAGGCAATCGATGTTTTCTTTCGCAACAGGAATGCAGTGGTACCGAGAACTTTTGTGTCGTTACTAAAAACATGCGATGAACGCAGGCTGCAATATACCATGTCAGAGTATGACAATGTGACCCCAGTATTAGCATTCTTGCAATCATGAAGAGGCAACTAGATAACTCACCGATGCACGAGTCGAAATCCTTGGCCAGCGTTGACATCTTTACTTTTCCTTGTGAAGGGAGGTATCAAAATGCAGGACTTCATTCAAAACCTGGGTTCAGAGTACGAAAATGTGACTTTGCTCACCCCATTATTTGCGAGGCAACTAGATCTCTCGTCGATGCATAGGTTCCACCGAATCTAGGTGATTTTAAGTAATAAAAATTTATAAATTTAATATTATATATTAATTTAAAATTTAATATATTAAATTTATTAATTATTTTTAATTATATATTAATTACTTCTCTTTTTTTTTTTTTTTTCTAACATAAAATTTCTCCGCAACACAATTTATAAAGTAACATTTAAAATCCTAATACATGCACCATCATTGTTCCTCCACTAATAAAGCCATTTCCTCTCGTTTTTCGGCCTGTACCCCAACGCCATAAACTTTTTCAGACCTGACATTATAAATAATTATGTCCGCGTCCACAGTTTTCAACAATCTTATCAGAAACAAGCGCAGGCATGGGTATCTGCAGACACATTTCGCACCGATTGCTCGCTTCCCAATTATTGTTGTTGCTAGTTGTTAGCGGCTATGCGGAAAGTCAAGAGCTTCAAACTTACATCATCCAATTAGGCCATTCCTACAAGCCTGATTCTTTCCTAACCCACGAAATTTGGCACCGATCCATCCTGAAATCATTGTCTCAACCTGCCGATGATCAAGAAATGCTACTCTACTCTTATAGCCACGCCTTGAATGGCTTCAGTGCCAGACTGACAAAATCTCAGCTAGCTGAGATTGAGAAATCTCCGGCTCATCTTGCAACATATAAGGAGTCTTTTGGCAATCTTCACACCACACGGAGCACCAGCTTTCTTGGCCTGAATCACCACTATGGCTTATGGCCTAGTTCCAGCTACGGTGAGGGCGTGATCATAGGAGTCGTTGACACTGGAATTTGGCCGGAAAGTGAAAGCTTTAGTGACAGAGGGATGCCCCTTATTCCAAAGAAATGGAAGGGGAGGTGTGAGAATGGGACTGCATTTAATCATCCCATGTGTAATAAAAAGCTAATTGGAGCTCGATCTTTCAGCAAAGGACTCAAAGCTGCAGGCCTAAAAGTTCCTTCACCGGATGTAGACTATGATTCGCCAAGAGATTTCAAGGGCCATGGCACGCACACATCATCTACAGCTGCAGGTAACCATGTGTCTGGAGCAAATTGCTTGGGACAAGCAAGAGGCACAGCTAGAGGAGCGGCTCCACTTGCACATGTTGCCGTGTACAAGGCACTCTTCAAAAGCGACAACAACGAGGAGTGCCCTGTAGCAAAAACTGATGTGCTTTATGCAATTGATCAAGCAATTGCAGACGGAGTAGACATCTTGTCAATGTCTCTTGGCTTCCTGCCAACACCTTACCACGCAGATCCGGTTGCCATTGGAGCTCTCTCGGCCTTGGAGAAGGGGATTTTTGTCTCATGTGCAGCCGGAAATCACGGAGAATTCTTCACAATCAAGGATGGGGCACCCTGGATCACAACAGTTGGTGCATCTAAACTTGACCGGATTTTCACTTCTACATTGACTCTAGAAAGTGGATTCATTGTCGAAGCCCCATCGTACTACTTCCAGAACATTTATCTCACTGATACTCCTTTTTATCATTCAAAATGCAGTCCCGATGAACTTGATGGACGTATAGTTGCTGGAAAGGTAGTCTTCTGTGACCAAAGCAGTAAAGTTAATGTTTCACAACAGCTAGAAGAGCTCCTGAGGGTAGGTGCATATGCAGGAATAGTCATATCAGACGAAGTAATCTGGACTCCACGGAGTTACAAGATGCCCCTCATGTATTTATCCTCTGCTTCTGCTGCACAGCTTAGAAATCACCTGACCAAGTCCAGTACTCTGCCGAAGGTGAAAACCATGAGTATCATTTCCACCAAAACGGGCGTAAAACCAGCACCACAAGTTGCTTCTTTCTCTTCTAGAGGACCGGACCCGATCAATCCGGGCATTTTGAAACCAGACCTCGTAGCCCCAGGGGTAGATATATTGGCAGCATACACACCAAACAAACCATACATGCAACTGGGCCAATTCAATTTGGTGACAGATTATGCATTGTTATCCGGCACATCCATGGCAGCACCTCATGTTGCCGGGCTCGGAGCTCTAATTAAAAAAGTGCATCCCGAATGGAGCCCATCAGCCATCCGATCAGCTCTCATGACCACAGCTTATATGATAGACAACACTGGTTCAATCATGACCGATATCAAGACAGGCAAGGCAGCAACGCCTCTGGCTTTTGGTAACGGTCACGTAGACCCCAATAAAGCGATGGATCCTGGACTTATCTACGACATAAGCAACCAAGATTATGTTGATTTCATATGCAGCCTCGGCTACACAGACAAGCAGATGCGTGCGGTCACTAGACAAAGTCACTGGGATTGCAGCCGAAAAACACAAGATTTGAACTACCCTTCTTTCATGGCCTTCCTGACCAATGAATCCAGCTCTCACACCGTGAAAAAATATAGGAGGACTGTGACAAATGTGGGGGGTGACGCAGCTGTTTACCGTGCAACTATCGACAACATTCCTGCCGGGCTGAAAGTCACGGTCCGGCCCAAGATCTTGTCTTTTACTCGCAAGCATCAGAAGCAAAGTTTTCGTCTGAGCTTGGAGATTGACAGAAAGGCACTGAGTTCGGATGAGATCTATGCTTTGCTCAAATGGACCGACCAACACGACCATGTGGTCGCGAGCCCCATCATGGTAACTGAGGGAGTCAAGTTACTGAAGACAACAGCCTTGTATTAGTGTGGAATGAATGAATCAGCATGAGCAAATAAATGTAAAGTGAGTTATCCTATGAAAGATGCATTGCCTTAGAGGTTTCTCTCCTACTTCGCAACAACCACCATGAGCAGTCCACTGTTTACCCAAACTTCCTCTGGTGACGTTTACGCAAGACTAATAGTGTTTCTCCCCGTTCTCCGATTAAATTGTTCCACGTCTTTTTTTTTTTTTTTTTTTTAATTCCAAGTTTTTTTTAATTCTAAAATAAATGTATAACAAATATAGAATAATATACAATCAGCTTTGGAATCCATTTTTTTAATTATTTGTTACACACGCTGTCATGCTTGTTGAGTTACATGTGTTACAAGCATGCCCATAGACCAGATCACTCTGGCTCTTTTGTTTATTTGCTATGTTTACTATTTTACATAATAAAAGAAAAAACACGGGAAATAAATTAAGAATAAAACATTTTTTTCCTAGATTTTTTAATTTTATTTAGCAGAAAGGAAATCATCAGAACCGAACGTAAACTTTGTTTTCTCATGGGGGCCAGCCCGCATGGCAAAGGCCACCACCTGCCGGACCCATCATCACGGCTATCCATTTTTAACGGCCAATCAGTAATTCAAGTGGGTTTCTTTCCATCTTCCTCTGCCTATCATCACCGAGTTTTTCATCCGCTCCTTGGATTAGTGTCCGTTAAATAAACATCATTTCATTTTTCAAAACCGTGTCTTTCTTATATGGAATTTACATTTACCAATAAACTCTAATTCATTGGTATTATAATTATTACTCAATTACGAAATAAAAAATAAAAACAATTACCATCTCCCTGTGGGTTGAAATTTTATAAAAATTAAAACAATATCATTTTTTTAAAAAAGAAAAGTAATTTATCTTTTTCTATTATGTTCCCGCCACAAACCAAGCGGCGGTTAGATAACCGTCCTTTGTTTTTTATTTTTTTCGAAAAAAAGGGAGAGAGAGGAGATCCGACAATGTGGATTTGCTATCGAAAAGAACTTCAGATGTTTCTCTGCAGTCATCAAACTCCACGATGCAGATTCAATTTCTTCTTACGCTACTCGTAATGGTTGCCTCCGTTTCCTCCGAACATCATAATTACTTTGGTACCTCTCTCTGTCTCTCAGTTACATTGCCGATTTAAAATCCTTGAACTGCCAAATAAGGTGTCCTTTCTTCTTCATTCCATTAAAGTTTTGTTTTTTCGTTTTTTTTTTTTTTCCTTTTGTTCATCTTCTTTCCTTCATTGTGAACAAATTTCCACATAATGGGGTTCACTGTGAAATTGCAACATGGATTCTACTTCTGGGTCTGTGATTTTTGAGGGGTTGTTTCATTTAATCTGGGAAAAAATTAGACTTTCATTTCTTTTTGGTATTACTTGAGCCTACAAGCTTGAAGCGGTATGTGGAGCAGTGAGAAGTTGACACTGTTTTACTAAGGCCCTCGAATTCCCCGCAATTTTAAGCACTCATATTGATGGAAAAGTTAGATAGTTAAGCAGAATATTGTTGATGAAAAATAAAAGAGAGAGAGAGAGAGAGAGAGAATGTAGCAGAATTCGCGGGAGATAGTCAAGCAAAAGTTTGTTGCTCTTCAGGATCTATTGACCATCACCATCTCCTTTATTAGTCTTTCTTTTTAATGGTTTATCAATCTCTAATATAAATCTTTTCCTCTTCAGGTCCGGATCCTTCACCAGGGACCCCTTCCAGGCTTTCAAAACCTCTGATAGGAGATGATGACAGGATTTATACTTGCTCTGAAAGGAACTTATTTGCATTTGAAAGCAATGGTTCCATTGTTTGGACTTTGCGTTTGGCTTATGCATGCAATGTTGGCGTGGCTCCAGTTCACGGTGGCAAAGGAAAAGTAAGCAAAATACTAAAATCTTATGCTTTAATTTTTAAGTTTTCTGTCTGATATTGATAGGTGAAGCTGCACACGGCTGCATTTTCCTCAGGCTGTAAACTAGAACGTACGACTAAAGTACATGTTTATACATAGCCACAGATGTTTCTACCTGTTAGTTGTTCATTTAGCTCGTGTGACGGTCAAACATACCCTTAATTGGAAATTTTATCGTAATAATGTCAGACTTCAGTTAGGTTATAGGTACTTCTGCGATGTTCACCTACATTACAACAGTTGTTTCAGAACCTACTGCACCCAGTTTATCTCATAGCCGGAACTGTTGGAGAGTTTATCTCATAGCAGGAACTGTTGGAGGAAAGGAGTAACTTATTAAAAAAATGAATCGATAAAGCTGCTTGTATGGTCAATATTTTATTGGATTACACTGAAATGTGAAATTCCTTCAAATTTGTCTGTTAGACGCACATTTTCCCTTAAGTGCACTGTAGGATTTACATTTTGGCTTTTGAATAATTGGTAATGTTGCCATACTATTCTGCAAGTTTCAATCCTCTATAATTATTGATTTAGTGCACGGCACTGGCAGATATATTTGCTTGCAGAGAACAGAGTCCTGCAAATCAATTTTCTTAACGTTGGAACTTCTCCACCTACAGCAGAAGTCTTCTTTGGACCAGAAGAAGGTCAACAAGGTGCAGGTCAAATCATTGGTCTTGCAGTGAGTACCCTGAGTTCATACCTATTTATCAATATCAAGAATCGAGGATTGTTTGCATACACAATGGGCAAGCAACTAGTCTGGAGTGCTGGACCAGTTCTTTACCAGTTTGGCTACCGTCTAGGTTGTTCAAAAGGCATTACCGACTGTTATTTCACCTCAGTCCCTGTGATTGATCGATGTGAAGCTAGCATATATGTAAGGCCTTTTATGCCCAGCTATTAACATTGTTAACAGTTCCAGTCACATGTTGTTGGCTCATGAATGTAAAACAATGGTTAGCTGTTAATTTCAACTATCTGTTTTTAACTACAAATAGTAAATGTACACAGTATTAGAACCATTTCTGTGTGCTTCTCAAGCTTATGGACATTTATCTGCCCTCTCCTTCTTGCAGATTTCAAATACTGCCGGAGAACTTTATTCATTGTCTTTTCGGGGTCCTCATTTTAATTGGGTCCAGGATCTAAGCTTACTTCACAAAGACTTCACTGTTACAGCTGGAAACAATGGCCGTGTGTATGTCACTGTACCAGTCAAGTCTATGGTATTGGCACTGGATGTTTCCAGGGGTAATATTTTGTGGCAGCAAAGTATTGGACCAGTAAGTGCAGAAGAGAGTGCTCCCATTGTGGATTCTAATGGTAAATACGTATTTCAAAGATTGAAGAGCGCTTCTAGCTGTCCTATCACAGTGCTTGATAGTTTGGAACTAACTTGTAGAAACAGAATTTTTTAAATGAATTTGCACACATTAACTGAGAAATTGTTCAGAGAGAGCATTTCAGATTTTGTTTCTTAGATCAATAACTATCACAGGTTGGATATCTATCACTTCGCTGGATGGATTCCTGTATTCAATCTCACCAACTGGGATCTTGAAGAAATTGACAAAAGCCTCCGAATTGGATAATGTTGCCCAAGTCAGTCCATTTCTTGACTGTTCAGGCTATGCTGTATATATATCTCAGACAGAGATGGAGGGAAAGACTAGCAATCTAATTGGCGAATACACTTATGTAACAGCAATGAGACCTAAAGGCGTGGTCTTCACATTGTTGATTCCTGCAACAGGCACCATTTGTTGGTCCGAAAAGTACCCCGGTAATTTTCAGTCTTTATTCAACTCACATTATATCTTCCATCTTCTGATACCATCTTTCATTGTTGTATGTCTAATTGCTCGTGAACTACAACTGTTTTCATTTGTCCAATGTCAGGTCAATATTCATCCTTACTGTCTCAAAGTGATCTGCGACATTTTTTACTGGACGAGGGAATTCTTCTTGCATTTATCGCTGCTACGAGTGAGATTCTATAAACAAGTCATGTCCATGTCTTTTGCACTAACTGGTCAGGGGCACTTTTGAAATGTCAAGTGGAGTGTCCCCCGTTGTTCAGTGCTTTAATATATAGCATTAGATTGAGACAATATGAAAAGCCTATAGGGGGAACCCTTGGGCTCCTGCATTTGAATATTGCCTCCAAATTGTATATTTAATTTTTCTAATTGACAACAAATACCATATCAGTTTCTTTTCTATAACCTGACACGAATTTAATGTTTACAACAGTAACTCACACCTTTTTCTTCGCAAATGATGCAGATGCCGGCAACCCTCTACTGTGCCACAGTAAATGTAATTATTCCCTGACTTGTACCTTCAAATCTCCATTACACATTATACGATTTGCATGTTATTCTGTTTTGGTTACCAGATGAAAAGCTTGTATCTAGCTGCTCACAAACAAGTCCCAGGCCTCTTAATAGTAGTTACCCAGGCAAGCTACGATCCTCTATTTGAGAAGAGAATTGAAATTATGATGCATCAGCTCAGCTGTTACAAAAGTGTGATTATTGCTCTTTCTTTCAGGCAATGGCAGGACAGCATTAGTGTTTCTGCTATTTGAGTCCATAGTCTTGATAACCATGGCTGGCCTTGTACGATTTTGCTGCATATTTTGGAGGAAAAAGAAGCTGAAAAGCCAAAACTTGGGAAATTTTCTAGAAAAGCGAGTAAGATTTTATATTTGTATCTTGTCTGTTAAAGTTTTCTCAACTACACACAATAAAAAACACAGAGGTGAATTATACAAATCAGGACTGGATTTGCAGCAAAAAGGAGTTTGATGTTCATGCTCTAGACTGGGGAAGAGAACAAGAAAATTTCATGCTCAAGAATACTAAATTTGTATTCTATTCCACTTGAGGAGTCTAGAAAAGTGAACACTTGCAAAGAATTATACACTTCATTACATGCTCAGCCGCATTTTTGGCCTTTCAGCGTTCACTCCAACTCAAGAAGAAACAATTTGATAGAACAATCACAGAACTACAACAAAAAGCTGCAGAAGAAGCAGTGGCAAGTGAAGTAATTGAAAAACTGAGATATTTGGTTGGGCAACGAGACGGCGTCGAGAGGAAGCTCTCAACGACTTACAGTCTAGGCAGGGATCGAACTGGCATGCAGCCAAAATCTCTACTTCCATTGTTTAATGGGAAAACAAGAAGCTATTCTTTCCAAAGTGGAAGGAAAGAAAGTGTCACCATTTTCCATACACTCAGTGATACGTCGTCTAGAGAAAGCAGCAGCAGTAAAGACTCTGACTGGGATTTCCAGGAAGGCAATCACTCAGCAGCCAAGAATAAAGCAAGGGCCAAAACACCCATTGAAGCTGAAAGTTCAAGTGATGATGGGATTTTTATAAAAGACTACAAGAGAAGTCCATCAGAACCGGCATCAAGCTCAAAAGGATACATAAGTCCACTGTTTGTGGAGATGGGACCAGCAGAAGAGGAGCAACAACACAACGAAGTGGAGGAGGTGGAGTCAACGGGGAGAATTGGAAAAAGCTTATGGTTAAAGCGGAGGAGGAACATGTCTTCCAACTAATTAGAACATAGACAGGCTCAGGATTACGGCAATTCTTTGTCAATTGATTCTCCACATCAAGCGATAGGACCAGTTTGAAGCAATCCTCGGCTCTGACTCGCCTTTGTGCGTTTCACCTGACTGTGGTGAACTCATAACCATTTTATACTACTATGATATATATATATATTTCTAAGGAAAGCATAAATTTTGATCTCTCACTATTATTATATGAAATTCTCCAGTCTTTTTCTTTGTTTATTAATTTGAAAAATTCCAATCGTGACTCAGATTTCAATTTGAAAAAAATTGATGTCATCTCTCTTTAACTTTTTCTTCTAAATTTAATTTTTTTCATAAAAAATGAGTTAATGTATAACACAATTATTTTAAATATAAAATATTGTCATTCCACATATGCAAGAAATATATATATATATATATATATATAAGTCATTCACATATCACTTATTTTTAACCGGGACCTTGAAATTTAGAAAAATATATATATTTTAATGCCAAAATGAAATGTTACTTTTGCTCTAAAAACATGTTCTTTGTTCTTCCAATTTTTTAGGGATATAAATAGCAATTTCCTTAATAGCGACATTAGAGAGAGCTACGGCTCATGTTTGGTCACGTTGGTTTATCAAATTCTTGTCCGTTGTTTGGAACGCAAAAGTCAAACCTGAAGGCATTTCCATCGACGACCTCTCTGAACTGGTACATAGATAAAATAAATAAATAAATAAAAGTGGAAATGGGAAATTTGAAAATAAATTGAGGAGGGGCCACGTCGCCGTCGATTCATCTTTTGGCGTCAGAGATCCAAATCGTAGCCGTTGGAGAATAATAATAATTAAGGGGAAAAAAACCAAAAAGACAAAAAAACGTTAACTCAGAGCGAGAGCGCGAGAGCGAGAGGCAGAAGGTTCACTTGTCCAAGGTAAAAACTCCTTAACTGAAACCCTAACTTTCTTGTTTGGTTTCTGAGAAGACTCAAAAAACGAGAAGGAAAGAGAGTGAGAGAGAAAAAAGAAGCCAGTTGTGCATGTTCTTTCTATCTCTATTTATAGCTCCTGCCCTTTAACTATTTTATTTTTTTTGAAGAATAAACGAAGCCGAACACTTTGTGCTATTCTTTACTTTCTCTTTCGTTTTGAAAGAACTTTAATTTTATTTATTTAGTTGGAAATTCATATGATTTTTTCTTGTCATTTGTGTTCAAGAAATGTTACAAATGTTGCTGGCAAGCGCGCAAGGGGATTCGCTAGTTGTAATCTTTCTTGGGCAAATTTTCTTTTTTCTATTTTTTAATAAGAAAAAGATTGATTTTTAAGCGGTTTTGGGTTGTCGTTGGTTGAGTAATTTATTTTATTATGATGATTGGGTGATATGGAGATTGGGTTTCTGCGTAAGTGACATTAGTTCATTTCATGTAGGTTAGACAGCTCTATTTGGTGCACTTGTCATGTGGGAAAGCGCTTTTTGATCTGGGAATGGGTACTGAGGATATGATCAGCCTTTCTGTTTCTAGCGATTTTGAAGATAGAAATGAGAATGGTGAACCCTTTGAGTCTGATCCTGGGCTGATCGACCCCAATTCTGAACCTGATAATTCTGTGTCTGAAGAAGGGACAGTGAATGGGGTGAACGTAGGCCTCAATAAAAGTGATACTGGAGCTGTGAAATGCACAACAGATGAGCAGAATTTTAGGCTCAGCAAAGGTGGTACTGAAATTGAAGAAGGCAGTAGAGATCAAGAGGAATTGGGCCCTTGTGTAGGTGAGATTGTTACTGAAGGAGGCACAACTACTGCCAACAATTTGAGGTCCAATGCAGGTGATAGTGGACCAGAAGAAGGTGAAATAGAACAGAGCAATTTTGCTTTTCGGGAAGGTGATGTTGGAACTGAAGCTTGTCAGACTGAGATGGACATGGATTTGGTTGATTCACCTGTCATGCAAGTGAATATCGAAGTTGCAAGCACTGTTCAAGTTGCAGAGAATCTGAATAACTTCAGTGCCAGAGTCAGCGCTGAAAATCATTCTGAATTCCAAAATCAAAGTCTCATCCACAACCTTTCTATGGATGGAAATCGTATCTGCTTGAACATCTTAATGGCTTAAGCCTCTTTTTATGTTCTCCATCTTTACAAATGCTAATTTTTGTTTTTTGTTACTAGAGTTATAAGTGAGCTTTGTTTCTGGGATTTTAAGTTTCCAACACTCATTAGAATATTTCAATCTGCAAATTTATATGGAAGAAAACCATCTTGTTGTCAGCAATGGACTTTTGATTTCTTGTTGAGCTTTCCATAACTTAATGCATCAGGTGTGTCAGGTGTTAAGAGAGCAAGGATGACATATGATGAGGACCAACCTTCAGTGCATGTCACATATAACTCCTTAACAAGGTCAGGGTAGAAGTTTTCACTACATCTAGCATCCAGGAAGCTGGTGCTTTATGTTTGAATTTTCTCCTTCAAGTATTTTTGAACTATTATATCATGTACTTGTTTGGAAGCATGACATCCCACTAAAATAGCTTGGATTATTGGTGTTAAAAATCTTTGGCAACTGCTTTACTTTTACAGAGCTAGCAAACAGAAGCTTGAAGAATTTTTACAACAATGGTCAGCTTGGCATGCACAAAATGATTCTTTTTCACAAGTAATTCTCTAGCACCTTAGAAAAAATGATAATTGAATCACTTGTGATCTATAATCTCGCTGAGTGTGTGTATAAGTTGAATGGGTGGGGGTGGTAAAAAAACCTTTTTCTTCAGAATTGTGCTCTCTTACACCTTGTAGGCTAATTTTTTTTAATTAATTTACATATCAAGCAACATGCACTCAAAGGAAGAAAAGTTCATGGAAGTACTTTCTGAGAGGGCTTGCATCTGCAATGAGTTTTCAGCCACTCTCCATAAAATCTTTGCTCATAGTTCAATTACATTGCCATATAGAAAAAAGGAAATTTAGCCCCTTATTTAACCTGTACATTGGATGGCTAAGGTTGCATTCATAAGATTTGCACGTGCTCTAAAATGGAACTAACAAAGTGCAATTGTGGAGTGTAGACTTATTTTTCCTATTGGAGAATGGGTGTATATAGATTTCGTGTTTGTACAACTCATGGCCTCTTGCTTTTGCCATAAGCCTGTATTGTTGATCAAAATAGTTTGATCTGTGCATTTTAAACTTCAGGATGGAAATGAAGTGCTAGAATCTGGTGAAGAGACATACTTTCCTGCACTAAGGGTAGGAGTCAAAAACACCTCTGCAGTGGTAATCTCCCATGCTGAGTTTCTCATCTTGCATTTGTTGACTGAAAGGACTAGCCAATGACATCCTAGCACTAAATCTACAAGCTCTTTTTAACTTTGTTTATCATATAGTCTCTCTTTAAGCCAATAAATAATTGTCAGACCCACCAATGCTATGTGGGGGCATCATTGACACTGTTGACTTTCATTAGATTTTCACCACCTTTGGATTGAATCAGTATTCCCACCATTCATATCATTCATTATTGTGGTTTTTTCCCTTTTGCACAACCTCAGTTTTGCTTTTACTGTTTCCAGGGTTTTTCTATTGAAAATTTTGAAAGTTGGGTTTGAAATTCTGCCCTCCATCCCATACCTTAAAGAGAATATGCTTTGGCTTAATCTTTTACCTTATAGCAATGACACTTTTCTAGTGCCAAAATACTAGTTCTGTTGCATATTCAATCATCAGAAGTGGTAAATAATTAATCTTTTTTGAATACCTAGGCACCTTCTTTTTTTCTTCATGTACTACATTGATTTGTTCCTTTGAGTGCTTTTTATGTGTAGTCCTTCTGGATAGAGAACCAAACAAGGAAACCGGAAGGTGATGGCTTCATTTCTTTGGATAATACCTCTGTGCCTCTTTATGATCGTGGATATGCATTAGGTTTGACCTCAGCAGATGGTCCCGCTAATGGCAATGGGTAAATGACCTTCTTTTGCATATTTAGCATAGGCCCCTTATCAAATGTGTGGTTCTTGCATAGTTATCTTATAGCACAAGATCTTGGAAAAGAACCAACGGAAAGTTGTTGGGTGCACTGAGTCCATTGGCAAATCAATGTCCATCCTACCCAACCAAGAACTTACTATCAATGTCCATCCCACCCAACCAAGAACTTACTCTCTCCTTTATTATTCCAATACTGCCACACAACTGTTTGCAAGCCCCCCACCCCCTGAAACCCCTTAAAAACAGTTTTACATTGATTGAATTGCATCCTATCTTCCATCTTCTATAGAGTCTTGGTAGTGGATGATGCTGCTCGTTGTTTCAACTGCGGTTCGTACAACCATTCTTTGAAGGAATGCCCTAAGCCTCGTGACAACATTGCTGTTAACCATGCACGCCAACAACACAAGTCCAGACGGAATCAGAGTGCTAGTTCTCGCAATCCAGTTCGATATTATCAGAAGTCTTCTGGTGGAAAATATGATGGTTTAAAGCCAGGTGCCCTGGATGCTGAAACACAACTACTTTTAGGTCTTGGGGTAAGGGCATTCAAGTCCAAATGTAGCATGTAGGGTTTTCTGAGCTAGAAATGGAATGTGCTAAATATTTGGTTGCATCAAAGTGGCAACCAGCAAGGGTTTGATGTGGTGTAAGAAAATCTGATCCCAAAAATTAACCATGCCAAACTTTTTACTTACCCAATATAAATCTGTTAGTTTAGGAATTAAATTTGTGACAGTAAATTTCCAAGTTCGGGATGAAGCTAGAACTTAGAAGGCAAGAGTATATTTGGTTGTTCGATGTGGAAAATTATTTGCTGTCTTCTGTCTTCAGGCCATCTTCTGTTAGGTATATTAGATATACTGGTGCATCTATATTAATAGCATAACTTCTTATGTTGAGATTTTTGGGCTTTTATAGAACGATTGTCTTTTAAGCAGCTCCGGGTGCAATTTTTCAGATTGAGAATGTTTGTTGAGAATAAGCTGTCTAGCTAACATTTAGAAGTGGTAAAACATCTGGTTTCCTTAGTCAATCTTGCTGATTTTTCTTCCTATTGGTAACAATTTGTTTTGTTCTTTTTCTGCTGTCCTTTTTTCCTGGCTTTGCCATCATACAGGAGCTTGATCCACCACCCTGGCTTAACAGAATGAGAGAACTGGGATACCCTCCAGGATATCTAGGTAAGTAATTAATTTATCTGCATGTCCAACATTCCCACTTTCAAGCCTATTTAGACTTTCTTATCTAGGTTGGCATGGAACATTCGGACATTGTAATTTATTTACATTTTGTTAACACCTATTACCTTCATATTTCAGATCCAGATAATGATGACCAGCCTTCAGGGATCACAATATTTGGTGATGGGGATGCCAAGGAAGAACATGAAGAAGGTGAGATTGCTGAGACAAGGATTCCTGAACCACGGAGGAAAAAGTCTGTTGAATTCCCTGGAATTAATGCTCCGATCCCAGAAAAGGCAGATGAAAGACTTTGGTTGCTTGGGCCTTCAAGTGTTGATTCACTTAGGAACCAATCACACCATAGATACAGTTATTCCTCAGAACCCATGAGCAGATGGCGCCATCATGAGCAAAGGTCATCCAGAGATCTCATAGACGATGGTCCTCCTGGTGTTGAGTCATGGCTTAGCCCATCAATGTCTAGTTACCCTCCAAGGTATTGTGATTCCAGTTACAGTCCCTACTCTCCAACAATGCTAGAAGTCTAGATGTCTGACACTTGACTCTTGCAAGGTCTCATTCTGACAGAGGAAGGAGGAGAACCTTTGCATGTGATGATTCCACAAGTCACAGTTGGCACGGTTCACCACCACACCTTCACTCCAATAGACATTCTTCACCACATCATGATGGCTTAGCCAGATTTGAAGATGAAAATGACATCGCGGACAGTTACAGCACAGATTATTCGTCCCCAAGGAGCTATGAGTATGAACACTATCGCCATCGAAGAAGGAAGTAGGAGGTGAATAACGCAGAGATGATTGTGACAGTAGGGCTCAGATCCTCGTGTAACTTGTAAAAAATGGTTCTTTTCCTTGTGTTACATTTTTGTAGGCTTCTTTCCGTGACCAATTGCACAAAAGGTTTATCATATCTCGGCAAATTGTTGTAGGGGATTGACATTATGCTTCCATTGTTGTATCGACTCTTACATCTCCTTGGTAGGTTTCAGGATTCCCTCCGTTGGGAGTTGCTTCATGTCCTGATTAACATTCGTTGGATTGAAAGAACACAATGAACTGGTGTAGTTGATGTTATACCTTCAAAAATACTTACAAAAGCTGACTTAGTGTGATCTTGGTTTGCACCAGTCTTCCACTGTTCTACATTATGATACGTTGCGTCATTGTGAATTCTTGATGAAATATAATCCACAGGGGGCTGTACAGTTTAGAGCAGTTCTGGTACCTGCACACTCATCAAAAGATTGTGTACTTAATGATCATAGCTTATATATATATATATTCTACGAGGTAGCACAATCACCGCCACCGGTATCCAGAACCAGCCTCAATGATCATAATCGTAAAACCCCAAATGAGTTATTCTACACATAGCAGGTAAAATCTATTATTATGGGTGCATACTTTTGAAAGAGACAAGGTTCACCAATCATTTTTTATTACAATCCAAATCTAACAACCATATTTGTATGGTTGGTTGATAGCACATTGGCAATTTATCTAGGCTAGCATGTCCTATTTTGCTATCATTCTTCAAATTCCCACCAGTGAAGGAAAACAAAAATAAAAGTAAAAGTGGTATCCTCTATCTTAGGTCTACATTACCAACCATCTTCTTCCTGGAGTGCTCATAAAAGGAGCACCCTATTGTTTTCCAAACTTTCGATGGACATGTCACTTCTATTTATTGGCCGTGGCCAATACTGCAACCTAAAATACCCTAAAAAGGAAAAATCTAATGTTTACTAGCCACAAGTCAACAGGGTATGGACATGGGAGCGGTTATGTACGAATTCACGTGGAAACGAATGATAATGTATCTCATTTTGTTAGCGAAACTATAAATGAAGTTATGATAGATATTTATGAACAATTCATATTAAATTGTGCACAATTTTTTACCGTATGCTACGTTTCCCATATGCCTTAGACACAAGTAGTTTGGAAGTTACTTACCTGCAAATCAATTTTACCAACACACACGGAGTCGAAAACGAATTTGATTATATTCGACATAATATAATTGATCAATATTTTCATATGATTTGTTTTTTAAGATTTAATTTGTAAAAAGGTAAATAAAAAAAATTTAAAATAATAATTAATTTTCGTGATTAATTATTTTAGCTCATTAAAAAAAAGTAAGTTAAAATAACAAATTCTAAAATGATGTTATCCTAATAGTCTAAGTTACCTGACATTGTAATCTCAATTCTTTATCCCAAATAAAAATAATAATAATAATAATGATTAATTTCGATAAACCAAACAAAAAGAGATAAATAATTATAATGAAGTATAAATAAATCTCAGCGGACCCCACCGCCAAACGTATATATGCAGAGGGAGACAGAAACAATTTTTCAGTTTTTACTGAAAAAATAATAATAATAATATACGGAAACCCAAAAGAATTCGGACAAGGAAAGAGGAGTATCGGAGTTCTATATTCGGTCTGTCACCTTACCTTAAACCCTAATTCATTTGTTCTATTATATATATCTATATAGAAAAAAAAAAGAAGAATCTGCGTTTTTTTTTTTTTCAAGGGTTTGCCTTTTAGAATTGCTCTCGATTTTGTCGCTTTTAACTGCTGCTCGTCCTCCCATCTTTAAACCCACAATAATTCAGGTCCAGAATTCGATCAGCATTGCAATTTTAGGTAATCTGAGAATGTCGGTTCCCTTTTCTTTTTTGATTTAATTCTGCATGACGCTCTTTTTTTTTTTTTTTTTCCTTTATTCGTCTTTTTTATTTTTTCTTTTTAATTTTTAAATTTCTAAAGTGCTGTTGTTTTTATTTTCTTAAGAGAGGGAATTTGAATTTGAAAGGAAGGAAACGACGTCGTTTTACGCTGCATGTGTTTTTGTCCGGAGGAATAGTTTGTACGGACGTTTACGAGGGACTAGCGAATTGTGCGGCAATTGATTCCGCCCGGCGGTGGGATGATGAATTGATAACGAGTTGGTTTTTGGGTGGATTTTCCGTTGCGTTAGGGTTTCTTGATTTTATTTTTATTTTTTAAAAATTTTTTTGCGCATTGGAGGTAGGGGTTTTGGACGATATATGATAATAATGATTCTTTGAGCATTCAATTAGCTTCTGGTCATATCATCTAATAAGGAGACATTGTGTGAGTGAGGTCCAATTTTGTCCATGTTGATTAACCTAATTCAATGTTTTTTACTGTGTTTTTTTTTTTTTTTTTGATTGGTTGAAATCTCCACTGGTAATTAATTCAAACATAGGAATAAATGTGTCTGTCATAATTTGAATGAGATTTTGGATGCCCAATTTCAAAGTTGCATATGGGTTATTGTTGCATTTGTCATGATCAATAATTGATACTTAAATTTTTGGGGCACTCTTATATCCACATAATTTAACATTCAAACATAGGCTTTTGAAGGATACGAGCATATGTTGAGAGCGATGATTTTGTTGGTGAGGCAAGTGATGGATTGATAAAGGTTTTATAGAAACAGAATATTCTTTTTGTCCACAACTATTAGGCATAGTTCCTTGTTAATGGACTTGCAACGCTTCCTTTGAAGATGGAGTTGAATTTGTGCACTAGCTCGAACTATCATTTGTGTGATTAGCCTTCCTCATATGCTATTTTCTGTTGCTTTGCAGGTACTAATCTTACATTTTGACTAAGTCACTGACCACTGTGCTTGCAAAAGGTCTCATGTCAGGGCAGATTTCTGGCCAGATGCTGAACAATCCCATTTCCAGTTTTTCAAGTCTGTCTCACTTAGAGGGGAGTGGTTGGCATCGCAAACATTTATATGATTCTAATGCACTGACTGACTGGCACAAGAATCCCAAAATCACTCGCATCCGTGAGTTGGTTAGAAATAGAATGTAAGTTTTAAAGGTTTCTCTAAGCTACTACTATTATTAATGTCATAATAAGGGAAGATTCAAAGAACTATAATTGAGCATTTAAGGAGGTTTGAAATAGCTTGCAATCCACTGTACATCAAAATGGTGACCATTTCAATTTTATGCAGTGCTGAAATTCTAGACCTAAGGGTGAGCTATGAATGGCAGCAGGAATTATGTAATCTTCTTACCATCTTAGAGAACCAACTGTTTATGGAGGCTGCTACTGAGGTATGTCCTATGATGAGTATTAATCAAATTGATTGCTGGTTTATTTAATTTTTGCTTGGAGGATGTATTTAGTTCACCAAGTAACAGTAGTTGTTGCCCCTCTGTCATGTTTTAGATGTCTAAACTGAGAAATTCATTCTGTATGTTTTCATGTTTGAATCTTGAAATCAATTATGCTTAGCACACAACAATGTAACGTGTTTCACAGCAAGTTACCTTGTTATTATCTACTTTGGGACAAATACATGGGAAAGGGTAGACTCTATACAAAAGTACCCACAAAGTGAAGAATTAATTAGTTTTATTTCTTGTTATGTTGAAATTCCATGAAGCATCACATGTATTTTATTGGTTTGCAGGAGGAGTACATGAACCAAGAGACACTACGATATCGGTTGCAACTTTTAATCCAACATAAAGTGGATAATATAAGCAACATGGAACAAGTTTCTAACTCCTTCATTCCTACCTGTATGCCGATGCCAACCTCAAGTTTGACAAACTGTGGCAATTTAGGAGCAGCAGGTCCTCCTCTTAGTTACATCAACTCAATGATGGCTGACAACACAGATCAATTTGGCTTCCTAAAAGGTTAGCAACCCTTCCAACAAACTATCTGAATTCAGTATTCTTTCTTTCTTTCTTTCTTTTTGGTTTTCAAAAGTGGTTTTTTGTATCCTGCTGTAGAATTGCTCAACAACGGTTATAAGTCAGGAGTTGCAAATGCAGACATTGCTTCACCTGCAGGCACTAATCAGGTTGCCAGCAAGATGGTTCTCTCACCTGATGGGATTTCCTCCATCACTACGTGCTCCAGTGGGGATGGCTTTTCTGGAAATGGATGCTTTGGATCTTCTGACGGCGAGCAAGCCCTTTATGGAAGGGGTCATCCGTACAGTGTTGAGGCATTGTTCAAAGATGAATCTCAACATCAGCATCATGCTCATGGTAAGCTTATGCACACATTTTAATTACATTCTCCTATTTGTGAAATTTCTTCTATATACAATATTTGTTTGATTACTCTTCTAAATCTGTTATTTAGTTTTGACCATAGTTGAGCCAAATTTTATTTCTGCAACTCTATGCTAGTGACCTGTTATACTTACTGTGATGGGAAGGATTGACATCAAAATTTTTGCTTTTTTTTTTTCATGATTTAAACTTTTGTTGTTTTTGACTTCTTTCTGCTTATTCATTTTTATTTTTGGTTCCTGAAAGCTCTTAGAATTTTTGACAGACCTATAGGATAGCAATAGCTGGAGGATGGTTCTTTGTAGTTTGCATTGATGGTCAAAGCAATTATATAAATCACCATTTTGAAGAACATATTTCCTTCAGCAACTAAAACAAACACACTCATGCACTCACATGAACACCCTAGATCTCCTTGAATGCCTCATGGGCAAGCACTCTTGGGTGCTTGGTCCATATTGGTAAAACCTCTAATTGTAGTTGTTTTTTTGTGTTAATTGTCATCACACCAAATCATAGAGGCCCAGGTATGCTTTGAATTGAGGAGCTACTGGCATTCTAATTCCTCATTCTGAGCTGGTCTCAGATATAGTTTGCTCAAGGTCTCAAGCTATAGTGTGTTGTAGCCATTATGCTCTTTGAAGCTTTTTGACTTTTAGTGCTTTGCATGCCTGCTATGTATTGTCTAAGGTGTCTCAACCTGTTGGATCAAGTAGAAATCCATCAGACTTAGCAATGACATATCAATTCATAGAGTTCACACCTCATCTCAAATATGAATGTTACATTAGCTTTTGTGAACTAGTATATGATGTGTCAATGTTTACATTTTTGATTTTCTAATGGATGTTATTCTACTTATATATCTTGCTCTTCCTTTGTGATCTTGCTTCGTAGGTTGACATGGCATATAGTTCAGTAGAAGTGTATACACTTGCGTTTATATAAATTGGCTTTCATCTGTCTTGCTATAATTTCTCTTCTTTCCCCTTTGCTTTTCTTCATCTTTTCTTCTCGTGTGTGTTTGCCCATTCAATTTTCTACTTTGATGCACAAACTGAATCTGAGTGAAATTTTCAGGGGTGGAGAATAATCAGAATGTCAGGGCTATACTGAGAGAGGCAGTAGAGCCTCCCAATTCAATTTTGCAGATCCCACAACATATTCATCAGAAGATTTTGGAAGTCTCTAGTGCTTTTCCTAGCATAGGATTTGGCACGAAAAACTCAAATCTTGGAAATTCGCTGCAATATGATTTACCAATGTCAGAGCATGACCAGAAGTGGCCTTGTCAACCATATGATTTGTTCAATGGACCATTAGAGGTTGAAGCACCTAACTACACAACCAAACAAAATAAATTTTGTAGCCAAATGACTGGTCAAATGGCATCCATTCATTCTCAGCTCCCTTCAGTTCAATTAAACAGGGGTCATGTTACTTCAAAGAGTTCCATGTCAGCATTTGGTTCAAAGGGTGCTTATGAGCCATCTCAATTCTTCATGGAGCAACAGGCTTTACTTGCTTATATTAATTACAAGAACAAAGTGGCCCCTTCACAGAACTGTCTAGTTTCTTTTGTTAACCATTTGCATTCAACTGTTTGTAAAAGTGGGAGTTGCATGTGTGAACGCTTCCGCATTTTTTTATCCCATTTTGATGGTTGTCGCTCTGCTGCTTGTCATATTTGTGCTCCTGTCCGAGATCAGCACCCTGTCTTTAAATTTCACCAAAATCTTGAGGCAGAAAATGGCTCTGTAAAGAATCTCAATGAAACAGAATCTTGTTGGTCTGGTTCTTGCTGTTCAGATGACGTTGTGCCTACAGCAAAACTTTCAGGGCCCAGCTCTCGCCATTCTGAACTCAAGCTGCCTCCCTCAAAGCGTCTAAAGAATGATAATCTAATGGCTTCTTTGTTGGGTGAGGGGCTTCCACCCTTGCAGCAATGGCCAGAATCACCAGTGTCCATTAATTCTGAGGTTATTGAGGGCAACATCAAACTGTTAGCAAATCCTGTTAAGCAGCCTACTAGTTTTGATCACAACAGCAACGATGTTGCAAATAGCTTCCCTAGATTTCAAGCTGGGAGTCCTTCACATGCTTCTGAGGAGGAGATGACTGCTGGTTGTGAACAAGTGGAGATGGACCCCAAAAGTGTTAGTGGAATTCCAGACACTGTGGAAGATGATTCTGTGCATTTGAAACTGAATACCATACCATTTGTGCTCTCTGAAGAGCCTAATGTGTCTTCAGAAGAAGATGTGATGGCAGTGGCTTCAAACTTTGACCTAGCCAGGCCAAATAAAGGAAATAAATTCACTGCTCCTATGGCTGACCTTGAAAAAGAAATAAAGCCGGAGACAATGATAAGGGGTGTCTCCTTGACAGAATTTTTCACAGCAGAACAAATAAAGGAACATATATCAAGTCTTCAGCAATTGACTGCTCAGGTGACTTCACCACTCCTTTTTCTGATTAAATGCTCATAGCATATATTAGCTTGAAAGCATGATTGTACTGAAGTTACTCTATTCCACAACATGCATCATCACACTGAACTTACTCTACTCCAGAGCATGCTTGTACACCGCATGTATACAAACTATCTAGAGATCGCCTTGTTGAGATTTGCTTCACGGGGAGAAATCTCATCTTAATTTTGGGTTCATTGAGCCCCCCACTCTCCTCCTCCCTCTCCCCTCCCCCCCCACCCCAACTCCTGCCCAGCTCAATCAAAACAAAAAGAAAGGTTTTTCTATCATCATCAATACAACTGTGGTTTATGTTTCCAAACAGCCAACAGCGAATGAGTATGTGTATGTGGCAGATGTATTATCATTTATATAGATGAAAAAACAAATGTACACAAATATGCCACTAACAATTTTGGAAAATGACCATTGTTTTAGTGAAGTCACATGAAGGCAAGCACTAGCTTTTGTTGATTTCATTGGTCTAGGTTGGCAAATAAGATCATAAGCTCATTCAATGAATGTGAACTTGTTGTACATGCATTTTGTTCTTTTCAATTTGTGAAGATTGATGATTGAGCACTAATATGTTTGTGTGTGTTCTCTTAGAGAATTTTGAAGGAAGAAACTGGAAAAGAGATAATGCCAACCACTAATGAGAACACCTGCAATTTGTGCACAGAGGATAAGCTTTTACTTGCCCCAGCACCGTTGTATTGTTCAACTTGTAGTGCCCGTATCAAACGGGGTGTGATTTATTACAGCACGTCAGAGGAAAGTGGCATGAAACATTATTTTTGTAACTCATGCTATAAGGTATCTCGAGGTGGGAATATCACATTTTGTGGGATATCTATTCCCAAGGCAAAGCTGGATAAAAGAAAGAATGATGAGGAAGCTGAAGAACCAGTCAGTTGAAATTAACAACTCATTTGATTTGCTGAATCTTGGAAGTGTTTGAATTATTTTCTAAGATTTGGTTGCTCTTGCAGTGGGTCCAGTGTGATAAATGTAAAGAGTGGCAGCACCAGATATGTGCCCTTTTCAATGATAAAAGGGATACAGGTGGAAAAGCTGGGTATATATGTCCCAAATGCTGCTTAATTGAGATGGAAAGCAAGAGGCTTATTCCGTTACCAAAGGCTGCTGTTTTGGGGGCAAAAGATCTGCCAAAATCTCTGCTTAGTGACTACATAGAGCTCAGACTTTCAAGGCGCCTTCAGCAAGAGAGAGAAGAAAGAGCAAATGCTACTGGAATGGATGTTAATGAGGTTAGATGCCAGCTTTGTAGAAGATTTTGCTTTGTATGCCTTGTTTGTCTGCTTTATATTGGTACTCTCGGTGTCCATTGTGATAACTGAATCCTAAGGCAGAAAATATTTTGCAATGATGGAATAGATGAATGCCAATTAACACAGTTTCATTTATTTCATTCACCTAATGTAACAGGATGGTAATTGTTTACTGGTTTTGGTCTTGAAAGACACATGCTGTAGTTAAAGAAGAAAAAGGCATAAAACTTACCTGTTTTGTTAGAGGTCTACTTATTTGATATCTGCCTTTCTTGCATGGGTAATACATCTCCAATCCAAATTGATGATGACTTGTTTCCCTTTAATATTTGTGTTTCTAAGAGTTGTTCCTTCAAATGTGTAGATATTTTTCCCAAATTGATGTCACAAGGATTAAATATTCATACAAGGCTTCTGTTCTATTACTTGATTTTGGTTTGTGTCTAATATGATTCTTTTTTTTTTGGCTAGGTTCCAAGTGCTGAAGACCTTGTTGTGAGAGTGGTATTGGCTGTCAATAAACAGTTGAAAGTAAAAAAGCAATTCCTTGATATCTTTCATACTGAGGATTACCCTGCTGAATTTCCATACAGATCAAAGGTGAAAATTTTTCCTGTTCATTTCATGAGTCATTAAATTTTCCTACATAATTCCTTGTGAACGCATGGGAACTTCTCCTTTGTTCTACTGGAAACATCAATGGATCCTTATAATAATACAGCGCTGACTAGTGTTTTTTGCTAGTTCTGTTGTACTGTCTTCATTTGCCAAAATCTCAGACCTGATCAACTTTGACATCCATGTATAGAATCTGAATGTTATTTTATTGTGATTTCTGCATTTTTCTTTTGTTTTTCATTTTCTATATTGCTGCCAATTCCCATGGGTATTGCAACACCTGTTTAGTTTATTCCATTTCAGGTGATTCTTTTATTCCAGAAAATAGGAGGAGTATATGTATGCCTTTTTGGCATGTATGTCCAGGAGTATGGCTCAGAATGCAGTCCTCCAAATCAACGTTGTGTTTATATCTCTTATCTTGATTCAGTCAAGTATTTTAGGCCAGAGACAAAAACTGCAGATGGAGAAGCACTCCGCACTTTTGTTTACCATGAAATATTGGTATAGAACTTAATTTCTTTTGATATTTGTTTGACATATATAAAAGATTAGTTACTGATGCTCACGTTTTCTTCTTTTCCTCTTTTTCCATCACCAGATTGGGTATCTTGAATATTGCAAAAAGCGTGGTTTTGCCACTTGCCATTTATGGGCCTGCCCCCCTCTGAAGGGAGAAGATTATATCTTATACTGTCATCCAGAAATTCAAAAGACACCAAAGTCTGACAAGCTGCGAACATGGTCTCTCTCCCTCTCTCACTGTCTGCATTTGTCACTGTCTATGTGTGTAGCATGCATGGTGTGCATGGACTTATGCATACATGTATTTGTCAGTGTGTATGTTCTGGACTCTCAAGAGGTGGAGTTTCAATGTATTCATGGTACTTTTGATGCTTTTGAAGAGTACACTAGTGAATTTTGCTCATTGTTTCATGGATGTTTAATTCTATACTTCTCCTGGTCACTCTATATTTTTACATTTGATGCACCCTAGGCGAATTTTAACACAGCATTTTGTAGAGGGAATACTATCCCACTCCTGTATAAATGCATTTTTCACTTGACCATAATTGGTCCGTGTATACAGGTATCATTCACTACTACGAAAGGCGGCCAAGGAAAATATTGTGGTTGATTTTACTAATTTATATGACCACTTCTTCATTCCCACTGGACAATGTTCCTCCAAGATAACAGCAACTCGTTTGCCATACTTTGATGGGGACTATTGGTCGGGTGTTGCTGAGAATGTGATCAGAGACATTGAGAAGAAAAGTGGAAAATATTCAGGGAGGGAAGTGAAGAAAGTTTTAACAAAAAGAACTCTAAAAGCCATGGGACATACGAATGCTTCCAGTGATGCAACCAAAGACATTCTCCTCATGCAGAAAGTAACATCACCTAAACTTACTTTTTTTGTTTTTCAACTTTTTCACTCCTGTCATGCAATTAGTTTTGTAGATATTTTTGTTCCTGTTGTCAGAGCAAGGTTGTTTGCCTCTAGTCATCTGAGGCCTACATGATAAACTAACTAATTCATTTAGCCTACTAATTGAAGAATTAGCAGGGCTAAGGGAACCAATGAGCAATCAGATTTGTTGCAGGTCATAAAAATAGCTCTTATTTTAGATGTTTTAGGACATACAAGAAGGGCCATCACATGAATCAAAATGACTTGGCTGTTTTTGTACAATAATCTTTTCATCTTGTCAATGCTATATTTAGATCTTTGGATTGATATGGAACAAAACAAGATTTGTTAGCCTTCTATATTAGTATTTTCCAGATGTTTTCGTCCAACTCTTTATTTTATTTGACCCCTTTTTGTCAAGAACTTTATGTAAGTTTTTTTTTTTTTTTTTTTTCAATCTGCATCTACACTCTTTATTTTCATTAGAGCAGCCCATAATGTATGAATGAAAAAGTGCCTGTATAATTCTGTGCTTGCATTCCCAAATGTGCATGGAAGTCCAGTGTATGGTTTCAACTCTAAATTCTCATATGCAATTCAAAAAATGATTTTTCTGACGCTGCAAAGTTTATTGAGGCTAATGAAGATAGTTATTCATCCCACGTGCTTGGTCTGATGATCTCTGTTTTCTTTATGGTTGTTTACCCTTTGCAGCTGGGACAAACCATCTTTCCTGTTAAGGATGACTTTATCATTGTACACTTGCAATTCATCTGCACTTACTGCCGTAAAGCGATATTATCTGGATGGCGATGGTATTGTAGTCAATGCAAAAATTTTCAGCTATGTGAGGGGTAAGATTCATAGACGTTTAGCTCTCATCTTCTCTTTTTGACTGAAATTATACTGTTTGAAATCTCACTTTGTTATTTTCTACATCTTGTACCAATTAGTTAGAGAAGTTTTCATTGGTGATTTTTTGACTTCAATAATTTGCAGATGCCATGACATAGAGCAATGCCTTGACAGAGGGGACACACACACATTACATGGCAAGGAAAAGCATTTACTCTCTAAGGTGAATTCCAAACTGTGATTCCAGTGAATGTATGCTTTGGTGTGTGTGAGATCTGGGTTGGCTCTGGGACATTAGGCCCCAAAGGCCTACCCTCCACTGACTAATGTCCTTCCATTCACTAAGTCACACATTTAATACCCATTTCATTTTTTCCCTTTTCAGGTTGTGGTGGATGATATAGCATCTGATACTGAAGATAACGATGTTACTTTGGACAATTTAATATTCGAGAACAGGCATACTTTTTTGGGTTTCTGTCAGAAAAACAACTACCAGTTTGACACAGTCCGCCGAGCAAAATATTCGTCTATGATGATCCTGCATCACCTTCAAAATCGAACAATGACAACTAGTGGGACTACTTGCAATATTTGCCAGCAAGACAGTGATACAATAGATAGGGGTGTTTGTGGCAGATGCTATCAAAGCAAAGTTGCATCTTTGAATCAGCATAAGTTGGCTGAATGCTCTTTAGCTGCTAATTATCAAACTGGCAGTAAAGATACGCAGCAAAAGTTGCCTCTTGTGAGTCTTTCTAAACCCTTTTAATCTTTAAACTATCATTAAATTTTTTTTTGATCATATACCAGCAAGATGGGTAGGATAGTAGCATTTCCAATTGATGGAATCTTATGCATAATATTCATGTACTATCTTCTTCAGTAATCTAACAAGGTTCTGTCTGAAATTGGTAAATTAAATGCGAGTACATATTATTCCTTGTTTCTTTTTGTTTTTTGTTTTTTGTTTTTTATTTTTTTGTTTTTTTTTTTTGGTGATTATAACTGTTGAAATCAAGGTTTATGTTTTCTGTTTCATTGCAACACAGGAAAAGCAACTGCTAGATGTCCTACAACATGCTTCTCAGTGTCAAGCATCCAGTAGCAACCCATGCTCCTACTCAAACTGCCTCCAAATTAGGAGGTTGTTCCACCATACAACTAGGTGCAACATTCGGGCATCTGGGGGTTGTCTTCACTGTCGTAAGGTGTGGTATGCCTTGAGCTTACACTCAAGGAATTGTAGACAAGCAAATTGTAGCATACCGCGTTGCAAGTGAGTTAAAACTTTTCATTCCAGTGGTTCCTTGTCTGTTTTGCCTTTTTGTTTTATACAAACAATTATTGGATTGTGAAAGTCCACATATAAACTATTCCTGTTAATCTTGTAGGGATCTGAAGAAGCAAGCAGAACTGCTTGGCCATGAGCACGTGAAGGGTTCCAGGTCAAACTGAGTATCCCAACTATATACATGAGCAGGCTAGTCAATATTACTAACCTAGTGTATAGTTTGTCAACAAAGAGAACCAATTGTACAGAGCTAGAGGCTTTCAGGTCATAGGATTTTGTTGAAGTTCTGATACCGGATGCACAACAGTAAGGTTTGTTCCACCGTGAGGAGGGATGATGGGCCGAAGCTCGTTGATGCAGTTTTCGTTACTCTTATGTGCATTTTACTTTTTCGCCAGTCAGATCATTGTCCTCTTCGGGCATATGTATAGCATGTACAGCAATAATTAATATAAATGATTTAAACTGTTCTTTGATCAATTTTTACATTAACTTGCATTGTCAGTTTTGCCTTCACATTTAACCCCAAGGAGTGATCATATTCTGTGCTTTCCTTCCCTGAAAACACAGGCCTTCTTACCATCTATTACACATTATCTTCTACAACCATCAAAAGAAGGATTAATATCATAGGCTTTGGAAAGGTATACCAGCACACACAGAAAAATTACTTCCTTCTTGCTGTTCATTCCTACAACAATCTCCCAACTCATAATACAGAATGCAAGACGGATTAATATCATAGGCTTTGAAAAGGGATACCAGCAAACAGAGAAAAGTACAAACTATTTTGATACGTGCAGGATGTGCCCCGTGTTTTTCTGCACTTCCAATATACATCTAAATCATTAATCATCTACCGTTTACCTAGAGATAAAAACAAACCCAAAATGCCAAATACCATCGAAAGAAGACGAAGAAAACACTCTACCCTTCGACTGGATTGAGACTGAATCATGATAACTACATTTAATTGGTTAATACACACAAGTACACATGACAGAGCTTCCTAACACCAATCCTAGAATAGTTAAAACAATCATAAGCCCCCTAACACGTAAGATTTGCATAATCATGTTGTGAAGAAAGTCCAAAGCTTCTTTCCCATTGAAACTTCGCCTGGATGCTTGGATTCATCCTCATCATCGGTACCCTCATCCCCATTGTCATTGTGTCTCTGTGATTCACTGGTGTTTTCTTCTGCAATTCCATACCCTGTTGACCCATTTACCTCTTCACTCAATGCTGCATTCTCAACCAACTTTCTGGTTGTATCAGCATCACCATTCCAAGTCTCTGAAACCTTTTTACACTATCACCAAAGGCACAACACAATATGTCAAGCAAAAACAATTTACACGAAAATCAGACACCCAGAAACCTCAACAACAGATTCCATGGAAATAGTAACCTCAAGTAAAACTACAACAATGATTTATAGAACTCACCCGTCCAAAATGTGTGCTCCCACCATTGTCACTAGCAACAACTATTGAAGATGCTGGAGCAGCTCTCAAAAGACTTCCATGCTCTGGACCTCCAGCTACTTCATTCTCTTTCTCATTGTCATTGTTGAGGTCTTCCGAGGCTTTAGCGGTAATGACTTTGCCTCCACTGACAAACATTTATTAAAATTCCAAAATTAGTTGCCAGCAATGCTTGTAAAGTTGCATCAGACAAAAAAATAATAATAAAAATAATAGATAAACCACAACTACACAATCATGTGTCAATAAAGTAAATGCAAAAGTTTTCTTCCTTCAAGGCCTCCAACAAATGATTAAAAATAGCCCTATTAGACAGGTCTAGAAAAGCCAATAAACAGGAGTGGCAGGCAATTTTTCTTCTAGCAACAAACTAATTAGTCAGATATTGCAATCATGCAACAATGCTACTCTATGAGGAATGAACGATAAATAAAAAACCAAATAAATGCATGCATGCAACAGCATCTCACACAATCTTTGCATTGGCAGACACAATGCTGCATGAAAAACTATCTCATAGACATATTCATGCTCATGGTTTGGGTTAAATACATATGAAATCCTGAAGGCTTACAGTTTCCGTTGCCGAAGATTATATCGTGCTCCTCCATGAGCTTGCACAGGAGCTTCTTGGCGAATTTTCTTATGCTCACCAGCAGTAACATTGTCAGAATGTTCCTCACTGTCACCAACATCATGTTCGCTCCATGTAGCTTGAGATGTGTGAGTACGATTCCGCTTTCGTGATTTTCTTGGAGTTTCTTTACCAGCAAGATGAGACTCATCACGGCTTTCAGCCTTTAGCAGGCTAGAATCTTCATTATCATTTATTTCCAGAGATTCACCTAGGATAGCATTTGCTTCTTGGACAACTGCCTTCACAGAGCGTGTTCTGCTAACTCTAGGCCTGCCTCTCTTGCGACGCTGGCGACCATGCTTCACATCTGAGGTCTGGGAGTCTTCCTCATGTTCTGGCACCTTACAAATGTTGCTCTGATCATCAGTTGACAGGTCCTGAGAAGGCTCAGCATCTCTAGTGCTTGAACCAGACTGTACCCTCTGCACACCAACTGAATTGTCTACAATTGCAAAAGATAGCTCTGGCCCATTTTCCTTAAAATCTAATCCTTTTGAAGGCTCCTCCAAGTTAACTTGCAGGGCAGAAACAGATGATCCTTCATTCAGATCTTGCACTGCAGCAGGTTCATCCTTTTTGCTTGGAGAAAACATAAGTATCTTTGACGTATATTTTCGAAGCCAAGAAACAGGAGATAATGAGTGAACTGTAGTGGGAGATACATCATACTCTTGGCTTTTGGAACCATCTATATCTCCATTAACACCTCCTGCTACAGGAACCAACCTTGACACAGGAATGGCCTCCACATTCTCAATTTCATGTGAAGATATTATATCAGAAAGCACAAACTCAGAGGTTATCTCACCACAGTGTTTACAATTTTTAAGTTGCTCAACAAATAATATGAAGCGCTCTTTCTCTCTAATAAGCTGTTGTCTGTGGTCCTTCAACTTCTTACTAAGCTCACCAAGCTTATCAATGTCTTCTCGCATTTCAAGTTGCTGCTTTTGAATATGGTCTTTATTTTCATCAATTTCTTGCCTTTCTTTCTCTATCCTAAGTCTTTCCACTTTCAGATCATCCATTTCTCTTCTGGTGACATCTCTTAAGAAGTTAATATTCTTCAGTTCTCTCTCTTTCTCATCATCAAACAATTTCTCCTTTTCTTGCAACCGTTTTTCCATCTCCTCATGTCTTATCTGCATATCATTCTCAAACACAGTCTTCTGCTGCTCAATGTCGCGAAGCATTTGGTTTCTCTCAGTTTGAGCTTTCTCTGCTGTCACAGATCGTTCATGTTCCATATTAGCCTCAAAGGATTCTTTGGCCAACTCAAGAGCTTCTAGCTCCCATTTTACATAATCTTCTGTTGCCTGTTTCTCCCTTTTTATCCTCTCTTCTTCTGAAAGTTTCTGCTTTTCAAAATTTTCCTTCTGCTCACTTAAGCTCCCTGCATCTCTTTCAATCTCAGCCCTTTTCTCATCCAGCTCTTCCCACTGTCTCTCAAAATTTTCCTTTTGCCTCTTTAAATCCTCCATCTCCTTCAAAAGCAGCTCCTCCTGGAGCCTGCACTTTTCTATTTCCTGTTTTAGTTCAGACTGCAAGCGTGTATGCTCAGACCTCTCTTCTTCACTTAATCTAAGCTGCTCCTTCTCCTCACGTATCTGCAGTAACTGTTCTTCATTGGCAGCCCTTATCCTCTCAAGTTCAGCTTTGAGATTCAAAAGATCCTCTCTATCCAATTGCAGTTGTTTTTTCTGTGTCTCAAAGCTCTTCTCCTCAGATCTGATGGTTTTCTCTTTTTCCTTCAATGCTTTCATTTTTGATTCAGATTCCTTCTCTTTTTCTTTAAGCTTCTCCAATTTCTTGTCTAATGCTTGCTCTCGTTTCACAACTTTCTCCTCCATATGCTTGATTTCAGATTCCTTCTTCTCCACTTCAATCACCCTGCTTTGCAGATCCTCATTCACAGACTCTCTCTTTTGCTCAACTTCCAACTCAAATTCATGCATCTTTCCATCCAAAATGGCATTGTGTTCATCATTGAGCTTCTGAATCTCAACCTTTGGATGCCAAAGATAAACAAAATATGCATAAAAAGTTACACTTCAACATATGCTCAAGGTATGGTATGAAAATAACCTGGCTCAGATCCTTTTTCATAAGAATGTTTTGAATAAGTGAGCCATTTACGTGGTTTGAAACCTCAATAATGTTCACCCGGACCCCACTTAGCCACCCCGTAGAAAAAAGCTTTCAGCCAGAATTTTCCTCACCACCTTTCCACCAAAAGTGAAAATTCAATGATTGAGAGGAAAATTTTCTGTCCATGGTTGATATAATAATTCTCAAAATCTATTAAATTGTCTTTACTAATTATAAACCATGCTGGATAAGACAAGGTATAACTGAGAAGCAAACCAAAAACAAAACAGCCACAAAGGTGGTACATCTCCATTAACCATGAACAAACCAAAGACAAATCATAAACACAAAAAAGCATCCAAGCACACAATCATGCATAAAAGGGTCATTCCTCATAATCAGAAAACATCCTATCACAAAAATGTGTCGGAACAAGTTACCCTTTCTCGGTCATTTAGCTTTTCCTCTAGTGCATGTAACTCCTCTTCTTTCATCTCTAATTTCTTTCTTCTAGCATCGAATTCCTGGAGCAATCAAACATGAAATGTATTAAAATAACCTTCAAATTACGCATTAAGCAACAGATCAGCATGAAGAAAAAACATACCTTCTCTTTTAGAGTTAGACTAGCTAGCCTGCTATTTACATCTTCTTCATTCCTTTTCAAAATGGTGCTGGCTTCATCAACCTTCTTTCGTGCCTCTTCAAGGTCATTCTCCTTCTGCTTGAAGATCTTATCATTCTCATTTGCCCTCTCCTCTCTCTGGTTAATAATTCTTTGAGCCTTGGATAGCCTCTCTTCTCCCTCTTGTAATTTCCTCTCCCATTCTCTCAATTCTTCCCGTTGATTGGACAAATCAGTCTCACGTGCTTCTCTCCTGATTATAATAACACCAGCTTAATTAAAATGTAAACCATTTGGAGGCATGCAGTAACAATGCACACTACCAAAGAATATATGAAATCAAAGAACTTAATATTTATCAGAAAGCATTAAGCATTACTCTGAAACAAAAGATAGGCGATCCCTTCGAAGTGCCACTTCTTGAGATTCCACCTCCTGTGATTTCCTCTCAATTTCTGAACTTTTTCTGCTTATTTCAGCAAACTTAGCATCAGCAGCATGCAGTTTGGCTTCTATCTCCAATGATTTCTCCTCAAGGCTAATTGCCAATGCATTGGCTTCAATCAACTTTGAATCTGCTGTAAACTTTATTTCTGCATTTTCTGAACGCATTTCACGCACCACCTTCTCCAACTGTACCAAGCAACATCTTCACAGATTACCCAAATAATCATTTCATTCTAGGACTCCAACAAACAAAGTAGAAGATTTGTAACTAGCAAATTCCTGTTACGCTAGCAGTGGTCTAGCGAGAGTCATGGACATGAGCAACCTTCTCTACAGATTATATAAAATCATTGCATAGTGAAATGTGAAGGGGAAAGTTTTCACTAAAAGAAGCCAATTACACTAGCATGCAGCAACTAAGCTTTAGCACATGTGTAAATTTCAAACAAAATCATGGCATTAAGGCTCATGACAAAATTCTTACTACCACCTAAAGCTCTACTCCATCATTCATGACATTAGAAGAATTAAAAAAAACAACCTTCTAAAAGAGTACCTTCTAAGGAGATTTTGTAACAGGTAATATATTTTCAGAAAAGGAAAAAACTGAATGAAAGAAGCTCAAAGGGGAAAAAAGGTTGCCTTTGTATTCACCATCTAAATAATTACTAAAAAAGTACTATTAAAAAAGAAAAACAAAAAAGAATGAATTTGTTGAAGCAATCCATTTCACTGCCAAACAAACCCAAGTAGCATATGTGCATGCATAACCAGATGGAAAAATAAGAACTTACATCAAGCACACACTCCTTTTCAACTCCCAAAGCCTTCCTCAGATTCTCCTCCCGCTTCTCAGCATCAGAGATAGCAATCAAATGAGCTGCTCGTTCTTGTTTAAGTGCATTGTTTACTTCTGCTACTGCTTGGTCAAGTTCTTTATATTTGGAATCCCACTCCCTCTTTTCAATCAAAAGGAGCCCCATATTGTACTGGTACTCAAACAGCTGCAATATGGATCATTTGGTCAAATCACCAGCACATAGTGTATAAACAGTGGAATTTTAATTCAGTGGAACTAGGACTTTAGACTTAAAACTAAAAAGATCAGGCATGCCCAACGCTAGAGAGAAAGGACATTATTATCTGGACTTGTTTCCCTACGCTAAAAAGGATACTACAGTCAAAACCACCAACAGAAACAGAACATATGGCAATAGAGATAACTAACACTTTTTAAATTATAACTATTATCTGAATCAATAGTTTTTATTTTATACATGGGCTCTGCAGCCAGAATTCATCCTTACCATCTTGGTATGTTGCATGGCATTTGAAGAACAGGCCATATCAGTGAGTCAAGTGTTAGTACAGCATGACTATTAATATTGCCAGGTATAATGAAAAGAATATTCAACAGGTTTCTCCACACTGCAACAGTGCCCAGGAATCACTGAAGAGTACTATAAGCCGCTAAACTAAGGTCATCACTCCCAAGAGTTCCCCAGAAATGTCCCCCAACTCATTCAATATTGTAAGCATATATGATATATGGTGTGTATTCATAGTTTGATTAATCATAATGTTAATGTCTGATTCCATGTCCCAACTTCACACAATGTTCAAATTGTGGTCAAGGTAATTAGATCCAAAGCATTATGCTTACCAGCCCATTCCCTGAACCGAAACCAAAAATGCATTATCTTAATATATTTATCAGCATTACTACCCCCAAATCCACTTTTCATTCTTCTAAATCAATCCTGACAACTGTATTAAACCTAATTTATAGTTCCCAGGTAACTGTGCCCTAATCACCCAAAAATCACAAAAATATCTGACAGGGTAAAGGACCCATCAAAATCAACAAATACACACACACACACACACACACACCAACGCACCCAAAATCAGAAATGCAAAAAATCATTATTCTCAGCTTCCCAGAACAATAAAAAAAAACCATCAAACCTCGTTTTCGAGCTTGGACACCCTCTCGGCCAAACCTTCGCCGTTAACAGCGAACCCGACGCCATTGGGCGTCACCGGTTCCGCCGCAAAAGCCACACTGTTTCCCTTCAAGACGCTAGCATCTCCAGATTTTTTGCGGTTAGTGGGACCGTTGGAATTCCCAGTTCCTACACTTTTCTGGGCGTCGCTCCGCGGCGTGAGCGACCAGCCCAACCACGCCTTCCTCTGCGGCGTGGACATCACGAAACTTTCCACAATTGCCCCCAAAAGATTCTCAAATTAAAACTCATAACCACCGAAAAGAACCCCAATAATTCACCAAAATCATACCCCCCTAAAACCCTAACTTTCGTCACTTGCACAATGAAATGATGGGTTTCAAAGCTATTAATTAACTTCCGCTCTCTCTTTAATTTTTTTTAACAGAAAAAAAAAAAACCTAGCCCGGACGTGAGATCGAGCTCCCAAAATCCGGCGAAATGTGGATTTCGAGTCCGATAACGTCCGGAGACTAACTCTTTCTGATTCGTTCTCTCTTTCTTTCTGGTGTGAGTGTGCGCTTAACAGTAAGTGTGTGTCCCTGTGAACCGACGGCTCGTTCTTGTTCTTCTGTTATTTTTTATGAGTAGGCCCCACAGTGCTAGTTCCCTGCATTATTTTACTCTTTTGCCCTTCTGTTACTAGTATTTCTGTGCTTAAAATACGGGCATTTTGAGGATTTCACGTGTGGCTTTTCAGAGAGTTTGGCGAGTAGGTGAGTGGAGTTTTACTCTGACCTGACGGAATTACCCATGAACGGTGACGTCGAAGAACGGAAGTTGGCGGATGCGGGAAGAGTGTTTTGGGAATTTCGTAAGGGCTTGTATGGAATAAATGAAAAAAAAAAAAAAGAATATGCTTTGGCCTTGAATTAATTGGGTGTTTGGTACAAGCACCGCTTCCGTCCCCACGTCGCTTTCAAAGCCCATCATTCTCGACTTCTGTGTCTCGTTCCACTCTCTAAAAGAATAAATAAATTACTAAATATAATCATAATAGCCATCCAATTTAAAGTAAAGAGATAAATTATGCAATTTGAATTCCTTATAAAAAATTCTCTTTCCCCAATTCAACAAAATTCCAAAAATAAAATAAGAACAAAATTAGAAAATTCATCATGACATGTTATAACCAAACCAAAAAAAAAGATCATAACAATGTCTTTTCTTCGTGTTACAGCTCATTTGACAAAAATAAATACAAGAGTGTTTTCCTGATTAAATTTTAGTTTCTTTAAGAACGTAAATGAATGTGGGGAGATTTAACCAACTTCAATAATACTTGCCTAATTAATTCTCTTTTCAAGAAAGATTGTATGAAAATAATTACGGGTAATTTCACTTTAATTTATAGATGTGATAACCAATATATCTATAATATATTTTTTTTATTATTATTAAAAAAATCATCACATAAAGCGGTTGCTTTATTATTCTAAAATAATGAAGCCCTTTTTTTTTTTTTAATTTTTACATAAAAATGAGATTAAATTAAACTTACATATTATCAACAGTGGTAGTCTTCTTTTTGCTTCCTTTTCCCTTTATTCTGATTCTATGCCTATCACGTGTATAGGAATGTAGGATGATAGCAAGATGTTTTAGAGTACTTGAGAATAATACACAACATGCCTGTTTACGAAGAAAGAAATTAAAAATGAAGAAAATGTAATTAGATTGTGAGAATGAATTGAACTGCTCGAGTTCAAGCAAACCACATAAAGCTATAAGTTTGTCTTATTGGGGAGAGAAAAGGATAAAGGAAAAACCCATTAGTGCGTACCTACATTTTGAGGTCAATAAGAATATTGTACCAGAATCGAATTTTCAACAAAATATCTCAATTTAAATTAATGTAAAAAAAAAAAAAATCAAAATATCGCTAAACTGCTGCCATTATATAATTTTTGCAAACCTGAGAAAAGAGAGAAAAAAAAAACTTGCCTTGGAATTGGAGAGGAAGGGCAGGGGGCGGTCACGTGGGGACCGGTTGACTAAAACCCTCAGAAATGGGTTTTCCCTGCTCTTGATCTGCGAAGAAAAGAAAGGCATTAGATCCAAAACCCCCATCAAAATTCAATTCCCAAAACACTCATAAAATACGTTTGAAACGTTTAAGTATTATATCTGTTTCTCTCTTTCACCCTTATCTTCTCTTTCTAGTTGAAGGAAATGGCGGTTCCGGCGATTAGATTCCCGATATTCATTGTAATTCGGCTACTGGGAGTTGTGGTGGCAACTTCGTTGCTGGCGTGGACGATGCATTACAGAGGAGGATTGGCTCTTATCTCTGATAACAAAGATCTCATCTTTAATGTAAATTTCCTTTTTTATTTTTATTTTTTTAGATTCGTGTCTCTCTCTCTGATTTGTCATCATTTTGGGTTAGGCTACTTTTGGTGATGATGGGTTCTTCCCTTTTACAATATTCTAAATGGGTCTTGCGTAGGTACATCCTGTGTTGATGGTGATTGGACTTGTACTCATGAATGGCGAAGGTAGCTAACTCTTCCTTTTCTGGTTTTTGTTGCTTTTGAGCATTGTGAATTGATGACACCTTTGTTGCTGTTGCTGTTATTGTTGTTGCATATTCTCGTTATTGATTGATGAAATGTGCATCCTTGGAACCAGTCCTAATTGGTAATTGTAAAGATGATCAATCTAGATTGGTTTGATCTGTGAACAAAACAGTTTTCTAGCCTTCTATTTGTTCTTGTGGGGATTGATATAAGAAGTTTCAAGGCAATTGATTTGTGATATAACTTTTAACCCTACCTTCATCGGTCTTGTACAAATTAGTGCACATGCAGTATGCAGAAGTTTCACATTTTTGGTTTCTGCTTTAGTTTCATGCCGAGGAATGAAAATAATTTTGTTGTTAATATGATGTCTGAAATATAAAGTAATTTTTTGATTTATGATTTGTTGAACCCTGGATATTTTTAATTGAATTTTATCTTTTCAATTTAAAAAAGTTCATAACCGCCGCAATGCTGGTGATTTCTGAATTTTAGGATTGTTATCTGAACTTCTGATTGCTATCTGAAGTTATGATTGCTTTTTGTGAAAACTTGCAGCCATGCTAGCCTATAAGACAGTTCCAGGAACAAAAGCCTTCAAAAAATTGGTTCATCTTACATTACAGTTTCTTGCTTTTTCTCTAAGTTTGATTGGTGTATGGGCTGCTCTGAAATTCCACAATGATAAGGGCATTGACAATTTTTACAGCCTGCATTCCTGGTTGGGCCTGGCTTGTCTTTCTCTCTTCGGTATCCAGGTCTTTCTCATATATTCTTTCCCTGTTCAACCCAAACTTCACTGTTTTCCTCAAAGTTATAGCGTTTCTCATGATATTTCTCTTTTTTACAGTGGGCTGCTGGATTTGCAACCTTTTGGTATCCAGGTGGCTCCAAAAATAGCAGAGCCACCTTGCTGCCATGGCATGTATTCTTTGGAGTCTACATTTATGCGCTGGCCATTGCTACTGCTACTACAGGTATCTTAGAAAAAGTCACATTCCTCCAAACAAACAATGTAATATCACATTATTCCACTGAAGCTTTGTTGGTGAACTCACTGGGCATATCGATTATTGTTCTGGGTGGCTTGGTGACTCTTGCAACAATTACCCCTCCGAGTGGCAAAGGTGACATTAGAAGAAATCCCATAGAGTAGTCATATTTTTTATATATGACCTTATTGATCATGACAAAGAGTTGAATAGTTATTGCTGCAAAGTGCAGTTTTATAACATTGATATATGACCAAAAGCTTTGATTATGATCTCAGTTGATTTCATGAACATTAGGAGTAACAGACTTTTTTAAAGCCATCAGTTTGTTAATTGAAATTGAGCAGAAAGCAATGCATAAAATGTTTGCTGCATGTGTATTCCATGATGCTGTTATTGCTTGTATGGTCGTGTCCAAATTGTTCGGTAGCGCCTCGTACAAGCGCTCAAGTGAGCCTAATCAGGGTACATGAGCTAAACTGTAGATTTTCCAGCTAAATGCAGCAGTGCAAAATGCATTCGCAAAAGCTGCCCATAGGTTGCTATAACAGCATGCAAAAGAAGGTTGAAAAAAAAAAAAAAAAAACAGAGGGAGAGAGACAGCGAGATCTCTTCTTTTAAAGGTTATAAAAGTACAAATACAATTTAGTGACAGAGCCACTGGACAGCAAAACCACAGACTAAATAAGCATCGTCTGCAATGCCCTCCGGGTAAAATTAAAAAACTGTTAACAACACACAAGGCATGCAGCAATTGTATTTTACGGAGAGGCGAAAAGTCCCTGTTCGCGGTTTCCGGAACTAAGAGACTCAACATGTCCAAAAGTCAAAAACATTATTCCAATTGGCTGTAACATCAGTATTTTATGCCTCGGTTTGAATTGGCCCTATCGATTGACGTAGCCTAGACAAGATTTTCCCTAGGTCGCCATGGTATAGCCATGCGCATTGCCACCTCCACAACTACTCAACTCGGATTATGTTCCTATTTACTTCAAATGCAGCATCTAGCATCTTGCATTTCTTCTGTTTACCTTATTCATCGTTTCTTCTTTTTTTTATCCCCCCAACTTCCAGGCTTTCGGATCTCCAAATTCTAATGCTCACTTTTCCAACGAGTGCACGCCATCTACATCGGGCAAGGCTCATGGAACACCCGTATTTCCAAGATTGGGTATGGTTTAACCATGTTTTTAAACCAGTAAATATCAGACTGGTGCTGCTCAAAAGTTTCACCTAGCGGAAAACTGAAACCTGCTGAGCCTTATCAATTCTAAAATGGCTCAACAACACTTAAATCAAGGTAAAACCACTTGATCAAAAAGGTACAAGATATTTGTATCTCAACAGCATTAAAAATAACCTTGCTTATAAGAAGATACAAGTCCAGAATCAAATTAACCCCATGCGACAGTCTGTATTAAGCACCCTAGCACTTGCTGAATGAATTATATGAAACTTGGGCAGACTGGTCCCTTGGACAGTCCAAGGTGAACTTCCATACCGTGGTGTATGTCTGCTGGCCGAAAAGTTTCAGACTCACGAGGATCTGCAAGCCACAATGGGCAAAAGATGAATGAGGTTAGTATGAAATTGAACTTTGAAGTCATAATTGAACTTTAAAGAGGTTAAGATTTTGCTACCATTCAGGTAATCCTCAAAACCAAAATCATCCAAGCTTCCGGTCAGAGCCTCCAGTCCTAGCATTGAAGAAGGAATTGGTCCTGGTGGCCTCTGAAATCTGCAAAAGGTTCTCAAAAAGAACAGGGCAGTAGTATGTAATGAGAAAAAAAAAAACTCATAAAGATAATTTGAACCAAAAACAAAGTAAGCTAGGACATAATTGTCTTGTTTTCCCAGAGCATTGGAAAAAATAGACATAAGTGTCTTTGAATCAACTCAATAAACAAGTGAATGGCTTATTCACTATTGCTCAAAATGTGTGAATCATAAACCTATCCAATGAACAAAGCAGATGCAAAAAATAGCACCCCAAAAATTGACTCTATTGGCATTGGCAAAATGTTCTAAACTGCTTAATGGCACCCAGAAGTACAAGATGAAACCCTTCAAACATTAATTATTCCCTCTTACTACCAGCAAATATTTCAAGTGAACATTCTTCATTGAGTGCATAAGATCCTAAAGTCGTGCTTAGACAGCGGAAGGTAATTCTTTCAGGCCTAAAAGCTGACAATGAGAACTAAATGCATTATACCATACTTCTCCAGACTTGAAGCCGGCAATTAAGAGGAGCTATTTTCAACTCACCAGCTCGGAATTTACAGATAATTCACTTATAACTGACAGCGTGATCACTACCTCTCATGTCCCCTCTACAATCGAAGTCTAAAATCCACCGTACGGAACAGCAAGCTCGAATACCATATGCAATGGTAAATTGGATCCAACAACTTTCCGCCTTTTTTTGTTTTTTTTGGGAGGGGGGAGAGGGGAGTAATCCAAAAACACCAAAATTCCTAAAATTTTACATCAAGTGGCAATTCATCACAGAAATCAAACGTTCAGAGAACTCATACCGTGAAAGAATTTGCCTGTCGAGGTCCATCTTCAGCGGAAAGGCCGACCCATAAGTATTAGCAAGTATTTTTCTCCTCATCTCCTCTTCATTCTTCCTCGTCTACACATACCCATTTTCAAGAATTATTAACGATGATAACTAAAAAATTTAAAATTTCAATTATTCACGAAACTAAAACAAATTACAGAAAACAAGGGGGAAAGGCCAGTACGTTTCCCCGTCGTTTTCTTTCGATTTTCCCCGAAAACAAACAGAAAAAAATTCAATCAGTGAGCACAGAGAGAGACAGAGAGAGAGATACAGAGTGATAGGCTGATTCAAGAGGGTGAGATGAGAGAAGGTCGCTTTTGACGCCGTGGAGGCCCAACCGGAGCGCGTCGTTCTGGATCCCTCCAATTTCGTGTGCTATAGTCTTCGGCGCTTCCATCTGAGATTATAATTATTATTGTTCCGTCGTCGTCGTCTTCCTGTTCTTTTTCGCCCACGGCGAGGAGGTAGCTGCTTCGGGAACAAGCCGAGGAATACGACCGCGGAAATGGCAGAGCAGGTTGCATTATATAGAAGTCTCCGTTTCATCAAACGGCGACGTAAAAACATTTCCTTTGCTCATTTGTTGGGCCACACTCGCAAGAAAACCACGGTTCCGATCAAAAGCAGGCCAGGTCGTGCTCTCTCTCCAGACCCGTTGGGTCAATGTAGGCGTTGAGGTGATAAATAAAAATTAAAAAAAAAAAAAAGAGGGCCTTGAGCTTGGCCCACCGGGTCCACATCGGCTGCCTCCACAATCCTTTCAGCTAAAAATTTAAAGAGAAAAACAGTTTTTTTTTTTTTTGGTAGATGTTGCCGCATGCTTTTTAGTCCATGGTCTTTAGTTCGAAGGATAGCAGCGCTCTAGCCGTTTAACTGGTCCGGTGAAATTTGTGGAAAAACACAGGGCGTGGCCCAAAAGGTAGGATAGTTGCTACGTTTCTCTTTATTTTGTCACGGTTAGACCAATTCCATTACGATGGACCCGAACGAACCATATGGCTACTAAAAACAAAAAGCTACAATTTCAAGCCATTGAACACCCCAACGCTATCTTGACAAAGCAGCTGGGGATTTTTATTCCATTTATGGGCTCGTAATAGAGTTGAAAGCCCAACATCTCAAAATGCTCTCAACGGCCGTAGGCAGGGCTGCTCCTCCAAAGGCATACGTCTGTGCATGACGCCCGATGCGGGGGAGGTGATGGTTTGGGTAGTTCGCGCCTACAGCAGTAGTGGCAGCCTGGTAGACCTGCAGCCTGAGACTCACAGCAGTAGCTGCACGTGGGTATGATAAAGCTGCCATTTTGACCAATCATACCTTATCTTCTCGCTCATCATGTGGTGGCAGAATTTTACGGGCTGAGAAAGCATTTTAATCTGCCGTTTTAATTGCCCTTTCTATTTTGTTCACTCACCTTGAGGTGGCAGATTTATGCTCTTCACTTTGTCGATCAAAAGTTTGAATTTTTTAAATGACATTATAGAAGTACATTATTTAATAAAATTTATAAATTTTAATTAGTTATAAATCAATAAAATAGATTTTATGTCATGTGAAATTGTTTTATGCGATAACTTTTATGCATTTTTAAATCTTAACATAATCCATTTTTATTCAATTTTAATTCGAAGTTGTTGATTTCAAACGTGTCAGCTATTAACATATAATATATTATTTATATTTTAAATGTTATTTAATAATATAAATTTTTAAATAAAATTATTTTTAATATATATTTTATAATTAAATTATTTTACATTCAAATTAAATTATTATCCCCACTCTTTTTTTTTTTTTTTACGGAGAAATTGGCTTTGGCTTTCATCTTCATAATTCAACTTTCCGACACTATAACCTTCTTTTTTTTTTTATTATTTTTCTTTTCGTTCTTGTTATTGAGACAAAACCAAAGAAAACAGTTGGAAAGACTGTTATCCTCTGATTTTGTTAATAATGATCACACACGTTAAGGGAGGACTGGGATGCCATAAATATGGTGGGAGCCACCTTGGGGAAATTCTGGTCACAAATTGCCAAAGAATTTGCTCGGGTGTCATTGCAGTGGTCAGAGGACCGCACCTGTTCTCACCACAAAAATTTTGGTGAAGACACCCAATACTAAATAAACGGCGACCTGTTATAATTGTTATTTACGTCCAGGGATACTCGAGTTATGATCTCAAGCGATTTGTTCTCGAGTGAATGATTGAGTTGAGAGATTTAATGTAGTTGGGATTCATTAGCAAAGGATCAATGAAAGAGCGTCAACTAAGTTAATGTTCCTCTATTCTGTCCCTACATCATTCCAATGAGTTTGAGACCATACAACCCACATGTGACCTTCGATCTCATGGCTGTGTTTTGACAAGACATCAACGTATGCATCCCATATAAATGAAGGTGCCTCTTTGGGACGAGAAATGACATGGTAATAGGGTAAGGTATTAAATCATTAGAACCTGCAATGTCTTTCCTTTTTTCCTTCCTCCTTTTTTCGCATTTACTCTGACTTAGACTAAACCCCGGGGCTAAAAAGTTACATTTATAGCTTAATTTCCATATTACTGAAGGTTGTTTGTAATCCATTTGAGTTAGAGAATCGGAACATCTGGGTCTTATAGGTTATCTTTTAAAACATATCCATCAAATTCTAACCATTTAGTACTCTACATTAAAACCAGAAGTAACATTAATTAAACGGATAAATGAGTCTCTCAGAGAAACAGAGTGGCATGGAACTGCAAACCCTTTTTTCTGGCTCATGATTCAAGTTTTAGAAGCTTTTGACTTGAAACATTTCCATCTACAAAAGACCAATGCAATCAAACCGAAAAGATCTAAACCTAGCATTAATTTCTCTTTACTATTTACATTTCCTAGAAAGAAGGTTGTGAGGATGAAGGGGCAAAATAAAAAAAAAAGTAGAGACAGCTTGCCGCCAAGTTAACAGATAGATCATAGATCAATACTTCCTCCAACTGCCGTATGATGATGGAAGAAAACTAACTCCACAATCTTTGGATCAGTCATGCCAGCAGAGAAGTATGACTATACATCTCCTAATAATGTAGAGCCTTCCTCTTTGTTCTCTGAGGTACCCACCAAGCCTTCTGCATGAAATCTTTTTCTTTGAGTCTTCCATGGCTGTACTGCTCATCCTCACATTCCACTACACTTGTTTTTCCTCTTTTTTTGAGCTCTTCACCTTTTGAGAGAGAGAGAGAGAGAGAGAGAGAGAGTATTGCGTAGTACTTTGCTTTAAAAAAGTGAAGTGATAGTGGCTAAGCAGAGGTTCCTTATAAAGACAGAAGTTGTGGTCCATGCCTTGAAATAACATGCGCCAGGCCCCTACACGTGCAAGCAAACTTTGATTCCCTCCCACGATCTCACTCTGCCACATCATCTCTACAACATTTAATGTGTGTATCAACCACCAAGACAATTGGTCGGCCATGGATTCTTTGTAGATAAAAGAGTGACGAGAAAGAAAAAGGCATTGAAAGCAAAGTTTCTTTAGACATCTGGGGTAGCACCCACGCCCGTTTTCCCGAACAATTTACGGTAATGTGAAGACAGTCAGACACTGTATCTCTTTGTCGTGTTATTGTGGATAATATATTGATTCCTCAACTATATATCCAGGCCGCTTGATAAAATTCTCGAGATTTTAAGTATATATTGTGTGTTTAAAGCATTATGCGTTAAAAATAAATAATTTATAAGTAAAATATATTTATAATTTAATTTTTTGGAATTTTGAATTGAGGTGTATAACATTATATCTATGTTCCGCGCTGAATAACAGAGCAATAACTAGGCGCTAAGCATATTCCATCAAATAAATAATCGTTCCCAATAAACATATAGGATATGTAGCAGTTAGATAATCAGCAGTCAGTTGAAACAACAAAAGAACTTTCCTCGTTTTCTTAAAAAATAAAAAAAGGAGCAGCGTCAAGGGACCATTTTAGGACTTGCTAGTTGTCATGACATGGATGCTCAAATCTCAAGAAATTGCCTTCCTCAAAACCAACGCAAAATTGGGAGTTGTGATCAACCAAACTAATAGATAAACGAAGCATAATCCCACATATCTTGTCTCGTGCTTCTCCCGGATCACTTATTAGAAGGGTTTACTCGAGTGAGCTCTGTGCTTGGTCCCCATTGTTCCATACCAGGATAATCTCTCCCTGATTACAGTCAACATCTTGCTTAATTCCAAGGATTAAAAATTAAGCAAAATATAGCTTATTCTAGGATAGTTTGGTTTTTGCATTTCAGTCTGCCCGCATGTTGTCAGAGACACAAAGTAGTTTCTAACGTTCATATTACCCAACGACATGACATTAAAGAGCTATGTCCCATTTCCGACGGAATACATTTTTTTAGAGCCACGCCAAAAAGCTAAATGTTCTCACTTCTCAGGGATTTTTCATTTGAATTTATTGGCTCTCACATAATAACAGTTTCTCTTTTCATGCCAACCAAACAAATGTCGAGTACTACACTTGATTTTTTTGCCTTCTTTGTTTGACTCGGAGAACTGTGCTTGATAATTTGTTTGCTGATCTGACTACCCATCAAGGAAAAAACAAATCAATTGGCTAATGTCACTCAACAGGTCCATCGGTTCAATTATAGCCGGCCAGAACCAAGAAAACATAATGAACACTTGGCCTCGTCGAGTGGTTTCCATGGCCCATCGCATTTGTCATGTTAACTAAGTAAGTGTCACACAAGTCTTTCCAGGTGGAGTATCTTCAGCCCTTTATAATTAAATCAAAAAACCCCCCCTTTCTAAAAGAGACAGATTGTACAACGAAGGGACAGTCTCTTGCTAGATTATTATCAAATTCTAACACAATTATCAAACAATGGACCAGGGTTTTGCTCCAAATGGCGCGCACTCGTTTTGATTTGTATCTAATATAAAATGACCGATATGTACCGGACACAGAAGACATGCCCGCAGCCACGTGATATTCTCGTGAGGGACATGGTCACTGCCTTGCGTGTGGTAGACACCCTAGACTTTAGGCCACTTAATCCATTGGAATTTGGCTGTTTGTTTGCATTAGGAACCTTCTCGTCAACCTCATAATCTATGATTGTTTAACAAATAAATAAGACCCTTAATTTTTCAAATTTTGGGGATGATTTAGTTAATTAAATTATCTCTGTCTTGGTTCGTTCAAAGATTATATCTCCCAAGTCCACCTCGAAATTATAAAGTTTCACAAAATTAAGTTACCACTTGATCATATTTTGGACGCCAAAAAATGCAACTAGGGGATGAATTCAATTAGAAAATTAAGTTCCTGTCAATTTCGCAATTAATGGCAATCTTATCTCCATCTTGGTTTGCTCAAGGATTACAACATCCAGACATTTCCAAAACCTTTCGGTTTATTGGATTGAGAAACCTAGATCACGGTTGTTAATTATAAGTCTCATTAATCTAATTAACCAAGGGCTTAATTCTTTCGTTATCTTGAGGAATGAAATGCTTATAATTAAGATGGAAGATCAAGGCATTGTCTGTCTTGAAAGAAAAGGCAGCTTAACATCTACATAACATATTCTTCGCTGCCCCCGCAGTCCAATAATCTGATACGTACGTCAATCTTATGCTCGAAGGCATTAAAGTAATTTTTTTTTTTTTTTTTGGACCAATCGGCTTTAGTTTAATAGGATTAGAATTGTTTCTAAAATTAAAAGTCTCGAGGATGTCAATTTAAAAAAAAAAAAAATGTATACATTTTAGGTATTCTGCTCAAAAGTGTTACGGGTCAACTTCCGCACAATATACAGAGTTTTATCTTCTCGTTTCAGTCAACGAGGGATAATTTGCATGGAGATTCTAGTCGTTAAAGTACGAGTTAATTCCCACTTTTCTGATGCAGCAAAGGAAATGTTTGAGTTCCTCATTTTTTGCTCTTTCATTTGGACAATGGCAAACCGAAAACCACGACCAAGAATTAGAGAGTTGGTGCAAGAGCGCATGAAAAAGAGTTGAATTATCAATAAAAAAAATGAAGCCAACCCAAATGAAGCGAATATTTATAGGAAAATAAGCGACCCTCGCCTATATTGTGGAAACAATTACGCTGACTAAACACACTTTTTGTCTTAATTATATCGCAGAGAAGTAAATGGAAAAATTATTGCTAATTTGCATTAGGTCGTGGTCCTTGGCCGTCCCTCCCCACATGCCTCCGCCAATGGAGGGTGAGCCGCCTTATTCACAAATTCCTAGGAAGCTTCCTTATCGATGCCAATCAAATTGAGATTACTTATATTTATGTCGTGGCTGTCACTTCCTCACCTGCCTCACTCAGCGGAGGTTAAGCCACCCTATTCACATGCCTCACCTATTGGGAGTCAGCCACCCTATTCACAAATACCTAGGACGTTTTCTAGGTAAACCACCCTATTCACAAATACCTAGGAAGCTTCTTTATAGGAGCCTTTATTTTATAAATAGAATATTCCTTGTTGTGAATACGAGAACTTAAAATTTACCAACTTATCCTTATATTTTAATTTAAAATATTAAATTTATGAATTTTTTAATTTATAAATTATTTATTTTTTATTTTTAATATTAAATTTTTTAACTATACAACTTACACGTACATATTTAAAATTTTAACATTTCTCACTAAAAAAAGAAAAAAAATGTCAAGACACACAAGAGATTTTTTTTTTTTTTTTTTTGATAAAAGAGATATAATATAAAATAATTATCTTATATTGTGAATTCACCAATCATCTCTCATGGCTTGATTGTTATCTAATAAAATGAAAAGGAGATGCATATATCAATAAAAAAAAAACATTAAAAGGCAAAATTTTGAGGAAAAAAATTTTAAAAAAAAAAAACTCAAGAAAAATCTATCGTGGGACATAAAACAGTAGAAAATAAAATTACAAATGCTGCAACTAAGAAGAATTAAATTGAAAGGGCAGACATTTGAAAACATGTCCTTTTCTTTTCTTTAATATATATGCATTCTCTTTTGTGGTTAAGCATCATCCTGTGCTCATAATTGAAATTTTCAGGTATTCCTTTTTCGGTTTTCAACAATCAACGTTGTTCTTTCCTTAGAAAAAAAAAAAAACGGACAATGAGGAATTTAAACTGGTATACTTCAGGTCGTTCAATCATCGAAGCTGTCAACACTCAACAGCTACTCAAATTGTACCTTCATGGGCCTTTTCATCCTGTTTAAGACCTTGAGCCTTGCAACGCCTAAAATCAACTGACCCAGATCGAGAGGACCAGTGTAAACCCACTAAAACGGACTTACTGGTTTGGTTCGCTTTTTGTGGCCCAGTATTAGCCCAATCTACAAAATTTTGTGCAATGCACTTTAAGGGGGACCATATTAAATCTGAAGGAAACCCACATGATTATGTACCGATCCTTCTATCAGTTTGCTGACTGATTCTTCATGCCAAATGTATCACACGGATCTGCTATTTGTAACTCCATTGATGCAATATGCTTCTTAATTTCTTATTTCTCGGTTTTCTTGTTATAAAAATTGAAATTGAATGGGATATGGTTCCATGTCAGCCTCGGTTTTCTTATTAAGTGGCGTATAGGACATGGGATATGGGACATAAGATTCGGTTCAAGAAGAAGCCGTCACCAATTTTGCCCGATGTTTCTGTGCCAGCCTCACTTCCCGTTAGCCTATTGGGCCGAATCAAAAAGAAAAAACAATTTCTGGTTACTTTACCAAACCGGACCGGTCCAACCACGAATGCGCCTGGCCTGGTGTTTTGAAGATTCAAAACTTACGATTGTTGGTAGAATAATAAAATACTATTAGAAGTTTGTGAACACAATTGGTAAAAGTATCGTTAAGAGTTTTTAAAAAATCTCTCATAGAAATTTTTATTTTGATTCTATTTTTTTAAAATATAATTTATTCATAATTTGTCTACTTAAAACAAAAAACAATAAAATAAATTTATATACTACGAATAAATTATAAAAAAAAAAAATATATATATATAATAAATATCAATTCTCATTTACTTTTGTTTACCTTCCATATCATCTCAAAATATATTTCGTTAGAATATGATGTACTTGGTGATATAAACCATTCCAAATCTTCTATTTTGTAGGAATTTATTGCTTTGCACTTTTCAGACATGCTTGGTGCAAAGTGGGTACCTAGAAAACAATTCATTGGTGCACAACAGTCCACCATGTTTAGGACTGAAGCCCGCGCCCCCACGGTACCACTCCTCAATAATCGCTTGTGTTAAAAGTTGGTCTGTTTTATCGTTTTGCTTGCTTGGTGGTGGACTTTGCGGTGAACATTTCTCGTCTTTTTAAAAGTGAACTTTGGTCACTGTTGGATACGGGAATCTGGTAGGTCCCTCCATTTCTATTTTCTACCCGTTTTTAACGTGTTTTTATTTGGAGCTTTCAACCTTAAGATGATATCGCAATATGCACCATAATGTCGCCATTCTTATCACGAAACGCCCTTTGATGTTATGTTCCAACTTACAAAAGTTTTGAGTTTAAATCTTTCGAGGAGAAAAATGTGAGATTTATGAAAAAAAAAAAAAAAAGAAGTCAAATATCAGTTAATATATTCTTGTATGGGTACGCAACTCTTAAGACCGCATCAAAGTACGAAACTGATTTTATAATATTATGCAATTATTGTATTTGTTTAGAACACTCACGTTACCATCGATTGACAGTTCTTCATTTTGCGCGCTAAACACTTGTACTTCCAAAACTCTCGTATATGAAACCAAAAAAAAAAAAAAAAAACCCCCTTCACCCATTTTGTTTCCTTCTATTTGAAGCAATGTCTCCATCATAAGTATTTGCACATCTCTTTAACAATATAAGAGAAAAAAAACAAATATTAAATTATTTACGTGATAAAGAAAAATAATATATTTATTTTCAAAAAGACTAATAAATTAATGACATAATTAAATTATTTTTCTTTTCATAAGAACAAATTATAATTATGTTATTTTGAGAATATCACAATATTAACTCATATTTAATACTCGTATCTAGAATAAATGCTGCAATAAATTTGTATTTAATACTGATTGAAAGAGTAAATGATGCTATCATGTTTAGAACAAATAAAAGCGAAAAACCTTTAGGAGTTATCGAGGGTCACAAAAATAAAGTAATTAATTATATATTTATATATTTTTTATTTTTTTTAAAGTAAATAATCAAAAGTACTGAAAATTTTATGTCACTATTTGTATTTCTCCAACATAAATTCACGTAATGATCTTCTAAATAAAATATACCTAATAGAGAATCATTTAATAACGCTTAAAGAACACCTTAGGATCACTCGTTAATAGATCGTTGTTTGGTATTTTATTTTTTCCTTATTAATAAGAGGAAATGAAAGTGAAAAATAATACCAAGTAGCCACCTTTAGGAAGAGGGACCCCATTCATATCCGCTAGAGGCAATGAATACAAGCCAGGCGGAGGACCATCTCAAGAATATCCATAAAATCTGTGCAATAATTTTCTTTTCGAAGGATGTGTTGCAGATTACAATCCTACTCTTGAGTACATTTCCACACCAAATATGTTTCCTAATATACCTCTTTGTATTACCTAATATATTTCCTTGTATCCGCAACATTTAATACATCTTTATCTTCTTTACTAAACATTTAAAAAATTCTTCTAAATATGGATTCTTTGTAGGAAGAAGTAATTTTTAATTTTTTTTCTTTCTTTTTTTTTTTAATTAAGTTTGACTTGCTTACCAAAAAAATTAACCAAGAAAAAATTAAACAATAAAGTTGTTTATGCACAATCAACCCAGTACGTTGTAGGGAAGACGAGATACAATTTCATATCTAAAATTTATTGTTGTACAATATAATAAATTTATAACAATTTTTCGAATATAAACGCTCCAAAACAAGACATTGGACATGGACAGTCGACTTTACAGGCGCCGTATCAAAGTGCCGTCACTAACCACACGCTTGCACGCTCGCAGGGGGACATTGCGTTTGTGCGCTACTCTATTTAAACAACCATTTGGCCCACTGCTTTCCACTCACATTCTGACTGATTCCCTCGCTTTCTCCCTGCCCAAGCAGCCGGTGATAAAGGACCAAACCGACCAAGAAGATGGCTCTCTCGAGTTCTGCCCTGGGAACCATCTCTTCTTCTGTGAAGGTGCTCAGCCGTGCAAGATCACAGAGTGCTATTGTACCCACCCAAACAGTATTGCCTTGCAAGCTCACAAACCCGTCGTTACTCACTCGAACTCTAAGCTTTTCATCAAAAGGTTCAAGCTTTGGCAGCTTCTCTACACCCAAGAGACCTTTTTCTTGCAGAAGCCAAGCCACCCCTTCTGATGATGCCTCAAGACCCAGTGACTGATCTCTCTGTTTTTCACATTAAAAAGATTATAGAAGGAATTTTTGGGGCGATAATACACTGACCCAGTTTTTTGTTTTTTTTTTTCTTTTTTTGGTGTGTGTTGGTTTAATTTTATTCAGCCAAAGTTCAAGAGCTGTTTGTGTATGAGATCAACGAGAGAGATCGTGAAAGCCCTGCTATTCTCCGGTTGAGCCAGAAACCTGTTCTTTCTCTTGGTGATCTGGTGCCTTTCAGTAACAAAGTAAGTTTGTCATCACCTGGGGGCTTTTTCTTCCTTGATTTTTGTCTGTTTCCCGAGAAAATCTGGCACGTTGATCCAGAGATGTTGATATCCAGCCTCTGATAAAAAGTGAATTTAATATTCCAAAGTTCGCCATATACCCAACTCTTCCGTAAAATCACTGCTGACTTCTATTTCCGGGAAAATTCTTTGGAGCAGAAAAGATTGAACATAATTTCTTCTTCGGAATAAGTTTATTTATTTATTTTATTCAACACAAGCGGATCTAATTTCGCATCATATTTGAAGAACAATTGCAAAATTAAAATTGGTTTCTTTGTACTCTCAAAATTCTTGTTTCTGTTGTTGTATAATACTTCATCTCCTATTCTTTTGGCAGGCAAAATTTAACTTGGTAATTACCAATTATTATTTGTTCAGGTTTACAGTGGGGACCTGCAGAAACGAATCGGAATAACAGCGGGAATATGCGTCCAGATCCAACACAAGCCAGATAAAAAGGGCGAACGCTTCGAAGCGATATACAGCTTTTATTTCGGTGACTATGGTCACATTGCCGTGCAAGGCGCATATTTGACCTACGAGGACACGTACCTTGCCGTGACTGGTGGGTCGGGCATATTCGAAGGAGTGTATGGTCAGGTCAAGCTGCAGCAACTCGTTTACCCTTTCAAGCTCTTCTACACTTTCTACTTGCGAGGCATTAAGGACTTGCCCGAGGAGCTTACGAGGAAGCCGGTTGAGCCTCACCCTTCTGTTGAGCCGATCCCGGCGGCCAAGGCTTGTGAGCCACACGCCGTTGTTGCTAATTTCACCGATTAGTGATTAATTGTCCTTTTTTGCTTCTGAGTAGCTTACAGTTGCAAGAAATGATACCTTTGTGTGAGAGACGCAGCCATTTAGAAGCTTAATAATCTCATGGCGCTTCTATTTTGATTCTTGTATTGGTTAAATGCTCGATGAGAATGGACCAGATTGGCTGTTAACGAAAGGGGGAGAATCGGCAGTATATTTTATACCCCTACGACCCTCGGAAACTTGAGGAGATATTCTTGGGAATTCGAGCACAAGACATCTAATCTAAGTTTAATATTTCGACTCTTAGCTATTAAAAGGAGAGAGGGCCTGTCGTGTAAAACACGTGTTTGATACGTACACGCGTCTCTGGTTACGCACTGCATCTAAACGTGTGGGTAAAAAAATTCAAGAAAAGACGAAGGCGGACAGCTTTACGTGAGTTTTATCCTTACCCTAAGCGCTGCTCCCGATGGCGCTGGCTGGGTGACACCCGGAACTGGGAGCTTCGTCCCACCCGGAACTGGCGGACAGCTTTACGTGAGTTTTTCGCGAAAATACTCGCATAAACAGACATGACATCTAAAATCCATTAGTAAATTATTATATTGTTCGACGGTCGGGTCTAGAATTTTGGTTTCACATTCTTGCAAATCACAATTTTCCTAAATTTGACTTGATTTCTTTTGTTTCTTGTTTTAAATTAAACAAAATTGACACAAATATTGGATCGGCTATACATAATATACCAACAAAGTATAAGACACAAGTTGAACTTCGCATTTGTAGTGGTAATTTATTTAATAATTTAATATTTTTGTATGTATTAATTCAAATTTAAATCTCTATATTAAAGTTCATTTTTACAAAATTAATAAAATTAGGTGTTTTAGGCGCCATATAAATAATTTAAAACTCATTGACACTAATGTCGAAAAAAATATATCTTGAAATCTTATTATATTATGCTTCGGTAATGGGTCTCTCGCATAAAAAAATTGTTAGATTTCACATTTGAGACAGCTTCAATTTTTGATTTGTACTATGTATTTTATTTTAATGAATGAAAAAAATAAAATTTGAATATTTTCATTTATTTAAAATTTCCTTTTTTTTAAGTTTCGTCTCCACCACGTAGTGGTTAATAAACAACTACAGTTGGAACCGGAAAGTATCTCATTTCAGAGCCACTTTTTGCAATAGATTGCATTAATTAATATCGTTTGATAGAAAAACATTTTTCCAAAAAAAAAAAACCTCTCTCCCAAACAAACTCCAAATCCTAATCCTTTCTCTCTCCTCTGACCCTCACGTCTTCTCTTCCAAAACAATCAAAACCCTTGACTCCAATTGTTATCTTTCTTGCTGCTGGCACACATACGGGTGGGTCCCAGATTTCCTTCGGGTTCTATATCCTCGAACGAAATAATCCTTTTTACAATGTCTCGAGTTGTTTGCTACCAAATTTGTCCTTCAGTTGGATGAGATTATTAAAAATTTATTATTATTAATTATATTATTTAATATTTATTTTTTATCATTTTAAAATTAATAAAATATATATTATTAAATTAAATTTAAATATATATAAATTTTATAATTTTTTATTTTAATAATATGTGTTAAAATTTTTATTTTATTAAAATTAATTTTCTTAAAGTAATTATTATAAATAAATTTTTTATAAAAATTAATTTTTATTTTTTAAAACATGTTTTTAAAGAGTTTAGTTTCATTTTTTATCTCTATTATTAATATCACTGAGGAAAAAATAATATAAGTTTACAAAATATATTTTATTATGATTTTATAAAATTTATTAAATTCTTTTAAAATTAGATTATATTTATTAAAAATTAATATCTTTTATTTAAAAACCTCTTAAATGATTTGAATAAATTATTTTTTATTAATATTATCAGTCATTAAATAAAGAATTAGTTAATAAGTTAAAGGAAATAAAATCTATAGATACCAAATTGAAAAATGCTTATGATGATGTAAATTTAGAGTATAATATTGTGGAAAACAAAAACTTTAACAATGACATTATGAATAACAAAAATTTTAATAAACTCATTATACTTTTAATTGAATGTTTTAAATTATCATTTGTAAAAATTAATTATTTTTTTTAAATGAGTAAGTTTTATTGATTAAATTAAATAAAACTACTAAATATTGATTAAATTAGATAAAACTAATAAATTTATAGATAAAAAAGTTAGCCAAACAACTTTCATCTTTAAAAATGTGTAACAAACCCAATATCTAAGTCATAAGTGGTAGAAATTTGTTATTATAATATAAATTTTTTGTTTAAAATTACTTTTATTACTTATAGAGAATTGAAAAAATATTATTGACATTAATTCTTTATTAATTTTAAGAAATATTTATAAAATTTTTGGAAAAAAAAAAGTTATAATTTTAAAATTGATACAACATTTGGTTATTATATAAAAAAAAATTAAAGAAAAAGATAACACAAAAAAATAATTTATCATAACAAATTTTGAAGATAAAATTAATTTTGAGAGAAAGAAAATAATTAACTTTTTTAAAATTAGTATATTACAATTATTAATTATATTATTTAATATTTATTTTCATTATTTTTAAATAATATGTTATCAAATTAAACGTAATTATATATATTTATAATGTTTTATAATTTTGTTATTTAAATAATATTTAATTAATAATATTTATTAAAATTTTTAATTTAATAAAAATTAATCTTATAAAAAATTAATTTTTATCATTTATTTTCATAATTTTTTTTATTTCTAATCCTGAGTACCTCGTCTGGTTTTGGTTCAAAGTTGGGTGTTTTGGTTCACGTCAACAATGGGCTTCCACAAAGATTGCTGGGTCTGTTAATTTCTTTGCGATCCATTCCATTTCAAGCAAGAAAGATTGGGTATCTGCGGCAAAGCATGTTGGAGAAGGCGCTAATGATGTGATCAAGGTGATTGGGTGAGCTGTGATTGCGTGCTGCGGGCCAGTTTGGTCTATCAACGTCTCTTTTGGTTTCTTGATTCTTGGGGAGGAGAATGGGGTTACAGTCTTCAATTGATGGATACAAGATAGTCGAATGGTAACCAAGAGGCGAATGCGATCTCGTATTTCGGGCTTGGCTTACTTCGCCAAGATCATAACGTGTTTTTGTGCAAGCTTGTTCGCGCGGCAGTTTAAACGAACCTCCAGGCCTGACACTGGTGCAGGCTTGGAATACAATCCCTGTCAGTGAAACTTACATTTCAAACACATCAGACAAAACCGATGGCTATGATGAGCCCAGGGAGAGGGGCCCACATGCTACCCCTATTTGAAGACCCGCAGCTTTCACTCATTTCCAAGATGATGAGGACAAGCACGGGAACTTCACATGCACAACCTTGGGCAGAACCACAGGACTAATCCTCGTTGGGCCATCCCTTCTTCTCTGCCCTTTTACTCCCTGTATCAATACAGAACAACCCGCCTTTGAAGACACACCAATGGCATTAGAATACCGGGAAATGGGCTCTTTTTATCAACATTTTCAGTTCATTTATCCCAGGGTTATTCTAACGTCAAAACAGAAAGTCTGCACGGTACTGCAAATGTTACATCGCATGCAGCAAAAACAATTTCATTGCATGTTCATAAAGAGAAAATAAAAATAAAAATCATTACCATGTAATGATGATTTGCAAGGTATTTGAATTCCTGCAATTAAAACTCTCAAGGGACTTTGTTGGTTAAACAATGTCATATATGCAGCAAAATGTCTGAATCCACATTTTAAATGTAATTATGCATCAAAATATTAATAATATGTAACTAACAATCATAATTGTAGAATTTGTGAAGTCTTGTTTATATTACTTTTCCGGAAAATATATTCATGAGTCCAGTTGAACAAACTGCTATCCAGTGGCCATGTGGCCGAATGTTAGTGGACAGAATGTACTCACCGCAGATGTGACCAGAAGTAAAACCTAAGACATTTTTACACGCCTATAAAAGAATCTGTGGCAGGCTGAGAAGCCAGAACAGAACTAGCCAATTTGAGACATTATTTAAAGAAAAAAAAAAAGAAAAATTAAAAAAACAAAACCCTTAACTCATTCTCATAAACTTCCGCGATGGAACAGTTTCCAAGTGGTTCTCGACGGAGAGTGGAGCAAGAGTTGAGTGTGAGAGAGCAGGCCTTGCGGGCTCAAATCGGCCGCGAGAACGGCAAATCGGGAAGGTTTTTAGCTTCACATATCAGAAGCTTTAGAGAGGACGGGAGGTCTTTTGGACCAAATGTCACCATTTCTAGTACTGCCTCTTCTCCTGGCTACACTTTAAGAGGTACAATTTTTTTTTTAATTTTCTGTTTCCATGTTCCTTTGTTATTTTAATCATCTCTTTTCATGCTGAACTAAAAGTTCTACCTTGAATTAATCGCAGAAGAGATTGATCCAGCAACATATTCCTTCACCACTGCTCTTAAAGGTAGACCTTCAAACTTAGCTGCCACCCAGAAGATTAAAACTTTTAATTTCATCGTTGAAATTAGCAACTGGGTATTTATTCATTTTCGTTAACGCAGCATTGCAGGCAAGGTCAGTGTATAACAGGTGGGAGTGCTTGTCCCCAGATGGGTTTGCCCTAAATTCAAAGTGGAATGAAGCAGAAAAGTACATATCCAACCCACATTCAGGAGAAGTGCCAATGGAATGCTTATCAGCGAAAACTATGGCCGGGAAATCGTTTCGCAGCTTAACTACCAGAATTACAATATCTGCATCTCCCGCTTACTCTTCCCATAACAGGCCACAAGTCCATACAAGGCCTGCTTTGGCTAGTACAAAACAAGATCATATGGCTCATTTTCCCATTCAAGGTGGCGCACAAAAGTCACTTAATTTCTCTTGTGTCGGTTTAGTTTTTTTACGCACTGGAAAATTTTAGTTGCATGTTTAAAGCTTTGTTTTATAAAAACAGAGAACAAAATAGAAGGGATGACTAGGGATGTAGGGACTCAAAGCACACCAGCTGAACTTAGCTCTAATAGTGTTAGCCCGGCTTCAACGCCTTCAATTATGGAGGGGGCATTAAGGAGATGTGAAACAGAAGGTGGAGATTCACCCAATTCTAATAATGCGAGCTTGAAAGCTGAAGACAAGGTACGTTTCCTTTCAAAGGATAAACTTTCTTTTCAACTTGCCCTTTTCGAGGGGACTATTTGGAGTGCCACAAACTTGAGCGATCTCCTTGTCATTGTTCCACTAGGCTACCAAGTCATATGAATGTGGTCCACTAGTTGTCTTAACTCTTTTAGTTTCCCCTTTCTTCTTCCTAAGGTCCAAACCTAAAGAAGGAAAATTTTCGTTTTTAATTAATGTCGAGGCTCTCTTTCTCTCTCTCTTCCGTATTTATTTTCCAATGGCCCAATGGCGTGTCTGTCGAGATAGGAAAATTGGGATTCTCTGAACAATATGATACAATTAGATTGTGCCAGCCCTTGGAAGATTGAGGAGTTGGTAATGGTTTAATTGGTCCCTTTACTTGTGTTAGGCATATGTCCAAGCGCACATATTCATATGGGCCAAGAGAATCAGACGTTTTTAAGTTAAGTTGCACAGATAATTCAACTGTGTGCTAATCATTGTGGGGGACTAATATGTGATAATTGGCCCTTTAGAGTTCATGCGTGGAGACATGTGGCCCAATGTGGACAGCTGGCTATAGATGCCTGCCTTCAATGTCCTCCTCAGTTCACCCCAACTGGCCAATTTTTTGAACACAAACAGTTACATTTATCTGCAATTTTCAGAAATATTTTTGGCCACAACCAACGTTTCCTCTCAAGCCAAGAGCAGATTCAAGGTATTACCGTCTTTGGGAGTTCAATCCTTTGTTTCAAATTGCTTTCTTTCTTGTCATCATTGAAAATGGCGTGTGTTTCAGGGCTTATCTAAAAATTATGATATAGGGTCATTATGCAATATGCATCATTGCCCCTCCCACTTGCGGTGGACCGGAGACATACCCCACTTGATATTGAAGTTACATAGTTGTAGTGAGCTTTGTACCGTCACGAAGAGGAACATGTGACGAGTCTATTTAGTCTTTGCAATCTTGAGGTACTGTGCTGTGGTATGTTATAATTGCGAGGGGATCAGGAAAGGGAAATACACCCAATGTTCACTCACCAAAGCATCCGCAAGGGTACGCTATAAATATCAAAAACAGTCAGTTTGGATCAAAGGGTATGATTTCTTGAATGTATCAAAAAGTTTGAGTAAATGTAATAATTTGAACGTAGCGCGACATTATTTGAGTAAGTTAAAGGTGTCAAAAAGTTTGAATTTAGGAATAACTAGAATGCAAAATCATAGACCCGCCAGTGAATGACGTGAATGTCGATCAAGTTGCAGGTTGTGGAGAAAGAAGAAACGGCGAAAAGGGAAGGAAATAAAGAGGAGGGCAAGAAACAAGGAAATGATCACCAAAAGTGGAGGTGGTGCAGCGGCGGCCGCCAAGGTGGGTGCTTGTCATGGATGAGGACATGGCAGAGAGATAGGCTCAAACCAAGAAAGAAGAGTATCTTTCTTCTTAAATCTTTGAAGGATGCTAAGAAAGATTGAGGGGGCTTGACCAGTCTTTTACACACGGATGAAGCACGTTTTGGAGGGGTTTGAATTGCTGTGGATTTTATATTTGAGCGGCTGACAGCATTTGGTTCTCGTGATTGCTTATGTTCAAGAAACTTCAAATTCATTGCCCTCTTCTGTTTTGTTTTGAATGGTCCAGGAGTGTACACTTTTATCTAAAAATTTTTGATTTTTTTGAGATAAAAAAATGTTTTTATTATATAATTTATAATACAATAAATTTTTAATTCGTGAACAAATCAATGTAAGAGGCGCAAGGCAATATGCAAGATTTTATCAACAATGAAATAAGACAAGAATTTATATTAACAATGTTCGTAACATTTGATTGTGTGGTTTTGCATATCTCAAAAACAAAAACGAAGAATCAATTTAAAGTGATTATATATTTTTTTTTCCTATTAATTGGAGTTTGAATCATTTATTATTGCACACTCCTAATAAAAGGGTACGTGCACTTTTTTTGTTTTGGCAAAAAGAAAAAAGAAAAAAAAAAAAAAGGAACGAACAAAAATCTGATGCGACGTGGTTTGAAAGTCCAAATCAAAGTGCGACCCATGCCAATCTTAGTGGATCAGCTCCGATGCCAAAGGTCGAGGTGGTAGTTTTTGCATATCCTTAGATTTCGCAAGTCACAGGTGGCAATACCCCAGTGGGGAAACTACGATAAGGCAAGTATTCCTTTAGATTTCGCTCCCTCTCACATCAATCCCAAGGTTGCTTTCTAAACGCAACAAGTCATCGACAATGGCTTTGAAGCTGGGTACTTCTGTTTTGGGATGTCATTCTAGCTAGTTCTCGCATTCTTTAACGGTATGTTTAGCTGTCCCTGTCCACACTCTGCGTATCATTTTGTATGCATGATTGATTTTTTTTTTTTATTGGTTTTTCTTCTTACGAAGTTTTGTTGAATGAACGAGGGAAACTGCTCTTATGTATGTATACATACTCTGTTGGAATTGGAAACAGTAATGACAAGCAAGAAAAAAAGTACCCAGAAGTCTTTTTCATACCCATGGTCGTGACACATGACATGAATGAGACAAATGGCTCCGGTTATTTTGGGCGTAGTAAGATAAGAAGTTAAAAGTAGCCTCTGTTTCTTACAGAATTAACTATCTTGTTATGTTCATGAAATATGGGACTGTTTTGTTATATGTTCAGATAAAGATGGTTTACCCTTCATAACATATGCTATCGCTGATGCTAACATTTACTGTGCTTAATCCAAAAAACATAGCTCTGTATGGGTTCCCATTTTGGATGGGCAAGTAGGGAACTTAAAGCTGCCCAGATAATGCCCATTTGGTGGCTTCTTAACTTACTTGAATTTTGTGAAAATAAGTTAGTCTCAAACAGCTACGATAGGCATGTATGGTTTGCAAGCAATGTGCAATTAATAATGTCTAGCTGTATAAAATTATATAAATAATGCCTGTTAGCATCTAACGGTTCAAATTATTTGCTTTTGAGTTCAATCCTGTTGTCAGATGAAAGTTTGTTGTTCAAGGCTGTAACTTGCACGTGGGCAATGTATGTGGAAATGTCTATATGGTTTTGCTGTTGGTCCTAATCAAAGCAGCGAAGTAAATACTTGGGCATCATTACTGGAACGAAAACTTTCACCATTGCAATGAATGATTTACTCAAAGGACTGACAAATCTATATTTGTTCATCTGTTCTGAACCCAATAACATGATTGAGTATAGCCACTTTCTCAGGAATGTGGATTGACACTTCTGGAATGCTGATGACCTGTGTAGTTTCAGGTTTACATGGCTGCATTTCCAATATGCTGCAAGATTCCTTATAAAGACTATAGTCACTCAACTCAAAATGCTATAAGACCTTGTGAGAGTTGTGTGACTTGTGACTGCTCAGCCTTCCCGGCAGCATCGAAGTCCCTCCTTTTGATTCCAATGACAGCATCCAAGGGATGGCAAGTCTTGTATGGTACCGCTGCTATTTGGAGTAAAACAAATTCCAGAGGAAGGGCGAAAGTCACTAAAGGAAGAATTCTCAGCCAAGGTTCTTTACATTTTCAAGACATTGCTGAGGTGCGTAGAGCATGCACAATGAAAAGTGATGATTTATGCAAGACATGGTATGCCTCAAGCTCAGGTAATACCGAGGAGCAACTAAGATTATTGGAATCTTACCTCAGAAAACTCCGAGGTCAAGCAAATCAGCCCTCTTCAGATTCTCACAACAAGTCACTGGAGATAGTTGATAGAATTGAGCAAATCAATACAAGGGAGGAGCTGGAATCGCTAAATGCCTATCTTAGCAAACTTACTGAAGGTAGGATATTGTTTCCCAACTATTCATGTTATCAGCATTTTTGTAAGCATAGCGGCTCATATGGAAAGCTTTTGCATGCATGCATTCTAGAAACATGGTACCCATGTGTATAATTTTAATGTCCAAAGGCATTGTCCGTGGATCTCCATGGACATAGTAATAATTGGGCATGTCGCTGTGGATTGTGTGGTGCCAAATTTTGAAATGAAAAGAACCCTTTTGGCTCTGTATATTTACATCAAATTTGTACAACCCATCACTACGACTTAGTCCCCTTTTACATCTTCAGATCGTTGCATCACCTTCCTCTGCAAGTGGTGCTTGCAAAATGTTTCAGTGGATTATCCACTTTTTTTTGGCCTTCAGGATCAAATGCGGAAAATTTTTCTGGTGATTTCAGAGAAGAGAGTCTGGTTGCAAAACCATTCTCAGGTAGCAAAGGTTTCAGATTAGATGGTGAGGGGAATCTGAAAAGTATTCCAGAGGTTAGAAGTAACAATGTTGATAGTCATTCAGAGTGGAATGAATCCTCAAAGCAATATGATGAAACCTCTGACCTCTACTTTGTGTAAGTTATGTCCTGCCTTGATGCAAACCAACAGCCCCACTCCCAAAAAGTTAAAATAAAATAAAAAATCAATTACCTTCTGCTGTTGTTGTGGCTATCACATCTTATGGGGTTTAATGCCAGCTCTCTTAATTTTGGATGCAGAGGCATGTTAGCTTCTATAGACATTGCTGTTTTTCTGTTCGAAATAGCTAGTCCAGTTACGAATTCTCAATATGAGCTCTTTTCACTCCCACTGGTATATGGAGCAAAGATAAATGATTTGATCCTGCTTGGAGAATGGTGGAGACTAGTCACCCCTATGTTTCTGGTACAAGATTGACAACTGGGTTCGTGTTCCCATTCTGTTACTTTTTTTTCTTTTTTTTTTAATTCCATTGCCTTGATTCACAAGTAATCAATTGTCAAAATCAAGAAAAGTTTTGCTCATCAAGAACCTCAATTTTCAATTCTTTCTGCAGAAATTGAGATTTGTGAAATTTCTGTTTAGTAATTGCCAACTATTAGCCATTGTTATATGCAATGAACGCCTCAGTGAATGAGCTAAGGGAAAGTTTGTTGTTTTGCATGTCAATTGGGTCATTGATCAGTTTGATTCTGCAAAGTTTCCAATATGCTATGATTTTTTGCTTTCACCTGTGACATTGCAAAAAGATCCCATCTCTGATAGGCAACTGATTTATGCAGCACTCTGGGGCATTTCATTTGGCCCTTGGATGTTGGTCACTTCTTACTTTTGGACCTCAGGTCTGCCGCACTTATGGTTCATTTACATTTTTCTTGATCTACATGCTTGGAGGAATCTCTGGCAACCTGACAAGTTATCTTCACACACGAGAGCCGACTGTTGGTGGAACTGTAAGGAGCATTGCACCTTATTTTTCTTTCAGTCATGTGCATGTTATTTGCATGGCTGCATCACCAGTGTGCAGCTAAAATTTTATTCTAAGGTCAAGTCCAACATCTGTTAATGGATGTCTCAACATCTTACCTACCACAATCTAGGTCCTATGATTGATATTCCTCTCGCTGACTTTCAACAAAAAAACATCTTAATATGATCTGAAAACAGTTATTTGAAGATATGCTTTAACAAAGTTCCAACCATCTTATAAGGGAAGAACGAGCAGAACAGCAGAATGGTTAAATACTGATTGCATTACCCAGTTCATCTATCCTTTCTTGCCATATGTGTGTCTTGAATGAAATATGTGCTGCGTGAATCATTTACTGGATGTACTGATAAGGTTCCCCCCCCCCCCCTCGGAAGGGTCTGGTAAGCTGTGGTTGTATTCCAGTGGAGTCAAAAATAATGTTCTACTTGATCCTTTTTCTTGTTTAGTCTAAGTCATAGTGCATGCAGGGACCAGTATTTGCTATAATTGGAGCTTGGCTTGCTTATCAAATTCAGAATAGAGGTGTAACTGCAAAGGATGTCTCCGAATGTATGTTTCAGAAGGCAGTGGTCATAACTGCACTGAGCTGCATATTAAGCAACTTTGGCCCTATTGATGACTGGTAGGATTTCTGTTTCAAAGCTTGTAAAGAGATGCATTAATTTTGCTTGAATTTCCTCAACAATGAAGTTTACTTTCGAGTTTCCTTAGGACTCATTTGGGGGCAGCTATCACTGGCATTGTTTATGGCTTTTTCACATGTCCAACTTTGCAAATGGATGATGCTTCTCCAAGAACTGGCCGAGAGGAAGGAATTGCACTTGTTAGGCGATATGCTGACCCTTGTAAATCGCTTATGGTATTCACCATCTCCATTCTTGTTTTGGGCTCTTTACTTTTCCTGGTTGAACCTCCCTTAGACACAATAATGGTTGACTTTTGAGATGCTGTGAAGGCAGGATGCAATACTCTGCCTAGTGGTTTTAGACTCTGTAGAATATGCCTGTGGCAATTGGTACAGCTGGAGACAGCAAAATAAACTTGTATATTTTGAATAAAAGGTCCTTGTAATGGCATCATTTTGGTTTAGCTCTGTTCTAGACAGCATCTTGTACGTGGAAGCTCGTCAGCAAATTTCAATTCAACCCACAAAAGATTTGTGACCCATTTTTTCCGGAGTTTTGAAGTGCATACCGAAACCCTGTGGGCTGCTCATTGTTTATAGCGGGTGGGCTTCAGGCCTGGGGTTTGGGCCCTAATAAACTCCTCCTGCATGTGTTACATGTGTCAACATTCATTCGTTCTGTTGCCGATCCGCGACAAGTGTCAAAAGTAGATGTCACGGTGAATTGGTGCAGAAAATGGTACGTGCAAGTTTCAACGTAAAAAAACACAGTGACGCCACCTTGTCAGTCCGAAATGGGATGACACCGGGAAGATTTTAGAGCCAGTTGAAATGTAAACAGATAAAGCCATTATATTGCGGGTACTGCCACCACCAGCAGGCACATTTGTTTGTTCAAAACTTCCGTAACCAAATGACACCCTTCTCACCTTTCACCTTTCACCTTTCACCAGTATCTTATAAACTCCATAAATCTGTCCGTCTCTATCTGCGTCTGTGTTTTAATCCTTGTTGCTGGATTCAACCGAAGCTTTGACTGGTTGAGCCTTGATTAATGTTCATGGCATAAGGGCGGGTTGATAGGGGAAACAGAGGCTTAATAGGCCCCGTTTTAGCAGGGGACTTGGTCTTTTATTTGATCATACTTGGGCTCTCTGGTTGGTCTCTGGATAAATACGTCAATGGCGAACAGAATCACCCACGTTAAGTCTCTCTAACTCTCCCGGGGCATTAATGTTTTCACTTGAGATTTTTACGTACAAGACGAGCCAGTGTAGTTTTGTTACTTTTGAGTATCGTTTCCTTTCTGTATCCACAGATTCGGGCGGGAATCCGGCAATAAATTGGAATCATGATTGACTTGTGGCTCAAATTTTCCAATGCCCTGTTAATCCATTACTAATTCCCAAGGAAATCCTGGATTTTCCACCCAAAACCCATGCACTTACAAATCACTATTGGGCAATGACATCGTGACACTAATATCTTGCAGCGAACATTGGAAGCACTAATCATAATATCACTCATAAGTCTGTTTCTGTATCTGGGCCTTCTCCATGCTGGGACGTTCACTCGCGGATACGGACCCACTTACCACGGTTCTGTTAGTGATGACGGTGGTGCCGGCATTCGGTGAAAAATGTACCCCAGAAGACTGATCATCCCGCCGTCATCTGAATGTAAAACTTTCTCACACACATCTTTCTTTCTTCTACATGAAGCTTGTACAAACCCATGTGTTTAGTAATAATAATCTTCTGGAGTCCATTTGTAAGAGGTTCGAGCCGGTTGATGGTCAGCCGATCAGGAAGAGGAAGGATAAGGAAGTTAGAGCTAAGAATTAGGTCGAGATATCCTGATTCACTGAAAGCTGAGATACACAAGTTATAACATGCTGGTGGCGAATTGTTTCTTCATTGGAGAATTTATAGGTAACATCCAGCATTGCTTTTGATCAACTGGTTCAATACAAGTTTGAAAAAAGGAACCAAAAATTTCTCAAGTTGAAAGAACTTTTCTCTAGAACAAGATCAAGGCACTCAGTATGCGAAAGTGGATGTGATATCGAGAGATCCATCCATATACCTATCACAGGATATCGAATTCTCCAGTCACACATACATCACATAGATAAATGTCGACATTTCACTAACTATTTCAATTTTCAGTTTGCCATTCTACAACTGCCAAAGTGTGTCGTCCCCCACAAGCAACTAATTTAGCAATCCAATGTCCCTCAGCTTCACTTCCACTATGATTTTTGGGAGGTGGGATGTTTATTGGCACTTCCATTGGTTGGCCTGTTGTCACCTTTCTCCCATAACCTAATCGTCCGTGGTCACCTCGACCAAACTGCCAGAAAAACCAGTCAGTCCACCAAGGATCATTCATAAATGTAAGTTTTTTGTATCCAAATCTATGTTTGCATCCATCTAGGAATACACAGGAATTGTGCTGCCAAAAAAAATTCAATAAAAAGAGGAAAACTGTTTGTTACCATGAGAAAATTTTGCATACAGACTTTTAGAGCTTCCAGGCCGAAAAAATAGAAAAGAAAATCAAGATCATGAGAAAAGCCGAAAAGAACTAAATATTTGCATATGATTGCTAAAAATATTGCAAATGCTAGTGTCAAATTTACAGCTACTCAATGATTGTGCCAAATTGTGACATAAAGTGACAGATTTACTTACTGAAAACATTCGTCCATTGCGTGTCATTGCAACCGAATGAGTCCCACCACAAGATACCTGAATTACAAATAAATCAACCCTGTCTAATACTGTTCAAAGGAAGCATGGGGATAGTATGACCAAGCAAAACATGATACTAAATAAAACCTCAGTAAAATTGCATCTTTGCAAGGAGTAATTCCCTTTATCAGAGTTGTCAGAACAACTGGAGATTGCTAAAGAGGACTATTGACTGGAATTTTTGGGCTATTTCCATGCTAAGAATGATTAGACAAACAGACCCAACAGATGCAAACTGTGAGCCACGGGAACGTTGATCAAACCACTTACTTGCTAGAAATAGCAATGGTGTAATTACGATGAAGGGTTCACATGCAAACTGGAATTACATTGACCTTAGAAGATTTTGTTAAATGGTCATAATTCTAAAATCAATTAAATGACCTAATATTCATCAACACATTAGAGAAGCAACCACCTAAATCTGATATCATTTCTGTCAAGTTTTACACAGGCCCCTTGACAACCTGGGTATTCTATTAACAGGTCCCACCTCTTTGCAGAACTGTGCACCTGGAAAAAGTAAAGTCAGATCAAGGAGTTATCTTCAAACCTGAAAAATGTCTTCCCCTGCTAGAAGATTTACCCTTTGAGGCACCATTTTACTGCTTTTGTCATTATCTCCAAATCCCAGCCTTCCATGCTCCCCCCTTCCCCAGCCATAAACCTGCAATGGTAAGTGTAGGCACCATATAAAAACCTGCATAAAAGTACAACTAGACTCAGAAATCTTTAGCAAAATGCAGTCAAAGTGTGCAAGTACCTCCCCATCATCAGTTAATGCAGTAGAATGCCATCCACCAGCAGCAATATCAACCTAGATATTTGCCCAGATATAAATCACCATAAGTTACACATGTTGAGACTTAAGGAGAAAAATTGTTAGATCAATGGTGCTAAGCACCAATGCTTCATCACATTGAAGAAAATAGATTAAACAACAAGGAGTTTGACAGTGTGACACAAACCAAAGTGAGACCAGAGAGCCCTTGGACAGGAATAGGCTGTGATCTTGGTTGAGTGTCCCCAGTTCCAAGCTGTCCATATTCATTATTTCCCCAAGCCCATAAAGTCCCACCTTCCTGAAGAGCCAAGTTATGAAAAGCTCCAACTGCAATAAGTCTCACACTGTCAAGGCCTTGTACACAGACAGGGACTGATATCTGTTTTCTGCAGATAATAGGAGAAAATGAGTGACAAAGGTAGAGCCACATTATGAGAATTATATCCCATAAGGATGACAACGTGGATAAGAATAAGAGGTGTGTGCAAATTGGATTGGAAGTCAAGGAAATTTTACATGTCTCCTGGAGGCCATGGTTGACCCCAGCTCCATACATGTCCTTCATGTGTAAGCACTACAGAGTGAGTACCCCCGGCAGCAACCTAGCAATTCAGCAATTAGGACAGAGAATAACAACATAGAATTTAACCTACAAACATGGACACAAATATGCATGTAGGCCGAGGGGAAGAGCATGCATATGCAGTGCCAATCTAAAAATGGGCTCATACACATCACTCCAATAATTTTAAATTGATCTGGATGGAGATCTTCCAAAACATGTCGAGAAGACTTTATTTGCCTGGAAACATTGCCTGGGGCTCATGCCTTATTAAGAAGGCACTAGCACTTACTAGTTCAAGAAGGCACTAGCACTTACTAGTTCAAGAAGGCACTAGCACTTACTAGTTCAAGAAGGCACTAGCACTTACTAGTTCAAGCATTTAAAGTGCCAAAACAATTCATTTTGTTTTTTCATCTTTTTTTTGGTTTGAATGGTGTTAGCTAAGACTCAAACTCAAGATTTTCAACCCTAGGAATGACTCTAGTACCATTGAGCAGAGGCTCATTGGTACTGTTCCTAATTTATTCACATCACAAGAAGTATACATGTTATGCCTTAAGAAAGTTAATCGATAAGTAGTGAACAAATGCCACATACATTTGTATATGTGTGTGCGGTTGTGTCTGCTTGGGTTATAGTTTTTCTTTTGGAAAATGAAATTGAAGCAAGCATTATGTTTGTGTTTGCATTTGTCTATGAGTTAGGTTAGGAAAATGAACATCACAGGTAGTAAAAGAATAACAGTGCTGTCATCAAGGGAAGCAATTCCCTTAGAATCTTCATTGTAGAACAGAAAAAGGTTTGTGTTGCTCATAATTTCCAATTATTGAATAATTTGCATATATAGCATAAGAATTACAAAAATTTTCTAAAGTTGCCCAATATAAATCACAATCAAATATAAATTTGCAAAGCACAGGTTTCCTTATGTGATTCAGATTGTGCCAACTCATGCACACTGATAGAACAATAGATCACCTGGCGGACTACAAGCTTTGGTGCACAGCGTTGAGGAATCACTATATCCCTTCTCAATGGCCTCCCACTGTCATCCTTCCTCTCAGGCTCTTCACCACACTGCCCATACTCATTCCCACCTATATTACCACATGCAACATGCAGCACAACATTACTTTCATCATAAAAAAAAAAAAAAAGAACAGAGAAATCCTCACCAACTCCAGCTCAAATGAGTAAAGGAGAAAAGAAGGGACTGAAAAAAATAATTCATCTGAAACATGTTTCTGTTCTTATTTCCATTAGGTTTCCATTAGGCATATAAACTGAGAACAATAAGGTTTTTAAATCTTCTTTCCTTTGCATTGACCAAGAAAAAGAAACTAATAACTGGGTTTTTCTTTGGGGGGGGGGGGGAAGGGGAGAAGGAATGTTATATACCCCAAGCATATGCACGACCTTGATCATCAACAGCCAAGCAATGCCAGCCACCAATAGCTGCCTAAAAACTCATAAAAATAAAGAAATGAATAAACCCCAAAGTCACAGTTTAACAAGTCATTTCATATCCAAAGACAAGCAAAATACAGAAATGGGTCACCTGGGTAATGTTAACATTGGCAAGAGCCTTGACCTGGCTAGGTATATTCTCAGTCTTGGTCTCAGGCGGATGCCCCAGCGTTCCTCTCTGATTCCACCCCCAGGTAAACAACTACATATATATATACAAACCCGCATTCACACACAAAAACCAAAAAAACAAAATGAATTTCAATAAAGATTTTTCGAATACTTCATTTACATAACATGAACGAAACCACGCATAAATGAGCAGTGTTTTGTGGGTGGGAGAGAGGAGAACCTTGCCGTCGTCGCAGATGGCAAGAGAGTTGCGACTGCCGGCGACGATGGACCGGACCGTGTAAGGCTCAAGAGCTTTGACGACGCACACCCATTCTTTCTCGTCGTTGGTCCCTGTCCCCAATTGCCCATCCTCACCTGAGCCCCTGCAAATTTTCAAAGCCAAATTACACACCATATCACTCCCTCTCCCTCTCTCTCTCTCTCTCTCTCTCTCTCTCTCTCTCTCACACACACACACACACACACACACACACACACAACAACAACAACAACAACAACAACAACAACAACAAGAGAAAGAGACTGGGTTTGAGAATAGAGTTACTGACCAGGCAATGACAGAGGTGTGAGCAGCCATAGAAAGGGATCGTGGAAAGATTTGCTTATTAGGCAGCAGCTATAATAAGCACGCAAGCAATGGACAGTGCAGGGTTTTTAAAGGGTTTTTCTCCTTCTCGTTTTAATTTTATATATATATATATATTTGCAGGGAAGGGTGGCCGTGACTGGTTTTACCAAAGCAGCTTTTCTTGCCAGTGGCTTTGTGCTAATTCGATTCGAGAATGCGTCAGTAACTTGTTGGGGAAGAGGCTTGGCGAATTGGAATTCCATTTTGTTTTGTTCATTAAAAGATTCAGAAAAAGCCCAATCCCCCTTTCGTTAGTCTCGTAATTAGGGTGTAGACCATCTATGGAAACCGTACATATTTGGCTGGTAGGATAGCAAAAGCAAAAGAGGAAAAGATTGAAAATGGCCAACCAAATTTTCTTTTACTTAGAACATCAGCACCTACACGTAGGCATGACCAAAAAGGATCTTGGATTAAAACTTTACTAACGGTAAAGACATGACCAAAAAGAAGCGTCTTGGATTACACCATCCAGCCCACGATCCACGTTAACCTAAAAGACAACTTGTAAATTATGTGCGAATGAGATTCCGATTGAATGGCAAAAACAGCCTGCCCAAACGCCGAAGCATTTGCTTTTTCTAATGAATTGCAGGGCTTGAAACATTGTAGAACTACGAACCAATAACACCCACCAATGTCTTGCTCAGCAGCTACGTGAAATTCAACAAACAGATAAAAATCTTAGTTCAATGCCATCATCCCATAGCACAGCAACAAGAACAACGCAGATTCTAAACATCAATAGCGGAATCTAGATAACATTCAACGCCTGAGTGCACTTGTAAGCACTCTTCAAATGCAATAAGAAAGGCAGTTACAACAACCCACATGGCATCAAGATAGTAGTACAGAGAAAATGTATCCTATGAATTCAACTCATCACTGATGTTGCTGCCCCTCGCTGGATTCACGTTTTGATGATTCCTTGATTTCATCCCCACCTTCATCCTGAAATCAAAACGTGGGACACCTTGAGCACAGTCAGCAACAACCATGGAAGACACCACAACTTGAGAAAGCTATGCATACTTGACCACATGGGAAAGATTCACTCCAGAACAGCAATGTGCTTATTTTATCGACACACACACACACACACACACACACACACACGTACACACATGCAGGAGGGGAGAAACACAGAGAGAGAGAGAGAGAGAGAGAGACCGTGATATCAGAAGTCCAGAGTGTCAAATTGTCGCGCAGAAGTTGCATGATCAGTGTACTGTCCTTGTAAGATTCCTCCCCCAGTGTATCAAGCTCAGAAATGGCCTCATCAAAGGCCTGCTCAACAACATAATAAGTTGTGTGGTAATAAATAGATGAAACCTGGAGCCAAAATAAACTAAGAAAGAGTTCATGGTTGACATGCATTCCAGCAATATTCAATGGATGGACCAAAGTATTCTTCAGAAAGACATGGAAGCAACAATTGTTTCCTGATAGTCAGAGTTCCAAATTAAGGAGAACAGACCACAGCACCAAGTTTAAGGAAAATCATTAGCTTGTGCCATTCAGGAGAATAAAATAACCTGTAAACTATAAAAAAGCTCTCAATATGGATTTTTATATAGTTCATGGGATTAAAGTGAACAAAAGCCCACACAAAGAGCTGCAAAAATACTAAAACATATTTTAACACCCTTTTCTGGGAAACAATTGTGAATATTCCGACAACTTTTCCAGAAAGGTATGTAAAAGGGGCCAACTGATATACTATACAAAACTAGGTTGAGCATACCTGCTTTGCAAGATTGCATGCTCGATCAGGTGAGTTAAGGATCTCATAGTAGAAAACAGAGAAGTTAAGTGCAAGCCCCAGCCTTATGGGGTGAGTAGGTGTCAGTTCAGCAAGAGCAATATCCTACATGAAAACAAAACAAAAAGAAACTAAGAAAAGGCGGTCCAGATGCAGAAAAATGGAAAGAAGCAGACAAAACAACAAATGACAAGAACAATTATGGTGGTGGCATCAATACATTCGATCACTCACCTGAGCAGACTTGTAAGCCAGTAAAGTGCTCTCGGCAGCTTCCTTTCTCTCAGCTCCAGTCTTAAACTCTGCAAGATACCTGTGGTAATCACCTTTCATCTTAAGGTAAAATACCTTGGACTCAGCAGATGAGGCAGAGGGAATGAGGTGAGACTCAAGAAGCTTCAATATGCCATCACAAATTTTGCTCAGCTCAGCTTCTATCTTGCTCCTGTACTCCTTGATGATTGTGACATGATCCTCATTTCCCCTGCTTTCTTCTTTCTGCTCAATGGATGAGATGATCCTCCATGAAGCTCTCCTGGCCCCAATAACATTCTTGTAAGCCACAGAGAGGAGGTTCCTTTCCTCAACAGTAAGCTCCTCAACGTCTACTGTCTTTGCAACTTTCTCCATGAACTCCACCATTTCCTCATAACGTTCAGCCTGCTCCGCTAACTTGGCCATGTAGACATTTTCCTCCCGAGATGATTCGGTTGGAGTCATCCTTGCTATATAAAACTAAAATGCAGCCCTGCAATACATTTCCACGAGGAAACATTTAGCAGACTGAGGCTTTCAAGATATAATCAACTTCCAATATACCACCCATTAGGCTATCCAATTTATCTTTCCAATCTGCCACACACCGGCGGCTAGGAATTGGTGTTTCTCTCACTCCTACAAGTCTATGGGAAAGAAAAGAACTCAACCTAGGTCCAATCACCTCACATATGTTGAAATCACAAATCTTTTCAAACTTCCCCATGAAAAAGAACCTTGCCCAATTTTCGGGGCCAAACAGATCAAAATGATGTTTCGGCTATTCAAAAAAAAAAAAAAAAAGAAAGAAAAAAAGAAAAAAAACAAGAAAAAAAACTAAGAAATTAGCATGTCAACATGTCGACCACATCCTTTTCGTTTAGAACTTTCTCGACAAAACAAATGGGCAAGAATAACACGACTAACGTTCAAAAAAAAAAAACAAAAGAAAAAAACCCAACGCCCACAATCTCCAAAAGTTAACAATCAATTTGGTTGGTTTCAAACATTTTCTCGTCCATCAATCGGTACCCAGAGAAATATTAAACAAAAAAAATACATCAACCTATGCAAGCGTAAATTTCATGACCGTCTAAGTTTACCTACTTCCTCTTCCCAGTCTCACAATGAAACGAAACGGCTAAGTCCAAATTCAAAGCCACTGATTTCCTTTAATTTCCACTATTTTCTTGTCGATTAAGCAGAACAAACATGAAAATATAAGCCATAATTGATCCAAACGGAAGCCAAATCCACCGAATCTCAAAGAGAAATGCCAGTCCATTTTCACTTCTCACTTTTTCGGAACCCAAACACACCAGAAGAGCTTTTTTTAAAATAATAATAAATAAAAAAGATCAAACGCGTAGAAAACGCATCTAAGAGCCAAATCAAGAATAGAAAACGCTATGGATGTTGAACGCACAATTAAAATTAAATGCATAAAAAGAAGAAAAAAAAAAAGAAAAACAAATCCAGCAAAATAATCATATAAAACCACAGATCCGATCTGAACTAATACAAATAAATCACCAAAAAAATAAGGAAAATTTCGGATAATTTGTGGAGTTAATAATTAATAAGCGCACCTAAGATGGATCGACCGATAATCTACGTGTGAAAGGGAAAAGCGTTTCGAATTGAAATGAAAGGACCGATGGAGTTGGGTCCGGGGCCTTAAAAAGAGTAAGAAATTAGAGAGAGAGAGAAAGAGAGGGAGAGAGACAAAGGAGGCCAACGAAGACTAAGAAGAAAGAAGAAGAAGAATGGGGTCCAATGGGAAGGTGACAAGTGTTGGGCGGCGAAGATTGCGCCGCGCTATTGAATTTTGCCCGAGCGAAATCGCTGGCGTTGACCGTCAACGAACCCGTTTTTACCCGTGTACAGACTACAGACAGATCCAAAGAGAGAGAGAGAGAGCAATTGCGTTGTGCTTTGTGGTACAGAAAAATCTAAGAGGGCCTTCCGTTGTTGGTGGTCGGGATGGGAGAGAGTGGACCCCAGTTCCCGCCCTGCCGGTGCCTCTTCAGCGTGTGTATATACACACACCCTCTCTCTTCATAATCATATCATATATGCGTTGTTTTCAGCCGTTGAAAATGTACTTTTTTTTTTTTTAATTGACGGTGAAAACACCTCTCAACCACCTACACGTCATAATAATTATAAAAAAAAAAAATTAAACGGGTAAAACAATAATAAATTTAAATAAATATAATATAAAAATTATTTACTTGATTGATAATTAAATTATATACTCCAATGATGGCCCAAAAGTTACCAAGCACTGCTTGGGCCTCTGGGGGCGGGAATGGCCGTTTGGGGGTGGCCATTCATACGTCCTCCTGCAACTCACCTGGACCGCGAACAAGTGGTTGATGGGTTGGGTTTTAGAGTGCGAGTAACCAAGCCGAAAACCAAACACATTGACAACAGTTTTTTATGGTCTGGGCGTACTAGTTGATCCCAGCCGCTGAACCAACATCCGCAACCATTTTGAGCTGCTGTTGCTCGTTTGCTGCTTTCACTGTCTTCTCCTTGTTGGCCCATCGCACGTGTCTCCGCATTCTCTTTTCCCTTTCGCGAACTACTCTCTCCCTCTCGAGCCAAACATAAAATTGGGGGTTTAAGGATACTGCCCGCTCATAGCTCCACTGTTTTCGGCAGCAAGTAGACACCTCCTACCTCTCTGCCTCTTGCGAACTTCACTCGGAAATTCAGGTACCCTCCGAATCATCTACCTTTCCTTTCCTTTAGTTTCTCATTATCTTTGCATTCTTGATAAAATCTATGAGATGGGTAACTGGGTTTTCATTAAATGCTTCTGTTGTGATCTTGGCCACCACCTGATTGTTTTAGTCCTTGGCTCTCCCGCTCTAGAACGAAGAAGAAAACGAACAAGGGGGCGTGGGGGGCGGGGCTTTTATAAAACATTAAACTTTACTAATGACTGCTTAGTGAAGTCTTGGTCTTGTTTAATTTGCCTATATTTAAATTCGTTGATGTGTGAGCTTCATAATTGAAAGGGAACTGTCTGATTTCCTGTGTGCAATGATTTTTTTTTTTTTTTGCGCAACATGCTTGGACTAAGGCGTTTTCTTTCTTTATCATTTCCTACATTCGGATTTTGATGCTGATGGTGCTGTGATATTGACTAGGAATCGATGTATCGGGATGAATTTGTGGATGACATACCACCTTTTTATCCTTATTTTATTTTTTGGCAATTTTAATGCAGGATGGCCAATGCAATTGAAGATTTATCGCAGTTAAATATCTCTGAAGAGGCAATACTGATTCTGGCTTATCTTTTGCTGTACAACTTTCAACACATGTAGTCTTGATGTTTTTTTTTTTTTTTGGTTTTCTGTTTTGTGCTCTGATATTTGTCTTGTATTCTAAAAGGAAAAGGACAAGCTTGTTGCTGAAGTCATCCGCTATGTGCTTTTTAAAACTCACCAGAATTCGGGGTGTCCAATTAAGAGGGATGAGCTTACTCAGATTGTTACTAAAAACTATCGCCAGCGTCAGCTTCCTGCTTTTGTGATTAATGAAGCAAAAAAGAACTTGTCAACCATTTTTGGCTTCGAATTGAGGGAGTTCCAAAGGTCTCGCCCTTTGTCCACAAATCAGGGTCGTGTTTCTTCCCAGCAAAGTAACAACTTCTCGCCTTCATTTTGAACAATCATGATCAATTGTTCGTGTTTGTCTCTAAAGTAGACCTTATGATATGTTATTTCCAGGTATAGCTGATTCCAAGTCCTATATTCTCATAAGTCAGCTACCAGCTGATGTTTACAGGAAGTATGTTGAGGATGTAAACACAGCACATTTTACTGGTTTCACTTTTGTGGTAATCAGTATTGTGCACCTTGCTGGAGGCAAAATCCCAGAGGGTATGTTTCCTGGTTGGATTAGGCAATTCAGTAGCATTAAGCAGTCAGATAAAGGGTTTGTTAGGAATCAGCTTTTTTTTTTGTCAAGGCAATGGTCTAAATATGCGTTTTATTATGTGGATTGACTGTGGGTTTAGTGGAGTGTATTTATTCTTGTCAATTTAGTGTTATAATCTTGCTTAAAATCCAACAGGCTGTTCTCTCTTTTCCTAGAGAAACAAAAAGGGTGAAGATTTTTTTTTATAGACTTGAGCTGTATCTTTGCATGTGTTTCTCCAAGATGATCCAATGCCCTCCCATTGTGCAGAACAACTTTGGCACCACTTGAGGCGGATGGGATTGGATGAAAGTGATGAAACTCATCCTGTCCTTGGAAACATCAAGCAGGCATTGGAGATGCTTGTCCAGCAAAGGTTAAAATAATATGATGGGATGGATAGTCTACATGGTGTGTGTGTCTTTATTGGACCTGTTGTATGCTTGGGGTTGATTGTCAGTTTTGGAACCTTTTATGCAGACATTTGCAGAAAGACAAAGTGAATGGGCCCGAAGGTAGCACTTTGCTGTATGAGCTTGCTGAGAGAGCTTTAGATGGACCAATCAATGAAAAGATTAAAGAATACATATCACAGGTGTTACTCTTGGATAAATCCCAATGACTTGGTTACTTCAATTTTTAATGGGTACTCCTTCTGTTTCCTAAATACCGAGTTTCTTATGAAAGTTTTACAATATCAGAGGACTTCTTTGATGCTTCATTAAGTTCTCCATCAACTAATGATAAATAACCCTTCACAATTGATTACACTGTAGAACTGCAGCGTTAAAATTGAAGTTGAAGGTGTTCATTGTATTGAACTGTAGGACCCATCGATGCCTTACATACCAAAGATTTTGTGTGCAGATTGTGAGAAAAAATGTTGGCGCCAACGAAATTGACTAGCCTGCATATCTATCTATCAAGTGACTTGGAAGTAAGGCATGCTAAATTCTGCTTCCTCACTAATTGAACTTTTTGCATCAATTGAGGGATGCTTTCTTGCACATCAGCATTTTTACACTTTTTGGGAGTAGAACCTGAAGTCCACTTCTCTCTGAGGAAAGTTGTTTGTGTATAAAGTGCACATGTGTGTCTATATATATTTCTTGTCATTGCTGATTAGTATACCGAGCAGACTGGCTTTGTTCTGATCGTTTAGGGAGTTGTGTTGCTAGAATTGTATTGGAGGTTGTTGGGTTTGCATCCTCAAACTCGAAGTTTCATATTTTGCACAATGTGAAGGACTCTAGTCCCTCTACCCAGTAGCTCATACCATGTGGTTGACAGTGTAGCCATGCTATGTCATCATTCGCCCTTTTTGGGGGAGGTGGTGCAAGGAGTTACCTATGTGATCCGTTTGATGTGTTAATCTGATACATCAACAAATGGGCTATTGCTACTACAATACTTCTCAGCTATTTCATACAGTTGTAATTCACGAACGTTTCAAAGAATAGTAATTTCTAACCTTGGCAATGATGGACCGGTGCAACATAGTGGATAGCATCTCTCTTATATTTCATACAGTTGTAACCCATGTTTTGCACCGAAGCCTGGAAGCATCATTTCGAGCCACTGCATAGAAGCTCCTGAAGTGCTTCTATATTCAAATGGAACGAAACTTGCGAAATAGGTCACTTTAAAGATGATATTAAGTCAAATTTGTTTTTATTGGGATTTTAAATATAAGTACGTGAATATGTGTTAAAATTTTCACAATGAATAAATTGGGATGCAATCACAGGCCTGCAAGATGTGCAGTTGCAAAGGTTACATACATAGAAGCACGAGCTCGAAAGCATCTTGACATTCCATAGGCCCCTTTATGACGTTAATCAACCATGTTCCTCTTTCTGATTTGGGCCACATTGAATTCTCATTCGCAAAAGCATCTGAACTTTCCATTAAACCTTTATGACATTGCTTGATATACAGATTCTTAAGACGCAAATTGATCAGCCTAATGCATTTGAAGAGGGTTAAGATGACTGAACTGCAGAAATTGACATGACCCATTTAATTCTGCCATTAAATTTTGCATAATCTCCAAGAATGTGGAAAATTTTTCATTTTCGTTCCACTTGTCAGATTCTTTTCAAAAGGTGCTTCCATCCATTGACATATCACCCTTTTTGTCATGACGGATAAGCATCCTATTCAGATTAGCAAAGGGCTACAGGGTATGTGCCAGAAGCGTGTATAGCCCTTACCTCCATCACTTAATTGAATCCACAATGTACATCGTTGACATGCCATTAGATGCCAACGTACTTAAAAGATATAAAGCCTTGGCGCTTTTTTCTTTTTTTCTTTTTTTTTTCCCCATGTCCTTGGGGGAATAAAATGCCAGGAAAACAACATATCTGGGTGACTGTTGCATAGAAGCATATAAAGATATGGCGGAAAGTTCAAAGCATAGAATCTTTGCTTCTGGGACATGCATTACATGCCTCGAAACTTCTTTCCTGTTTGTTCGTTTTTTCTTTTTCTCACTCAAAAGGAAGGCGCATGTGCATAATTCCGTAAAGGAATTGTAACCAGAAGAGCAGAATGGCCTTTGTGGGAACCAAGATTCAACTTTGCAACCATTTATGAAATAGTGATATAAATTTTTGTATGAATAAAGTTTTCTTTGTGGTACGTTAGGTGTATAATATTTGCCTTTCATTTTTCATATGTCCTTTTGGGATAGAACAGATAAACTCATTTATTTAGTCCGTAAATTTGGAGTAAAGCAAAGGGATGCAGCAACAAGAAGAGATTGGCAACTGTTTCTTAACTTTCCTTGAAGTACAATTGTCTCTACATCGACACATTTTGATAAAGATGATGCTGTTTTTTGGAATCTTGAAAAAGAAAAAAAAAACAAAAAACAAAAAATTCAAACTACACGGGTTTTCCTGTTGACTCTCTACCATTTGCTGATCTACTCAATGGCTCTCCAGGGGGGATGGTTGTTGTCTCTAATCTGACTTAGCAATTTGATTTTTCTTCAGGTCCAAGAATTCCACCATTCACGGCATGTGAATATCAAACCATGAAAGTGATATTATGGTACAAGTTGCATCATAGATTAAGTGTTTTGGTGGTGCCATTGGATAAGAATAGCATTTTCTCCAAATGGTGGCACATGCTGCTCAACTCTAACAGCAAACTGCAGATGTAATAGTTGTAAAGTCATCTCAAGAATATGAGAATCTATGTGAAAACATGTGGTTGGTTCAGCCACCATCTTGTCCGAGAAAGGGAAATGGATGCCTTTTCTCAATCCTATATAAAGAGCCTCTAAGCAACGACCAGACCACACACCAATATCTAATTCAAATAGTCCTTCCACCCCACCTGCTATATGAGAAGTAGAAGAATGGCTGCCATTCCCTATGATCCAAGGCTTAACCTTCAAGGAGGCAAGATGAATCATGGAGTCATCATAGAAGAAATTGAAGGGCTCATTAGAGTTTACAAAGATGGATACATTGAAAGGCCTTCAATCATTCCTTGTGTGCCTTGCACAGTGGCAGCAGCAGATGGAGTGACAATAAAAGATGTGGTGGTTGAAAAGTTTACTGACTTACGGGCACGCATTTACGTTCCAGGCTGCTCCGGAAAGCTGTCTTTGCTCATGTACTTCCATGGAGGTGGATTTTGTGTTGGATCAGCTGCTTGGAGCTGTTATCATGAATTCTTGGCCAAGCTTGCTTCTAAAGCAGGATGCGTGATTTTATCCATAAACTACCGTCTGTCTCCCGAGAATCGTCTTCCTGCTGCTTATGACGATGGCTTCAATACCCTTATGTGGGTGAAACAGCAGGCTCTAAATGGAACTCCTGAACAAAATTGGTGGTTGACTAGGTGCAATTTTTCTAGCTTGTTCCTAGCTGGTGACAGTTCTGGTGCAAACATAGCTTACAATGTGGCCACAAGGCTAGGATCCCCTGGCAATTCTGAATCTATAATAAAGCCATTGTGTCTTACGGGTCTCATCTTGATCCAACCTTTCTTTGGGGGAGAGCTGCGAACTTGTTCCGAGAAAAACATGACTCAACCACCCAATTCGGCACTAACTATATCATCTTTTGATACATATTGGCGGCTGTCACTGCCTTCTGGGGCCACCCGTGATCATCCATTCTGCAACCCTTTAGCAAATGGGGCGGCCAATTTGCGGAATCTGCAGCTACCACCACTAATGGTATGCATATCAGATATGGATATACTCAAGGATCGGAACCTGGAATTCTGCACTGCTTTGGCCAATGCTGGTAAAAGGGTAGAGTCAGCAATGTACAAAGGAGTTGGACATGCATTTCAAATACTCCATAATTCTCGTTTCTCTCAAAGTAGGACCCAAGAAATGATGTCTCATCTGAAATCATTCATCAACCGGTAGCATTTGGAATTAATGGTGTTGTTTCTGTGCTTGTTTTCATGTTCAGCCCATTGATTTGTAATAATGTAGTTGAAATATGCAATTAATGACAAACTGGGTGTCGGCTTTTCTAGACAGTTTATTTGTGAGCGTCTATGATTTTCCGTTGGAAAAAATTTAAAATATTAAATATATATATATATATATATTTAAAGAGTATGGCCCAAGTTGACCGGAGACCATTAAAAAATTTTGTAATACCAAAATATTACACACCACTCAGGCTAGTGGTTAGTGGTAATCCGATATGATTCCCTTTATCCCTTTAATAATAATATAATAAAATAATTTATATGAAATATGTAATATTAAATTATAAATTTATTAATTTTTAAAATTAAATACAAAACTAATTTATTTAAAATTAAAAATAATTTAGAAAAGAAATTAAGTAATTATGATATTAGTTCAATTAATGGATTAATAGTTGATCCAATCAGATTAATAGCTAAAAATATTTTTTTTTATTAAACATGACAGTAAAAAAAATATTTATGAACATACCCTAATGAAATTCAATAGGTCGAACATAATGCCACTAGAAATGGTCGATCGGTTGACGAAGGAAAAGGAGCGCCCAAAACGACGCGTATAGGCTAAAACTGGCTTCGTCCTTCTTCAATTCTTATTCCTTAACATAACTCCCTTGCTCTGGAACGATAGCACCTGAAAACAGGAAACATATGCCAGCATCAATGGCAGCACAACCCAGACTCAGCGGCAGCAGTGCTCAATTTACAACCTTGAAATTCTCTTTACAGAGTAGTCTCCCACCAAAACCCCAGACCATTTCTGTCAAGCCAAAAGCCTCACACTGCTCGTTTTCTTGCCGCAAAGCGGCAATAAAATCCAGGCTTTCTGCTTCTTCAACGTCTGAGCCCATACTCGCAGAAGAAGATGTACCCAACAATAAGGAGGTGGTCTATTGCTCCATTTTCGTTTTTCTAGTATTGTTTTTATTTTTATTTCTCTGCTTTTGGAAATGAATACTTTCAACTATGCCTTTTTTTTTTTCCTTGTTTTGTTGATGGAATAAGAAACCCAATCGAATTTTTGTTGGGATGATTGGGACATGACTTTTTATTTATTTATTTTTAAGTTAAGAAAATAATTAGGCTAAATATCACCTTCATACTCTACTGTAATAATTTGATTTTCTGATTTTTTTTTTTTTTTTTGTGTTATTTTGGTTGAAATGATGTAGAAGCTTAGAGTGGTGGTGAAGCCAATGGAGAAACCAAGGGTAGTACTAAAGTTCATTTGGATGGAAAAGGCAATTGGTATGGCACTAGACCAAGTGATACCAGGCCACGGCGCAATCCCCTTGAGTCCCTACCACTTTTGGCCCAGGAATGACGCCTGGGAGCAGCTTAAGTCGCTGCTTGAGAGCAAGCACTGGATTTCCCAGAAGCAAATGATTATTCTTCTCAATCACGCTACTGATATCATCAACTTGTGGCAGGAAACTACTAGCAGTCCTTAGTAAGTCACAATCATAAATTTTGTGGATTGAATTTTGCTGCAATTGATGTCCTATGGAAAATGTTGAGAGTTTGAACATTCTGAGTCGAATGTTAAATCGTTTGGGAACAAAGAGCCTGACTTTGATTAATTTGGTATGGTTGTTTTACTAGTTGATGTCCAAGTTAAGTCCCTTGTGCATGCACAGCAGGCAACTTCACGAATAAGATTCCATCCTGCTGTCAAAAGTTTCAGGTTGATCTTCGTATCCACACTTAGTTTACAAGCAGTCATATGATTTTTGCAGTAATAGCTAAGAAAACCAAACTCATACGTGTACTCTGGCTACACAATGACTTGACCTCCAAAAACTAATGAAACATTACTATTTCCACATGCTCTTGTGTATCATTCTCCTCAACCTCTCCTAGTTCTCATTGATAAATGCCACCTATCTATCTTGGATTTCTGAAGTGGTGATTGAACTGCATCTTTTGCCCTGTTGTGTAGTTTCAATATTAGCTTTTCCCTCCCTGGATTTTGTCCAGTGATCAAATTTATATTTCAATGGAATCAAGTCATGAGATTTGTGAAAATGCACATCCCCCCCCCTTCATCTGAGCTATCTTCCTGTGGAACTGCATTGTAATATCTGATCCTTACATTCATTTATAGGAAAACTAGGCTTTCCATAAGAATCCAAGTCATGGTGCATTACTCATGGAAATTTGTGGTAGGCAGCTTTATTATCTTTTTGCTCTCTTTCAGCTCTTTGAGATGCAATCTACTGTTTTCTTCTGCAATGTCTCCACAGTCTGATTCAGGCCTCATGTTTTTAATGGACTGAGTTTTCTCAAATGGCAATCTACTATCTGATTGTTTCATCTCTTGTAAATTCCATACTCACAAGTTAGAATTGGAGGTGTTGAGGTCTTATCGGAGTTGTATCAGGTTGTTGGTTGATGACTAGAACCGTTGAAGCACCTTGATCACTATCATAAGATTCAGATTATGATAGTTTGACAGTGGCTCTTGCAGCAGCAGCTGCATACACTGCTGATTCATAAGCATTTTGGGCGGCTGCCACAACATCTTTGTACTTTATTGGTTTGAGAGGTTTATAGCTCTTGTTAGGTTTAATCTTCTCATGCAAATCATTGATTTCATGTCGAGGCTTTCCAGCATTCAACTTAGCTGATTTATTAAATTCTTGCCACTTCTGCTTCTGCTCTTGGCTAACATTGGATGTCTCCTGAAGTGATCATTGACACAATTGAACAACAAATTTCTCATTTTGTACTTATTGCACTTGTCATGGTGTTGTGGTTTAGCTACCTTACCAACTGCAAGAGCATTTTCTTCTAACTCTAGGGTCAGACCATTCTTGGCTGCCTTCAGCACCTTCATTCTGCTTTCCAAGCTTGGCTGTTGTGTTGAAAGTTTTTGTATAATCTAAGAAGCCCGGAGATATCATTTGAGACCAAACGTTTTAGGAAAACTTAATCAACAGCAGACAACTTTTTACCTCGGTATTCACCCCACATTTGTTGCGCAGCGCAATAGCATGAGCAACTAACTCTTTGCCAAATCTGGATGCAAAGATTCCCTGAATCTCCTGAAGCTCAGGTCATTCCCTGCATCTCGAAGATGGAAAGATCAAGCTAGATACCGCCTCTTTGAGTTCATCAGGGCATTCCCTATGCAAACACAAGCACCCTCGGTAGTCAAAGCCGCCGAACAGAACATGGGAACATGATCTGTAATTGAGCTTGTAGAAACCAACTTGTTATTTTCAAGGAGCACGGCCCTTTCCACCAGGAGTTGGCAGTGGTCCTCTATCGTAGCAAATGTCAATCATATTATGATCCTTGATCAAATGCTCAGCCTGGCAAACAAAGTCATTTTAACATTAACAAACATACATAATAAGGGAAAGGGAAGAGTTAGAAACAGAAGGGGCTTAAAGGAATTAAGCGAAGAAGAGCACATTCTTGGTGACCCAGTTTCACGAGCTCACTAACATCAGATTTCGATTGAGCGCACGCCAGACCTATCGCCAGTTCTTGAGGATGGCAATCCTTGAGGTTGCAAGTTTTTCCAGGTCTAGAACTTGGAGGTTCTGAAGTTCTTGCCGAGAAGAGCATCCATTTCCCTACCCATGTTGGAGATTGATTCCAGGAGCTAAAAGATCCTATAGAAGCTTAAACGCTTCAGTAACACCAAGAAGCCTATAACCTGAGAGCCACTTCTATAAGCTGTGGACTGGACCTATGCTGTGTCTGATGATCCTGCATCGCAGTCGCCTTTTTGGTTTAACGCACATCACTTTAAGCAGACGTTTGTCCACCGGTAACTGAAGGTTGATCGGCCATGCAAGTTATGGATGGGTGGGAGGAGGTCTCTAGTTTTTGGTCCGCAGTTTTGAAGTTTTCGGACATTTCTAGAATTGAGACCTTGTGCCGATGGAAAGGAAAACGTAGAAGCACGTGCGTAACTCACAATGCGAACATTCGGATTGCACCTTTTGTTTGTCAAAGTTCTAGTATGTCAATTCCGTTACAAATCGTCTGCCAAATGAAGAAGAATTAATTGTGTGATTCTAAATTTTGTTGTGCCTGGCCCTGACAGAGCATTTCGTTAGTTTGAGATGAGAACCAAGGAATGCTAGTTCCTGATTGTGATCCAATTCCCTTTTTGGTACGGAGATCGTGTAGCCCAATTTCATTTGTCTGTGGGGGGAATGTCGCATAAACGAGGCTCTAACGTAATTTATGCGGTGTGTGTGGGTCTTACCCGGGTCTCACACGCTTTCTTTTTTTTTTTTCAAAAAAAACAAAGACATAATGTGTAGGCAAACAGATAAAACGCGCTTGAATTATGATTAAATGTACATTTGAATACTTTTAATAGCTGAATATTCACATTTTATCGTTATTCATGCCCATCTGACCGGCCTATTTGCACGTCTTTTCAGTGAAAAACAAAAATGGAAAGGGCGCGTAGAACTCTCGCAGCCCTCGTCTTATTACTTCAGCCGCTTCAAAGGCCCCGCCCATGGAGCCCATCAGGATTTTATTTAAATGCATTGTACAGGTAACTTTTGTTACCGTTGGGGTTGGCTTATTTTCCGAAAAAATGTTCCCGTTGGCCTAGGCTGAAGAGGAAAAACACATTCAAGTATCTTTTGTTGTTTTTTTAGCAGACATTCAATTACTTCACTTCGGCAGAATTGTTACCGAAATAATATGATAAAAATAAATTGAATTTCGTCGTATAAGTCTGAAATAATTTGCCTCTGTCTTATTATTATTATTAGAACAAGGTGAGAAAAAGAAAGAAAAAGAATACATCAAATAAACGGCACGGCCTAGCCACCTCTATGGCTGGCGAACCCCGCTAAAAACAGCCCAAATTAGGGACTCAACACCAGGTGATGGATTATCCCACGCGACAAGTGCATCTTCATTGGAAAAACAACCCAAGTTAGCCATAAAAGCTGTGCAATCTATATTGGAGATGGCAATCTCATGACTGTTTGAGCAGTCGCAAGCACTCAACAATGATTAGTCGATAAGTATCACAAATGATCTACACAAATGACCCTTAGTTCAACCCCAACAGCCATAGAAGTCCCACCATACCCCAACAAAAATCCGTATATCCAGCGGCCCTTCCCATCTCTTGCGACTCCCCCAAAACCAGGAGGATGCCAAGTCATATGCTGAGCATTGAAGGCTTTCTCATGCACCGTCGGAAGCATCGAAACACTATATGAATTCCAGTCATTGTAGTTTAGATCGGGCTTGCCGGGTCCTCCGGGCTTCAGTGGCAATCCGATTAAACTTATCCCAGTTATGGGGGCCTTTTGTTTATGCGGTGTTGAAAATGAACAACTGTTTTTCATTCCATAGGCAAAGAAAATCCACAATCTCTTGTTGGAACGAGGCACGCCCAGCCCATGCCCAAAAACAATTAGAGATTTGAACGAAAACCCTTATAGTCTAGGCGCGGGGAACACTAATCACAATCCCATCACCGCTACGCTAATTCGTAGGGGTTCCCATATGGAACCATGAATTTAAGAAGTGAAACTATCTTGAATATAGTTTTCATGCTCCACGTCACAATTTTTTAATTAAAAAGTTTATTAAATTCTAAGTTATATGATAAAAAATAATTATTTTATTCTTATAAATCTCACATCCTTTCTCAATATTACAATCCAAAATTTTAAATTTTTAGCTATTAAATTTTTTGTTGAGAGACTACATAATAGTTTTTTTTTTTTTTAATTAAATGTAATCACATGTGATTGTGCAAGATTTTCGTGTCTCTTAATTAAACAATTATCCATGCTTTTTCTCCAATTAATTCAATCCCGAGCGTACAAGCATCCATTATTTCGCATGCTGTTCGACCTTCATTTTAGGGTCTTTTGTGCCCCTAACAACGGCTCCTAATATGCATGTGTTCTCATGAATGCTAGACCTAAAAGACTAACTTGCGTATGTTGATCTTGTCCAGTAGACCTTTTCCACACTTTTTGACCATATCAGTCAACAGTTCCTTTTCTTTGTTTTTATTTGCCTTTCTTTTTCTTTTTCTTTTTTTTTTTATCTCTTCTCGTTTATCAAAGTTAAATGTGGATTCCTTGCGCATGATTAGAAGATCATGATCCTCCCACAGTCCTTTCCGCTATTGATGACATTTTCAAAGAATTTGTTTCGATCATTGGCTACAAGTCTGCTACGCGTATATAAATTTGTCCTTTTTCCTTTTTTTTTTTGGTCAAATATGTACATTTTTCTTTGATGTTACGTTCTATGCACATGGGTACTTTGGGCCACTATCAGCAACTTTTTTCCCTAGATCATATCCAAAAATGATACGATCACAGATTTCTGGGAAAAATAACTGATTCCAATTGTGCCTTTATCGGGATAAACTCTACAGGTCTAGATTACAGTCCTTTGTAAGTCTGATATTTGCCCTCCCCACACTGAATAGCTTTCGGTTGAATTCCATGCTTGTGTTCTTGATCGGCGTGGCTAGCGAGCCCTTTTGAGAAAAGTGTGCGACTTTTAAGTGTCCAGAAAAAGAAGAATATGCGTCAACTTTTGGTCCCTACTTTGAACGCGAATGACAAAGAACATTGACGGCCAAGTTGATCCTTATGGTAAGTCACATGCTTTGCACTTGCCTTTCACACACACACACACACACACACGTACTTTTCCTTTACATTACGACCAAGTGATATAAAAATACGGGGCAAAACCAAATTTTAGCAGAAAACAGAACATAGGTTGCTGTCCAGCCTCTCCCTCAAGAAGGGAAAAAAAAAAAAAAAAAGCAGAATATAAACCAAAAAAGAAAAAAATTTCAGATGGAAAATGAAAAATCAAGCGGGATTCAACAAACCACAATAATAATCCATGTCTGATTGGAAACTTAAAAGCTTATTTTGAACAAGATTTTGATGTCTGACTCCGCAAACACAACAAGCGAATATGCTAAAGCATTGCTATAATAAGAAAACTGATCACCCAGTACTGAGTAGTATTCATAAAATTGAAAGGGGAATTCTGCAGCGTACCATTAAGTTGAGCCTGGTAATATATTAAAAACATCCACGCGTGGATACGAGCAAACCAGCAATGAAGAGGGCTACTTGACAATATTCTAATCAAAAGAAAAGGACAAGGGAGGGAAAAACAGGGCAGGATGGGGTTGGAATTTATTTGTCTGCTGGTAAACACAATCCCTACATTAAATAAGCATTTAAGGAAAGAATTATTGTGTTAAAAATCCAAGGCTCTCTAGTTGACTCAAAGTAGTATCAACCAACTAACATGATGTCAAATGCATCCACTTGACTTCTTAACCAATCCACCAAATTCATAGGTCCAAACCCTTCAACAAAGCAACGGCCAAAGCAAATAACTGTAAGCTAATGGCCATGCACGTGGTTAGGTAATTCAATTATTGAGAAAAGCTCGGCTAATTAGACATTTTTTTTTTTTTTTTATTCATTCTGTTAACAACTTCCAATTCCAAAACCAAAAGGCTAAACTTAACATCTTATGGTCTTACATACAAAACTCTCATTGGTTGAAACGGACGGCTTGATGTTTTTCGAATGTGTGTGAGGGACGACTTGTGGATAGATTTAATAGGGAAGCAATTAATTAAGGATTAAGTAGCCATTTGAGAAACAGATAATAGCTTTGTTGCAGGAAATTTGTGCATAGTATTCTTATATATGTAAACCGTTGGCTCTAAGAAATTATCTACCATTATAAGACGTTATGTTAAAAACTGCATATAGATTCAATTGTCAGGTTGGTCTTTAATGTAACCCGGTAGTCCTTCTTCTTTTCAATGAGCTTCCCCACCCAAAGCCTTTGAACGCGTTTCAGACCCATGGCTGTAAAGAATTTTGAATTCACTTTCAAAATTTTTTGAGCCAGTTGTCGAAACTTTTCCGTTTAGTTAATCAAACCTTATAACAGTCATTAAAATCTAAAATCATTGTTCCTATTTTAGTTTACTCATAAAAAAATGCTTTTTTCAAATTTTATTAAACCAAAGTACTTTTCGAACACATTTGTCCTCTGTATTATACTGTTATTTTATTCCTTCTAATTAAAAAGAAAGAAAAAAAAAAGTCTCCCACTCGTTAGACACGCACAAGATATATTTGCAAGTTACATTCGAATTACAGAATGTGTAATTAGACGTGAAAAAAGAAAAACAAAAAAAAGTCATATTACTATAAATTAAACATTTTAATGTGCAATACCAAAAACAAGAACCGACGACTCTTCGAATTCTTAGACTAGACTAAGAGCCAAATATTTCTTATAGGCAGCCAAGAAGTTCAGTAATATCAGCCTATTTGCCTCTTTGTAAGACCCGATAATTTGATCCAAAGACGAATTTCATAAGTCAAATATAAAAATAATTTCAACTGTCAAATAAAAAAAAAAAAAAGAAAGTTAATTTCAATCATTCATAAAAAGACAAATTAATTTATACTATTCAATAAAAATTATCAAAAATCGGATTTCACTGTAAAAACAAACTCATTAACGAAGTCAACAACCAAAAGCTAAAAACTCATCTGAAAGCGAGAGCATCAATTGAGAAAATCATTATTTTGGTATCCAAAAATTTCGCTGAAAGGCAACATTAGGGAGTTAACATTCTCCTTAAGAGAAACAAAGAACAAAGAGAATTAAAAAAAAAAACAATATCACAAAATTATCAAAAGAATGTTTCAACTCTCTCCTAAAACGGGAGATAATTTTCTCTGGCCAAAATAAAGATAACCATAGCAACCCCATAAGGCCTCTCAATTCTTTTCTATTTTCATTTTTATTGTACAAAAGATATGATTTAACATAAATAATTTATAATAAGCACAAAATTAATAAATAAAGTGTATTATTTCATCGATTATCATTAAATAGCGTGACATAATTAATTTGTCACGCCAAAATGCCAAACAGAGGAAACCTACTCAAAACAAAGGGAACCCAATGCATGGTGCATTCACAGCACACTCACACACGCGCGATTCTCAAAATCTGCTAAGAAATAACTTATTTAAGACAGTGGGGTTCCTCCCGCGCACAATCCGACCCCTCCTTGAAAGAAAAATGTAAAGAAGACAGCATATTTTATTTTTTTAATGCATTAATATATATATATATATATAACAAGAAGAAAATCAAACAAAACACCAAAAATATCAAAAAGAGGTCAAAAATACAGAGGGAAGCATTCTGCCCCAGGGAGCTCGCCGAAGGGTCGTCAATGCTGCCGTTAGCTGGCGGGAAAAAAAGTGGCCAGAAAGAGTCAAAGGCTCCACCCAAAAAAATACAATGCGCCGATCTTTGATCGACAATGCCCTCTCACGCGCCGCCACTCGCCGCCGTTTGTCCTAAAACCGATATCATTCAAGCTCTCAGGCGCCGATGTACCTAGCGGAAGTGTGCACGCGCCGGATGAAGACCTCACAGCTCGACGCCTGCCGCCGCCTGTGGCCAAGCCGCCTTAAGACTGGTACCGGTCGGTGCGTCAGATGCCGATCTCTCTAACATCGCCTATATGTGTTGTTTCCAGCTACTAGCGTCGCACGAGATTGGTGCCGATCGACTTAGGAGGCTCTGATTTATCCATTTGTGTCCCCCAAGCACCAATTGGAGATGGGCAGCGGCTCCCCACACCAGAACCAATTTAAAAAAAAAACAAAAAACAAATTTGGAGCCAAATCGCAACTTATAGATCCAAAAAGGGCCTGTAGTTGTGGTGTTTTCGAGTCCACAAACATGAAAGTCGGACCGAGATATGGGTGCAAAGGCACAAAATATGATTCAGAGAAAAAAAGAGAGGGCTTGATCTAGACACGAGCTAAGAAAAATAAGCAAGGAATAAGAAAAGGTACAAAAAAATGAAAAAAAGAAACAGCACCGGAGAAGGAAAGGAAAAGAAAAAATGAAAAGCGAAAGAAAATCGGGACGCAAAATATTTCGGTGAAAAAATATTTTTTAAAAAAAAATAATTTTTTTAAATTATAATTTTTTAATAATTCAAACGAATATACGAGTTATTAAAATTACTTTTAAAAAAAAATAAATTAATATAAAAACTTATAAATAAAAATAAATAAACAGCAGTTGTATAATTTGTAACGGATATGCCGGTTAAGTAAGCTTCTTCCAAATATAATTAATTTTCTAAAATTTGATAAAATATACAGATTAATTATATTTAAAATAATTAATAACAACTCTACAAACTAATATATACGCATAGCAATGCTTTTGCTGCTTCCCAATCTGCTCTAATTCCCGAATTACAATATTTTTCCTTCAAAATTGACAACAACGAGGCGTGGAATGTCGCATTTCCCTGAACTCCTTGACCCGCGAAGCTCATCGCAACACATTGTTGTTAAACTAAGGAGGTTTCACGGACTCCATATGTATAATAACGTAGAAGATTAAATAAAAATATATGTGGTAGATGAGTTCTTGTAAATATGATTTTATTTCTTAACAATGGTTAGAATTTTCATTTAAAAAAATAAATAAATAAATAATAAAATATTATTTAATATCTTATCCCTCTACTTAGTTTATAAGAGTTCACGTGTTTTTGCACTCGTGCAGGGTTTCGGTGTCTCTGTTTTCGTATAGATGACGAATCAACTTAAAAAAGCTTTTATTTAGTCCCACCATATCTCACAAGTTGAATGTTTTATCGATTAATGGGTGGGAACAGAGTCGGAGGGAGAGGGAGAGCCCACTGCTTTAAAAATACAAGGTTCCTCGGCCATGATGCCAATCACTATAAATTAATGCACCTGCTTAGACTCCAGAAACCACAGAGCTCCCTCACTCTTGCTCACTTCTTCCCAAATACCCTCCAATCGCAATCACCCACCAGCCAAAAGCCTCTTTCCCTGCCTCTTTCTCTGTGTGCTGGTTGGCAAAGTGGTTTCACCATTTGGATGGTCAGTCACAACAACGGCCATGGTTGTGTTGGCAATTCTGGTTGTCTTATTTCTCTTTTTGCTCCTTGGAATTGCATGGGACACCATCTCATGCTACTATCTAACGCCGCTACGCATCAAGAAAATCATGGAGAAGCAAGGAGTGCATGGCCCCAAACCCAGGCCCCTTATCGGCAACATCCTAGACATGGCCTCTTTGGTCGCCCAATCAACCTCCAAGGACATGGATCACATCCATCACGACATCGTCAATCGCCTCCTTCCACATTATGTTGTCTGGTCCAGACAATATGGTACCTGATTGCATATGTACCATAAACCAATTCCATTCCATAATCATCCATCAAAGTGCATGTATTTTGATCTTTATACAATGCGCACCCCCATCAAATTGTACTAAATAATCTTGGGTTGTTTCTTGTTCAGGGAAAAGATTCATATATTGGAATGGGATTGAGCCAAGGATGTGCTTGACAGAGACCGAACTGATTAAAGAACTTCTAACGAAGTATAGTACTAAGGCAGGCAAATCTTGGCAGCAACAACAAGGATCAAAACATTTCATCGGCCGCGGCTTGTTAATGGCCAACGGCGATAATTGGTACCATCAACGCCATATTGTTGCTCCTGCCTTCATGGGAGACAGATTAAAGGTGAGTAGTATTGCATAGGATCGCTATATATATATATATATTGGTTTATATTTTTGACTTGAAATGCCTGTTAAAAAGTGGTTGGTTTGGATTCATTTCTTTCTGAGAAAGAGCTACTCGGGGCATATGGTAGAGTGCACGGAGAAGATGCTCGAATTACTGCGAAGTGCAGTGGAATCAGGCAGAACCGAGTTCGAAATAGGTGATTACATGACCAGACTCACCGCTGAAATTATTTCAAGAACAGAGTTTGATACTAGCTATGAGAAGGGGAAGCAAATATTCCATCTCCTTACAAATCTACAGGGCCTTTGTGCCCAAGCAAGCAGGCGGCTTTGGTTTCCTGGAAGCCGGTGAGTGCTTATATAGCAGGATTTTCTTTTTTATTTTTTATTTTCAAAAAGATATTTGCTTTAAAGATTTCATCTTTTTTGTACAATTTTGATTTTTTTTATTTTTACATCCTGGTCAATAATCCCTTTCAAGTTAGTCCAAGTTTCTGCATATTGACTTTGTGCCATTTCCACCTGCAGCTGCAGGTTCCATTAACATATTCACATATTTCAAAACTTCTTTAGTAACTATTTTTTCAAAAAAAAAAAAAAAAAAAAAAAAAAAAAAAACAGGTTTTTTCCCAGTAAATACAACAGAGAAATAAAGTCCTTGAAGATGGAGGTGGAGAGGCTGCTATTAGAGATCATACAGAGCCGAAAAGATTGTGTGGAGATTGGCAGGAGCAGCTCCTATGGTAATGATCTGCTGGGCATGCTTCTAAATGAGATGCAAAACAAGAAAGGAAGTGGGTTCAGTTTGAACCTGCAGCTGATCATGGATGAATGCAAAACATTCTTCTTTGCTGGGCATGAAACAACTGCTCTATTACTCACTTGGACTGTCATGCTTTTGGCTAGCAACCCTTCTTGGCAAGAAAAAGTTAGAGCTGAGGTGAAGCATGTCTGCAATGGTAAAACGCCTTCAGTTGATCATCTCCCCAAACTAACTTTGGTAAGTCAGGAAGTCAGTTAATGATCTTTTTTCTCTCACATTTCTAAAGGGTTTCAGGCATTATCATATTCAGCAATTCAAGAGAGTGATCATTAGAAATGTGGTATCAGGGCATAGATTCAATTCAAAGTCTGCATATTGTGAATTAAAAAATTTAAGTTGCATAGGCTTGTGTCACAAAGGAAAGTCCAATATAGCATATCATGAAGAAAACAATTGCTCTTAAGATGATGCAATAAATTACCTACTAATGTTGCAATTTAATTGGTTGGCGTTGAAGATTAAGATGATGATTGCTGCTGCCTGCTTAGATGAGCCTGGGGTCTAGCAAGGCCTTTGTTCATGGCTGTCCACTTCGGTATTTTGTTCTCTGCTAAATGCACAAATGTTTTTGTCTTATCAAAAAGCCAAGGAATCCCAATGATTGATCGTTGACCAGCCTAGCTGCCTGCCTAGTGATGACTATAATCAGTATCATCAAGAGAAGTCAAAAGAATATTTCATATTTGCATTGCTCACACAAATATACCTACTTAGTGGATGTGGGATCGGTCAAGAAAAATATGTCTATATCTAATTGCATGATAAAAAGGTTTACAAAATCCAATTCAACCAAAAGATACTAGTATTTCCTACCACATGTCACTGCCTTATCTGTCTAAATGCTATTCCTCGTAAGCACTGACCAACTTAAAAAGCGTCTCCTTTTTGTGTTTCATACTTTTTGCAGCTAAACATGGTTATACTTGAATCTTTAAGGCTGTACCCACCAGCCACCGTACTTCCTAGAATGGCCTTTGAAGACATCAAGTTAGGTGACCTTCACATTCCAAAAGGCCTATCAATATGGATTCCTGTGCTTGCAATCCACCATAGCGAGGAACTATGGGGCAAAGATGCCAATGAATTCAATCCCGATCGGTTCGTGTCAAAGTCATTTGCCCCCGGTAGGCATTTCATCCCATTTGCTGCCGGTCCACGAAATTGTGTAGGCCAATCTTTCGCAATGATGGAAGCCAAAACCATATTGGCCATGTTGATTTCCCGGTTTAGCTTCACGACTTCGGATAGCTACCGCCATGCTCCGGTTATTGTCCTAACAATAAAGCCTAAATATGGGGTCCAAGTTTGTTTGGAGCCCTTGAATTGATTGATGGAAGTTTTTGAAGTGAGAGTTTGTTTGTTCTATACGAGGGAGTATGAGAGCAAGTTTTTTTTTTTTTTTCTTTTTTATAATGATTGTTACTTTTCCCCTGTTTATTCCTTCGATTATATAATGGTCAAGAGATTGACATGAAATGACGCTACGCTTGTTAGGTTTCGACAAAGTGATAAAACATTAATCAAAGAAGGAAGACAGTGGTTCGGCTTTTCCGCTATACAAAACACGCTCCACTTTTTTGTAAGATTAAGGTGTTTTGTAAATAAAAATGACGGGCCACAGACACATGCTTAAGGAGGCAAAACTAGCATTTAAACAATGAAGATAATGAAAAGTTGAGTGGTGTTGTAGATAAGTTCGACGAGGTACTCAAAAGATTAATTGATTGAAGAACAACAAAACCGTGGAAAGTGTGGGCAGGAAAAAAAGGATTTTTCTTCTTTATTTTTTATGCTCATAATGACAGCTTGATTCCTCCACCTTTTCCCCCATTTACAATGGTTAACAAAGTTCTGGCAGCTTTGTAATCAATGAAAAATTGTCTTGGTTCATGCAAATTTAGGTCAGAATCACCCAAATCTTTCTGATTTAACTTCCCTACCAAAAAATAAAATAAAATAAAATCGAATCATGTAAAAAATGATAGATTCAAGTGAAATTTTCTCATAATTGATCATAACATATCAAATCTGAAATTTAATAATATGTTTTATCATAATTTTTTGTTTTTAATTTTTAGAGGGATAATATTGAGAAAATTCAAATTCTTCCAATGAAAAGGGAAGCATGCCAAATTATTATTAAACTTTCACAACGGATAGCTACTAGCAGCTTTCAACACGAGAAAGAAAATTCGAGCTTGTATTTTACAAAGAATGGTTGGGTCAGGATTCTCTTTTCTAAGCCGCCCCAATATCAGAAACTTTAAGCGGCGTTGCTCTCACCCCCACTATCTTTTCTTTTTTTTTCCCTAATTATTTTGCTTCGACTTCGATTCATTAATAGTTTGCCCTTGTCCCAGTTATTGGCCAGTGCACTGTGGACCAGAAAATTTGTGATGTATACCCTTATATAATATCAGTCAACTTAGGGTAAGGTCACGCGTAGTCAAGATAAATTTGTTTAGACATAATCAATCTCGCCAGACGTGAATATTAATCTGAAAATATTGTCACTACCATAAAGATCCCAAAAAAAAAAACAAGAAAAAAATTTTTCAGAAATACTCAGGAGTTAAAAACTTAAATTTTTATTTTTAAAATTTTAAATTCTAATCTTGACAAGGAAGTGTGAAATTACTAAAAATAAGGAATGCTGGCCTATTGTGTTGCTCAAGATCCAATAAATTTTTAGTAGAACAAAAAGAAAAATGCATAACCATGACTCCCCACCTTAGTAGTTGACGATTAAATCACGGGTTTAATTTATTAAATAATATAAAATCAACATTTGCTTACATAATATAACATAATGTGTTAAAAATTCATTCTTTTAGACTTTGTTTCAAATTTTGGCTTCTCGGTAGGTCGTCGAAACCAGTGGATTTCTTCTCACATCACTCCGTCCAAATATGAACATTCTCGTTTGTTTGAAGAGTCGGACCTACAGGCTGATGTTTTAAAAAGATAGGTTTTTTTTTTTTTCAGTTAAATCAAGAGGCTTGGTTTTGGTCTTTCTTGACTAACTGCTCTCAATGAACGACATCCCCTGGGGACTTTCAATAACAGAATCAGTTGCATTATGCCGGCACTAAGATGGGTAAAAACGAACATTGCAGACAAACGACGTAGTTTTGGCAACCGATCTTTCTTTTCTCTTCTTTCAATTACAGGTCAGCTTTAGTTTACTGACGTGGCATCTCTTGTCATGACAGGCACGTAATCAGACCAACGGAAATCTGTTTAAATGTATTAACGGCGTGTTAAATTTTAGAAACGAATGAAAAATTTGATTAAAAAGGGTTTCATAAGGTGGACACGGCCCATAATAAAAGCGCAGTCATAGCCCCCTAATATTTTTCGATTTAAAAAAAAAAAGAGCAAATATATTAGCTAAACGAGAAAACAACGAAATTTTGGGAAATTTGTTGTATGAAAAATGTGACGGTTGCAAAGGCGGCCGTTGTTTTAGAAACATGCAAGATTTTGTTGCGAAAGGCAGCCAGCGACCAAAAAGAACATTGCAATCAAGCAGACGAAAGGAGGAAGAACGTCAGAAAATGATCTCTACCAATTCTCTATGCCCCTCATGGCCACCCCACCACCTAGTTTGGGGGTTAAATTACCACCTTCTCCTCCTCCAACCCCATCTAAATTTACATAAAATTCAACCCCAAATTAATGAATTGGGGTTGTTCTATTTTAATTCGAAGTCATAATTGTGAAACAGTGGATTGAAAGAATATTCAGGAGAAAAAAAAAAAAAAAAACAAACCTAATAATTAATTTATGAAAAGTATGAAAACTTTTTAGCACTCCCGTTTGAAAGTGAGGATATAATACTAGGATAATGATTATTTGTGCCTCTTTTCATTTTCTCCCTCACTCCACGAGTGGCCTTTAGTGGCTAAGAAGCGGTAGTTCATATTTTAATGGTTACGCTATGCATCTCTCTCTCTCTCTCTCTCTATAGAAAGTGGTGGCACGAATCATTCAATTGTTGGGTGCCATCCTATAAGAGCATATATAAAGGGGGTCAAAGATAAAGAAGCCTCTTCACTAAACTAACAATTAATATGTTAAAAACAATGGCATTATTTTATCAAATTACATGCCTATGCGCACCATTACTATCACATCAGCCACCTCGTCCTCCCCACCACATTGTCTATAAGCTACTTAAGTAACATGAGTGCCTTACAGTTTAAAGTTGCTAGATTTCCTTAAGACTGTCTTTATTCTTAAAAAGTGTGATCAAGATTGTCATTAATATGGATCTCCAGTTGTCGTTCGGTAATTACATGTTCGAGTGGCAAGCCATCATTTCACATTCAAAGAAATAACTCGTGCGAAAATGGGATTACATATAAAATAGCAATACCATTCAAACCCTGCATAAACAGTCGGTCAAGTTTGATTTATCAATTGAAGCCAATCGATGGCAATTGGTAACTTTAGCATCCAGGATAAGTGCATCTATAAATTAGCTTTTTATGGAGCTAATCAATGCTTGTTTATGAGAGTGAAAGCATTGTTTATCTTATGACCAACGCCAGTAGCGGGCCTAGGATCGGTGAATTCCTGAATTGTTTATGTTGATTTGATCGTTAAGGATAAAATTGTTAGGCACATTTGTTCACAATCATTTTACGTCGGTCTTTAAAGGGGTGTTGAATTATACCTATCTTACGTATATTTAATGCGATGGTCTTGTCAAACCTCCGAAAGGGATTATCATATCAAGGCAGCAAACCCTACTCTTCCTATTAATTATTCGAGTTAAACGTGAATTGTGTGTTACAGTTACGGATCTTGCTCACATTTTAAAGTTGATTTGGAGATAATAATTAGCAGAGCAATTTGGATGGCAAATCACGCTTTCACACCGGTTATGGGAGTGGATCTTCTTTATGTTATTAACATTAGAACTCTCTGCCCCAGAGATACTTCTGGGGTTTTCCGTTACTCTACTAGTTGTGCATTGCACAGCGCTATGGGGCATTAGGCACAGTTGCCGAAAAATCAAATCAAATCAAATAAAAAGAAAACATAGATCTTCACATAAGTTCTCAACAAATAATCCAATGATTAAGAGTTGAAAAAAAAAAAAAAATTCATACTGAAAGTTTTTAGCCTTTGTGTTAATAAAAATTTCTTGAGAAATATTATAATGATCTGCAAAATTTGGTTGTCTAGTTCAATGCTGCCTGTATGGAAAACTAAGAATTCCCTTTCTTCTCACCCACTTCTCAAATGTTGGCTCTTAAGAATAAAATAGATCCTATTTTCAAGGTGTATTTGAAAGGACAATTTATAGGATGTTCGATGAATCCTACTAAAGTAAGTGTTACAAACGACATGGCACCTAAGATTTGCAACTATGATGTTTGAAATCCAAATGCTTAATTAAGATCGTGCTTGACTACCCATGCAAGAGAAAATCATACCAATATCTTCACCCACCAATCTATTCAACCAATGGGATTTCATTTTGAAAGGGTTGGGGTAATTTTTGTATTAGTTTGATCTTTTTCGAGATGTACTTTGGAATCGGCGAAGGCATAAAAGAAAATGAGCGTCCAAAATATAGTGTCGGCAACGTACGCCATCGTTAAGTTTCCTACTTTTTTTTTTTTTTTTTTTTTATATTAAGTTTCCTATTTCTAAAACCTTTATCGGTAAACTCACTCACTTGGAATCATTACTGTTCATTTAACGAGTTCCTTTTAAAAAAAAAAAAAAAAATTAAAATGAAGTAAATTAAATTAAAATGTCAACCGACGACATAGTTTAGCCACATCAAAACGATGACTAGCATCCACAAGTGTCAAACCCAATTGGAAAAATTTTGGCGGGTTCTAATCGTTTATCGACGTGCATAACTTTTTATCGTGCGTACAAATCTATGATAGTGCATCATCACAGTGCTGAAAAAAATTGCAGAAAATTTTTGAAAGAAGCCACAGTTAATCTTAAAAGTTCTAGCTCTAGTCGGTCTCTTTCTACATATTCTTTTGCCCCCATACATGCCGAAGTGCAACAAAGGCCAAGTGCCAATATGAACTTCGTGCTTGACATCAAATGGTTCTGTCAGATCCAATTGTTTTATAAAGGGATCAGCATCATCTCTTTCCTTAACATAGAAATTATTGTTAGTCTTTCCATGACGGGAGTAAAAATACAAAATTGTTGAAACAAAGAGTGAGATTGTTGTTATCTCTGGGAAGATTATCAAGATTAGTGAGATGTATCTTATATTTTATTATTTTATAATTTGATATATTTTTATATTTAATTAATTAAATTATTTATTAAGTATATAGTTATTATTTTGATTTATACTTATTATTCAACGAAATTTAAAAAAAAAATAATGAATATTTAAATTTGATAAAAATTTGAAATAAATTAACAAATAGTATAAACTAATTAATCAACAAAATAGAGAAAAAAAAAATTGGGTTGATCAACTAAAGACTTAAGAAGTTACAACAAGAAAAAAAAAAAAATATTTAAGTTCATGCCGCCACATCAATGTTTATAGACAATCAAATATATTAAGAAAATTATAACGTTAAAAGTTATAAAAATTTTAAATTAATTAATTTAATTAGTTATAATTAACTGATAGAATTAAATAATTTAAAAATAAAAATTTGAGAAAAATAAAAAAAGTTTTAAATTAATTAATTAATTTAAATATTACAATTAATTAATAATTTAAAAAAAAATTTAATTTAAAAGTTATTTTTTATGAAAAAAAAATTAATTTTTAATAATTAACTTGTTGTTTTTATTTGTTTTAATTTTTTTTTTATAAAATTTAGTGACGGAGAAAAAATTATTTATTGTATATATTTAATAAAAAGAAAAAAATTAATTATAAATAAAAAATAAAAAATAAAAGTTAAAAAAATTGATATTATGAAAAAATAAAAATATTTTAATTAAAAAAATTAAAAAATTAAAAATTTTTTAATTAAAATTATGAAGAATAAAAAAAATATTTTAATTGAAATGGTGAGAGTAAAGTTACTATAAAGAAAAGGTTAAAGCATTTATTTTTAAAATGGGAAGAACTTTTGAAAATTTTATAAAAATTTTATTATAATTTAAATTAAGGTAATTTAATAAAAAAAATTAATATAACTAAATTTTTAAAAAATAGAGAATTAGTGAAATTAAATTTTTTAAAAATATATATTAAGAAATAAATATAAACTCTCGATTTAAATTAAATTATAATAAATTATTATACATATTCTCTTTCTCTTTTTTATCTTATTTTTTTTTAATTATTTATAACACTTTCTTATAATTTATTGTTAAATATATTGTTATTACCCTTTAGAATTTAGATTGAACGAAAGTTAAATAATCGAACCAAATAAACTCCATTTACCCTCACTCTTGAGTTGTTGTTATTGAACCAACACATAATTTGAAGAATAGCCACCTAATGTTCCATTTCTCTAATGAGGCACGATGGAACTCCAAGTGGGTTGAAATCTCATTTGTGAATACAACGTTCTTTTCTGGTGACCAAGGCTGTGTGCGTGTGTTGGCGCATAACTCTAGAATGTCAACAGAAACATTACGAGAAATAATTAATTTGGCAATGTGGGCGAGAGCGTATTGCGCCAAATGAGAATGAAAGTATGTTCTGCTTCCACAAAGTTAAAAAAAAAAAAAAAAAAAAAAGGGAAAAGTGTTTAATGATCTTACGAATATTAATGATTTCAGTTCTATTAGACATTACATGAATTCTCCGTGACAATTAATTCATAAAGATGTTTTAAATGAAATGTTAGTATTCCTCTCGAGATGAAGTCTTATAAAGGGCTAAAATGGGCAAATGGTCATGCTAGATAGACATATGTATCTCAACCTATGTATCATGGATGGCAAGTCTTTTACATATTAGTTGGATGTAGAAGGATAACATTGCTGATAAGATTAGTATGACAGAGGATAAATGAGGAGAAAAGAAAACTTCTTATTATATTTATTCATACTACTCACATTTTTTTGGGTATACATATAATTTAGACCACAAATCAATTATCTTTTTTTTTTTTAAAAAAAAAAAAAGGGGGTCTAACTTAAATTGTTTTTATTTTTATTTATGTTTGACATTAAGTTAATTTGATTTATCTTTTTAATTGAGTCAAATTAAAAATCTTGAAAAGAAGATGTAGGAAAGATATTCTAAAATTCCATCATTGATCTTGTGGTTGTTTAAGATATAGCATGAAAGAGATTTGTGTAATGTGAAGATATGGTGACCTCTTGGAGCAATTAGCACAGTTTCCAGTTGACATTCTATTGATAAATTATTGGATATTCAAGATTTGCCGAAATCTAATGGTTCTGGGTGTACAATTTTGACATAAATGGTTGTGTCTACGTACACATAAGTTTTGGACCACTTTCCATGCACTAAATTTAAACCCATGTCAATTTGTCATCATACATCCTTTTCAGTGGCGCCACACAACAAAGAAGGCTTTTTAGATTAGAAAAAAAAAAAAAAGATTTTTATATTATACGTAAAATGTTTTATATTATGTACATAATATCAATATCATAGAAAATATTTTGTATGCATAATAAAAACTCTTTATGACTATTAATTTTGGTGCCACTTACATTTTTCTGACTTTTTAATAGGCTGCCGACGTACGATATTACCAGATGGGTATTTTTACCATCTCCTGTATTGGAATTGCCATTAGAAATTTTCTGAATCAATGCTCATCCCCTATCGTGCTCATAAGTAATATTATACTTGCAAGTTTAAACTGTTGGATAAATAATATTTTGCAAATGTGCAAGAGTACTACAGCTAAAAGTTAAAAAACCAAAAAAAGAAAAAGGGGGGGGGGGGGGATTGTGAGATGGCTGAATTATTTGATATTTGACTAAGTGGAAATAAATTGGCTGAGCATGAGCTTAGCCACTACATATAAAACCTGTTGGCGAAGGTGAGGGCACTAATTAGGTTTTTCATTTCACGACAAAGTCAAAACACACTAGCTGCTAGACAAAAGGAGCGTGTGATCCTTCAAGTCCAAAATGAAAGGGACTTAACCCCATGAGGCATGATCCACGAGTCAAGCTTGACGATCATAGGCTTCCGTTTTTGGTGCCATTTTGTTTGCTCTGAGGATGACAATGGTGAATGCATTTCATGTTACGAGGGGGGAAAAGTTTCTCATACTACTGTAGCAGAGGGCGACCGTTGCTGGTACGTTTTAATCGGCCAAAATGCCTCTTGCCTCCATGACAGCTCATCTTTGCAAACAAGGTTACAGCAACATTTGAATGATGATAGCTTGCTCTAAAAAAAGAAAACAGAAAAAAAAAAAAAAAAAAGCCCACCTTGATAGATTTGTCAGGTTAGACTACACAAAGTATGTATGGTAGTCCTCACTAGTATTTTGTAGCATTAATTTATCTCCCTTGGCCCTTGTCAAACCTCAGTCTTAGCATCATCCAGGGATGGCTTTGGATAAGGTTTTTACTGCGTACAGACTAATGGAAGAAAATATCAGGAGCACCCATGCTTTATGCGGTCAAATTGCGTTGCATGGCTGCGAGACTGGCGCTGATTTTATTCGAGTTATCATCGATCGAACACTGGAAATGGTGATTCGTCCTGTGCCAATGTAAGACCTCTAAAACGTCACGACCCACCACAGAAATGAGATCTCCCTGTGGTTGTATCCATCTTTGAATTGATTCTACTCCCAATACTCCAAATGCTTTTACGGACAATGATTAGTGTATAACAAAGGAGCACCACACTTCCTTTACCGAAGTGGACAGTCTTAAGTTGCGCTTGTTAATAAAGAATGTGTGAGTGTAGGCTGTGCGAGACTCCCATATTGTCGCTTTATCCTCGTTTTTTCCTAAAAAGACTATTTTTACAACTCGAAGACATAATCTATGGGTCACAATGGAATAACCTGCTGCTCGCCCTTCTAGTCCCACTTCTTGTTTTGGGTGGGATATGATAGAATAAATGAAAAAAGAAAGCCCAGTTGCTAACCAGACCTCAACCATTTATGTGATGTTAAATTGGCTAGGGGACGCAGTGTAATGATTGTTGCACCCACCGGTACAAATGGAATTCCAAATGATAGTCAACTCGCGGTCTACGCACACAACACCAACTTGCACGCCTTCCAGGTCGGACTTTTACTGCCGGTAAATGCGCGGAGGAGAGAGCGCACCATAGTAAATGGTCACACAACAAAGGAACAATTCAAGAACGATGCACAATTTCCTTTTGTGCCTAGAACTAAAAAGGAGAAAAAAACAAAAGGAAGACAAAATCTTTGTCATCGCTCAGTCAGATCGAATTTGAAGACATTAACACACAGCTAGGAATCACACCAAATTCCGGCAGTACTTTTCTGAAGCAGATTACAATGATTCAATGATCAAAAACAACGCTCAGGAATTGGCATTTTAACGGAGGATTCAATTAAAAATTATCTCATGTATTTCTCTACCGTGAGATGTTTACACTGCACAAGCATAGCTTGGCCGAACTTGTTCGTTTACTCACACCTGAAATCCCCAGGATCACAATTGTTCAAATTAAGTTCTTAAGAATGCTATCCTATTGGTGGGATGCCAATCAAAAGGTTAAAAATAAGAAACTTTGCTGAGAGATTATGGTACAAAGGTGTCCAAATCAAAGTCAGTACTCGGGAATGCCTTGCTGCGCACCCACATTATGGTAGGCACCTTGTGGATCACTGACATTTCTGTAGGCACTTTGCTGAGCATCCATCGAATAAGGGCTTTGCTGTGCATTGAAATTTTAACAAGGGATTTGCTGCAAATTCACGTTTCAGTATGGACTTTGCTGCATCATAATGTTTTGATAGATGTTCTGCTGAGCACTCACAGTTTGGTAAGAGCTTTGCTGAGCAGAAATGTTAATTCGGCAGAAAACTTGGGTGGGCATTCATGTTCTTTCCAGCAGAAGACCAGGCTTGAAGATGCTCAGAACTTCCACGGATGTCAGCTACACTTTCAGAGCCAGCAGAGCTAGAATCTTGGCGCTTCACTCTTGTACCCACAATCTAGAAATTCAACAGATACGTCACAAAAATCTTTTCCCAATACTACATCCACAATACGACACTGACAATGAGCATGCTTGCCAGCATGGCAACAAAGCAGTAGCAACCATCTTTAACAGGTGTCAAACAAGAGTAAAATTCATTATCAGTTGTTGACCCCGTATAAAATGGTCCAGCAGTCTAACAATGATATTTAATTTAAATAGACAAAGTAAGAACGAGTCTCTTCACACTATGCTACTTAACTGAACTATCCTTGTCAAGCAACAAAGTCGACCAGAATGGAACTAGAGGACGCCTCAGAACTCAGGATGTTAAATAAATGAGAAGGATATTTCATGGCTAGACCCTAGAACATCAACAACTACCACTTGTTTTTTTCCATTTCCACAGAGTATGGTATTACATAAAAAATATGATCCACTTGAATCACAATGAAAAAGATATAACCATGTAGATAACCAGCAGGGTAGATAGAATGATAAACCAAAGCAAAGTAATAGGGCATTATATGTTAAAGGAGAAAAAAAAAAAGAAAGTGAAGAAGAAGAAGAAGAAGAATTCCAGGATAGGATCAACTTTCTACCACTATTAGACCACAAGCACAAGCCAAGGACATACCTCACCAATGCTTGAAATTTTGCTTCCTCCAGTTCCTGTAACATAATTCATTCCTTTGTTGGAAAATTTCCCTCCCACAGATTGCTTGCATTTAAGTATCTGGGATTTGAAGAAAGTTACAAAGAACTTGGTCACATCACTGAAACACTAAATTGCTATCACAGCATGTGAAAGAGCTCTGGTACTCTGTACCAGATGCTAGAACAGGATAACTCCATGGTTCATACTCATGTCCCCCACCCTTCAGAGAATCATAAAGAAAAATTACAGCCACAATACATTTACTAACAAGAATACAAATAAATTCCTTTGCTCAAGAATGCTAATTCTGCATCTAAGATGCCACAAACTAGAAGTAACTTGATTTATGGAAAGAGCATCAAAGAATGCCCATGTTTATAATCAACAAAAGATGATCTACAGCACTGCCCCACAATTGAGCTGCAGCTCCCATGCAGACTACATCGATACAATAATAGCTATGTAGACAACAAATCAACCTGTACCAACCACTAGCCTTGCAAATCATGTATTCCATAATCTCATAAAAATATATAAAATTATTAAATCAGAGAGGGAGAGAAAGAAGTGCAGAGTAGTGGGAGTGCTACACGACAAACAGCATTGAAAATGAAGACCAGTACAGAGGATCATGTTGTAAACATAAGGAATCAGATCAGCTGCCTAATAAATATTGACTCCACTGCTCAAGTTCAAACTCAAATACTTATCAAACCAGAAAAACTCTGCCATTAGCTAATCCTTTTTCTTATGCTGTAAATTTTACGAGTTAGCTTTCTTTTCCTCAGTTCACTTTTGCATAATCTCAGGCGTTACCCAGGGAGACCTCAAATGCAACAGAAGATAAAAGCCAAACACCCACCAGGTAAATGCCCAGCAAGAAAATACTCTTGTTTGTACACAAAAAGAAAGTGTAGTCATATAGGGCTAAAGAGACCAAGTTACCATGAAAGGCTCATATCAGCTGGAGAAGTCTAGTCGTAAAAAAATTGACCTCCTTGTCCAAGGATGCAGACAACCTTACTTGATGGAATGAGAAGTCTAGTGACAGTCATACCTTTCTCAGAGAATTCACTTGTTTTATTCTGAAGCTGAAGGATTGCATCAATGGTTTGCGATCTTGGATCCCACTAGGTTTACATTGACATGGTACATTAACATCAGTTCAAGAATCTCAGTTAGTGCACCAGCAGTAGACAAACCTTTTGGCACCAACAAAAAGTTGTAACACATGGAAGTTAAATTTAACAAAAGCAGCTTCTTACTTTGAAAGAAAAATATGAAAAACAACAGACCTCAAAAGCAGACACACAAATTGCCCATTCATCAGATTCAATCTAAGTATCCTCAACTTGAATACCAGTTCCTAGCTCCTGCTGAGCTACTCTGATATTCGAGCCTCCCTTACCAATTACACAACCAATTTTGTCAGTAGAACACAAAATTTTCATAGAAAACTCAGTTGAAGGTTTCCTACATTGTCCAGAAGGAACGCCATTAAAGCCACCGTGCCCAAATCCTGAAGGCTGATGGCCACAACCCCCATCCATGGCGTGGGAGACATGCTAAGGGAAGCAGAGTTGCAATAAGCCCACATGTGATTTCCTGGAGAAAGCACTTTTGTAATGTGACCACCAGGAGGATGAAGACCTTGGCCACAATAGGGCACCAGAACATTTAGACATTTGTCCTTTCTCAGATTCTTATACAGTAAAGTGGAGACTTCATAGAGAGCCCTCTTTGCCACATCAAGTTTTCCAGAAATATGAAACATATCTTCAAAAATTAAAGTTTGTTGGGAGTCACAAAAGAATTCCCCTTCTTCCAACATTCAAGAAGGATGCACAAGAGGAAAAAGAGATTATTAAACAACATTCAAGGAAGAGAAGGAGAGGGACAATGCCCTGCAGAATGAGGTGTATTGCAGATAACAATGTCATAGTGTTAACCGTTCAACTGCCAATCACACAATGTGTTTGCAAGAGAATACAATCATCAAAACAATTAATCAACTAACATTTCACAATTGGTGAGACAAATCATGAAAGAATCCATAGCCTTCCTTGTAAGCAAGGTGCAAACAAACTCTACTATCCTAAGTTTCTGCTTCAGTTGTATCTGTCTCTACCATGAACAACAAGGATGTAGATGAAACAGGGATGCAGGTTAATCGCGTATGTTCAAAGACTTCAAGAATGTGCAATCTTCAAAACATTTAGTCAACTGGCTTTGCACAATTACAGAATCAGATTACAAGAATATCCATGGTTTTCCTTGTAAGCTAGATCATAAATAGATTTTGCCATCCCAGGCTTCCCACTTCTTGAATCTTTCTCTACAATGTGCCAAACAAGCTTATGCTTGATTAGAGTTTTTCAGAACCTCAGAAAGCATGCATGAATGTCACCCGACTCCAAGGTCACTTAGACAACACGAGTAGGCAGATCTCACAACATGCTGTTGGTTGTGGTAGGCAAAAGCCTTTCCAAAATCAACCATCTGAAAGTGCAGCAGGAGAAATTATTTTCTTTGAATCCAAAAAGAAAAAAGAGACCCCAAGACCAGGTTATGCAGTGCAACCAACACCTTAATATATAATAAATGCATTTTCATTAGAAGAAGTCCTCCACAAAGGCTACTTGAGGTATTAGGGGCAAGTTCTGCATTAAAATATTGTCATTTCTAAGTCTAACCAGAAAATTTTGCTTCCCCACAAATGGATGTGCTCCCACATGTACACACATGTACATGTACATCACTGCACAGACAGAGAAACTAACATGCAGATAGACACATATTTTAGCATTGAACATGATGAAATGGTGGACCCAGTACCATATACAAAACGCACCAAAACAATAAATTCACTAAAAATTTATTGTCTAATCAGGTCATGCTCCATGCCAAAATGTTTTCCATGATGGGTTTGGTACTGGACATGGAACCTTCCCTTCTTTAGGGAGAAAGGGTAACCTCAAGTAATTGGGGTTGTGGTCGGGAGGGTGATACAATCAAAGCACCTAAGTTGGTTGCATGGGAAAATCTAAGAAGAAAAATAAACCCAAATCACCATAATATTTGAGACTTGAAATCACCAAAGGTGATACCTAGTAGCTTATTCCAACAATAGCATGAAAATTCCAGCCCATCAATTAAAGAGGGAACAAAAAGATATAAGAAGAAAACAATATATTCCCACTTTGTAATAACTAGATGAGCTTTCCTGCACTTCAATATAACAATTCAACAAGCAACCCACCTGGACTAGAACACACTGTTGATGTCTCTGCCTCATCAACTAAAACAAGTAAAGGAGGGCTAGATGACGTGGACCAACTCATCAGTGCTCATGCCACAGGTAGGAAGATGATCAGCAGGTAGGACACAAATGCTCACACCTGTCTCAATCTGCAATCGTTGGATAACATCTCCGCATTTACCTAGAAGGCATCCTACCATATTGTCCAGAAATAAAAGTCTTGCAGTGACAACATTGTTCTCACTATCATCATCAGGCACCATGCCACCAAAATGATCTTCCTCAACAATCCTTTCGTGAACTTTCAAAAGAGCATCTTGTGCATCACAATGAGGTTCCATACACTCCTCTTCATTCTCTGCAGCCAAATCCTCATCATTATCTTGTTTCCTCGAATTTTTTCAGGATAACCATATATGAGAATTACTCTCCAGTTACAGAATCAACCACTGTAATCTTTGCATGGGTCCCTTCCCTCAGCGCTTTGACTAGGCCACCACTATTTCCGACAACACCCATTTTTTCTCGAGGGACATAGTATCCTATAGACAGTGTCAACAGTTGGAGGACTCCCTAGATACTGTTCACTGCTAGAATTGTTCTATCTTCCTTTCTTTCTGACCCAATTTCTCTTAAATTGACTGCTTTGATGTTTCTTAAAGAATTTTGGCTTGTTCCCATCCATAATAATATTACAATATCATCGAAATTGTTTATGGTTTAACCTGAGGGAAAAGGTTTCCAAGATTCTCTTATCAGAAAACTAAACGCATCGGCACATGACTGAAAGATGCTCAGTCATGACTGAAACAGTGCGCGCGATTTCAAGCATGGAACAAACAGAGACGAAAGAAAGAGGTTAAAACAAAAAGCAAAATCTCCAGAGATTCAGGGTTAAACTCACAAATTGGGACCAAAAAGATTCGAAAAGATTAGTGTTTTAGAGATTGCACGCGTACCTCAATTCTCGGCAATGAAGACTCGTTGCCGCCCGACAGTTTTGGTAGCAAAGGAGTTGTTGCCGCTCAATAGAGGCGGCGCTGGCCGTAGTGCGGGAGGAGGGATTTGGTGGAGTCCACGCCCCCGTGGGGCAGTCTATTGGGTCTCGGTCTTTCTTTTTTTTTTTTTTTTTTTTTGGGAGGGGGGAGGGGCGCGCCGTGTCGCCATCTTTTTAATTTTGTCAGTTAAATCATCAACAACTAATTCTAACATTTTAGGTCCAGCCTACAAATTCAGGTCATCAACCATGTAAATTTTATTGATTTAGATACATAAATGTTTATTTTTTTAATTAAATAAAAAATGCCCCGCAAATATCTCAGTAATCCAATTTGTAAATTAAAATTATATTTTTTTATTTAATTAATTTACCTTATTTAATCATTTTTATATTTATCTAGCTTATCTATTTTATTATTTTTATAAAAAAAATTTATCACCTAAATATCATTATATTTGAATAATTTTTTTTTATATTTAATTTTGATATTAATTGATTGCATTAATAACAACACTTAAATCAAAATTAATAAAAAAATATACAAAATACAATCAAATTATTACTTCAAATAATATATAAATTTGATGATATTTTTTTATCAAATTTAAGTCAGTAACACTCAAAGAAAACAACAATAATAGAATCTTCATAAATGACACTTTTTTATGACTTTTATAAATCTCATTAAATATTAAAACCTTCGTATACAAGTTAATCTCAATTCTTTGAAGTGTCTTTTAAACCTTACATCAACATTATTCAAGCTATTTGTAACTTAAATAATAGTTGGTGGCATATGGCTAGGGAAGATAACTAATCTATAACTCCAGAAATAAAGTCGCGCCGGAGTTGAGTAGGGAGCCCAAATCACCAATGACTTAATCTTCTCCGCATTAGGAAATAAGTGCAAATTTACGGAGCAGAAGTTGTTGTTGTGTGCTTAAGTCCTAACATTAGCCTACAAGGAGCCAACTCATCAACACATGTTTCCAAATTCTAAAGCGTATATTGACCCACAAATTTCGCTTGATTTCGTCTCCAGGCTAGTCATTCTAGTGTACATAGTTTTAATCAATTTAAAAAAAAAAAATATATATATATATATATATAAAATAAAATAAAAAACTCTCTAATCGCAATTTGCAAATAATCTATCTACAAAAATACAGATTATTTCGTACCATATTAAGTCAACGTTAGGGCGCTAAAATCTCACGACAGACTCCAAAATCCTGAAGCTGACTTGTTAGTGGGCACATTCATTGAACTTTGCACAAAAGAGAAGCATGAATTGCGTCGACAACGGTGTTAAAAAGAACCCAGCAAATAAAGAAAAAGAAGAAAAAAAAAAGGGACCCTTTCTACAGATCGATTTACCATTTATGTTCATGCAAAACCCAGATTTGTACACCTTCCAGCTTCACCCTAACTAATAAAAGAAGACAGCTAAAAAAAAAGAAGAAAAGAAAGAAAAAGCTAAACAAGGCGAAAGCAAAAACCACAAGGTAACAATAACGTCTCTTCTTCTAAACAAAAGGCCGAGCCGCCAAAATTTGGAACATATCGGTTGCATATTCTCTCGACCTTCTCGCTCAAGCCGAGCAGTCAAGTCCCAGCTTCATCCTACACACGTCAACATCACACGGTCGACAGGCTTCAATTCTCCTCTTCTTGACGGGAACCGCGTGACTAGCACGTGATGCCGGCTCGAGCCCCAGAGTTAGCTCCAGTCCAACTCCAAGCATTTCGGTATTACCGGCGCCGTGGGCTCCTTGGTCGAGTTTCATTCCCAGCTCCGGCCCCGGCTTGTGGTCAGCTCCGAACAGCAGCGTGGCCTCAGCTGTTTCCTCGGACACCATGCTCTCAGTTTCTTTGCTCTCAACATCCACCACTGCCAACTCTGATTGGTGACTCACCGATGACTCGTGACTCGTCGACCGAGTCAACTCATCCCGAGCAACCGACTTTGTAACCGAGCCAAGCCCACTGCCTGGCTTTCTGAGCTTCGGCTTGACGACCCGCTTGACCCGGGTCCGCGTCTTCACTCGGGTGGGGTTATTAGAAGCGGCGGAGTTACCGTCCTTGGAGACGTGTCGTATGTCATAAGCCTTCAGAGGTGGTCCCTGGCCGTTGGCCGCCACTTCAGAGTTGATTGGAGTGATCGGGGAGCCCTTTAGCACGGCTTCAACTGCGGCTTGGCAGAGCTTCCAGCTCCCGGACCAAAACAAACCAACCGACCCATAAATTGGGTTCACTATTCTCCCACATGCCTCGTAGAGCAAGGACCTAAAAATCGCTGTAAAAGGCACCAAACAAAAATAAAAATTAAAAAAAAAACAAAAGTCATTTCTAAATTTTTGCCACCGAAACTGAAAAGGGTAACACCCGATCGAGAAAAGAAACCATCTTTCTTCGCCAAAATGCTAGATTAATTTACATGCATGTGGAGTTTGATGCTTAAAATCAATGGAAGGTGGAAGCAATTACCAGGACGGAGGTGTTCAGGGCCGGCGTTGATGAGGTTCATGAGTCCCGCGCGGCCATAAAACTTAGCAAGGAAGACAGTTGCGTTGGCTTGCGACTCAGAGCTCATGATCCACTCCAAACAAGGCCTGATGCTGCATTTCTCGCTGCATCCCTTGCGCAGAACTCTGCATCCGTTGCAACTCATCCGCATTTTACCCACAATTTCTTTTGTTGTGGACAAGAAAGAAAGAGATCAGAAGGGGAAAAGAGTTGGCTAGAATGAGAAAGTTCAGTTTCTTGTGTACAGTTGCAGTCCAAAATGGAGAGGGGGCAAAAGGTGTCATATAGTGGAAGCTGTGAAAGCAAGGAGGCCGCTGGATTTTCAAGGAACTGGGGGACGCAACTTGCTCTTTTTCTGAATGTCCAAAAACCCTGGGTTTTTTTTTTGGTAAAAAGGAATTTGGATTTATAATTGTAATAATAAGGAAAAAAAAAATATATATATATATATATATTATATACCATTTTGGGCTAAACCATTGGTTTCCAAAACCGGAGTTATCGCATTGTTGGTACGCAAAATGACCTCATGACCAGCATTACCACGCTCGCCTTCTGGCGTGGCCCACGAGTGGTCTCGATGTTACACTTGGTGGGTACTCTCTACGCCTTGCGTGAATAATAAGTTTAGAGTTAGGATTGCAATTTGGTAACGGATGCAAGCTCTCTTTTCCTTCTCATGATTATTAAATTTCCCTTTTTTAACGCTTTTTTTCCTTTTCATTTTTTACAAGGAGGACAGATTTTTCTATTTGTTTTCTAGGTTTTTCTTTTTAAATAAAATGGATTCTACTTCCATGCACAACTAGAAGAACCAACTTATGTTATGAACCATATGCATGTACTTTAAGCTAGTGCTAAATGCAATTCAGTCTTAATATATGTGAAAACGGAAAATTGCAAGTGTTGTATGCTTAAACACTATTTTCAACAAAAAAAAAAAAAAAGTGAATAATTAGATCGTTTGGTAATTAGTAATGGGCTACGTACACAAACAAAAGCAATCAAGTTCAACACAAGTGCGGAGCTTAACAAATTAATTTTGTTTTTTAATGAAAAAATTATTATTCATATGTATATAATGGATCAATACTCCAATTGTGCTCTACATTTTATGGTCATAAAAAAGAAACCATATACTTTCAAGATAATTACGTAAATAATTTGATTCCACTTAGTAATCAATTATATGAATAAATAAACTACTCCTAAAAAGAAATTTGGATTTTTAACAATAGAAGGATTTTTCATTCTTTTTCTATTAGGAAGTTACAATAAAAGTAACTTCTTCTATTTTTCTAAATTTCAAATTCATTTTCCATATTAAAGTCTCATACTTAAATCATAGAAATTTAAGGATGTCCCATAAAAAAAAAATGTTACAGCGTAATAATTGTGATACAATTATACAAATATTTAAAATTTTATTAATTTGATAAAATACTACACAATAATAGAGAAATATATATAATAATATAAACATAATGTCTTCCTCATCAGTCATACAATAAAATAAAATACTTAAATTTTTTTTAAAAAAAAGTTCTATTCAAATACTAAAAATGCATTAAATTAGATTCAATTAGTCTAATTTTTACTCCAATGCTAATTCTCAAATAATTTAAAAACATATTTCTACAACTTTCTAAAACCAAGGCCTTTCTAAAACATTTTGTTTAAAAAAAATAAATTATTTATTTAGTTGCTCTATAGTATTGTTTTAGTTTAAAGTTTTATTTAAAAATTAATTGTTAATTTATAACTAATTTAAATTAATTTCAAAAAAATATAGAAAATTTAACATTTAGTATAAAATGAATTAATATAAATTAAAGTTCAGTAATTAGAAGTGGAAATCATGCAAAAACAAATCTATTTACTATGCAAAGTATTACTTTATGTCTTGACTTAAAGGGAACTATAGAAATGACACAAATCAAGTGCAAATGCCGGCCACAATGCTTAATAATGTAGTATGCCTAATATTCACAATTATTCTGGTCCAAAATATAAAATTTACAGTTTTTATTTCATTCTAATTTTGTTGTTGCAAATTACAAACAAGGGGCAATACGGTGATTTGAAACCGTAGAGAGGATACCTGTGTTGGGCAGCGTGAGAAAAGAACGGAACAGCCATGCAAACAGTCACAGAAGAGAGGAGCGGGGAACGTGGCAAGCACGTTTTGGGGCAGATGGCGGCCGAATCGCCACATAATAGTGCAAGACCGTGGAGCAAATAAATAAATAATTTAATTTTTCTAAAACAAAAATTTTTATAAAGCTCCTGGTTTTCGGGAGGTCATTGTGTTCTGAAAACCGCACTCAATGAAACCGCTAACCGGTTTCCGGAGTTTTCTTTTTTTTTTTTTTTTGGGGTGGTGGGGGAGGGTTTTGGGACTGTGGGCGCCCTAGATGACTCGTTCGCCAACGGTTTCGGAGTCGGTTTTTTAATAGGAAAAATGTAGGCCCAGGAGCCGAAAGAATATTAGAGTAAGTTGGCGCATTGATTTTACAAAATAAAAAATTACGTATTTTTTGTAACACATTTATTTTTTTAAAAATTATTTTTAAATATATAAGACTTATATGTCAACTTTTCTCTATTTTTTTTCCACTGCCCACAAAACATCGCCCTTGTCAGAGTCACACGAAAATGATCGAGGATTAGATTGATCAACTTCTGTGGCTAAATTAGTTTGTTGGCTCATTTACCATTCGTATTCAAGCTTCTTTTGGGTTTCGTAGGTTAACCGAATTCAGTCCAACGGTGAACTAATTTTGGATGTTTTGGGGTTAAAGTGCTAAGATTTTTTTTTCTTGACTATTTTATGGGCATTTAGTTTGTTTGCTGAGGAGACCCTCATTTCTCACCGGCCTAAAAAAAAAAAAAAGAAAAAAAAAAATAATATATATATATATATATAAGATAATTATTCGTGACACAGTCAATAAAATATAGCAGTATTTCGAATTTTGTTTTTGTACGTCAAATCAATTTATATTGGTATTTTAATTAACAAAGGTCCAACATACACTTGACTTGTGCCAGAGCACTTACTATTGCTCAGTTTTTACGTTTTCATTCTACCATATGTAGATTATATTCCATATATAATTAACCCACAAACGGCATTTCCCTAGCTGCGTCCGCATATGGCAGACAAGGAGGACTTTGTCACGTAGCGACGGAAAACAGTCGAGACGAGAGAATTTCAAGAACATGCCTTACAGAATATAATAAGAATTAATTATATGTCGTCCAAATACTGGGATGTTCCAAATTCACGCGATTTGCAAATTTTTGTAATGGCCTCCAAGATTATATCATCTTGCCAGCTGATTTCTTGCCAGCGGACTTCGTTCGGAACTGGTTGGATTCATTTTTGGGTCAACTGTCTCTTGCCTTCTTTCCTTTGTACATCGGATTAAGAAGAGGAAGAGCAGAACAAAAAGAAAATAATAAAAAAAAAAAAGATTATTAAGAGCATTAGAGCGCGGTGACCGCGTGGAAAGATTTACTAGACCACATGTTTGATGGTTGATCCACGACAAAAACTGTTTTCTTAAACCGGCATAGTTTCAAATGTATATAAATGTCAACTTGTTTTAATTAAATAACGGGATGGGAGCATTTTGAAAGTAATATTCCTCGTATGCTTAATTGATTTTGAAGTTGGGGAGCGGGGGGTGGGGGGGGGGGAGGAATCTTTTATAAAATTAAAACAAATAAAGACCTGTCGCGATTGATTAATGGACAACATATATAACATGATATACGAATTGCTAATTCCACGGCTAATTATTCAATGCAAAATTTAATTATTTATATATATCTTCTTGCAAAATTTAAAAACTGGGGGCCTGCCAGATTTGAATTTGAAAGAAAGGACCGCCACCGGTCGCCTTTTCCAGTGTCTTTATATATATATATTAAAAAGTTTATTAAATCATAAACTATATAATAAAAATAATATTTTTTTTATTTTTATAAATATCACAATTTCTCTTTTTAATAATCTGTCTTTATCTAAGTTACCAAGTCATTGGATTCGTTAAATTTTTGTCCTTCCATATCGGACAATTAATGGGATGGAGTCTTTCCTTAATAAATTAATTTTGGCATGTCTTAACCCGTTTAAACGCGACCAAACTGTACGGAAAATATGAAAAAATTATGAATTCAAAGATGAACTAAATTATAAATTAAAATTATGCTATTTTGATCTTTATAAATGCTTCAAACCCTACTGAGTACCTCTCCACCGCCCAATTGCCCACAAAATGGCGAACGAAATACGCAGAAGATGTCCTGTAAAAAAAGAAAAGGGAAAATGTAAACGGTCTCCATTATTAAAAATAATTGAATAAAAAGCACGATGCATAGGGACAGCTGTGACAGAAGAAGTCCCGAGTTCTGCAGAAATCGAGACATGCAGATGAGAAGGGGGCGAAAGTGCAGTAGTGTCCAAAATGTCATGCAAAATATGCATGGAGCACGTGGCAAACAGCTTTTCGGATTGTCAGTGAGGATTTCAATGGCCACGCAGGAATTGGCAAGGGTTTTCAGTTCGTGTCGGCGAGGATTTGGTAATACTATGGAATGCATTGCAATCCGCAATTTAGATGGACATCGCCTTAAACTTTAATAGAAATAATTGGTTCTTTGTCCAGGATCATTGCGTGAATAATTTGCAGTTGTTCAAATAATAATAAATTGCAAGAGCACAGTGTCCATAAGAAGATTTGTACCCGCCCTTGGTTCATGATTAAGCAAAGCTAGATTCCTAGTATAGAATGCAAGTCAATCTTAAAGTCTCACTCAAGTTGGTTTTAGTCTTTAATTTGGATGGTTCCTTTGTGCGGCCATGAAAAGCCTAATTCTATCAAGTGGGCAAGTTGTGTGAGTCCTAAATATCTTTGGACTTTTACCGTAGTAACTTGACTTTTGAGGACATATTCTGTCGTGTTTTCCTTTCTGTGTTTTCTTTCTCTCATTTGGCATTGGGAAAAAAAAAAAAAAAAACTTATTTCGCAAATTTATCAAATATTTACTATGATTTGGGGTTTATTAACTTAACAATAACAATGCCAGTTTTTTGGGGGATTCCGCCATGGAATATATGGTATACCTCCAAAATGTGGGCCGAATGGCGCTAAATTATAATGAATATTAAAAAGAAAAATTTCCAAATTCTTCTATAGTGGGATGATGTAAGACAATGTCATTGTGGAGTACTTTCTTACAGAGATATTAAAAAAATTATAAAATTTTTAATTAAATCTTACTTTTTGTATTTTTAATTTTATTTTATATTTTTAATTAATTTTTAAAAATAATTAAAAATTATATATTAATCAAATAAAAATTATTAATAATTTCATTGTTTTAATTGTTTTAAAACAGTTTAAATGATAAATAATTTAAATAAAAATAAACATTTAATCATAAAATTTTATTATTTGTTAATTTTTTTTGCGTATCCCAATTTTTTTTTTCGGTGTGAAGCCATTCTTGCCATTAGATCCAGGTATTTAGGGAAAGCAAAACTGCCTTCACAAAACCAGCGGCAGCAATTTGCCACTATGTGGTGTACCGTACAGATTTTAGGAATTATCAAATGCAACCAGCCTTGGTGGTCAGGAAATGTTGGCCAAGGAAACGTCAACCACTTTTCATCATTAGCTATTGGAATAACAGACTACCTAATTGAGAAGTAATTAATGTCACATTACATTGACAAGTCGCTTTATATTTTGTACATGAGAAAAGCTGACGACAGCTGAAAGTCCATATTTTCGGAATATTTGAATAATAATTGTATAGCCAAGTTGGTATTTGACACGTAAATTGACGCAACCACGACTTGGCCACCACTCCCAAACTTCTAGAGAGCCATGTCACGGCCCGTACAGTAAATTCCATTGCCGAAACTCGAGAGTGGAATTATGCATAACGGCAATTATGCGTGGGGCCAGAAAGTCACCTTCAAAATGTGCAGGCTTGCCTCTGCAAAGTGTACCCATAGATCAGCCTACGGGGTCTCGACGTTGCTTTTACTCTTTTGGTTCCAGGCGCGCTAGCTGTTAAGTCGACAATTAAAGTTTTATATTAAGTCAATAGTTTTATCTACTTTCTTCGTTCAAATTTATTACAGTGCATTAATAAATTATCGGCCGCTAAACTAAAATCTACATGAATTCAAAATTCTACATTTAAATACTTATATCATCAGCCTACTTGGCGTATCGATTCCTTTTCTCTCTCCCACTCTGCATAAATTGCTTCAATCAGAAAACAAAAGGGAGGAAATCTAATACGCGTACAGATGTCATTTCTTAATTTCTTGGCGAGCCATTGGGGGTGCGGGCTTCAGATCTCTTGTGATTAAGAAGCATCTATAATATTTAGACAATTAGATCGATGTAGCTGATGTTAACGTTTTGATTTTCGAATCAGTGAAGGGTTGAAAGAGAAAAACAAGAGGATTTTTCTTTTTTCTTTTTTCTTTTTTCGTTTTTCTATGTGGGAATTTAACGTACAATAATCGGAATCATGTTTTTCTTATATCATCAGTTAAAAGAATTGTTGAGATATCGAAGTGTGTGTAAATTTTAGTCTTAAAAAAAAAAAAAAAAAACAAGCTTATAAATAAAAAATACAGAAATTTAATATTTTAAAATTTTTAATTGACATATGATATTCGAATAAAATTTTGTTTTTAATTCTGGACTAAGCGTAAAATCCCAATCTTGAAATTTTGCTTTATGCCCCGCAATCATCCGCAAGTAGACGGTTAATTATTATGCTTGCACAAGTGGCTAATGTCAAATCTTCACAGGCCACGGAATAAAGATTGTCCAACTTACGTCAACCTCTACCTACTTTATGAAAACTAATATTGATTAATTAGTTAATTAATTAGCATAATGCACATTGAAAGGGAGATAAATGAACTTCCTCCTTGTGATGTATGGGTCACCAAGAACGAATTGCGAGCCGTGGATCTATGATCTTGGTTATTAGGCACCGACAATTGAGTTTCTTACAGCACATGTGGCCGGCCGCTGGATAATTGGAACATGGCGATTGCATTTTTCCTCTACAATTGGGGGAGTCCCTTCATTCAATTCATTATTTTTTTTCATCTTTTTTGGGGACATATATATATATCAGGAATCCTTCCTGAAGCGGAATCGTTCTTTGATTCCGACTTGCACGGGTTCAAAAGTCATTTTCTTTTGTATCACCATCAAGTGGGATCAATTGCATGTACATTGTGAATCCCTCTTGTAATTTTAATATTAGAGATATTTGTTGGATTCGTCCCCCCCGCCCCCAAGCCAAAATCAATGTGCCAGTTGAATGTCTATGGGCCACAGAACTTGATTTCAGAATCTAATTAGTGCTCATACATGGTTGATGATACAATTTGGCATTGCTCTATGCAAAATGGTCAATTCTCTAAAGCTAATCTAATCTAATGGCATCACACTTATAAAAATCAAAGCATTATCTATAATTTGTGTATCATTTATCTTTTTTTTAAAAAAAAAAAAAAAAAGCATTGAAAATACCCATTTAGAAAATTGATATGAATTTAAATAGAAGAATCAATGTGTTGACTTCAAACAAAACACAAGTTTATCGTCATTTTTTTTTTTTTCTTTTTCGGATATATCTATCATCGGTTTCTTTAGATTAAAACTTCGATGAAGAAGATTATAAGGGACCGCTCCGAGGTATGACATCTACGCAGAAAATAGATACAAAGAAGAAGACATATTGGTACCCATCATTATGAACCAAATAATCTTTAAAATATGATCTTTTGTTTTCTTCTTGAAAAACAATTTCTTACAACCAAGTTGTAGGAGATTCTACATCTTGAATTATGTGACAATACATGATTGCTGTCATTTCATCAGATTTGAGTATCATTCTATTTAATTTTCAAGATTTATTTGCCTACCTTAATATATATATATTTTTATGATATAGCAATATAGGTTAGTTGCTAACCCAGCTTATAGGAACTACCCTCGTATGAAATTATTTCAGGTTTTTTTTTTTTTTTTCCCCAATCATAACCATATCGCCAAAGCTAAAAAACAACCCTTTCAATTTAATTCATTTATTGACAAAGAAATGTTACTGAGAGTAGGATGTGTGAGAATGAAGACAAGCTACTACGCGCAGGCAATTTGACTATATATATACTTATATCTCATCATAATAATAATTATTTATATATTTATAAATTTTATTATTACTTATAATTAGATCTCAAAAAATTAAAAACGTATAATTAAAGGTTATAAGAGTACAAGGTATAGATCAACATCAATTCACCGATATCCATATAATATATCTAAAACCGTTATTATACATAGCAAAAAGGTAGACGGGGTTTGTGTGTTGCGAATGATCACGGAACAGTGTACCTGCTTTTTTTTCTTTTTTTTATCATGAATATACACAAACTCACTGCATAATTTTTTTTGTTTTATTTGTAGAGAATATAGAGAGAATTTTAATTTTAAAATTAAGAATTTGAATGATTCTGCCAGATTGCACAATTTTCAGTAGACAACAATTGCGAAACCGAGTCTTGGATGGCGGCTTATGGTACTGTGCTTATGTAGCCTTTGGGCAGATTGTCGCACACAGAGTTATCAACTAATGGACCCACGTTGTGAAACGTGCCAGCATGTGCATCAATTGGACCAGGATTACTATAAGCATGAAGAATAGGCCCACCTAATGGTGGCCCCAACAATTCAATAATTCTGAGGCTTATGTTAATGCGGCCCAATAGCCCACCAGACGGGCCCGAAAATCCATTTTTTCATCCAATTACGAAGCCATTCGGCTCCGTTATATCTTTTTCCCCGTCCATTTAAATAGTAAAAACCCGTCGTACTAACAATTTGAGAGCATAGAACAGATATTGGCATGTTGGCATTATTTCTCGACATTATTATTCTGGAAGGCTCTCCCTAGATTGCAATATGCAATGAACTTTTCTTAGACATTGAATAAACTCTAAATGTATCTCATTTAAAACTATACCTTTTTAATTTTTTGGTTTGTTTCCAATGGTGCCTGTTGCTCCAATTCTTAGTCATGTAATCCCATTCAAGTCATAGATGCGATAAGGTTCCTCCAAACGTGCATGGTATAATATTAACTTTTACAGGGTAAATCTTAAGAGCAACCTTTATAAGGAAAACCGTTAAATTCTAAAACGTAACCCTCCTTATGTGCACAATCAAATTGAAAAACCACCCTTATAAATACTTCTCAATTATTATAAGTGTTTTTCAATTATTATATAAGTATTGCTGCATATCTCTTTTATCATATTAATAAAATTATAATATTTTTCTTATCAAAAAGAACAAAGATATTAGGCTATATTTTCTAAGATATACCATATTAAGACTAACTTGTTACAACAATGCTATTTTTCATGACTTGGTCCTGGGACTAAGTTGTACAAATACACTAAAAAGAATGGCGCTGCAATGACTCATAGGTACCGCCAATTGAGCTCTGTATAGGTGATTGGGGATAGGTGATACTTCAATTAAATTCAACAAACTCAACGGAAACGAATAAAGATTAAAGAGTTATCCAAGGCATCATCCATTCTAAATGATGCTATCCATGTTCGAAAAATAAATGTTTCGGAAATCTTAAAACAAAATGGCAGGACTTACATACTGGTTGTTTTCATTTGACTCTTGGAAAGGAGCTTCATTCACCCCCCATCTTTATGAGTGTTGAAACCAAAAATTTTGGTTAACTGATCAAACTGATTTTGCCAAAAATGATTCAAAATCGTTTCTTTTTTTTTTTTTTCCTTTCAACTATCCCAGCACATAGTATATTCATATTGTTGATTTTTTTTTTTTTTAATATGTAACTAAAATATGAGAATAAGAATGTGCCTCTACATATATATTATTGCAACCCCAATCTATCAACTTTTTCGGAAGAATTTTTTTTTACCGTGATATCAGTGAGATCGTTCACTAGCTTTATTATTGCAATTTCTCTAATTGAAAATAATCAAAACTCTGAGGCAACACCGCACACAGCTGAAACATTTTCCTGTGGGGCTATTAGGAACCTCTTTGCTCAATTCTTGCCTCTCAGGTTCCAAATATCGTCTAACCAGGGCTCCTCTCCCTCGTTATCGGCCACGCAGCCGAAAGTACCGCTCATCGCCTCCCAGTAAGGACGAGAGCCATCGACGAGGCACATTCTCTCCCGCCACCACATTTTATTGCTCCTCATAGCTCCGCCACAAAGGCCACTCCTTCCACCACTCCGGCTGATCTCCCTCCAATTTCTCCATCATATCTATCATCATTGGATCCCGCACGACTTTCCCTTCAGCGCTAACGCTAGGTTCAACGACGTTTGCAGGTTCAATGTCGATTTCGAGATTCTCAGCAATGACTTGCAGTACTACTTTTTCATCCTCCATCTCAAACTGTTTAAGTTCAACCACGTTTTCAAGCTCAGGGTCGTCCAGAATTTCAGGATTCTCAACAAGGACGAAAAGTCCTCCACGTCAGACTGTTGTTTCTTGACGATAGATCCGCTCATTATAGTCCTTTGTGCAGGAGCCAAGCAGCAAGCCTCCCAATATGGTTTCAGGGAATATCTTGGGGCCCTGCTTCCCTTTCTCAGACTTGTGTGTGTAATTCTGTTGCCTATGTTGTGAATATATAGGGTTAATTCTTCAAAGGAGCAATTGTTAGCTTTTAGACACGAAGTCAACCTCAACAACTTTGCCAGTCTATTACAGGGTATTGCTTCCTGCTACAATCGAATTTAATTCTCCAATTAATAAATGATTTAAAGGTAAAGCAAAAAACAGACGAGTTATTAACAATTACAAGAAGAGAATATATTACAGACCAAATGATCAAAATTCAATCACCGAGTAGCTCCATACAGATTCTTCATGGTGATCACAAAATGAAATCCAAAGACTCTCCGAAGACAACAAGCCCATCTTATCTTCACCCTTATATTACATAATTACAGAAGAGCTATGCTCTCAAACATATTTAAAACCTTCACTTAAGAACAAGATTTGCCCCTTCTTCCATTCGTTCAACCAAAATACTTACAAAGACATTAGTGATGATACACCAGCAAAAGCATTTTATATACACACTACTGATACCAACTTTGACTCTAAAAAAATGTTCAAAATTCCCTCATCTTGCTAAGTCCGCTGTGTTATGACTCCAATTGCAATAGATTCTTCTATGTACACTTACTTGAAATTGAATTTTAGGCCACAGCAGGGATGCTTGAATTTTGGCGATCCCTATTGAGGCAATCAAATCCTTCTACTCTAACTGCAGCTGGTTTAAGCCCAAACTTCATCCTTGCGCACCCTCCTTTGCGTGCTGATGAGGGTGAAGATGATAAAGCAGAAGGAGACGAAATTACTGGTGGCATTTCATCTCCAAATCTAGCATCTTGAATTAATGGGTTAGCAGCCCTGATAGGAGGAGAACCACATAAAAGAGGTGGTGAGAAGGCCACCTGGCTCTGGTGTTCTGGCCCATGACATTCCTGTTTAGCAAGAAAGAAACTTTCAATGAAAGGCTCAAATCCGCACAAATTACTCAAAGGGAATAGACCAGTCCCATCTATAAGATAAATTCGGAATGGCAAGTACATCGAATGCAATTAAAAAAAAAAAACACACAATATAGCAAAAGAAATCACTTAAATAAAAACAATTAAAAAACAAGATATCTTGAAGTTCAATTATTTTAGTAGCAGAAACAGCTCCAAAAATATAACCATCTCAAATACAAACATATATAGCACGTATCTTTTAAATCACAGGATATATTTAGTACCAAAAAAAAAAGTGAAGACCCAGGAAAACAACGGTACCTTCCTGAGGATAATCTCGAGAAGATCTGCCCTGGCTTCTGAATCACAAGTCTCAGTTTGGTGGCTGTGAATTAAAAAAACCTCACAAACATTAGAACACTCCAGAGTAGAAAATACACAAGAATTCATGACAAGACCAAATTACACTGTCAACATACCTCATCTGCCACCTTAAAGGCCTGATCTGATTGTTGGCTAGGATTCCAACTCGCCGAGGCTTAGGGCAAACAACAGAACCTATGGGGTTCGATATTGACGCCAAACATCTGGTCTCCTCATAGGGGGCGATGGCATCCTGCTGAAGATTAAAGTGATCCATCTTGGACTTCAGAAGACAAGTCTTCAGAAGAATACCTATCCACATACATAAAAATTTGAAAATAAGCCAGAGCGTTCCACAAAAATTTTTTTTAAAAAAAAAAAAGTCAAGCCAACAAAAAAAATGTTCACAAGCTTTCTGCGTTGAAAACAGCCAAAAATTAAAAAAATTAAAAAAAAAAAAAAACAAAGATTTTTCAGTTGATATAATCATTTGCACATATATATATTCAGATCTAATGGAAATAATGAATCTTCGCATCGTTTAACACATCAACAAGGAAATAATCCAAAACTTTAGCTTTGTCAGCCATCTCCACAAAAAGTAAACGCATATTATTCTCATAATTGTCACAATATATTTCATTACAAAATGAAAAAACAGATCTGAACCACGCACCTTTTAAAAAAGAAACAGAAAAAGAAAACCCAGAACTTTCCTAAATTTCACACGTCATTGCAGTCTAAAAAATAAAATAAAAACAAATAAAAAAAAAAACATAAAACCAAACCAAACTAATCAAACTCAAAACAACGTTAATTCGATCTCTAATCCACATACCCAAAGATTAAAATTATTATAAAAAAAAAAAAAGAGAGAGAGAGAGAGAGGAAAGCCAACTATGACCAATTAGAACAGATCTAAAATTGGTGTGTCCAAACAGTCGGTCAAGGCCAGATCTGTTTATCAACAACGTTAATTCAATCACTAATCTCCGCATAAACAACCATAGTTTACGCGTATAATTACAAACAGATAAAAAATATACATGCACACGCAGTGAGAGACCTAAAGAGGGAGAGGGAGAGAAAGAGAGAGAGGTGACCTGAAGGAGAGACCTCCGGGCAGAAGAAAGCGAGAGATGGAAGTGGTGCCACGGGGGGGACGAGGGCAGGCCGCGTGGAGATGGATTTTATAGAAAGCTCCTTGGAAATTTTGGTGGCGGTTGTTGTGGTAATTAATTATACGGTGAAGAACGCAACCGTTTTTGCCCCCTTAATTGAATAAATAAATAAATAAATAACAAAACAAGGCAGTGTCAAATTTGCAGTTTCTTGGCATCTCGGCTGTCCACGACCATTATTATTTTTTTATTTTTTATTTTTTTATTTCTCTCTTTTTTTTTAACAAAGATTAAAACGTAAATATATTAACCATTATATTTATCAAAATTTTTTATTTATTTCGCACACTTAATTGAGTCAATATTTTTTAATGTATCCATGAGTCTTTCAATAAACTATTGTGTATTTGGTATAAATTTTTAAATATTGGGCCGTCCAGTAGACGTGGACTTGGCCTTTGACCGGAATCCAATCACATCAAGAATAATGGAATTGGTTATTCGTTGAAAGAAGGCGCATGAAATTGGGGCTTCCCACTGGACCTACTCGCATTCAAGCTGGCTCCCATACTCCACTGTTTTTATTTTATTTTATTTTCTCCTTTTTGGTTTCTTGGAATTCTTTTTTTTAGAATCTTTTTCTTTCTTGGCTGGCCGGATTATGAAAAGATTCTACGACTTTGACTTGTTAAGAACCAATTTTCTTGTAGAATTTTATTATAAATTTGTATGAAATGAATACAAAATTTAACATAAATCTATTATAATTATTAATTCTAATTAAATTTTATGTTAATAATTATGATAAATTTATATTTATTTTTTATGTAACTTTTGTTTTTTTCAATTTTCTTGGCAATTACATGGCTACGGACCGGACCCATCGCTCTTGAGACACAGAGAGGGGGGAGAGAGAGAGAGAGAGAGAGGGAGGGAGAGAGAGAGGGCATGTGCTTGCCTGCACGCCCACAAGCAGCGCAGCGTGAAAGGTGGAGAATCGTGTAAAACGCAAGGAGCTAGAGGTCCCACGTTTTAGTCGTGTGCGCATCGTAAACGTTGATTAAAGGATTCGAAGGATTCGACTTTCGGCTATTTTAAAGCTATCACGTACCCCGCGTTCCAATGGGAGCATGATCTTGGTTTCCTTTTAATTGTGATCCGGTTACGAAACATCTCGGATTAATTTACTAATTTTCCGGGATATCTTATTTTATTAATATATAAATGAATTTACAAGTTTGATTACATATAATCCAACTTCTAAAATGTCGTAATTTTATTACTATAAAATTCTTATCACAATAAATATACTCCACATTTAAACTCGTTAATTTTCCAAATCTTCTTGCGATAGTAGCGAAAATCAGCGCAATGTTTCGTTCCGGAACCCAAATCGTGGAAGATATAGAGATGCGTGAAGTTCCTCGAAAAACTTTCAAGCTATACCCAACGGATTGATCTCAGTTTTCACGAACACCTCGCAATTAAGGCGGCACCACGATAGTGAATAGCGCCTACTCACCATAATTCAAGAACTTCTTGGTTATTGAATTAACAGATAATTTTTTCCATTTAATGAAAGTCAGAGAAGTTGCTAGGAAAAATATATTCTCAGAAAATTTGTCTGTAAGTTGTTTTGTTCACACAAAAGTAACAGTTAGCTATATGTTCTTAGTAACGCATGCGTTATGGAAAGAAAATTTAAATTCTTCAATATCTCTTTAGTATCTCTCAAGTGCAATTACACTAACACCAGAGCATCAATTTTTAATAAATTTTTGCCTACGCGCAGAAGGTATAAATTACCCATTGATTGACTTTTATTTTTAAGATAATAAAAATATTAATTATTATCACTGTAAATTTAAGTTATAATTTTTAATTTAATTTTTTTTATAAAAAAATATCTATTACTTTAATTCAAATAAAATTTTTTTATATTTTATCTTGAAATATGAAATATAAAATTTAATAATATATTAATTATAAATTTTTTTAATTTTTTTAAAATTTTAAAAATACTATTAAAAAATTTAAATTTAAATTAAAACGAGAAGAAACATGTTAAATTATTATTAAACTCTTATTTTAAGAGGTTTGATTAATTGACTTAAAATTATGTATAAGAAAAATTATTGTTTATGACGATTAATAAGTGAATCAAGTAATTGAAGAACAAAAAAAAAAAAAAAAAACAAACGAGCAAGCAAGCATCGCACTGCTCTAAAATATTTTTATATTCTTGTTTTGTCCTTATTTTTCATTTTGTTTAAAATTACGCATGCCTAAGTTTTTTATTGCCTATTTGAGACGTTCGTTTAACTTTTCTCAACTCTAGGTAAACATTAATCTATAAATTAGAGAATGTCAATTACTCGCGGAATTACATCCTAGAATTTAGCTTAGTTATATATATTATTCTTTTTATCTTCTAATCTGGTTCGATGTTTAGGATCAAATCACAAAAGACAATTTTTTTTTTACAATTATTCTAATTTTAACTTCAATTAATTTTATTTAACTAGATTGTGAGGCAAATTTTAAATTATGAAATATGAACATTTTTAATATGATGTGCATTTGTATTGAACATATGTGTAAGATATAATACTTATTTGGCCCTTTTTTATATGTATCAAACACTTCAAAACATGTTTGACAAATAAATAAAAATTAAATTTTAAACATTTATATACTTATATACGACACTTTTAATTTATCTATTAAATATTTTTAATATTTATATTAAATATTTTTAATAAAAATATTAAATAGTAATGTATCATGTTAAAATATTTATCTTTTATTTTAATAATTTGTTTTGAATTATAATTTTTAAATATTATATTACATGTATATGTAATTTATTTTAAAAATTTTTAATAAAATATTAATTATAACTTAAAATAATATAATAATTATTATAAATTATATATTAAAAAATTAATATAATTAATAATATTTAAATTACATACATGCATATATATATATATTATAATCGTATTTACGTTATAATTTTATCTTAATTTTTTAAAAATTTATGTGTCTTTATATTTGTATTGGGTTATGTCCCCGTTGCCATATAATGGATTGGATTCTGTCCAGTGCACACAAGTTAGCATGTGCCATCGGTTGCGTCAACGTCAATTGGCCCCACCGAAGCAATGCCGTTCTCGCCAAACGCAAGGAGTTGCGAATTGCCGTTGGGGTCGTCCGTCAACCAAGTAGCACGCGCCGGTCCATTCACGCTATCTATTTAACCGACAAAAGAACCGTCGAGCCTGCCTCGTACTGGGACTAGTCAGCGACGCGTTCAAAACTCCACCTTCTTCGAACCGAACCATTCAAACTTCAAACGACAACAGCGTAACAACAACAACAACTAACAGCATATAATTTGAATTCAATGTACAATAAATAACTGATAATATAATACTATAATAAAATGTCGCTGTTGTATAAATTGACAGAAAATAATAATAAAAGCAGAAAATATTATAGTTTTAATAAAAATCTAGAATAAAGGAAAATGGAAAAATAAAAGTCAGACTTGATTAATTGAAAAAAAAAAAAATGTTGCCTAGATGGCTTTGAAATCCGAAGAGGTCTACCCGTACCAGCACCTGCACCGCTATTTTCATGGTCGACTCACTTTTCTTACAAGTGCAAATTATATATACGTGTGTGTGTTTGGCTACAGGGAAAGTGCAGGAAAATGGGGGAAGCACCGATGCCGCGACCGGGGAGGTTTCCCAGCATCGACGAGGAGTTGAGAAAGGTCCTCGATGCCAATAAGGACGAGGCCCCAGCCAGACGACGCGCTCGCGATGCGTTTAAAGATATCCAGCTCGGGATTGACCACATCTTGTTTAAGGTTTTTTTTTTTTTTTTAAAATAAAAATATTTCCCTTTTTTAATTAAATTAAGAATATTTTTTTTCTACATATATTTGAAGCAGAACGGGATTTTGGCGACCGTCGGAAATTAAAACTATGTTGATTTTCTTCTTCTTGTTTTGTTTTTTTTGCCGCTCATGTTGCAGACAACGTGTGATGGGTTGAAAATCAAAGAGGTGAATATCTTTATAAATCTTCGATCTTTGACCTTTTTCTTATTCATCTAGTTTTATTTTGCATGGTTTCTCATCAATTTCAGTTTTTGTTATATGCATATAAATGGTGTTTTATTGTGTACGTTTGGGCTTTGAAGATGGGAATAAATGAGGCTGGAGTTGACAAGCTGATGGTTTATTAATGTATTTTGTCTCACATGGGTAACTTTGCTTAAATTTCATGTTGCGGTTAAAATATGCATATTGATTGTAGGCAGCATTTACATTTGAGTTTTGCTTGCGTAACTGCATGGTGAATGTTGGTGACCCATACCCATGTGGGCATACATGTATGTGAGGTGAGAATGAGTCGGACGGCAGAAAGGGGACCAATTGTAATAAAGATTTAAAATGTTTGGTGAACAACACATTAAACTAGGTTGTGGCTTTTATGTGCACTATGTGCACAGAAAGCGTTCCTTGCAAAAGGTTCTTAACACCACCTCAGAATGAAAAGGTGAATAAAAAAATATTCGAAGAGCCCCATGTCCGTTTCCTCTATGTATAGTGCTAAAATGTCATTTATTATTATTATTTTTTGTCAAGTTCTTCTCTTTTAGTAGTGATCTTCCTTTATTCTTTTCAATTGCTTTGACTTTTCGAGTGCAATAGGTGAATCGTTCTCTTTTATTTGGTGGGGGTAGTTTGTTTTGTTATGTGAGTCTATTGCCTTCTATTAGTGCATCAGTTAATAATTATTATGTTGATTGTTCACACGGGGGCTCAGTCAGTAGCATTCGGAACTTGACAGGAAATTTTCTTTGAGGTGATTCTATGGTAAAGTCTGAACAGTATTATCTTTTAGTTCTGGCATTTGAGTCTGCTTTCATAGAATCAAACAAAGCATTCTGCATGGGCTACTGTTATTGTTTCAGCACTCGTTGCCATTGAATGTGTCATTGGTTTTGTAAGTTGTTAGTCCGTTGTATTGCCAGTGGAGATTATTACGTTATCTCCTGTTGCAGTCGTATGAGGTGAATTCCAAAGGATTGGGAATTTTCACAAAATGTTGGCTCCCAGAGGCTCCACAAGCAGTGGTGTGTTTTTGTCATGGTTATGGAGACACTTGTACCTTTTTCTTTGAAGGCATGTGGCTATTGTTAAATTGTGGTATTTGTGATCATTGGGAATGTCTTTATGACCAGACATACTTAGTTCTTGGGACTTTTAGCAGGGATTGCAAGGAAGCTGGCAACTTCTGGATATGGGGTCTTTGCCATGGATTACCCAGGATTTGGTCTTTCAGAAGGTCTTCATGCTTATATTCCCAGTTTTGACAAACTGGTTGATGATGTTGTCGAGCATTTTTCCAGAGTCAAAGGTCTGCTAGCCATTTCAAGTTTTTGTAGATAACTCTCAACATTTGTAAAATCTTGGTTTCAACAGGCATTGTCCTAGTGGCCACAACAGACTACTTTATAATACGTTTGTATTATTTAATTGGAACATTAAAAATAAAAAATAAAAAATGGTCTGTATGCCTGCAATTAGTGGTAAATTTTCTGCCCCTGATTTTTGGTTTGTCATTAAAACAGCACGGTGTCAAATTGAGGTTTGCTCTTATTGTCTGTTGCTGTTTCATTTGGATTGCAGAGGACCCAAAGTTTTCTACTCTTCCTAGCTTCCTGTCTGGACAGTCAATGGGTGGAGCTGTAGCTCTGAAGGTCCACTTAAAACAGCCGAATGCCTGGAATGGTGCTGTTCTTGTTGCACCAATGTGCAAAGTGTGTATCTTATGTTATTATCTTGCTTTTTTCTAGGTTGGTTATGTGTTATATTGACCTAATTACCTCTTACAGATTGCAGATGACATAGTTCCACCATGGGCAGTGAAGCAATTCTTGATTGGTATGGCAAATATTCTTCCAAAGCAAAAATTAGTTCCTCTAAAGGATTTAGCCGAGGCAGCTTATAGGGATTTGAAGAAAAGAGAGCTGGTTTGTCCATATTGTTTTCATTCTTCATCCTTTCCGTTTAGACACCTCTGTGGCTCTTTGATTGAAAATTTGTCCCACTTTTTCTTTTTAATCAACTATTCACACTGAAAATTTTCTTTTCTGAAATGCAGGCAGCCTACAATGTTATTGCTTACAAGGATAAGCCACGCTTGAGGACTGCTTTAGAATTGCTCAAAGTTGCACAAGAGATTGAAAGTCAACTGAAAGAGGTACTCAATATTTCCTTGCCTTTATGTTATGTCATATGATATTTGAACACACTGAAATGCTATTTTGTCTTATTTCATTCCCTCTTTTCTGATTCTATTTCATTGTCATTTTTTATTTCCTCCACCGGCCAACAATTATTTCCGGGCTTATTCATGAGATCTTTACCATTTCTTTTTTTGCTGCACATGTTTGTGATATGAACAGTTTTCTTTAATAGCTCACTTTCTCACTGTTGAAATGTGGAAACTTGTGATTTGTTGCACCCATCTGGCCACTTAGGAGTCTGTATATTTCTAGACGAAGGTTTTCCAGTACAAGATAGCATTTGCTATAGTTTTTTATTGTTCTTATGAATCAGCAGTAAACTTCTCACTTGGTCTTTCAAGTAGATCAGAATCCTGGTTTAAGATTCTGTTTTCAGGGAAATCACCTAACTCCAAGTCCATTAATGAGAGTCAGTTGGTTGACGAGGCTGATATTATAACTGATCCATCGGTGAGCAAAGCTTTGTATGAGAAAGCGCGGAGTTCAGACAAGACACTGAAGCTATACAAGGATGCTTATCACTCACTTCTGGAAGGGGAGTCAGATGAAACAATAATTCAGGTTTTTAACGATATCATTTTGTGGCTCGATGGGCACAGTAGCGAAACCAGTGGTTGCTGATAAGTCGGGGACATTCCGTCTCTCTTGTGCCATCAAATACAAGGAATGAGCATATAGCAATGAGGCTGGCATTGGATGTACATATCTGTCCAACTATTGGAACATGCATTAATTCTTACGGTGACCCAATTCATTGTTTGCACTCCCCGATTCTAATATCGGGCATTTTGGCTAATAATTCAATAGTTCAATCTGTGCTACCTCTGCTCCATTGTACATGCAACCAAGGATTTAAAAGCGTAAAATGAGTGCACTATTCGCATCATCGCCAATTCGGTTTCAATTCCATCTGACTCGGCCTCTAGTTCCGTCCGCCATGTGCTCGCTTTAATATTGACGAGCATTATATTGATGCGCTCACCGCCAGCCATAAAACGAAAATTTTTGTGGGCACATCGACTAGATTCAAAGGCTTTTGTAGAGTGAAATAAGAACTGTATTTGTACACATTTTACTAAGAGCGAGCTTGTCTGCAAACACTTCCACGTACGAACAAGAAACGGGCATCTTCTGAAGTTGACTAATCGTTGACGCGACTTTGATTCTCAAGTGGTTTTTACAGGGTTAGTTCTCTGGCAGACATGGCATCTTCGTCTGTTGGGTTCATAAAGAAGTTGAGGAGGCAGGATTATCTGGGAACTTAGTTGGAATCAATAATACGGACCACGGCATCCAACCATCTCGACGTCTCATTTTCTTTCATGAATGAATTTACTGTTTCTTGCCACGCTCAAGATGGCAAAATGATGATATTGTGGAAGGCATTGCGTCCATCAACAGCCACATGTTGAGGGAAATCCAAAGCAACTCCAACACACTCCCCGAGGCAACACAAAAGCGGGCCCCTACCCTCCGAACATTTGTGGCTTCTTAATTGCTTCCCCTTCACTCATATTCTAATTAGGGTCAATTAAAATCCGTGAGAAGTTAAAAGTTGTCAGACTTGGTTATAAAATATCAATTATGACAAGAAATGCAATGTTATGCGTAGCAAATATTAGTACTATAACATTGTGTAACAATATATTTTCCTTAAAAGAGCTTCTTAAGATAAATCTCGGTAGTATTAAAAAAATTAAAATTTTATTTTAAGATTGTAAATTTAATAAAAAGAGTAAAAAGGTGTAAAATTTATAAAAATAAAAATAAATTATTTTTATTATATAATTTATAGTTCAATAAATATTTTAATTTAAAAAAAAAAAAAAACAGAGGCTTTTTAACTATAGACCATAAAAGAGTTTCAATCTGCAAAGAAAGAGTTATACATTCTGCTTCCCATGGGAATTTACCCGATTAAATACAATGAGGAAAAGGAAAAGGAAAGGTCTTTTTTTGATTGGTTTGGTGTTTAGATTCAGCATCTGTGAGCGAGTGGCTGGTGCCCACTCGCGCACCCATCACTCTGGCAACATAATTTTAGGCATTAAAACATGATATAATATCAAATCTTGATTCCCTTTTCCTTGCGTATCCCACCCATATTGGATAACTGGATTGCTTTTATGGATTTGCCAGTTTGGCATGATGTGATCATTCGCTCCCCTTCACGACAATACTCTTTGTACCGTACAAAATGCCAGTTTTAGATGTAGGTGTATTCTCAGTGCGCACTCAACAATGACCCTTTCTGTACTTTCCTTTCCCGTCTAAACTGCCTGTCTATACCCAGTTCAGCCACAGTGCGAATTACCCACTCCACCATCTTGGGCTTTCCGCTTTAGTGCTTATAAACCGGATGAAGAATCATTTTTTCTTGTTGGGTGTCTCCGTTTTGCACAAGTTATGGCTTACTCTTCTTGCTTTTGCCTTTCTCAAGTCTCGCTCAAGGTATGGTCTTTGTGCTATCATCTCAAGCTCAGTTTTTTCTCGCCACTTAGGTTTTTTAACTCTCTAATTGTGATTGTTAAACGTATTTAACTGGGTTGCTGGTGTGCTATACTTTGTTTCCGCATCTGGGAGCGTTTGAATTTTGTATTTCTTCCTTATGGATGAGTAAATCTGGTTATATGATCTGTTATGGTGTTTTAGTCATTCAGTCTTTTCAATTGGAAATTCCTTATCTTATATTTCCTACTTCCTTCCCTTCTTATATTCTTTGAACAGTTAGCTAAGTGGTTGGAAACTAGTATTTGTCTCTGGTTAGACATGGGAACTTTGAAACATAATAGGGAAGTTTTGAATATACATTTGTATGAATTTTTGCAAATCTGGGGTAGCTGTTTTTCTCAATTTATTTCGAGGCATTGGCAGATGTATGAATTTGGAATGTAATCAGAGTAGCTCCAAGAAACAAACTTCAGCTTTTGTTATTCTTTTGCGAAGTACAGATTGTCATGGCATCGCTAAGGAACTCATTAAATTCTCTGTTGTGTTACCCATTTGTTCAGTGTCTAGTAAAAACTTGTAAGGAGAAGAAAAGAGGGTTTATTGTAATGGGATAATTTGGCACAGCAACGGTGGATGGTAACTTGAGCAGGCAATACATAATAAAGACCTCGCCAGGTCATGATGTATCAAATTGACTGGGGTGGGAGCAAGCTGGCTCTGCTGTATTCCAGGGACTGATTCTTTGGAATTCCCAGATAATTTGCTTCTATGTTGTAGATGTACCAATCAATAACATTGATATTCTTGTCCATGTATTCTTGGCTACCTGAAATATGCATGAACTAAATCAAGTTTGGGTCATTTATTGCCTAGTTGAGATTGTCAGACAGAATAGTTCTACATAAGTATAACATCTGAATGTAAATATAGATGAACCTGTGTTGAAACCTATGCCATTTGTTTTCTGTATTCTCCCCATTCCTAGTAAGATTTTTTTCCTTTTTTTTCACTTTTGTTTTCTGTAGTAGTTCATTTTGAATTCTCTCTTCCTTCACAAACCCCCCCCCCCCCAAAAAAAAAAAAACAAAACAAAGCAAAACCAAATGCCCATATGTAATATTGCAACATAATAATATGTTCATTATCCGTTATAGGCATCATAACTACTCAAGGTTTTGCTTACCTTTAGAGTGGTCCACAAAAATGACTAAGTATCATTGATAGCTTAAAGTACTGTCTTAAAGTTTATGTTTCTATTTTTATAGATTCACCACCCAGGGCAGACTCTAACACGTCAGCATATTGTTGGGAAGGATGAAAGATTTTCTGTTTCTCTCAAAAGTAGTAGCACTAACCTTTTTGGCCAACCAACAAAAAGAATGGGAGCAATTATACAAAGTGACTGGAGTTTTCTCAGAGGTTCAAGAATTAGCATTCAGCCAAAACTGGCAAGATTCATTGTCTATCAAAAAGGATCTGGAGTTCTTGCATCATGTAAATTTTCTGTAGTCAATAATTTATCTGTTAATCTTTTCCTGTTAGTGTTTCGTATAATGATTCAAGCACTTTTCATTCTTCATTCCTCAGTCACTTTGTTGTGTTTCCCTATTATCACATTCTTGAAGATCTCACCAACTGCCCAATTGTGTGAGTTGTACAATTTGTAGCTATTTTGATGGGCTTGTTCCTAAAATATTTGTGGGCCTAAGACTTGTCAGGTGCATTTTTTAGCTGAACTTGCTGTAAGAAACTTCTTGGGCTCCATGAGTCAATACTTTGGAAGAGCATCTGTCCATGCACATGTCCAATTGATGATTGATACTTTGCTTCAAGTGTTGCGTGGTTACATTGAGTGTATCTACATTTAGGGAATCCATATCTCATATTTGTCATTTTCTCTCTGTATAAGAGTGTATTATTCTTGCATTTGATCCCTGAGAATTGTGAAAAGTTAAATACTCAGGGACGAATGGATCACAAATATGAATTGAGAGTTTTGTTCAGGCACAAGATAGTTCTCTTACTGTTCCTTGTCCACTTGGTATTTGATATGTGGGAGATAAATATTTCATGTGAGCAGAGAAAATAGGTGGCAAAAAGCTTTCCTTGTAGGCATTCCTTTCTGCCACTGAGTACTAATTCTTCAGAATTTAGTTCATGAAAATGCTATTTAAATGCATATGTTAAACTTTATTACATCATTCATATATACAACAGGGATGGCAACTTCACAAATAGCAAGCAGTGTGTTTACGATTGGAACGGCAGCCGTTCTGCCATTTTACACCCTCATGGTTCTAGCTCCTAAATCTCAACTGGTACGCCATCTCTCCTGTTTTCAAGTATCCAACTTCTTGTCTCAATTTTTTTTTAGCTCTTCAATTCTTGCTGTATACTTTGTGTAATTTAACTGCTTTACAAATTTTGCAGATTAGGCAAATAGTTTGGAAGTATAACTATGCCTATGAACTTTCATTTCATGGTGTTCAGTTTATTACATGTAAATTTGCAAGAATTGTCCAATATGCAAGAATAATCTTCTTTTATGCTTTATAGACAACTCAGTTCACAATATTGCAAAGTTGATACATCCATTTTATTTTTCCAGACTTGCTTAAGCCTGTGTTGCCATGCCATGAACTTTTAGCTATATTTTTGTTTTTCTTGGAAATCTGTTAATGCTTGCCTTTATTTAAGCTATGGAATTAAATAACTCTGCGTCTACATAAGTGCAGACTTTGAAGTCTATGGAAAGTAGCATTCCCTATGTCGTGCTTGGGCTCCTGTATGCATATCTACTGTTCCTTTCTTGGACGCCAGACACATTAAGGCTTATGTTTGCCAGTAAATACGGGTTACCAGAGGTTCGTATGTGGTGGAACATAAATTAAAGATTGGGATCACTCTTTATTATGAACGTATGGTAGCAACGAAAATGTTAGCCTTTATTGCTTAATGGTGCAGCTGCCTGGTATAGCAAAGATGTTCACCAGTGAGATGACATTAGCTTCCGCATGGATTCACTTATTATCCATAGATCTCTTTGCTGCAAGGTCCCCTCCCTTCCTCTCTCTCTCTCTCTTACACACACACACACACTGACTTCTAGAAGATCCCTCTTTTTTGATTTTTGCAGGCAGGTATTTCATGATGGCCTAAAGAATGAAATTGAGACTCGACATTCAGTTTCTCTTTGCATGCTCTTTTGCCCCATTGGTATTGCTACTCATTTCATTACCAAAGCACTAACCATAAAGGCTGGAAGTAGTGAACATGACATTTAACTGGTTTTTTTTTTCCTCCTCATGAGAAATCAAACATAGTTCTCAGATTGATAAGGTGTAATTGTCGAACGATTTTATAAGACATTCTGCAATTGTGAACATATTTCTCTGTCCAAGTTTTCTTGTGCTCTCGTTCAATGCTATCATTGCATGGGTTTGCTCAACTTTGTACAATTTCGATGCTTGAGGTATCCACATTTAGTTGTCCTTGCTCTTGTATGGTTTATACAATTCTGTCTTGCAATGATGCGGAGGGTGAACGAACGTGGTCCATTCTCCTGTCTTATAATTGGCTGCAGCAACGATTAAAACTAGAGTAGCAGCTTTAAAAAGGGAAGCCTATGATATACGATGATTTCAAATGTGCTTGTTTTTATAGTTTTGATTGTTCTTTATATAAACATATACAGACCGCGATCCGTTTGAGTTATTTTTCTTTTTAGATCATCCAATTTACGAAGTTAAAGATACTGTGTCCCAGAAGAAAATAATTATGTCTTGCATTTGACATCAAATTGATGATGTACAACGTGAATAGGTAAATAGTTAGTACTCCTACCCGTTTGAGGGAGAGAGAGTAATGACATCTAGAAGTTTCAGTCATAAGGCTAAGCCCGTTTAAGAATTCATCCTCGAAATGCATTTACAGAATATCTGTACAGTGTACACTTTTAACCAAATCCAAAAGGCAATCAGCCCTTGGTTAGAAGGCATGTGGGAGATATTAAGCATAGATTTTAGTCCATCTTCTCCCAACTGTCAGTGATATAACTTTCACTCCCTACTAAGATGAAATGTGAGCAGCTGCCCAAAGTAGAATCTATGCATGAAAACTTTATCAGATGAATGTTAGCATACCTCAAGTGGGAAGTGTGGACATCTGAATTTGTTCTTCCAATGTCCCATTTGACGGGTCTGAATGCTTAAAAGAACCCTTTTTACTTCGTTCCAAAGAAGTTGCCTCGTAAATCCCTGCAACATGTATATCGCACAACAGGACAGTGACGAGAGGGGGAGAAAAAAATAAACCAAGTGCAAATAACCACAAAGACATTACATTCATTCTCTTCGCTCTATATGTGAGTTGCACTATTTCACAGCGTTCAGGTCTTATGCCATTGAATCAATATTATAATATAAATTAAAATAATTATTCAAAACATGTAGGTTTTTCTTGATCTTTTCTGATTTAATAAAAAAGAAAAGAAAAGAAAAGACAAACTCATGGTGGCCACAATACAAAATTCTTGCTGTCTGAGATCCATTCGGTAGATTCACAATCAACCAGATAAAATATCCATTCTTTTATTAATTTATTTATGTTTTTTTTTTTCCCTTTTTTGCCTAGCTTTTCAGAAGTTAAAAAGGTGGTTACTAAGGATCATGTGATAACTTCTTAAATCCCACATATGATGTACCGGCAGTGCAATTTTCCAGTCCAAAGAGCATCATGAGCCTAACCAGAAGAAACTAATGTCTTTCTGGGTTAAATGACCTCTTAGTTTCTAGCAAAAGTAATTTCCTTTTTAGCTTTTCTATTTCTTTAGATTGGAATCTCAGGTAGCATTTCATTGAAGGGCATAACGGAAGAGCCTCCAGACATACCGAATCCCAATATTAAGGAGCAAATAATGAATCCTGGTAGAGAGAAATCCATTCTGTATATGACCTCCATGATAATGATGCATCCTGCAGCAACTATTAAGTGCCTTGGAGAAGAGAAGACCATGTGGAGTCTACAATTACAAGCAGACAAAGTCATACTCATCAGTCACCAAGCCAAAGAAATTTCCCATATCACAAAATCACTCAGATGTAGAATACAAAGCAGTGATAAATAATGTAAGACATGATCTTTACACCAAATTATAAACTTTCCCTCTGTGTATCATGGTAAAAGTGGAAAACTGTATGAAAGGTTTAGGTAAACATGTGGAAGAAAAATAATGTGAAGTTCTCAGATTATGAGAAAAATGTTTGGAACACTCATGTTTTCAATGCTATGTCCCATTACATTCCATTAGACCAAAGTTACATAGACAAGAGCCAATTTGTTGTGAGACAGAAAAATTTAATGTTTGTTAACAAGTTCCCTAATGAACTGGCTTTGTTAAGTTGGTTAGCAGTTTACTGGCTTGAAAAGCAAATTAGAACATTGATCATCAATGGTCCAAATTTAGTTTGGAAAAAACAAGACAAGACTATAGAGGTAAAAAAAAAAAAAGAAAAAGAAAGAATGGCATTTAACCATGCAATCACCCTCAAAAGTTATCATTAGATGGTAGGCCATGAGAAACATGCATGAGAGACACCAAAATCAGGGAAATATATGTGCTTAGCAATAATCAATAATGCACCAAACACTCCATGAACACTATTAAATTGGAAGCTGTTATTAAACCGAGGCTAGAGGAGCTCTGGAGTAGTATTAAAGGCAAAACTTGTACCTCTCTTCTGCAATACTGTCAACATAGAATATCAAGATAACTCCAAAAAAAATAGTGCTAAGAAATGCCCAAGCTGAAAACGGCAGTTGTACGCTGCTAGCAGAAGTTGTTCCCTGAAGCATTCCCACCAACATACACAAAATAAATAAAAGGCAAAGTTTAGAGACTAGAAGAATCATTCCAATCATTTTCCATCTGTTCAAAGTAGAATTAGGACTTCGTGGTTTAAAGCTTATGACTTACGATAATTAAGTCCCACATGGCCACAGGAAACAGGAAGCATGATGCAGAGGTAATTGTTATGGCATTAAGTCTCCTTTTAAGTTGATTCTGAAAACAAAGAATTGTCACCATAAGCCACTGGACCTTCACATAATGACCAAAAGCAGAGACGAGCTAACTGAAACTATTAATCAACAGGGAAAGTGGGCATTATCAATACATAGGTATCAACACCTTTAGCGAAACACGCCGTGCAATCACCCTTCTTAAAGCTGATAATATTCCAGCAAGAATTGGAATGATCATTTCTTTCATTCCCAGAGCTGCCACTTCTGTCTGATCCTCAGTATTGGGACTGTCTTTGAATGGTAGTTTCATATTAAGTTAACAATAAACCTTAAGTGAATTTGGAGAATTAACAGGTGGGAAAAAAAATAAAAAAGGATCCCCAGTTCTTTTTTTATTTTTGGAGGAGGGGGGTGGGGAGGAATAATGACATCAACCACAGAAACTCAAAGAAAAAGAAAAACCTTATTTTCCATTTATACAAGGATATAAAATGGTGAATGTGTAGCCATGGCCCACCCTTGAGATAAGAGGTAGAAAGATATTAACATTGCAATGAGCCCACCAACCTGACACAAGATAAAAAAGCACATATTGAATAAGAGAGAAATTTACTGTTATCCTCTAAATCATTATTATTGAGAGGAAGATGCAATACACTGCTTTAGACACTTAGCAGTAAAACTTGATCAAGTAATAAATTTGATGCTGCTAAAGTCTACTGAATTCTTAGCAGCCATTTACATGGCTATAAAAGAAGTATTCAGGAAGCAGTGTCAACCAACAGCTGCTAGATGTTCAGGCAAAAAAATTTTGAATGCCTTTTGAAGGCAACAATGGATATGGATCTGAACTCAATTTTATGGATAGCATGAAAGACGAAGAGATCTAACCTAATGCTGTTAGGAAGAAAAAAGGGTACCTTCTTCCAGATATGGCTCCTCCGCCCATATAATGCTGCAGACAACACTCCAAGAACAGCACCAGAATACTCCGCCAAAATTGATCTGGGATCAGAATGAAAAACTGAGTTGATTATAACTACAATTGACAAAAAAAAAAAGGCCTAGGGTTGGGTACTAAAAGCATCAATGACACACTGATCAAATAAGATGGCCATGATGCCATTGATCATGAAAAACACACAAGCAACAACAATACAGGAAATTGAGGCTCAATTAGGAGTTGTTTTCACAATAATTACAGCAATTTCTTCATGGCCAACTTCAATAAGTTTCAGAAACCAATAACAAAAGATAGATGGTAGGATCAATTGACTGTATGCCTCCAAGTGCCAAATGTGGATTCTCAGTGCCACCCAGGCCCCCAAATTAAATACTATGAGGCAAAGTCAAGATTAAAAAAATAGGTGCACATGACTTGAGAATGAAACATTCAAAGCTAGAAATTTAATTTTGTGCAATCAATACAAACATACCTAAGAGGTCCACACGACTTGAGGCCTTTTCCCCACAAAATAAAATATAAAGCTGTTATTGCACCATTTATGATGGATGGCACTATCTGATCAACAATAAAACAACATGTAATGAATAGGTCAATTAATATATTTCAGTTTACTTCCATGTATGCACCTTATGTCATACAACCAAAAGGAGACAGCATTTGTAGTCAACCTGTTGATTAGACAGTGGCCTCCCCTTCCAAGGCTTTTGTAAAACTAAAAATATGATGGACGATGGAACCAGACAACTGAAGATAAACAGTACCACCGAAGCTCCAGTTTGAGATAAGTACCGATACAGTGAATAAACTGACCATATCCGCAAGAAGTTTCCAAGAAAATGAATTATCTGCAAAGGAGTGTGCCTAGATCACAAGACAAACAAGATCATCATTACGACTCCATTTTGCTTTATTCATAACAACAATAGAGAAAAACGACAATGGTACAACCACAACAGATGATAGAATTGGAAGGTAATGCAATGTGGTGGGATGGATTTTCATCAACAATTTCCTATTAAGTAAATCCATTCCATCGCATTGCATTACTTTCCTCCTTAATATCCACCCTATTCTGAGCATTTTTTCAACCAAAAAGAACATCGACTTCAACAAATTAATAAGCAAATTGCCAAAATCTTTAATTCAGCTTTGCTTTGGTCTCCAAGAAAGCACAGGAAAACAAAATGAGCATACACGTGCCTGAAGATCTCCAAGCAAAATTACCAACTTATTCGGTTTGTCAAGACAGAAAAAAAAAAAAAAAAAAACACTAACTCATACGATAGCAATACAAAATAAATGAGCATTCAATATTAGGTTTCGCAGAGGTTTTTCTCTTTCTCTCTCTTTTTTTTTTTCCTCATGTTCGAGTCAACATTTATTTTTCTCGGGAAACAAAAAGAAAGTTAGGGTTAGGAAATTAGAGCGTACCTGAAATGAGGAGGAGATCCTCGTTCCTCACTTATTTGCTTTGGAGACATCATTGTGAGCTGAGCTCCTTGTTTTTTTTTTTTTTCTAATTTATTGTTTGTATTTAGAGTGCCTTCTGAAACAAAAAGAAACCAAAAGGGTTCCAAACAGATTCAAACCATCACTGTCGGTTCTCAGTATTTATTGTAGGCAATGTATCGGGAAATTGCAGATTTAAAAAAAAAAAAATCAAATTTGAAAATTACAATTTTTTTTTTTTCTTTTTAGTATTAAGAAACTCATTTGAGTTCTTTTCATCGCTCTCCAGTGCGATGTGAAGAGTGGAAGAATGTTGTTGGGCCCGGCGCTTCAATTTGCAGAATTACATGAAACAATAGTTTGGTTTGGGCCTACTAGTCCAGACCATTCACAAGATGACAGGACTCTGCGTCAATTTTTGGGCATTGCATTACAGATCTTTGTCAAAAAAGTTTGGGTCACAACTGAAAATATCCAGGAAACGCAGGAGCGGCCGTGAACGACTTAATGCCCCATTTCTTGTTGATGGGCCAATAGGGCCCAATATGTAATGTCGGGCCAGTGGCCCAAATTGCTCGAGGATCAACTGCCGACAAGTAAAAAGTGAAAGGTTGAATCGAAGTGAATGTTGTGATGTAATGTTGAGGGTTGTTCCATGTTAGAAGTTTCATGAAATTGACTATCTTAATGAACACAATTTTCTCTTAACCGGACTATAGAGTATTATATTTAATTTCTCATATTTCTAACAAAAAAAAAAAAAAGGTAAGAGATTTAATTCTTGGATTCAAGATATATTTACATATAAAATATTCTCTTTTCAACTTAACAGGACTAAAAAAGAAAAAAAAAAAAAAAACACAATTTTTTTTTTGTTTTTCCATAGGAAGGGAGATGGACTTAGGTTTTAAAATACAAACGACGAATGTAGTTATCTTTGGTAGGTTGCAACATATAATTTCTGATTTACAGCTTTGGAATCTCAAATACGGTAATTAATAACTTGTATTAACGGGAATGGATCAGAAGCTATAGGCATTTTGGCTTAATAAGACAGGATAACATTGTGCGTAAGCACAACAATTATTTGTGACATTTGTAGAAAACGTGATCAGACAAACAGCAGACAGATCAACATGAAGGGGGGTGAAGCGGGATCCTTGTGTCAATTATGTAGAGACATACACATTTAATGCACAAGCGCGTCTGGAGGGCCACTTTAGTAGCACTTCTCGTGTAGAACATATGTACCTGCCCCCGCATTTCTTGCTTAGCTGATAGTTATTATCGTCTTTGCTAATGTGAACAAGATTATCAATTTATAAATTTATAATAATACATAGCTAGTAGCTAGGCCTCGTATACGGGCTCCCATAATGTCAACAAACTACGGGCTACAAAAGAATTGAATGATACTCTCTGGTCTCTTCCAATCTGAAATCACTTCAAATGAAACGAAAGGCATAGATTTTAAGTCGTGATCACCATTATTGGAAAACTGGGAGTTGGGAGAAAAGGTAAAATCCTTATTGAAGAAATGATCATAAAGCTCACTAAAAGATTTTTTTTTTTTTTTTTTGGTTGTGGCCAACAGAATGTTATTACAGACAATTGTCTGTTTCAAGTGCATGCACCAACATAAAGCCAAATGAAATTTTGTCAAAAAGGGGTCAAAGAGAAGTGGGGTGGGTGTAGATATAATAGAAGCTTTAAAGATTTGTGTAGGTCTCTTTTATTTAAGAAATTTCATACCCCATGTTGCTCCATCCTCTTGTGAACATGATATGGCCCATTCAAAGCTGTCCTCTACTAATATTTCTCCATGCAATGCACCTGGAATTGTTTTCCCCTGTAATGGCCATCAGCAGTACTATTTATCATTCTATCCATTTCAATTATTCAACCTGATGAATTGCCAACATCCATGAGATTCTATTTTAATCCGTAAGTATATCATTGTAGGTCCTTTATGTTTATAATCCTCAAATTGTTTGGGTTCATTTACCATTATTTGTTGGGTGTTACTCTCAAGTCTTCTATAGGATTCTTTTTGATAGGCTTCTTGTCGCTGTAAAGCAAAATGCAGTCCTCGTCTGATAAAATCATTTCAGTGATGCAGGAAAGGCCCATAAAGGTCAAGTAATTTTCCGGTAGACATATGTTCTCGGCTTTTAAAAAGTTACTGTTATTCAGCATGAGGAGTTAAGCAATAAGCAATTATTAAGTGTTGATGTTCCATCCTCAAAATTGATATTTGAGCTACTTTCCAAGCATTCTATCACTTTCAGTTGCTCTATGATTAGAAATTTTGAGTGCAGGGGAAATCCATCTACTGAAGGAATGACAAATACAAGAAGCCAATGAAAGGGTCAATCCTTGTAAAATCCAATCCCATTTAGTCTGCTTGACTGTCTTAACGAGCACTATGGTTTAATTTTTACCTTTTTAACTTGTTTTGGCATAGAAAAATAGTTAGTAAAGTAGGAAGTAAGGTTTTTTCATGCAGGGAATTCATTGTATGGCATAAGAATTGCAGCAATGAATGTCCATGCCAATCACAACAAAACACATGCAGGTGTCTGGTTAAAAGAGTATAATGGGGAACAGAGTGGCTGAAAAAACCAGATTTCATATGATGATATTGAAAAATATTTGTCATTAACACGTACATAGATTGATACAATTGCTCCTGCGGACAGGGCAACATCATTACATAGGATGCAACAACCACAAATTACAAAGGATGGGAAAATAAGCAAAAAGTACAAGAAAAATAGAATCGGCTATTAAATTTGACAAAGAAAGTAGCAACATAATTTTCTCGTACTTTATTTTTGGACACTTCTGGTGAAGAACAAGCCAATATCATTTGCATTCTGTACAATTAATGAGGGACACGTTTGATTTGCACTCAAGAATCCTGGTAGCATATTCATGTGCTTTTGTAACAAAACATAATGGCGAAAATTAGAGTCAAATGGGACATGCAGAGTGAAAGCAACTGAAGTCTCTGTATTGTTCTCTCAACAACTTCTGCATGTCCAGCGTCTCAGGTGAATTTGTCCCCTGTAGCATTAATAGTTTGGTTCCCTTTAGTTTACATGCCCAAACATTTATAGTACTTTAGTTTCATCCAAGTGCAGGCAGAAATGCATTGAATACGTGTATGAAGAGGGAACTGCTATGCATTTATACGTGTATGACAGGTGTATATACTATACGCTTAAGTCCGGCTACTGAAGTTCAGCTTACCATGTGATTGGTTTTGATAATGCTACTATGGACTCAAACACTCAAACAAAGAAGGGAAAATAAAATCGCTTAATGGTAGGAAGTAGTCCTTGAGCTTCACAAAGTTATTAAGAGAGCATCCATGCCTTTCTGGGAGATACTGTTTCCAAGTTCTGGTCATAAGAACAAGCTGCAGCTCCAAGTTGCATCGAGAGGAACTGAAATTTGGAAAAAGAATTTGAAAGAAAATTGTAAATCGTGTGAAGATTGGAGGCCAGGGGAATAAAAAAAAAAAAGGCTTGTTAGAGAATTTTGAATTTTGTGCCCACCTCAACCTGATTCTGCAATGAATGGACATAGTTGATTATCTCCTCTAGCATAAGTGCCATGCCCATGGACTGTAAATTCAAAAACAAAGTCGCGATACATAATTTACATGTATACAATCTGAAATGCATACAAGAATCACAATACGTGCAATTTCTTGCCAGAGGATCTACCTCATGGCATCCAGGGACAAGGTCTTTTAAACATCTCAACTTGCTATTTATCTTCTCTCTTCTTACCTGATGCATGCATAAATAAAAAACAGATAAGCCAAATTCTTTGCTAGGTAAAATGGATAACATACTAAAAACATATGGAAAGAAATTTTGATGCTGAGCCAGTGGCTAAACATCCAGGCTTATCAATAAAAGCACACAAATTTACCCTTTCTGCTATACTGTGACTATCAGTCGCGTGGCCTCTTTTTGCTCTAACATGAACTACTTGTTCTGCTTTGTGCACTTCTTTCTTCCTCTCCACCCCTCTCCTGCCTTTTCCTAAGCTCTGAGAAACATCAAGATTACATACCTATAAATTCCAAGTTACATGAAGCTCAAAAGTTGAAAATGGACATTAGAAGAAGAATGAAGTTCAAAAACAACAAGATACGTTTTTTTTCCTTGAATTGGCCGTCGAGGATGTTGAATAGATGTTTTTGGAGTTGCTACTCGTTTGTTCCACTTCTTTTCTTTTCTTACTTCCAGGCAGAACATTTTGATTTGAGGTTACGGTATGAACGCTTGGTACTGCATTTACGATATCAGGATGAAAATCACTCAAAAGGTCATGACCATAGCTTGCTGGAAATACGGGATGTTGTTGGGAGAAGAGAGAGTCTTGTGCAGAGAAGTCAGCAGCAATTAGACTCGCCCACCAGCCAGGATTCTGCTCTGGATGCTGCTTCGACATTTCTGCGTTCCCGTCCAACTCAATGAAAGGTTGTTCAGGCTTCAGTCTCTGCATGTATCTTGCAAATTCAGCCATAAAACTTTTCAGCTGTAGATTTTCCCAATGGCCCTGTCGTTGTTTTTTCTCTTGTTTTGATCAATAACACTGGAGTACGGGCAAGGCAGTATGAAGTGCGATTTATAGGGGACCAAGGTGGTGTATTATTTAGTTAGCAATTCCTATTAACAATTCTTCGGTCAAAATGTGGATATTTATGTGACTTAAAAAAGAAAAAATGTATTAACAGTTAAAGTGAATATTAAAACCACACGGGAATTTTGGAACTTCATTTTCTTACTTGACGTTATTGGGTTGGTCCACGTGAAGGATACACTGAGTTGTCCACTACTGAGGAACCAGCATATGCTTTTGGATTGGGACTCGAGCCCTGTAACATGCGATAAAGGATGCTGTTTTCCCACTTTTTTCTAAAGATGGAAAATCAGGTTTTAAAAAATGAGTAAATTGGAAGATGATTGAAACCGTTTATTACTGGTCTTTGATCTTGGCTATCTATAATCACGAGGTGGGGCTTAGGATACTCGTAAACAGGAAGAAAATTTTCAGGCAATGGTTAAAAATGGCAGATCAGGAGCAGAAACATCTTTTAATGCTTATAATTTGCCAAAATTAATAATCTCACAGTTCTGATTTATCAACAAGTGATCTGCTTCTGTGAGCCTTGTTTGCCTCCTATGATGTTATTCCCGTAAACAGAATCATCCAAAGAACAGAGAAGCAAAAACCTTACCAGGAATCAACTACCACATCTTATTGAGTGACCATTGCGCAGCCACCATGACAAACCAAGTTGTTTGTAAAGCATCCTTGTAGTTCCAGGAATACATATCAACATCATTTGTAAACAGCATCATGTGCTTCTGATTGTAAAGGTTTTGGAGTTTGTAAACTTGTTTTGCACTAGGTGTGTGATCAGCCGTTCAAAAGTACCGTTTGGTCTAATAAGAAGAATGCTGTTACCGGGGTTGATTGCCATATGTCTTTCTCGTGTGAGGATGAAGTATACGTAGGAAACAAACAAGAAATTCCATGGTGTCGAATTTCAAATTTCAACCCCAAAGGTTGGCTTAGTTGATATGTAGTGTTAGATCAGATGAGTCTAGGATCAAGCAATGGGAGTTAATTCCCAGCAAAATTCCTAATCCCCGAGAGGGATAGTCTAGGAGATAAAATTGTTAAAGATGCAATGTAATGCATCACAAAAGAATGATGTTATGTTGGTTTTTCTTTTTTTGAATTGATTTAAATTTAAATTATTATTATTTAATATATAAAAATTTATATTAAAAATATAAGACTAAATTTTAAAATAATTAATATTAAAAATGTGTATAATTTTTTTTAAGTTAATAATATTTGAATAGTGTTAAATATGTTAGATTATATACTTTTTAATATTGAAATTATGTGTAATAAAATTTATTTAGATTTAATAATATTTAAATGATAAATTTTTTAATAAAAAATTAATAAATAATTATTAAATTTAATTTATAAATATAATAATTAATATATTTAATTTTTATTTAAAAATCAAAATTGTGCTGAGATTAAAGAATGTTAATAAAGATCTATTTCTACAAGAAATAAGGTACTTAATGAAGGGTGCCTACAAAAAGTACTTAAACACTGGCCTAAACACTGGCACTTAATGAAGGGTGCCTACACACTGCATGGGTCTAAGGGTCCAGGCTAAATTACTAGCGTAGGCCTAAGCACTGGCCTTCTCTTGTTAAAGCTAGAGGACTCAGACGAGTCCAAAACTAGACCAGCCTGGCCATGAGCATTGTAGCAAACAGGCTGTGGAAACTGGAAAGATCTCTAGACTAAGGGGTGGGCATGGGCGAGCCCTGGGCTGCAGTGAGGGGTTGAACTGTCTGGGGCCACCTAATCTGACTCAAGTACAATGCGCGGCCAGCCATCCATAACCCGTTAAAATTAAAGAAATCAACAGCCCATCCAATCTAAAGAAATCTCGACCGTCCAACATAGGGCCTTTATAAAGCCAATCTACCGCTAATTAGTAAACCCTCCTCACCGGCCACCTCCCTCTTCTCCTCTCTTCTCGCGGCAGCAGCGGCAGCAGCGGAGGCGGCGGCGGTGGCACATTCAGCTCCTGTCTTTCGATTTACTGCTGCTTGGTAAGACTCAACAAACCTAATTGCTCTCTCCTTTTTTTTTTTTGAATTTTTTGCGATTATATCAACTGGGTTTGTTCCTTTTCGGTATTTTCCTCTTTGGCACTGTATTGCAACGTTTTATCAATCGTCCAGCAACTGAGTTGTTTCCTTGACGTCGTTGCTGAGTTGTTTTTACGTTTTTATGTTTTGTTCTGGAATTTATCATGAGTTAATGATACATTAGCCTTTAAAGCGAATAGTTCATTTGGTTTATGAAGTGCACTTACAATTGATTGCTTTGCAAATCCATGGTTTCGCTTTCCGCAAAATGGAGTCAACCGAGGGAAGATAGAGTTGCGTTATATAAGGAACTGTCATATGCAGGAAAAAGTTGTGCATTACGTGGCTTATGTAGCTCTAACATTTCAATGTTTAAGCTAGAATTCTCAAGATGTTTACAACAAAAAAGAAGATCCAAAAACACAAGGATGCTGATCCCACTGAATTTGAGGAGACAGTTGCTCAGGTTAGTTCTAAAAATTTATGTCTATGTTTTTTCCTTCGTGGTCTATAGCAGTTTAGCATGCTAGATTCAAACCTTTTATCCTCTGCGGGCATTGTTTGATTTGGAGAATACCAACCAGGACCTGAGAAGTGACCTAAAAGATCTCTTCATAAATGCTGCTGTCTATGGAATTTTTGTGCTTGTTCTTGGATTAAGTTCCCATCCTCTTTATGAGCTTGATGTTGTTACCTGAGTTCAGCACATATACTGAATGGATTCTTGGGATTGTGCAGTCAAATGGATATTTCTGGGAATAGCAAGGCTGTTGTTGTTTATGTGCCTTACAGATTGAGGGAGGCTTTCCGGAAGATTCATTCTCACCTTGTTAGGGAGCTGGAGAAACAGTTCAATGGGCAGGTCTGTGTTGTCTTACTGTCAACATGTCTTTGAAGAACTGAAGCCTTAATGACTATGGAAATGGTATTATTTTCCTATAAAAAGTTAAATTGATTTTTTTTTTTTTTTTTCAGTTCTGTTGATAAGGAATTAAATTGCACATCATTTGCAGCCCAGAGCATGACTGAATGTTATTTTGCTTGCATGTTTAAAGAATATTTGTCCCATCGGTCAAGACAATGTCTATTTCTTACATCTTATAATATTCATTTTCATCTGTCAAGGAAATGTCCATTACTGGCATCTCTGTGCATGCTGTTATGGTTAGGTATGCGATTCAAGGCAGGTTCATTTGAACGAACCAATTGTTGTTTCCTAACTGTTTTCCAGGATGTTGTCATGATTGCCACCCAAAGGATTTTGTGCCCACCAAAGAAGGGCTCTGCTGTTCAGCGACCTCATACCTGTACCTTAACAGCTGTGCACGATGCCATGCTTGAGGATGTGGTCTATCCTGCTGAGATTGTTGCGAAGCGCATTTGTTACAGAGTGGATGGATCCAAAATTATCAAGGTACTCTGGAAACTCAAGATTAATGGAATAGCAAATCATAGCAGTAAGTGTTTCCTATATGGCCATGTTCTCTGCACTTAATTTCTAATTTTGTGATGTTCTTATCAGATTTTCTTGGATCCCAAGGAGCGCAACAACACTGAATACAAGCTACAGACGTTTTCTGGAGTTTACAGGAAGCTTACTGGGAAAGATGTAGTTTTTGAATGGCCAATGACAGAGGCATGAAGAGCTGTTAAAAATTCTTGGGCTTTCATTTTTGTTCTCCAATTAATGGTCCAACAATACTGATAGAGGTATTGTTGAAGATTTTTCTTTTGGCACACCATTTCCGATTCCTTCGTCAGTGAGAGAAAAATGATTGATCCCTGTAATTTTTAATTTAAAAAAATAATGTCGGTGAAAACTTATTTAATCTATAATTCTTTCATCATAGAAAAAAATACTGACACAAAAGACAAAATTAATATTTCTTATATGAAAAATTTTAATTTTATCTTCCTCTTATTATCCTTTTTCGATTGCTGTTCCCCTCATTTTCTTTTTCTTGATGATTCTGTTATTTGAAAAATGCAACTGGTAGTATTTTGGCATGCAAAGAACTCTATAGCAGCAGGCAAGGACGTGTCTTCAAAATATTTGTAAAATTAGAGATAAGACATCAAGCTTTGTGGACAAATGCCATGCATTAAGCCCAAAAGAACAGAACGTTTAAAACGCAATCAATCGTGTAAAGCAAAACCAATGGCTTCCCAAAACGGGCCCAGCCGATATTACTCTTACTACATATCTCATTCCATTTACATACGAGGTCTCACGGTATCTTGCGATTCACACTATTTGAAGGACGGCTATTCACTCCAGCCCTATACAAGTGCAACTCCGACGATGACATTACATTGATTTCAGTGTCGGCAGGTGCAAACAGGACATCGCCCTCGCCGATCACATCTTTAGTTGATTCCGTATGCATTGCCCCTTCCCCTAACATTACTAAAAACACCGAAGGACCTGGGACTCTTCCAAACACTGTTGATGCCCCTCCAGGCAGAACGCAACAATCTACTTCAAATTCCTCAAATGTTGGAGAATATCTTGTTATATACTGACCTATAGGAGATCCTTTCAAGACTTCTGGGAAGCCCTGAATAGAAACCAACGTCGGCATCAGGGTTTTATAAATCAGTTTAACCGAACAAGAAAAAATCAATACAAGCAAAGTTTGAGTTTAGCATCCCTTGTCCATAAAGGCAATTGATCCATTCTTGTCTCGCTGAAAAACAACAGTGAGCAGCACCGTCTTTCAAAGGAAAACAACAAGCAATTGTATCTTGAGGAGCAATAAAGTTTCCCCTATTCAGTATTCACTCCCCACTACTTACCCTATGTAGAGAAGACATCAAAGTGCAGACATTGACAGACTATGCATGCATGGACATGTCACAGTATGCTAATACAACTGATTAATCCCAAAGGTAGGTCAATGAAGGACAATGGGAGAAATGGAATGAACAGTGAGGTCACAGTTCCATCATGCAAATTCTCATGCACAAACAAGATTTGCAGCATCAGTTCCATCACAATTAAAACCTCTGCAGCTCTGCCCTCTCGAAGAAAAGTTACTGGTCCTCTCACAATAGCGAGGCTAGTTTGCTGTATATACCACCATATTTTGATCTATTCAAAACATTGACGGATTGTGTAACAACAAAAATTTACTCAAATATTTAGTGGCCTCTACAAATGAAATTCTTAGTGGAGGAAAGGAATGCCACCTGACTGTTGCTAATAATAAACTTTATGATAAATCAACCATGGTCAATTTATTGAGGGAAATGAAGAATACAACATTTATTATTATCCTTCATAATGGCAGAATTTTGAGAGGGATATGTTTCTAGAGACTTGCACACTAGTGGTGCCGATAATCTGAGAATGGCACCTTAAAAGAACATTGGGTTTAATCATGGAAAAACTAGTACACTCATAAACACATGTGCACACAAAGAGATATCAGATAAAGACACTTCAAAAGTTGGGCAAAAGAAGGAATTACTTACTTGTTTGTACGTAAGCATGGAACAAAGGGTATGGATATCTCGATCTTTGGGGGTAAGGCCAGCCCGCACAACATTATCTGATGTTGCCATGCATTCAATGCATTCACCAAATATATATGCATGGAGTTCATTTGCCCCAAGACACAATGCTTCACCAGGATGAAGCTTCACATGATTGAAAAAAAAGACTGATATTACACCAACATCAGCTGGATGCTGCTTTTCTAATCGCAAGACCAACAGTTCCTTATCTGTCAATTGTCTCACCTGTTTGAATATAAAATTGTTAAGGTAATGAAATCATGGAAATATAAAGAAGATGCAAGCAAAATAATAATAAGCTAGTTTTCCATTTAGTCAATAAACCAAAGGGTATCAATTAATTACCAATGTTGATATTATTTCAAAAATTTTACTTCATAGCCACATTTTACTTTGAAGAAGTACAAACCCAAGACATTTTCACATTAGATGCTTACATGGCCACTGTAATGCAATACAGAGGCAGGGAAGACCTTAAAATATAGATTTCTGATTATGTGCAGCAGTTTTATTGGAGGCAAATAGGAAAAAAGGGCCCAGATGGCTAACTCAGTTGTACAGATCAGTCATTTTGTTCAGAACATGCTACAGCAGCTTGAGGAGAGAAATTCAAACTGACCTGGCTTTCCATTTGCAATCGACTTTTGAGTTTAGATAAAGCCATGGTAACCATCTCTTTGTTAGCCAACATAAGCTGGGTAAAAACTGATCTCAGGACTGATTTTACTTTCTCTTTCTCATCTTGCTCCTTCATGTTTAATAATTGGTTTGCATCTGCAGTGCCAACCAGTTCTACAATCTCAGGGACATTACTTAGCACACTTTTAAGCTCCTGGAAAAATACAGCAATTTGTTACAGGTAAACAATTGGTAATTTGAAATAAAAATCAAAAAAAGAAAACTGAGAATTGTCACATACTAAAAACCAATGTTGAGGATAAACAGAATAAAACTGTGCCTTCCATATGGTAGTTCCAAATTTCTAACGACTTGAGTAAAATGAGGGAAAATTATAGACAACTATAAGCACCTAACCCCTTTTCTCCTGCACATTTTACTTATGCAAATATTCCTTAAACGCTTGTCACTGCATCAGCATCTGTCGGCTAACTTCTTTCATGTGGGTGCTTTTCCCAGAGAAGCCTCACATGGGGGAAGCTAATAACTGAATTGAGAATTACATAGGTCTGCATGAAATGATACCCTGAATAGTTATAGCAAACAGATTGTAAACTCTCATCCAACCCAATAAGTGTCTTAGTTTCTCACCAAAAACTATAGCAAACAATTCAAGGTATCACATTTTTTTTCATATGCCAGTAGTTTTATAGCCCCTTAAAAGAGTTACAATCTCAGGTATGATTCATGGCATAAATAAATACTAAACAGCGACTAAAATCCAACTAAAAGAATTTGCCAAGTATGTAAATCACCATGAAGATCAGTAAACCACCTTAGGAGAGATAAAGCCACAAAGGGCCTCAAAGTTTGTTATCGCCAAAGCCATCTCAGGCTTATGATTACCATCCTTATAAATGTCAGGCCTCTCCTTATGCAGCTGTTTAGCTAATTTCTTGTCTGGGTGAGCCTGAATCGACAATGCTTTAGCCACAGAAAGAACCTATCAGATATGGAAGTGGAACATTACGTACAACTCCATAAACCGAATCAAATATCAAACTATTAGTGTTAAGAAAAATTTTAAGCAAATAATCAAGCTAACTCATTTAAAATACAATAAAACATTACAATTGCATTCCAGTTGAGAACAAAAGTTACACGAAGGCAAACACGCCAGGGCACTCCCCCGATTTATATAAGTGAGTAAATGCATACATGTACTAACAATTAAAGACAATGCATACACGTACTAACAATTAAAGACAACACTTGACACAAACATGCATAGATGGCATAAAAGAGAAATCCGAGATTCGCATCCATATATTAAATGAAACGGAGAGAAGATAAATTATACCTTGAACAAGAAAGGGAGATCACAACCCCACTTATCCAGAACCTTACGCCCAAGCACATTAGGGTTCTTAGCAGTCCACTCTTTCAAACTGAGATTGCGAGACCCAATAGAAACCCCATTGTCCACCCCATTTTCCAGCAGAAGAGATGGCCCAGACTCGTGGGTCCCGATCCAAAATTCTGCATAGGGTTTGTCCTCCTCAATGCTAGACCCAGAATTCAAAGCGTACAGCCTTGCAACCCTGGATTCTGCCCCTCTCTTGCCCCAATCATAGTTTTGCACTGAACATTTCAGTCTCTGTATTCTTCGGTGCTTCAATTCAGTGTCCATGGCAGCGAGTTCACATAAAAAAAATGCTTAGAGAAGCAAGAGTTGGAATAAAGAATGAGAATTTATAGATGGGTGTACGGTTGCCATGAAAAAGATGGTATCTTTATAACTGGTTTTACCAACCATTTGAAAGGGTCACAAGAGGGAGGGAAACAGTTACAGAGAGAGAAAGAGAGAGAATGAAAGGGAAAGAATTGAGAAAAAAAAAAAAGATCGAAAAAGTAGGAAGTTGGCACTTAGTGGGGTCGGACCTTCCTGTATTTTCTAACTGCAGTTTCTCTGTCTACCTTCGTGTGTTTTCTTTGATTCTTATTTTACCCTTCAAAAAACTTCCTTTCCGTCAAGGAGGTACAAATTCAAATCATGGGCTCATGGAAAAGTTCCTTCCATAAGAGTTCATATACATCTTCCGTCAATTAGTGGGCTGTTCACTTCATTGCCAGATATGTCTATTTATCTCAGAAGACACACAAAATGAAAGTAGTTACCCTCTGTCTCCAAGTGGAAAGGTTAATGACCAAAAGACATATCAAGTAAAGCACAAAATGAAAGTTGACAATTGGTGCTACGGCTAAGTTTGTGTTTATGGCATAAATATAGTCTTTTAATTCTCCTGATAAAAAAGAAAAAAAAAAAAAGGTGCAATTAGAATTTTGAAGTCCCACTGGCGTAGCAGTTAAGAGTAACACCGTCTAAAATGCAGGGGAAGTATAAAAATCTGTCGGTGGAGTGGACGTCGGTTTATGTCCCTGCTTCGATTTAAACGTTGTTACTGGGCCTACCCAAAAAAGCCCAATCATCATCACCTGAATGGCTAAATTTGGACACGGCGTCACCATCCGATGATGAAGATGTCCAAGACTGAAGATCCCAGATTTAATCAAATTAGTTAAATTGTCACTCTCTCTCTCAAAGAATTTCGGCTCCTATCTCCCTTTTACACAAGTCTTGGACCTTAATCAATTAAAATGGTTTTGACTCCAACCTTCCTTTGAATGTGTATCATAATCAATCTGATTATTCTTTTTCACCCTTTTGTTTTTTTTTGGGGGGGAGGGGGGGTGTCTAAGTAGAGGGCTATGGCCTAATTACAAAAACTAAAAGGAAGATTCACAGGGCTATTGCACCCCAACAAGGACAGAGGTTCTGCTATAAAATGAAACCCCCAAGCAAGTGTGTAGGGCCACCTCTTACTCTAACATGTCGTTGCATGCAGATGAGGCTGTTATTCTTGTTGAGGAACCCAAATCCAATTGGGCTCTTAGCAGATGAAGCCCACGGCCCAATGGATGGGAATTAAAAAAAAAAAAAACAAAGAAAGACAAATGGTAATCATTCGTAATACGGCACCGTGTGACGAAACCAATAATCTCCAATTTGTTCTGAAGAAAGCAGAGCGTCTCCATGTAAAAGTGTTCTAACAATGGCGGATTCAATTTGCAGGACGCTCCGCGACGGAGCCCTAGAAGGCGAGCACGCGCCGGCCTTAACCATCAAAGACACCTCAGCCACGCCTTACGGCCATTACGTGTTCAGTCATGTGCTATCCTACCTCTCCTCATCAATTCTCGCCGGAAAGTCCCAGTCACGGTGAGTCCAAGTCTGTTTCTTTCTTTTGACATCCAAGATTTTTTTTTTTTTTTAAAGGAGGAAAAAAGACGTTGGATTTTTATTTTTATCTAAACTTTGATACGCAGGGGCGTGGTGGTCGTTTCGTTCTCGAAGAGCCCGTCGTCTTACGTGGAGTTATTGAAGACCAGAGGATTTGATGTTGACGATGCTTCCTCTCAAAAATGGTAAAACAAAAATAAATCTTTTTTCTTTTTCTGTTTGTTTCCCGAGAGAGTGAAGGAAAAGAAAGGGAAAGAAAATCTTAAGCAAATTGTTGTTCTATAGGATTAATATTTTGGACTGCTACACGGACCCTCTTGGTTGGAAACATCAGCTTGCAATGTCTGGAGAGTTGGAGGAAACTACTTACGAATGTTCCCGCGTAGCTCGCGTTTATAAGGATGTGAGGGATATGGACAAGTTGTACACTTTGATTATCGAATTAGGGAAAGGTAATTTGTACGTGCAATTTTCTTTCTCAGTTTTAGCGTTTTGAGTAAAATTTGTCATTGTTCATCTTTTCTTGAATTAGTGAGCGTGTGTTTCTCTGGTTGCAGGATTGGTTGGACAAGGCAAAGTTCGTTTCTCTGTCGGCATGGACTCGGTAATTTGGCAATCTTTGATTCTGAATATTCAGTGAAATTTCCTAGTGCAATTTTTTTTTTTTTTCTAATATATAATGTGCTAGTGAAGCGATTGAAGTTTAACTGTCCTGGTTTTGGCATGAAATAAGAAGCGGAAGTTCATTAAGGCTAGCAGTGTCATACGATGACTAGTCTGGAAAATGTTAGTTTGGACATTTGCTCGACTTTTTATGCTGTCATTGTCTCGTACCAATGTGACCAAATAAGTTGTAGCTGTCTGTTCTTTCTTCGATTATAGTGACTTTTGGCATGACACTAGGAAACTTCTTTAAAGGCACTGGATTTGCAACCCAGACAACAGATTTGGATGCATAAATGGATGCCTCTGCACAAGTAGTCTTGTCTGGTTTGCAAATGATGCATGGAAGTTTCTGTTCAAGTCTCCAGCATATGACAAGTTATTATTGTAGGATAGACTCAACCTGAGAAAAGAGTAGTGTTATTGGACCTTTTATTTCTAATAATGTCTTACTTCAGAATAGAGAGGTATTTGGATTATACGTGTGGGTATTACATCTTGCTTTTTCATTCTTCCTAGTTATGCTAGAAAAAAGTTGAAACATTTGATTATATCAGATGCTAAATTGTCATTCTTCAGGGATTCACCTCGTTTGACAGAAGCAAGGAATTGATCATATGACTTCTGAAGCACAAAGAATCTGTTGATTTATATCCAGAGAAATATTTCAGAAGGCATTTTGATATGATCTATTGATTCTATGGTATTAATTAGTGCAGTGAAAAAACATACCTAAATATCATGTTAATTATCATGGTAGCAATGAATGCATTAGAAAAGATTCTTTTTGGATTGCTTTTATTTTCTGCTAATCTGGTTCTAATGACCTTTTAACTATTTATCCAGGCAAGTGAAATGTTAAGACATGCATCTATCTCACAAGTTGCAGGCCTCTTCAGCAACCTTCGTAGCCATGGTATGCATATTTTCTGCTCTTTTCCGGTTGTTTCCACGTTTGCTGCCAATTTGCTACCATTTTCTTGGCAGCAAATGTGTACTGCATTTTTAGTGTTTTAAACTATGTAATTTTGATCTTTTTGGTTTGCATCTTTGATCTTTGGTCAATATTTTTGGACATGCATGTACTTACTGATAGGGTTGTTCACTAGATATGCAAATTCTACATTGACACTATATTTTAATTGTTGTTCAATTATTGCAGAACAAGTATCAAGTATCTTTTGGCTGTTACACTCAGATCTTCATGAGGTCAAGGTCTCTTCTGCTCTGGAGTATATATCCTCTATGGTGGCCAGTGTAGAACCGCGAAACCCATCTGCTACTGGACATAGAGGAGATCTAGAAAACTTCTCTTTGTTGGAACAGAGTTTTGGTAAAGGGAAGTTCAATGTGCGATTCAAGCGTCGAAATGGCCGTGTTCGCATAATGGTATTTCTCTGTTTTACCCTCTATGAGTTATCTTTTATACCCTGTTCTGAGGTGGAAAATTGCTATAAGACCAATTGTTGCCTGCCTGCAGTCTGAAGATTTTCATATTGAAATATCAGGCATCAATTTTACTTCTGTTTCATCTGAAGAAGGAATAATCAATCAAGGCCTTTTGCCTAAGGTCAGTCGCACTTTTGAATGCACTTGATTCATGAGTACCACACTTCTTCACTTATATCCGTTCTGTTCTCTAATTTGCTGGATGAAGATAATTAATGAGATTCACTTCTAAGACCATGGTTGCTAACAAACACAAAAGGCATACATCTACTTGTACAAACAAAAGAGATACAACAACTAATTGAAGTGTTTTATGTATGCTGCATTCATTACACTGAGATTAGTGCTTCTTTTGACAGGTGCAGTTTAATCTACAGCTCTCAGAGAAGGAGCAAATTGAGAGGGCCAAGGTTGTACTTCCTTTTGAACATCAAGGTGTGGCAATGTGAATACATAACCAGTATATGCTGCCTTCTTTTTGTTAATGAATACAAGCTTTTACTTGGGAATTGCTAAGACATTTGTCATTGTTGTATTCCATCCTTCCTATGCTAAAAACTTTGCTTCTGCATGCTTTAGGAAATGGTAAACCCATACAAATTTATGATGGTCGAAGATCTCTAACAGAGAAAAAGCATGAGGCAGCATCTGCATCAACCGAGACTTTGCAAAGAAATGAGGACTCTGGTGAAGGAAAGATAATATATTTTCGGGATTCAGATGATGAGATGCCAGATTCTGATGAGGACCCAGATGATGATTTGGATATCTAATCTGCACGTGCTGGTTATGGCAAGTATCAAGGTCCAAAACTGATGATAAACTTTAAGATGTAGCTTCTCAAGTTTTGTTCTGCTTCGAAATTGCTTAAGATGACATTGGGGTGGTGGTGGAGACCGATGGAAAGCTTTATTTAAACCCTTTACAAGTCCTGTGTAAAGTGTAATCACAGATGTTCAGAGTGCTTAGCGGTCACTTAACAGCAACGTATCCTTGTTTAATACCAGTGTGTCTATCAGTTCTCCCCTGGTGTACATTATAGAGATATTGCCGATTGGCCGATGGCCAACAAGTGCCAATAACTAGTTGGCAACTGTTTGTGTAAATAATCCCTCCGGCCTGACTTCTGCTAACCTAAACAACCCATAATTAATAAGAATCACACAACTACTTGAGTGTGCCAAAAAATAACATTAATTTGACAAATCTTTCATCATGAGTAGGTGAACGCGGAGCTTCCTTCTATAAAATTAAAATATTTGAAATGCAACCAACGCGGTTGACGGGGAAAAAGAATACGTAAAACAAGAAGTCGCACGACTGCCGAGGGTCGTGGCATATGGGGACAGCCATGTCCCCATATTTTCCCAAATAATTAGAGTTGTTTTTTTTATTTTTTTGTTGCTTTAAGGATAGCGGGGTAGCATGTAACCATTTCCAGCAACCCCGCAACTACAATAAGTCACTCCAAAATTTTAACCATGTGTAACGTTCGTGTTTGACCACATAGCATTTGCTTTCCGTTGGCCCACAATTTTGACTCTAATGATCACGACGATTCCGCGCATCGGCAGGTGTGACACAGATCCCATTTGATTTCCCCCAACTCCCGCGTCTTGCATTATCTCTTTATATTTGACCTCTAGCCTTTTTTAACATAATAAGATTCTTGGATAACTATCTTTGTTAATCTTGCAAATCTTCCTGTAAAACTTTTAAATAAATCTTTGAATTGTAAAAATACCAGACCATTTTAGCGCTATAATTTACTCTCAAGTGAGGCCAGCCGGTTTTCAGTGCTAAAACCTCTCCTTTCACGTCTTCCATGTCACAACCCACCGATGAAAAACAATTTCTCCATTACAAAATTAGTCTCCCGATTAACAGTTTGACTTGTCCTTGAGTGATTTAAATGTAGTCGTTTTGGGTGCCAAACTTCCAATCCTCCAGGCCGCCCTTTCTGCTGGTTTATTCTTTATTTAAAAAAAAAAAAATTTTCTGTAGAAACATTTTGTTGCTTTCATAAAAAGGTTCAGTCCAAGCGATGGCAGTAGAATTTTGTTCGGGCAGTTCTGGCGTCAGTCCTAGAATTTCATTTTCTCATGATCTTTGCCTGTCGGATATTGTCCCGGCGGAGCCACGCCCTCTTCTATCAAACTCGTCTGCCGGCGGCCGCGGCATGGACTTCGACTTCTGCGTCCGCAACAGTACCGACCAAGAATCGTCGTCGGCCGACGAGCTTCTCTCCGATGGAAAGATTCTTCCCACCGAAATTAAGAAAAAACCCGCACCCACGAAGTTGAATGACCGATCCTCAACGCTGTCTCCTCTGTCTCTGCGCAATGACAGCTCGAGTAGGGACGAGTCAAAGAGAGTGTTGTTAAAAGAAACGAAGAGGGGATGCGATGAAACAGAAGAGAAGCAAAGGGGTTCAAGATCATTTTGAGGTTTCAAGAGAAAGCAGTAGCTTGAATTGTGGGAGCGGCTATGGGAGGAGTTTGTGCCCTTTGCCGCTCTTGTCACGAAGCAACTCTACTGGGTCAACGCCAGGCGCCAAGAGAGCCCCATTGTCAAAAGATAGCAATGCTAAGATCAGTCAGAAGCAGCACAAACAATCGCCATCGAAGACTTCATCACAATCAACGGCTCCCATGAGTTATCAAAAGCCTCCATTGAAGAAGAACTATGGCAACGGTGTTCGTGTCAATCCCTCTTTAAATGTTCCATCGAGTAATCTTTTCCGTTTAGGTTCAATTTTCTCCAATGCCGAGGATAAGAACAAGAGTAAAATGAACAATCATACTTATTTTAATTAGCTCTAATGTGTGGAATTCCTTTTGGTCTAAATTGCGTTGCCAATTTCTTGGATTGAGGCGTTTCCCTTCTTCTAATTAATCGCTTCCGCGTAGGAATATAGGATATGATCAGTGTTACTGTTGAGTCTTAATTTGTGACGGATGAGTCAAGAAAGCGCCTTAAGTGCAAATAAAAAGAGACGTCTCATTCCTTTGGTCGACATTGGAGGGACCAAGCTTCGATGGTATGATCAAGGGCACATGCCTTTGAAGCCCAACATGACACACGTAACCATTGCTTTCATGGTCGTCGTTTTCCGTTTCTGCTGGCCTTTTGGTTTTTTTGGCTCACACATGGTGTAAATATTTCATAAGAAGCCTCAAATATTGTCAATTTCCCTGCTTGATTATCGAGTTGAGGCTATCTAAAATCTAAAAGATAAAATCCATCCATTTTTGAACTACAAGAAGATAGGCTGAAACACCGGCCCTTGACTCTTGCCGGATGCAGAAAAATAAGTGAGCTTCTCATGCTTCAATTTTGGTCAATTTCAACAACACTGACGTGACCACAGGGAATTTTTTCCTCTTCCTGTTTTTTGGTGTTGGTGAGTTGCTTAGCGTTCCACATGGTGTGAGACACCAGGAAATAGACATGTTCCTTCTGATGATGGCAGTAGTTGCTTTCCTTTGCTTTCTGGTTTGTTCATGTTGCATCATATTATACTCAAAATCATTTTCCAAATGATAATTTGCCTATCTTTTCCTAGTGATTTTATTTTGGCAAATAAAATAAGAAAGCAGGGATACTACCCATAATCCAATCACTAAAGATTGTGTCTTCACACCACATAACAGATTAGTACATGTGATTGAACCCCCGGATGAGCCTGATAGCCTTTGTCCTGTTATGCAGATATGAACATTGTAACCCCGGCTTACGTCTCTCCCTTTTTAACTAACGGGCACAGAGCCCCGGTGCTTTGAGCAACACTATGGACCTCAACCCAATCATCTGATCCACAGAACTAAATTGTGGTTTGTTCAGGCCCCTTTGCTGTAGATAATTCACAACAGTATTTGACCCACAAATGCAGGCCATCGTCTTAGTAGGCCCGTTAACTGTATGAGTAAATTGGACCATTTCGTAGAGGAGTTTCCACAGGCTCACCAAACATTTGTTCACCATTAGTAGATGAGGTCTGGCAGATAACAATTGGCCCGATTCTCATTGGCGTGTATGTAATGTGCCAGGGCGGCCACATCTAGCAGACTAGAAGGGCTCCAGGACCAGGTTGGCTACTTCGTGGATATGTCCATTGTGAAAATATTTTTGCTATTATTTCCTTGTCCTACCCAAACAGCAAACTAACCCAGCGGTATTTATCGCCGGACTGACTTACGATAAAAGATGTAATCTTGATGTAATCTTTGATTAAAAGGAGCAAAACCACCGTGCAATATGTTTCAATCCTTCTCAAAGCCACCGGAACACTTGATTAGTTCATTTGAGCACCTCCTAAGTTATACTCAGAAAACTCTGCTAATATATGTTCATAATTAAGAGGTTCCATTTCCAATCTTTTATCCTTCCAGGCAGTGTCTTTCAGGTACTTTGTACATGCGTGGATTTTAATGCCAATTTCTGACTACAAAACAGCATATGGTGTTTTTTTCAATTACAAGAGTTTGAATGGCCACAAAGCCGTCCTCTGATAGTTCTTCCATCGCAAGTCCTAGAATATCACTTTCTCATTATCTTAGCCAATCAGACACTGTTACAGCAGCAAAACAGCAATATCTCCAATCAAGTTCTGTGGATCCTAATTTCTCCTTCTGCAACATCATTTTCCCCGATGAATGTTCATCAGCAGGCGACCTTTTTCTCGATGGAAAAATCCTTTCAATTGGAATCAGGAGAAGTGGTTCTTCCTCTGACCATGCACAGCTACCTATACCTGCTTCACTTCAGCATACATCACTTGATGCTACACATTCTATTAGACAGTTCGGTGAAGATTTCGTACTTGAAAGATTGAAGAAACCCATTAATCATAGTACGGATGTAGATGATCATGAAAGTAATATTATGCAGGAATCTTTGTCACCGTACAAACGCTACTCTGTGAGTAGGAAAATGCATCGTGGTGAAATCAAGCCAAAGATTGCTTCCCGACCAAGACTATAGCTTCCTTTTGCTGCGTTGCTTCAATTTGATAAGATCAAGGGGCCACCCCCGAGGCTAAAGCCTCTTTCTGCACTTCTAATGGACGATGATTTAAATAAAGCTCCCCAAAGGACTAAGCCTCTACATGCATTTCTTCAGGATGAAGATTTCGCTGTAGATAAAACGCACAAGTGCTCAAAGGAAATCAAGAAGAATCGAAGTGTTGATGACCCGAATAAAGAGCCGCGAAACTTGAAGAATAGCACTGGCTCCGGCTTTGCCTGGCAGAGTGGAAGTTTATGTCCTTTTCTTCTGTTGCCTCGGATCCAGGTGCAGGGTTTCTGCCAAATAAGCAGCAATTGGCAATGTCAGAATATAATCATCGTCAGAAGCAGAAATGGTGGAGATTTAGCCTTTGTTTTAGAAGAGAAAAAGCAGTAAAGATTACTTCATTGGGAAAATGGACCAATTTCGAAATCGAAGCATTTGAATCGGGCATTGAAGTTGACAGTGCCAGACTTGAAGCCTTAGTTGGGGAAATTGTGAGAGAGACCTTTGGATGTGTAGTTCAGTCACCTGTTGACAATGTCTATGGACCTTAGAAATTGTGAATTTCATTGTTATGAGATATGAAACAACCTAACATGTTTCTAAAGGCTTCGGTGACTTGCCATTTTGTCCAAAAAATTAATGGTGATGTTAATTTATCAGTGAAAGCTTCCAATTAGACACTTTTCATATAGATCCTGGTACATGTCCAAGTGCTCCAAGACGGGTAAGAGACATGCACATAGAATAAATTTCTAGTCATGGCATTTTGATAACTGAACCAATTCCACTGCATCATTTGCATTTAAATATCAATATCAAAACCAGTTTTCCACAAAAATTTTCCCAAATGCTTTGACATTTCGATTGAATACACAGAATTGCCACTACGGGAAGAAGCACCTACTTTCTTTCAGGTGGGGCAGTTGTACAGACTGAAGATCTGCTGGTAGGTAATCCACCAGATGGCCATATCCAGCCATTGGGCCTCCAGCAACGCTTTGCTGAGGATCAATGGCATGGAAAGATGGAAGCTTATCAGAATGCTTTTGGTTTCAACCAAATAATTGTCACTGGTACAACGGAATAGAATAATTTATATTACATATTTGAAAACATAATTCGGGCATTTGGCTACACATACGAAAGTAATTTGTTCTACAAATAAGGAGATGCCCAAAATCCAAGACCTCTCATAGATGATAACTGATAAGCGTGTAGAAGACAACCACCAGTTTCTGGGTGGCATTGGAGTCTTGGCCCGGAGTGCCACAAGATATCAAACTTTTTCAGCCCGATCGGTAACACTTATGCTTTTTCTCGAATTGCAGCAAACAGCATAGCCATTTTTTGTGGCTGATTATGGTATTTCCATCTTAGAACGTTAGTCATATTTCCACATTAAATTGTACTGGGTATGTCTCAATGTATTTCTATGATGGGCATGTACTTCTTTCATTGTGAATGAAATGAACTAATGGAGTTGCATTTGTTCAAAGAAAAAAATGAAATCCCTACAATTAGATTGTCTTTTGTTTGCCATTCCCATTGTTAAGGCACAATTCAGAAGCATAAAACCCGGTTGGATGATGATTTGATCATCTGCACGCCAAAATGGATTTCTTGAAAAATGGAAAAATAGAGTAAAAAAAGAAAAAAGAAGGGAAAAAACCCAACAACAAAAATTGAACTGGAAATAAGGTTAGAACGAATTACCAAAGACAATATGTCCAGTATACCATAATGTCATCTGAAACAACATTTTATCCAGATCTTTACATCCATTTAAAAGAACATCAATATTCATTCATAACAAATCTCTCCGCTAGGCAAACAGGAGTATTTTTACCATTGAAAAAAGAATGGGAAAAAAAAAAAAGTGGTAGAAGCAGCATCGGTGGTGCTAAAGCAATTCCTCACAAAATCAAATCAAGGAAAAAATAAAGAAAAGAACCAATTACGCAATAGAGCAATAAATCCCAAATGAGGGCAGATCAAAACTGCCTGTAACCCAAAACAGTCTTGCCAAATCCTCTATCACGTCTGCCTCCCCTCTTTTCGCAATTGATGGCATTGGCTGCAGCCATAGACAACCCCTTCAATTCCTCAACACTTGCGTAGCTCTTTCTTGCCATCAGTCCACCACCATTGCCATCCTTCTTCTCTCCCGCAGTCGCCGACTTGCTTCCTCTCGAATTTGATAGAATCCCATTCACCTTAGTCGAGTTCTTTGATGGGGGTGTCAGTTCCTGCCTCGGCAGCGGCCTTCGGTTCTCTTTCCTCAGAGTAGCAGAGAAATCAGGCACAGACTGGGCCAGAACAGAGGACCCTTTTCTTGAAGTAGCCAAATTGGCATGGAATTTGACCTGTTTTTTTGGTGGGGTTTGCTTGAAATCACTTTCTTCACGTCCTTGTTGCCTTAGGCTCTTCATTCTAAGCCTGCATTCTCTCAACTCTGCATATGCTCTGTATCTGGGTCCTCTCTCCATCATATAGCTCTCTGTTGTGAATCTTAGAGGGACTGGTTGGTCAGAGTTTGAGGAGTTTTGAGAAAGAATGAGAGAGATGGGATCGAGAGCATGGAAAAGAGATTGGAGAGTAGCGTTTTGGTGATCAGATTGAGCAAGATGGCCCCTTGTCTCTGCCATGAATGATGGACTTGACCGATGGGTCTGCTTCTTTAACCTTTGTTTCTGTTCTGTTTCTTTAATTGCATTTGTAGTTTTCTTCAACGTTGGAGGATTTGCATTGCATTTTTGTTATTTTAAATAATTTGTTTGCTTTGAAAAGAATTTGATCATTTGCAACGGTCTAATAGAAAGAGAACGCAAACCCTCTCCTGCCTTTTTTAAACCTTTTTTTTTTTTTGCGTCTTCCTAAAACTACAACGTTATAGTTGAGGTGGGTCCCCCTCTAAAAGAACCACCGTAAATCCATTATGTAGCGCCTGACCTGGGTTGGGATCTCTTGATGATTTTGATTGGATATTTTACGATTTCGATCGTGTGGTTAGTAGGTAATTTTACCTGAACCTAAAGGATGGATACGACACACACGATCATCCTTCTCAGGAGAAAAGAGATCGTTCCCTTGCTTGGCATAAAAGACTGTCGCTTAGAAGGCGGCCAATTCATGGTTTTTAACATTTGCTGGCTGCTCTATTGATTCCCATTCCTAATTGGATCAGGAGAAGATTGACGGACGGCTGATCTTTCTAATTTGCTTTGCATTTTCTAGTCAGACGGGCCTCAACAGTCAATGAACAAGTGCCACTCTCGTATTTAATGCATATGTAAGATTATATTATCCAAATTTAAAACAATTAATAATTTTTTTAATTACATTTTTATTGTTATTAATATTTAATATTAATTTAATAACTAATTTATAATTTTAATTTTTATTAAAATTAAAATTTTAATATACATATAATTTATTTAATTAATATTAACAATTATTTATATATTTTTAAAAAATTCTCTAAAATAAAAAATAATTACATATTCTTTTTTTTTTTATTTTTAATATGAAAAAATATTTTCAAATATTTCTCTAAAAAAATCCATAATTTAATTTTTTAGTCTTTAATTTTCTTAAAAATAAAAATATTCTCAATTTTCCTTTTATATTTTTTTTTAAATATAAGAACGAGCCGTGATTCCGCATTCTTCTCTAGCGTATTCAGCCTAAAAGCAATGCTCTTATCGGGGAAACCGGTAAAAAAGAAAAAGAGTCACTTTATTCTTATTTCTTCCGGGGATCTCAAAGGGCGCTTAATGCTCAAAAAGATTGCATGTGAAAGGAAATGTTACACACATGAAACACGGAAATGATGCGAGAACCATGCGGCTGTCTGAAAGTAACTTTTAAGAAAGATTACAGAAGAGCAGTTGATTATAGGAACTTTCATCATGTCCTGAGTCCCCCAAGCCCGGTGACTTCCCTTTTTGCTCCGACCTCGTTCTGGCGTCTGCTTCAAACCTTGTGATACTTGTATTTTTGCCCCAGGTTAAACCTCTTAATCCTGTAGTTAAACCCATGGGACACCAGGTTTCGTACTGCATCGACTCCTTGTTCCAGTGCTGCATCCATCTGTCCAGTAGCAACCAAGAGTCAGAAGGTAGCAGCCATACAAAACAAAAACTCTGAACACCGAGCACAGGACATTTCTATTTGTGTGCATGAGTCACCCCCTTGATCGATGAGTGATTTGGGTAGAGAAGAAATGAATGCAGCCATTAAATGCTCCAGCAATGAAAAATAGATGAATGAGAAGAATTCTAGTTGGTCACCGTACTGGCTCTTCCACATCATATCAAATGGGATAAACCCGCTTAATTTTCAGAGCATAGCATGCCTTATTTAACTAGTTTGGATCATTCATAATGAGCCAAAAAAAGGCAGAAGCTATTAATGGAGGAGTATCAAATTATAAGATGTTATGTCTACATTTAAATCATAGATATATAAGATATTACGTCCCCTTTCTTCATTTTTTTCATCACTGTTTAGCAAATAGATACGAAACATGTGGCTAATGAAACATAAAGCAAATGGGATGTGCCATTATGTGCAGTACATAGTCCGAGTTGTCAGAAAGCAAACAAATTCTGCACATACTTGTTCTCGCTCTGTAGAACTAAATTTCTGTAAAAGAAAAGCTTTCATGTCCATGGTGCCAGGTGGATTTCCAATGCCTGCAAAAATTGAAATCGCTAGTTTGCACAATAATATTTAGCATAACATTTCAAGTAGGTTAACATTTCATGTCAAGGAAGGCCACTGACCGATACACAACCGAGGAAATTCATGGTGTCCCTCCAAATGATTCATCACACTCTTCACCCTGCAAAAAGAGATTAGAAATTCACATTTCAAGTATTTTCTCATTGACCACTAACCAAAACAGAGACAGTCGAGACATACAGGATTTTCCAGTGTGTTGCACAGAGTTCTATGTAAGGTAGTAAGAATCCCATAGATTGATGAAAAAAAAAGATCCAGCATTAAAAGTAACTGCAGAGTATAATTGATAGATGGCGAGAAGAATATAGTGTTGCATGCAGTAGGTAATATATTATTGTCATATTTTCTGGCAGAATAAAATGTGTTTAATAGAAGCTCACAACAATTCTTATCTTCACAGAAACAATGGAGTAAATTACCTACTGAAAATATGCTCAAAATAAAACTCATAATGAGAAGGAGTTATTGATCAAAGCCTAGTCCAAATTTGATTACTTATCCAACAAGGCAACGAATCAAAAATGCAATCTATATAAGACTGAGAACATAGGGTACTCCACCTGACATTTCACAACAAAAGTGTCGTATCATCATTCTATCTTTATAAAAGGGTCATCTTTAATAGACCACCCAGTCACATATAAAAATAAGAAATAAGAAGATTTTGTTTTTGTAGACAAACATGACACTTTGTTATGGCTCTGGTTGCATGGTATTTCCTAGAACTGATGGAAAATTTTGATCCCATGGACCTTGCTAGCAAGTAGCAAATAGACACTGAGTAACCAAACGACATGCTCCATGTATTAGTTTGACCTCTAATCTTGATGTTAATTCAATCAGGAAAAGTGGCATGGACACCTTTGTAAAGGAGATTGAGAAACCTAACATAAGCAGCAAACTCTCTTCTAAAGATGTACCATTTACAAGATCCTATCATGACATCAAAGTAAAGCAATGCTCGGAGAATAAGAAATTATTTATAAAATTAGGCAGACAGGTAGAAAACTTGACAGTTATGAGACTCTGATGAAGGTATCAAAGCATACCCATTATGATGACCATGTCCACCTTTTGGCTGCAGCCTCAAAACTCCACTTGGTAAGCTCATCTCATCATATACCTAAATGTTCAACTCTCAAAATCGGTATATTCTGACCATTAATTATCTACAGTGATTGTGCTTCTTACATACCAAAATATATATTCAGATACAAAAGCATACCAATAAAATATGACGAAGGGGTACTTGATAATGGGCAGCAAGTGGTCCAACCTTGCCAATGTTGAACATGCAAGAAAGGTCAGGTATAAAGTCAATTATCTTATGGTCAGCAAAAGTAAGATAGAACATATCAGCAACAAATTCAACAGGAAGGCCAAACTACTTAACAAACAAACAAAAAGAATAAGGAAATGAAGAAACATATTGATTATCCGGACAGATGCAAACATGAGTAGGAAGGGAAGAAAAAAAGGTGATTAATCATCACATGTTCAAAATGCATTAAATTTTGGTTTGAATGAAACTTTCAATTTAACCCTCAATTCAACCAATACAAGAAGCTGTCAAACTTTAAGCAGATTTATGTTGCCATTTCCTACTAAAACTTTGCTCTCTCAGAATCAATCAACTAAAATCAATTCTCCATACTGCATTTCCATATCTGGCCCTCAAATCCCAAAACACACCATAAAAGGTAAAGGAGCTAAACCTAGATAGTTGAAAATTCCATAGCCTTAAACCCGCCAGTTCTCTTATCTCTTTCATATTAAGCCCAAACACTTGCTAGTTCTCTATGTATTTCTCATCATGGTCTAGAAAAATTAAAGTTACTATGAGAAATAAGAGAAGGAACTAACCGATTCTCCACTAAAGTTCATATATGCCTGAGGTTTAGCCAACAGAATTGGCACCTCTCCAATGCAGCCTGTACTGGTTAGACAAAACTCAGAATAAACAATAATGCACATGCATGAAAGGTGTATGGGAAGGAGAAGAAGCACAAAATTAAAATAGAAACAGCAAAGAAGATTCAACTTAACAACCTATTCCAATGAGTGCCTTAGACTGTATTGTGTTCAGCAAAACACCTTCTGCTTGAGCAATTTTATCAATCATTTCAAACCCAACCTGATACAGAGTCTCACAAAAAATTAATAATCGAGGACGAGAGGTGATCAAAGCCCATGGATTCATATTGTCAATTTAATTACATTGTGCCTAGTGCCATGGTACTTATTTCCAGGGTTACCCAATCCCACAATGAGCCAAGGAGTGTACTCCACTTTAACTCCATTGCTATTGTCCGACAATGATGCACGGATGCAAAGCCTGGTAGAAACAAAATGGCTCTGGTTAAAGTGGACAGCTTTCGGACAAGAAATGCAAGTTCTCGGAGCAGAGAATGCATGCAACATTGACCTACACACAAAGATAAACACTTTATTTAGTGGTCAAAGCCAACAAAAAAAAAGAAAAAAATAAAAAAAAAAGGGAAAAATTGATAACAGATAGAAGGGATCTAGGGAAAACAAGAACCCAAATTTTCAATCTTTATGTGGTATTAACCTACATTCATTGCAGTTATCCATTCTAAGTTTTCCATTGGATACGATAAGAGGAACTCGAAGGAAAACTTTCATTGGAATCAATACTGGGACTGCAATAACGAAATTCAAAAGCAACCACACTGGATAAAATTTAAAAAGGAAAAAAAGAGGTTGGAACTACAAAACACTGCTCTTTAGACAAATAACAATTACAAAAGATTGAACACAAACGTGCACGGGTTTGTTTGACTCCCCAGAAATGGAAAAGGGAAAGAAAAATGTCGAAGTAAAACAATAAAAACGAAACCCATTCCATCAAACACAGAGATGACATAAATACATATCAAAACAACCGGTAAGCTTAAAGGGCAAACATGAAGCACCCATACGTGAAACTTGAATTGACATAAATTATAACAAAACAAGAACTGACGTTTTTGCTTCTTGGGTACTTCAATAGATGGATGAAGTAGTTGCCTGAAGCGAGAGAGAGAGAGAGAGCTAAAATTTGAGTTTCTTTCTGGTGGGATTGATTTTGATATTTTATTGTAGGAAGCAATGAAATATCAGGATGATAAACTTACAGTACAAATCATCAAGCCATTTTATTTATTTATTTTATAAAAATTTTTTTTTTTAATTCTTACAATTTTATAAAATAAAAAAAAAATTTCTTAATTTTTTAAATTTTATAATTTATTTAAAAATTAAAATTTAAAATTTTTAAATTAAAAATTTACATTTTTAATTTATTTTATTTTTTAACAAAATTAAAAAGTGCGAGAGGGGAGACTGGGCAGGACAATAAGGGAGTTTTTTTTTGGGCCATGAAATCTGGCCCACTGGATCTGATTTTTTTTTTTTTGGGTTTTTAAACAAAGGATTTGATTAGTTTGGACCAAGGCAAAACAAAAATAATCAGGAAATGTTGTAATGGAAACCTTTTTTATTTTTTTATTTTTATTTTTTCAACCGGAGCCTTGTTTGGTTTTACATTTTAAACAACGTCAAGATGAGTAAAAGTATTTTCTAGGCTTTTGCTTGTACCTATGAAAACCGAGTTTTGTAGCCTCGCTTCCTTCAAACCAGAGTCGGGAGATTACTGAAATTGGTTGGAATTGAAGAGCTAGCGATTTTATCTATTCATATAAATAATAATATCATTCTTATTATTATTATTATTATTATTTTAAAAATTTTTATGGAAGGAACATTTTCTCTGTATGCTGGGGGAACAAGAAAGAGACTTTCGGAAAGAAAGATCTGCAGGGAACACTAGAAAATAGGAAACATTACGAGGAAAGTATTAAAGAATGATCCTCAGCCCAACAAAAATTGATTTAATATTTTAAATTTATATAATTTAATATTTTTTAAAAATTATTTTAAAATTAACTAATATAATTATTTTTTATTAATAAATTATCAAATTAAATTTTTATACTCTATATATATATATAATAAAATACATTAATATTTTTAATTTATTAAAAATTGATTCTTTAAATTAATTATTAAAAATTTATTTTTAAATTTTTTTTTTCATTATTCAGTGTTTTTTTTTTTAAATTATTTTTAAATTTACTAATAAAAATCTCTGAAGGCTAATCATAATTATACACAATTACCTTGAAGTTTCAACTTAAGTTGGTTGATTTTACTAAAGATTTTATTTTTTTTTTTTTTTTTTATTTCGTACTTTGAACCTTCAAAATATCACAATATTATTGACAAAGAACCCGCAATAAATTCGTCCGACTTCAAGCAAGCCTAATAGGGGGTGGAAAGGAGATAAACCGAACAACTATCAGTCACTCAACAGCCATGCCTTCTCTGTACCTTCAACAATTGCTGTCTTGCACTGCAACCTCCGCCTCCTCTAGCCCAGCAAAAGCAACAACACCCAACAACATTATCTTAAACAATGTGCCTGCCCAAACTTCTGCTCTCTCTACAGACAAGACCCCCAAACTGACACTCTCATCAGACCCCAATTCACATCCAAATGCCCCCGTTAAAGCCCCCACAGCCCCATGGATGAAGGGCCCTCTCCTTCTCCAATCCCATGAACTGCTGAACCCTTCAGAACCCAGAAACAGCAGACCTTCAAGGGATGCCAATCAAGAAAAATATGACAAGGCACTGACTGGTAAAGAAAGAGGCGTGAGAGGGAAGAAAGTGACCGAAAGGCTTGTCAAGAGAATTGGAAGACTGAAAAAGATCAAAGCTTTTTCACTGAATACCCAGGAAATTTCTGGGGATGTTGAGGAGGGTGAGAGCTTGGAAGGGCTTGGAGGAGATAAGGGCGTCGGTTTTAGCAAGAAGCTCCCGTGGGTGAGAGAAGAGAAGGTTGTGTATTGGAGACTGAAGAAGGAAAAGGTGGTTACTGAGGGGGAATTGCGTCTTGATGAGGAGTTGCTTTGGAGATTGAGAGCTGAGGCTGCAAGGATGAGGAAATGGGTCAAAGTGAAAAAAGCAGGCGTGACAGAGCGTGTCGTTGATGAGATAAGATTGGCCTGGAAATCAAGTGAGCTTGCCATGGTTAAATTTGATCGCCCTTTGTGCCGAAATATGGATAGAGCAAGAGAAATTGTTGAGGTACGTCTGATTTGTTTACTTATTCACAGTTTTGTTTTGGTTTATTGACGTTTCTTATGTCTTGTGTCATTACTTAAGAAAATTTTGGGCTTCATATGGAATATGCAACTACATGTCTTGAACTCTTTTTTTCATGGTTGCATTCATGGAGATCATTATTTCCATGTTCTGTGTATTAATTTATGTGCTAAATTGTCTTTCGGATTTCCTTTATATTCAGTTGAAGACTGGAGGCTTGGTTGTTTGGACTAGGAAAGATGCTCATGTTGTTTACAGAGGACATGATTATCAGTTGATGGAAAATTACAACACAAGTACTGTAGTTGAAAATATCCCCGCGACGGGTAACATGGAAGAGTCTGTAGGAACTGCCAACTTCATGGAAGAAGATGTGAATATCCTACCAATTAATGGGTCTCTCTTTGAGAGAGAAACTGACAGACTATTGGATGGCCTAGGACCTCGTTTTGTTGACTGGTGGATGCGGAAGCCGTTGCCGGTAGATGCAGATCTGCTTCCAGAAGTTGTTCCTGGGTTTATGCGTCTCTCAAGGCATTGTCCTCCAAGTGTTAGGCCAAAGCTAGAAGACAATGAATTGACATACTGGAGGAAGATTGCTTATGCACTACCTACTCATTTTGTTCTTGGTATCCTTTTACCAAGTTTGAGCTTTTTTATGTCAGTGTTTCTATAGAAGCACTAGCTGACACATACAGATACATGTATATATGAACACAAGTATTTATTATATGCATATATCCTAAAACAGACTACTTGAGGCAAGAAACAATAGGCTATCCTTTCATTGAGAAAATACTGAGATAATAGGGGAGTTTTAATTTGGGAAGAATGAGCCTGTTAGGTTTATAGACCTTTTAGGAGGAATGGTATTCCTTTAAAATCTTGCATGGTATTGGTCATGCTAGGTTGTGCACGTGTAGGAACTTTTGCATGCCAAGGCATTTTAATAAAAATTACCTCTTCTTTTTCTGAAGGGAGGAACAGAAAACTTCAAGGCTTAGCAGCAGCCATCATAAAATTGTGGGAAAAGAGTCCTATAGCTAAGATTGCCGTGAAGTGGGGAATTCCAAATACTAATAATGAGCTAATGGCAGATGAGCTGAAGGCAAGTTTTCAATGCATGGTTAAGATTGCTGTGAAGAGATATATTTCATGCATGGTCCGGTGGACTTAATTTATCATTATAAATATGGCTAAAATGAACCCCCCTCCCTGGGTAGAAAATAAAAAATGAGAACATTTTCTCTGGTGAGCTTCCTTTGATAGTTTTAATTGAATGCCACCCAATATGCATTATCTAGTTCCTCCTTGAGTCAAGATGGTCTCCTCTTTTGCCTCAATGTAAATTTCTAGTGTCTGAAAGGTCAAACGGATGGCTTTCACTGCTTCTAGTGGGACAAACTTGCCCAGGTTTCTGCCTTATGGTGTAATGGTGTGAACGCTGTTGTTGCTGGTTACCTCTGCTTGTCATGCTTGCCATAAGCTGCTGAGGGATATGTATTTGTCTGACATTTATTTTGGAATGCAGTATCTCACAGGAGGAGTTCTTTTACTGCGGAATAAGTTCTTCATAATACTTTATAGAGGCAAAGACTTTCTTCCTTGCCAAGTTGCAAAATTTATAGTGGACAGAGAACATGAGCTTAGGCAATGCCAACTCAATGAAGAACATGCTAGACTTAGAGCAACGGAAACTTTCTTTATGGCTGAAGAACCATTGGAAAAATCAAGCAAAGTTGGAACTTTACATGAGTTCCGGGATGTCCAGCTCAAATTTGGAGTTGTGACAAAGCAAAACAGGCAGTCTGAACTGCAATTAGATGCTGAAAGAGAAAAATTAGAGAGAGAACTAAGAACTCAAGAAAAAAGGCTTTTCATCGTAAGATTCGTTTGATCATCTTTTATCATCTGTGTTCTGCTGTTTGTTCAAGCATTGACCATGATTTTACAGCTTCAAAGAAAGATAGAGAAGGCAGACAGAGAGTTATCAAAATTGAATGCTGCATGGGCTCCTACTGAGAAGGATGCAGACCAGGAAATGTTGACACAAGAGGAGAGAGAATGCTTCCGCAAAATAGGACTGAAGATGCACAGTAGCTTAGTGTTGGGTATGGAATAGCTTAGTGTTCTGGTCTCCAGTCAATCTTTTCTTTTTCCACCTCATTTTGTTGCATTGTGCAAGTGAACTTTTTAAGTGCCCAAAGTTGAACTATGAAGTATCTGTCTGGAAATGAAATGTTTATGGGGAACAGCCATTATCTATGGGACCATTGCTCTGTTTCTCTCTCTTCCCCCTGCCTCTGCATGGTGACTATGCACACATGCCATGCGCATTTGTTTCATAAAATGCTTATTGTGCTTGTATTCACCGATTCTTAGTTGATTAATGGCTTCAGGTAGACGCGGGGTTTTTGATGGTGTTGTTGAAGGTCTGCATCAGCACTGGAAGCACAGAGAAGTGGTAAAGGTCATTACAATGCAGAGAAATATTGCACAGATCATGTACACGGCAAACTTCCTTGAAGCTGAAAGTGGGGGGGCACTAGTATCAGTGGACAAGCTAAAAGAAGGTCATGCAATAATAATATACCGTGGAAAGAACTACAAGCGTCCTTCAAAGCTTCTGGCTGCAAATCTCCTAACTAAAAGGGAAGCTCTTCATAGATCTCTCCTTATGCAGAGAATCGGAGTAAGTGAAGCTTTTAATCATACTATTTAATAATTTGCCTTATCTTGTCAGGCGATGTGTATTGATCTGTCTCATTATATGATTATGGTACATATCCAAGGCTGACAAAACTCTCTCTCTCTCTCTCTCTCTCTCTCTCTCTTGGGCTTTTGGTGTCTGGTGGTGACGAGCTTACAGTCGCTGAAGTTTTTTGCATACAAGAGACAATCCACAATCTCAGAGATCAAATTGAATTTGGTATGATATGCAGAACTTCCTTTTGATAATTATTTTCCTTTTTGGTCTCTTGCATCAGTCAAAATAGTTTGAAGGGAGCTTTCTCTAATTGCCAATGGTGGAGAACCCCTGGAAGATAAAAATTAAAGGAAAAAAAAGAGGGTCCAATGAATCTGCTTGCTTGTGTGTTCTTATTGATTGCTCCAAGCTGATGGTATAATACCCTCTTACCTTTGACATGCCAAATTTTAGAACAGCCTCATTTCCTAATAATTTGATTGTTTTCCTGTTGAATTTTGCAGGCAGAACTTCAGAAATCTCAGGAAAATAATCAAGGACGTTTGCAGGTCAGATGAAATAGCTAGTGTTCCCTCTTTGAAGGCCAGGATGATGTTAGCAAAAGTTTATTCATTGCTCTCCAATGAAGAGCTTGAAGTGCCATCCACAATTATGATGCCCCAAGATTTTCCCAAAGGCATTCATTTGAGGATCTAGTAGGTTGTTATGATGGAATTTACTGTTTGAGAAAAATGGAGAAAGACAACATGTTGTGGAATCAAGTCACTGGAGAACAGAAGGTGTTCCCAGCCCCTCCACTGCTTGCCTGCTTTGTTTTAGAACCTCTTTGTACATTTAAAGGATTCTGGTACTACCAGAAAGCAAATGATTATCTGGTCATCACATCGGTTATTCAGATCTTTGACAATGATGATCCTAATTGGTTTTGGTGCAGTTTACAATCTTAGTTCTGATTCTTGGAGGGAGATTCTCGCTCCAAAAAGACATGCATTATCCCCCTTTGAAAATGGGGCGTGGGCAGAATGGCTCATTTCTTTTTGGGCAATTAATGATGGGGGCATAGTCATCCTGCAATCTGACATGAGCAATGATGTTTTCTGTACTTACACATGACACTTGTGTTTGTCTTGATTGTCTAAATCCTGTTCCTGGGTAGTAAATAATTATGTTGCTTTTGACCCTTTCGAGGGAAAAAGGGTGGAAGGAATGATATGTTATTTGGGTCTTGCTTGGATATGGCTTTCTGGAGTCTTAGACTAAATTTATATTTAACTGGGCCTTTATCCCTTGCAGCATGGTCTTCTGCATTTTGGAATTGTGGTGAATTCTTTATATGAACAATCAAGCAACTTGTCTTCTATAGTCCCACCACCCACAAAATGATCTTCAACCTCATGGGATGGAGGTAATTCTTTTCGATGTTAAGTCTCGTTCATGGAATGCAATGGTCATGAGAAGTGATTAATTTCTGAGGTATACTGCTCAAGGCCCGTTCACCTTGCAGTGTGCATCACAGGAGGCGGGACTTTGTCTATTGTGGGCCATTTTGGTACCTGAATCTGAAAAACATCTAATATTACCATTCCAATTTGATAGATGGGAGTAACTATTATCAGCAAGTAACAATTTTTACCGATACTGCATCTTCAAGGCTAAAAGAAGGAACACCCTATATAGTATATCTGCTGGTTGCCCGTTGCCCTAACCATCCCCCTCAGTTTAGCGGTGGTTGAGACTTCTGTTGCCCCGCTGTTGTCCTTTTTTCCCATTTTCTAGGCAGGCAATAATGTCTCCTAACAGTAATACTGGTTTCAAAACTTTATTTTTACATTTTAGCTGCACTTATTTTATGTTGGGAGGATGATGCTCCTGCATATCACAGCACCCATGGTGCCACAGCTTTGCTTGCCAGCCTGAGTTCCAGCTTCTCCAGAGACGTCTTTCCCTCCAGAAGTCAGTTGATAGTCATGAAAGTTAAGGGAGACTCAGAGAAGAAGCTTTGCAACAGCTGGATGGACTTGTTTGGCATGCTACTTTTGTATTTAATTTGAAATCACTTGAATTATGTAAAAGTCAAACAATCAAGTGCCTAGTGAGTTTATGCTTGCGTAATTTTTGAATTTGAATTATGAAATTCAAATTATGTTCTAAGATTGCTATATAAGCTCGTTTTAATTTTTTTTTTTAAAAAAAAAAAAGAAGTTGAAGCCCCCAAATCTCTGTCTTAATCTCTCTTCCCTGCATTCTAAATTATTGATTCTGCTCTAAGTTTCTGGAGAACAACCAAGCTGAAGTTCCCAGAAACCAACAGAGGATAAACAAGACCCAATCCCTGGGTAGAATTATGGTATAGAAGAAGGAAGTTCAGTTGAGACTATAGATGCCATGGTGAGCATCTCATTTGATATTGGAGAAGATAGGACAGGCTTTGGTGGAATTTGCAAGGACTGAAGACTTCCTTCCAGCATCTCTATCACCTTCGTCATTGATGGTCTATCCGATGGGACTGCCTGAATGCACCACAAGCCCACTAAAATCAACTTTCTTACAGTCTCCTCTTCCTCTGTTTCCACCTCACCACATAAACTCCTCCCTGGTTCAATTTGCTTGTATATCCAATCTGGGAAAAAATTTTCACTGCTGTGGGAGCTGGCTGGATCATCTTTGACATGTTTTCTTGTGCTAACCATTTCGAGAATCAACATCCCAAAACTATAGACATCAGACTTGTGAGAGACTGGTCCAAAGTTCCTGGAAAAAACTTCTGGAGCAATATATCCAACAGTCCCCGCATACCCAGCACGGATACATGCCTCACTTTCCTTTGACAAAGTTTAGCAAGTCCAAAGTCTGCTATCTTTGGGCAAAAGTCTTCATCTAGAAGGATATTCTCAGGTTTTATGTCAAAATGCAAAATTTTTGTGTTGCATCCTTGATGGAGGAATTCAAGTCCTCGAGCAATTCCTGTGGAGATTTGCTGCAGAGTTCTCCATTCTAGATGGGAGTTTGCCCCCACTGCTTCATAGTGATAGATGTGCTTGCCAAGTGATCCATTGGGCAAAAAAAACAAGAGCTCTTTTGGTCTTTTCGTAACAGAATCCTATCAGAGTAACAAAGTTCACATGAGAAGTCCTGCTAATGCTTGCAACTTCATTAATGAATTCCTCTCCATCACCTTCAGATTCAGTTAGAATCTTCACGGCAACAGGACGACCGTTAGGTAATTTTCCTTTGTAGACGCTACCATATCCACCTTGGCCTAATTTGTCTTTGAAATTGTTGGTCATTTTCTTAACTTCTGAGTACCTGTGTCTCTTTGGAGCGAGTAATCCATGATCCTTAAGAAATGCTTCAAACTTCTGATTATGCTCCTTTTCCTTCGATAATCCCTGATTATGCTTCCACCTTTGGAAGCTAATGCAAGCTATGACAACAGCAATTGTGGCTGTTCCAACAATCCCTGTGGGAACATTTAGCGTAGATACAAACTATGTTGTATATAACCCCAGGAACTCTGCCCCTCTATGTTAAAAAAAACTGCTTTGTCATGTAAACGAGTCATGTAATAAATGTAATTCCCTATATAAGATGTGGTGTTACCTATCATAACTTTCCCCGCTAAACTGAGTCGAACTCCTGCATCACAGCCAAGGCACTGATAAAAAGTAAGAAAAGAAATCTTAAATCATATGTACATTATATAGACAGAGTTTGTAGGTATACTTTCTAAGGATAAATTTACAATGAAACGAGACTGTTGGATACATAAGTAAATCACGATTGTATTGTCCTTTTCTGGGTGAATGATCTGAGAACACGCAGGAGGAATACCTTGTCTACGCAAGCCTGGTGGCCGCTGCAAATACAAATGGGATAATCTATATCCGAGCTAAAACCACACTGCCCACCAGAATGGACACAACGTTGACAATCAAAGCTCTCGAGCGCATATGGATCATCGTACCTCGCACTAAACCCCTCCCTCAATACCTCTGCACAAGATGACCGGTTTTCCGCAAGTGCTTTCTCAGAACTTCGAGAAATTGGCATCCGGATACTTACATTACAGAAATGAACGCTGCCAACTGGCAAACCGCCAGGGAAGAAATAGGCCCTGCTGGAGAACCCGTTAATTGTTCCCGAAGATATATAAGGAGGAGCATCCGTGGAAAAGAGTCAGTTCTCCAAGGTCTCCAATGGCAAATGGGCTTCTTAATTTGATGTAAGCAGATTCATTGGGGCATCCAGCAGTGTAGAGATCAGGTAAGGTCAGCTTCATCCATTTGTTGGCTTGGTCCACGTCGAGGACCTGGAAACTCATAAATCGAATCAAACTGGTGATTCCGGGAGTGGACTGATCAGATGTGTCCATTATTGTGGTTAGCTCAGGTATGGAATCATTGAGACAACGAAGCCGGAAAAGCGGCAAGCCACAGTGCGCTGGACGCTTACCGCCAGAGAAAGGGTAAGTGAAATTTTTTAGGTGTACCGCAAGAAAAGGTCTGATCGCAGTTTACATGGGTTTTTTGAGTTGCAGCAAGGGAAGTTTGCAAGTACTTGCTGCTGGCAAGGAATAACACAAGAGCGTGAGAAATTAAACGCGGAAACTTAGAGAAAAGCAGGAAAAGATACATGTTGGTTTGGTTCTCTCTTCTCTTTGACGCTTGTTTTGCTTCCTTGTCAAAATAGCTTTGTGCCTTCTCTTGTTAGTTTGTCTCTGGATGACCCAAGTCAATGTGACGGTCAATTGGGGATGCCTTGACTATCTTACGCTTCTGTTGGCTCACGTCTTTCTTATTTCCTAATTCCTAGCCGTTAAATTTCAAATCAAAAGCCTAAAATGTCAGAGTTTGAAATATTGTAATAATTAAACAGAAAAAATTGATTATTAAATAGAGGCCTCAATCAATCATGTTAAGCCCTAATCTAATTAAATTTTTAATAATTTTTAGTATCACGTTCTTTGTATTTACACGTGAAACGAAAAAGATTAATGAAATAAAATTGGTTTGAGATTTTGAGTTGAACCACAAACCCTGAAACCAATTCTGCCTCGATTCAGTGGAATAGCATGGTATTGTACCCAGCTCCAGATTTGACGATTCTGATTCTACCAAGTTTGCCGGCAAAGTCTTCGATGCTGTTTAGATGCGCCTGCAAATCTTGGAGCGTTCTTATCTCGCACCAAGATCTTATCGCCGGAAGCATTCGCCGCCCCGCCACCAAAAACCAGAATTCACGTACCGTCGTTACACGGCTACGAGCAGTTCCCTTACAAGTCAGGTCAGATTTTACTAGTCGCTCTCCCATGAAGAAGTCCCACGCACCGTCACATATGAAAAAGACACACAAACGTTTTCCACAGGACGTTTGACTCGTATGATTTGTTAGTATGCTGCAACGGAATATGGTTTTTTCTGTTTTTTTTTTTTTTTGTCGTTTTATCGGACACGGGGGGATTGCACACGGTGACAGAGTGGTCAATCTGAGATTTTGATTATACTAATAAAATCAACGCCTAACACTTTCAATATTCTGCTACAAATCATGTTCAAATCAGTTGCTTTTTTACACCAATTAACACAAGATTTTGCTTAATTTGACGTGTTCCACGCGTACAAATTGACCATTTATGTCAAAAACTGCGTTCGATCTAATTATTTCCGGCAGACGCATCACAAATTACAGAGAGAGTGAAGAAAAAAAATATGTTACCTTCTCGAGTTGACAAAGGGGCCCACTTTTATTTAGGAAGATATTAATGGTTTGATCACCAGACCAAGCCTTTTCTTCTCCTAAATCTGTCGACACGATCAGTGCTCATCCGAGACTTTTCAGGTTTATTTGGCTTCTTGGACTTCTCAAGTCTGCTATCTAAACTATTCCTAGAGATCTCGGGAAGGTCAGAAACCAATTCAAAAGTATCTGAAGTTCCACCATCAGATTGTTTGCTCTGATTTTCAGAGTCCCCTGTTGTTTTCTTAGAACTGTTGGTAGCCGATCTGGATTTGCCTATGGTCAACACAAACTTCTTCAGATGTTTGATGAATTCTGGATAAAGCTCAAGATTACAATGACTGCCTCCGCTTATCCATAGTGGGTCATACTTCAACTTGCAAAGTTCCCAAAGCTGTTTCCCATGGGAGCAATCTACAACTTCATCTGCTGTTCCCTGTAGATTGAGAATAAACAACAATGAAAGTTTAACCTCCCCTACAATAATTCTGCCTTGGGTACACTGCCTACAGTTTGCATAAAATTGCATGATGTGATTATAGTTGCATATGATCTCTCTACAATAATCTAAGGACGATAGAATGAGCAGGGAATCAGTTCATGTTTGCAAAAAGCAGAACATTTTATAAAAATGTAAAGAAAAAACATACAAAATCTAGGAGGTATGGTGTTATACTGATCATCCACATCATGATCCAGCTTTCTTTTGTTGTCTTGCATAGGATCACAATCAAATGCAACATCAATTTAATTGCAAGTTTGCTGACAGGGTGTAGGTCTGCAAGCAAGTTTGTGGTATCCAGCCAGAACCCCATCAATTCATAGTCTCAAAGTGAAAAATCCAGCTGAGTTTCAAACCGCAGATAGTCTTCTTCAAGTGGATAATACTATTGAAAAAAAAGGTAAAATGCCCATTCTCCAGTGATTATGCAGCAATTTATTTGTTTATCATTTTTTCCCCTTTTTTCCAAGTAAGTTTTGCTAAGGCCTAAATCCACAATTTATAAAATGTTATGAGATCTACATCCTTCAACTGGATTACTAACTGGCATAAAACTGTGCCCACAATAGGGAAAACAGGAGGAACAGAGCGAAAAGGAGGCATAATAGCAGAATAGTCAAAAAGGAGAGTAAAAATGAAGAAAGAGGAAATAATACTTACATGAATTACGAGGACTGGGCAGTTCACCATACCAATTTTGTCAATGTTCTGTAAAGGTGAAAAGAGATAAGCGCCACCAACATAAACTAACTTGTAATAGGCAAACCTATCTTATAGAAGCATGCCAAAAAATTACCTTGTAAATGTCAAACCAATAAGTCTTCTTGACAGGGTACAATACTCTCATCCCTGACAAAATTGGGCTATGCAGAACCACACCTCTTAAATTTGGTAAGCGCGAAGCAAGATCAACTGTGGGTCCACTACCGACAGACTGCCCATAGAGTATTAGTTGGTCATCATTAACCCCATACTGCTCTCTAAGGCATTTATATGCTGCGTCTATGTCCGCATATGTATTACATTCAGTTGGCTGCTCCAAAGAAGGGTTATCATGATGCAAATGGGAGTGTCAGATAATTTCACCAGCACAAAACTGACCAACTAAGAATAATGAACTGGAATCAAAACAAAAAAATCAGGTTTTGAAGTTCCATGCAAACAAATTTCAGAGAGACGTAGAATGTGCTTTGAGGTCATAGTTATAATGGGCTGTGAGATGTAAACTAAAATGAAAATTTTCAAAACCAACAAGAATATATCTTCTTCAAGGTACATTTAGCATTCAAAAGCTCATGAATTTCTCTCAAATTAATTTGAGCAAATCCAACATAATATTTGATAATGTTTACAGGCCCAAGATTGGCCAGTAAATATACCTCTACAAAACCGGATACCTCCATTATTTGACAATTGATTTTGAAGAGATGAAATAGATCAGTATGGCAAACAAAAACTAGGAGGATTTAAGCTTCTTGGTTTATAAAGGAAAATACAGAAATTATAGACATCTAGAGGACATAAAGACAGAGATATGGACACTTTGGGAATAAACTTATCCCAAACGAAGGGGATGGTCATGCTAAACATGTTATGCAAGGGTAAACGTACAGATATTAGAGCACGCATGTAATGTGAATAAATAGCATGTCAGGCATGTGAAATCAACAATGCTAGGATGAGCTCATGCAAAACTGTATTTCCATCATTAGCAAGCAAAGGATAAAAATTTGCTGTCTAACCTTTCCACTTGATTGTCCATAGCCAGAGTAATCATACCTAGAAAGTACCACGCATTCATGATTAGAAACTAGTCCAAAAACAAGCAAACATTAACTAAAACATACACAGAAAGAGAGAAAAACAACATGCATATATTTTTTTAACTTCCCTGCACACATTTTAGTTAAGATGTGAGGATGTATCGTGGAACAAATAGGATCATGTTGGTGACCCATATGATGACTAAGGGAACACGAAAGCTAAATCTGCAGTGGATAAAAATCCACCCCATATGAGTCACATTAAATGAAATATACAACTAATTGCGTGTTTTTGTCACAGTAAGTTTTGTATTTGAAAAAGGGTGATCGTATCAATACTTCTGCATTCTGATAGATTAGAGAAGAGAACCTACTTGTAGCATCAGCTAGAAAAGGAAAGTCTTTCCCTCAACATTTAGCAGCCAGTTTGGCAAACATTAATTTTCTATTCTTTTAATTGATACAAAAGAAAATGCACTAAACCATCCCACTGGATTCCAACTCTTGCAAAGGAAAATAAAGAAAATCCTACTATCATCCAAGGATACATGCATCAAACTCAGAATGACTACTAAGAAGGTGTCTCTGATATTGGCACCAAATACCTAGGCTAACAACCCCAAACGGAACTATTATGCCAACTTGAAGTCTAAAAACTGCCATTGTGCTATTCCGATGCACCAAAAGAAGACCACCATTGAAGAACCAAACTTTTTGCAATGAAACAACACTTTTTACTCAAATATGCATGTAGAAATTTAGAAATTTAAAAATTCTCTATATTCCAGTCTTAAAGATCAAATAATACACTTGCTTACATAATATCATTGGAATGGCAATGTCCAATTAGCCATTCTAGCACAATTCTGTAAATCTGTACCCAATTTTGTCCTTTCAGCACGTTAGTTCTTCACCTAGCTTTCTAATTCTACTGGAAGGAGAGCTCCCCAGTGCAAACAGTGGAAAATTAATTTTCACAACAGATAGCAAAATCCATTCCTTTCCTTAACAAACATACAAATTCTCATTGCTCCCCCAGCTGTAACTAGATCGCAAAGCTAGCAGTCGCAAAACAAACACTAAAATCAAGCCGACAAAATAAAGCAACCTCCTTTTTGAAGTTCTGCATACCAAATTCTACCAATGATTGCAATTAACACCAAGAAACCAACTCAAACCCATCAATTGGGGGAGAGAACGAGAGACAGAGAGAAAAAGGGAGAGTGAGTGAGGGAGTGTTGATACCCCATAAGATTAATGCGAAGGCGGTTGCTCAACTCGACGAAGAGCTCGAACATCTGGCCCAAATCGGCCGCATTTCCATGCGAATACAGCAAAGTGGCCAATGCTCTCGGGTGCCTTATGTGCACAACCACTATTTCGTTGCCGCGACGAGTTCGGAGCTTTAAAACGTCCACCTCGTCCTTCCTGGGCACCTCGGGGATGTAGAGTTTGCCGCCGGGGGACGATTCGTCGGCCACTACGGTATAAGAAGGTGGATTTGGCGGGAAAAAAGCGAACTTTGCAGCTATCGATGAGGTGACTCCGCCCATATTGTAATCATCAGAAACTGTGGTGTCATAGATACACTCCAAAAGCTCAGATCTTAAAACACACCCATGAGTGAGAGAGAGAGAGAGAGAGCAGATGGCAGCGGCGGTGATTAGAGAGAAAAGAGAGGGGAAAGGTTAAAAACGAAAAGGATGAGTTGGGGGGAAAAGGAAGACAGAAAGGAAAAGTTGAAGAGCTAAGGTAAAAAAGACCAGAGGTGAGGTGGCGCGTGTTGTACGAAAGGGTGGCGCGTGGACGTGGAGGGAGAGGGTGTCAGGCGTGTCAAAATTTAAGTAAAGATTGACATCCTTCCTGTTTTTATTTTTCTTTTTTAAGAAAAAATTCCACAGAGACAAGAAATATGAAGACAAAAATAAAAGTATATTAATAAACAACGTTTACTTTGATTTGACTTGTCTGTAAATAAGTTTATAATTTAATTTTGTTTAAATAATACGCGTGTTGTCTACGGGACCTGTTTGTAACCTTTTCTTTCTTTCTTTCTTTTTTTTGTGGGGCTCAGAGGGGCTGGGTGGGATTACTCATGGCGATTGTCGACTGACGGCGACTGGACGAAAAACGGCATCCTTTCCCGTCGTTCAACCGCATATTCTTGTTTTTAAGTGAAATTTCTCTCGGGTTTTAGGTTTTAGCCTCCCATCTCTTAAGGATATTGTTGTCGTTTGATTGAAGCTGACGGAAGAAAACAAAAATTATTTTATAAATAAATATAATAATTTTTTTAAATTTAACATAAAATAAATATTATTTTATAAATAAATACGATATTTTTTATTTTTATATAAAATATAATTTTAAAAAAATATATTTATTTTATAAAATATTTAATTTTAATTACACAAATTTAATCATTGTCATATTGGTTGGTTGTGAAAAAAATTAAACTAGGCTGACTAAGAACAATTTTAGGGAAAAGAAAAATGAACAAAATTAAATATTGGGTTCAACCTAAATATTCACTAATATAGTCTAGATAATATTATAAATTAATGAAAACACATTGAAGAAGGGTTCAAGTTATTTTTTTTTTTTTTTTTCTCTGGCATCGTGAATGAATGCTTAACAAATAACTTGTTGGTGCAGTGTTTCTTCTTCAAGAATTAAAGATACTAGAAAAAATGGATTCTTTCATGTGATCGATCTTTAATGAATTTTAAAATAAAAATTTTCAGTTATTGTTACTATAATTTTTTTTATTTATATTATACTAAAAAAAAAAATTATTGAACCCAAACCAAGAGAATCAATATCAATATCATCCATGAAGACTCAAAACAGAGACTTGAGCACTCACACTGGAGAATTATGCGAACAGGCACAAAATGTTCGTGTCCAAAATATTTAGTCAAAATTAAGGGTCCTTATGTAATTTAAAAAAAAAAAAAGTAAATAATTTTCTCATACCAAAGTGGACCTCCATTGCTACAAGGTCTAATAATATCGTTAATCACTATAAATAAAAAAATGTAAAAATTTTTGTAAAACTGATGAAAAATAATTGATATAGACGTATTTAATTAAATGTAATATTAAGGGTATCGTTACTCTTGCACCAAACTTGTCCGGTTGTCATAATTTGATGGCATCCCAACGATTGTTTATTATTAACTTATGCAAAGAAGGGATTTTTTTTTTTTTTTTGTTTGTCAAAAATTCTCGGCTCTGAGACAACCGGGTGGAGCTGTAGTGGGGTGGATTCTGCTGCGGCGAGGCCTACTTGAAAAGAAAGCGTGGAGCTTTTCCTTTTATTTTTTCTACTCTGTTCTTATTTGTTTTTCTTTTTTTTTTTTGAAAAAAAAAAAAAAGTCACGAAGATTTTGACAACTTGTTAATGGCAATTATCGCATGCATTATACGTGGAGGTATTTGAGTGGCGTTGCAGGTTAGTGCATTTGTGGAGCAGAGGCAGACAAGAAGAAGCGTCCAGGCGTCCATTCCGATTTGAAGCCCACGCGTTGTTTATCACGCGCTCAATTATGTACTGCTGGGCGCTTTGGTTACTGGGTACGGAGCAGAACGTTGAATACCCACTCACGTCACATGTAGTGGATAGTTTTAGTAAATAAAGGTAGATTTTAGTTCATTATGCGGAAATTTTACTTAAATCCTAGAATTCGTGTTTTTATCATCTTTTTGGTCAATCCGTGACACCAACTTTGTTTGCTCGAAAAAACAAAAAAGTGATGCAAACTTCTGAGCACTTACCTACCCACACATTTGCACGGAGTTCCACTTTTAGTAGCGCAAAAAAATGGTTAAAGATAGTACAAAATTCAAGTTTCGTATCACTTATATTTTAGAATTAAAAAAACTGTTTAAAATAATCACTGTTTTTATGATAAATTAAATCAGACTATCAATTCGTAATTATGATGTGTCTTTTTTTTTAAGTGAAAAATAAAAAATAAAAAGAAAGGTAATACAAACTTTTGAAAGCCGCTACGGTTACAAGATTCGCTACAATTGTAGGAAATAGCTACAAGTTTGAAGGTGGGCTTGGCATCTCGATGGGGAAGGGCAGCTCGAGCTTCTCTGTTTGTTTTTTTTTCGGGGGGGGGGGGGGGGGGAGGGGGAGGGTTCAGTCGCTCGAGTTTCTTTAAATTTTGACAAGATGGTCCAATCCAATTGGTTTGGATCCCCATTACTTGATCTGACCCATCGGAATACAAACTCTTGACTTTTCGTCCAATGGGCTGCAACACAAGCTGCCATATCAGATGGGGCTTACGCAATGCCTAAGATTGGGATTTGGAATGTCATTTTAGCAGTTAATTATGATTGCACTGGAAAACTGACCAATGAACGTGAAGAGTTTAAATTTTTGTCGTAGGTCGACTACAACTGGAATCTCAGAACCAACAGTATGAGGCTGGCCAGTGATGGGCTTAGACCCAGAATATGATGGTGTATCTGCATATTGACAGTATAGAAATGAAGAGAATAAGGCAACACTTCGGCCTTCATCATTGAAATGCACAAAAATGGAGACGCATAAAATGAACCCCAATTAGTATTTTACAGTCGAGCCTACTAAACAGTTTTAATTATTTTGTAACATTATATTCGATAGCCTGCCAATATTGATTTTGTTTTTTTTTTTTTTTTTCCTCGATGGGATTGGCCTAATGGTAGAATTTTTCACAGGACTGTAGGAAGATAACCCCAGTCAAGTTTCTTTTCGCAAATGTAAACAATGTCATTGAGTAACCAACCAGACTTATTTTAGGGTTAAAACGGAAAAAAAAAAGAAAAAGAAAAAGAAAAAGAGGTGGTTTGGTTTGTCATGAGAACAAAATTCTTAAACGAGGTTGGGAGTTTAAATCTCATATCTTTCATATTTCTACAAAATGTAGACTTTAATTTTGATGAACAGAATATCTCATTGAATGTCTCCTATTTAAATATATGGTCTGCATTAACATAATACTGATTGTTGTTGGGTTCTTCAAATAATAGGTATTAATGAGATTGAAAAAGATTACCAGTGTTTACTGCAAATTCGGCATACTTTGAAACAGACCAATATTTATAAAATTTGTTTTAAGTATCTAATTTGAAATATGGCATTTTTTAGTTCAAGCATAATAAATTTTTTAATGAACTAAAAAAAAAACACATAATTACAATTTAATATAACAGAAATCTCCGGTAAAGTAGCACACCAAATATTCAATCTGCTTAGGAAAAAATCTCAAATAATTGAGGAGAATTTAATTATTGGAATGTTTCTACACCAGTCCCAAGATTGCCGTCACTAACCTTTGCATCCATGAGAAGCAAAGATGGCCACTAGCCAACCTTATTAGGGGAAAGCAAAGGTACACAGTATATACTTAATGTCATCCTTCTAACCAAACCTATGTTATTATGGACGTCCTTAGGGCTGGCCTTCCAAGGTTAGGTACCCCTAAAAAATTGCAGGAGAGAATGGCACGTACTTCTAAGTTCAAGCAATCAGGCCATTTCCCATCAACTCCAACAAAGTTTTCTTGAAAATTTTTAAAAATAATAAATTTATTCAAATTATATCATTTTATTATGAGTTTAATTAAATAGACTTAAAAATAATTAATTTAAATAAATATAATTAATTTTTATATTATATTTAAAAATAGTATTATGATATAAAAATTAATTATGTTTATTTAAATTTATTATTTTATAATGAATTTTCTCTGGTTCAATTGGCGTGCATGCCACAGACTTTACATTTACTCTTTTTTTAAGTAACTTCTCACGCGGTAAGATCCGTGTATAAATAAATTATATGCACGACAGCCCATTACACTTTATTTACCATGCGAACAAAGCACAGGAAGTTTGATGCATTTGAGCTAAAGTAGGGATACTGTTATTATTCCAAGTAGCTCAGGGAAATAAAAAAAGGGGGCTAGACTCAGAAAATCATCATTCATTCACACCCCACAATGGGGCTGTATAAACTGTAAAGTGATCCCAATAATGGCGAAAATGTATGCATTGCTCAAAATTAACCAATGTATTGCAATAATTGCGAAGATTTGCAAGCACACAGGGTGGCATCCCATCCATTAACCCCTCAACAACATCATGGGGCATCCCCTGAGCACTAACACGTGCAAGCTGCAAGCCACAGACTTTACATTAAGAAAATAAAAGCATGAATTCTCCCTTATTCTTGTCTTCAACTTGCCCTCCAGATCTGTGGCACGTCCAAATCTTCCTACCCTACCATAGAAACAACAATTACAAAAATATTTCCTTTTTTTTTGTGTTAACAAAAGGAATTTTCCTGGCCTTTTCTTTAGAGCCACAACCTTGCTGGCATCACGTGCAATTGGAACATGAGTCCCTCCGCCCAAGACCAACTATAAACAAATTCCTTTTTTTTTTTTTTTTCTTGTCAAAAATTGTTTTAAGTGTTGACATGGCAGCCAATTGCCTAATCGTAATTAGAAAGGTCAAGACAGTAACCATATAACAAAAAACACAAAAAAAGGTTAGGATAATAAAATGCATCAATTTTTACCGCGGTAAACGAAGATTTGATGCTAACCTGGCCCCAACCGAAATGCGCAGTCCTCCCCTTTAATTTCATGTATTCAAAGCCTATTTTATAAAAAAAATTAGACACTTGCAGCATAAAACGCCCCCGGTGCATGTTAGCAGCCACAATCAAGCTTTTCTTTACCATTCACTTTACCCTCAAAATTTTTCCAATACTTGTAATAATTATTAAATTACCACAAAATATATATTTCTAAAAAAACGAAAATTAAAATTACTACTTTGCATAAGAGAAAATAGTAACAAAATTGAGAAAAAAAAAAAAAAAATATATATATATATATATATACACACACACACACGAATCTATTCTGATTTGTCCGTACAAGTTTATCAGAGAAGATTGGCTACTGCTCGGGGATCGTAACCAATACCGGCCGCCACGCTCTCTTTAACAACCTGTATCTAAACGTCGTCGACACAGCTCTCAGCGCGCTGGCTCCACCGCGCCGCGCTGCGAAGTTTCCGTTGCAGCCACCGCTTCCGCCTCCGCCCCCGCCCCCGCCTCCGGCGACACTTCCATTAACTGGAAACAAATCTACCTCATCGCCGTCGCGATTATCGTCCTTATGTAACGGCGGAGATGATACGAATAAATCCTTCAATTTCCTTCTCACTCGCTTCTCCGGTGGATCCTCTTTCTGCTGGAGTTCTGTCTCTTCGTCGCGGCGAGGGAACCTCTCGCGTCGGTCGGCGGCGCCGGATAGAAGCATACGGAGAGTCTTCCGACGGCGTCGTATGTGGAAGACAGGGCTGGCCGTCGGGCTCTGCGTCGGAGTTCTCGTAACCGTGCACTGAGTGGCTAAGAGCTTGAATTTGTGTAGAGTCGCCATCGAAACTGGAGATGTTCCCTTCGATTTCCCTATCTAAAAGGGGTGAGATCTAAGGAACTGTTTGGAGTTGCCCATTTTATTTTGATTTTTGTTTTTTTTTTTCTTTTTTCCAAATTCTCTGATTTTGTTATCGTTGTCAGGGTTTGTTTCGGTTGTGCTTGTTTGGCTTTGAAATGGGTGAATAGGAAAGAAAGTCTCCTGGGTTTTACTTTTGTTTTTTTGGTCTAGGGTGGATGAGGAAATGGGATTACACGTGGCAGGCGGCGGAGGAGTCAGAACATGGTGAATGAGTGCAGCCAACGTAAGGAAGGTGTTTGGGCTTGCATTTGATTCGCGGATGATGTAATTAAGCTTGGGGTTAATATAATGCTTTTGTCTTACTTATGAAAGTAATAAACAGAGCGAACAATCCTTAATTATTTTTGGGGGGGGGGGGGAGGGGGGGAGGGTGGGTGAGAATATAAATTTTATAGCCTTTATAATCCCTTTATTTTTCTAGCAAGTGGAGTATCAATTACGTTTCCACAAAAATTGGTTAAAATCACAAATTCCATGACAGTTGACTAGAGTCAAAGGCTAGAGGTCGTCCACAGAAATTTGTTGTCATAAGTAGAAGTTGTGGCTGGGCGTTGAATTTTCTCTGTTTAACATCAAAATTAGAATCTATATTTTATGGGTATTTGAGCGAATAGGCCCCAACTCTCAACCTCGCCCAAAAATTTTGTTCAAGTGGGTATGGGTTGAAGTTTCGACTTTGGACCGCGTCCAGGCAGTGGCTTTCGGAATTGTTTGCAGCGGTGCCTGACCTGGGTTGGGCTGGATTCTATTGGGCTACAGGAGCGGCAGCTGTGACCATCCTGGCGGTGGCTCTGGTTGGTCCGACGCGTAAGAGTCAGAACATCGGCAGTCTTATGTGTTTATTTCAAGTGCGAATCGGATGTTCAAGAAATGGGGCTTAGTGAAATGATAACAGCGATCATATTTTATATTCTCCCAATTAAGATAAATATTGGTTGGAAAAAGTTAGGCGGTCGGAAAAGGTACGTCGAGGGTGTAGACGGGACAGTGGGTCCTGTCCCCAAACGAATGACTTTTTTTTTGGTTAACAAAATATAAGATGTGTAATAATTATCACATAATTTGAAATATTATACCCTCTCTTATTTTGTTACGCGACTTATATTTTATAAGAATGTATTGGCTTCTAGTTTTTAAGTAGAGTTAATTGGTGTTGCTTAACTGGAAAGACAGTCACTGTTATCTTCATTTTACCCGTGAAAGCAAAAGTCCATAACAGAGCTTGCTTTTTTTTTTTTTTTTTTCTTCACTCCCAACTTTACATTTCTAGTCCATCGAAGTACCTCAAATCAAATTGAACTCATTATACTATAACGATGTGATCCAATTATTTGTCAAAACTATATTACGAATTTGTATCTAAATTTTGAATAGATTTAATTAGATTTCATTCATACGTGTACTTGGAATCAAATTCTTTTCTAAAAGAATCTTAATTTATTTGCAGAACATCGGGCAATTAGCCAATCCCTATTGCCAAAACTGGTTTGCAAGCTTAAGGCCAAAAATAAAGTATAGAAGTAGTTGGAGGCTATTCGGATAGCCGGAGGGAAGCCATGACAGGCCAACTTTCAAGGCCGAAAAAAAAAAAAAAGGTGGGAGACCCCCTGAATGCCTCTCTTCTATGCCTCCTGAATAAATATTAGGAAGCTAGCTGCGCCTAGTCATGATATCCAGTGTAATTAACTGGTGGTTTGCTCACGGGTGTATGTGTGTGTTGAAAATCTCTCCAGCAATGTTAAGAAGCCTAGCAAAGGGGAAAGCAATAAAAGTTGTATGAGCAATCCATGAATTAAGGATAGGATTTTGCATTTCTTTTGGTTTTTAACACAACAAATGAACAATTAATTAAATGATTTTCTTCAAATCAGGTAACAAGGACCAAGAAAATAAAGCAACCGGAAGAAAAAGTCACCACACCACACCACACCGCACCAGTTTCCTGTGATTCCCTGACTTTTCCTTATCAACGGGGAGGCATGCCTGACATCAAAAGGCATGGAAAGTCAGCAAACTATGGTGAACAGGTGTCATGGAACATGTCACTGAGCTTCCCCTCCAAGACTTCTGAGCAAACCTCGCCCATCATCCGGTAAAAAGACATTAGATCAGACAATCGCTCGATAGACATTTTTCCCATCACATTCCTTGCTAATTTTTCTCTTTCCTCGTTCAATTTCAATCTCTCAGGGTATGAACGTGCATTCCTCACCGTAGCACCCATCTGCTTCAACCTCTTCTCTTGTTGCAAGCTCAAAGCTGTGTTTGACTGCACAGATAGTATCGTCAATAGCCATAAGATCCAAAATCCTTAAAAGGGTTTAAGGATTTGAGAGGAAGAGAGAACATATCAAAGACTTTCGAAATTCGTTAAAACTATAAGTTGATCAATGTTATCAAAGTGTGCACCTCTAAAAACTCTGCTCCAGCTCGCAGTTCTGATTCTTTTGATGGATTCATCCCTTGGCCACTAGTGTACATATTTCTTGCGAGCGAGAAACTTCTGAGGATAACTCTTCTTTTGTTCTCCATTTCTTGATCTAGCTTCAAAGGTTTTGGCACAGATGTTGCGCTGTTAAGCTTCTTTTGATAGGCAATCACAGCCTTCACAAATTCCTACATGATACTACGAATTAGTCTGAGAACACATATAAATATTTCTTAATTTGCGAAATCAGAATGGAAATAATCGTGAATTTGCTTACTTGATAGGCACTTGGGCATCCTGGATAATCGAATTCATCGTTCTCAGGCCGCCTCATTCGCTCTGGATGGAATTGCAATCCCATGATAAACTTACCCTCCTCAAGATTGAAAGCATCTGGATCATAGAACCCTTCAATTAAGCCATCAGGCCCAAAAGCCATAGGCACGAATCTTTGGGCCAACCTCTTAACGCCTTGATGATGATAACTATTAACAGAAATCTCCATTTTATCTTCTTCCAGAGAATCCCAGAACCACTGGTGCAAAGGGGTGTTCTGTACTACCTTAACCAAATGTCTATGCCCATCATAGTTATCATAATCAATGTGCCTCACTCTTTGGGATTCCGGGCACTTCTTGGAGACCTCTTTCTCTATGTCCTGATAAAGGGTACCCCCACATGCCACATTTAGGACTTGTGACCCCCTGCAAATGCCCAGGTACGGTATGTTCCTTTCCAGGCAGAGTTTCGCGAGCCTCAATTCAATCGAATCCTTTTCTCTGTCGATAGCTGTATCGCTGGCGTGCAGCCTCCTGATTTCTTCCAATTCTTCTGGTGAAAGATTGGACGTTTCGGCTTCGTACAAAGACGGATCAATATCTTCTCCTTCACAGAGAAGAACGCCATGGATCGGCTCGAAACTGTCTAGCAACATGTGCACCCCGCTAACGCGGGGCACAATTACGGGTACTGCACCATAGCTTACTATAAGATCAAGATGATATTCACCTGAAAACGTTGCAAATACCAATAATCTTTTATCTCCAAACCAAAAATGAAACGTTACAGGGAGGAACAGAAAATTAAAGATTAATCAACTTCTGTACAATACAATGTTTAATTTGAGTACGAGAGGGAGGGAAAAAAATAAAAAATAAAAAATGAAAAACATACCCACAAAATCTACAAACTTGTTTTTGCGTACGCTGCGTCTGGAGACGATGAGAACGCGAGGGAGGATGACTGAGAGATCGGAAGAAGCCATGAAAGTGAAGATGACCCAAATGGGAAGGATATGGAACTAATTCCCCAATTCACGAGGCTGAGCTTATCTAGTTTCTGTTAAGTAGTTGGGGTTGGCTTTTGTTTTTGTTTGTGTTTGCTACATGAAATGAAAGAAAATAACCATCGTCCTACGTTTCCAAGACGTAGGGTTTATTTCGTTGGAATGGCATTTCATTAGCACTTAATTTATTTTAAATTCAATTCACTATGAGTACTTTTGAAATTAAAGATATTTTTGTATCAAAAATGTTGACAGATACATATTACTTTATCGATTGATATGGAGAGTTGAAGAATGGCTTGTGACACAGTATCGATAATTCGGCTGATTACTTTTTTTTTTTTTTCTGGGCGCGGTATGGTTATCTCATGTACAACAGATAGACTGTGAGCCAAGATGAGATAATCCAAAATTAATGAATGATAATGACTTACACCCGAGTCCCCGTATGCAGAATGCCACATTTTCTCTTCCTTGATTTATTATTCACATGTATCTCGCAACAAAATGGTCTCTATTCAGATAATTTGCAAGCACAATGTCACTTTTATTCTTTTTCCTCATAATTAATTGACTGATTGTACGCATATGGGTAAGTAAACTGTCAATATTATTTCTACTTAATCATGGGGTGACTGTTTCTACTTGCGCAAATTTGCACCCAAAATTACCTATCAATTGCTCTTTTGTTCAATTTTTTATTCGGAAGGCGACACTGGCAATACTTTTGTTTTTTTTTTTTTTCTTTTTAGTGCAAATTAAAGGGGAAGAGTGGATAGCTTGGGGAGGTACGTCTAAGACGGTTCAAATCTTTGTTCTGAAGAGATAGTGTGAGGTGTGACCTGGGGGGCCAGTTAAGCTTTTATTGTTTTAAATCTTTAGCTATGGTTTAGGCACATGATTTGGAGTTGTGACTGCTGTCGCTCGGTGGTGCACTCACCTAGCCAGAGCATTCTGGTGAGCCTGGGAATTAGGAATACAAAAGGAATCATTCTTCTGATGCTTGAATTTTCCCAATTATGTATTACAGCCATAACCTGCTTCCTTACGAGAGTTCAAACCCACCCAATGCAAATTATGGGTCCTACTTGCAAAACCTGAAATTTAATGCCCATAATCACTTTTTTTTTTTTTTTTTTTTGTTTTTGGTGTGTGTTAAGAAGAAGCCGTCTTCCAGGCGCTTTTCCTCCTAGTTTTTAGCTCCAAATATATAATATTAAGAAATAAATAAATTTCAAACACAGAGGAAGAGACAGAGAAATTGCATTTACTCCTTTTGCATGGCTCCTAGAATACGAGGGCTCACAAAAGCAAATGGTCAGCAAGCAATAGCTTCGAAACGTTGACCGAGGCGGACTCTAAGAGATTGGAGGGTCGTGCAACAGTTGAGAGAAATAAGGTCCTCACAGGTCTTGTGAGCACAACATTTAAAAGGTCACTTTTTTTTTATTTATTAAATATGACATGTAATAAGTACAGTTGTACATTGTATGTAAATTCTTACACATTTTATATTAAATAATAATTATTATATATTTTATATTACTTGTTACACATTTTACATTTTTTCAAAAAAAAAAAAAAGGTTTGCACCGTTTCTCTCGGTCTACCTAACTTCCTCCGATTACATAATTTAGATGGGAGCTTGGGAAGCCTTTTTCTGGGTATGTAAGCAAATCAGTTGGGTGTACAAGAGGAAGGATTGATTGCATGTGGGCGTGCGGTGGCAGACAGATTAAAATTGGTGGGAATTGATCTCAAGCGAATGTTAGCCACGTAGGGCATGTCGGCTGGATAGCATCACACCTACCAAAAGTATGGCAAAAGTCTATTATAGCGCATTGACGATGGTCTTGTGGCTTTTGCTCTTCTCTAAATGCCAACTTGGTATATGTGTAAAACATTTGGTTATAAATTGGTAAGGAAATTGATTGGTGATTATCTAAGAAGAAGGATTACGTACGTGTCTACTTGAAATGTTTTTAAGTAATTCAATGCAAATGAAACAAGATGGGATAAATTTATATGGGCTAAAAAGCAAAAAAAAAAAAAAAAAAGAGGAGCGATTTTGCTTGAATGACGATGAACAGGGCTCGCGGGGTGCACGAGCCCCCTGATTCGAAAATTTATTATTATTTTTTAAAAACCTTTAAAGAAAAGACCTCAACAATTGGCGGAGGCTTTTTTCAACCTTGTAGTTTGAGAGTCCGATATCTTGGGCCACATGGAATTGCTCATTTTTTGTTCATCGGCCCATTTAACTTTGTGCTCTACCGCACGATTTCTTGATTTCAGTTTTTTTTTTTTTTTTTTAAATTTAAGCTCCCAGATGAAAAAATTAATAAACATTATAGAGTAGATCAAACCGTTTATGTTCCATTAGTATGAGATTTTAACTTCTAATGAAAGGGCTAAAAAGATCTAAAGACTCCAACCATTTTATTGCTGAAAGTATATTAAAAAAAAAATACTTAATAATATGAATTTAAAAATCATAAAACATGACATGCTATTTCGATTCTCGTCTAACTATGACAAGAAAAAGAGAAGTAAATGAAATAGGAAGTTAGTAACCTTGTTTTGTAGTTGGTGGTGGTGACTAGTAAGACAAGGAGACCCCATCTTCAATACTTTTATATTTAAATCAATAGAATTCTTTTAAAAATGAAATAATGAATATTAAAATTAAAGATTTATTTTAAATATGTAATATTTATATTTATAGTGAATTTGATGGACTCTCCTTCATTGTAAGGAGGTAATACAATTTGTGGAGCACATTAAAAAACATAGTATCCTTATTAGTTGTCTTTAACTAAAATTAAAAATTTATATAATTCTGTTTCTCAGATCTTATCATTATTAGTCAACGGATTTCAAATGCCTGGACATTTGTGGCGTCCTTAGGGAGTAGCCTACTTGTAAGGCCACGCAGACCAGGGCCCAGAAAACCGGCCCACCTTGAGGCCTTATAATGATAATCTCAAGACCCATACGTGGCTGCAAGGTGAAAACAATCGAGTTGGTCCTTTTTATCTTTGGAAATATATTAAAGGGAGAAGAAAAACTGCTACAAAAATGCGAAAAAAAAAGAACCAAAAACTGCTTTTTTTTTTTTTTTTTTTTGAGCTAGGCAATGCATCATCAAGTGTTCATTTGATAGAAGTTCGTTAAGGAATAAGGACCTACCCCCCATCTCAAACGGGAGGGTTGACCGCAATTTTTTCAACTTTACGAAAGATCTGTTGTTACACGTACGACCTAAAATTATTTTTCACCTTTTATTAATCAAAATCTCGTACCATTTGGTATCTTGTGTTGCATCTATTTGGTACACGGTAGTGACATCGCTCGAGCACTTAAATGCCGGAGGGAGAGCTACGACCAACCCAACCGTCTCCCTTGTGTTCACGAAGTCTTCTATTAACCATGCTCCCATTATTCTCTATTTAGTGGATCCAGCAGCAGCAGCAGCAGCTCTCCCACCACTAAAAAAGATCGCAAATTCTTCTAGAAGGCCCATAAACCATGAAGTGGTGGGACAAAGCAGGAATTAGGAAATGTCGAATTGAGATAATGGGTCATTGTGGTATATGCAATGATAAATTAATTTCTGTATCAGACAAATGGTTTGAAACAGATTTACTATTTCCCAATCTTTGAATTTGTTGGTGGCTGGTGTTGTTAGCAAGGTCAACCGGTCGAACTTTTTCAGTTTTGTTTATGTAATTGCGCATAAGAGAGGAGAATTAAGAGAAAAAGAAGGCTACCAGTGGGACTCTATAATGGACACACAAAACGAGAAAAAAACCCGTCAATTAGAAGTAGAAGTAGCTAATATTCATATGCAAGTAAATTCTCTGGAACAAAGCATGATAGTCTCTTGATAGACACCAATTTTTTTTCCCAGGAAAAAAAAAAGGCTCTCATGTGTACTTTGTTTCAAAGTTTATTAATGGGTGGCCTTATTGCTATAACTTACATATTGCGACACACAAAAGGGATGTCAGAACACCCGGGACTCCCCTATTTGTTATGATGACCAACTTCCGATTAGCACCTGGGGAAGGGAACTCTGCAGGCATCGGAGACCCTCTTAGCACCGGGGGATGAAACATAGCGGCGGAGATTAGGGTCCTTGAGGTACCCACAGAGGCAGGGCTTCTGCTCCGTCAGCTTGCTGCAGCAAAGGCTAGATGGCGGCGTCGACGGTGACGTGATCGCCCCTAGGCACGGGCTCAACTCCGTTGGGTTACATGTCACTGCTTGCGACACACGCACTTGGGTTAAAACCATAATTGCCACCATCATCACCATCACCCCATGATACATTTCAAAGCAAGAGACCTTCTTCGTCGTTCTGAAGAAATATTGCTACGATGTTTATCTAGAGATGCGTGTGAGTAATGGTGCGCTAGGCAAAGAGTCCGTGGAGCAATTTATAGAATGTTTGCTGAGTGGTGTAGTGCACCTGTGGAGGAAAATTATTGGTCCAAGGCACTGGAGTTGTATCATCAATTTATTGTGGTCCAAAAGAAAGATGGTTTTTTTTTTTTTTTTTTTGTTAAATGAAAAATAAGGGAATTAAACTTATTTTACATTTTTTTTTTTAATTGCCGGCATCGGATAGATTGATATTACAAGCCCACTTGTGCTTTGTGCACTCTGGTTTTTGACATGTTCAAAAGGGTGTTAAACTAATTATAAAGAGTCAATATTTGTTAGGAATTACCTTCTTGTGTGTCAATTAAAAAAAAGGATTAATAGGATTAAAGATTATGTTTGTTGTCCTCACTTTCAAGTATACTATCTTGGAATACTGAAAAGTTACGGACATGGTAAGTTGTTGCCATTAATGCTGTTCTTTTCTTTCTGCGAGGTGCACTGGCGTGAATGTTAGGCAAACCTTTTTTTTTTTTCTTTATAATTCATTGCATTTGTTTTGTCGTAATAAAATAAAGGCGGCCAATGAAAAAGAAGGGTACCATGTGGATGAAGAAACTTCAAAGGGGACTCAAAAAGTACCTAGAATTTTCCAACTTGTAGTTACCGGCATCGACCATCAGGCAACATTAGCTAAACCCCAAGAGCGCCATTAGCGGAGGAAAAACAACTCCAATGTATTCGTGTCAATGGATGTATGGTACATAGTCTTCTGGCTGCTCGGGGGTTATCCTCATCACGTCAAAATTTCAACAGTCAACATAGAAACTGTACATCGACGTACATTGATTCCAAAAATTGTGTTGTCAATTTTTCCAACGGTCCAGAAAAAGACACTGTCGTGAGGAGACTCCTTTCTCATTTGAATCGATACATGATGAAAATTTCAAAATCTTAGATTCAAGCCCCCCTGCATCTGTTTGTCAAATGGTCCATGTGTTTGGGAAAAATCAATTGCTGCCCTCACCACCAGAGAAGGAAAAATAACGTCAATGTATTCGTGTCAATGGATGTATGGCAGTCTTCTCGCTGCTCGGGGGTCATCTTGATCACGTCAAAATTTCAACAGTCAACACAGAAACTGTACATCGACGTACATCGATTCCAAAAATTGTGTAGTCAATTTTTCCAACGCTCCAGAAAAAGACTATGTCGTGAGGAGACTCCTTTCTCATTTGAATCGACACGTGATGAAAATTTGAATATCATAGATTCAAGCCCCCCCGGGCATCTGTTTGCCAAATGTTCCATACGTTTGAGAAAAATCAATTGCAGCCCCCCCCCCCCCACCCCAACCGACCCTCGCTCACCCCCGAGAGAGAGTTAATGCCTTAATGCAAATCGCAAACAAGTAATAAATTCAAACTTTTATATCCCAGGTTCTAATTATAAGTCTAGAATTTATATAAATAATAAAAACAATATTTATGTTATATAGTTTACGTTCAATTGATTTTCTAAATAACCAAAAAGACAAAAAGAGTTCCTGAATAATACGCACGCAACGTAGTAGAATTTCATTGCCGAGGCCATCACAAGAGGCCGAAGCCCAATCGATGGTATAAAACCAAATCCATTGCCTAGACTAGAATTACTGGCTTTATGTAGATTTAGGCTGAAATTCAATTATTTTGTTGCTACATACCTTCCACAATTAAGCAGAAGTTAACGAATGGCACCGACATAGAAGCTGAGACGCATTACTTAAATTGTTCAAACCAACAGCTGAACTTCAATTAATCCCTCGTCTTAAGCAAAAATAAAATAAGCGACAACAAAGTCATTATCATGGCTAAAAAGCATATACCTGTTATTTTTCTGAAGCAAGTTACCCGTCTCATTGCTCAACAAAGGCGATTCAACAACCCTTAGATAACCTAAATAGAGTACATGACACAGCAGCTCTTGTTTCTAGATGTCATGCCAAATGCTTGCATTCCATTGCTCACTCAGTTCTTCGTGCCTAGTTTTCTTTCATTCTTTTTTCTGTCATGTAGTTTTTTTCTAATGCAATTCCAAAGATGCCGCATGCTTTGGGCTCTAAAAATTGTATGCAAAAGGAGATACCCAAAACAAATGGGCAAGAAGAATCACCTTTTTGCACCGTTTAAGTCACCGAGGCAAAATCTGATGTTGCGGGCAAATACTGGCTGGCTTGCACGGAAGATGGAAAATAATTTCAAAGTGCTCAGTCGCAGTTTTATTCAAAATTTAATGATTCTGGTGCAATTCATCTTGCCCCTTTGATTTACTCCTAAGCATGTCCGTAAAATTGCCCCTCATGATTCTCATGAGCCTTGTGTCTTCTGCTGGTGCTGGTGGCATGGGCTTTGGGGACTCTGGCTCCAATGACACAGGGTCGGCAGTTTCCCTCTTGCCCAACAGTCCATTTTCCCCAAATAAACTAGTGACTGATGATGCCAACCCAAGATGAGCACCCATCACCTTACTAATGGCCTCAAAAGTTCCACCCGACCTTTCCTTCATTATTATCTCAAGTGCTTCTTTGTGTGCTGGGTCCAATGCATCTGAGTCTTTCAACAGGTTCTGTATAGCAGGTAATAAGAATTCCCGTACACTTGTTGCAGAAAGATCTGCAATCAATGTAGAGAAGATTGAGTGTCAAACAGCACATCAAACAATGGTTCAATTGCACTGAAAGCATTCACAACAGCACAGATAACAATGGACAGAATCATGTTAATCTAACAGAACAGATTGCTATGAAACAGAAACAACGGAAGTTCATTGATCTGTTGCTGCTATTGCCATTCCTTAGTTTGCTATATTTTAATAGTTTTAATGTCAGACCCATGAGGACAAAGAAATGGTTTTCCCTCTTACTGGGACAGGTACCCATCCACATAAGAATTTAGTGGGCCAAGTACATGAAACTGGGAAATAAAGCAGCAAAAGGAATATAAAATCTCAAACCTGTTGCATCTAGTGCACGAATTGCTTCACAGAATGCATTGGCTTTCTCGCGGCGATGTGCCACATCACTTGCATAAGGTGGATTAGTTGTAAACTGAAAAATCTTGGAAAGAATATGTGCAAAAAGTTAAGGAGAAAGAATGCAACAGTCCCATTGGTTTAACACATGGTAGTAAAATTGCTAAAACTGGCAAAATGAACTTCATTAATTAATGAAAGGATATAATCTCTAAGTCTATCTGTTGTATGAGGTATTGCTTTCAATAATGCACGAATGACAGCAATAGTAGCTTCATGAGATCCATCTTCAAGAAAAGCATCCATTTGAACGCGAATCTTGTCAACAATCTGAAGGATGAACATTTTGATAAGTGAAACTAAAGATACTTTCTCAATTTATATATTACTCATAGGGAAGGAGATATCCATACCATATCATTTTTGAAGTGTTGTGCCACAGCACCAAAAGCATCTATGCTTGCATACTTAACACTAAGATTTTGGTCGGAGCCAAGGGTAACTAAAGCAGGCAAAATATGAGTTGAAACTGCTTTTGCATCAATATGTGGCACCTATGAAATGAGTAAGTCAGAAAGGTTATAAACATAGTCAAGACCATATGATGACCACAAAGGAAAGGATAGCCTACTATGATTTTCAACAGATTGGCCGCATTGATTTTCATTTCTGTGTGGGAGCTAACAACCATCTCCCACAGAATATTGAATATCATGGCATGGTGTTCTTCAAATGTGCTGCATGACAAAGAAACCTATATCAGTCAAATGTAAGTTCAAAATACAGATGAAAAGGCATTTGGCAGTCAACAGACCAAAGAAACCGGACAGCATCAATAGTCTCAGCATTGTGCTTCATTGATTGATTCTCTTTTTGGGAGCCATCAACTAGCAGCTTTCTTAAGTAGTCTGTTAGCTGTCCATTCTTGGTGGGAGCGCCCAAAACTCCTGCTAAGAGAAGTGGCAAAACACATATAGTAGAAAGCTTCCCTGCCACAGAAGCTTTTGGTCTCAAACCTGCAATAATCAAACAGTTAACAACATAGTAATGCGGAAGAAATCCACAGTAATTTCTGATTCATACCTTTTATCCTTGGATATATCGCAGAAGGGAAAAAAGTTAAATCAGCATTATCCCCAACTGCTACCAAGAACACAGGCAGCATTATGTGTACAAGATAAGAATCGCCAAACAGTTCACTTACAGCCAATAGAAACTGCCAGCAATTATTTTTAGGTTAGCAACAACAATGAATGCACAAGTGGAAAAGGAATTAAGAACCCCACAAGAATAAAATTGAAGTAAAAAGGTTACCTTCGTAATTCTATTTCTTAAACTGTCTTCTTTTTGAGGTAACATGCAGCTCAGCTGTATCAAGTCTGGAAAGCAATCAGCATGCATCCACTCAAATGCTGGCCATTCAACATGTCCCCTAATGAGACATCCAAATATATCAAGCCAGATATCACTGGAAAAAAAAAAAGGGAAAGAGAAAGGAAATGGAAAAGAATGGAGCTTACTTTGCATACAATTCAAGCAATGAAGCAGAGAATACTGTGTCCTTTAACTCTGAAACTGAAAACAAGGGACAAGTCCCGAGTGCCTTACGGTGAATGAAGGGAAGCAGTTCCACCAGCATTCTTAATAAAGCATCAATGTTCCAACGCTCTCGTTCCCCTAAGACACGTAGATGTGACTCCACAGAGCCTTCCACCCCCGAAAGTGGTGGACAACGCTAAAAATTTAGGGACAGAAACACATCAAAACCAAGCATGGGAGGCTGAAAGCAAAAGATCAATAACAACAGCCAAGAATACCTGAGCAGAGCTCAAGATGTGGGAGAGTAAGACTCTTAATATATGATCTAGTTTATTTCCCCAATTCATTACTATGGGGAGCAGCTCTTTGATTGTAGTTTCCACTACCACTCCAGCTGGATCACAAACCAATTGGAACATCAACTCCTCCACCTGTCAATAAACAACATGCAGCATCTTGATAAATTTATTTTTCAACTTTTAATTGTTGTATTTTCTTCCAAGTCATCCAATTATGCCAAGGGAAAAATGGCTCCATTCCCTAGACCATGTGTCATCAACCTGTTCTAGAGCTTACATTGTAGCTAGTTCGTGTCAAATCAGAATTCTTCTCCATGATTGCTTCGAAGCATATTTAGTGAAGCTGACCTTGAAATATTTTTCTGCATTTGGAAAGAGAGGAAGTAGCAAAGCCAGATTATGAGCAGCAGCCTCTCGAACAACTGTTGCAGAATCTTCTATCAGTTGCTGCACTATGGACAAGATCAAAGAACCACGAATCTCAGGCCGGACAAATTCTGCAAGCTCTCCACAAGATTGAGCAACAAGCAGCCTACGTTCCTCATACATGTGGTTTATCTGCAATCCACGATTCTGGAAACATGAAACTAGTCCTCATGTTTTTCCCCCCTCAGGGAACATGAAACTGGTCCTTTGAAAGGAGGAAACAGAAGAAACTGGAAAGTAACAGACAAGATGGGAGGTCCCACACAAAATCACTTCTGAAACTCACTTGTTCCCAACATTGAGGAAGCAATTCGGTTTCTGTTCTCATCTCCCCAACATTCTTGGCTAGTGTAACACATGCCTGAAAAACACAAAACACCAAATATTCAGTACCAAATTTAATTTGCATGCCCACATTACAATAATATTCTGATAGTTTAATGTTTCTATGATAATTCAAGTTAAGGCCCTACATCCATTATGATTTGCCTCTGCTGTTCATCTGGACGTTTGATCAAATTAAACAATGTGTGGGTTAGGGAATCTCGTGTGTTGCCATCTGGATGACGCTCAATTGCACACATCATTAGTGGAAGAAGCTCCTGTTAAACATAAAACCAAGACATTAATAATAATTTTTCCCGAAGAAACCAGGGGAAAATAATAACAAATAAGTTGAAATGAAAACCTCTCGGTGATTGATCAAAACATAAGGAACAATCTTGGGCAAGGAATCTGCAAGGATCTGAATTGTTTCCAAACCCTGAAAAAGGAAAATTCAAATCTGTTATAAATTGAAATTCCCCCAACACGAGAAATAAATGGATAAGGAAAGGGAAAAGAAAAATATTTCTTTCTATTTCTTTTTTCTAGGTTTTGTCATTTGGTGGGGACAAGGTAGCAAAGGGTTAGGTAAATGGTAAGGGGCATGGTCTTGCAGGGTTCATGCATTGAATAATGATTCACTCCACTCTGCCCCCAACAAAGATGAAAATAAAGGGTTGATATATAGCAAGAGTAACAACTTGCCATGTTCTCAGCAGATGCTTCACCACTTAAGTTGTCTGATTTTTTAGGTAGTCCATTATCTTCTAATGGTAATTCAAAATTTTGTTTGGCAATATTGTTGTCAGAACTACTATTTACATTGGAATGAATTTCCAATATATCTTGTGATACTTCTGCTGGTTCACTGGCAACATCAGTAACCACTGGTTGAACATCTTCATTGCATAAAACTCTAGCTTCATCAACTGGTTGGGATATTGTTGTTCTATCTTCATCTATCTCAACAACTTTTTCTTCAGTGTGCAGGGACCCTCTCTCAGAACTAATGGAATTTGCATATTCAGGAGGATCTGCGTGTTTCGCCTTCAATCTTTCTATTTCCATCTGCAACAATCTTATTTCTTCCTTGTGCCTTTCTGAGGATTGAGACTGAAGAGTATCAATATCACTGGCTATAATATCCCTCCCAGATCGGTATCCTTCGATTTGCATTTTCAATGCTGTGATTTCAGATCTGCAATCATTCAGTTCCTTTCTTTGGTGCTCCAAGGTTTTCCTCAATTCTAATTTCTAAAAACAGAGAATAAAACAGATAAACAAAAAGAATACATGAAAAACGACATCCATTGCATGAGAATCAACCCAGACTGCTCAAAAAGCACGGTAGAAACAGATCCATACCTCATTCTCCCTGTCCTTTAGATCTTTCTGAATAACTTCTAAGGATTTATTTAATCCACTTATTTGGCTATCAGCCAAATCTTTTTTTTTCAGCAACTTCTCCTTCTCATTGTTCAATGTTTCATTTTCCTTCAATAATGATTCATTTTTTCGGTGCATTGCAACTTTTTCCTGCAGGATATGAAAATTTGTCACATGTGCAGATCCCAGAAAAACCCGCTTCAACAAGTGAGGATTTGTTAAAGTTAGACTCTTCTGTAATATCTGAAAACTTCAACCACACTCAAGGGCATCCTTATCAAGAACAGAGTATGATTTGCACTTGGGAAAGGAGAGGGTGCTGATATTGTGAAATGTTAAAACTTTTGAGGTTGAGGTGATTAGATTATTGGAATGTTTCTTTTTCTCCCTTCTTTCCTTGGAAGTTATTAACTGATATAAGAACAAAATTCAATGTGATTCTGGTCAGAACAATAATGCAGTCAAATATGGGTTACAGCATCCTGGGATCAATTCATAGCAGGCCAAGTGCACCAAAGTAATGCAAGATAGAAGTATAATGCTTCATTGCTAACACGCCTAGTGGAGCATTATCGAGGCTGTCATATTCATATATAAAAAATTTCCAACAATCTCTCAATGGAATGCAGTCCACCTAACATATGCTTTAGAGAATACCTCAGCGGCCTCTGACGTGGACGAAAGGTATTGGTAGTAATAATGCCGCAAAGCATCCGGAACACATGCAGGTGTGTTCTGCCAAACATCTAAATTCTGATCTGTAACCTGAGGTGAAAGTAGTTTCAGGCAATTATAAAGGTTTAAACTCCTTATACTTTAATATTAACACTCAGGCACATGCACACAAAATATGCAACCGCCTGATCAGATGCCCCATACCTCTTAGAAGCCATAAACAAGTTAATGCATGCTCGCAACTCTGTTTGTTGGTGCTTACCAACAGTAAATAACATTTGAGAATTACTTGTTCACCTGAGAATTATTTTAATAAATTTCCCTCTTATTCCCTTTTAAGTTGATGCCTAAAGAATTTTTTATGACCACATAAGATAATTTCTAAAAGCAAACTAGATATGTATGAGGAACATGCGGCCTGATCAAAAGCTTACTGTTAAAAAGCCAGACTGACCAGGTGAGCTAATCCAACTAATATTCAATAAGCCAGACCTAGTTCCTAGACTACCCTCAATGTACCTGATATAAATCTTGAAGTTTCTAAGCCAGACCTAGTTCCTAGACTACCCTCAATGTACCTGAAATAAATCTTGAAGTTTCTAAGCCAGACCTAGTTCCTAGACTACCCTCAATGTACCTGAAATAAATCTTGAAGTTTCTTTTTTAAGTTTGCCCAACACATCCAAGTCTTTATAACAAGTTCACAAGTCCCAAGCATCTCAAAATTCTTATGTGCTTATATCATAATATGACTACTACGATCAACAGGACAGCCAAAAGCCACTGTGACAACTGACTTTTTTATCTCATCCACTTTTACTAGCAAGCCAAAGGATGATCCCTTTTTGATTTGAAATAGGAGCAAAATGGCAAAGAAAAGCAAAAATGCTGCCCCTGGGAGGGGGGACAGGGGCAGGAGAAGAGATAATAGAGCATTAAAATCCTCACATACTTCTTCATAAAATGTCATTGCAGTAAGCCGGTATCCTGCTATAAGTAAATATTCTTTAACAGCACAGTTAAGATCTCTAAGCTCGTTATTCTTCAAAGGGCCTAGTTCAGAGAAAGAGGCATCCTTCTTCTGCCGTAAAATTGTTGGTGCAGGGCTTATAGGTTCATCAGAGTTTGTCTCTGAAATGAGTCCACAAGAAAGAATATGAAAGTTTAAAAAAAAAAAAAAAGAAAAAGAAAAAGAAAAGCAATGAAAACTAATTGAGTGCAATTTTACACAAAAAGTCCTCAAAATGCACATTATACCTAATCGCAAACACAATACAATTTCCAGCAAACAATTATAGACAAAAGATTGAAACAAAAGAGAGGGAGGGCGCAGAATCGAGAATGAAGAAAGCATGCTATATTTAGAGCTCTAACACCCCTTCCCAAACAAATACACACACACACACACACACAAAGCATCCAACCAAAATTGAGCCATCAGGTTGATATTCTATCAAGATGTAACTAAATTCAAGATCCTTGCATTTTCACTATGGGATTCCAGTGTCATTATAGATGTAAGGACCCTATGTATAACAGTGATAATATATGAATAACATACTGTAAACACTTTGTGAAAATGGCCATAAAACTTTGAAGCATAAATGAACATTTACCATTTGATTCAGTCTGAGGAAAATTTGTTTTCTTCTCCAACTCAGCCTTTAATCTTGAAATGTCCTCTTGTGCCAAACGAAGATCATATTGAGTGAGTGCTAATTTTTCTTCCATTGCCTCTTTCTTTTCCAGCAAAGCCTGAGGGTCCGCAACTGCTTTTCAAAACAAAAAAGGCAGAAAAGAGAATTGCTTGCATTCTGTATCCAAAATAAAACACAAAAAAGTAGTTATGTTGTGGAAAGATGATTGATTTGATACTTGGAATATACATACCTTAATAAGTAAACTAATGGAAGTTGCTGATGCTATGACTAGGGAAGAAAAGTGAGGTGAAATAAGTAATACAAGACTTAAGCTTTGGAATACGGGTAGTGATAAGAGCAAAAATGGGATAGGGATCAGTGTTAATAGTCGGCTGAAAGAAGAGGTGGGTTATTCTGCCAGCGATACTATAAAGTAGTCAGTGCAGGGCTGTTGAGAAACAATATGTCCAAAGAATGGGTGCGAGGGAGATGAAAATGCTTAGATGGATTTATGGCTAATCTGCGAAGGACCAAATAAGAAAAAATGATATTCATAGAAAAGAAAAGGTAACTTCAATTGGAAACAAGTTAAATGAGTGGTGTTTTCATTAGTTTGAACACGTCCAAATATAGACCTAGGAATACTCTAATTCAGAGAGGAGACCAAATACAAGTGGATGATGAGAGTAAAGGGAGAGAGCAATCTAAGTTGACTTGAGAATCTTTGATTAAGAAGGATTTAGAACAATCACACATCACATCAAATTCAATTCATAATTGAAAGGAATAACAATAAAAGATTCATGTATATGATCCCAATTAAATTTGAGATAAAGGCTTTGTTATTGTTGTTGTTGTATTGTTGTATGCCTCTAATTAGTAACCCAATCCTACCTATATGAATCAATGTGCAATAAAGTTATGAATGTTGAGAGTGCAAAATATTTGTGCCATCAACACATAATCAGCAATTCAAAAACAAGGGCATCAAGATAGTGGTAGATCACTACACATATTTCACAACACCTAATCAGCAATACAAAATCATCACTAAACTATGCTCTATGAGCAACCACCTGTGTAATGCTTGAGTTTTTCTATTTAGGGAGAATAAGGCATTAAATGTTATTGAACAGCTCCTGCCAACTATCTCAATATAAGAATCAATCATAAGCAAAAAGGTCATAAAGCTTCATCTATCTCAGAAAGATTAGCCTTACAGCTTTATTGTGCCCTACTTGCATCATGTTTTCAACTGGATTCATTTACTGTTCCTCTATGAATTCGAGTGTCAAGCTTGCATCATTTAACCCCACATTGGAGAAATGACCTGGCTATTTCTAATTTAGATCATCTCATATGCCACATCGTTCTTCCAATTAGTAACTTATACGGCAGATCGATTATTTCTCTCTCATCTACACTATTCTATCGATAATTAAATTAACTTAAACAAATTTTGTGGAATGAAGTAGAATTCAAGAATTGTCCGAATTTGTTTATTTCTAAGAACCAAAAGCCCTAGTAGTTTCGAAAATGAATTAACTGGAACCTAACCTCCCAATCAGGGGATCGCTCGTTCAATGAAAACTCCAGATCTCACAGAATGCGTAAACTCCACATCCCAAGCACACATTAACACAAGACAAATGACAGAGACACAGAAAGACAGAGAGAGAAACCTCGAAGAGAATTGAAACGGGAGATTTGATCGGGAGGGAAACGGGAGGGATCGGAGAAGAACTCCTTGAGGCGGATGGCGTTGTCGTCGCGGCCATCCTCGAGGAGCTCGTGAAGCAACTCGAACGCCGTCAACAGGTACTTTTCTTCCAGCAAGAAATTCACCACGCAATTGCACAGCGACGCCCTCTCCACCTCCATTTTCCTCTCTTTTTCTTTTTTTTTTTTTTTTTTTAATCTTCTTCTAAGAACATATATTTTCAACCCGGTTTCCACCAGGTTACGATTTGTTATATTGTGCTGCTAAGGTTATGAAGCGACGATCCATTTAAATTTATTCTTGGTGCATGGAATCTGAGAAGAAAGAGGCTCGAGTTTTGAATCGTTGGAATCAAAAGGAACAGAGCTGTACTGGGAGTCGGTGATAGGATGCCCCGCGGTCTTGTTGGATATCGTGAAATCGCGATTTAGAGACGTTAATTTGGACGAACTAAATTGCGTCGATGAATCGGACGGTTTCCATTGGTTTTTATTAGACTTAAACCTTTTAAAGTGGCGTGTAAAAAGGTGATTAACATAATTAAATAATTAATTATATATTAAAAATAAAAAAAGATTTGCCACCGCCACGGAAGTCAACGGTAAAATTGTTAGGATGAACGAGTCCTACAAGGAAGTTAATACTCGTAATGGAACTCTGAAAGAGTATCCAAACGTCTTTACATGCGCACTTCGGGAAAGAACGAGGACGCGCTGAAGCACCAAAATTTGAAGCAATGTCATCATAAAAACAATGTAAGTTAACATCTTCGACATAAAAGGAGAGTTTGTCCGAATCAATGCAAATATGAATGCACGAAGTGAGGTCTTGTTTAAGGTTTGCGGTCCAAATAATGTTCCTTTTTTTTTTTGTGGGTTTGTGGCTGCCATGCAAAAACGTGGAAGATCATCGGCCTTTTGATGTTTGCGAAAACTTGGCAGTACAATTAAATCCAAAAAGGCGAAATGCGATGTCTTGGAAGTTTTTTGCTACATAATGATTTTTCCATTTTCTTTTGCTCTTTCGACTCTTGGTGTTGTTTCGCCATTTTTAATATAATCTTTTGGCCTTTGCCTTTGCAATTTGCGATTCTGTCTGTTTCTTTTCCATCATTTTCCATTTTTTCTCGTCGATGAGCGAAGATTCATACACCTGTAAACATATGTTACTTGTCATTGAAGTATTTACGTGTCAGTTTTCTTCATTATCCATATACCACTCGGCTGTATTTGTGAAGGGAAATAATTGGGTGCCCAGAGACACCCATTTGTGAATTGTGATGCCATTTAGTTCGGAAAAGATAAATCAGCAATTTTGCACTTTTGCATTAACTTGAGATCCTCTTGTAAGGATTTGGCTGAAGATGAACCCAATTTAAATGTCTTCTGGAAGCAATTAGGTATGTTTTAGTTTGTATTCATTTATTTTCCGAACCTCATAAATATATGGAAGTCTCATAATTTTCTTTTGTTGTTATGAAAGGTAAAATTTGAAAATGCGTGTATACAATTAATATATATCATTATACATCTCGTATTACATTTGAATATATTTTATACATCTATAAAACCCACCATTAGTACATGATAATTTTGTATCCCATGACTTGTTTGGACAAATTATTTATGTCATTTTATTTCCCCCTTTAAGATATTAATTCCTCGACAAAACAGTTGGAAAGTCGTTAAAAAGAAAAATGAAAAATCTATCCACAAAATTCAAGGAAATGGGTTTTTGTTTTTATTTTTATTTTTGTGGTTTTACAATTATGAAGCAATTTATTATTCATGGTCTCTACAAGAGGAATAAATAGTGGGAGAACCATGGTTCCAATACCAGCCAATCGTCGTCAGGACTCAGTTGGTCATCTTCTCCCCTTTTTATCTTTCACTACGTAGTTTCCATTTTTTTGGACGCAGCCGAGTTCCTCCTAGACTGTGAACACTCCATTCTCTAGAACTCAATTTTATTGCAAAAATGAACTAGAAAGAAGTAAGAATGTAAACAGCATTTCCCAGGCCAGAATCCACACGGTTCTTGTATGTCTGGTTCTGTCCGCCAAGAGTATTGCTTTCGCTTGACAGTTAGCAATCCTGTCTAGTTGTATACAAAGAGTTACTGTGTCTTAAAAAGGAGCATAACCAGATTCTGGCCTTCATATGCTTCCTCCTATTTGATAAGTGTACATGAATTTTGATTGCCAAATGGCACAGGTAACCGGAAATGGATAGGGGAGAGTACTGCTGGATGAAAGAAGAACTGGGATAGTGAGAGCAGCCATTATTGTGTACGGAGACAAATTTCTTGAAGATAGTCCTTTCCTGAAGAAGGCCCAACTGGATCTACCCGAGGTATATCACTATTATCACAGAAAATTATTTGACATTAGATCCCATTTTCTCATGTTAATTTTGTTCATCAAATTTTTAGTTTGCAGTCACAGTTGTAAATTCTTTATTTTCTGATTCCTGTAGAAGTCATATTCAAGAGCCAGAGAGCTGCACAAGGCATAGAAAAACATGGCTATGTATGAAGAGGGTTGAAGAGCTGCGAAGTTGGCGAAGGCTGAAGCAGAATCCGAGCTTACAGAGGCCCAGGTGAAAGATATTGCTCTACAAATTGAAGCCCCAAATTCAAAGGTAAAAGCGCAGACGAGGGACATGGAAAGGCCAGAGAAGTCAATTACGTTTGAGGAGAAGAATTTTACGGTCGGGAGTGTTGAGACTCATCAATCTGTGGCAGTGTTGAGAGAATTGGAACGTGTGAAGGAAGAACTGAGTAAGATTAAGCTTGATATGTCTTCTGTCGTGGAACAGAAAAGATGGGCGGAGAAGGAAATGGAAGGCTCGAGTTCAAAATTGTCATCCGATTTGAGCTCTCTCGAATCACTTAGGAAGGAGATCGAGAAGGTAAACGAAGAGCAAGTGCTTGTTGAGTTAGCACGGATTGAGGCCTGGAAAGAATACAGAGAAATTAAGGCTCGAAGAGAAAATGAAGCAGGTGAATTCTTATCCAGGATGACCGAGACTAAAAAGAGAACGAAGGATGCTATGGAGGAGATTGATAATAGCAAGGAGGCTGAGTCTGAATTGGCTGTTACCTTATGTGATGTGAATGTATTACAGAATGAACTAAAGCATGCTAAAGAACTGGAGAAAAAGTTACAAAGAGTTGATAGTTTGAAGCGTGGACAAGGCAACTTTCGAAAAAGACGCGAGGAATTAGTTGGCTCGCCTTTGTTAAGCTCAATTACAGAAGAATTGGACGCAGCAAAGAGAGAACTGGCTTCGATTAGAGAAGAGGGTTTTCAGTTCATGGCCTCAATGGATGTCATAAGGGATGAGCTCAGGCATGTGGCAGAAGGAACAGATATACTGAAGAAAGCAGAAGAAAAGGCAGATGCAGCCTTTCAAAACTTGAATTCAAAGCTGCTCAAAGCGAAATCTAAATTAGAAGCTGCAACAGCTGCTGATAAAAAGGCACATTCAATCATATCCAATCTGTCCCTCACTCTTGAACAATTAAAGGCTGAAGCAGAAGTGGCAAAGAATGAGAAAGAACTTACTGATGAAGAAACTGCTAACATCAGGGCAGAAATACAGAAAACTAAGTCTGAAACGGAGTTAACTGAGGAAAGATTGCAGGCTGCAATGCAAGAGCTTGAAGCAGTCAAGTTATCAGAAGATTTAGCTTTGGAAAAGCTGCAAGAGATTGTTGAGAATGCTGTGAGAGCTAGAGCTTCAGCTTCACAACATGGCTCCACAATTACCATCTCAAAGTTGGAGTATGATTACCTGACTGGACGTGCCGCAGGAGCCGAAGAAACTGCAGATAAAAAGGTTGCAGCAGCTCAGGCATGGATTGAAGCATTGAACGCTAGTGAGAAGGAGATATTGATGAAAATCGAAATAGCTCGAAGAGAAGACAGAGAGATGAGGGTTGAAGAAGAGCAAGAGGTACATAAAACTGTGAAATCACTTTCTGCAAAAGGAGTGGTGGAGGGAGAGCTAAGAAACTGGAAACAAAATTGCGAGAGAAGAAGCACCGGAGGAGAGAACAAGCAGCATAAGAGGAACTCGTCAAAAGGTAGCAGCCGTTTGACTCCATCCAGAGGCATGAAGATTCGAACTTCAGTCATCTCTCCCGCACGAGCATCTCCAAGATCAATCTTCACTGCTAAGAAGAAGAAGAAGGAAGATGTAAATGCAATGCCAAAGTTAGCAAAGATGTTCTACAGCAAGAAAATTGACAAAGATGATGAAGTTTCGCAGTTGCTGTGACTACGTGCATTTAACCTTGGGAGAAAAAGGTGAAAAAGGAACTCTACATTCACTAAGCACGGGACTCTAACAGTGGTGTCTAATGTTTCTAATAAGTGCTAATCTTCCAGGGTCCGTTCAGATTCACCTTCATGCACTGGAAACTTATACTTCCAGCTTTCATGTCTAGTGCGCGAGGCATTTTTATGTAGAATAACTGCTGCTAGTGTGAGCAGCTTTTCGGATTAAAACTGCTGTAGAGTAAGTCCGTGACAATCAGCCATGCTTGGATCCGCTCAATACAAAGGATTTTATCTTCAATCATGGTTTCTAATATTTCCTGCTTCAAATGGCTACTGATATTGCCTGATATCATCCAGTCGCCAGGTTACGAATGATCTTCATCAAGACGCTGAAGAACCCATTAGCAAATCACTTACCTTTCAACAGTTTCAGACCTGGTTGAATGAAAATATGCAATGGAAAGACAAGATTGCACATTCCATTCCAAAACCCACCAAGAATACTCGGGCTAATTTTTTTCCTAATTTCATTTCTTGGGTTCGCATTTACCATTCTTTTGATTGTTTGTAGTTGTGTACCTGTGTGCATTTGTTGTGTGCGTGTGAGGGAGAGTGAAAATCTCTACAATTGTCCCTTCTCTTCCCTTTTCATTTAATGCAAAATCCAGATTGCTGTTACGATATAGCATTATTATTGCCCAGAACAGGGGAACATTCTTTCTTTATTAATCTTCCATTTTCAAGAACCTATTTCCCGTAGTTTTCACTAAAAAGCCGTGCTGTTCCTCTATTTCTGGTTTCCGTTCTTTGTTCCCCAATCTGTCTCAGATTTCGTTCCGAACCTGGGGAGAGATGAACTCCGGGTTCCTATTTGCCCAGGCACCAGAACGGAATAGAGTCCCCGGATCCTGACCCGACAGTTCCGATCCATTGTCCCTTCGATCGATTTGAAGATTTGCATATATACGGAAGACGAAGAGATTAATCTAATCTCTTCTTCAGTCCTTCAAGCCCTAGAGAACCCATTGAACTTTCCAAGAAAACATCTTGGAGATATTCTGGATTCCTGCGTCGACAGGTTCATTTGCCTGAACCAAATTCGGTGGTTGGGGGACAAGATACAGAAACTTAGCAGTACGATGCTTACTGGGTCACGGGTGATAGAATGGTGGCCTGTGAAGGGTTACCCGCAATGATTTATTTTTGTTTGGCTAAAAAGAAAAAGTACGTTTGGGATATATTAATTATCAGCCAAAGTGAGAATTACTCGATCTCATTTACACATTTGTATATTAATATACATTTTTTTAAAAGATAAATAATAAAAAAAAATTAAATTCAAATCAAAAAAAGAGAAATATTGAATCACCAACACTGTCAAGTGATGTTACCCACAATGATCTGTTTTTGAGAGTCAACTTAAGATATGGGAAATTGTAAAAATTGGCGATGGAACGGTGGACTTATCTCTAATTAGATAAATCTAGTCATTGATGCCACAAGTTAAACACAACCTTACTACTAAAATCATGGTGCAAACCTTGAAATTGCACGATGTAATGGAAATCACGGCTGCGGAAAATTGTGATCTGCTGCGAGGTATAAAGATAATAATCGCGCAACTGCAATATTGGGCTGCAGTCAGGGCCGCACACCACAATTTGAAATCTGCGTACCCTGGACTCTTGAAAGTGACGGTGCACCCCTGGCAACTCTGACGTTGGTGAACTTTTACATTGAATATTGAATATTAATTGGGTATGAGTTGGACGATAAGGGCTTACTTTCCAATCATTGATGTAATTGTAATATGAGATTCGGACATTTTATCAAAGTTACACTCACTACAATGTATTGGAAATTTCACCTTTCGCCTGGATTTCATTAGTGATAGCATGCATTTAATCCATAAATTCTAATCTATTATGTGATATATAAGTAAAAAAAATTAGTCTTAAGTTTTTTTTTTTTTTAAATTTTTGCAATTTAGATTTATAACTTTGAAGGTTTTCATTTTAATTTTTAATGTTTTTATTTTATTTCAATTTAGAATAATTTTGATAAAAAAAATTCAATAACTCTCACTGACAAAATAAAAATTTTAAAAAAATTTTAAAAATTTAGGATTAATTTTTATATATATATATATATATCACAAATATAATTAACAGTTTATTTATCTTTCATTTAAAAATATCATAAATTAAAACAAAATAAAAATATTTAAAATTTTAAAAAAAGATTTTATGGATAGAGAATTATATTACAATTAAAAAAAAAAAAAAGTTTGGAGCAATTTTATACTTGTTTTCTCAAACATCTTGTGTCATTAATTTATGGAGTTGGTTTCCAAGAACAAACCTGAGAGTTGGTTCACCGAAAAAAAAAAATTCGTTCAAAAAAAGTGTGAAGATCTACACAGGACTTAAAATCTGTGCTAGCGGCATCGGCGTCAATTATGAGATCTGTTCATTTGTGCAGTCCAGTCTGTCTGCTTTCTGGACTTTCTTATCCGAGAGCCCACTTTCTTACGATCACACAATGTGTAAATGTGGCACTGACCAGCAGGATGCACATAAGAAAAGGAAAAGCCTTGTGCAAATTCCATCCTCAGATCGTTGGTTGGGAAATAAAAGAAAAAGGAAAATTTGCCTTCAGTAATACAAACCATGGCACTATTGGCTCTTTTTTATTATTATTATTATTTTTTTTCTTTAATAGGCCAATTTATCATTCGTTTCTTGGGGGCAAAAGGATTTCAACCTCATGATGGATTGGAAGCAAGTGTTTCCAGAAGCAGTTCATTATGGTTAGTCTTAATTATAATCTATACATGATGTGGGTATATTATATTTCAATTGTTTGTTCATTTAAGTGCTATGTGAAATCGGTCCAAAAATAAAAAAAGTGCTATGTAAAACATTTCATTAACTACCTATCTTGATTCTAGTAGTCATCGGTCTTTGGGTTTGAGGAGGTGTGATCAAATTTTCACACCTCCTGAAACCCCCACGTGATGATTGTTTCCTCTCTGCTGTGACCACGAGTGCTGTGACCATGAGTTCCCTTCTTCTTCGTTAACAACTAAGCTAACAACTGAGTCAAAAATATCGTCTGAACCCCAGCTAGAATACACCAGAACTCAGAATTAATCCAGGTATAAATTTAGATCCCAATACAAGAAAACTGCAAGACCACGGCAGCAGAGCAAGGCAAAGCCAATGTCCCAGTAGTTGTTAGATTGGTTCTACGAATTATAGAAGTTAAACAGAGTCAGTCTTTACCAAACATTGGACAGTAGTCGCGATTTCATTTTATGCACCCAATAACGCCACTAATCACGCCAAAAGCCTAAAACTGGACTGGGAGACTATTGCACTGCAAGACTTCAAAGTGCCAACCAGCATTCAATTTTTTTTGTGCAATTTAAACCCCAAAATATTTCAGCTTGAAAGACGCCTAGGGTAGACAATATTTCAACCGTTGACGAGCGTTTACTTTACACGTAATTATTAACCATAATTGCCTGTTTCGACATAAAAATTACACCCTTATATCCTGTAAAAGAAAGCCTTCTATTTGCTACAATATGAGGAGAAATTAGTGATGATTATTGAATTCAAACTCGAGTTTTCTTTGAGATAAATAAAGTTTGATGGATTATCGGTACTTCCCTTGGCTTCTAGTTGGATAGCTCGAGTATTCAGGAAAGAGTATCATTGCCTTTCCTCTGTTCGTTTGTGACGGTGGGAGAGTTGTTAAATCTTGACGTATTTAGACACATATAAGTTTGACTTTAAAGCTGGCAAAAAAATAGTAACTTTTTGCCATCTGCCTTTGCACTCTGCAGGGCTACCTTTCTATTAATTAGTCACATAAGGGTTAGGCAAATCGAGGATATTGTACTAGAGCAACCTTTCTTCATCCCCTGCAAGGTCTGCAAAGTGAAAAAACATTGCTTTGGTACCTTTTCTAAGCACACCAGAGTTAATCCCAGGAAAAGCCTACCTTCTTTGAACTCCCTTAAAGTGTTGCTTTACAGGAAAAATGGCTCTAAAATTTTTTCTCCAGTGTTTCCCCATATTCCACTTTATTGTTCTAGTGAGTTCTCTAAATGATGAAGGTCTTGCACTCCTATCCTTCAAGCAATCCTTGGAAAACTCAACAGCTGTGTATCTCAACAATTGGAACATATGGGACGCGAACCCATGTTCTTGGAATGGGGTTAACTGCAGCAAAGAGCAAGTAGTTTCCCTCAGCTTTCCAAACATGGGACTTAAAGGCTTTCTGCAACTTGATGGCGGGAAACTTGTTGCTTTGCAAAGTGTAAATCTGAGGAACAACTACTTCTTCGGAAGCTTGCCTGTCGGACTCTTTGCTACAACAGGGTTAAAGATCTTGATCCTATCAGGAAACTGGTTTTCTGGGCCAATTCCTGTTGAGATAGGGAACCTCAAGTACCTGCAAAGCCTTGATCTTTCGCAAAATTTTCTTACCGGTTCAGTACCTTCATCACTAGCCGAATGCAAGAGATTGAGAAGGCTTGCACTCAGTCAAAACAGTCTCAGAGGTTCTCTACCAGATGGGCTTGGAGGCAATTTGTCCATGCTCCGGGCGCTTAATCTTTCATTTAACAACTTTACCGGTTCAATTCCCCGTGACCTAGGGAACTTGTCAAGCTTGCAAGGAGTGCTTGATCTATCTCACAATCTGTTCAGTGGTATTATTCCAGCAAGCCTAGGAAATCTTTCCGAGTTAGTTTATATCAATCTGGCTTACAACAATCTTAGTGGCCCCATACCACAAAGTAGTGCCTTCATGGACGCAGGACCAACAGCTTTTGTCGGCAACGCCCTCCTCTGTGGCCCCCCATTGAAAGCTTTATGCTCCTCAGGCACTTCGCCACAAAATCCTAAAGCCAAACCCCTGGCAGAGGATCCATCAGAAGGCAGCTCCGGTGAGAATGGGAAAGGGCATGGTTGGAGTCAGTATGGTGCGATCGCACCAGTCGCTGGTACATCGGCAGGAATTTGCCTCATAGTCTTCTTATTCTTTTTCTTGTACAAGAAGGTTTACATTCATAAAGTAGGCAGATGCATCGAAGGCTGTTATTTTGAAGAAAAATCAATGATCAGAAAGGAGATTTTCTGCTTCAAAACAGATGACTTGGAGTCTCTCTCGGACAACATGGAACAGTACACTTTTGTTCCGTTAGACTCGCTAATCAATTTTGATCTCGAGCAACTTTTGAAAGCTTCCGCATTTCTTATGGGAAAAAGTAGAATGGGGATCATTTACAAAGTTGTTCTCGAAAAGGGACCGGTCGTGGTAGTCAGAAGACTGGAAAATGAAGGTTCTCAAAGGCTAAGAGAGTTTCGATGTGAAGTAGAAGCAATTGGAAAAATCAGGCATCCAAACATTGTCAGCATTTTAGCTTATTGCTGGTGCATCAACGAGAAGCTGCTGATTTACGATTACATACCCAATGGTGATCTTGGAACAGCAATTCATGGTAAGTTGATTCTCTATCAAGAAATTGAAAATTTTCTTTACATAATCTTGAGCTTCTTGTCAATTCTTCTGTACTACCTGAGGAGCCAGGAATGTACATCAAATTAATAGCTCTGATTCTCAAAATCTGAACAGGAAGAGCAGGAGTAACATACTTTAAACCTCTTTCGTGGCCTGCTCGCCTGGAAATAATGAAAGGAGTAGCAAAAGGATTGGCTTTTCTACATGAATTTAGTCCTAAAAGATATGTCCATGGAAATTTGAAGCCTAGCAATATACTGCTTGGAGACAACATGGAACCACGCATCTCAGACTTTGGTCTTAGCCGCCTTGATTATACTGCTGAAGAATCTTCAGCAGCTCAACTGGATAAAAGGATGTGCAGAACCCCACAACAGACTCCTCCATACATTTTCACACCAACAAATGCAAGCACAAATGGATATCATTACGAAGCTCCTGAGGTCTCAAAAGCCATGAAACCATCTCAAAAGTGGGATGTATACTCATTTGGAGTGATCTTACTGGAGATGATATCTGGCAAGTCACCAACTGTGCAGAAAGGCTCGCCAGAAGTAGATCTAGTTCAATGGGTTCAGCTTAGCATTGAAATTAAACAGCTCTCTGATGTCCTGGATCCATTTTTAGCTGGTGACTTGGACAAGGAGTATCAGATAGTTTCTGCGCTAAAGATTGCTCTAGCCTGCACACATGTGAACCCAGGAAGAAGGCCGTCGATGAGGAATGTGAGTGATAATCTAGAAAGATTGGCCACATCTACACAACTAAATGGTGGCTGAATGATAACATTGGAATATTGGTGTCTTCTTTCTTCAAAAATGGCTGAGTACTCACTGCAAAGAGAGAATCCTGAAATGCATACTCCAAAGTCCTAAATTCTGTTTCCTAAATGAAAGCGAATTGGGCGCTCGCATCCTTCCTGTGAATGCAGCAAACATTGTCCATAGAGATTCCTATTCCTGAACATATTGATTTTTCGGATTATTGTAATTCCATTGGGCCAAAGCTAACATTCCCTTATCTCATAAATCTACAAACCCCAATCCCCTGCCCTAAAAAGAATCACCCATCGCATTGATGCTAAAACTAATTATAACATATATTAAAATAGTTAAAGCAGGGTTGCTCATCCCTTATGGTGCCCTGTCTCCTGACTGTAGAACAAAATCAAGTTATATATTTAACTGCTCCTTTAAAAGCTGAAAAATTCCATAAAAAGCCAAAGCAAATTCATGGCAAGTGTTAAAAGTTCTTTATTGATCTACTATTCACTGAAATAGCTTTCTCCATTAAAAAAAAAAAAAAAAAAGAGGAGTGATACATAGAGTCTCAAATCAACATGAATATCCTATATTCCTATCCTATAAAGAGTAAAACCAGTAGCCATAGGTGATCAACACTTCACATTGCTTGTCAACCAATCACATTCGATAAATTGATGAACTACTGAAATCATTAACCACTAAAGTAGAAAGCTGAAAAGCAATGTTGGCACCAGTCATAGGATGTTCTTTAAATTCTACAATTGCTAACCCAAATGCTTCTTATTTCGTGTTCAAAACTGTTATGCTGGGAAACAACCTCACCCTGCCCCGCAAACCAAAAAGAGAAAAGTGAATAAATTCATAAGTGGTGTTCTGGGGTGCCTTAATAAAACTTGTGCATTAGTTCAAACACAGAAAACAAATTTATATAACTTATAAGCTAGATTGTCACAACAACACCCTACAAAGCAAGCAATTGATGGAGGCAAGTAAAGATCAAAAAAACCAGACTAGTTGTTTTTAATAAGACATAACAGTATCAAAACTGAAAATCCCATGAGGAAGGTTCTCAGTTAGCCCGCCAAAAAGGAGTCCTGGATTCTTTCACTTTGAAGGAGACTTACTATGGTCTGGTACTGAGAAGACAATGTAGGAGGCGGAGGCTGAGATTTGTATATCTGAAGACGGGCAGGATCATCACTGAGATCATCAATAATTTTGGCAGTCTCCATAGAAGTAGCATGCATTGACTGAACTACATGATTCATTTGAGGAACACCTCCAGCTTGACCTCCAGATTGATCATGACTCTCTCTATGATGCACATTGATGACTGAAGCCGCCATTGGAACTGTTCTGTGATCACTGAGATCATAAATAAACTTGGGAGTTTCTACAGAAGCAACACGCATGGACTGAACTACAGGATTCATTTGAGGAACACTCCCCACCTGACATAGAGCTTGCTCCTGATTTTTGACATGATGAACATTATTGACTGAAGTTGCCATTGGGACTGTTCTATAAACTTGTGAGGCTAACTCAGGCATGGGTGAAGGGGATGCAACATTGTAAACCACTTGGGCAGTGTTCAAAGAAGAATTAGGCTGCAGAAAGGGGCGATCAGAAACAACTGGTGCAGTATTAACCAAACCACTCTGCATTGGTAAATTGTGAGGCTGCCCAACTGGAATGAAGTATACAGGGAATGGTTGATTGGCTTGATAATAGAACTGCTGTTGGGGCACCACTGGAGAATTGATCACATAAGAAGGAGAAATTGGCAAGATGCCAGCTGGCCTCTGTGGTATGTATTGCGGGGCAATGGTGTGAATCATCTGTGGTTGTTGTGGCTGATCAAACTGGGAAGACAATGGTAACTCAGAAACCTGGACTTTTTTATTCAACTCAACCCCTGTAGGAGGATCAGGACACTTCTTTTCTGGCTCAGTAGAATCTGAAGAAACTTTGTGATCCATTGGAGAAACAAGATCAACCAAGCCTTGATCTCGACAAGTGGCAGGCTGTGGCTGACAAACTGTAACTCCTATGCCATTATCACTGTAAAAACAAATTGCACAAATCATTACTTCTTCACAAATTTCCTAGTTGCTCTCTGAGCAAAAATAAAAAAATTAGAAAAATCCCATCTAGAATATAAAGATCAAAACCCTCCTCAGAATGACATAACTGTACCAAACCTTTCACCCCCATCAGCTAGATTTAAATCTAAGTTAAATAAATAAATTATAGAAAACAAAACCTGGCTGATAAATCTGAAGCAGAAACTTTGACTTTGCAATCTTGAGAAAATGCCCCACTATCCTCTACCTGACTCTTAGCCGGCAAATTTGACAAAGAAACTGAAGAGGAGGTCGACCCAAAAGACGAACTTGTCTCTAGCAAAATCGACTCCGCCCCATAAAGACCATAACCACCTCCCACCTCCCCGCCGCCGCCGCCACCATCGCCACAAATTCCGTTATTGCCCTCGCATTGCATAATCTTAGCGCCCTTCAGTGCATCAGAGAACCAACTCTCCGTCTTTGGGTGTTTCAGCTCGCTCCCGCCCTGCTCGGGCACCGGAGGATTTGAGTTGGGCTTTGTCGGAAAGAGAAATAATCGGATGCGGGAGCGTGTGGAGAGGAGACGGTGGTGCTCTTCGAACATAATCTGGAGGTCCTCGTCTGCGGCGAGAGAAATGAGAGAGTCTAGGTCATGTCTTGGAAGCTGATACTTGAGGACGAAGGTGTTGTTCAGATGGAGGCGTGCGGCCAAGTGGGAGATGAGAGCAGAGAGTGTGAGATCATCCGTGGCGGTGGCAATAGTGATGATTCGGGTGTCGCCGCCCACGTAATAGAGAGATTTTGTATTGAGCCGTGGGACTATGCGCCCACCGTAGCTGCACATCAGGCGGAGCTTACTGGGAGCAGTGGCAGAAGTAAGCGGTGGCGGGTCCATTGTCAGCGATATCCGTGGCGGCGTGGGCGAGATCTAGGAATTTCGGACGGGACGTTGTCTTTGTTGGAGGTAAGCGAAGACGGACACGTGGGACCACTGCCTCAGATGGCCCGCGCTTCAGTTACTTGTTTTTTATTTAAAAGAAATTATACTTGCCTTTTCTTGGCAGAATACACTATATTTTTTTATATTTATCAAAAAAAAATTTATTTTTTATAATATATTATATTTTTACAAAGTATAATGCTTTTTTCCTAGAAATACGATATATTTTTTTGTTCAATCACGCGCACTGTAGTTGAAAAACAGATTTTGTTTTTAAAAAATTGTAGTATATTTTTTTTTGCAATTGTATCATCTTTTGATTTTTCGAAAGTTATGGATGTCGTAATTAAAAAATATATATACTATATTTTTTTAACAAAATAATATATTTTAAAAAATCATAATATATGTTCTCCTATATACGATGCATTTTAATTTTCGTGAACAAAAAATATGATATTATGATTGAACATCTCGCGTCCATTACCATGCGCCTAAAATTTTGTTAATTTTAAATATATGAGCAAATTTTCGGTAAACTAAATCCCAATTGTATTCATATGAAGTATGCCTAATCTATTTCGAATTTCTCATACCCTCATGTGCCTCACTCATTATAGATGCATCGTATTTATAGGGTAGGTTCCAAAAATATACAATGTATCGAAATTATTATGATTTTAAATAATTAACAGAAAATATTATATATATATAAACTAATCGTTAGTTGCGTTGCTTCAATTAACAAACACCTCTTCATCGTAGTTTTCCCGTCCTGCCCGTTCCTTTAACATAGCGTGCGCGCATGTTTTTTGGTCGCTCTGGGATCTAACCTATTTGCACGACAGGACCTCACTTCCTTGCTGCCAAGCCTCACAGCAACAATTCAAAGGTTTCCTATTAATCTAACTATTCATTTCCTCATTAACTTTATTTCTTGTATTACTGCTGCTCGTCGTTTCTTTTATTGTGTGTCCATCATTTTTTTTTTTTTTTTCTGGGATGTGATTCTCGTGTCAACTGTTAACGTCACTCTCACACGATGCTTCTTATCTTGATTTTAACCCGCAGGGTTAAAATCAACTCCCATTAGAACTGAATCTCTCTTTTGCAAGGTTTGGAGGGCAATGCATGGGTGGAATTTGGAATCTCCTTCTTGCTTTAAGAATTTCAGTCCCACCTCTCAGGTTTGTGGGGTCTTCTTATTTTTAAATTTTATGCTCCTTAAGATTAAGATATTGGTTTTTCCCATGGTGTCTCGGGAGGCAGTAGATTTATTACGATTGATATTTAAAAAGGTGGCACTTACAGAGTGTTCGTTATCGAGAGTTAAGAAAAAGGTCTCAATCTTTAGTTTGGTGCGCCATGGAATTTTTCAAGATCAGAGAGAGCACGCATAATACCATAGTTTGGCCGAATTAACAAAATATGTCTTAACCTAGGGCTAGAATTTATTGAAATAAGAATTTTTGTAGTCACTTATGTAGAAGTTCTCAATTTTGAAATATACATGTAGCATAGACAAAGCATCCTTTGTTTGCTGCTTTGGATTTTTGTAAGAGTTTGAGTTGATTAGTGTCTCAACTGGGGTTTATATTCCAATAAAAAATTATTTTATTTAAAATTTCAAATTCTTAAATAAAATTTTTAATATAAATCATATATTATATTTTAATAAATTTAATTAAAAAGATTGATTTAAACTCATAATTTTTATTTAAAAAATTAATATAACTTCAAAAAATATGTTGACAAATGACTTCACTTTCCATGATTTTCACTTTAAAAAAATTTATTGGGCTAATCTAAGACATGTTAACCAAGAGGCTTGCGATAACTGCAAATTCTAGTCAATCAGTTCTATCGATTGATCTTCCACTCCTAGTGAACGAGTACTGTTTCGGATTAGTGGTTTTTCTTTGGCAAACTTGGAGAACTCTTTAGGCTCATAGTTCCATTGAACTTTTGTAGATCTGCTAACAAGTTTCTGGGCTTTTATTCATTTATACTAACATTGAAATTTTCTATGTCTGCATGAATATCTGGTTATCTATTATCATTGCATATAATGCATAATATTTCTTTTTTTTCATATTTTGTTTTTCATGTCTTCGGTAACTCTACGGTAGTTTTCTGTTTATCTCTGCCTCTTCTGCTAAACAAAGTTGGTATGATTGTAATAATGTTGGAAGTGCCTTTTGGTTTTCTTCTGGCGGTAATTTACTTGCTTATAGTCCAACTCTATAGAGATTTTGATTCCCAGGCTGTTAAACATTTTTTGAAAGAAACCCAGGTCATTAAGTCAAAGTTGGATGAATTTACTGCTTTTTAATTGCCGTATGGCCTTCGCTTCTTCATTTTTCCACGGAATATATCTGGCTTTGCTGCCTTTTTAAGTACAGTTTTGCCGGAAAATGATATAATTTGGGTACCATATCTCTGGAAAACACGCTTTTACCTTACTGACACACGCATTGACACAAACAATAACATAAACAAGCAATATTCTTGTTTTGCCTGATGATTTTGCTTTGTTGGTAGCCACGTCTGACCCTACAAGGCAGACTTCATGCAACAAGCTTCTAACTCTTTTGCTATTAGCTCACAGTCAGATACCCTAATAAATGTAGCATCTGGTTTGTGTACATACAAACAACACAAGATGAGGGGCATCCAGGCTGGTTCACATGCTGTGAGGTCCAGACATACATGCATGATTGGCTTATGCTTCTGATTCTTGTGGCGATAGACATCATTCCCTATATTTTTCATCCATTTTATCAATTTGTTGGAAAGGATTTGATGACAGGTCTCAAGTACCCATTGCAAAGTAATACAGTGCCCGTTTGGTTTGTGCCATGAAGTTTGCTGCACCAACATTACTTATTGAGGCCATGTATTTGTAGATCTACTCTGTGACTAACAATATTAATGGGATGCTTTTTTGTTTTCTCCTAATTAGATTTACGCCATGGTGGTAAATATGTCATAAAGGAAGGCGTAGGAGTTTTCCACGTGGGCACACTTCCGTAAGCGCATCGCCCTTTCATTTTAGTGCTAAAAGTATCATTTAGAGTTCATTCTAAATTTATTTTTGAGCAAGTACTTACCTACTCATGAACTTAAGGGTTAAAACACAAGATCGTGTGCTTTGCTGAGAAAAGCCACTACCGCTTTATAAGTTTACTGAAAGATTGGGATCAAAAATGAAGAAAGGCCGATCGACACTCACATAGACTTCATTCAGACTGGCAATTACTACTCAAATTGCAGCTATTTTGCCAAAATTTTATTTAGACTTCAAGCCAATCTACACATCCTTTTCTCAAAAAATAAAAGGAAAAAAAAGGTCAATCGACACTCACATAGCCAAGAAAGAGAGTATCTATCAAGGAAGAAAAAAAAAAAAAAAGATAATCTCGGAAAGAAAATAGCAATTTTGGTTTTTCTTTGACAATTCATATCGTGACTAGATTGCACGTGTGGACTGTTAACTGTAATTATCTCGAGTTTAGGGCAGAGCAAAAATTTTGAAGTCAAAAAACGTGCGCATTCGTGTTCTGGATGGGCTGCAGGTACACCAGTGGTTAGGATTTGCGTCCTTTTTCTTGTATCACCAAATTTCCAGAGAAGATAATAATTAAGCTTCTGCATGTTTCGTCTAAGATATATTATATATATATTTTTTTTGTTCCTTGGTATACCAGGAAACTGATCCCTTGTTCAGGTCACCCTCTGTTATTCGTACCTTTTCTTTCTTGTCAAAGTTGTTTAGCTCTTCATTCAACATAAATCGGAGATTCACGCGTGGTGTCCACATCATAGTGTTCGTATCATTTTAATTTAAATGCACGCTGTATAACTCTATCAGATTTTGCTTATTAAGCCCCCCGTCTATACTCCCCATAAATAAATATAAAAGGATCTGTAGAGGGTTTTAAAAATATATTAGATCACTAAAATTAAAAATTTAATTATAATTTAATTTAATTTAATTTAAAAATTATTATTTTTAAAAATTAATAATTAAATTAATAAATTTATTAATTAAATTTTAAATTAGTGATCCATTATAATTTTTTTTTATTTGATTAGTTTAAAAAATTTATAAAAATTTTTAAAAATAATTTTTTCTATATTTTAATTTTTAAAAAATAAAAATTATATTATTAATATATATAATATTAAATATTAATTTTATTAATTTAATTTTAATTAAAATAATTAAATAAATTAAAATATTAATTATTAAATTTTTTAATTTAATAATTAATTTAACACTTAAAATCTTGAAATATCCATAATTCACATGAATCACGGCTGCGCTCATTCACGGTTCATCAAAAAATAATAATAAAAAAAGCCAATCCTTCTCACCGGTTATCTTCTAGCTGTTTTTGCATATTGTCAAATTCTGCATGTATTGGTGTGCCACATGACCTGAGATTCGTTTCACCTGAACGTTCAGATATTCAATTTTAATTATGCTAGTTTTCGTCACTTTCTTCGGACAAACAGGGACTTCAAACGATATAAAAAGGAAAAACAGGTTGCTTCGTGTTTCGTTTTTCTTTTCCTTTTTTTTTTTTTTTTTTTTTTTTTTCTGGTTGGTCAATGCGGGGCTGCATGCTTATTGAATGTTTTAATCCAAATTGCATCGGATCATGAATCTTTCGAACGAGCTGGGAACGGTAAAGATCTAAAAGGTCAAGGCTTCGACTGATGGAGATTGCAGAGCCTGTTATCCTCTAGTAATTACCGGACTAAACAACCATTTGCAGCTGATAAAAGAACTTATATTAAGGCCTGTAACAAGTCATTCGTGCTCAACACAATCTGTTTCAGGCAGAAATGAATTCAACGTTACTGTGCATCTCGCCCACGCTGTTCAATTTTCTCTGTTTTTTATGGGTATTAGTATCGCATCCAGTGTGAACGAAGGTTTTGAAAATTAAAGTTAAATTTATAAAATTAAAATTTTATTTTAATTTATTAAAAAATTGTTAGTTTTAAAAATTAATAAATTAATTAGTTAGACTTTAAATGAATAAATTGATTATAATTTTTTTGTTTGATTAATTAAAAAATTTTATAAAAATTAAGAAAATAATTTTTTATATTTTAATTTTTTAAAAATAAAAATTATAATATTAATTTTTTTTTATATATTTAATATTAAATATTAATTTTATTAATTTAATTTTTTCATAATAATTAAATCAATCAAAATGTAAATTATTAAATTTTTTTATTTATTATATTTATTTTTAATTAAATTTAAATTTAAATTTATAAAATTTTAATAAAAAAATAAAGAAAATCGAAAGTCTTTATGTGACGTTACCGAGGGCCTCGTTTCAAAAAAATACGCCATTGGGGGGCTTTACCGGGACTAACTAGTTGGATTATTAAAATCTTGGTGTGGATTCATTTTGCCAAAGAGTCAAGGTAAGAAATTCAATGACCTGTTAGGGTCAAAGTGCAATTTCGGCGAGTTATTAGGAGGGTCCGTCACCGATGATCTCATCAAGTTTGAATTTTCCATTTTACCACGCATCAGTTGACAACCATGATCAACTGGACAACTGGAGGCGTGAAATGAAAGGTCAATAATTAAAATGGGATTTATAACATTGGAAGCTAATTATTCAATATAAATTTCTAAGAACATTTATGCAGAAATTTTATTTCCACAATTTGACATTTTAACCAAAATTTTCGAAATCAAATCTTAATGCATTGAAGCGGTTTTCAAGGTAGATCTCAGGAGCCGTTTTTTTTTTTTTTTTTTCTTTTTTTTTTTTTTTGGTTTCCTACGATTATCCTAATTAAGCAACGCATAATAAGTTCTGGGGCGCCTAGAATTAGAAGTTGCAGTTTGATAGGCTCTACGCAACCCTATAGTTCTCTGATTTAATGCTTTACCTTATCCAGCTTCATTCCTTTTCTTTAATTCATTTTATTTCATAGAGGTTGATTTTCCCTTTATTTAATTGGACATCGTGAGTTCGCGACTCTCAGTTTGCTTGGTCTCTATTGTGTCTTAAATTTCTTTTAAAAAATAAAAATAAAAATAAAAATAATCGATGGAGAAAGAAAGGTTCAAATTCCACTCCTTACTTAACTACTAACTGCTTGCAATAATTAAGGTCTTTTCTTCAAACATGATCGTTGCAAGGTGGACAGTTAATGTGACCAATAAATGAGCTGTCCAGCCAGAAATTAAAGCGTTGCACACAATTATTAATCTGGAGGGGATGGCACAATCACAACTCACGAGTATCACGTAATCACTTCTTTGGGGTCACAGTTACAAAAATTATCGACCTTTATTTGTAGCCACTAAGACAGAAAGCAAAACATTTTTGATTTTTTTTTTTTTTTTACAAAAAAGTTATCGTAAAATAATTTTCTCTAGGTCTTTCCATTATCCGTGCCTGCCACAATGGATCATGTCAAAAATTCAACGTTTGTGCAGCCATGGGCCCATGGCCTTTTAGTCAAACATCTAATTAAGTAAGGTATAAGAAATTCAATACTATTCATTAGAAAAAAATATTTTGCACATCGATATTGAAATGATTTTAATGATCCAACCGGCATTGTTGACCTTGACTGTAGGTTGTACTTCTTTCCGGTTTCTTAATTCACCGATTCATTACCACCTTCGTATAAATGCAACCTTAACCTTCTTTCGACTCCCAACTTTGCAAGCCTGTCTAACTTGCCTCCCACTCATATCATCCTCCCTCTCTCTATTACAAGCACTGACATGGAGTTGCTTCCTAAGCCATTCTACAATACCTGGGGGAGATACCGGAGAAGAAAGCGATACCAACGCCTAGACGGCGCAGTCACAGGACGAAAGAACGTAAAGATTGTGAAAATTGGAGGGACCCCACGTAGGGTATGGAAGATCAAAACAGTTACCAAGTTGAATTTCAAGATCTTTTCACCATTAAAGCTATGGAAGAAGCTGAAGAATACTTATGTAGACATGATGCTTGGGCTAGCAGGCAACGTGGGGTCCTTAAACACCAGCAATTACTTTGGAAACAAACGGGTCCCCAAAGCTAGGCAGGTTGGTCCAGTGGTCTATTCCAATGATGAAGTTGAGAATAGGCTGATTTATGAGATTTACAGGGCCTTAATAGCAACTCGTGATTTAGCTCCCCCTGCAGAGCAAAAGCTGTATATAGGTCATTAATTGGCTAATCAATCCGCTAGCTTAAACTGATTGGTCGATTCTTACTCGCGTAGAGCCCATGTTGTGAAGTTCTCCATAGTTTTCCTTTCCCCTTGTTGGGGATGAAAATTTCAGCTCATTCTGTTTTTCTTTTCCTGATTTTTTTGGTTATTTTGAGCCAAGGTGCTGCTTCGTCAAATACTATTCATTTAATTGTTGTCATGTTATTTTGATCAAACGTCAAGTAATATATATATATATATTAATTATAACTGCTAAATGAGCAATGGTTCAAACTTGGCCTCTTGCTGTGTCCATTGGAGGCCATATTACAATGGCGGGTTTGTCTGATTCACCTAATCACCTTGTTGATCTTCACTTTTTGGCTTGTTGGAAAATTTTATTTTGTTAATCATTAAATAGAATAATTAAGGGCTTAATTAATAATTACTTCATTTAATCATAATAATTTTTTATCGAAATATTTATTTTATTAAAAAATATTCTTCATGTTATGAAAAATTTCAATTTAATTTTTTTTTAATTATTTTCTTACATTAATATTATTAATTAAAAATTCTTTTATTATTTCATTAAATTCACTACACAATTTTCATTTGAATACTAAATAAAACACAAAATGTTGAATAGTATGATTGTATCACTTAATTAAAAGTCACATGGATTTAATAAAAAAATAATAATAATTTTTACTTAATAATATTAAAATGAAGAATAATTTTAAAAAAATAAAAAAAAAATTCTTGGGATAAAAAATTTTATAACATAAAGAGTAATTTAAAAAAAATTAATTAAAAATCATTATAAGCTAAACAAAACTTTTTTGGTGGAAACAGACAGGCGGTCACAAGAGGTCTGGCAAAAGAAATGCAATAAATGAAAGCATCCCCATTTGGTCTTATCAATCTAAACGGAACTTTTTTTTTTTTTGTTGACTTCAGCCTAGTCAACTCGCAATCCAATCCTTTGCAAGCTAACCAAAAAATCACTAAAAAGAAATGTAATAAATGGAAATCACTTGCAAGTACAACAACTAAATATCTGGCAACTGTTTTTTTTCTTTTTTTTTTTTAGCTGTCAAAACAATGAAATTTCTTGCTATAAATTTATGACATTCATAACTGAATTCGTTGCAACCTGATGCAGAAAATCACGACTGTTGATTTTGGAGCGTGTTTGACTTGGGCCTTTTAGGACGTTAGTCGGCACAAGTAGGTGCCCAAATAGTTCTCAAAGGCAGTTTTCCTTTGAACATTTGGGCTTCCTTGTCTTAGGCTTTTAAACTACTAACGGACCAGATTAGGTTCTAAAGCACAAAAGTTATGCTCTGTTTTAACCCATCTGAGGACCCTTCCGACGCTAAAAAATATGTTTAACAGGCTTTCTTGACCAAAACATATATAAATGATTAACAGGCTCTACTGAAATAAAATAGAATACAAGAATTCGAATTATCATTAATAAACAAGATTTAACCCATTGCATTGCACATATTTCATATCAAACATAGGGATATCAACGTTGTCAATTTCACCACCAAACCTAAATCAAAACTGATCCGTGTACACTCTTACCAAACATATCCAGACTATAGTGTATGCCTCTCTGGGTCCTTAAGTTAAAAGAGTTAAAAAAAAAAAAAAAGGAAGAGAGAGAGAAAGTAGGAAAAAAAAAGAGAGAGAGAAAACTGTTGCTAAATATTGTGAAACTGGAGTCTTGAGGAACATAATAATAATTAAGAATTATATTTCTATTTTAAAATTTTAAGTTTTAATTAAAAATAGTGAAATTTATAAAAATAAAAAAATTAATTTATGATATAATTCACAGTTTAATAAATATTTTTAATTAAAAAAAAATTGTGAAACAGGATCACGGTGGACTCACCAATATTCATGGTACCCATGTTAAGGTTGGTCCAATTGGCACAATAAGGCCAACCTATACATCCGAACAATATATATATATATATATATATATTGCAAAACAACCATATCATATTTTGTTTGGTCCGTTGATTGCATTACACACAATAGAAGTAATGAAATGAAAAAGAAATCCGAGAACGAGGAAAGAAAAGGCATTGATTTAGGTTGTTGGTTTGAGACCACGCAACGGCTTTTTCTTCCTTGACTAAGTGCAGTTTGGCGGGGCCATTGTTCGCTGAAGTAGTGATAAAGAAGCAAACAACACAAAACACACTCATTAAAAAGATAACCGAACAAAAATAGATATGAAGAGCATTTCTTCCCTAGTCCAATCATGTTACCATCATCCTAATTAAAATCTAAAAGCTTCAAGCTCACAATACTCAAACACAGTGCATCCTTCCATCCCACGCCAAACACCCCCTAACCAACCCCCTCCTTTTCACTCGAAGCAGTAACTAACTAATATATATATATATATATATATATGAGTTCAACTACGGGAATACAAAAATGATAAATTCAAATAAATAAATAAAAAATTATATTACATACAAAATTTTTAATATTACATCAATCTAATTTATATTTAACATAAATCAGTTTTCACCAATTTTTCATATATATATATAAGTTTAACGCCCATTGCTCACATATTCATCTCCTCTTTCTATCCAAGAATATTTTCATATCTCTCTTGGGGGCGTGTGCTTGTGGGGCCCGCGTTCCGTTAGAGTTTCTGCAACCGTTTTGAGGCCTCCTGGCGGGAAGCGACCTTCCGGCCCAAGTCTGGATAGAACGGACATGTTGTGGTGATATTGCTGCAGCTAAAATGTTGGTAGTACAAACCAATAAAATAGTTCCACGTGCAGTGAAAAGTTTCTTGATCTTCAGCAGTCTGAATCCAACGGGGCAGATCAATTTCCTCAACCTATCACCCGTGCTTTATCAAATAGCTGATCCAACCATCTTCACCTTCTAAAGTTCAAAGTTCCTTCCCAATTCCCACACGCGCTCCGAGCCTCCATACATCTTTCTCTCTCTCTCTCTCTCTCTCTAAAATGGAAACGACTGCCTCTCTACCGTCCGACCAAAAACCGACCTCTTCGGTGTCGCCACCACAATCACCATCACAAGCGCCGCCATCTCCTCCGCTCGATCATCGAACTCAAGAATTCGCCTCCACCTTCACGACACTCTACCAGTCCATTTTCCCACCAAAATCGTCGCCGTTCCGAACCTCCCTCTCCCTTTCCATCACTCCGACCAACTCCTCCCCGTCCTCTTCAACCGCTGACGACATTGCCACTGAGCACCGCCTCCACCAGGCACGGCTAATCTTGGAGTACCAAGAGCTCTGCGACCACTACGATCTCTCTCTCACTCGACTTCAAACCCTAACCAATGAGCTCGAGTCACTTCGCCGAGAGAACACCGATCTCAGGCTGGCCAACAATGAGCTCATCGAGCTTCTCAGCCTGTCCTCCCAGGCCGCCATCCATGGCCACTTCGGCAACCTCGATACGGTCCATGATTGTGCTCCAAAGAGAGAACTGGAGCGAATATCTGATTTGGACTTGAATCGGACCGAGAGGAGGAGCGCAGGAGGGCGAGTCTCGTTGCCCAAGAGCATTTCCGTCAGGTCGAGCGGTTATCAGAAAGTAAATCAAAATCTTGCAAGCAAGTGCGGCGGTTCGAGTACTAGCTCAGCTCAACCTCGTTTCTCGAGTCAACTGGATTTACTCATCTCCGGATCGGTGAGTTCAGATTCGACATTAGAGAGATTTTTATTCTGTCCGGTTCGTCCTGTTGAGCCCTAAAACGCTAACTGCAACGTGTTCTGATTTGAATTTGGAAATGGTTCTCTCCGGTTCTCCGGTCTATACTGATTGGCTGGTCCAAAATGGACGTGTCTGATCTGATCAATGCCAACTGCATTGATTCCACATACCATTGATTTAGTCGTGATTAAAATAACAATTTGTTTGGTGAATATTAAAATAATAAAATCAGAAGGCTCTATTCTTGTCTATGCGCAGGTGCAGCCGCGAGTGTTTGTGCCAACTTCAGGTGGAAACAGAGAGGACCCGCTGACGCCGGTGGAACTGGAAGTGTACAATCAAGGGATGTGGAAGACGGAGCTATGCAACAAGTGGCAGGAGACCGGCACGTGTCCTTACGGTGACCATTGCCAGTTTGCCCACGGCATCACGGAGCTGCGTCCAGTTATCAGGCACCCGAGGTACAAGACCCAGGTTTGCAGGATGGTCCTCGCCGGCGACATATGTCCCTATGCTCACAGGTGCCACTTTCGCCACTCCCTCACCGAGCAGGAGAGGTTATTCTGCCCTCGTTGATCCATTTATTTTTCGTATTACAAGGTGGGAGAGAGAGAGAGAATTGGTAGGAGAAATTAAACATTGGGTGTATATGGGCCTAATCATAATGCAAATATAGTAATAACACAATCATCAAACAAAATAAGGAAGTGGGAGAAAGATAACGTCAATTGATAATTGGAGCTATCCGTAATTTGTGATCGAGTATATGAGCCATGTAAAGGGTACATTGTTGAGGTGTAACTAAGTTGAATTCAGAGTAATTGGATTTCTTCCTTTTTAATTTCGTTTTTCGATGTCGTAGGAAATATGTCTGGTAGGCAAGTGGGTGCGCTGAGTATGGTCTACGAACAATTGGCCAACCAGCTATCCAATTGAAAAAGCTATACCAAACTCCAAGTCTATGATACAGTGAAGACGTTTTGTTCTGGAATAGGACGAAACTTTCGTTTCAAGTTAATTGCTCTCTCTCCCTCTCTCTTTCTCTATGTATTTGGAGTTTGGTCTGTTTGTGTGTTTATGCCCAATTGGATGAACACTGACTGCATGTTGGATGTTGTCGACGTGCAGTGCTCCATGGCATATTTATAGCTGTTATCTGCTATTCTCCGTTGTATTAATTTAGAAGTTGCCAGTTGTCCAAGCATGGTAATGGTAGCGCTCTACCGACGAAAATTCATGAAGCTTTGTTGAGGTTTCGAGTGAATTGGTTCTGACACTTTTGGGTCAATCTATAAATCTGCCTGCTCATGCAAAATTCAATTTAAAACTCATGCAGCTTGCAAAGTTGTGTGCTCTTTGAATTGGACGCCACCTTATAGAGCTTGCAGCTATTTTAAAGTTTTATTAGGTGGACATTACAAATAGATATTAGTATATGACAATCGTCTATTTTATATAAGCTTTTTACTTAATGCGGTCCGGAGTTCAAACTTAAGGAAAGATCCATTCGTATTTCTGTTTCGGGAGAGTGAATCTTGGTTGGTACTTCACTTCAATTTACTAATAGCTGGTGGGGTTAATCACATCTAATAAAGAGTTCTTGATTCTCTTGCCTACCTAATCGAATGTTAGATGTAATGGAGATATCACATTTTCTCATTTAATTATAAAAAAAAAAAAGAAAAAAGAAAAAAGAAAAATAGTGGCAAGTGAAGAGCTGCAACTCATTATCTTTTTTAAGTTATTCAAGAGATTTTACCGATTTATTTGGTTGACGCTCACAATAGCAAAACAATTAATTGAGTGTATCCGGTGAATTGGCCATTAATAAAACTCAGATATTTTAGAAACTAATTAATCGAAATTTATTTGACGCGCAAAGTGTCAAACCACTTTCAGGATCAGCTCCCCGTGTGTATTTAAACAATAATATTCCTTTACTGCATTGGTAACTAATAGCTATCAAACAATGATATGCCATATCTAAAGCAAAATTTGAAACTACGTCTCGCATTAATTAGGAGGAGGGGACCACATCCCGTGCGGGTGATCCTATCGCAGATCCTTGTACTGCCTATGAAGTACAGCTTTAAAATACATGGTCTCACCATATTTGAAGGCTATCTATCTACATGAAAAGCGAGGCAGAAAGGCTACACATGGATTTGAATCAGCCAATTGAGTTCGACCCTTCTTCAACATCACCTCCCCAGGCTCCCAATTTGATGCCCATGTCCTCCTTCATGCTGAAAAATGGCCCTCAGAAAACCAGAGAGGTGAGATCCCAATGGTGATAACTAAGTTCTGTGTATTTGTATTTGTACGTAAGCCACTTACCAACTCTCTCGCAATAGAAGGCTGTGCATTAGGACTACGTACAGGACAAGCGTTCTCAGTTTGAGCAGCTGCGAAAGCAGAACGTGGAAATTTTCTGGAACAACCAAATGATGAACATTCTCAACATGGCGCAGGATATTGCTTATATTGAGTTATTCATCTTTCACATAAATTTTTGTTTCCCAGTTTAAAGCTCTACATACATGATATATGCCTTCTTCTTGAATGCAGAATTCAAAGGCCAACATGGGCTGCCTCTTTCAGGGATCAAAAGGATTATGAAATCCGATGAAGAAGTGAAGGTTTGCAATTTTATGTATTGCCGTGTCATTTGCAGAACACTAGTGGGGTGAACAAGATTTTCTTCGTCTTGCTGCAACCTTGCTTGTCAGAAAAAAGAAACAGACAAAACAATGCGGTTAATGTAGTATACTGTTCTACCTGTGAGAAATTGTGAACTGGGTGTTTTCATTGTTTTGGATTTCTTCCTCCAGAGCCGTATGGTTCCTTAGCCATTCATGATTTAACCACCAGTACCGTTGCCCTCTGCCAAATTCAACTATGAAGCTGCTCCAAAGGTGAGAGTTACGCTAGTCCATTTGACACCATCTAAACATCTGGGATCTTGTCTTGCAGTTTTACAAAATATTGGTTTTACATAGTCTTGTCTCCAAAGTAGGCCTTCAGCCATCAAAGGGTTGTGGAGATTATATTAACTTTTTCGGGGAGGGCTCGAAACTGTTTTCGCGCTTCAAGCACATAATCTAGTGGCCGTCGAGCGTCAATCTTAGGGATGAAACATGAGTAGCTAGATTTTTTTAAAAAAATATTTATCAAAAGAAAAAAAAAAAAAAACCTTTACGCTCCAAGCATCACATGGGAAAATGAGTAGGGACATAAAGTGGCCTAGGCCCAAACAAGACATGTTATTCGGATCCGCCTAGGCCCAATACACCATATAGATGGGCATGGGTGTCAAGTGCTTCTGCTAGCACAAGGCATTTAGGGCGCATAGGCAGACGATGCCCACGAGCGTAGTTGTGAATTCAAGCTACTTTTATATCTGCTATCGGGCTCAAATAGGTTGCAGATGATCCCACCAAAAAATTAAAAAAATAAAATAAAAATAAAAATCAGAGAGGTAAATTAATTATTATCAACCAATTACCAGTGATTAGGACTCTCGGAAAATTTTTTTGGATTTCTTTTTTCCTATATTTATAGTCAACTTAAGGGCTCGGATATTTTAATTCGTACAATTGGGCTTGTTTGAAGGTGTGCCAGAGCATACAAAAGTTCAAGTCCCACAGATTAATAGTAGGAGCCATCACGGACCCTACATCGTCTTGCTTTGTTCCTCCGTCCTGTTCAGTATAATGGGATAAATGACAAAAGATATTTTAAAAGTCTGAAACCGTATGTAATATATACATGAATTTCATTTATCTTCTTGTTAGAATTTTTTGAATTATTATTACTTGCTAGTCACAATTAGTTGTAGAATTACATATTAAGAAGAAAGGATCATAAGATAGAAAAAATAGAATTGTAAAGACATGTAATTGTTAAATTCCAAACTTACGAACTACAATTTTTTTTTTTTCTTTTTAGGTTTACATTTTGTTATTGTTTAATTTTAATTCTCTCTTTATATATCAAAATTATATTATTCAGATATTAATCCAATTAGATGAATATAATATTTTTTAATAGAAAAATAATGATAAAAGTATTATTAGTGTTCACAAAATTTTACATATTATAAGTACACTATTAATGTAATTAACAAATTAACAACAAACATAAAATAAATATAGAAACAATATGCATTGTACTTCAACAGATACTTCAATGTTTAAAAAATTTAAATTTTTATTCTAAAATTTTTGGGTTGTAATTCTCACAAAAAAAAAAAAAAAAGAATGAAACTTACGAAAATAGAAAAAAGTTATTCTTATTATGTAACTTACCATAAAATGAATTTCTTAATAAACAAAAAATGAAACCTATTGCATTCTTTTTGTTGAATTCAAATCTACTATGTGTGTCTTTTGGGACAATGAAGTTTCGTTATAACTATGCTAATGGAGCAATTTTGTATTTGATTTCCCTTTCAACTTTGGCTATAACTATATTTTTAATTGATCTTTGGAGTGACAGTAACTGCGAATTTCTAATTTGTGAATTTGGGATGAGCTATATATTACTATCCGGCAGCTTACCTTGGAGTTTGCAAAATCCTTTTTCTGCATATTCTCTTGCTTTATCCAAACTCATAGGCCCTTTTTCGTGGACGCCTATTTTCGTTGTAGAAAAATATTGTTTCCGAAGTATGCCTCCAGCGATATTAACAAAAGGCTGTGAAGATTATATCGGCCATTTTGAGGAGGGCTCAAAGCTGTTTTCATGCTTCAAGCAAACTACCTCAAATCTTAAATTCCCTCGTGATTAACTCTCAAAATAAATAAACAAATAAATGAAACTTTGCGCTCCAACCACCACATGGAAAAAGAATAGTGATATAAATGGATTAGGCCCAAACAAGACGTATGGCCATTAGGTGGCACTGCCAGCCCGAGGCATTAGGGCTTGGGGTCACCGCTTTGAGAACGAGAAAAGCTTCCCTAGCCTGGTTTGTTTTAGCGCTTGGGGTCCATTCGGCCCTCAACGCTAAAAACTACGTGCTCGGCCGAAACTCCAGGTGATAAAATTGCGCAGTTGGCAGAGTGTGAGAGCCTGAGTTGCAATTCAACATCTCTGATCAAGAGACAGCATGCCTGGCAGTTTTGGCAAAGGCAATTTTTAACGCCGGTATGATAGAACGGCGACGATCAAAATGAACGCCTAAAGTCCTTTTACAATGACATTATATCAAAATTAAAAAGTCATAGATGATGGAAAGCAGGAACACAACTTTAACATACAAGGGAAATGAGAAGCATGCTCAAAGACATTGTTTTAAACGATGGTCCTCATCAAATAGCACAACGTCTAGCACATAAAATGTCAAATTGATCCAATCAAGAGATTGGCCATCCAAATAGCTTAATTTTCGCAGTGAAGAACCTTCTTGATGAGCCTATCAAGGTTGTTATCAGACGAACCCCCAACATCAGTGGCTCTTACTGCTTTTCGTTTCAATTCTTGCGCCCTCGCCCTCATTTGCTTCCCTTTCTCCCCTGTCATCATTTCCCTGATCTGGGATGAAACTTCCTGGCGCTTCACATCAGGATTGATTTCCATGCCAATGCCCCATCTATAACAAGCAGTGTGGCTATTTGTTTGTTGGTCAGCAAAGAAAGGCCAACAGATCACAGGCAAACCACCAGAAATAGCTTCCGTCATAGAGTTCCAACCACAGTGCGTAAAAAATGCACCTAGGGCAGGATGGCGTAGCACCTTCTCCTGAACACACCAGCTCACCAGCAATCCTCTGTCTTTGATCTCCTCCAGAAACTCTTCGGACAACGTTGACTGTCCATCTTTCACTACATCAGGTCTAACAACCCATAAAAATGGCTGCTTGCTATCTGCAATACCCCATGCCAATTCTTGAAAATGATGACTTGACATGACTGCCACGCATCCATAGTTCACGTAAAAAACAGACTCGGGTGCTCTGCTATCCAACCACTCGAAAACTTTTGGGTCCGGCTTCCATAAGCTTGGATTGAGTGACTCGGATAGGCTTTTGGGTACATGCTTTTGTTCCAGCAAGGAAAGAGGCCCAATTGGATAGACGTTTGGACAATTAAATTTAGATTTAACAACCGCTACGGCTTCTTGCTCGAGTTCCTCGAAGTCGTTGAAAATTAAGGCTTGAGCTTTTAGAGAATCCTCGCACTCTGCTCTCATAAAGTAGAACATGATTTCATTGGGATTAGTCGTTTGGAAGAAGCTTGGAAGGTCCCTCAGGCGCATAATGCCCATACCGGTGACCCAGTCAATGGGGCTATCAAGAGTTCCATCGGTCAGGTAGTCGTCATCTGCAATAGGCATATATAGAAAATACAACATATTTTTAGCAGAATGGATGGGAAGTCAGTGGTACCACAGCAGCTGAGGAGTAGAATCGAATAGATATTTAGAACTAAAATATACCGATAATAGCTAGATATAATTAAGTCATTTAGATACATATTACGTACAAAAACAGACAGCAGATCTATAAAAGAAAGTACATACTCACTTTTAAATGGAAAAATGCCCCTTTTGACGAGTTCGGGGTAGTGCAAATATGCCACGAAGGAGAAAGCAGAAGAAGTAAACAAAGCAACCCCAGGAAGGTTCAAAGCTTCAGCAGCTCTAATAGCAAAGTTCATGACTCCATCAGCAATTACGCACGAAACAGGAGGTGCATCAGGATTACCATTGAGCTTCTCCAGGAGCTGCTTGAAAGGACCAAAACAATTTTTCCTCAAGGAATCGCTTACCAAAGGGACATCCTGGGTTGCATCCGGATTGGACGGCGGCGGCGTTCCGTCGGGGATTGTCTCAAACCTGAAATCGGGCAAGCCCTTCACGGTTACAGAATCAGGGCTGTTTGATCGGATCAAACGGCTGTAATTAAACTCCGTGTGGACAAATGTTATGTGGAAGCCTCTCGAATGCAAAAGCTCTGCAAATCTCATGAGTGGGTTAACATGGCCTTGTGCTGGCCATGGGACCATAACAGCATGAGGCTTTGTTGCTGTTGTTGTACTCGTTGTCCTCCCTGCCATCTTCACAAGCTCTTGCCGCTGATGCTGGTTACGATTTATTTATTTATTTGCCAAGGCAAGAGACGGCGAATACCTATTGGCTTTTGTACACAAATACACGTATATATGTACAGGCGCGTGCTATTGTTCTTCCCTCCTCTTACTCCTCTTCTACTTTTCACGGCGCTTGATTGGAACACGTTGCTGGATCTAGTACTTTCCCTTTTTTTTTTCTCGGAAAATGTGCTATGAGTCCCACCGATCTCATTAGCGTTGTGCCGGGAAAGTGAGACAACACTAAATCTGTAATTAAGCTACTGCTTCGAATGAACCCAGTATAATTAAAGTGAAAAATAAAAACACGATTGAGGTAATAGGATTCAGTGAACGAAAATCGTAGCTAAAAGAAATTGAAGGCGGAAAACACAGTCCAGATCTAGATATTCAATGCTCATAGCATGCTCATTAAAACCCTAAATTTTTTATAGAAAAAACAAAAAAGAAAATAATTATTACAAAAAAAATGTGGCGGTCGGCGGCATCGGATAGGCGTGGGCTGTGGTTCAGGTAGCGGCTGGTCGGCGGCAGTTGGTCGTAGTGGGTCTGCCTCTTTCTTGGAGCTTGTTAATAAAACCGGGGAACGGAAGTCATTTTCTCCCAGCCGCTGTTATTATCCCATTTCACTAGAACGTGCTTTTCGACTTAATTTTTTTTGTGACCTTCTAAATATTAAGGAATGAGGAGAATATGTTCTAAGAAAATATTTTCTTACATAAAAACTGACCCCGCGGACTCGTTGGTTAAAAAACAATAGGGATTAGGAAGGTAGGATGGATCCTTGTATAAGTAGTTGAGACAACGCAGAACTGGCCATTAGATAGAGGTTGCAAGGGCATTAGATAACGGAGAGTAGCTAGAAAACTTTTTAACAGATCAGCATAACAAGGAACAAGTTCAAAGACTTCAGATGAAAAGATGAACAGCTCATCAAATCGTGCAACAATCCAAGAGAGTGGCCTTTTTGATAGCTTAATTTTCATAAAGAAGAACGTCCTTGATGAGCTTATCAAGGTTGACATAAGATGATCCCCCGACATCAGTGTCTCTTTCCGCCTTTCGTTTCCATTCTTTGGCACTCTTCCTCAGTTGCTTACCCTTTTCCCCTGTCATCATTTCCCTAATCAGTGATGAAACTTGGTCGCGCTTCACATCAGGATTCATTTCCATCCCAGTCCCCCATCTACTGCATGCCGAGTGGCAATTCGTCATTTGGTCAGAATTGAAAGGCCAACAAATCACAGGCACACCACCACATATAGTTTCTGTCATGGAGTTCCAACCACAATGGCTCAAAAATGCACCAACAGCAGGATGGCATAGCACCTTATCCTGTGCACACCAACTCAGTATCAACCCTTTACCCTTAGTCTCTTCCAGAAATTCTTCGGACAATGTTGCCTGTCCATCTTTCACGACATCAGGTCTAACAACCCATAAAAATGGCTGGTTACTATCTGCAATCCCCCACGCCAGTTCTTGAAATTGCTGGCTTGAAATGACTGCCACACATCCATAGTTTACGTACAAAACAGACTCAGGTTCTCTGCCATCTAACCACTCCAATGCTTTCGGATCCTGCTTCCATAAGCTTGGATTGAGTGACTCAGATACACTTCTAGGGACGTGCTTTTGTGCCAGCAAGGAAAGAGGCCCAATTGTATAAACGTTTGGGAAATTGAATTCAGAGATGACAGTTTGTACGGCTTCTTGCTCAAGTTCCTCGAAGGTGTTGAAAATTATGGCACGAGCCCTTAGACAATCCTCGCATTCTAATCTCATGTAATGGAACATGATGTCATTGGGATCAGTTGTTTGGAAAAAACTTGGCAGGTCCCTCAGGCGTATATTGCCCATACCAGTAACCCAATCGATTGGGGTATCAAGAGTTCCATCGGTGAGATAATTGTCATCTGCAATACGAAATTGTTCCAAGTTATCTATCCTCTCTAAAAAAAGATTGCCAAATGAAAATAAAGATGAGCATACAACAAACAAGGAACCTTTTAAATAGAACTCGAAGAAAGCAAGTCTTAATAAATGGAATTCAGATTGAATTAGAGGCAATGCTCAAGAGTATTGAAATCCGATGCACATATGAAGGTTGCAAAAACTAATGAAAAACTCAAGAGAAACCAAAAATATTTTAGAGAATATACAATCATAAAGAGCATTGTATTTGCTAGATGACACAAACCATTCAGTTCGCCATATGAAATTTTAGTTAAATGGATGGAAGTTAGTGGATTGCCTGCCTGAAGTATAAAACTAGCTGGTAGTTGAGGAATTAAATGCAACACATACATGGCATTTAAACACATGCAAAGTAGTTATATACAATTAAATCAAAATACGTAAAAGCAAAATCAGTTGATTTACTGCCATAAATGAACACGATCAAATCTCAGGAAAAGGAAATTGGATTGCTATTTAATTATCTTACAAACAATCACTCTTTTGATCACTAAATGTACAGAACAAAAATCAAGTAAATAAAGCAATAGAAAGAGGAAAGAAAGAAAGAAAGAAAGACAGAACTAACAAATAACAAATATTTTCTTACTTTTAAATGGGAAAATTCCTCTTTTGATGAGTTCAGTGTAATGCAAATATCCAATGTAGGAGAAAGCAGAAGATGGAAATAAAGCAACCCCAGGAAGGTTCAAAGCATCGGCAACTCTAAGAGCAAAGTTCATGACTCCATCGGCGATTACGCATGAAACAGGCGGCAAATCAGGATAACCATTGAGCCTCTCCAGGAGCTGTTTGAAAGGAGCAAAACAGTTTTTCCTCATGGACTGGCTTACCAAAGGGACGTCCTGGGTCGCATCCGGATTGGACGGAGGCGGCGTTCCGTCGGGGATTGTCTCAAACCTGAAATCGGAAAGACCCTTGATGATTGCAGAATCAGGGCCGTGTGATCGGACCAAACGGCTGTAATTAAACTCTGTGTGGACAAATGTGATATGGAAGCCTTTGGAGTGCAAGAGCTCCCCAAATCTCATGAGTGGGTTAACGTGGCCCTGTGCCGGCCACGGAACCACTACAGCATGAGGCTTTGCTGTTGTTGTTGGTTTCCTTTCCATTTTCACAAAGCTCTTGGTTGATCGATAATTTCTTTGATGATGGACAGTCAGTTTTTTCTTCTTCCTACTCCTCCTTCCTCCTTTTGTGAACTTCTTCGGCGGTAGGGAGTGTCCAAAAGGATGGAGCTAGACCAGAAACGTACGGAAACAATAAAACGGGTTAGAAGGAGAATATTCTATCCCCAAATTGGCGAGAAGACTCTGGAAAATTTGCATTGCAAACGGCAATTATTGTGAAGTTAGCTTTAACTTCTATTCTTCCAGGTTTGTGTCTAAACTCTGAACAAACAATTATATTTTATTTTTGAATTTTTAATTTATTTAAACAATTTATAAAAGAAAAAATTCATTTTTTGTCTTTTTATTTACTTTCCCACAATTTTTTTTTCTTTCCTGTCTGGATTCAAAAGCAGTGTTGAGACAAGATCGAATGGACTTATTTGACCACTTTATTATATGACATGCTAAATGAATTTTATAGATTTAATACATATTGATATCAATTAAATGCCCATTATTATTAATAATTTGATGTAAATATATCGTATTGTGTTGAGAATTTGTTTTTACAAAATCTCTCCCTTTTTTATTGTTGCTAAGACCTTGCTCGAAGAGGGGAAAAGGGAGTTGGTGAGAGCGAAAAAGATGAGAGAACAAATGAATTGTGATTAGATTGGGTTTTTGGTTTTCCTCCCGGCCCCACAGTTTCGGTTCTCTCCAAAATTGATGGCTCCGCAAATATATTTATTAAAAGACTATTATACCCATATTTTTACTAATGACGATAAAAGAAAAGTTCACACCTTCAACTTTTTCCGCGGCGGTGCTGTTCTCTTTTCCAGCGACCCCTACTTGCAACTCTATTTTTATTTTTTTATTTTTACTTTTCTTTTTTACATTTAGTGCACCGTTAATATGTATTATGTAATAAATTTACATTTTAATTTAAATTTTTTATTTAAAAAATTGGGACATCACAAATCAATCAGTTGCTCACTCTTATTCATTAAACTAGAGTTACAAGTCTTTGCAGTTTAATAAAAAGGATAAAATTAGTATTAAAACATATATTATAATTGTTCTCTCACTGTTTACTTATTCCAAAACAGAAGATTTTTAAAATTCTTCACTCACATTACCCTTTCCCCAGTACTGAAAAAATAAAAAATTTTCTTCACCTCAAATTTTTTTCTCACTCATTTTCCTCTCTTAATTTTTTTTTTCTCTCAAGCAAAGCCTTATAGGTGAGAAGATGCGGCAGGGGCTTATAAATTTATCTCATTTCATTTCACGTCAATTTCAACTGCATTCCAGTTTCATTTACATTTCATCTGCAATTTCATTTGCATTTCATCGCATCATAAAAAAATAAGCAAAAAGACTGGCAAACCAGTACCATCTAGACAGCTATTGCCATCAATCATACTTTCAAGTGACAATTTGCTATTCCGCCGTATGCCTAGCCGCGCATTTACCTTTTATTATCCAATTTGTACCAACACCTATAATTTTTTGTTATAAATCAACGGTGACAAAGCCCGTTCCCCTCCTTTTTTTTTTTTTTGTTGTTTTGCATTTTAAGTCCAACCCATTTTTACTGTGTGGGTAGGACCCAGGTCTACACACGACTCCCTACTCGTCTGAGTCAATTTTAATCCCTCTCCTTATTTTCTCTTTCCTTTTTAAACAAAATTTAAGGATTTTTGTTTTTTGTTTTTTGTTTTTTTTTTCTGTTTTTGAATGGATACAGGCCCCTCGGCCCTTGTATGTCACAGGCCCACTTGGCCTGTGACATGACATCATATTCGCTGCCTTGGTCTTAAAATATATTTAAAAAACTAAACGGGCCATTAAACAAAAGAGAAAAAAAAAAAAAAGCAAATTGGACGTTTAGGAGCCCGGGACTTCACCATCACCGCCGCTGACACAGTTCCCCCGTCCCTGTTACACACCATAGTGATTGACGTTTAGGAGCTGCGGCAATACAGCATCATGGAGAGGAGAATAAATAATATTTAGAAGAATGAAGTACGCCCATAAGATTGTTCCTTAGTTATGGGATTTAATGTGGACACGAGTAAAGAATGATGCATAAAAAATTCTCAAAATGCGATGATAGGTTGGGGCTGGTTATATTCGTGGGGAAGAAAGATAAGTATGTTTAGAGAACAATAATTGAGGGGAAATGAAGCAGGGAAGAAGAAATCCTTAATTTCTCAAGGAGAAAACAAAAGAGAAAATAGTAAAGAGATAGAATGAGAACGTCAGCGTGACATGCAAAGTAATAGTAGATATTTGATTACATTATAAATAAAGAAATAAATTAATACCAGCCACACACACTCCCCAATCGATTTTTTAATATCTCAATACGAGATATTTCCCCCTTACTTGTATAAAAATATGCAGCGCACAGATTGGTGAGCGCGCACGAAAGCCTGCTGTCGCTCATTAATCCCTCCCCTCACGCGCCTCCCCTGTCTTGAACCAAAGTGAGCAAAAACAATGGAGAGTTCTGTGATAGTCTTAGCCTTAGCATGGATAGCTGCGTTGGCCTTTATCTCAAAGAAAATCCATGGACTAAGAAATCGCAAAAGAAATTTTCCACCTGGTCCAAAACCATTGCCGTTTGTTGGTAACCTGCACCAGCTTGGCACCCTTCCACACATAACTCTCCACCACTTTGCCAAAAAGTATGGTGAAATTATGGCTGTAAAATATGGGATGCGCGACGTTGTGGTCGCTACATCCCCCAAAATGGCAGAAGCATTCCTAAAGACACATGACAACGCTTTTGCGTCCCGGCCCCCTGTTGCTTCTGGCAAATACACCGGTTACAATTACCAGGACATGACATGGGCACCTTATGGCGCACACTGGCGAATTGCACGGAAAATTTACCTAACAGAGTTATTCAGTCCCAAAAGGCTGGAGTCCTTTGAATATATTCGTGTGCAGGAAAGGCGCAGATTCCTTTCTGGGCTTTACGCTCAGAGGGGGACTCCAGTGGTGCTCAAAGATCAAGTAAGACGCTACACCCTCTCCAGCATAAGCAGGGTGGTATTGGGCGACAAGTACTTCAGTGACCATAAATCCGAAACTCCGCTTGTGTCAATAAGCGGGTTTCACGAGATGATTGATGAGTGGATGGTGCTTAATGGTGTCATCAACCTTGGGGATTGGATTCCTTTTCTACGTCCCCTCGACTTGCAGGGATACGAAAAGAGAATGAAGATCGTGGCCAAAAAGTTCGAAGATTTCCACGACTTTGTGATTGCTGATCACAAGGCCAGAAAGGAATTAGCTGGCAAAGATTTTGTTCCTAAAGACATGGTGGATGTGCTGCTGCAGCTCACTGAGGAGGATGCGGATCCTGAGCTCAAGCTCTCCATGGAAGCTGTCAAGGCGTTAGTCCATGTCAGTATATTCCTTTTCGTTTTCTTCTTTTTACTTCTCTTAACGTTAATATGACCTTCATTAATTACCGGAATCAATGGAGGGAGCGAAAAATATAATAATACAAGATTATCAAAGAGAACATATCTAAGTAAGTCCCATTATTACTATATTCAATTTATATATATTATTACTTTGTCCCTTTTCTTGGACATTAGATGTATACAAATTTGTTACTTGGGTCCTCCAACAGGGTCTTTTCCCTTAGAAAAATTAATAAGATTTTATCAATGTATACTGCTTTTTAAATTGCTCATTAAGTAATTCCAATTATAGTTAACGAATTATTTTGTACTGCATCACACAGGACCTAATGCCTGGTGGCACAGACACGTCTGGAACCACAATCGAATGGGGAATTCATGAAATTCTTAAACACCCACGCGTGCTCACGAAGTTAAGAGAAGAGATGGACAGAGTAGTCGGTCGAGAAAGATGGATTGAAGAAGAAGATACCACAAAGATGCCTTACCTAGAGGCCATTATTAAGGAGATAGTTAGGTTACATCCACTCTCCCCGTTGCTGGCACCACATTACGCGATTGAGGATGCCAATGTAGCCGGTTATGACATACCCAAAGGAACGGTTGTCCTGATAAATACGTGGAGCATTGGGAGGCACCCTTACTACTGGCAAGACCCTTATGAATTCAAGCCGGAGAGGTTCTTGGAGGGCAAGGAAATCGCTATGAATGGGCAGGATTTTAGCCTGTTGCCTTTTGGATCCGGCCGAAGAAGGTGCCCTGGCTACAAACTCGGACTCAAGATCGTCCGTACAACAATTTCCAACGTGTTCCATGGCTTCAACTGGAAATTATATCCCGAGGGTATGAAACCTGATGATATATGCATGGTGGAACGCTACGGTCTCACTACTTGTCCTGAAGTTCCTGCTACCATGATCCCGGAACCTCGACTTCCAGCCCATATCTATCAGTGATTCGTACTTGCATTCGTCGTCTGTTTCCGCATGTCCTGTGTCTGTCTTTCAAAATTTCTGCTCTAATTTTCGCCATTATGTCTGTTGTGGTTTAATGCAGAACTTATCAACTATATTATGGTCATGGATGCTGTACTCCTTTATTATGAATAAATAAATAATTTGCATTAATGAATAAAATTAAAGACCGTAACGTTTGTCGATCCTTTGATTTTGATTCTCTGCCGTTGGCATTTTGTTGTTACGTACACATAGCGTAGTAGCACGAGTATCTGAATTAACGATCATGACATTTCCTTTCTGGTTTAGTACCCTCTTAATCTGTATGTAATGTTTGCTTGCTCTCGCATGCTAAACAGAGGACAAACACCCCGTTCGGAAATGTCTTTTTTTGCATACTAGGTCCAAGCAACCTTACTAGTATCAGCTCACTTTTCCTCCTTTGGAGTCTTCATCCTCTCCAGCACTTCTGATTAGTACAACTATAACGTTTCTCAATAATTTGCTCAGGTTTTTGAGCGAACTCTTTCCTATAAAAATAAAATGTTGGCAAAAGCAACTTTTGTGTAGGATATAAAGCAGAACGCTCTGAAGGAACCGATGTGTCGTAATCTGTAGCAGAATTAAGTCAGCGATCCGAGTTCGTTCACACTTCGATTATCTTGGTCATCCTACAGATAAGCCCGTCCCAGTGCCCAGCCTTCGATATGTTAGAAATGATAAATGACCGGAAGTTGACCCACAGTAGAAGAATCTCTGCAAGACGTTGGGTTCGAAGTTGGAAGCCCTGCTGCCAGTAATGGTGGGCTCTTCACCAACGCGCTACTAGGCTGGGTGACTTTTCCAATTTAGTTCGACCTTTTTCCCAGTTGGTTGGTCCCAAGCCTCTGAAGCATTATAAAAGAACCACAATTATATGATAGCCAAACTTTTTTTTTTTTTTTTTTATGTAGCAAAACGCTAGGAATAAGCTTGCAACAAACCATTGAATCAAACGTTTAAACTATTCGGTAAGGATCATAAGTAAGTTATAGATTAAACTTTATCGAGTCTCTCCTTCTTCATCTTCTTCTTTTGATTATATATGAAAAGCAACAATAACAATAATTAGAGGGAAAATCATTTTGTATTATCTCACACGAACAAGTCAACATGCGAGGAAATGGATTAAGATTTTACAACCAAAGCTGTACGATCATATAGTTGTAATGAAGATGAGAAATATACGGTTTAAACTTGGAAACCTATATTTTATTTTTAGTTTCCTATAGAGTTACAAACATGAATATGCTAGTAAAAGTTACCTTTCTTTTTTGTTTTTTACATTTCTGCTATAATGAATTATGTTTTATCTTATATAGTACAATTAAGTCAAGTTTTTCATAGAAAAAATTACCTTTTGTTTTTTTTTTTTTTTTGCTAATGAATTATGTTTTATCTTTAATGGCACAATTAAGTGAAGGTTCTTATGGTCTTGTATTGTTAGTTGTGAGTTTCTCATTATATTCGAATTCAACAATTGTGAGCGCATTAATTAACCTTAGATTCAATTCGCTAGACATTTAACATTTGGACATCCGCACATGGGCAGAAAAATTTTGCCAGAGAAGAGCTGGATTGAGCTGGTGAGTTAGGTCCACGAAATAAAAATTATTTTCTTGAAATTTAAGTTATTCGTCAAAAAAAAAAATAGATGGGGCAGAAATATAAGAAAATCTGTAACAAACTTCCGAGAATGTGCAATAATTCATTATTTTATTTTTTTGGCAGCTAGTTGATCATAATTTTCGTTTTTCCGCATTGATACAAGAGATACGCAATCTTCATTCATGATTTATAAATGGGCAAAACTCATTATAAAATAACCAAATTTTATTAAAAGCAGAAGCACAGAGCACTGTAATAGAAATCGTGTAACCGACTGGTTTCAATGAGAAAGCTGCTTCGCAGCATAAGATCCGTGATTCAAATCAATATAAGCTTCCGTTACACGTACCTACTTTAAGAAACAATGGAATATCGTTTTAACGCTCTTCGGCTCTCTATTATCTACAGTAGAACGCCATGTTCAAAACTTGTCGGTTTCAAGTTTGAATATTGGCTCAAGCACAATAATCAATTCTCTAATACCAAAAAGATTAAAAAAAAAAAAACACCAAATGTCCTTATAATGAGCTAAGACGGCACCCAAATCACGGCAAATGGCAGTAACTCTCTATCTTTTCTCTACTGACAGGGCAAATTATTTCTTGGAGGCAGGAACTGTATACTTTTGGTCGCTTTCGGAACAAAATTCAAATTTATTTTCTGCTCCAATAATTGTCCAGCCCAAGTACTTTCCGCCAGACCCTAGAGAAAGCCAATCAGAGGGATGCACGTGACGCACAACATTATTGGACCTGCAAAGATTCCCCGTGGTTGGGTGCCCGCAAGCGACAGCGCAGTTGAGTTGGATGGATCCAATTTTCAAAAAATAACTATACAATTTTTCAGTTACAATAAATGTACTTTCGGTCCTTTCTTTAGTATTTTGTATTATCTATCTTCGACTCTGTCATCCCGAATTTGGACCAGGCCGATCCACCAGTCGATTATTTTCGTCATTTTGAATTGCATAAAGCTTGAAGTTATCAGTGCAGAGCTCATGACATACAATTAATAGAGATATCTAAAGCTTTACGGAATACAAGAACCACGATTATGATCAGTCTTTTATAAATGATCGAAGGCTCCAACTTGTTTGGAGTAATTTTTGTTTTTAGATGATACAGGTGAATTTGATTTATGAAAAATATTCACCTGCATTGTTAACGTGCAACACACATACTAATAATCTCTGAATTGATTTATCAGAGAAAATTCTGATTTTCTTTTTATTTGAAAAAAATGTACTTTTATGTTATAAAGAAAAAAAAAAAAAATATATATATATATATATATATATATAATAATCATAATCACCATAAATTTTAAGGATGTTTGTTTGTTTCCTTGCTCAACAATAGACATGAAAAATACTTTAGTATGCATGTGCTTAAGAAATCACGAAAACAGAATCTTTGACGTTCTACTAAAGAAAATTAAAAACAAAATTATCAATTATATTTTAAAAATAAAATTTATTGTTTATCACGTGAAAGAAAAAAAAAAAAAAAAAAACTTGTTATGACAGACAATCGTGGGTCTTGATTCACAATCCGCTTATTGTGAATCACACAGACACACACAAAATAATAAACAAACGTGCCCGATGCCTTTATATTCATATGCCGGCATCTTTATCACTAATTTATGACTTTGTGTAGATTTGCAAATCACAATGTTTGTCCTAATCTCACACAGCTTAGGTATAAATACAGGAACGAATAAAACCTTTATCTATAACTTTTTAACATATATATATTTGAACGACAAGTTCATTGAATGATTGAAAAAGCCCAGATCATGACACTATAGATCATGCCAAACCGGACGAGATAAATAATAAAATAATTACACTCTATACAATTGGAACCTCTTGGATAAAAACTTTCTGTTTATCTAAACTTAGTATTAAAAGAGTTTTGAAACCAATCTTAAAATTCGGGACAACGGTTAGGAGACTTGAGCCCAGACAATGTTAAAAAAAAAAAAAAAAAAGACACACTAAATTATCACCAAATCTAGTTTAACGATTGTGTCACATTTGATTAATGATATTTTGACGAAAAAAGAAGTAACGAGGACAGACTGTAGTTGTCGTACTTTAATGTAGGGGGACCAACAGCGGGTAGCATGTTATTTGACTAATTTTTTGCCCTTTAAAATATAGGAGGGACCGACTGGCCGCGTCCCCTATCCTCTTTTGACCTTTCAAAGTAACGGACAGCCAGAGTCGGTGCCCCCAATGAACCTCTATTATGATGCATACAATTAGTTGATTATAGTTTCTTTTTTGGGTTGGTTGGGAATTGATATCTGTAGATGGACAAAGAAAAACTGTTCTTTTTTTTCGACTTTTGAGAAAATATTATAAAAGTACTATTCAAAAATTTAAAGAGATTCAAGTCAACAATCATTTATCATGATTCTGATTCAATTTATAAAAAAAAAAAAAATATTTGTTTATATATCGAATAAAAAATTTATATAATACGTACTTCCATGTGTCACTATTAAATAGGGACCTTTTTTTTTCTTTTGAGAATTTGAATTCATAGTTATTAGGGGAAAAGATATAATAAATTACCATCAAATCTTCACGTTGAGTGGTCAGAAAGACGAAAAAAAAAAAAAACAATTCATGAGCAAATTAGCTCGACGCATCTTCGTGAGTCGCAACCTTCTTTGTGTTTTTTCATTGGGCACGCACTCCCGGTTACCAGAAACATTTTTCAATAAAAATTATACAATTTTTGTCCCTGTTTTTGTACATCGCGCCCCCGCAGTATTTTCGAAAATCGTGGATAAAAGTTGCATGCATATCTGTAAAGGGATATTTTTGAAAAAAATAACAAATAATAAATAAATATAAAAATATCGTGAACGATTATTAAGGGTGACAAATTGGGTCCGCGCATTCACGGGAAACAAAAACTGAATGAATCTATCAATTTAATACACTGGGAGTGTGCAACTACCACATGTCTTGTGCTTTTAATGAATTGGCCTATTCTGAAATCAGAGGATTGCAGGCACGTGTTCAAAATGATAAAGTATGTGGGACAAAGACGCAAATGGATCGAATTGCGTGTCACCCACGTGAATTCAGGTCGACGTGAGGTGGGTAGGATCCAGCGTCAAACAATTTGGTTTGCGTAGAGATATTTTACTATAATTTAGAGGAGAGATTATATAGTTTTTTTTTTTTTATCTGAATTAGAAATATAAGCGTATATAACAGTTGATAATTTACTATGTTAAAAAGAATAATTGTTAACACTAAAAATGATAATTTAATAACGCCTATTGTCAATTTTCAAAATTAATAGCATCACATATCGTTTTGTTGGTGTGCTTATCTGTTACAAATTATTAGTTTTAACAGCACAACCTCATGATGTAATATATAAGTATAATTAAATCTCAAATTTGTTGTAATCCGTACAATCGCTGATCCTTTCATGTTGTCGATGGAAATTTGATTTTTAAGATCAAATAGCAAGAAAAATCATTTCTTTATAAATTACCCGGTGTTGGCAACTAGGTAACTTATTTTGATCAAACTAAAAATTGGGATTTACTACAAAATGTGCAAGTTAGCACGTAACACCAAACAATAAAAAAATAAAATAAAACTACTAGATCCAAAGGGTCATGACTTCACGTATAACTTGCATCGTCATCGTCATCGTCATCACAAGAAAAGAGTTAATCAGAAACCATGGTCGACTAAGAGCCGCAGCTCTCTTATGATATAACACATATGTTCAGGCATCTGCCATCGAAAATCAGGAGACCGAAGGACCAGAAGCAAAACAGGATCGGCCAGGTTTTCATTTCAGAAAATGTACAGCTAATTAAGTAATCGAGTCGAAGAAATGACCCGATCACTGGACTTTGGCTGTTGTTCGCCATCTGTTATTGCCAATAGTTGTGGTGGGACACTTTCATCTAGGTCTTGTGTTATGAGATACGGCAACCAACATGTGTGTTGCTAGAGTTGGGCTCGCTACACTGATCGTTGGCTTTTCAGCTATCTAGTCAAAACGTTTTTTTTTTTTTCCAGAAAAATATGACGTTCGAGTATTTAAACCGTCAAATTAAAATTTAAATCTAATGGAGAAACAATATCATAAAATAACAAATGAATTTAACTCCATTCCTACTGCTTTAACAAAAATACTATTAACGCTGCTCAATATAAAATCGGATCAATGCTGTTGCTCTGTAGCTGTTAAACATCAATCAAAATGGCACAAACAGATACAGGAATTGAAAATAAAGCTAGATGGTCTCTCAAGGGTATGACTGCCCTCGTCACCGGTGGTACGAGAGGGATCGGGTATTGAATGATTTATTGTTTTGATTAGCTATATGCTGATTGTAAAATCTGCCATCTCAATCTCATTTGATCTGTGTTTTTCACGCACACTCTTTATCTAGGCATGCCATTGTTGAAGAACTTGCACAATTTGGAGCCGTGGTGTATACATGTGGACGCAAGCAAGACGACCTTGACGAATGTTTGGCGCAATGGAAGAGCAAGGGATTTCAAGTTGCAGGGTCTGTGTGCGACGTATCTTCAAGACCCCAGCGCGAGAAGTTGATACAGACTGTTGCAGAGCATTTCAATGGGAAGATCAATATCTTGGTTAGTCTATATTACAACTAATAGCCAAAAAAACAGACAGATTTCATCCTCTTCTTATTCTTTTTTTTTTTTATTCTCGCCATTATTTTTCCAAAAATTTGCAGGGAACTAAAGACGTTTTCTGCGACTTATACAGGTGAACAATGCTGGCATAGTCATCCTGAAACAAGCTACAGAGTTCACAGCCGAAGATTACTCGAGGCTAATGAGTACCAATCTTGAAGCTTGTTTCCACTTGTCTCAAATTGCACACCCCTACTTGAAGGCTTCAGGGAATGGAAACGTTGTCTTTATATCATCCACAGCTGGAATCATAGCGACTGCTTTACATTCGCTCTATGCAGCAACAAAAGGTATACATGAAGTGATTTATTTGACGAAATGAATTAATTTGCATATCGTTGCAACATAATTTTTTAGTGGCCTGTTGACTAATTCTAATTCAATTTCGCTTATCCTTTTTGAATTAGCTGCACTGAATCAAATCACCAAGAATTTTGCCTGTGAGTGGGCCAAAGACAACATCCGTGTCAACTCAGTCACTCCATGGGTCACCAATACACCAATGGTCCAAGCAAATGCTGTAAAACTCTTTGCCCTTCCCTGCTTCTCCTTCTTTACGTTGTCAAAGAGGCACAATTCTTATCTCTGACTGTATTAGTCACTTCAACCTATGCAATGATCAGTGAGATATGTCATTTTCTCATGCAAGTTAAGTAACTATAATAAATTTAAAGCACAATGAGAGTTATGGGAAATTGGAGGAAGAACAAAACAACAACGGCAGTTCTCATCTTTATGCTATTTTTTCTAATGTTCTATTTGCGGCATAAATCTTTGTCTGTTTATTACAGAAATCTGAAGGAAAAGAACTAGTAGAAGCCTTTATCGCTAGAACTCCAATGGGTCGTGCAGCAGAGCCGGATGAAGTTTCAGCACTGGTGGCTTTCCTCTGTTTCCCTGCTGCTTCATTTATAACTGGACAAGTTATCTCGGTGGACGGTGGATATACCGCCAACGGTTACCCATGATCTTTTAGGCTGTATTTTATCATTCTCCTTGCCCCATCTAATATGATCGAATAAATGCAATGTAATCAAATATATGAGGGGAAGAGAGAGAGGCTCACCTAATTCCCATCTGGGATGTAATCTGCGTTTGGCTGAGGTGGCTTGGTTTCCAATCATTTTGAAGTTTGAATGAGATTGTAGGACTGGCTTTGGTTCCCTTCAAATATTTACATTTGTGATTACTTGCTGGTTGTATCGGAGTGAAACAAATTGTATTTCTTTTTTGTCCCTACGGAAACAGATCTAAATGGTAAAACCCAGAATAATTCTCCAAATTCTTTATAAATGTGTATCAAAACACAACATTAAAGTTCCCATTATAAGTTGTTACAAGTAATACTTGACCAATTTTGTGAAATTGGAAAAAAGTATCAGAATTAATTTCTTTACCAACAAAAAGGAATAAATGCTAAAGAGAAAATGTAAAAACAAAGCAATGTCTACTTGGTTCAAACTAAAATGGACATAATGCTAACTTGCCTTAAAAAAAAAAAAAAAGGGCAAATTGGTATATCTCATATAGTCATATGCATGCGTCACGGGCGTATGAATTTATCACGTATTACCCGTGCGGCCTTGAAAAAATTTTTCAAGTAACTTTCTCACACTCAACTCACAAGAACCTTTTGGAAATTAATTTTAAAAGTATATTTCACTTGAATAGTGAGTTTGTACAAATGAGGGGGAGGAGGTCCCATTTTATACAAGTTTTAGACAATCTACAACCGTTAAATTCCTCCTTAATCTAATGGTGGATATTACACCCTTTCATCTTCCCATTTAATACATGGTAAGTTCCAATATGTGTCCCTTCCCGAGGAGACGTCTACATTCAACGAATTGCCCTTCTTTAGGAGGTGTCTCGATCAATGTGTTAGAACCTCCGATAGATAGGGTTTAAACTTGTTGGCTCGGGACATTCTCCCCCACCTAATCAGGCGACGCCCTCGTCGCTTCTTCAGCGTGGTAGGTGTCAATCTCCTTCTTGAACTGCCAGAGTGCTTCGGCAGGTTCCCAACTGGCTTCACTTTCCGGAAGGCCCCTCCATCGGATAAAGTATTCACGCCTCGACGTGCAATATCGCTTTTGTATGACCCGATCTGCCACTATGGATTCAACTTCTCGATCATATGAAGTTTTTGCTCCAAGTGGTACTCGCTGTGACTCCCCTCGATCTGGATCTTCCTTGTCTTCATGGTAAGGTTTAAGTATACTCACATAGAAAATAGGATGTACCTTTAATTTTGGTGGCAACTCCAGTTTGTATGTGACCTTCTCGACCCGTTGTATCACTCGAAATGGCCCTTCCTAGCAACAAATTAGGCCCTTGTGCACATCCTTGTACCGAAGAATGGTGTGTAGTTTGGCTAATGCCAAGTCCCCGACTTGGAATTCCACATGTCGTCGCTTTTTGTCGGCCTACTTCTTCATATGTTTGGAGGCTTTAAGAAGACACGCCCTTACCAAGTCTGCTTGCTCCTGCCAATCCTTGGCAAACTTGTACGCAGGTGGGCTATTCCCCTGATAGCCCAATGCAACCGCACTTGGAGTTTGTGGTTGTTGGCCATTCACGATCTCGAATGGATTTTGGTCGGTAGACTCACTCCGTTGCAAGTTGAAGGAGAATTGGGCTACGTCGATCAACTTTGCCCAATTTGTTTGCGTTCTGCTCACATAGTGTCGAAGATAAATCTCCAAGAGTGCATTGACCCGCTCGGTTTGACCATCAGTTTGGGGGTGTAAGCTTGTAGAGAAATTTAACTTCCACCCTAACAGCTTGAACAATTCAGACCAGAAACGCCCTGTGAATCGAGGATCACGATCGCTCACAATCGTTCGTGGGACTCCCTAGTACTTTACCACGTGCTTGATGAATAACTTAGCTGCCTCCTCCGCTAGGCAATCTTTGGTTGCTGGCACAAATGTTGCATACTTGGAGAATCGATCCACTACGACCATGAGAGTCCGACATCCTTCGGACTTAGGCAGATTTACTATGAAGTCCATGGAAACACTCTCTCATGGACGAGTTAGGATGGGAAGTGGCTTTAGCAGTCCTGGCGATAAACGCTATTCAATCTTGTCTTGTTGGCAAACAAGACAGGTCTTTATGTAGGCTTCAACGTCATCCCGCATTTGAGGCCAGTAGTATTGATCTTCGACAAGGGCTAAGGTGCGATGGATCCCTGGGTGACCTACCCACTTCGAATCATGGCACTCGCGCAACACTTCCTTCCTCAACTTTCCATGGAATGGCACATATAGCCGTCGCCCTTTTGTGTATAGAAGATCATCCTCATACCAAAACTGTCGGGTCTTGCCGTCTTGTGCATTTCCAATGAGGGCTTGAGCCTTCTGATCATATTTGAGCCCTTCCCTAATGTGGTCGATCCATGGACAGTTAGATCGACTTACTGTGTTTGCCAACTCCATCCTTTGACTAAGAGCATCAGCTGCGGAGTTAGCCTTCCCTAGCTTGTACTCCATCATATAGTCGAACTCTGCTAGGAAATCTTGTCATCTAGCTTGCTTCGGACTCAGCTTCTTCTGGGTTTGAAAATAACTTGTGGCCACGTTGTCTGTTCTTACAACGAACTTTGACTCCAGGAGATAATGCCTCCACGTCCTTAGGCAATGGACCACTGCAGTCATCTCCTTTTCTTGAATAGTATACCGTCGTTCGGTATCGTTCAACTTCCGTGACTCATATGCCACTGGATGTCCTTCTTGCATAAGAACACCACTAATAGTAAAATCTGATGCGTCAGTTTCTAATTCAAAAGGCTTGGTGTGATCGGGTAACACCAGCACCGGCTCCTCGGTCATGGCTTGCTTCAACCGATTAAACGCCTCCTGGCATTGATCCGTCCATTCCTATGGTTTCTCCTTCTTCAGCATGTCCATGAGTGGCACGGTGATGTTTGAGTAGTTCCGAACGAAACGCCGGTAATAGTTGGTGAAACCAAGGAATGATCTTAATTCTGTCACTTTCGTCGGTGGCTCCCATTCAATAATGGCTCGGATCTTTGTCGCTTCCATTTGTACTTGTCCTCCCCCGACAATGTGCCCCAAAAATGGTACCTCCTTTAGGGCAAAGGCACACTTCTCGCGCTTGACGTACAAGTCATTCTCGCGCAGAACTTGGAAAACCTGTCTAAGGTGCTCGATATGCTCCTCGAGCGTCCGGCTGTACACCACAATATCATCAAGGTAAACCACTACAAACCGATCGAGGAACGAGTGTAATACCTTGTTCATAAGAGTGCAAAATGTGGCCGGAGCATTGGTTAGGCCGAATGGCATGACGAGGAACTCGTACGAACCATAACGAGTCACACAGGTTGTCTTTGGCTCATCCCCTTCAGCAATCCGAACTTGATAGTAACCCGAACGTAGATCAAGCTTGGTGAACCACTGTGCACTTCCAAGCTGATCGAAGAGATCTGCAATGAGTGGAATCGGGTACTTGTTTTTTATGGTTAGTTTGTTCAATGCCCGGTAATCTATGCATATCCAGAGTGACCCATCATGCTTCTTCTGGAAGAGGACAGGTGCACCGAACAGAGCCTTAGATGGTTGAATGTATCCTGCATTGAGCAGCTCCTTCAGTTGCTTCCTCAATTCTTCCAACTCGGGGGGCGCCATGCGATATGGGGCCATGGCAGGCGGTCGAGCGTCAGGTACCAGCTCAATTTGGTGATCCACTTCTCTACGAGGTGGAAGCTTCTTGGGCAACTCAGGAGGCATCACGTCATTGAATGAATCGAGGACTTGGCTCACTTTAGTTGGGATTTCGCTCCCTTCCCTCTTATTGTCCTCAATTTTCAAGGTTGCTAGGATGGTCACCTCACCCTTCTTTGCTCCCTTGCTGAGTTGCATTGCCGAAATCATCTTGCAATCACGGTCTGACTTACGATGAACCGAAATCATGCACTGGCACCGTTTGTCCAGCACACAGAGACACTCGGCAAAGGGCAATATTACCGCATGGATCCTATCCAGAAATTTCAACCCAATGACAAAGTCATAATCATCAAGAGGAATTACCTCAAGGGTCTCTTGGGTTCTCCATTGTCCAATCTGTAATTCCACGTCCCTAACGACCCCAACGGCAGGGACTTCCTAGGAGTTAACAGTCTTAAGCCACCCGACTCCTTTCTCAACTCGAAGGTTAAGTCTCTTAGCAGCTTCTTCCGATATGAAGAGATCGGACGCCTCAGTATCCACGAGCGCACTCATCATGGTTTCTCTGATCTTCACATCTGCAAACATAAGTCCCTTTTACTCCTTCGCCTTCTTGGACTTGATTGAACTGAGGATTCGCAGCGAACCTAATCGTGCCTCCTCTTCTGATTAATCTTCTTTGCAGAGGGCAGCCAGCTTGGCTTTGTTCGGGCAATCTTGCGCCATATGTGGACCATCACAGAAATAACACTTGTAAGTACGTCCCTTCCTATGACCACTGTTAGATTCTGCATGAGTCTTTGCAGGGTTAGCCTGCGGTCTACCTCCATTTGGGCAATTGAATCTGCCCCGATCTCCCCCACCATTGGTCTTATCCTTTTGACGAGAGTCTGACTGGGAGGTAGAAGGTGTCTTGTACTCCATAAGAGATTCGGCCACCGTAATTGCTGTTGTAAGGTCTCCCACTTGGAACCGCTTCAGCTCCTGTTTGGTCCACGGCTTGAGACCACTCATGAACTGGTGGAATGCCTTTATCTCATTCATTGAAGGGATTTGGAGCAGTAACTCCGAAAATCGCTTCACATAGTCATGTACTGCACCTTTTTGCGTAAGGTGTTTCAGCTCGTCGCGAGCTTCTTCCTCCGCATATGCGGGATAGTAGCTCCGTCGGAACTCCTCAACAAACCTGTCCCAAGTCGTGATAGGATTTCCACACCTATTGTTCGACCGACGACGCCACCATAACAAAGCATTATCAACTAAATATAGAGATGCGGTATTTACCCGTAATTAGCTGTCGTTGATTCCCATGACTTGGAAATAACGTTCCATGTACTATAGAAAGTTGTCCACATCCTTGGCTACCCGAAATCCCATGAACTCTTTTGGCTTTGGTGCGTCGGTATGTGGTGCTTGCACGGTGATCACCCTGTTCACGCGTGCTGCCTCTGATTCTGCGAGCCTTCCCTTAAGCTCTGCAATCTCTGCGCGCATAGCCGCCATCATGGTCTCCAAGGACTCATCTCGCTGATGGAGTTCTGCCCTTAAGGTCCCCAGCAACTCTCCTCGAAGTTCTCCCATGCCAACTTTGAGCTCCTGCATCTCGGCCATGAGCTCCTCCCTTTCGGCATCTCCACCTTCGACGGACTGGGTCAGGTCATCAACCGAACCTTGGACATCAGTGACAAACAATTCAATCTTTGTCATACGATGTGTCAGGTCCCCCACTGGATCCCTCGAACTCGAAACAGCACGATTCTTCTTTCCCTTGGCAGCACCTTTATCGGCCTTCCTCCCACGATCATCGTGGTCCTCACCCATGGTGAGCGTCTCATCAGAACGTGGGTCTGCCATAGTGCTTGGAATGAACCTGGCTCTGATACCAACTGTCACAGGCATATGAATTTATCACGTACTACCCGTGCGGCCTTGAAAAAATTTCTCAAGCAGCCTTCTCATACTCAACTCACAAGAACCTTTTAGAAATTAACTTTAAAAGTATATTTCACTTGAATAGTGAGTGTGTACAAATGAGGGGGAGGAAATTCCCTTTTATACAAGTTTTGGATAATTTACAACCATTAAATCCTTTCTTGATCCAATGGTTGATATTACACACTTTTATCTTCCTATTTAATACATGCATACTTTTCTTGTATCTCTTGTTTATCCCTCGGAGTTGTGTTCTCGTTACTGCTTTTTTAATTTTGGCGGTTTTCTGTTTTGGAAAAATGTAAAATTTGTAAAATACATGGAGCAATGAGAGGCACCTCACTGCCGGGAAGACCTTTATGAATTCAAGACAGAAAGGCTGTCCCAGGGAAGGAAATTTGCATGGGTCATTTGTTTCTGTCTGCCCTGTGCGTCTTTTAATATTCCTGATTTCATTTTTTGCCATCATTTCATCTGTGGTTTGATGTTGAACTTGTAAATTATATTATGCCCATGTACTGCTGTACTATCTAATACTGAATAAGTAAACAAATAATTTCTATGAATGAATAAAATTATAATTGCACCATTTGTAGATCATTAGACATTGACTCTCGGGCGGAGGCATTTTCTTGTCTTCAGTGGCATTAGCGGAGCACGAGTATGTGGAATTGACGTTCATGTATTCTTTTTATGGTTGTAAGTTCTTACTGTGTCTGTAACCTTTGCTTGTACTTGCAGACTAAACAGAGTTCAAAAACAAGTTTGGATATTTTTTTGAAACCAAAGTCCAGACAACCTCACTTGTATCAGTTCAATTTTGGTCCGTTGGTTCTTCATCTTCTCCAGCACAAACTGATTGATAGAAATAGAAATTTCTCAAGCTTTTATTATTTTTTTTTCCTGGTTCTGCACAAACTCTTTGATGTAATAATAAAATGTCCACACCGACAACTTTTGTGCATGATATTAGTGCTTTGAATGAATCGATCATAGTCTGTGGCACCATTAAGTTAACAATGGGAGTTTTTCCAATCTTGTATATTCTGGGTAATCCTGGAGATAGACCCGTCTCAGTGCCCACCTCTCCCAGTTTCTCTATTATATTCAATTCAGTAAATTTAAACACAAGTAACCTTTGACTCTTTTTCTATAGTGATTACATTGTCCTGTTACAGCAATTTCATTGATCCCTCCTACCTTTTTAAGCTACCCCTTCGATGCCCCTATTGATCTTCTACGGCCAGCAAATGAACGAAAGTGGAAATTAACATCAGAAAATCCGTTGAGACTTACTAAACTTAATCCTAAAAAAAATTATAAAAGCATAAGTTAGATTAAATACTTAAATTCAGCATAAATTAAATTAAACTAAACCGACCCCAAATAATTTCGGGTCTTTCTCTTTGACATGTGACACTCACACGACTCCACAAAATCTTCCGCCAATTGTCCCGTGACAATTTTCTTCAACGTTGCAGTACGTTAGATCGACTGAAGGTGGGAAATTGCGGAGCCTCTAACTTTTGGAAACCTCTAGGACCAATGAGTTTGGGAGAACCATCCTTGAGAGACCACACATTCGTAGACGCATGAATTGTTTCAGTTTGAGTTTCTGATGGTTTGTTAAAAAATAATTTATCTATAAAAAAAATTTATTGAGAATAAATTTTTAAAAAATAAATTATTTTTTATTATTTAACTGTAATATTAAAAAATATTTTTAAAATTTTATTTGTAATAAAATGAAATCAAAATTATAGAGTCAAAGATTTTAATACAAATTAATTGTTATTATAAATGAAAATGTAAAAAAAAAAAAAAAAAAAAGAAAAAAGTTTGCTTCTCGCAAGATGAGGCAAATTTTGACACGAAATGGCAAAAAAAAAAAAAAAAGACTTATTATTTGCTATCGATAAATGGCTGATCATTGCCGACACAGGTGATATTTTTTTTTTTTTTTCTCTGCCCAATGCTTTCTCTCTACCATTGTTGAGGTACACAAAAAAATAATTTTCGTTTATTTTGAGTAAAAGTTATTTTTAAAAAAAAAATATTGTTATTTTTTGTTGTATATATATATTTACTATATCTTTCTATTTTTTTTTAAAATAATTATAAAGAAAATATTTTATAGAGGAACAAGCCACTCTTATTTTTTATATTTTATCCACAAATATTTGTGGGACAACGTTCTTTTTGTTTTTGAGTCATCAATGGTCGCGGTCCATGAAATCCCGCTCGCATCGTCGGGTCTCGCCAGGCAAACGTCCTTCGGTTGTCCCAACTGGTTGCGGGGTTGCAGCCAAATATAAATATGGTGGTGACAATGACGATGCATATCGTTGAGGCCATCCCACGTGACCATCTGCTACCTCGGGACAAAAAATTCTTCCTCCATTATGCATCGGAAGGTCATATTCCCTGTTATCATTATTTTCGTTTATTTTTCTAGCTGATAGTACACAAGAGCAATTATTTTCTTAAATAAGAAAAATTTTTGGTTAAAAAAAAAATTCATTTAAAAAAGATTCAGTGGCGCAACTGTGTTCAACAAGAAAACCAAAGGGACCCACGAAAATTTCGGTTATCCAAATAAATATATGCTCTTGTTGCGTGTACCTGCCTCAAGAAGCCCCGGAGTTGTTTTTTTTTTTAACGCTCATTCAGCTTCCCACCAACAGTAATAAGTTTAAAATTTGCTGGCTACCCTAATATAAATAATGATCGATTTTGTTATACCAAAAAATAAAAAATAAAAAGCAGGCAGCCAATGTCACTATCTTATATTTAGGCAAAGCTGCCGACTGCACAATGGTACCTACTGATGCGCTCATTGTTCAATCTATAACTTTGAACCCAATGAAACGTGCAAACCAAAAATATATGGACAAAATTTTACAGCCAGCTTTTTTGTTTGGACAGTAAAATCCATGCAGAAGTATGGCCAGATGCCCGCGTATTTGTAAACGCAAGAAACATGTGCTGGGCGAGACTTAATTATTTACTAGAACCGGACATTTGTGATAAGTGGAAAAGCAATGGCCACGATGTTTTGCTTTTGACTTTCCGAATCCCGATGGTTTGCTGGCAGAAGGACTAACTTACTAAATGAGCCAAGGCCACATCCCGATTACGACGAACGACTGTCCTATCTCCCCGGCCACGGAATGTAGCGACAAAGCGGTTGTCATTGCTTGTCGGAGGAGCTCATCCTGTACTCTTGCCAACCTGTCACTGGCCTCTGTTCGGACCGTTTCGGCGTCGCCTCAAATAAATTATCTGATGTCTCAATAATTGTCTGTTCCCGGCCACTTCTTGCCGCGCTCCCAGGCAAGAACGCTTGGGTCCGGCAACCGCGAGCTCTATTGAGCTGGATCGCTAGTTACTGTCCAGGATCCGCCTCATACTAGGCTGTATCACGTGTTTAGCTGATTCCTACAATGCATATTATTGAGGAAATCTTAGACTAATTCACATCTTATAGATTTAAATACACTTAAAAGAAATTCATATACTATATAACATTTTATACAACATATAAAAAAATTTAAAGTGAAATAATATATATTAATATATTTTTTTTTAATTTTATATAAAATATTATTTTTATAATATAAAATATTCTCATTGTAATATAATTTAAATAATTTTATAAAATTAAATATTAATTAAATAAAAGAAGTATGATGAATCAAATTATATTAAGATATATTTTTAAATAAATATTTTTTTATTAAATAAATTAATAAAATAATTAAATTTAAAATAAATTAATTTTATTATGATAAATTAAAATTAATTAGCTAAAATTAAAGATAAATGATAAGTTAAGTGATGAATTGTATACATTTAAATTAATGCTTTTAAGGAGCAACGAAAAGATGATGCCTATGATCTTTTGTTTATTTGCATCACTCAAACATCTTTTTGAATTAGTCAAGATTAAAATGTCAATTGCATATAGTTTTAAAAATTGAATGGGAAATCTAACAAAAAAATTTAAAAGATTGAAGTTTAATTAGATCTACACCTACTTATATTTTTTTTGTGTACATTATCTATTTTTCTTGACACATTCTTAATGCTATAATTTGCTAAAGAGTTAGTAATTCGACTCCATAAGATCTCATTCAAACATTTTCAATGACACAAATCAACAAAACTCACGTTGAGCTACGAAACTTGTTTATGAACCAAACCTTACAAAAGGACTGACTCATTGAGTATTGTAAACAATTTGTCTATAAATGCATACCGGAGGTCAATCATCTTTAATAAATATTGCCCTTTGCCGACACATTTTATGTTAAATATTTTTAGACCCCATCACATCAATCAGTTCGTCGTGGAGTACAGAGACTCGTAAATAAAAAATTACTAATTATATTTAATATTTTTATTTTCCTTAATGACAGCAGTACAGCGCACTTATGTTTGACATCTAGGCAATAATCTAATATTCCAATTGCAAAAGCAATTGGGAAAGTAAATTTCATGACTATCACTAAAGGCTCTCAGTTATATTAAATAGCAAAAACATATATGGATCAATAATAGTCTTGCAAAAAATATCCAGTATGCATGTTTTACGTGAAAACATGTTGCCGCAAAAAAGCCACCTACCAAGCTGCTCAAGTGAAAATTCATAAAAGAATGGAGGGAGTAAGGTGCACGTGCTTTGATAATATATCTAGACTTGTTTATGTCCACATTCTCTTTCATTTTAGAATTGATGCCAATTCTTATGCCATTGTTAAAAAAAAAAAAAAAAAAAAGTTGTTTTTGATTATATATATATCCAATCTAAAAATTTAAATTTGTGAGTTGAATTAACTTTCGACACCATATTATCACTTTTATATTTACTAAATTTTATATTAAAATTATGTTATTTTTATATTTATTTAATTATAAATTTTTAAACTCAAAAAAGGTAAATAACAGCACTTAATACAAAGAAGTGAGATGATATGGCCTACGATTATTTGCTTTTACTCTTTCATGGGCCCACCTTCTTATCGTTTCACAAGCAGATCATGTCTGAGCAGAAGATGTGGTAGGTGGCTGTGTCTCCCCACACCTTGATTTCGTTAGGTTTCCATAGAGTGTAATTGTGAATCTAAACGATAAATTGATGTTAACGTAGTAACATACGTTCTATGGTTGGCTCCAATTCATGAATATGTCTGGCACCGACGAATGATTTTGGAAGAAAAAATCTAGAATTTTATAAATTTTTTTAACAGCAAATTTGCAACCTTTAGCAGCAAAGGGCCACGTATCCAATTGTGACTACATTGATATGATAACATATCACGGGAAATGAGTCGTAATTAAAGTATTTCCTACCTCTTGTGTCCTATATGCAAACTATTTGATATGATAACATATCGCGACAAATGAGTCGTAGTTGAAGAATAATTCTGGAAGTCACCCACACTATCATAAGTTTTTGTTTTTTTTTTTTTTTTAATAAAATGTGGAGCACATTGTATGAATTTTTGAAAAGGATGTGGGAAATTGCAAACTCCCCCTCCTCCAACCCCCCAAGGCCCCATATTGTATGTATGAATTTATGAAAAGGATGTGTTTCCTGGCGGAAATAGTTGGCCACACAGACACACACAAAATAATAAACAAACATGCCCCATGCCCCATGCTTTTATATTCATATGCTGGAATCTTTATATCTAATTTATGACTTTGTGTAGATTTGCAAATCACAATTTTCGTCCTAATCTCGTACAGCTTCGGTGTAAATACAGGAACGAATAAAACCTTTATCTCTAACTTTTTAACATATATATATTTGAACGACAAGTTCATTGAATGATTGAAAAAACCCAGATCCTGACAATACAGATCATGCCAAAGGGGACGAGATAAATAATAAAATAATTACACTCTATACAATTGGAACCTCTTGGATAAAAACTTTCTGTTTATCTAAACTTAGTATTAAAAGAGTTTTGAAACCAATCTTAAAATTCGGGACAACGGTTAGGAGACTTGAGCCCAGACAATGTTAAAAAAAAAAAAAAAAAGACACACTAAATTATCACCAAATCTAGTTTAACGATTGTGTCACATTTGATTAATGATATTTTGACGAAAAAAGAAGTAACGAGGACAGACTGTAGTTGTCGTACTTTAATGTAGGGGGACCAACAGCGGGTAGCATGTTATTTGACTAATTTTTTGCCCTTTAAAATATAGGAGGGACCGACTGGCCGCGTCCCCTATCCTCTTTTGACCTTTCAAAGTAACGGACAGCCAGAGTCGGTGCCCCCAATGAACCTCTATTATGATGCATACAATTAGTTGATTATAGTTTCTTTTTTGGGTTGGTTGGGAATTGATATCTGTAGATGGACAAAGAAAAACTGTTCTTTCTTTTCGACTTTTGAGAAAATATTATAAAAGTACTATTCAAAATTTAAAGAGATTCAAGTCAACAATCATTTATCATGATTCTGATTCAATTTATACAAAAAAAAAAAATATTTGTTTATATATCGAATAAAAAATTTATATAATACGTACTTCCATGTGTCACTATTAAATAGGGACCTTTTTTTTCTTTTGAGAATTTGAATTCATAGTTATTAGGGGAAAAGATATAATAAATTACCATCAAATCTTCACGTTGAGTGGTCAGAAAGACAAAAAAAAAAAACAATTCATGAGCAACTTAGCTCGACGCATCTTCGTGAGTCGCAACATTCTTTGTGTTTTTTCATTCTGCACGCACTCCCGGTTACCAGAAACATTTTTCAGTAAAAATTATACAAATTTTGTCCTGTTTTTGTACATCGCGCCCCAACCGTATTTTCGAAAATCGTGAATGAAGGTTGCATGCATATCTGTAAAGGATAATTTTGATAAAATATAAAAAATAATAAATAAATATAGGCATCGGTGATTGGCGCATCCATTCGAAGTAATAAATATCGGGAACGATTATTAAGGGTGACAAATTGGGTCCGCGCATTCACGGGAAACAAAAACTGAATGAATCTGTCAATTTAATACACATGGGAGTGTGCAACTACGACATGACAAATAATTCAGCCTTTTTATCTTTGGAACTCACAGCTCGTGATCCTAATCGTCGTGTTTCGAAATACTAGTCCAAAGAGATATGGACAAAATTATACAGCCAGCCTATTCGTTCGGACAAGTATGGCCAGATGCCGCGGACATGTCTACGCAAGAAAAATGTGCTGGGCGAGACTCAATTCTTTACCAGAACCGGACATTGGTGATAAGTGGAAAAAGAATGGCCACGATCTTTTGCTTTTAACTTTCCGAATCCGGATGGTATTGCTGTCACCACAACCAACTTAACAAATGAGCCAACACCAGAATTTTTAATGGCAGATACCAAATTGAAAAGCGCAGAGCTCGCAGACAAAGAAAATCCCTCGCCTGGATGCTATGGGACGCGCGTGCGGGCACAGAATTTTTACCTACCGAGATTGCTTTTCACGTGTTGTATAAAGACGGTTGGATCCCACGGCGTGACAGCGCAATTGGGCGGAAAGCAGCCCCAATATTGTAAGTTTTTCATTATTTGTGGGTCAATCATCTTTAGTAAATGTTGCCCTTTGCCGACACATTTTGCGCTAAATTTTTTGGACTCCATCAGATCAATCAGTTCGCCGCTGAGTACAGAGACTCGTAAATAAAAAATTACTAATTATATTTTAATATTTTTATTTTCTTATATTATGCATTTTATTCGGATACCTAAGAGTCAGGCAATTATACGTCTGCGACAGCTGTACTGTGCACTTATGTTTGACAGTGAGAATAGCTCCAACGTAATTTATTTTCAACATAAAATTTTATATGAAAATTAAGCCCTTAATTCTAGGTATAAATCGTGTAGGCTCTAAATGTGTCGTAGTTGAAGTAATTCCTACCTCTTGTGTCCTATGTGCAAACTATTGCGGCCATCACTCGGTATCAAATCAAAGAATATTCTTCATATCTCTCAATTCTGGAAGTCACCCACACTACCATAAGTTTTTTGTTTTTTTTTATAAAATATGGAGCACATTGTATGAATTTATGAAAAGGATGTGGGAAATTGCAAAACTCCCCCTCCCCCAACCCCCAAGGCCCCATCTTGCGTTGTCTATTCCCACGATGCAAACGTCCTTTTCGAGTCACATGGCGCGGCTGCTGGTAGGCCAATTTCGAGATGGAAACATGTCAATTGTTTAGATTCTGCCTGTCAAAAAATGTGGCCTGATAAATTATAGAGTAGAACTCTCTTCTCAGTTTTATTTTATTTTATTAAAAAAATAAATAATATGCTGCAGCAACTGAGCCCAGTATTGCCATTAAAGATATTGATCCCGCCCATGGATGGATAATGGCCTGTTCGGATCCTACATACTTTCTCTTTTGTTTTGTTTTTTTTTTTTTTTTTTTAATTTGAAAAAGAGTTAATGTGTATAGAATTAACATAATTTGTATAAACATGTATTAACAATATACACATAACATTTTTTAATTACTATATCCATATTTTTTCATTCTTATTGCATACCTTATTTTAATTATTTGCATATCATCTTTTTTAAAAAAATAAAACATTAAAAAACACGAGGGACCCTAACCCAAAAAAATCGTTGTGGAAACCACGACACATCCGGCCATGCAAATTTTTCCTCTGTGTATATATATATATATATATATTATGTGTTGGATTTCATCTTCTTTGGCTGTAGTAGAGCGAAATCAACATAATAAAATCGAGGTTTTTAATACAAATTTATTATTATTATAGATAAAATTGTAAAAACAAAAAATTAATTTGCTCCTCACTAAATACAGCAAATATTAAATGATGAAAAAAAAAAGGATTAGTACGACTGACTTGTGATTAATGACAAATAATGATGGAGTCTGTCGGTGAGGAGGATGATTTCTTCTCTTTTTAACTTTTACCCTTTCTCTGTCATATTCCTCCACATATGTAAAAAAGTAATTTTCACTTATTTTTAACTGAAAATGTTTTTCATTAAAAAAATTATTATTTTCAATTAACTTTATAATTATTCTTTTAATTATATATTTTTAATTAGTCAAATAAAAAAATTAAAATATTTTCCCTGTATTTGCAAATGTATAACTAGATGCCCCGCGTATTTGTAGACTCAAGAAACACGTGGTAGGCGAGACTCAATTATTTACTACAACCAGAAATTTGTGGTAAGTGGAAAAAGATTAGCCATGATCTTTGGCTTTTAACTTTCGGAATCACGAGGGAGAGTGCAACGACCACATGTCTTGTGTTTTTAATGAATTGGCCTATTTTGACAAATAATTCAGCCTTTTTATCTTTGTAACTCACACCTCGTGATCCTAATTCTCGTTGTTTCGAAATACTAGTCCACAATCTTCATTATTTTGATTCTTAAAAAACCAAAACTAATTATAAAATATGCAATTTGACGGACGCACAACAATGCATACGCAATTATTACCATTAATTTATAATTTATAATATATAATATTGGTATTATTTTTTTAATTCTATTCGATTGTGTTTTAGACACTTACACGCTATATTATATTTAATTTTAACACCTGCTCAAATTATTTGTCTGCTAATAATTGTCTGTCCCAAGTTCCCGGCCACTTATTGCCGCGTTCCAAACTCCCAGAGGACGCGCATGTGCGGCGCAGAATTACTTGAACTGCTAAGATGCCTTTTCCACGTGACGTCTTGTGATTGGTTGGGTCAGCGCAATACAACTTGATGGTTACGTATCAGTATGTCGTGCTCAGCTGTTTGTCACGGCCTAGAAGTCCCACGCACGATCGTGCGGCACTTAACTTTTTCTATACCCTTCGTAAATATTAAGTCAGTCTTTCTCCTTTTGAAGGTGAAGAGAGGGTGGAATATAATGAAAAGTTAAGAAAAAGTAATTAAAAAAAAAAATATTTTATAGTATTTTTTAAAAAATATAAATAAATTAAATATCTTATATTTTTGAGTTATATATAAATCAATTTAATTGTGATTAATCTAATTTAACGGTTACAATTAAAGTTTTAAAAAATTTTACAAAAATATTTACAATTTTACGTAATTAAAAAAAATTTTGAAATGTTATAAAATGTATTAGAATTTTAGTAACTTTTTTATCTTTTTAGGTTTTACTAGGCTCCTCTAAAATCTTTCAGGGCGTTTCACTCTCCCTCACTTAATTTCTCGACGCCCTCGTAGAGTCTTTATACTCCTGGAGTAACTGTCGAAATTGCCATAAATCTTCCTTAGTCTCCCATGTTGCTTCACTCTCGGGTAGTCCCTTCCATTTGATCAAATATTGTATACTTGGTGGTGTACCACGTTTTCGGACAATCCGTTCACCAAGCACTTCCTCAACCTCTTTGTCATAGGATTTTACCATAATAGGTGGAGCCCTACTTGATACACCGCGGCTTGGGTCTTCTTTATCTTCCTTGAATGGTTTGAGCATACTCGCATGGAAGATTGGGTGGATTTTCAAATTTTTGACCAGTTTAAGTTTGTAAGAGACATTACTAACCTTCCCGAGGATTTAGTAAGGCCCTTGATACTTCTTTATTAGGCCTTTATGGATGGAATGAAAAGTTTTGAATTGTTGGGGTAAGATTTTGACCATCACCTTGTCTCCAACAGCAAATTTGATTTGTCGTCACTTCTTATCCGCCCATTTCTTCATCCTCTTAGCTACCTTGTCAAGGTAGGAATGAGCTATGTCTGCTTGCTCCTTCCACGACTTGGCCATCTTTAAGGCTCCTGGGCTTCTAGTTGATGAGTCCGTATCCACAGTGTGTGGCATTAAAGGTTGTTACCCAATCACCAACTCGAAGGGACTCTTCCTTATTGCCTCACTCCTTTGCAAGTTGTAAGAAAATTGAGCTATATCCAGAAGTTTCACCCAATCCCGTTGGTTAGCGCTTACGAAATGCCTAAAGTAACACTCCAAAAGGGCGTTCACCCTCTCTGTTTGGTCATCAGTTTGAGGGTGAAAACTCGTAGAGAAATGCAGTTCGGTCCCCAAGAGCTTGAATAACTCGTCCCATAGTCAACCAGTAAAGCGAGGATTATGATTAGTTATGATGTGGCGCAGCAACCCCCAATACTTTACCACATTTTTAAAGAATAGCCGCGCTGCTTCTTCTGACATACAATCAGTCGGGGTAGGGATGAAAGTCTCATACTTTGAAAACCGATCAACGACCATTATGATCGACCCCAACCCTTCTAATTTGGGTAATGCAGATATGAAATCCATAGTGATGGTCTCCCAAGACCTTTGAGGTGTCGGTAAAGGCTCTAATAAGCCACTAGGTAGTTTGTGGCCTACCTTGTCTTGTTGACACACAAGACAGGTTCTTACGTACAACTCAACTTCATCCCTTAATTGTGGCCAATAGTATTTCGTTTCCAACAATGCCCACGTCCTCTTCACGCCTAGGTGACCAGCCCATGTGGTGTCATGACACTCTTTCATGAGGGAACGCCTTATATTCCCCCACTTAGGCACATAAAGTCGCCTACCTCGGGTGTAGATTAGGTCATCCTCAACCCAAAACCTTTTGCTCTCCCTCTTAATCACAAAGTTGACAATCTGTCTAGCAGTGGGGTCGTGCTCGATCCCTTCTCGAATTAGGTCTTTGATGTCCCCCTTGGCTTGCGTGATGGTTGCTTGTCCTGTCTTACGACTTAGAGCATCGGCGACCGTATTAGCCTTACCCGACTTATATTCTAATGTGTAATCAAACTCAGCCAAGTAATCCTACCACCTAACTTACTTCGGAGTCAGCTTCTTTTGGGTTTGGAAATAGCTAGTGGCTACATTATCCATCTTGATCACAAATCGCAAGTCCAGTAGATAGTGACGCCAAGTACGAAGACAGTGCACAATGACAGTCATCTCCTACTCTTATAAGCCACAGCATGCCCTTCTTACTTCAGGACCCCTCCAATAGCAAAGTCAGAAGTATCGGTATGGACTTCGAACATCTTTGTGAAGTTGGGGAGAATAAGGACAAACTCTCTACTTACCGCGTCCTTCAACCCTTCAAAGGCCATTTGCTATCGGGTTGTCCAATCCCACGACTGGTTCTTCTTCAGCAAGTCAGTTAGAGCAGTCGTACGTGTTAAGTACCCCTTGATGAACTGCTTATAGTAGTTGGCTAAACCAAGGAATAATCGCAACCCGAACACATTCTTTGGCGACTCCCAATCTTGGATGGCTCGTACCTTCTCCCGATCCATTCGAATTTGTCCATTCCCTACCACATGACCAAGGAAGTGTACTTCCCATGCTGCGAAAGTGCACTTCTCTTTCTTGATGTAAAGCTCGTTCTCCCGCAGAAATTTAAACACGGTTTGTAAGTGGTCGACATGGTCTTTGAGCGTCTCACTATAGATAAGAATGTCATCCAAGTAGACCATTACAAACTGGTCCAAGAATGGCCTAAAGATCTGATTTATAAGAGTGGAGAAAGTGGCAGGGGCGTTGGTTAGCCCAAAGGGCATTACCAGCCACTCAAAGGAACCGTAACAGGTAACACAGGTGGTTTTTGACTCATCTCCTTCTGTGATACAAACTTGGTAATACCTAGAATGTAAGTCTACCTTGGTAATCCACTTGACTCGTCCTAATCTATCAAACAAATCAGGAATAAGAAGAAGAAGGTACCGATTCTTTACTACAATCTTGTTGAGCGCCCTGTAGTCGATGCACATACGTAATGAACCGTCATGCTTCCTTTGGAATAAGACTGGGGCACCGTATGGGGCCTTTGAAGGTCGAATTTGGCCTGAATCAAGTAAACTAACTAGTTGTCTCTTCAACTCTTCAAGCTCAGCAGGTGCCATGCGATAGGGGGTCATAGTAGGTGGCTTGGACCCTGGCTCCAACTCGATCTTATAGTCAACCTCTCTCCTTGATGGAAGTCATTTAGGTAGCTCAGTTGGCATCACATCCCTGTTTTCTTTGAAAACGTCCTTAATCTTCAGGGGCAGGTTTACTTCTTAAGGGCTTGAGGGTTCATCGGTCACCATCATTGCCAAATACATGATTTCCCCTCGCTTAAAGCCCTTTATTGCTTGCATTGCAGATAGAATTTTCTTATCACTTGCCTTCGAGGTGGCAGAAACCATGCATGGGGCCTCCTTCTCAAGCACACACACTGAGTTTAGGTATGGCATAAGAACAACTTGTACCTTGCGAAGAAAGTCCATGCCAAGTACAAGCTGGAAATCATCCATAGGTGCCACAGAGAAGTCAACTATGCCATTGCAGGGACCAAGGCTCATTTGCACTCCTTGAGCCACACCATTGAAGGGCTTAACACCTGCATTGACAGTTTTGAGCCAACCCTCACCATTGGTTATATTTAGTCCAAGTCGTTTGGCTTCCTTCTCGGTGATGAAGTTGTGAGTTGCGCCTATGTCAATCATGACTTAGGCATGCTATCCATTTATCTACACATCCAAAAACATTCGCCCCTTACCTCTCATGGTCGGGAAATCTTATTTGACCTTGAGGGCATTAAGCAATTGTAGAGAACCGATCTGCTCCGTTGGAACATCAACTGGTTGTGCCTCTTGTTGCTTGATCATAGCTTCCAACAAACCCAGTTTTGGACAGTTTTTCATAAGGTGCGGTCCCTTGCACACAAAGCACCCTCCTTTAGGCGTGAAGGACTGTTTTTTCTCCTCATAGTCCTGTCGGGTGGTCGGATTGTAGCTACCTTTGCCTCTGTCTCTTTCTCCCCCACCTTTGGTGGAGTTACCCCTGGAATTCTTATTCTTGGAAGGCTCTCCCCTTTGGTACTCTATTAGGGACTCTGTAATTGCAATGGCCTCATCAACGTCTTTTGCCCCTTGCCGTTGCACCTCTTGCTTAGCCCAATTTTGGAGCCCATCTACGAAGTAGAACAATGCATCTTCTGCTCCAAGGTTAGGGATTTTTAGCAACAACGTTGTGAAATCCCTAACATAGTCAGGGATATAGGACTTGTGTCTCAGCTCCCTCAGCTGCTTGCGTGCATCATAGACCATGTTTTCAAGGAAGAACTGTCTCTTAAGCTCCTTTTTAAAGTCTTCCCACGTCTCTATGGTGCAAAGGCCTCTTTGCATATCTGCATGCTTCTTGCGCCACCATAAGGTTGCTGTATCAGTAAGATTAAGTGTCACCATATTTACCTTGTCTCACTTGTCTGTCATCTTGAGACACTTAAAGTATCTCTCCATCTGTTAAAGGAAATTTTCCACCTCCTAGGCATCCCTCTTGCCTAAGAACTCCTTGGGCTTGGGAGCCTCCACCCTAGGGGCTTCCTTGGAGCTGCCATCGTTAGCCACGACCCTCTTGCATATGGCTATGTCTTGGTGCATCTCCTCCAGGACAGTCTCTAAAGAGGTCACTTGAGTTTGCAAGCTTTCAAGGGTCTGCATGACTGTGGTCTTGAAGAAGTGCTCACCCCCGTGACACCCTTCATTGTTGGAAAGAGACTCTTGGACGTCCCCTTTGATTTTGTCAAGCTCTTCCAATGTGTGAAACTCCAAAGCCTCAAAGTTATACTCGACATGTTCAATACGTACCCCTATCTCAGCTAGTGCCTGTTCAAGGATGTTGGTCTTCTCTTCCAAAGTGCCAAGAGTTGTGGTGGAACGAGTTTTGCCGCGTCCATGCTCCTTCTTCTTGTTTCCACCTTAAGTGGGAGAGGGGTCACATCCCCTTTCCATCCCTTGGTGCTCCCTTATCGCATTCTCCTCCATGGTGCTTGACATTATGCCTCACAACCTGCTCTAATACCACCTGTCATAGGCGTACAAGTTCCTACACACGACCGTGTGGCACTTAGCTTTCTCTACGTCCTTCGTAGATGCTAAGTCAGCTTTTCTCCCTTGGATGGTGAAGAGAGAGTGGAGCACAATAGAAACCCAAGAGAAAGCAATTAGAGAAAGGAAGCACTATATAATACCTGAGAGAGAATACAAGTAAATTGGATATCTTCTACCCTTGGGGCTAATCCCCTTTATATACAACTCAACTTCCTAAATGGGTGGTTGTAATTAATCTAATCTAACGGCAACAATTAAAGTTGTAGAGAATTTTACAGAAATTTCTATAATTTTACCTAATTAAGAGAATTTTAAAATATTATAAAATATATTAAAATTCTAATAACCTCTTCATCTTTCAAAATTTTATTAATTTCCTTTAAAACCTTTCAGAGTGTTTCATGTTGCTCCGTCATAAGTTATTAAGACCACTTGTAATTTTACCCATAATTTTTTTGAAAATAACTTTTTTCATACGTATTTTTGTATTTTTATCCGGACTTTCATGTTCTCTCTATTAAATGCGTATCATTAATTTTTACAAAGCATTGTTGAATATTTTTGATTTTTTTGTTGCACATGCTTTGCTCATTGTTGCAAATATGAGATATTTTCCGGAGAAAACTTAATTTCGACCACATCATCTTTTTATTATGGGAAGGGAAGGGTGACAATAATGTCACTGTGGCGGGGCTGTAAGGAACCCTGTCGTGCATGCTTACAATTGATTTTGCTTTAATGTGACGGAGGGATGGCTTAGGCACCGCATCCGGTTTTGTTTGCACACTCAGCCTGCATTACACGCAGTGAACGTGGAATAACCTACATGTCCTAGAATTATTGAGCTACGAAAAGCATCTCGTAAGTGCGGGCATATACAAGAATTTTGTTACCCCAAAGACGAGGACTTTGAAAGGCGGATGTGATTGTGTTCTGGTTGCACAGCAACAGAAGTGGTTTGGCGCCGTAAGAACTAGTTATTTACCTTATGTTTAATACTAATGCAAGTAGAAATCTATATTTATTGTTAAAATTAATTGAGCACATAAATTTATCTTAACAAAAACTCTTTTAAAATAATTTTAATATCAAATTTTGAAAAAAAGAAAAAATTTAAATATCTGTTAATAAGTTTATATCTTATAAAAAATGAATTCTACTGAAAAAAATTAAAATGTAAAATTTAAATAAATATATATATATATATATTTAATTTTATTTTTAGGATAAAATTATACATCAACTTGTTCATTTTGTTTTATAATAGATAATTTATGTGTTACCAGTTTAAATGGATGAACAGATTCACCCACATTTTTTTATGTGCAACACATACATAATAAAAAACCTATAAATTTTTTAAAAGTAAAATTCTTTTCATACAAATTAAATAATTAAAAAATTATCTTATTATCATCGTTCAATTTTGACTTTTGTGTGTGTGTGTGTGTTTTCATTCTTTATATACATGGAAAGTAAATTTGTATCTATTTGTTAAGAAATCTTCAAACACTTATTTTTCTATTTCAAGAAAGAAAAGTAGAAAGAAATAATTTTAATAGTTTGAAAATTAAATTTTATGGTTCACCACGTACGAAAATGTTAGTTCCTCGATCGTAATTTACAACCCACAAAATTCTTTTATTTCCACTTGGGAAGTGGACCAAGTTCTCAATCTTGGTTGGTGATTTATGTCTTCGTACACCCACAGTGGTGGACCAACCTGCCCGATGCTTTTCTTTTTATTTTCATATGCCGACCAATCAAGGGATCTTCATAATCTTGCGTATCTCATGGCTCTGTATTAGATTTTCAAATCACGTGCTTTCGTGAATATGGTAAAATTATTATTTGCTAATGTCTTTGAATCATAAAATTTACGGAAAAGATATTCATTTTTATAATATATTAAGTAATTTTCAGCTTCTATCATGAGTTTTGGAATGAATGTTCTGAAAAAGACAAAAAGGGATTTTTTTTCGTATTTAAATTTCATAGTTTATTGTCCGAAGGAATATAGGTCGCTAAAGCTGCCAAGAGAACAACAAAATAAAATTAACCAGCCGCGTAAAACCATGCTTCAAAAAAGAGCTAACTTGTTGACACCATTGTTACCTAACCCATCCGCCAGACCCAGGCCTTCACAATTTTCACATGTTGTCAGACAAACAAAAAGAAGCCAACAATAAATATAAAGGTATATATATATATATATTTGGTAGATTAAAAATATTAAAATATATTATAATTATAAAAATTAAATTAAGTCACAATAAAATTATAGAAATCAATTATATAATTATCTAACAAATAACAAATAACTGTAAAATACTAAAACTGAAAGAAAAACGACATATTTTCATAATAATAAAATCACCAAGTATAGCACACTTAAGAACACGAACAGATATGGACAAAAAGATATGAACAGATCGAACTTTGAACCCATTGAAACGTGGAAGCCAAAAAGATATGCAAAAGTATGGCCAGATGCCGCGGACATGTATACGCAAGAAAAATGTGCTGGGCGAGACTCAATTATTTACCAGAACCGGACATTTGTGATAAGTGGAAAAAGAATGGCCACGATCTTTTGCTTTTAACTTTCCGAATCCCGATGGTATTGCTGTCACCACAACCAACTTAACAAATGAGCCAACACCAGAATTTTTAATGGCAGATATCAAATTAAAAAGCGCAGAGTTCGCAGACAAAGAAAATCCCTCGCCTGGATGCTATGGGACGCGCGTGTGGGCACAGAATTTTTACCTACCGAGATTGCTTTTCGCGTGTTGTATAAAGACGGTTGGATCCCACGGCGTGACAGCGCAATTGGGCGGAAGCAGTCCGAATATTGTAAGTTTTTCATTTTTTGTGGGTCAATCATCTTTAATAAAGAAGCCACGGAGCTATTATTATTATTATTATTTTAAAGCTCTTTCAGCTTTCCACCGTCGATAACTGAACACTAATAAGTTTTTTGAGATCAAAAGAACACTAACAAGTTTAAAATTTGTTGGCATCAAGTTTGAATATTGACACTAGTATAATGATCGATTTTTTATGCCAAAAAATAAAAAAGAAAATAAACAAATTTTGACAAAATCTTTGACATGTGACGCTCATACGACTCCACAAAATCTTCCAACAATTGTCCCGTGACAATTTTCTTCAACGTTGCAGTACACGTTAGATCAACTGAAGGTGGGAAAATGCGGAGCCTCCAACTTTTGGAAACCTCTAGGACCAATGAGTTTGGGAGAACCATCCTTGAGAGACCACACATTCGTAGACGCAGGAATTGTTTCAGTTTGAGGTTCTGATTGTTTGTTAAAAAATAATTTATTGAGAATAAATTTTTAAAAAATAAATTATTTTTTACTATTTATCTGTAATGTTAAAAAATATTTTTTAATTTTAATTATAATAAGATGAAAACAAAATTATACAGTCAAAGATTTTAATACAAATTAACTATTATTATAAATAAAAATGTAAATATATATATGGTTGGCTTCTCGCAAGATAAAGCAAATTTTGACACGAAATGGCAAAAAAAAAAAAAAAAAGGCTTATTATTTGCTATCGATAAATGGCTGATAATTGCCCAAACGAGTGATAATTTGAATGTGATTTTTTTATCTCTAACCGGTGCTTTCTCTCTCGCTTGCTTGTTGAGGTAAGTAAAAAAAAAAAAAATTTCGTTTATTTTATGTAAAAGTTATTTTTTAAAAAATATTGTTATTTTTAATTATATTTATAATTATTTTTTGTGATTATATATTTTTTTAATTTTTTAAATAAAAATAATTATAAAAAAATATTTTATGAGAGGAACAATCGACTCTTCTTTTTTATATTTTTTCCACAAATATTTGTCGCCAACATTCATTTTACTTTTAAGTCAATAATGGTCGCCATCCATGAGTCCAGCTTGCATCGTCTAGTCTCGCCAGGCAAACGTCCTGCAGACGTCCCACATGGTTGCGGGGCTGCAGGCAATTAATGTAGCTCCCAAAATGGCCAAGTGTGGTGGTGACAATAACGATGCATATTGTTGAGGCCATCCCACTTGACCATCTGCTACCTCGGGACAGATAATTCTTCCTCCATCATGCATCGGCAGTCACATTCCCCGTTATCATTATTTTCGTTTATTTTTCGAACTGATTGTACACAAGCGCAATCATCATTCATGTTTCCTAAATAAGAAAAATTTTGGTTCAAAAAAACAAAAAATTTCTTAAGAAGGGGACCGATGAAAGTTTCGGTTATCCACGTAAATGTATGCTCTTGTTGCGTGTACCTGCCTCAAGAAGCCACGGAGAGTTTTTTTTTACTCAACGCTCTTTCAGCTTCCCACCAACGGTAATAAGTTTAAAATTTGCTGGCATCGAGTTTGAAGAGAACGATTTTGTTATACAAAAATGTAAAAGGCAGGCGGCCAATGTCACTTTCTTACATCTGGGCAAAGCTGCCAACTGCACGATGGTCCCTACTGATGCCCTCATTGTTCAACTTACAACTTTGAACCCATTGAAACGTGGGCCCCAAAAGGTATGTACAAAATTACTAGAACCGGAAATTTGTGATAAGTGGAAAAGAATGGGGACAAACAACGGGGCCTATCTCCCTGGACACGGATGTAGTGACAAAGCGGTTGTCATTGTTTGTCGGAGGAGCCATCCAGTACTCTTGCCAACCTGTGACTGGCCTCTGTTTGGACCGTTTCGGCGTCGCCTGAAATAAATTATTTAATGTCTCAAATAATTGTCTGTTCCCGGCCACTTCTTGCTGTGCTCCCAGGCAAGAACGCTTGGGTCCAGCAACCGCGAGCTCAATTGAGCTGGATCGCTAGTTACTGTCCAGGATCCGACTCATACTAGGCTGTATCACGTGTTTAGCTGATTCCTACAATGTATATTATTGAGAAAATCTTAGACTAACTCAAATTTTATAAATTTAATTAGAGTTAAAATATTTTTATACTGTATATATAACATTTTATGTAAGGCACAAAAAATTTAAAATAAACTAATATATATTAATATAATTTTTTCATATATTATATAAAATATTATTTTTATAATCTAAAATACTTTATATGAGGTGTAAAATTTTTTTTTGTGTTTATTTGAATCCATGAAAATTCTGATCCATGTAATAAATCATTGTTATTAAAGACCACTTCTATTTTTTCTCGTAAATTTTTAAAAATACCCTTTTACATAATTCTAACTCTATTTTTATAATAGTTGAATAAATTGATGTTAACGTAGTAACATATGTTCTATGGTTGGCTCCAATTCATGAATATGTCTGGCACCGACGAATGATTTTGGAAGAAAAAATCTAGAATTTTATAAAATTTTTTTAACAGCAAATTTGTAACCTTTAGCAGCAAAGGGCCACATATCTGATTGTGACTACATTGATACAACCTCACTTGTATCAGTTCAATTTTGGTCCGTTGGTTCATCATCTTCTCCAGCACAAACTGATTGATAGAAATAGAAATTTCTCAAGCTTTTATTTATTTATTTTTTTCTGGTTCTGCACAAACTCTTTGATGTAATAATAAAATGTCCACACCGACAACTTTTGTGCATGATATTAGTGCTTTGAATGAATCGATCATAGTCTGTGGCACCATTAAGTTAACAATGGGAGTTTTTCCAATCTTGTATATTCTGGGTAATCCTGGAGATAGACCCGTCTCAGTGCCCACCTCTCCCAGTTTCTCTATTATATTCAATTCAGTAATTTTAAACACAAGTAACCTTTGACTCTTTTTCTATAGTGATTACATTTTCCTGTCACAGCAATTTCTTTGATCCCTCCTACCTTTTTAAGCTACCCCTTCGATGCCCCTATTGATCTTCTACGGCCAGCAAATGAACGAAAGTGGAAATTAACATCAGAAAATCCGTTGAGACTTACTAAACTTAATCCTAAAAAAAATTATAAAAGCATAAGTTAGATTAAATACTTAAATTCAGCATAAATTAAATTAAACTAAACCGACCCCAAATAATTTCGGGTCTTTCTCGTTGACATGTGACACTCACACGACTCCACAAAATCTTCCGCCAATTGTCCCGTGACAATTTTCTTCAACGTTGCAGTACGTTAGATCGACTGAAGGTGGGAAATTGCGGAGCCTCTAACTTTTGGAAACCTCTAGGACCAATGAGTTTGGGAGAACCATCCTTGAGAGACCACACATTCGTAGACGCATGAATTGTTTCAGTTTGAGTTTCTGATTGTTTGCTAAAAAATAATTTATTTATAAAAAAAATTATTGAGAATAAATTTTTAAAAAATAAATTATTTTTTACTATTTAACTGTAATATTAAAAAATATTTTTAAAATTTTATTTGTAATAGAATAAAATCAAAATTATAGAGTCAAAGATTTTAATACAAATTAATTATTATTATAAATGAAAATGTAATAAAAAAAAAAAAAAAGTTTGCTTCTCGCAAGATGAGGCAAATTTTGACACGAAATGGCAAAAAAAAAAAAAAGAAAAAAGACTTATTATTTGCTATCGATAAATGGCTGATCATTGCCGACACGGGTGATAATTTTTTTTTTTTTCTCTGCCCAATGCTTTCTCTCCACCATTGTTGAGGTACACAAAAAAATAATTTTCGTTTATTTTGAGTAAAAGTTATTTTTAAAAAAAAAAAAATTGTTATTTTTTATTGTATATATATATTTACTATATCTTTCTAATTTTTTTTTTAAAATAATTATAAAGAAAATATTTTATAGAGGAACAAGCCACTCTTATTTTTTATATTTTATCCACAAATATTTGTGGGACAACGTTCTTTTTGTTTTTGAGTCATCAATGGTCGCGGTCCATGAAATCCCGCTCGCATCGTCGGGTCTCGCCAGGCAAACGTCCTTCGGTTGTCCCAACTGGTTGCGGGGTTGCAGCCAAATATAAATATGGTGGTGACAATGACGATGCATATCGTTGAGGCCATCCCACGTGACCATCTGCTACCTCGGGACAAAAAATTCTTCCTCCATTATGCATCGGAAGGTCATATTCCCTGTTATCATTATTTTCGTTTATTTTTCTAGCTGATAGTACACAAGAGCAATTATTTTCTTAAATAAGAAAAATTTTTGGTTAAAAAAAAAATTCATTTAAAAAAGATTCAGTGGCGCAACTGTGTTCAACAAGAAAACCAAAGGGACCCACGAAAATTTCGGTTATCCAAATAAATATATGCTCTTGTTGCGTGTACCTGCCTCAAGAAGCCCCGGAGTTGTTTTTTTTTTTTAACGCTCATTCAGCTTCCCACCAACAGTAATAAGTTTAAAATTTGCTGGCTACCCTAATATAAATAATGATCGATTTTGTTATACCAAAAAATAAAAAATAAAAAGCAGGCAGCCAATGTCACTATCTTATATTTAGGCAAAGCTGCCGACTGCACAATGGTACCTACTGATGCGCTCATTGTTCAATCTATAACTTTGAACCCAATGAAACGTGCAAACCAAAAATATATGGACAAAATTTTACAGCCAGCTTTTTTGTTTGGACAGTAAAATCCATGCAGAAGTATGGCCAGATGCCCGCGTATTTGTAAACGCAAGAAACATGTGCTGGGCGAGACTCAATTATTTACTAGAACCGGACATTTGTGATAAGTGGAAACGGAATGGTCACGATGTTTTGCTTTTGACTTTCCGAATCCCGATGGTATTGCTGGCAGAAGGACTAACTTACTAAATGAGCCAAGGCCACATCCCGATTACGACGAACGACTGTCCTATCTCCCCGGCCACGGAATGTAGCGACAAAGCGGTTGTCATTGCTTGTCGGAGGAGCTCATCCTGTACTCTTGCCAACCTGTCACTGGCCTCTGTTCGGACCGTTTCGGCGTCGCCTCAAATAAATTATCTGATGTCTCAATAATTGTCTGTTCCCGGCCACTTCTTGCCGCGCTCCCCTATCCTCTTTTGACCTTTCAAAGTAACGGACAGCCAGAGTCGGTGCCCCCAATGAACCTCTATTATGATGCATACAATTAGTTGATTATAGTTTCTTTTTTGGGTTGGTTGGGAATTGATATCTGTAGATGGACAAAGAAAAACTGTTCTTTTTTTTCGACTTTTGAGAAAATATTATAAAAGTACTATTCAAAATTTAAAGAGATTCAAGTCAACAATCATTTATCATGATTCTGATTCAATTTATACAAAAAAAAAAAAATATTTGTTTATATATCGAATAAAAAATTTATATAATACGTACTTCCATGTGTCACTATTAAATAGGGACCTTTTTTTTCTTTTGAGAATTTGAATTCATAGTTATTAGGGGAAAAGATATAATAAATTACCATCAAATCTTCACGTTGAGTGGTCAGAAAGACGAAAAAAAAAAAAAAACAATTCATGAGCAAATTAGCTCGACGCATCTTCGTGAGTCGCAACCTTCTTTGTGTTTTTTCATTGGGCACGCACTCCCGGTTACCAGAAACATTTTTCAATAAAAATTATACAATTTTTGTCCCTGTTTTTGTACATCGCGCCCCTGCAGTATTTTCGAAAATCGTGGATAAAAGTTGCATGCATATCTGTAAAGGGATATTTTTGAAAAAAATAACAAATAATAAATAAATATAAAAATATCGTGAACGATTATTAAGGGTGACAAATTGGGTCCGCGCATTCACGGGAAACAAAAACTGAATGAATCTATCAATTTAATACACATGGGAGTGTGCAACTACGACATGTCTTGTGCTTTTAATGAATTGGCCCTTTTTTGACAAATAATTCAGCCTTTTTATCTTTGGAACTCACAGCTCGTGATCCTAATCGTCGTGTTTCGAAATACTAGTCCACAATCTTCATTATTTTGATTCTTAAAAATCCGAAACTAAGTATAAAATATGCAATTTGACGGACGCACAAGCTGTAACAGAAACAGTGCATACGCCATTATTACCATTAATTTATAATTTATAATATATAATATTCGTATTTTTTTAAAATTCTATTCAATTGTGTTTTAGACACTTAGACGCTATATTATATTTAATTTTAACACCTGCTCAAATTAATTGTCTGCTAATAATTGTCCGTGCCAAGTTCCCAGCCACTTATTGCCGCTTTCCAAACTCCCAAAGGACGCGCATGTGCGGCGCAGAATTACTTGAACTGCAAAGATGCCTTTTCCACGTGACGTCTTGTGATCGGTTGGGTCAGCGCAATGCAACTTGATCGTTACGTATTCCTATCAGGCAGTATGTCGTGCTCAGCTGCTGCTCCCACATAAGTCATTACGACCACTTGTAATTTTACCCATAATTTTTTTTTTTTAAATAACTTTTTTCATACGTATTTTTCTTTTTTTATCCAGACTTTCATGTTCTCTCTATTAAATGCCTATCATTAATTTTTACAAAGCATTGTTGAATATTTTTGATTATTTTGTTGCACATGCTTTGCTCATTGTTGCAAATATTAGATATTTTCCGGAGAAAACTTAATTTCGACCACATCATCTTTTTATTATGGGAAGGGAAGGGTGGCAATAATGTCACTGTGGCGGGGCTGTAAGGAACCCTGTCGTGCATGCTTACAATTGATTTTGCTTTAATGTGAAGGAGGGATGGCTTAGGCACCGCATTCGGTTTTGTTTGCACACTCAGACTGCATTACACGCAGTGAACGTGGAATAACCTACATGTCATAGAATTATTGAGCTACGAAAAGCATCTCGTAAGTGCGTGCATATACAAGAATTTTGTTACCCCAAATACGAGGACTTTGAAAGGCGGATGTGATTGTGTTCTGGTTGCACAGCAACAGAAGTGGCTTGGCGCCGTAAGAACTAGTTATTTACCTTATGTTTAATACTAATGCAAGTAAAAATCTATATTTATTGTTAAAATTAATTGAGCACATAAATTTATCTTAACAAAATCTCTTTTAAAACAATTTTAATATCAAATCTCAAAAAAGAAAAAAATTTAAATATCTGTTAATAAGTTTATATCTTATAAAAAATGAATTCTCTTGAAAACAAATTAAAGTGCAAAATTTAAATATATAAAAAGAAAATAATTTTATTAGTTTGAAAATTAAATTTTATGGCTCACCACGTACAAAAAAGTTAGTTCTGATATGAATCCTCGATCGTAATTTACAACCCACATAGATCCTGACAAGTTCATTAAATGATTGAAGAAACCTAGATCCTCACACTATAGATCATGCCAAACTAAACGAGATAAATAATAAAATAATTACACTCTATACAGTTGGAACCCCTCGGATAAAGATTTCTGTTTATCTAAACTTAGTATTAAAGAATTTTGAAACTAACAATCTTAAAAGTCGGGACAACGGTCAGGAGACTTGAGCCCAGAAAATGTTAAAAAGAAAAAGACACACTAAATTATCACCAAATCAAGCTTAACGATTGTGTCACATTTGACTAATGATATTTTGATGAAAAAAGAAGTAACGAGGACAGACTGTAGTTGTCGGTCCCTCTTACTTTATTTTTTTGGCAGCTAGTTGATCATAATTTTCGTTTTTCCGCATTGATACAAGAGATACGCAATCTTCATACATGATTTATAAATGGGCAAAACTCATTATAAAGTAACCAAATTTTATTAAAAGCAGAAGCACAGAGCACTGTAATAGAAATCGTGTAACCAACTGGTTTCAATGAGAAAGCTGCTTCGCAGCATAAGATCCGTGATTCAAATCAATATAAGCCTTCGTTACACGTACCTACTTTAAGAAACAATGGAATATCGTTTTAACGCTCTTCGGCTCTCCATTATCTACAGTAGAACGCCATGTTCAAAACTTGTCGGTTTCAAGTTTGAATATTGGCTCAAGCACAATAATCAATTCTCTAATACCAAAAAGAAAAAAAAACAAAAACACCAAATGTCCTTATAATGAGCTAAGACGACACCCAAATCACGGAAAATGACAGTAACTCTCTATCTTTTCTCTACTGACAGGGCAAATTGTTTCTTGGAGGCAGGCACTGTATACTTTTGGTCGCTTTCGGCACAAAATTCAAATTTATTTCTGTTCCAATAATTGTGCAGCCCAAGTACTTTTCGCCAGACCCTAGAGAAAGCCAATCAGAGGGATGCACGTGACGCACAACATTATTGGACCTGCAAAGATTCCCCGTGGTTGGGTGCCCGCAAGCGACAGCGCAGTTGAGTTGGATGGATCCAAATTTCAAAAAATAACTATACAATTTTGCAGTTATAATAAATGTATTTTCGGTCCTTTCTTTACTATTTTGTATTATCTATCTTCGACTCTGTCATCCCGAATTTGGACCACGCCGATCCACCAGTCGATTATTTTCGTCATTTTGATTTGCATAAAGCTTGAAGTTACCAGTGCGGAGCTCATGGCATACAATTAATAGAGATATCTAAAGCTTTACGGAATACAAGAACCACGATTATGATCAGTCTTTTATAAATGATCGAAGGCTCCAACTTGTTTCGAGTAATTTTTGTTTTTAGATGATACAGGTGAATTTGATTTATGAAAAATATTCACCTGCATTGTTAACGTGCAACACACATACTAATAATCTCTGAATTGATTTATCAGAGAAAATTCTGATAGACTGTAGTTGTCGGTCCCTCCTACTTTAATGTTGGGGGACCAACAGCGGTTAGCCTGTTATTTGACTAAATTTTTGCCCTTTAAAATAGGAGGGACCGACTGGCCGCGTCCCCTCTCCTGTTTCGACCTTTCAAAGTAACCAACAGCCAGAGTCGGTGCCCCAAATGAACCTCTATTATGATACATACAATTAGTTGATTATAGTTTTTTTTTTTTTTTGGGTTGGTTGGGAATTGATATCTGTAGATGGACTGAAAAAAGAAAAACTGTTCTTTCTTTTTGACTTTTGAGAAAATATTATAAAAGTATTATTCAAAATTCAAAGAGGTTCAAGTCAACAGTCATTTATCATGATTCTGATTCAATTTATACAAAAAAAATATTTGTTTATATATGGAATCAAAAATTTATATAATACGTACTTTACTTTTATATGAATTTGAATTCGTAGTTATTGGGAGAAAAGATAAAATAAATTCCGATCAAATCTTCACGTTGAGTGGTCAGAAAGACAAAAAAAAAAAAACAATTCATGAGCAACTTAGCTCGACGCATCTTCGTGAGTTGCAACTTTCTTTGTGTTTTTTCATTCTGCACGCACTCCCGGTTACCAGAAACATTTTTCAATAAAAATTATACAATTTTTGTCCTGTTTTTGTACATCGCGCCCCAACTGTATTTTCGAAAATCGTGAATGAAGGTTGCATGCATATCTGTAAAGGGATAATTTTGATAAAAAATAAAAAATAATAAATAATAAATAAATAGATGCATCGGTGATTGGCGCATCCATTCGAAGTAATAAATATCGTGAACGATTATTAAGGGTGACAAATTGGGTCCGCGCATTCACGGGAGGGTGCAACTACGACATGTCTTGTGCTTTTAATGAATTGGCCTATTTTGACAAATAATTCAGCCTTTTTATCTTTGGAACTCAAAGCTCGTGATCCTAACTATCGTGTTTCGAAATACTAGTCCAAAGAGATATGGACAAAATTATATAGCCAGCCTATCTGTTCGGACAGTCAAATATATGCAGAAGTATGGCCAGATGCCGCGGACATGTATACGCAAGAAGAAAAATGTGCTGGGCGAGACTCAATTATTTACCAGAACCGGACATTGGTGATAAGTGGAAAAAGAATGGCCACGATCTTTTGCTTTTAACTTTCCGAATCCGGATGGTATTGCTGTCACCACAACCAACTTAACAAATGAGCCAACACCAGAATTTTTAATGGCAGATACCGAATTAAAAAGCGCAGAGTTCGCAGACAAAGAAAATCCCTCGCCTGGATGCTATGGGACGCGCGTGTGGGCACAGAATTTTTACCTACCGAGATTGCTTTTCACGTGTTGTATAAAGACGGTTGGATCCCACGGCGTGACAGCGCAATTGGGCGGAAGCAGTCCGAATATTGTAAGTTTTTCATTTTTTGTGGGTCAATCATCTTTAATAAAGAAGCCACGGAGCTATTATTATTATTATTATTATTATTTTAAAGATCTTTCATCTTTCCACCGTCGATAATTGAACACTAATAAGTTTTTTAAGATCAAAAGAACACTAACAAGTTTAAAATTTGTTGGCATCAAGTTTCAATATTGACACTAGTATATAATGATCGATTTTTTATTGCAAAAAATAAAAAAGAAAATAAACACAAACGGGCAAAATCAGCCGACTGCAGAATGGTCCCCGCTGATGCGCTCATTGTCCAATCTAGCACTTTGAACCCAATGAAACGTGGGCCCCAAAAACATACGCACAAAATTACTAGAACCGGACATTTGTGGTAAGTGGTAAAAGATTGTCCGTGATCGTTCGCTTTCAACTGTCCGAATCACGATAAATGAGTCGAGACCACATCCTGATTACGACAAACGACTGGCCTATCTCCCCGGACACGGAATCTAGTGACAAAGCGGTTGTCCTTGTTTGTCGGAGGAGCCCATTCTCTAATCGTCCCAACCTCTCCCTGGCCTCGGTTTGGAAGGTTTCGGCGTGGCCTCTAATAAATTATCTGATGTCTCAATAATTTTCTGCTCCCGGCCACTTCTTGCCGCGCTCCCAAGCAAGAACGCTTGGGTCCGGCAACAGTGAGCTTTATTGAGCTGCATCGGTAGTTACTGTCCAGGATCCGACTCATACTAGGCAGTATCACGTGTTTAGCTTATTCCTACAATGCATATTATTGAGGAAATCTTAGACTAACTCAAATCTTATGGACTTAAATAGAGTTAAAAAAAAAATCTTATACTAAATATATAACATTTCATAAAACATACAAAATATTTGAAGTAAAATAATGTATATTAATATAAATTTCTTTTTTATATTGCATAAAATATTATCTTGATAATGTAAAATATTTTTTTCTGAGATACAATATTTTCTTGAGTTTATTTGGGTTCACATAAATTTTGATCTATATAATAAATCATTATTATTAAAGACTACCTCTACTTCTTCTCATAAATTTTTGGAAATATCCTTTTACACAACAAATCCAGTTTTTTTTTTTTTTAATATTTGAGTGAATTGATAAATTTTAAAATTTTCAACTGCCATCACTATAATTACATGAGATAATTTGAAATGATTTAAACGATTTTAACAAATTGGATTTTAATTAAACAGGAGAAGTATGATGAATTAAATTGCAAAAATATATACTTTTTAAATGTATAACCTTTAATCTAACAGAGTGACAAAATAATTAAATTAAAATAAAATAGAAATAGAATAATTTTATTATAATAAATTAAAGTTAATTAATAAAAATAAAATAAATAATAAGTTCAACAAAAAATTGTGTGCACGTAAGTTCATGCTTTTGAGGAGCAACGAAAAGATGATGCCTATGATCTTTTGTCTATTTGGGTTACTCAAATATCATTTTGAATTAGTCATAAGAGATATTAAAATGTTTATTGCTTATAATTTTAAGAATTAAATAGTATAAATAATCAAAAAATTTTAAAGATCAAGGTTTAATTAGTTATAAACCTACTTATATTTTTTGTATACATTATTTATTTTTCTTTATACATTTTTAATCCTATAATTTGTTAAAGAGTTAGTGATTTGACTTCATAACATCTGGTTCAAACATTTTCAATAACGTAACATAACTCAATAAAACTCACACTTAGCTTATGAGCCAAACCTTACCAAAGGACTAATTTGTTGAGTATTGTAAATAATTTGTTTACAAATGCCCGGAAAAAAATGATTTAATGTGTTATTAGAGTAGATGTAATTGAATTATTTTTAAATTATATATTTAATAATTTTAAATTTATGAATTTTATTATATTATATATTTTTATTATTTTAATTTTATTTATAAAATAATTTTTATAATTATAATTATTTTAATTTTTATTATAAAATCATTGGAGATATTTATTTTATCAACTTCTTTGTCTTCTATTGTGATGGGAAAGCATAATTCTCTTATTTTCGAAATGATAATGTAGACACGCAATTTTCATTCAAGATTCTTCACTAAGAAAGCTTTTCATAAAATAAGAAAAATTCATTAAAAACTGCCCAAATATATATGATGTGTTGGATTTCGTCTTTTATTGTGATATCAATCACATTCCAAGGATATTATTGGAACTCGTAGCTCCGATCCTAATTGTCGTGTTTCGAAATACTAGTCCACAATCTTCATTATTGTTGACACCATTGTTACCTAACCCATCCGCCATATATATATTATTGATGTTAAAAAAAATTCAAATATTACTTTCTTATGAATTGATAAATTAAAAATATTAACATATACTATAATTATAAATATTTGATTAAATCAATCAATATAATTTTAATTATAATTAAATAAAATTTATATAAATTTATAATAATTATATAATTATCTAACAAATAACAATAAAATATTAAAAATGAAGGAAAAACGGCATATTTTCATAATAATAAAATCACGAAGTACACCACACACTTAACAACACGAACAGGTATAGACAAAAAGGATATGGGCAGATGCGAACTTTGAACCCATTGAAACGTGGAAACCAAAGAGATATGGACAAAATTATACAGCCAGCCTATCTGTTCGGACAGTCAAATATATGCAGAAGTATGGCCAGTTGCCGCGTCCTTGTATACGCAAGAAACATTTATTTACTAGAACCGGACATTTGTGAGAAGTGGAAAAAGAATGGCCACCTTTTAAGTTTCTGAATCCCGATGGCATTGGTGGCACAACGTCTAACTTAACAAATGAGCCAACACCAGAATTTTTAATGGCAGATACCAAATTAAAAAGCGCAGCGTTCGCAGACAAAGAAAATCCCACGCCTGGATGCTATGCGACGCGCGCGTGGGCACAGAAGTTTCACCTACTACGATCGCTTTTCACGTGTTGTATAATGAACTGTTCGATGCCACGACGTGACAGCGCACTTGGGCTGATCTGATCAGATCAATCAGTTCGTCGCGGAAAATCCCTCGCCTGGATTCTATGTGACGAGCGTGTGGGCACAGAATTTTTACCTGCCAAGATCAATTTTCTCGTGTTGTATAATGAACGGTTGGATCCCACGACGTGACAGCGCAATTGGGCTGATCAGATCAATCAGTTCGTCGCGGAAAGTCCCTCTCCTGGATGCTATGGGACGCACGTGCGGGCACAGAATTTTTACCTACCGAGATTGCTTTTCACGTGTTGTTTAGAGACGGTTGGATCCCACGGCGTGACAGCGCAATTGGGCGGAAGCAGCCCCAATATTGTAAGTTTTTCATTATTTGTGGGTCAATCATCTTTAGTAAATGTTGCCCTTTGCCGACACATTTTGCGCTAAATTTTTTGGACTCCATCAGATCAATCAGTTCGCCGCTGAGTACAGAGACTCGTAAATAAAAAATTACTAATTATATTTTAATATTTTTATTTTCTTATATTATGCATTTTATTCGGATACCTAAGAGTCAGGCAATTATACGTCTGCGACAGCTGTACTGTGCACTTATGTTTGACAGTGAGAATAGCTCCAACGTAATTTATTTTCAACATAAAATTTTATATGAAAATTAAGCCCTTAATTCTAGGTATAAATCGTGTAGGCTCTAAATGTGTCGTAGTTGAAGTAATTCCTACCTCTTGTGTCCTATGTGCAAACTATTGCGGCCATCACTCGGTATCAAATCAAAGAATATTCTTCATATCTCTCAATTCTGGAAGTCACCCACACTACCATAAGTTTTTGTTTTTTTTTATAAAATATGGAGCACATTGTATGAATTTATGAAAAGGATGTGGGAAATTGCAAAACTCCCCCTCCCCCAACCCCCAAGGCCCCATCTTGCGTTGTCTATTCCCACGATGCAAACGTCCTTTTCGAGTCACATGGCGCGGCTGCTGGTAGGCCAATTTCGAGATGGAAACATATCAATTGTTTAGATTCTGCCTGTCAAAAAATGTGGCCTGATAAATTATAGAGTAGAACTCTCTTCTCAGTTTTATTTTATTTTATTAAAAAAATAAATAATATGCTGCAGCAACTGAGCCCAGTATTGCCATTAAAGATATTGATCCCGCCCATGGATGGATAATGAATGGCCTGTTCGGATCCTACATACTTTCTCTTTTGTTTTGTTTTGTTTCTTTCTTTTTTTTTTTTAATTTGAAAAAGAGTTAATGTGTATAGAATTAACATAATTTGTATAAACATGTATTAACAATATACACATAACATTTTTTAATTACTATATCCATATTTTTTCATTCTTATTGCATACCTTATTTTAATTATTTGCATATCATCTTTTTTAAAAAAATAAAACATTAAAAAACACGAGGGACCCTAACCCAAAAAAATCGTTGTGGAACCCACGACACATCCGGCCATGCAAATTTTTCCTCTGTGTATATATATATATTATGTGTTGGATTTCATCTTCTTTGGCTGTAGTAGAGCGAAATCAACATAATAAAATCGAGGTTTTTAATACAAATTTATTATTATTATAGATAAAATTGTAAAAACAAAAAATTAATTTGCTCCTCACTAAATACAGCAAATATTAAATGACGAAAAAAAAAAGGATTAGTACGACTGACTTGTGATTAATGACAAATAATGATGGAGTCCGTCGGTGAGGAGGATGATTTCTTCTCTTTTTAACTTTTACCCTTTCTCTGTCATATTCCTCCACATATGTAAAAAAGTAATTTTCACTTATTTTTAACTGAAAATGTTTTTCATTAAAAAAATTATTATTTTCAATTAACTTTATAATTATTCTTGTAATTATATATTTTTAATTAGTCAAATAAAAAAATTAAAATATTTTCCCTGTATTTGCAAATGTATAACTAGATGCCCCGCGTATTTGTAGACTCAAGAAACACGTGGTAGGCGAGACTCAATTATTTACTACAACCAGAAATTTGTGGTAAGTGGAAAAAGATTAGCCATGATCTTTGGCTTTTAACTTTCGGAATCACGACAAGTGAGTCAAGACCACATCCTAATTAGGACGAACGACAAGGCCAACCTCCGCGTACACAGGATGAAGTGACAAAAGCGGTAGTCATTGTTGGTTGGAGGAGCCCCTCCTCTATTCGTCCCAACCTATCACGGGCCTCGTTTCGACCGTTTTGGCGCGGCCTCAAATTAATTAATTTCTGTCCCAATAATTGTCTGTTCGTGGCCACTTCTCGCCGCGTTCCCCAGCGAAGATTGCTGGGGTCCAGCAACCGAGAGCTCAGTTGAGATGGATCGCCAGTTAATGCACAGGATCCGATTCCTACTAGGCAGTATCACGTGTTGAACAAAATTACTTTCAGGTCCTTGTGTAGTATCCTATGTTTTGATTGAGCAGTGATACTCTAAATTCAAATATTTTCAGAATGACACCAATAATTCGTTTTGGTTCAACAAGTGTACATGATGAAATTGGCAAGAGTGTTGGGCAAGGGGGAAAAAAAAAAACCCGCAGTTTGCATCTTCGACATTACCCGTTTGAAACACCAAATTTACCCCGATGCCTATGGTTAATTTGCATCTTCCTTGTGCCGTCAAGGAAAAAAATACAAAAAGCAACTTGCAGGTTAGCGTGCAAGCTGACTTGTCATACTAAGTTATTATTAGTGGTTTTTTTTCTAAGGAGAAAAAAAAAACGTTTTTCTTTTACAACAAATAAAAGGAGAAAATAAACACAAACGGGCAGAAAGTGTCACTATCTTATATCCAGGCAAATCAGCCGACTGCAGAATGGTCCCTACCGATGCGCTTATTGTCCAGTCTAGCACCTTGACCCAATGAAACGTGGGCCCCACAAAAATACGTACAAAATTACTAGAACCGGACGTTTGTGGTAAGTGGTAAAAGATTTCGCTCTCAACTGGCCTATTTCCCGGACACGGAATCTCGTGACAAAGCGGTTGTCATTGTTTGTGGGAGGTGCCCCAACTTCTCCCTGGCTTCTGTTTGGACCGTTTCGGCGTGGCCTCAAATAAATTATCTGATGTCTCAATAATTTTCTGTTCCCGGGCACTACTTGCCAAGCTAGAACGCTTGGGTCCGGCAACAGTGAGCTTTATTGAGCTGGATCGCTAGTTACTGTCCAGGATCCAACTCACACTGGGCAGTATCACGTGTTTAGCTGATTCCTACAAAGCATATTATTGAGGAAATCTTAAAGTAACTCAAATCTTATGGATTGAAATAGAGTTAAAAAAAAAATTCATATACAAAATATATAATATCTCATGCAACATATAAAACATTTGAAGTAAAATAATATATATTAATATAAATTTATTTTTTATATTACATAAAATATTATTTTGATTATTTAAAATATTTTTATGAGATATAATATTTTTTTAAATTTATTTAAATTCACGCAAATTTTAATTTATATTATAAATCATTCGTATTAAAGATTACCTCTACTTCTTTTCATAAATTTTTAGAAATCTCCTTTCACACAATATATACATATTTTTTATAATATTTGAGTGAATTTATAAATTTGAAACTAATATCACTATAATTACATGAGATAATTTAAAATAATTTTAACAATTTTAACAAATTTAATATTAATTGAACAAAAGAAGTATGATGAATTAAATTACATAAATATATATATTTTATATGTATAAATTTTTATTTAATATAAAATAATTAAATTAAAATAAAATAAAAATTAAATAATTTTATTATAATAAATTACAATTAATTAATAAAAATAAAAATAAAAAATAAACTCAACAAAATATATATATATATATATATATAAAAGTTAATATTTTTAAGGAGTATAGGTCACTTACATATCATTTTAAATTAATTATAAAAAATATTAAAATATTTATTATTTATATTTTAAAAAATTAAATAAAATATTTAATAAAAAATTTTAAAAATTAAAATTTAATTTTTTATAAATTTACTTATATATATTTTTTAAATATTAATTTTTTTTACACATTTTTAATAATATAATTTACTAAAAAGTTAATGATTCGACTTCATAGGATCTCATTCAAACATTCTCAATAACGTAACATAACTCCATAAAACTCACACTTAGCTTCAAAACTTGCTTATGAGCCAAACCTTACAAAAGGACTAACTCATTTGTATAAACCTGTATTAACAATATACATATAACATTTTTTAATAACTATATCCACATTTTTTCATTTTTGCTGCATACCTTACTTTAACTATTTGTATATCGTATTTTTAAAAACAAAAAAGAAATAAAACACTAAAAGTCACGGGGGACCCTATCCTAAAAAACGCTGTGGAGCGAACGCCGCATCTGGCCTTGCAAAATTTTCCTATATATATATATATATATATATTGTGCGTTGGATATCGTCCTCTATTGTGACATCAATCACTTATAAAGGGATATTATTGGAGGCCATCTGACGCGATATATCGGATATCGGCCCTTCTGACAAATAATTCAGCCTTTTTATCTTCGGAAGTCACAGCTCGTGATCATAATTGTCGTGTTTAGAAATACTACACAATCTTGATTATTGATTCTTAAAAGACCAAAACTCATTTGAAATATGCAATCTGACAGAAGCACAAGCTGTAACAGAAACAGTGCATGTGCCCAACTGGGATATAGCCGGCTGCGTGCGTATTTGTGTGCGCAACAAAAATGTAATAGGTGAGAATCAATTAATGCCCTTAATTTTTTAAAAATAACTTTTTTCATACACATTTTTTCTTTTTTTTTTTTAAATTTGTATGACAAAAATATTTTCAGTTCAGTTTTTATATTAACCAAAACCAATTCGCTCCCACGAGAATTTTAAGTACACACTCTCCTGTACACAATAATTGAATTAACTCAAAACTCATTAACGGTTTCAAAATAATCTAATTAATTAAAAACAGAAGAACATTGGAAGTGAGTATTATATTAAATACATATTAGTACATGAATTTAATGCAAACACTAGAATAGACAACCTGCCTTGGGGCTTATAACGTTACTTTAGTATGGTGATCTTGACAATTATTCCTTATCTATGACTATATTTAAACGTAGAAATCATACAGTTGGTCCAAATCCCACATAAGGATACTTCTGATACATATAGTATCTTTACATCCGTATAGAAAGATAAATGATACACACGTTAAATGATAACCTACCTTGATACTTACAATTTTTTACTTTGATATGTTGACCTTCACAATTATTCCTGATCTAGGCTTTTTATAAATATAAAATTCATGCATGTTGGTCTAAATCTCATGTAGTATGTGAAGATAACCCTATGGGATATATAGTTTCTTTACATACATTAGTGTAGCGCTCATGACATTTGTTGAATACGTATGGAATGCTTGGAATACGAGAACAAACATAGATATGAATCAATCATTTATAACCGATAACAGGCTGAAACTTTCTTTTTGAGTATTAGTGATTATGTTAGAGATAAAATAACAATTACAATAATATGCAATAAAAGATTTTTTTATTTTATTGATGTAGTCAATCAATCTTTTATATTCTTTGAACACATAAATTTATCTTAATAATTTTTTTTTTTAAAATTAAATATCAAATAAAAATAATTTAAATATCAATTAAAAAATTTTTATCTTATAAAAAATAAATTCAGTTAAAAAAATTAAAATTCAAAATTTAAATACATTTATTTTATTTTATCTTTATGATACAGCGATATATCATCTTATTTTATTTTATAATTTTTTAGATAAAAAAATTCACTCACATTTTTTTATGTGCAACACATACACACTAAAAAATCTCTAAATTTTCTAAAAGCAAAATTCTTTCCATAAAAATTGAATAATTAAAAAATTAATTTATTATCATCATTTAAAAAATTAATTTATTATCATCATTCAATTTTTACTTTTTTTTTTTTGTGTGTGATTTCATGCTGTAAAGTAAATCCGTATGTATTTGTTAAGAAATCTTGAAACACTTTTTTTTTTATTTATTTTTAAATTTCATGAAAGAAAATAATTTTAATAGTTTAAAAATCAAAATTTATGGTTTACCAGGTGCGAAAAAGTTAGTTTTGATAGGAATCCTCGATCGTAATTCACAACCCACACAATTCTTTTATTTCCACTTGGATGAGTGGACCAAGTTCTCAATCTTCGTTGGTGAGTTATGTCTTCGTACACCCCTAGTCGTGGACCAACCTGCCCGATGCTTTCATTTTTATTTTCATATGCCGACCAATCAAGGAATCTTATGGCTCTGTTTTAGACTTGCAAACACATTGTTCGTGTGCTTGCGTGAATATAGTAAAATTATTATTTGTTAATGTCTTTGAATCATAAAATTTATGGAAAAGATATTAATTTTTATAATATATTAAATAATTTTCAACTTCTATCATGAGTTTTGGAATGAATGTTCTGAAAAAAAAAGAATGGATTTTTTCTTATTTAAATTTTATAGTTTATCGTCTGAAAGAATACAGGTCGCTATAGCCGCTAAGAGAACAACAACAAAATAAACATAACCAGCGACGGGAAACCATGCTTAAAAAAGGAGCTAACTTGTTGACACCATTGTCCCCTTACCAATCCGCCAGACCCACCCGCTTCTTTAATGGTCTTCACAATTTTCACATATTGTCAGACAAACAAAAAGATGCAGGTAAATTATATATATACAGTTTTTAAATTAAGAATATGAAAATATATTATAATTATAAAAATTTGATTAAGTCAAAATAAAAAAATAAATTAATTAATATAGATTTAATTATAATAAAAAAATTCTTATTAATTCATTATAATTATATAATTATCTAATAAATAGAAATAAAATACTGAAAAATAAAAAAAAAAACTTTTAAATTCTCTTTTTTAAAAGAAAAAAAAAATTTCTAAAATTTATTTGAAATAAAAAAAAATATATTTTATAATATGTACGTAAAAAAATAATTTATAACATGTAACTTGAATTCACGTTATAAGATATTTATTTGTATATTTTATTTTATTTATTTATACATCATATAATTTTGATAAAAAAAATTTAAATTTTTGTAAAAACTGTATATGTGCAATCTGACCCTCCCCTCTTATTTTCCATTCTTGTATTGAAGCCTCATGCGTTTATAATCTTTTGGCTATTTGGGCCACGAAAACGTCCTTTTAAATTGGTCCGGAAGACGAGAAAGAATAAGATTTGTCTGCTGCGGTAGACCACAGCGATCCTAATATTATCAAAACCACAAACCAGGCATGAATAGTGACCACAAATTTATACAAGTGCATCATCCATCCAATTACAAGCCAACCGCAAACGACCCAAGGCACGACCGAAAGTTTGCTCGCCAGTAGGCTTCGCCATTCGCAGATTCATTGAACAACAGCCGAAGATTGCAAAATCAAACAGAATATGTAGGGACTAATCCAGACTATCATACCAGCAAACCTCTAGACACTGGCACGCGACATGAACTAAAAGTACATGCTTTGTAATACAATAACCAAAGCAGCTCCCGAGCTGTGATAAAAAAAGAAAGAAAAAAAAAAGAAGCAAAGTTGCAAGATAAAAACAAATTACATGACTTAATCCTGTAAACGGCATATCTTTAGAATAATAAAATCACGAAATACATCACACTAAACAACACGACGGCCTCCTTTCTAGCAATTCACAAGTTATTTGAAAGGAAATTATCAATAATGTAAATTGTTCAAGATGATGTAACTCTACTTTCTATATACTCTATTATTAAGTAAATCATGCTGGAAAACTAACTCATTTAATTTAAGATACATTAAATACAGGTAAATCAAAAGGAATTTACATTTAGAGAAAAAAGGAGACGCATCCCCTTCTTTTGAAAGACATATACCAACAATTATTAGTTATTAGTTGTCAGTTACTAATTAAGCAGGAGGTTGGTACGTCTCCAAGACACTATAGTGCTTTAATTCTCTATAAAACTTGAGGTGACTAGCACGCGTGTGGTAGTTAGTCAATTTTCCAAACTGTTGGTTTCGTTCATTACTGTTAGCATTAATAATTTATTCCGCATGGTATACTATTACCCACATAACTCAGACCTTTACGTATTTATTTTATTATTATTATTATCTTTTTTCTTTTTTTTTTTTTTTTTTTGTCAAACGCTTGGCCTTTATATATAAGCCATTGTTTCTAAATTTTTTACCTTTTTCCTCTACAACTATTAGGATATAAGTTTTTTTTTTTTTTTTTTTTTACAGCATATCAAATTTCATTAACCACAATCACGTGAAAATTGATTGCACAAGAGACAAAGAAATCCAATAAAATCCTACAACTAGTAGTATTTACATTTGAGGTTCCTTATTCTTATTCATATTTTTTATAAATATAACACATACATAATTTTATATTATGTAAATTTATTTGATCATTTTTTTCCTTTTGACTAGAATTAATGAAGTTCTTTTCCAGTTTTCCTTGCTATGTGTCTCCGTGCTCGAGAGATACTAATTTAGTTGCCAAGAGCTTCAACTTTCAAGCTAAAAGCACTAGGCACCTGCAGGTCCAAACCATGTGGAGAAATAAAAAAAATAAAATAAAATTAATTAGGATGTTAGCGAGGGCGGTCTCATGTGGTGTAGACTATAACTCTAATGGACTAAAAAAGTCTCGTTAGATTTAAAGATGTAATTTTTTTTCCTTGTAAAAATTTAATTAAATTGAAATATTTTAAAGATCGCTCTAGCTCTATATAAGGCCAGCTATGTTCCTAACAACATACAAGGAAGCAAAGATTGCAACCCTTGTTGGCAATTGCACCGTGTTGCATAGTAAAAGCTTTGTCTTAAGAACAAAGCCAAATGGCATTCAATAACTCCACATCCACCCTATTCTCCGCCAATATGGCTCTCAATGGCATCTCATGCACCTTTCCCACTGCCACCTTCATGGTATTGGCAGTCATAACACTTGTGATACACAAATATTTCAAATTGTTGCACGTTTACCCAACGAAACATGTACTTCCTCCTGGTCCCAAACCGTTACCTCTCATTGGATGCCTACATTGGTTGGTAGCCAACAAACCGGCATTCCGATGGATACACACAGTGATGGATAGAATGAGCACTGAAATTGCTTGCATCCGTCTTGGGAAAGTTCATGTCATCACTGTGACTTCTCCTGAAGTCGCACAAGAGTTCTTGCATAAGCAAGACAGCACTTTTTCATCAAGACCTGTTCACATGTCTACAGAATTACCAACCTATGGCTACTTGACAGTAGCTCTGACACCTTCCGGCCAACAATGGAAGAAGATGAGGAGAGTCGTCACAAGCGAGGTGCTTTCCATCCAAAGGCACCGCTGGCTTCAAGACAAAAGAATGGAAGAAGCTGACCACCTCACACGTTACGTGTATAATTTGTGCAACAACAGCAACGACCACGAGGATGGTCAAGGCGGCATTGTGAAGGTACGCTTTGTATCGCAACATTATTGTGGAAATGTGATTAGGAAATTAATGCTTAACAAAAGATGGTTCGGCAAAGGAATGATAGATGGAGGACCGGGTCTCCAAGAGATAGAGCATGTTGATGCTCTTTTCAAAATTCTCACATATATCAATGCATTTAGCATATCAGATTACCTACCATGGCTGCGAGTGTTTGATTTGGACGGTCACGAAAAGATACTCCGCAATGCTCTTCAAAGTATAAAAAAGTACAATGATCCTATCATTGACGATAGGATTCGCATGTGGAGAGATAGAGATGCGGGGACTAAAAAAATCACAAAGAAGGAGGACAAGGCTGCTGAGGACATTCTTGATGTTCTAATTCAGCTTACTGACCCGTCAACCGGGGGTCCATTATTAACATCTTCAGAAATCAAGGCACAAATTCTTGTAAGGGATAATCTTTTTAAATGTATTATGTGCAATTTAATACTCTATATTTATTATATTTAATTTTTCTTAGTATAATAAATTTAGTGTTTTTAATTATATATATATATTATTTTAATAAAATATTATTTAATTTTTTTATTTTTATTTATAATATTAAGTTAACTCATTATTTTAAATAAATTTAACTAAAAATATATATTATTAAATGTATGTCTTAAATATAAAAGTATTATTTATGTATGTTACAATATTGTGAATGAGTGTGTAGTATGAATATTAAATAAAAAATAAATTAATCAATTAAAATAATATATAATATGATAATCATGAGATAATATCTTTAATTTAATTTAATGTGCATGCAGGATCTAATGTTGGCTGCAGTAGACAATCCATCAAATGCTACTGAATGGGCACTTGCAGAGATGATAAATGAACCTTTGTTACTACAAAGGGCAGTGGAAGAATTAGACCAAGTGGTTGGAAGGGATAGACTCGTCCAAGAGTCAGATTTGCCCAAGTTGAACTACGTCAAGGCATGTGCAAGAGAGGCTTTTAGGCTCCATCCAGTTTCACCTTTCAATGTTCCACATGAATCTAACGCAGACACCACAGTTGCTGGCTACTTTATTCCAAAGGGCAGTCATGTGTTAATAAGTCGTCTTACCCTTGGCCGCAACCCCAGAATATGGGAAGAGCCCTTAAAGTTCAAACCTGAGCGCCACCTTAATGCTGATGGCTCAGAGGTGATCTTGGCTGATCCAAAATTGAATTTGCTGTCATTTAGCACTGGAAGACGTGGATGTCCAGGCGTCCTTCTCGGTTCCACCATGACCACCATGCTGTTGGCCAGACTTCTTCATGGATTTACTTGGACTGCCCCACCTGGGGTTTCAAGTGGCAGCCTAGTTGAATCGCTGCATGATCTAGCTCCTTCTCAGCCATTACTGGCGCTTGCAAAGCCGAGGTTGCCCAAGAACGTGTATCCTGTTACCCCTTGAAGGAATTAGTGTGTTTGGCAAGCGAATAAAACCCCGAGGGGGGGGGGGTGAGGTGTGAGGGTTTGAGGGAGTCCAAGCCTCTCAACACGGTGCATTAATTAAATATCATAGAATGGATGAAGTGGTTGATCGAGGACTTGAAATTAATATAATAATAATAGTAATAAGAATAAAATGAGCGAGGAGAGAGACAAACATCTTTCCACTGGGAATGTACCAAGGAGATGGTTGTTCTTTTTGAAACGCTCTGTTGTTATTTCGTTTACGTTGCTGCTCTAGTTTCATTTTGCGTGCATTATTCTGTTCTTCCTAAAATTGTCAATCAAAAAAAAGTAGTATATATATTTCATTTTATGGATCAAATTAACTATCTTCTTGTAAATTTTATTTCCATTAATTTTTATTAGATTTCATAATTCGTTTATAATTCTTCATTTTAGGTTTGAAACGCTTTTCTTGAAAGCAATTTATACCAATTACTCCATTAAAAAAGTCAATTGAAAATACTATTTATATGTTTCTGAGTATATAAACGTATCGTAAACTAATTTCTCAAAATTCTAAAGCCATTTAGAGCTTGGAATGATAAAGTAACTTGTCACAAACGCTTTGTCCGAAGATGAAGAATTGCAGAGCTTTTGCTCTCTTGCGCTCTCTCTCTCATTAGTTTTATATTTATTTGATTGACACTTTGTGGGGCATTTCCATAGCCGTCTTTCATATAAAATGACAGCATATTCCACATGCATTGAAAATGTGGACCACAGCGTCAGGAAGATTTAGTTCCGCCCAATAATTCTCGAGCAAAGTCTATTCTAGAGAAGTAAATTGCATTGGTGAATTTTATAGCTGCCACAATTTAATGGTTCATAATGCCGCCGCTTACAAAGCACATATATATATATATATATATCAAATAGCATATACATCCAAGCAGCGAAACAAGGAAGCAGAAGAGACACAAGACATAAGGACCTCGGTCAATATGTAAATCACTAACTATGGCCTTGTATATACTCTATTAAGCAGTAAGAAAAGCACGCTGGAAAACTACCTAATTTTCTCAAATCCACACTATTGTTAGTTGTCTGTTATTAATGATAGGGGACCTCGTGCGAATTCTAGACACTGCAGTAGGCTTGGAGGAGGCTACCACACATACTATACAGAGTAAATTAGGGCCACAGCCAACTACCACTCATGTGCAGCATTCCATTATTATGAGCTGCAAGCAAAATTCGGATATGTCCTTTACTTCTTTACAACTAGTACTTACTTGCCTTGTACCAACTTCTCCCAATGTAGATTCCATAATTTTATTTCTATCATGTATTATACTTTATCCCCTCTAACATCACCCTGCTTGATACATGATACACCGGTTATCCCCCTTTTCTTTTGTGTTTTTTTTTTTTTATTGCGCCGGGGGGGGGGGGGAACATCACTTTTTAAAATCTCACTGGTTCTCTCGATCTTGTTTTGCTGCTCTGCTCTTTTGTGGGTGAATTTTGACATCTCTACCGACATGTTTTCTCTCGCTTGGTCTATGTGGGTTGAAATACATGCATTGTCCGTCTTATGCTTCCTTGTTTTCTTGATATGTTGGCTTTAAGATGCTATTTTTGCCCTTTAGATGTGGCACATATGCTCGTTGGCGTTTGTTCCATGTTTTGTTGTTAATGAAATTATTTTGCTTACAAAAAAAAGATATATTGTTCATTTATTATTTGCGGCTGGCCATAGGGTATATACGAGAGGATTCACTGTAACCAGAAATGCAACCAGAACGCACCACATTAATATTTAGTTTTAAAACAAAGCCGCAGCTTTACCATGTCTGCTGGCCACACGATAAACTCTCCTGGTCCAATTGCCAGAACTCGAAGCCAATAAAATTAAAACTAAATTGCTTGCATTCCCATTTATTTTCATAATACTATTATTAGAAAGCTAAACAATCGACGCATTGACAACAACAATGCTGCTTTTTTCTCCCCAATGAGTCGCAAATAAAACAGACTAATTAACGAAGGACTCATATTATTATATATCATAATTCAGATGAGATTCTCGAGGAACTTTTCCATTTGTTGCCGGGGCTTGCACATGACCTCCAATGGGTTGGCTCTGGGCATCGCCAGTCCTATGCCTTCAGCCAAATCAGCTTTCTCTTTGTTAACTCCCTCCCATTCGAAGCACTGAATCAAACAACCCAAAGCTGATCCGACCACGCGTTGTCCAAGCCCAGCACCAGGGCAAACCCTCCTTCCCATCCCAAATGGTAGTAAATACTTATGCCCCACTTCAGTTTCCTTACCTTTAAATCTCTCAGGCTTGAAATCGTCGGGTGCATCCCACACCGTAGGGTCTCTGTGGACTGCCCACGCATTGGCCAATATGATCGTGCCGCGTGGCACGTCGTAACCCCCTAGCTTACAATCTTCCGATGATTCATGGGGCAGTATCAATGGTAGTGGAGGGAACAATCTGAAAGTCTCTAAAACGATGCTGTTTAGGTAAGGTAGCCTGGATAAATCTTCCTCTTTCACTAATCGGTCAAATCCAACTTGGGAGTCAATCTCATCTCCAGCCTTTTTCATCACCTCGGGATGGTTGACCAGAAGAGACATTGCCCATTCTATTGTTGTTTCTGATGTGTTGGTGCCTCCAATCAGCGTGTTCTGATGCATGGATATCACATATATATTCATTCAAAACTAAACACGAAATTAATTATCGTTTCCATATTAATTATTAGCAATTAGCAAGCTTGATTAGTAAATTAATTAATTAGTCCAAAGAAAGGAAACATGACACCCTTGTAATACACTTACTAGCACGAGCCCTTTGATGATGTCGTCGGTGTAGTTTTGAGGTTGTTTTTGTTGCAAGGAAAGCAAGTGATCGATCATGGTGTCATTGCCATTTACGTGGCGACGTTCGTCTATTAGACCTTGCAAAAAATTGTCCATTTTCTTACTGATAATGGACATGTTCTTCTCGATTCCTTGGTAATCTATCCACCGCAGAAATGGCAAATAATCTCCAGCATTTGCTGCACCTGAAAGCTTGAATGCCGCACCTATAAGCTCCTGAAATTTCCTTGCCTCTTCCTTGTTCTGGATGCCTACGTCGCCGTAGTACCTCTTCCCGGCCACCATTCTTGTTATATTATTAAAAGTCAGCTCACAAAGTTTCCATCTCAATTGAACTTTGGTGAAGCCGCCCCCGGATGACGACCACGACATTTTGTAGAGACTAGACAGCAACTGCTTAACTTCTTCTTCTCGACTGGAAAGGTACGTGTTGAGGCGACCAGGGGAGAAAATTTCAACCGAGCACAGTCGACGAAGATTGCGCCAGTGGTCACCGTAGGAGGCCGAAACAAGGGCGGTGTAGTTGTAGCCCAAGTGCCTGTGGAGGGTCAAATGAGGACGATTAGCGAAAACGGCGTCGTTCTTTGTGAAGCATTCCTCCACCGCTCTCGGCGAAGATGCCACAACAGCAAGGCGGGAGCCGAGTCGTAGGGAGAAGATAGGACCATGTTTGAGCGAGAGGTTGTGAAGGGTTCTGTGAAGGGGATTTTCCAGGAGATGGAGGTGGCCAAAGAACGGACGAGCTCCTGGTGGGCTAATTGGTAGTTGTGATTTAGTTGCTCCTTTGTTAAACAACAGCTTGTACACCACCAAAGCTATCAAAGTTGGAAAGAGAGGAAGGTACAGCCACTTGGGTTCCATACTCGCTGGACTCAAGGACGGAAACATTTTTCAGACCAACTGTTAGAGTGGCTCCAGGAGCGATTAGGGTTACCAATTCAATATTTCACCGGAATGAATTCATAGAAACATCAAGCAGGTTGTCTGTTAATATATAGAATGCATGTGCCTCTCTGTTATGTTTACAATAAAAAGAAAAACTTTGATAAAAACTTATTGGTTGACTTCACCTGAAAAAACATTCAATTGGAAATTTTAAAAAATTCCACCTTATTATTATTATTATTATTTCAAATGAGCCATATTGAATTGAAATTTGTTAGCAAAAATAAAACTAAACCGAAATTGTAGCTATAATCGAACTTTGTACTTGTGGTTCGGTTATAATTCTCCTCCATTAAACCATCTCGAAACCAGAACCAAGCCGACCGTGGCCATGTCTAGGCGTGGCTTTCAATAATATGCAGTATCAATGGTAGAGTTCATCAACTAAGGATGTGGTGATCAATCGACGGATGTCATGCAAAGACTTGATCCATTTTTCTATTGGCTCATGATGTCCTACAATAATCAATTTAATCATATAATATAATATACTCAGCCACGATACATCCGTCAGATATGGGGGCATGGTCATGAAACGTTAAAAACAAATCTGCCTGGACCACGTTTTCATTTACCGTCCTTTCCGCTAATTAATTGAGCCTGTTTGTTTCGCTCTCTCACTTCAAGCTTTTGTAGCCCTTGGAAAATTAAGGTTTAGTGTGCCCCCTTTCTTAATGAATCTTTCTTTGTACTCATTAAAAATGGAGCAATTTGGACATTAAGCACATCTAGATACATTCTCAAGCATCTTACGTGCATTTTATGTCCCAATATTCTTTTATGAGTTTTCCCTAGAGCAGAATGGAAGGTGGGTTCTTTTTTTTTTTTTTAACAACTTCCTCACCTAATGCATAATTCTCATATAAACATGTGCATACATCTAGATATGCTTTTGCCAAACTATTAGTAATCCCTAATTTTTTTTTTAGTTCTTTTGGTCAAAAAAATTTTTTTCCCATCCAATTTAACATTGAACTCTACGTTCCATTGGGCCGTAAAATTGAGTTCGAGACCAAATGGTCCAGAACTGGCAACAATCGGCACCCAGATATGTTACCAACCAAGGATGATGACCTTGTGGACAGGAGGACTGGGTGGGCCTCAAGACCCATTAATCCTTGCAAATGGGGGATTTTGCCCTTTAAATTTCTCGTATGAAAACCAATCCTGGACCTCTAAGGATGATGGATAGCTGCGTCCGTCCAGAATATAAAAAGAATACACACTGCCACAATTGCGCTGGCTCGAGGCCTAATCCCTAAGTATTGGGGATTTTGACCAAGTTTGAATATAAATCCTGGCCGTTTGATGTGATGTCATGGATACGCGGGCTGTGTCGATGATGCGCACTAGCACATTCCACAAGCAATTGGGCTAGCATTAGACCCAATCGGTGTGTACAGGGGATTTTGTCTTCGTAAAAAGTAAAATATTCTGACCGTCCAATAGAATGAATAATGGGCTTTTATGTTAAAGGATTGGACCTTTTTATTATCTCGGCTTGCTCTCTCCTTGTCTCGTGAACTCACTTTGAGCTAAGCAAGGAAATCTTAAAAAATTTATAGTGTGCATCTAAAATCTAAGATATATTTATGTTTTACATATTAATATTTTAAAAATTATATAAAAAAATTCAATTTTTTTAAAAGGGTAAAAAAAAATCTTTTATTAGATTATTGCAAATAAAAATTAGTCTTACTAACTAAAATGTTATTATAAATAATCAAAATAAACCAAAATAGCCTTGCCCCTGTTACACTTGCAATAATCCAAGTTGCAACATGATTGCAAAATTTCAAATGAATGAATGTAGAAGATGAATACTGCCCAAAAGTCCCAAGTATGACAAAACAATTTGACATTAAGAAGTCAATTTCCAATAGCGACCATACTCATCTATAAAAAGAAACCGCACTACCGTTAGAGTAGAGGAAAAGGAAGACCTCGAGAAGCAATTGTCAACTATCAGAAACCTCACTTAAGAAGAAGGACACGGGGTGCACAATCATTTGTGATGGATGGACAAACAAAAGGGTTTTTTACTTCACTTCGATCTCTGCCACAGGAGCTGCAAGTCTTTGAAAGAATCCGCTGGAACTAGTGAGCGAGAGCCCAGACCATAGCACCTTTAGAGACTTCTCATCACAATTTCACTTAATATAGATAGTAAAGGGTATTTCGCAGATGAGATCCTTGATAAACAACTATTATACAACAGTCAACAAAAAGCATATCATCAAAGTCACTCCAGAAACACAAAATTGGATCTTGAAAGGCTTTGAGAGAGGAGAGAGAGACACAATCAGCGGCCATGGAAAAGACAAACAAGTTTTTTCTGTTGTGGAGTTGTTATCGTGAAGTTGAAAACTTTGAAGATTTGGACGCAGAACTAACGCTGACAAAGAAATGAGAAAGATGGGAAGAAGAAACTATAGTTCGAGGAGAGAGACCCACAAAGCAAATTGGCCTAAAGAGAGAATTGGTTCTCTCTTGCTAACTCCTATTGAAGCTGTCTAGCGAAAATGAAGCAGAGCCTGTTAATTTCGCTATCTTCTTCTCTGCTCTACTTGAATTCTCTCTCGCACCCTCTCCAAAGTACTATACATTAGGGTAAGAGATTTACGATTTCTAGTTTCAAAAATTTCGGGAAGAGATGAAATGTAAATAGAGACAGAAATCAGAAGGTTTCAGCGTTTGACGTAGAGAAAAAGAGGGAAAGAGGCGTTAGGATTGATTTATTTGGCATAAAATCTATCTTGACTGATGGTCACTACTCATAGGATGTCTCTTGTAATTTCTGAAACAATAGTATATAAAAGAATAGAATGGTCAAGGCCTGTCTTACCACATTTGTCAGCTTCTTTAAACTCCGCTTTGATCCATAGCTCAATTATTTCGGGCGTCTAAAATTTCAAGCAAAATGTTTATTTTCAGACAAAAGCAACAAGCAAAGTGATTTGCTGTTATCCTCCTCATATTCGACGCGTTTAAAAGCTCTACGCTTCTACCGAACTTCTTGTCGGACTCAAAAACGAACCTATCGATGACATCCTTCAACTCTCTATTTTAGTTACCAACACCCTTGATCCTTGCTTCTTGAAATTTCAAATAAATTTTAATTTGAAATGGTGTATAAATTATATAAGGTTTTGAACAAAGTGATTAAGGTTATTATTACATAGATATACAAAAGTTTTATTGGATGGTAAAACCAGGAATGAAGGTTTGTTTTTTTCCTTCTTTTTTTTTTCTTTTTTTTGAGCAAACACGGAATGAAGTTAATAAAAGTAGGAAGGATGCTCTTTTCTCAGTTGCAAGGACTAGATCTTTGGGCATGGCCCCATCCCATTTTCCGAAATTAGATACAACAGAACATAAAACATAAATTGAATGTATTTAAAACTATTCGAAGTTAGTCTGGCCCAACAGGCACCCCACCCAGAATGGCTTTTTTCAAGCCCAATAAGCTTATGTGCTGGAATATCCAAGCAAAGCCCCGAATGAGAATCCAGACTTCTACGCCCTCCTAAAGAACAAAAACAAAAAAGTGATACAATTAATAAATTTAGCTACAAAATATAGTCTGTACAGACCACTTATGGTTAGCTTTTTTAAAAAAAAAAAAAAATGAAATTGTATGAATTAAGAACATTATCTTAGATTCAAATATCCTAAAATGCAATCTATAATAATGCAATTGAAAGTCTCCACTCTTCATTAATCAACAAAGAAAGTAGGGTTAGTCCTTATTTGCCATACCGATGATGTCGAGAGTGAGGCTTTGCCCAAATATGGAGGCTCTTGCTTTTCAACATGGGCTTGGCCAATCATTGGTCGCCCTACAAATTTATATAACTTATAAGCTAGATTGTCACAACAACACCCTACAAAGCAAGCAATTGATGGAGGCAAGTAAAGATAAAAAAAACCAGACTAGTTGTTTTTAATAAGACATAACAGTATCAAAACTGAAAATCCCATGAGGAAGGTTCTCAGTTAGCCAGCCAAAAAGGAGTCCTGGATTCTTTCACTTTGAAGGAGACTTACTATGGTCTGGTACTGAGAAGACAATGTAGGAGGCGGAGGCTGAGATTTGTATATCTGAAGACGGGCAGGATCATCACTGAGATCATCAATAATTTTGGTAGTCTCCATAGAAGTAGCATGCATTGACTGAACTACATGATTCATTTGAGGAACACCTCCAGCTTGACCTCCAGATTGATCATGACTTTCTCTATGATGCACATTGATGACTGAAGCCGCCATTGGAACTGTTCTGTGATCACTGAGATCATAAATAAACTTGGGAGTTTCTACAGAAGCAACACGCATGGACTGAACTACAGGATTCATTTGAGGAACACCCCCCACCTGACATAGAGCTTGCTCCTGATTTTTGACATGATGAACATTATTGACTGAAGTTGCCATTGGGACTGTTCTATAAACTTGTGAGGCTAACTCAGGCATGGGTGAAGGGGATGCAACATTGTAAACCACTTGGGCAGTGTTCAAAGAAGAATTAGGATGCAGAAAGGGGCGATCAGAAACAACAGGTGCAGTATTAACCAAACCACTCTGCATTGGTAAATTGTGAGGCTGCCCAACTGGAATGAAGTATACAGGGAATGGTTGATTGGCTTGATAATAGAACTGCTGTTGGGGCACCACTGGAGAATTGATCACATAAGAAGGAGAAATTGGCAAGATGCCAGCTGGCCTCTGTGGTATGTATTGCGGGGCAATGGTGTGAATCATCTGTGGTTGTTGTGGCTGATCAAACTGGGAAGACAATGGTAACTCAGAAACCTGGACTTTTTTATTCAACTCAACCCCTGTAGGAGGATCAGGACACTTCTTTTCTGGCTCAGTAGAATCTGAAGAAACTTTGTGATCCATTGGAGAAACAAGATCAACCAAGCCTTGATCTCGACAAGTGGCAGGCTGTGGCTGACAAACTGTAACTCCTATGCCATTATCACTGTAAAAACAAATTGCACAAATCATTACTTCTTCACAAATTTCCTAGTTGCTCTCTGAGAAAAAATAAAAAAATTAGAAAAATCCTATCTAGAATATAAAGATCAAAACCCTCCTCAGAAGGACATAACTGTACCAAACCTTTCAACCCCATCAGCTAGATTTAAATCTAAGTTAAATAAATAAATTATAGAAAACAAAACCTGGCTGATAAATCTGAAGCAGAAACTTTGACTTTGCAATCTTGAGAAAATGCCCCACTATCCTCTACCTGACTCTTAGCCGGCAAATTTGACAAAGAAACTGAAGAGGAGGTCGACCCAAAAGACGAACTTGTCTCTAGCAAAATCGACTCCGCCCCATAAAGACCATAACCACCTCCCACCTCCCCGCCGCCGCCGCCGCCACCATCGCCACAAATTCCGTTATTGCCCTCGCATTGCATAATCTTAGCGCCCTTCAGTGCATCAGAGAACCAACTCTCCGTCTTTGGGTGTTTCAGCTCGCTCCCGCCCTGCTCGGGCACCGGAGGATTTGAGTTGGGCTTTGTCGGAAAGAGAAATAATCGGATGCGGGAGCGTGTGGGGAGGAGACGGTGGTGCTCTTCGAACATAATCTGGAGGTCCTCGTCTGCGGCGAGAGAAATGAGAGAGTCTAGGTCATGTCTTGGAAGCTGATACTTGAGGACGAAGGTGTTGTTCAGATGGAGGCGTGCGGCCAAGTAGGAGATGACAGCAGAGAGTGTGAGATCATCCGTGGCGGTGGCAATAGTGATGATTCGGGTGTCGCCGCCCGCGTAATAGAGAGATTTTGTATTGAGCCGTGGGACTATGCGCCCACCGTAGCTGCACATCAGGCGGAGCTTACTGGGAGCAGTGGCAGAAGTAAGCGGTGGCGGGTCCATTGTCAGCGATATCCGTGGCGGCGTGGGCGAGATCTAGGAATTTCGGACGGGACGTTGTCTTTGTTGGAGGTAAGCGAAGACGGACACGTGGGTTTGGACATTAAAAATTTTAAGGATTCTGTTCACCACTGCCTCAGATGGCCCGCGCTCCAGTTACTTGTTTTTTATTTAAAAGAAATTATACTTGCCTTTTCTTGGCAGAATACACTATATTTTTTTATATTTATCAAAAAAATATTTATTTTTTATAATGTATTATATTTTTAGAAAGTATAATGCTTTTTTCTTAGAAATAAGATATATTTTTTTGTTAAATCACGCGCACTGTAGTTGAAAAACAGATTTTGTTTTTAAAAATTGTAGTATATTTCTTTTTGCAATTGTATCATCTTTTGATTTTTGGAAAGTTATGGATGTCGTAATTAAAAAATATATATACTATATTTTTTTAACAAAACAATATATTTTAAAAAATCATAATATATGTTCTCCTATATACGATGCATTTTAATTTTCGTGAACAAAAAATATGATATTATGATTGAACATCTCGCGTCCATTACCATGCGCCTAAAATTTTGTTAATTTTAAATATATGAGCAAATTTTCGGTAAACTAAATCCCAATTGTATTCATATGAAGTATGCCTAATCTATTTCGAATTTCTCATACCCTCATGTGCCTCACTCATTATAGATGCATCGTATTTATAGGGTAGGTTCCAAAAATATACAATGTATCGAAATTATTATGATTTTAAATAATTAACAGAAAATATTATATATATATAAACTAATCGTTAGTTGCGTTGCTTCAATTAACAAACACCTCTTCATCGTAGTTTTCCCGTCCTGCCCGTTCCTTTAACATAGCGTGCGCGCATGTTTTTTGGTCGCTCTGGGATCTAACCTATTTGCACGACAGGACCTCACTTCCTTGCTGCCAAGCCTCACAGCAACAATTCAAAGGTTTCCTATTAATCTAACTATTCATTTCCTCATTAACTTTATTTCTTGTATTACTGCTGCTCGTCGTTTCTTTTATTGTGTGTCCATCATTTTTTTTTTTTTTTTTCTGGGATGTGATTCTCGTGTCAACTGTTAACGTCACTCTCACACGATGCTTCTTATCTTGATTTTAACCCGCAGGGTTAAAATCAACTCCCATTAGAACTGAATCTCTCTTTTGCAAGGTTTGGAGGGCAATGCATGGGTGGAATTTGGAATCTCCTTCTTGCTTTAAGAATTTCAGTCCCACCTCTCAGGTTTGTGGGGTCTTCTTATTTTTAAATTTTATGCTCCTTAAGATTAAGATATTGGTTTTTCCCATGGTGTCTCGGGAGGCAGTAGATTTATTACGATTGATATTTAAAAAGGTGGCACTTACAGAGTGTTCGTTATCGAGAGTTAAGAAAAAGGTCTCAATCTTTAGTTTGGTGCGCCATGGAATTTTTCAAGATCAGAGAGAGCACGCATAATACCATAGTTTGGCCGAATTAACAAAATATGTCTTAACCTAGGGCTAGAATTTATTGAAATAAGAATTTTTGTAGTCACTTATGTAGAAGTTCTCAATTTTGAAATATACATGTAGCATAGACAAAGCATCCTTTGTTTGCTGCTTTGGATTTTTGTAAGAGTTTGAGTTGATTAGTGTCTCAACTGGGGTTTATATTCCAATAAAAAATTATTTTATTTAAAATTTCAAATTCTTAAATAAAATTTTTAATATAAATCATATATTATATTTTAATAAATTTAATTAAAAAGATTGATTTAAACTCATAATTTTTATTTAAAAAATTAATATAACTTCAAAAAATATGTTGACAAATGACTTCAGTTTCCATGATTTTCACTTTAAAAAAATTTATTGGGCTAATCTAAGACATGTTAACCAAGAGGCTTGCGATAACTGCAAATTCTAGTCAATCAGTTCTATCGATTGATCTTCCACTCCTAGTGAACGAGTACTGTTTCGGATTAGTGGTTTTTCTTTGGCAAACTTGGAGAACTCTTTAGGCTCATAGTTCCATTGAACTTTTGTAGATCTGCTAACAAGTTTCTGGGCTTTTATTCATTTATACTAACATTGAAATTTTCTATGTCTGCATGAATATCTGGTTATCTATTATCATTGCATATAATGCATAATATTTCTTTTTTTTCATATTTTGTTTTTCATGTCTTCGGTAACTCTACGGTAGTTTTCTGTTTATCTCTGCCTCTTCTGCTAAACAAAGTTGGTATGATTGTAATAATGTTGGAAGTGCCTTTTGGTTTTCTTCTGGCGGTAATTTACTTGCTTAGAGTCCAACTCTATAGAGATTTTGATTCCCAGGCTGTTAAACATTTTTTGAAAGAAACCCAGGTCATTAAGTCAAAGTTGGATGAATTTACTGCTTTTTAATTGCCGTATGGCCTTCGCTTCTTCATTTTTCCACGGAATATATCTGGCTTTGCTGCCTTTTTAAGTACAGTTTTGCCGGAAAATGATATAATTTGGGTACCATATCTCTGGAAAACACGCTTTTACCTTACTGACACACGCATTGACACAAACAATAACATAAACAAGCAATATTCTTGTATTGCCTGATGATTTTGCTTTGTTGGTAGCCACGTCTGACCCTACAAGGCAGACTTCATGCAACAAGCTTCTAACTCTTTTGCTATTAGCTCACAGTCAGATACCCTAATAAATGTAGCATCTGGTTTGTGTACATACAAACAACACAAGATGAGGGGCATCCAGGCTGGTTCACATGCTGTGAGGTCCAGACATACATGCATGATTGGCTTATGCTTCTGATTCTTGTGGCGATAGACATCATTCTCTATATTTTTCATCCATTTTATCAATTTGTTGGAAAGGATTTGATGACAGGTCTCAAGTACCCATTGCAAAGTAATACAGTGCCCGTTTGGTTTGTGCCATGAAGTTTGCTGCACCAACATTACTTATTGAGGCCATGTATTTGTAGATCTACTCTGTGACTAACAATATTAATGGGATGCTTTTTTGTTTTCTCCTAATTAGATTTACGCCATGGTGGTAAATATGTCATAAAGGAAGGCGTAGGAGTTTTCCACGTGGGCACACTTCCGTAAGCGCATCGCCCTTTCATTTTAGTGCTAAAAGTATCATTTAGAGTTCATTCTAAATTTATTTTTGAGCAAGTACTTACCTACTCATGAACTTAAGGGTTAAAACACAAGATCGTGTGCTTTGCTGAGAAAAGCCACTACCGCTTTATAAGTTCACTGAAAGATTGGGATCAAAAATGAAGAAAGGCCGATCGACACTCACATAGACTTCATTCAGACTGGCAATTACTACTCAAATTGCAGCTATTTTGCCAAAATTTTATTTAGACTTCAAGCCAATCTACACATCCTTTTCTCAAAAAATAAAAGGAAAAAAAGGTCAATCGACACTCACATAGCCAAGAAAGAGAGTATCTATCAAGGAAGAAAAAAAAAAAAAGAAGAAAATCTCGGAAAGAAAATAGCAATTTTGGTTTTTCTTTGACAATTCATATCGTGACTAGATTGCACGTGTGGACTGTTAACTGTAATTATCTCGAGTTTAGGGCAGAGCAAAAATTTTGAAGTCAAAAAAACGTGCGCATTCGTGTTCTGGATGGTCTGCAGGTACACCAGTGGTTAGGATTTGCGTCCTTTTTCTTGTATCACCAAATTTCCAGAGAAGATAATAATTAAGCTTCTGCATGTTTCGTCTAAGATATATTATATATATATTTTTTTTGTTCCTTGGTATACCAGGAAACTGATCCCTTGTTCAGGTCACCCTCTGTTATTCGTACCTTTTCTTTCTTGTCAAAGTTGTTTAGCTCTTCATTCAACATAAATCGGAGATTCACGCGTGGTGTCCACATCATAGTGTTCGTATCATTTTAATTTAAATGCACGCTGTATAACTCTATCAGATTTTGCTTATTAAGCCCCCCGTCTATACTCCCCATAAATAAATATAAAAGGATCTGTAGAGGGTTTTAAAAATATATTAGATCACTAAAATTAAAATTTTAATTATAATTTAATTTAATTTAATTTAAAAATTATTATTTTTAAAAATTAATAATTAAATTAATAAATTTATTAATTAAATTTTAAATTAGTGATCCATTATAATTTTTTTTTTGATTTGATTAGTTTAAAAAATTTATAAAAATTTTTAAAAATAATTTTTTTCTATATTTTAATTTTTAAAAAATAAAAATAATATTATTAATATATATATATTATTAAATATTAATTTTATTAATTTAATTTTAATTAAATAAATTAAAATACTAATTATTAAAATTTTTAATTTAATAATTAATTTAACACTTAAAATCTTGAAATATCCATAATTCACATGAATCACGGCTGCGCTCATTCACGGTTCATCAAAAAATAATAATAAAAAAAGCCAATCCTTCTCACCGGTTATCTTCTAGCTGTTTTTGCATATTGTCAAATTCTGCATGTCTTGGTGTGCCACATGACCTGCGATTCGTTTCACCTGAACGTTCAGATATTCAATTTTAATTATGCTAGTTTTCGTCACTTTCTTCGGACAAACAGGGACTTCAAACGATATAAAAAGGAAAAACAGGTTGCTTCGTGTTTCGTTTTTCTTTTCCTTTTTTTTTTTTTTTTTTTTTTTCTGGTTGGTCAATGCGGGGCTGCATGCTTATTGAATGTTTTAATCCAAATTGCATCGGATCATGAATCTTTCGAACGAGCTGGGAACGGTAAAGATCTAAAAGGTCAAGGCTTCGACTGATGGAGATTGCAGAGCCTGTTATCCTCTAGTAATTACCGGACTAAACAACCATTTGCAGCTGATAAAAGAACTTATATTAAGGCCTGTAACAAGTCATTCGTGCTCAACACAATCTGTTTCAGGCAGAAATGAATTCAACGGTAAAGATTGTGAAAATTGGAGGGACCCCACGTAGGGTATGGAAGATCAAAACAGTTACCAAGTTGAATTTCAAGATCTTTTCACCATTAAAGCTATGGAAGAAGCTGAAGAATACTTATGTAGACATGATGCTTGGGCTAGCAGGCAACGTGGGGTCCTTAAACACCAGCAATTACTTTGGAAACAAACGGGTCCCCAAAGCTAGGCAGGTTGGTCCAGTGGTCTATTCCAATGATGAAGTTGAGAATAGGCTGATTTATGAGATTTACAGGGCCTTAATAGCAACTCGTGATTTAGCTCCCCCTGCAGAGCAAATGTTGTATATAGGTCATTAATTGGCTAATCAATCCGCTAGCTTAAACTGATTGGTCGATTCTTACTCGCGTAGAGCCCATGTTGTGAAGTTCTCCATAGTTTTCCTTTCCCCTTGTTGGGGATGAAAATTTCAGCTCATTCTGTTTTTCTTTTCCTTATTTTTTTGGTTATTTTGAGCCAAGGTGCTGCTTCGTCAAATACTATTCATTTAATTGTTGTCATGTTATTTTGATCAAACGTCAAGTAATATATATATATATATATATATATATATATATATATATATATAAATTATAATTGCTAAATGAGCAATGGTTCAAACTTGGCCTCTTGCTGTGTCCATTGGAGGCCATATTACAATGGCGGGTTTGTCTGATTCACCTAATCACCTTGTTGATCTTCACTTTTTGGCTTGTTGGAAAATTTTATTTTGTTAATCATTAAATAGAATAATTAAGGGTTTAATTAATAATTACTTCATTTTATCATAATAATTTTTTGTCGAAAGATTTATTTTATTAAAAATTATTCTTCATGTTATAAAAAATTTCAATTTAATTTTTTTAAATTATTTTCTTACATTAATATTGTTAATTAAAATTTTTTTTATTATTTCATTAAATTCACTACACAATTTTCATTTGAATACTACATAAAACACAAAATGTTGAATAGTATGATTGTATCACTTAATTAAAAGTTACATGGATTTAATAAAAAAATAATAATAATTTTTACTTAATAATATTAACATGAAGAATAATTTTAAAAAAATAAAAAAAATTCTTGGGATAAAAAATTTTATAACATAAAGAGTAATTTTAAAAAAAATTAATTAAAAATCATTATAAGCTAAACAAAACTTTTTTGGTGGAAACAGACAGGCGGTCACAAGAGGTCTGGCAAAAGAAATGCAATAAATGAAAGCATCCCCATTTGGTCTTATCAATCTAAACGGAACTTTTTTTTTTGTTGACTTCAGCCTAGTCAACTCGCAATCCAATCCTTTGCAAGCTAACCAAAAAATCACTGAAAAGAAATGTAATAAATGGAAATCACTTGCAAGTACAACAACTAAATATCTGGCAACTGTTTTTTTTCTTTTTTTTTTTTTTAACTGTCAAAACAATGAAATTTCTTGCTATAAATTTATGACATTCATAACTGAATTCGTTGCAACCTGATGCAGAAAATCATGACTGTTGATTTTGGAGCGTGTTTGACTTGGGCCTTTTAGGACGTTAGTCGGCCCAAATAGTTCTCAAAGGCAGTTTTCCTTTGAACATTTGGGCTTCCTTGTCTTAGGCTTTTAAACTACAAACGGACCAGATTAGGTTCTAAAGCACAAAAGTTATGCTCTGTTTTAACCCATCTGAGGACCCTTCCGACGCTAAAAAATATGTTTAATAGGCTTTCTTGACCAAAACATATATAAATGATTAACAGGCTCTACTGAAATAAAATAGAATACAAGAATTCGAATTATCATTAATAAACAAGATTTAACCCATTGCATTGCACATATTTCATATCAAACATAGGGATATCAACGTTGTCAATTTCACCACCAAACCTAAATCAAAACTGATCCGTGCACACTCTTACCAAACATATCCAGACTATAGTGTATGCCTCTCTGGGTCCTTAAGTTAAAAGAGTTAAAAAAAAAAAAAAAGGAAGAGAGAGAGAAAGTAGGAAAAAAAAAACAGAGAGAGAAAACTGTTGCTAAATATTGTGAAACTGGAGTCTTGAGGAACATAATAATAATTAAGAATTATATTTCTATTTTAAAATTTTAAGTTTTAATTAAAAATAGTGAAATTTATAAAAATAAAAAAATTATTTTATGATATAATTCACAGTTTAATAAATATTTTTAATTAAAAAAAAATTGTGAAACAGGATCACGGTGGACTCACCAATATTCATGGTACCCATATTCATCTCCTCTTTCTATCCAAGACTATTTTCATATCTCTCTGGGGGGCGTGTGCTTGTGGGGCCCGCGTTCCGTTAGAGTTTCTGCAACCGTTTTGAGGCCTCCTGGCGGGAAGCGACCTTCCGGCCCAAGTCTCGGTAGAACGGACATGTTGTGGTGATATTGCTGCAGCTAAAATGTTGGTAGTACAAACCAATAAAATAGTTCCACGTGCAGTGAAAAGTTTCTTGATCTTCAGTAGTCTGAATCCAACGGGGCAGATCAGTTTCCTCAACCTATCACCCGTGCTTTAGCAAGTAGCTGATCCAACTTCACCTTCTAAAGTTCAAAGTTCCTTCCCAATTCCCACACGCGCTCCGAGCCTCCATACATCTCTCTTACACCCCTCTCTCTCTCTCTCTCTCTAAAATGGAAACGACTGCCTCTCTACCGTCCGACCAAAAACCGACCTCTTCGGTGTCGCCACCACAATCACCATCACAAGCGCCGCCATCTCCTCCGCTCGATCATCGAACTCAAGAATTCGCCTCCACCTTCACGACACTCTACCAGTCCATTTTCCCACCAAAATCGTCGCCGTTCCGAACCTCCCTCTCCCTTTCCATCACTCCGACCAACTCCTCCCCGTCCTCTTCAACCGCTGACGACATTGCCACTGAGCACCGCCTCCACCAGGCACGGCTAATCTTGGAGTACCAAGAGCTCTGCGACCACTACGATCTCTCTCTCACTCGACTTCAAACCCTAACCAATGACCTCGAGTCACTTCGCCCAGAGAACACCGATCTCAGGCTGGCCAACAATGAGCTCATCGAGCTTCTCAGCCTGTCCTCCCAGGCCGCCATCCATGGCCACTTCGGCAACCTCGATACGGTCCATGATTGTGCTCCAAAGAGAGAACTGGAGCGAATATCTGATTTGGACTTGAATCGGACCGAGAGGAGGAGCGCAGGAGGGCGAGTCTCGTTGCCCAAGAGCATTTCCGTCAGGTCGCGCGGTTAGCAGAAAGTAAATCAAAATCTTGCAAGCAAGTGCGGCGGTTCGAGTACTAGCTCAGCTCAACCTCGTTTCTCGAGTCAACTGGATTTACTCATCTCCGGATCGGTGAGTTCAGATTCGACATTAGAGAGATTTTTATTCTGTCCGGTTCGTCCTGTTGAGCCCTAAAACGCTAACTGCAACGTGTTCTGATTTGAATTTGGAAATGGTTCTCGGAAAATTAATTATCAGAGAGGTAAATTAATTATTATCAACCAATTACCAGTGATTAGGACTCTCGGAAAATTGTTTTGGATTTCTTTTTTCCTATATTTATAGTCAACTTAAGGGCTCGGATATTTTAATTCGTACAATTGGGCTTGTTTGAAGGTGTGCCAGAGCATACAAAAGTTCAAGTCCCACAGATTAATAGTAGGAGCCATCACGGACCCTACATCGTCTTGCTTTGTTCCTCCGTCCTGTTCAGTATAATGGGATAAATGACAAAAGATATTTTAAAAGTCTGAAACCGAATGTAATATATACATGAATTTCATTTATCTTCTTGTTAGAATTTTTTGAATTATTATTACTTGCTAGTCACAATTAGTTGTAGAATTACATATTAAGAAGAAAGGATCATAAGATAGAAAAAATAGAATTGTAAAGACATGTAATTGTTAAATTCCAAACTTACGAACTACAATTTTTTTTTTTTCTTTTTAAGTTTACATTTTGTTATTGTTTAATTTTAATTCTCTCTTTATATATCAAAATTATATTATTCAGATATTAATCCAATTAGATGAATATAATATTTTTTAATAAAAAAATAATGATAAAAGTATTATTAGTGTTCACAAAATTTTACATATTATAAGTACACTATTAATGTAATTAACAAATTAACAACAAACATAAAATAAATATAAAAATAATATGCATTGTACTTCAACAGATGATTCAATGTTTAAAAAATTTAAATTTTTATTCTAAAATTTTTGGGTTGTAATTCTCACAGAAAAAAAAAAAAAAGGAATGAAACTTACGAAAATAGAAAAAAGTTATTCTTATTATGTAACTTACCATAAAATGAATTTCTTAATAAACAAAAAATGAAACCTATTGCATTTTTTTTGTTGAATTCAAATCTACTATGTGTGTCTTTTGGGACAATGAAGTTTGGTTATAACTATGCTAATGGACCAATTTTGTATTTGATTTCCCTTTCAACTTTGGCTATAACTATATTTTTAATTGATCTTTGGAGTGACAGTAACTGCGAATTTCTAATTTGTGAATTTGGGATGAGCTATATATTACCATCCGGCAGCTACCTTGGAGTTTGCAAAATCTTTTTTCTGCATATTCTCTTGCTTTATCCAAACTCATAGGCCCTTTTTCGTGGACGCCTATTTTCGTTGTAGAAAAATATTGTTTCCGAAGTATGCCTCCAGCGATATTAACAAAAGGCTGTGAAGATTATATCGGCCATTTTGAGGAGGGCTCAAAGCTGTTTTCATGCTTCAAGCAAACTACCTCAAATCTTAAATTCCCTCGTGATTAACTCTCAAAATAAATAAACAAATAAATGAAACTTTGCGCTCCAACCACCACATGGAAAAAGAATAGTGATATAAATGGATTAGGCCCAAACAAGACGTATGGCCATTAGGTGGCACTGCCAGCCCGAGGCATTAGGGCTTGGGGTCACCGCTTTGAGAACGAGAAAAGCTTCCCTAGCCTGGTTTGTTTTAGCGCTTGGGGTCCATTCGGCCCTCAACGCTAAAAACTACGTGCTCGGCCGAAACTCCAGGTGATAAAATTGCGCAGTTGGCAGAGTGTGAGAGCCTGAGTTGCAATTCAACGTCTCTGATCAAGAGACAGCATGCCTGGCAGTTTTGGCAAAGGCAATTTTTAACGCCGGTATGATAGAACGGCGACGATCAAAATGAACGCCTAAAGTCCTTTTACAATGACATTATATCAAAATAAAAAAGTCATAGATGATGGAAAGCAGGAACACAACTTTAACATACAAGGGAAATGAGAAGCATGCTCAAAGACATTGTTTTAAACGATGGTCCTCATCAAATAGCACAACGTCTAGCACATAAAATGTCAAATTGATCCAATCAAGAGATTGGCCATCCAAATAGCTTAATTTTCGCAGTGAAGAACCTTCTTGATGAGCCTATCAAGGTTGTTATCAGACGAACCCCCAACATCAGTGGCTCTTACTGCTTTTCGTTTCAATTCTTGCGCCCTCGCCCTCATTTGCTTCCCTTTCTCCCCTGTCATCATTTCCCTGATCTGGGATGAAACTTCCTGGCGCTTCACATCAGGATTGATTTCCATGCCAATGCCCCATCTATAACAAGCAGTGTGGCTATTTGTTTGTTGGTCAGCAAAGAAAGGCCAACAGATCACAGGCACACCACCAGAAATAGCTTCCGTCATAGAGTTCCAACCACAGTGCGTAAAAAATGCACCTAGGGCAGGATGGCGTAGCACCTTCTCCTGAACACACCAGCTCACCAGCAATCCTCTGTCTTTGATCTCCTCCAGAAACTCTTCGGACAACGTTGCCTGTCCATCTTTCACTACATCAGGTCTAACAACCCATAAAAATGGCTGCTTGCTATCTGCAATACCCCATGCCAATTCTTGAAAATGATGACTTGACATGACTGCCACGCATCCATAGTTCACGTAAAAAACAGACTCGGGTGCTCTGCTATCCAACCACTCGAAAACTTTTGGGTCCGGCTTCCATAAGCTTGGATTGAGTGACTCGGATAGGCTTTTGGGTACATGCTTTTGTTCCAGCAAGGAAAGAGGCCCAATTGGATAGACGTTTGGACAATTAAATTTAGATTTAACAACCGCTACGGCTTCTTGCTCGAGTTCCTCGAAGTCGTTGAAAATTAAGGCTTGAGCTTTTAGAGAATCCTCGCACTCTGCTCTCATAAAGTAGAACATGATTTCATTGGGATTAGTCGTTTGGAAGAAGCTTGGAAGGTCCCTCAGGCGCATAGTGCCCATACCGGTGACCCAGTCAATGGGGCTATCAAGAGTTCCATCGGTCAGGTAGTCGTCATCTGCAATAGGCATATATAGAAAATACAACATATTTTTAGCAGAATGGATGGGAAGTCAGTGGTACCACAGCAGCAGCTGAGGAGTAGAATCGAATAGATATTTAGAACTAAAATATACCGATAATAGCTAGATATAATTAAGTCATTTAGATACATATTACGTACAAAAACAGACAGCAGATCTATAAAAGAAAGTACATACTCACTTTTAAATGGAAAAATGCCCCTTTTGACGAGTTCGGGGTAGTGCAAATATGCCACGAAGGAGAAAGCAGAAGAAGTAAACAAAGCAACCCCAGGAAGGTTCAAAGCTTCAGCAGCTCTAATAGCAAAGTTCATGACTCCATCAGCAATTACGCACGAAACAGGAGGTGCATCAGGATTACCATTGAGCTTCTCCAGGAGCTGCTTGAAAGGACCAAAACAATTTTTCCTCAAGGAATCACTTACCAAAGGGACATCCTGGGTTGCATCCGGATTGGACGGCGGCGGCGTTCCGTCGGGGATTGTCTCAAACCTGAAATCGGGCAAGCCCTTCACGGTTACAGAATCAGGGCCGTTTGATCGGATCAAACGGCTGTAATTAAACTCCGTGTGGACAAATGTTATGTGGAAGCCTCTCGAATGCAAAAGCTCTGCAAATCTCATGAGTGGGTTAACATGGCCTTGTGCTGGCCATGGGACCATAACAGCATGAGGCTTTGTTGCTGTTGTTGTACTCGTTGTTCTCCCTGCCATCTTCACGAGCTCTTGCCGCTGATGCTGGTTACGATTTATTTATTTATTTGCCAAGGCAAGAGACGGCGAATACCTATTGGCTGTTGTGCACAAATACACGTATATATGTACAGGCGCGTGCTATTGTTCTTCCCGCCTCTTACTCCTCTTCTACTTTTCATGGCGCTTGATTGGACTGGATCTAGTACTTTCCCCTTTTTTTTTTTTTTTTCCTCGGAAAATGTGCTATTAGTCCCACCGATCTCATTAGCGTTGTGCCGGGAAAGTGAGACAACACAGGAACGGACAATAATACACTAAATCTGTAATTAAGCTACTGCTTCGAATGAACCCAGTATAATTAAAGTGAAAAATAAAAACACGATTGAGGTAATAGGCTTCTTGCTCAAGTTCCTCGAAGGTGTTGAAAATTATGGCACGAGCCCTTAGACAATCCTCGCATTCTAATCTCATGTAATGGAACATGATGTCATTGGGATCAGTTGTTTGGAAAAAACTTGGCAGGTCCCTCAGGCGTATATTGCCCATACCAGTAACCCAATCGATTGGGGTATCAAGAGTTCCATCGGTGAGATAATTGTCATCTGCAATACGAAATTGTTCCAAGTTATCTATCCTCTCTAAAAAAAGATTGCCAAATGAAAATAAAGATGAGCATACAACAAACAAGGAACCTTTTAAATAGAACTCAAAGAAAGCAAGTCTTAATAAATGGAATTCAGATTGAATTAGAGGCAATGCCCAAGAGTATTGAAATCCGATACACATATGAAGGTTGCAAAAACTAATGAAAAACTCAAGAGAAACCAAAAACATTTTAGAGAATATACAATCATAAAAAGCATTGTATTTGCTAGATGACACAAACCATTCAGTTCACCATATGAAATTTTAGTTAAATGGATGGAAGTTAGTGGACTGCCTGCCTGAAGTATAAAACTAGCTGGTAGTTGAGGAATTAAATGCAACACATACATGGCATTTAAACACATGCAAAGTAGTTATATACAATTAAATCAAAATACGTAAAAGCAATTGGATTGCTATTTAATTATCTTACAAACAATCACTCTTTTGATCACTAAATATACAGAACAAAAATCAAGTAAATAAAGCAATAGAAAGAAAGAAAGAGAGAACTAACAAATATTTTCTTACTTTTAAATGGGAAAATTCCTCTTTTGATGAGTTCAGTGTAATGCAAATATCCAATGTAGGAGAAAGCAGAAGATGGAAATAAAGCAACCCCAGGAAGGTTCAGAGCATTAGCAACTCTAAGAGCAAAGTTCATGACTCCATCGGCGATTACGCATGAAACAGGCAGCAAATCAGGATAACCATTGAGCCTCTCCAGGAGCTGTTTGAAAGGAGCAAAACAGTTTTTCCTCATGGACTGGCTTACCAAAGGGACGTCCTGGGTCGCATCCGGATTGGACGGAGGCGGCGTTCCGTCGGGGATTGTCTCAAACCTGAAATCGGAAAGACCCTTGATGATTGCAGAATCAGGGCCGTGCGATCGGACCAAACGGCTGTAATTAAACTCTGTGTGGACAAATGTGATATGGAAGCCTTTGGAGTGCAAGAGCTCCCCAAATCTCATGAGTGGGTTAACGTGGCCCTGTGCCGGCCACGGAACCACTACAGCATGAGGCTTTGCTGTTGTTGTTGGTTTCCTTTCCATTTTCACAAAGCTCTTGGTTGATCGATAATTTCTTTGATGATGGACAGTCAGTTTTTCCTTCTTCCTACTCCTCCTTCCTCCTTTTGTGAACTTCTTCGGCGGTAGGGAGTGTCCTAAAGGATGGGGTTAGACCAGAAAAAGTACGGAAACAATAAAACGGGTTAGAAAGAGAATATTCTATCCCCAAATGGGCGAGAAGACTCTGGAAAATTTGCATTGCAAACGGCAATCATTGTGAAGTTAGCTTTAACTTCTATTCTTCCAGGTTTGTGTCTAAACTCTAAACAAACAATTTTATTTTATTTTTGAATTTTTAATTTGTTTAAACAATTTATAAAAAAAGAAATCATTTTTTGTCTTTTTATTTACATTCCCACAATTTTTTTTTTCTTTCCCGGCTGGATTCAAAAGCAGTGTTGAGACAAGATCGAATGGACTTATTTGACCACTTTATTATATGACATGCTAAATGAATTTTATAGATTTAATACATATTGATATCAATTAAATGCCCATTATTATTAATAATTTGATGTAAATATATCGTATTGTGTTGAGAATTTGTTTTTACAAAATCTCTCCCTTTTTTATTGTTGCTAAGACCTTGCTCGAACAGGGGAAAAGGGAGTTGGTGAGAGCGAAAAAGACGAGAGAACAAATGAATTGTTATTAGATTGGGTTTTTTTGGTTTTCCTCCCGGCCCCACAGTTTTGGTTCCCTCCAAAATTGAGAAGAAAGGCGTTGGTTCCGCAAATATATTTATTAAAAGACTATTATACCCATATTTTTACCAATGACGATAAAAGAAAAGTTCACACCTTCAGCCTTTTCCGCGGCGGTGCTGTTCTCTTTCCCAGCGACCCTTACCTGCAATTCTATTTTTATTTTTTTAATTTTTTTTTTTCACTTTTCGTTTTTACATTTAGGTAATAAATTTCATATTTTAAATTAAATTTTTTTATTTAAAAATTAAGACATCACAAACCAATAAATTGTTCACACTTATTCATTAAACTAGATTTACAAGTCTAAGCAGTTTAATAAAAAGGACAAAATTAGTATTAAAACATATATTATAATTTTTTTTCATTGTTTACTTATTCCAAAACAGAAGATTTTTAAAATTCTTCACTCACATTACCCTTTCCCCAGTACTGAAAAAATAAAAAATTTTCTTCACCTCAAATTTTTTTCTCACTCATTTTCGTCTCTTATTTTCTTTTTTTCTCTCAAGCAAAGCCTTATAGGTGAGAAGATGCGGCAGGGGCTTATAAATTTATCTCATTTCATTTCACGTCAATTTCAACTGCCTTCGAGTTTCATTTACATTTCATCTACAATTTCATTTGCATTTCATCGCATCATAAAAAAATAAGCAAAAAGACTGGCAAACCAGTACCATCTAGACAGCTATTGCCATCAATCATACTTTCAACTGACAATTTGCTATTCCACTGTATGCCCAGCCGCGCATTTACTTTTATTATCCAATTTGTACCAACACCTATAATTTTTTGTTATAAATCAACGGTGACAAAGCCCGTTCCCCTCCTTTTTCTTTTTTCTTTTTTTGCATTTTAAGTCCAACCCATTTTTTATGTGTGGGTAGGACCAAGGTCTACATACGACTCCCTACTCGTCTGAGTCAATTTTAATACCTCTCCTTCTTTCTCTTTCCTTTTTTAAACAAAATTTAAGGATTTTTGTTTTTTGTTTTTTGTTTTTTTTTCTGTTTTTGAATGGATACAGGCCTCTCGGCCCTTGTATGTCACAGACCCACTTGGCCTGTGACATGACATCATATTCGCTGCCTTGGTCTTAAAATATATTTAAAAAACTAAACGGGCCATTAAACAAAAGAGAAAAAAAAAAAGCAAATTGGACGTTTAGGAGCCCGGGACTTCACCATCACCGCCGCTGACACAGTTCCCCCGTCCCTGTTACACACCATAGTGATTGACGTTTAGGAGCTGCGGCAATACAGCATCATGGAGAGGAGAATAAATAATATTTAGAAGAATGAAGTACGCCCATAAGATTGTTCTCTTAGTTATGGGATTTAATGTGGACACGAGTAAAGAACGGTGCATAAAAAATTCTCAAAATGCGATGATAGGTTGGGGCTGGTTATATTCGTGGGGAAGAAAGATAAATATGTTTAAAGAACAATAATTGAGGGGAAATGAAGCAGGGAAGAAGAAATCCTTAATTTCTCAAGGAGAAAACAAAAGAGAAAAATAGTAAAGAGATAGAATGAGAACGTCAGCGTGACATGCAAAGTAATAGTAGATATTTGATTACATATGAATAAAGAAATAAATTAATACCAGCCACACACACTCCCCAATCGAATTTTTTAATATCTCAATACGAGATATTTCCCCCCTTACTTGTATAAATATATGCTGCGCACAGATTGGTGAGCGCGCACGAAAGCCTCCTGTCGCTCATTAATCCCTCCCCCCACGCGCCTCCCCTGTCTTGAACCAAAGTGAGCAAAAACAATGGAGAGTTCTGTGATAGTCTTAGCCTTAGCAGGGATAGCTGCGTTGGCCTTTATCTCAAAGAAAATCCATGGACTAAGAAATCGCAAAAGAAATTTTCCACCTGGTCCAAAACCATTGCCGTTTGTTGGTAACCTGCACCAGCTTGGCACCCTTCCACACATAACTCTCCACCACTTTGCCAAAAAGTATGGTGAAATTATGGCTGTAAAATATGGGATGCGCGACGTTGTGGTCGCTACATCCCCCAAAATGGCAGAAGCATTCCTAAAGACACATGACAACGCTTTTGCGTCCCGGCCCCCTGTTGCTTCTGGCAAATACACCGGTTACAATTACCAGGACATGACATGGGCACCTTATGGCGCACACTGGCGAATTGCACGGAAAATTTACCTAACAGAGTTATTCAGTCCCAAAAGGCTGGAGTCCTTTGAATATATTCGTGTGCAGGAAAGGCGCAGATTCCTTTCTGGGCTTTACGCTCAGAGGGGGACTCCAGTGGTGCTCAAAGATCCAGTAAGACGCTACACCCTCTCCAGCATAAGCAGGGTGGTATTGGGCGACAAGTACTTCAGTGACCATAAATCCGAAACTCCGCTTGTGTCAATGAGCGGGTTTCACGAGATGATTGATGAGTGGATGGTGCTTAATGGTGTCATCAACCTTGGGGATTGGATTCCTTTTCTACGTCCCCTCGACTTGCAGGGATACGAAAAGAGAATGAAGATCGTGGCCAAAAAGTTCGAAGATTTCCACGACTTTGTGATTGCTGATCACAAGGCCAGAAAGGAATTAGCTGGCAAAGATTTTGTTCCTAAAGACATGGTGGATGTGCTGCTGCAGCTCACTGAGGAGGATGCGGATCCTGAGCTCAAGCTCTCCATGGAAGCTGTCAAGGCGTTAGTCCATGTCAGTATATTCCTTTTCGTTTTCTTCTTTTTACTTCTCTTAACGTTAATATGACCTTCATACAAGATTATCAAAGAGAACATATCTAAGTAAGTCCCATTATTACTATATTCAATTTATGTATGTTATTACTTTGTCCCTTTTCTTGGACATGAGATGTATACAAATTTGTTACTTGGGTCCTCCAACAGGGTCTTTTCCATTTTCTTTACTGAAAAGAGGGCATGCAAGGGAGATGTACAAAACAACCTGCTGTTCCTTTTTCCGCAAGTTCACATCTTTTCTGAATTAAATTAATCAGATTTTTCCATTGGCATTAGAAAAATTAATAAGATTTTATCAATGTATACTGCTTTTTAAATTGCTCATTAAGTAATTCCAATTATAGTTAACGGATTATTTTGTACTGCATCACACACAGGACCTAATGCCTGGTGGCACAGACACGTCTGGAACCACAATCGAATGGGGAATTCATGAAATTCTTAAACACCCACGCGTGCTCACGAAGTTAAGAGAAGAGATGGACAGAGTAGTCGGTCGAGAAAGATGGATTGAAGAAGAAGATACCACAAAGATGCCTTACCTAGAGGCCGTTATTAAGGAGGCATTTAGGTTACATCCACTCTCCCCGTTGCTGGCACCACATTACGCGATTGAGGATGCCAATGTAGCCGGTTATGACATACCCAAAGGAACGGTTGTCCTGATAAATACGTGGAGCATTGGGAGGCACCCCGACTACTGGCAAGACCCTTATGAATTCAAGCCAGAGAGGTTCTTGGAGGGCAAGGAAATCGCTATGAATGGACAGGATTTTAGCCTGTTGCCTTTTGGATCCGGCCGAAGAAGGTGCCCTGGCTACAACCTCGGACTCAGGATCGTCCGTACAACAATTTCCAACGTGTTCCATGGCTTCAACTGGAAATTATATCCCGAGGGTATGAAACCTGATGATATATGCATGGTGGAACGCTACGGTCTCACTACTTGTCCTGAAGTTCCTGCTACCGTGATCCCGGAACCTCGACTTCCAGCCCATATCTATCAGTGATTCGTACTTGCATTCGTCGTCTGTTTCCGCATGTCCTGTGTCTGTCTTTCAAAATTTCTACTAAATTTTCGCCATTATGTCTGTTGTGGTTTAATGCAGAACTTATCAACTATATTATGGTCATGGATGCTGTACTCCTTTATTATGAATAAATAAATAATTTGCATTAATGAATAAAATTAAAGACCGTAACGTTTGTCGATCCTTTGATTTTGATTCTCTGCCGTTGGTATTTTCTTGTTACGTACACATAGCGTAGTAGCACGAGTATCTGAATTAACGATCATGATATTTCCTTTCTGGTTTAGTACCCTCTTAATCTGTATGTAATGTTTGCTTGCTCTCGCATGCTAAACAGAGGACAAACACCCCGTTCGGAAATGTCTTTTTGGCATACTAGGTCCAAGCAACCTTACTAGTATCAGCTCACTTTTCCTCCTTTGGAATCTTCATCCTCTCCAGCACTTCTGATTAGTACAACTAGAACGTTTCTCAATAATTTGCGCAGGTTTTTGAGCGAACTCTTTCGTATAAAAATAAAATGTTGGCGAAAGCAACTTTTGTGTAGGATATAAAGCAGAACGCTCTGAAGGAACCGATGTGTCGTAATCTGTAGCAGAATTAAGTCAGCGATCCGTGTTTGTTCACACTTCGATTATCTTGGTCATCCTACAGATGAGCCCGTCCCAGTGCCCAGCCTTCGATATGTTAGAAATGATAAATGACCGGAAGTTGACCCAGTAGAAGAATCTCTGCAAGTCGTTGGGTTGGAGGTTGGAAGCCCTGCTGCCAGTAATAGTGGGCTCTTCACCAACGCGCTACTAGGCTGGGTGACTTTTCCAATTTAGTTCGACCTTTTTCCCAGTTGGTTGGTCCCAAGCCTCTGAAGCATTATAAAAGAACCACAATTATATGATAGCCAAACTTTTTTTTTATTTTATGTAGCAAAAATTTATATAATACGTACTTCCATGTGTCACTATTAAATAGGGACTTTTTTTTTTTTTTTTGAGAATTTGAATTCATAGTTATTAGGGGAAAAGATATAATGAATTACGATCAAATCTTCACGTTGAGTGGTCAGAAAGACGAAAAATAAAAAACAATTCATGAGCAAATTAGCTCGACGCATCTTCGTGAGTCGCAACCTTCTTTGTGTTTTTTCATTCTGCACGCACTCCCGGTTACCAGAAACATTTTTCAATAAAAATTATACAATTTTTGTCCTGTTTTTGTACATCGCGCCCCTGCAGTATTTTCGAAAATCGTGGATGAAAGTTGCATGCATGTCTGTAAAGGGATATTTTTGAAAAAAATAACAAATAATAAATAAATATAGAAATATCGTGAACGATTATTAAGGGTGCCAAATTGGGTCCGCGCATTCACGGGAAACAAAAACTGAAGGAATCTATCAATTTAATACGTATGGGAGTGTGCAACGACGACATGTCTTGTGCTTTTAATGAATTGGCCTATTTTGAAATCAGAGGATTGCAGGCACGTGTTCAAAATGATAAAGTGTGTGGCACAAAGACAACGATCTAGAAACGTCTTGTCAATGGGATCGAATTGCGTGTCACCCACGTGAATTCAGGTCGACGTGAGTAGGATTTCCCCGTCGCTAGAATACATCAACTGTTATATTATTGGGACAGAAATTTGCAAGTGGCCACGTGGCGGTGGGTAGGATCCAGCGTCAAACAATTTGGTTTGCGTAGAGATATTTTACTATAATTTAGAGGAGAGATTATACAGTTTTTTTTTTTTTTTTTTCTGAATTAGAAATATAAGCGTATATAACAGTTGATAATTTACTATGTTAAAAAGAATAATTTTAACACTAAAAATGATAATTTAATACCGCCTATTGTCAATTTTTAAAATCAATAGCATTACATATCGTTTTGTTGTTGTGCTTATCTGTTACAAATTATTACTTTTAACAGCACAACCTCATGATGTAATATATAAGTATAATTAAATATCAAATTTGTTGTAATCCGTACAATCGCTGATCCTTTCATGTTGTCGATGGAAATTTGATTTTTAAGATCAAATAGCAAGAAAAATCATTTCTTTATAAATTACCCGGTGTTGGCAACTAGATAACTTATTTTGATCAAACTAAAAATTGGGATTTACTACAAAATGTGCAAGTTAGCACGTAACACCAAACAATAAAAAAATAAAATAAAATTACTAGATCCAAAAGGTCATGACTTCACGTATAACTTGCATAGTCATCGTCACCGTCATCACAAGAAAAGAGTTAATCAGAAACCATGGTCGACTAAGAGCCGCAGCTCTCTTATGATATAATACATATGTTCAGGCATCTGCCATCGAAAATCAGGAGACCGAAGGACCAGAAGCAAAACAGGATCGGCCAGGTTTTCATTTCAGAAAATGTACAGCTAATTAAGTAATCGAGTCTAAGAAATGACCCGATCACTGGACTTTGGCTGTTGTTCGCCATCTGTTATTGCCAATAGTTGTGGTGGGACACTTTCATCTAGGTCTTGTGTTATGAGATACGGCAACTAACACGTGTGTTGCTAGAGTTGGGCTCGCTACACTGATCGTTGGCTTTTCAGCTATCTAGTCAAAACGTTTTTTTTTTTTCCAGAAAAATATGACGTTCGAGTATTTAAACCGTCAAATTAAAATTTAAATCTAATGGAGAAACATTATCATAAAATAACAAATGAATTTAACTCCATTCCTACTGCTTTAACAAAAATACTATTAACGCTGCTCAATATAAAATCGGAGCAATGCTGTTGCTCTGTAGCTGTTAAACATCAATCAAAATGGCACAAACAGATACAGGAATTGAAAATAAAGCTAGATGGTCTCTCAAGGGTACGACTGCCCTCGTCACCGGTGGTACGAGAGGGATCGGGTATTGAATGATTTATTGTTTTGATTAGCTATATGCTGAATTTGCTGATTGTAAAATCTGCCATCTCAATCTCATTTGATCTGTGTTTTTCACGCACACTCTTTATCTAGGCATGCCATTGTTGAAGAACTTGCACAATTTGGGGCCGTGGTGTATACATGTGGACGCAAGCAAGACGACCTTGACGAATGTTTGGCGCAATGGAAGAGCAAGGGATTTCAAGTTGCAGGGTCTGTGTGCGACGTATCTTCAAGACCCCAGCGCGAGAAGTTGATACAGACTGTTGCAGAGCATTTCAATGGGAAGATCAACATCTTGGTTAGTCTATATTACAACTAATAGCCAAAAAAACAGACAGATTTCATCTTCTTCTTATTCTTTTTTTTTTTTTTTTTTTTATTCTCGCCATTATTTTTCCAAAAATTTGCAGGGAACTAAAGAAGTTTTCTGCGACTTACACAGGTGAACAATGCTGGCATACTCATCCTGAAACAAGCTACAGAGTTCACAGCCGAAGATTACTCGAGGCTAATGAGTACCAATCTTGAAGCTTGTTTCCACTTGTCTCAAATTGCACACCCCTACTTGATGGCTTCAGGGAATGGAAACGTTGTCTTTATATCATCCACAGCTGGAATCATAGCAACTGCTTTACATTCGCTCTATGCAGCAACAAAAGGTATACATAAAGTGATTTATTTGACGAAATGAATTAATTTGCATATCGTTGCAACATAATTTTTTAGTGGCCTGTTGACTAATTCTAATTCAATTTCGCTTATCCTTTTTGAATTAGCTGCACTGAATCAAATCACCAAGAATTTTGCCTGTGAGTGGGCCAAAGACAACATCCGTGTCAACTCAGTCACTCCATGGGTCACCAATACACCCATGGTCCAAGCAAGTGCTGTAAAACTCTTTGCCCTTCCCTGCTTCTCCTTCTTTACGTCGTCAAAGAGGCACAATTCTTATCTCTGATTGTATTAGTCACTTAAACCTATGCAATGATCAGTGAGATATGTCATTTTCTCATGCAAGTTAAGTAACTATAATAAATTTAAAGCACAATGAGAGTTATGGGAAATTGGAGGAAGAACAAAACAACAACGGCAGTTCTCATCTTTATGCTATTTTTTCTAATGTTCTATTTGCGGCATAAATCTTTGTCTGTTTATTACAGAAATCTGAAGGAAAAGAACTAGTAGAAGCCTTTATCGCTAGATCTCCAATGGGTCGTGCAGCAGAGCCGGATGAAGTTTCAGCACTGGTGGCTTTCCTCTGTTTCCCTGCTGCTTCATTTGTAACTGGACAAGTTATCTCGGTGGACGGTGGATATACCGCCAACGGTTACCCATGATCTTTCAGGCTGTATTTTATCATTCTCCCTGCCCCATCTAATATGATCGAATAAATGCAATGTAATCAAATATATGAGGGGAAGAGAGAGAGGCTCACCTAATTCCCATCTGGGATGCAATCTGCGTTTGGCTGAGGTGGCTTGGTTTCCAGTCATTTTGAAGTTTGAATGAGATTGTAGTACTGGCTTTGGTTCCCTTGAAATATTTACATTTGTGATTACTTGCTGGTTGTATCGGAGTGAAACAAATTGTATTTCTTTTTTGTTCCTACGGAAACAGATTTAAATGGTAAAACCCCAGAATAATTCTCCAAATTCTTTATAAATGTGTATCAAAACACAACATTAAAGTTCCCATTATAAGTTGTTACCAGTAATACTTGACCAATTTTGTGAAATTGGAAAAAACTAGCACAATTAATTTCTTTACTAACGAAGGAATAAATGTTAAAGAGAAAATGTAAAAACAAAGCAATGTCTACTTGGTTCCAACTAAAATGGACATAATGCTAACTTGCCTTAAAAAAAAAAAAGGGGCAAATTGGTACGTCTCGTATAGTCATATGCATGCATACTTCTCTTGTATCTCTTGTTTATCCCTGGGAGTTGTGTTCTCGTTACAGCTTTTTTAATTTTGGCGGTTTTCTGTTTTGGAAAAACGTAAAATTTGTAAAATACATGGAGCAATGAGAGGCACCTCACTACTGGTAAGACCTTTATGAATTCAAGCCAGAAAGGCTGTCCCAGGGAAGGAAATTTGCATGGGTCATTTGTTTCTGTCTGCCCTGTGCGTCTTTTAATATTCCTGATTTCATTTTTTGCCATCATTTCATCTGTGGTTTAATGTTGAACTTGTAAATTATATTATGGCCATGTACTGCTGTACTATCTAATAATGAATAAGTAAATAAACAAATAATTTCTATGAATGAATAGAATTATAATTGCACCATTTGTAGATCATTAGACATTGACTCTCGGGCGGAGGCATTTTCTTGTCTTCAGTGGCATTAGCGGAGCACGAGTATCTGGAATTGACGTATTCATGTATTCATTTTATGGTTATAAGTTCTTACTGTGTCTGTAACCTTTGCTTGTACTTGCAGTCTAAACAGAGTTCAAAAACAAGTTTGGACATTTTTTTGAAACCAAAGTCCAGACAACCTCAATTGTATCAGTGCAATTTTGGTCCGTTGGTTCTTCATCTTCTCCAGCACAAACTGATTGATAGAACTAGAAATTTCTCGAGCTTTTTTTTTTTTTTTTCTGGTTCTGCACAAACTCTTTGATATAATAATAAAATGTCCACACCGACAACTTTTGCGCATGATATTAGTGCTTTGAATGAATCGATCATAACTGTGGCACCATTAAGTTAACAATGGGAGTTTTTCCAATCTTGTATATTCTGGGTAATCCTGGAGATAGACCCGTCTCAGTGCCCACCTCTCCCAATTTCTCTATTATATTCAATTCAGTAATTTTAAACACAAGTAACCTTTGATTCTTTTTCTAGAGAGATTACATTTTCCTGTTACAGCAATTTCTTTGATCCCTCCTACCTTCTTAAGCTAACCCTTCTATGCGCCTATTGATCTTCTACGGCCAGTAAATGGACGAAAGTGGATATTAACTTCAGAGAATCCGTTGAGACTTACTAAACTTAATCCTAAAAAAAATTATAAAAGCATAAGTTAGATTAAATACTTAAATTCAGCATAAATTAAATTAAACTAAACCGACCCCAAGTAATTTCGGGTCTTTCTCTTTGACATGTGACACTCATACGACTCCACAAAATCTTCCGCCAATTGTCCCGTGACAATTTTCTTCAACGTTGCAGTACACGTTAGATCAACTGAAGGTGGGAAATTGCGGAGCCTCCAACTTTCGGAAACCTCTAGGACCAGTGAGTTTGGGAGAACCATCCTTGAGAGACCACACATTCGTAGAGGCATGAATTGTTTCAGTCCGAGGTTCTGATTGTTTGCTAAAAAGTAATTTATCTATAAAAAATATTTGTTGAGAAAAATTTTTTAAAAAATAAATTAATTTTTGCTATTTGACTGTAATGTTGAAAAATATTTTTAAAATTTTAGTTGTAATAGGATGAAATCAAAATTATACAGTCAAAGATTTTAATACAAATTAATTGTTATTATAAATGAAAATGTAAAAAAAAAAAAAAAAAAATCGGTTTGCTTCTCGCAAGATAAGGCAAATTTTGACACGAAATGGCAAAGAATAATAAAAAAAAGGACTTATTATTTGCTATCGATAAATGGCTGATCATTGCCGACACGGGTGATAATTAAATTTTTTTTTTTTTTTTTGTCTCTGCCCAATGCTTTCTCTCTACCATTGTTGAGGTAAGCAAAAAAATAATTACCGTTTATTTTGCCTAGAAGTTATTTAAAAAAAAATATTATTATTTTATGTTGTGTATATATATATATATATATATATGACCATATCTTTTTAATTTTTTAAATAAAAAAATAATTATAAAAAAATATTTTATCAGAGGAACAAGCCACTCTTATTTTTTATATTTTATACACAAATATTTGCGGGACAACGTTCTTTTTGTTTTTGAGTCATGAATGGTCGCGGTCCATGAAATATCGTCGGGTCTCGCCAGGCAAACGTCCTTCAGTGGTCCCAAATGGTTGCGGGGTTGCAGCCGAATATAAATATGGTGGTGTCAATGACGATGCATATTGTTGAGGCCATCCCACGTGACCATCTGCTACCTCGGGACAAATAATTCTCCATTATGCATCGGAAGGTCATATTCCCTGTTATCATTATTTTCGTCTATTTTTCTAGCTGATAGTACACAAGAGCAATTATTTTCTTAAATGAGAAAAATTTTTGGTTAAAAAAAATTCATTTAAAAAAGATTCAGTGGCGCAACTGTGTTCAACAAGAAAACCCAAGGGGACCCACGAAAATCTCGGTTATCCAAATAAATATACGTTCTTGTTGCGTGTACCTGCCTCAAGAAGCCCCCGAGGTTTTTTTTTTTTTTAACGCTCATTCAGCTTCCCACCAACAGTAATAAGTTTAAAATTTGCTGGCTACCCTAATATAAATAATGATCGATTTTGTTATACCAAAAAATAAAAAATAAAAAGCAGGCAGCCAATGTCACTATGTTATATTTAGGCAAAGCTGCCGACTGCACAATGGTACCTACTGATGCGCTCATTGTTCCATCTATAACTTTGAACCCAATGAAGAGTGCAAACCAAAAATATATGGAGCAAATTTTACAGCCAGCTTTTTTGTTTGGACAGTAAAATCCATGCAGAAGTGGGGCCAGATGCCCGTGTATTTGTAAACGCAAGAAACATGAGCTGGGCGAGACTCAATTATTTACTGGAACCGGACTTTTGTGATAAGTGGAAAAGGAATGGCCACGATGTTTTGCTTTTAATTTTCAGAATCCCGATGGTATTGCTGGCAGAATGACTAACTTAGTAAATGAGCCAAGGCCACATCCCGATTACGACGAACGACTGTCCTATCTCCCCGGACACGGAATGTAGTGACAAAGCGGTTGTCATTGCTTGTCGGAGGAGCTCATCCTGTACTCATGCCAACCTGTCACTGGCCTCTGTTCGGACCGTTTCGGCGTCGCCTCAAATAAATTATCTGATGTCTCAGTAATTGTCTGTTCCCGGCCACTTCTTGCCGCGCTCCCAGGCAAGAACGCTTGGGTCCGGCAACCGCGAGCTCTATTGAGCTGGATCGCTAGTTACTGTCCAGGATCCGCCTCATACTAGGCTGTATCACGTGTTTAGCTGATTCCTACAATGCATATTATTGAGGAAATCTTAGACTAATTCACATCTTATAGATTTAAATACACTTAAAAGAAATTCATATACTATATATAACATTTTATACAACATATAAAAAAATTTAAAGTGAAATAATATATATTAATATATATTTTTTAATTTTATATAAAATATTATTTTTATAATATAAAATATTTTTATTATAATATAATTTAAATAATTTTATAAAATTAAATATTATTTGAGTAAAAAAAATACGATGAATCAACTTATATTAATATATATTTTTAAATAAATATTTTTTTTATTAAATAAATTGATAAAATAATTAAAATAAAATAAATTAATTGGGCGGATCCCACGGCGTGACAGCGCAATTGGGCGGAAGCAGTCCTTGTCAGTTTTTCATTTTTTGTGGGTCAATCATCTTTAATAAAGAAGCCACGGAGCTATTATTATTATTATTATTTTAAAGCTCTTTCAGCTTTCCATCGATAACTGAACACTAATAAGCTTTTTGAGATCAAAAGAACACTAACAAGTTTAAAATTTGTCGGCATCAAGTTTGAATATTGACACTAGTATAATGATCGATTTTTTATGCCAAAAAATAAAAAAGAAAATAAACACAAACGGGCAAAATCAGCCGACTGCAGAATGGTCCCTGCTGATGCGCTCATTGTCCAATCTAGCACTTTGAACCCAATGAAACGTGGGCCCCAAAAAGATACGTACAAAATTACTAGAACCGGACATTTGTGGTAAGTGGTAAAAGATTGTCCGTGATCGTTCGCTTTCAACTGTCCGAATCACGATAAATGAGTGGAGGCCACATCCTGATTACGACAAACGACTGGCCTATCTCCCCGGACACGGAATCAAGTGACAAAGCGGCTGTCATTGTTCGTCGGAGGAGCCCATTCTCTAATCGTCCCAACCTCTCCCTGGCCTCGGTTTGGACGGTTTCGGCGTGGCCTCAAATAAATTATCTGATGTCTCAATAATTTTCTGCTCCCGGCCACTTCTTGCCGCGCTCCCAAGCAAGAACGCTTGGGTCCGGCGACAGTGAGCTTTATTGAGCTGGATCGGTAGTTACAGTCCAGGATCCGACTCATACTAGGCAGTATCACGTGTTTAGCTTATTCCTACAATGCATATTATTGAGGAAATCTTAGACTAACTCAAATCTTATGGACTTAAATAGAGTTAAAAAAATAATCTTAAAATAAATATATAACATTTCATAAAACATACAAAATAGTTGAAATAAAATAATATATATTAATATAAATTTCTTTTTTATATTACATAAAATATTATCTTGATAATGTAAAATATTTTTTCTGAGATATAATATTTTCTTGAGTTTATTTGGGTCCACATAAATTTTGATCTGTATAATAAATCATTATTATTAAAGACTATCTCTACTTCTTCCCATTAATTTTTGGAAATATCATTTTACACAATAAATCTAGTTTTTTTTTTTTAAATATTTGAGTGAATTTAAAAATTTTAAAATTTTCAACTGCCATCACTATAATTACATGAGATAATTTGAAATGATTTAAACGATTTTAACAAATTGGATTTTAATTGAACAGGAGAAGTGCGATGAATTAAATTGCAAAAATATATACTTTTTAAATGTATAACCCTTTAATCTAACAAAGTGATAAAATAATTAAATTAAAATAAAATAAAAATAAAATAATTTTATCATAATAAATTAAAATTAATTAATAAAAATAAATAATAAATAATAAGTTCAACAAAAAATTGTATGCACGTAAGTTCATGCTTTTAAGGAGCAACGAAAAGATGATGCCTATGATCTTTTGTCTGTATGGGTTACTCAAATATCATTTTGAATTAGTCATAAGAGATATTAAAATATTTATTACTTATAATTTTAAGAATTAAATAGTATAAATAATCAAAAAATTTTAAAAATCAAGGTTTAATTAGTTATAAACCTACTTATATTTTTTGTATACATTATCTATTTTTCTTTATACATTTTTAATCCTATAATTTGTTAAAGAGTTAGTGATTTGACTTCATAAGATCTGGTTCAAACATTTTCAATGACGTAACATAACTCAATAAAACTCACACTTAGCTTCAAAACTTGCTTATGAGCCAAACCTTACAAAAGGACTAATTCGTTTAGTATTGTAAACAATTTGTTTACAAATGCTCTTGGAAAAAAATGATTTAATGCGTTATTAGAGTAGATGTAATTGAATTATTTTTAAATTATATATTTAATAATTTTAAATTTATTAAATTTATTATATTATATATTTATATTATTTTAATTTTATTTATAAAATAATTTTTATAATTATAATTATTTTATTTTTTATTATAAAATCATTGGAGATATTTATTTTATTAACTTCTTTGTCTTCTATTGTGATGGGAAAGCATAATTCTCTTATTTTCGGAATGATAATGTAGACACGCAATTTTCATTCAAGATTCTTCACTAAGAAAAGCTTTTCATAAAATAAGAAAAATTCATTAAGAACAGCCCCACTGGTCGAAATGACATAACTATCGTCAGCTTTAGATTTTCGTGATTCAGGTTAAATCTAAGCTCTTGTCATGTCTTAACTGAACGGATTTCAATGCTCTTCGCCTTTCCATCATCTATAGCATTTAAAATGTTTAAACATGGTGCTTTTCAGCTTTGGCTATGGACTCGAGGATTAACAATGAACTTCTATTGCTCCAATAAAAAAGATACCAAATTACAACGCGCAGCGTTCGCAGACAAAGAAAATCCCTCGCCAGGATGCTAGGGGACGCGCGCATACCTTATTTTAACTATTTGTCTATCGTATTGCTTTTTTAAAAAATGAAACACTAAAAAGCACGGAGGGCCGTAGCACCCACGGCCCATAATTTTCCTATAGAGATGTGTGTGTATATATATATATATATGATGTGTTGGATTTCGTCTTTTATTGTGATATCAATCACATTCCAAGGATATTATTGGAACTCACAGCCCGTGATCCTAATTGTTGTGTTTCGAAATGCTAGTACACAATCTTCATTATTGTTGACACCATTGTTACCTAACCCATCCGCCATATATATATTATTGATGTTAAAAAAAAATCAAATATTACTTTCTTATGAATTGATAAATTAAAAGTATTAACATATACTATAACTATAAATATTTGATTAAATCACAATAAATTATATAAATCAATCAATATAATTTTAATTATAATTAAATAAAATTTATATAAATTTATAATAATTATATAATTATCTAACAAATAACAATAAATTCTTAAAAATGAAGGAAAAACGGCATATTTTCATAATAATAAAAATCACGAAGTATACCACACACTTAACAACACGAACAGGTATAGACAAAAAGGATATGGGCAGATACGAACTTTGAACCCATTGAAACGTCGAAGCCAAAGAGATATGGACAAAATTATACAGACAGCCTATTTGTTCGGACTGTCAAATATACGCAGAAGTATGGCCAGTTGCCGCGTCCTTGTATACGCAACAAACATTTATTTACTAGAACCGGACATTTGTGAGAAGTGGAAAAAGAATGGCTACCTTTTAACTTTCTGAATCCCGATGGTATTTGTTGGCACAACATCTAACTTAACAAATGAGCCAACACCAGAATTTTTAATGGCAGATACCAAATTAAAAAGCGCAGCGTTCGCAGACAAAGAAAATCCCACGCCTGGATGCTATGCGACGCGCGTGTGGGCACAGAATTTTCACCTACCAAGATCGCTTTCCACGTGTTGTATAATTAACGGTTGGATCCCACGACGTGACAGCGCACTTGGGCTGATCTGATCAGATCAATCAGTTCGTCGCGGAAAATCCCTCGCCTGGATGCTATGCGACGCGCGCGTGGGCACAGAATTTGTACCTGCCAAGATCCATTTTCACGTGTTGTATAATGAACAGTTGGATCCCACGACGTGACAGCGCAATTGGGCTGATCTGATCAGATCAATCAGTTCGTCGCGGAAAATCCCTCGCCTGGAGGCTATGCGACGCGCGTATGGGCACAGAACTTTCACCTACCAAGATCGCTTTGTATAATGAACGGTTGGATCCCACGACGTGACAGCGCAATTGGGCTGATCAGATCAATCGGTTCGTCGCGGAAAATCCCTCGCCTGGATGCTATGGGACGCGCGTGTGGGCACAGAATTTTTACCTACCGAGATTGCTTTTCACGTGTTGTATAAAGACGGTTGGGTCCCACGGCGTGACAGCGCAATTGGGCGGAAGCAGTCCGAATATTGTAAGTTTTTCATTATTTGTGGGTCAATCATCTTTAGTAAATGTTGCCCTTTGCCGACACATTTTGCGCTAAAATTTTTGGACTCCATCAGATCAATCAGTTCGCCGCTTAGTACAGAGACTCGTAAATAAAAAATTACTAATTATATATTTAATATTTTTATTTTCTTATATTATGCATTTTATTCGGATACCTAAGAGTCAGCCAATTATACATTTGTGACAGCTGTACTGTGCACTTATGTTTGACAGTGAGAATAGCTCCGCCGTAATTTATTTTCAACATAAAATTTTATATGAAAATTAAGCCCTTAATTCTAGGTATAAATCGTGTAGGCTCTAACTGTGTCGTAGTTGAAGTAATTCCTACCTCTTGTGTCCTATGTGCAAACTATTGCAGCCACTCGGTATCAAATCAAAGGATATTATTCATATCTCTCAATTCTGGAAGTCACCCACAGTATCATAAGTTTTTGTTTTTTTATAAAATATGTAGCAAATTGTGTGAATTTATGAAAAGGATGTGGGAAATTGCAAAACTCCCCCTCCCCCAACCCCCAAGGCCCCATTTTGCGTTCTCTATTCCCGCCATGCAAACGTCCTTTTCGAGACACATGGCGCGGCTGCTGGTAGGCCAATTTCGAGATGGAAACATGTCAATTGTTTAGATTCTGCCTGTCAAAAAATGTGGCCTGATAAATTATAGAGTAGAACTCTCTTTTCAGTTTTATTTTATTTTATTAAAAAAATCAATAATATGCTGCAGCAACTGAGCCCAGTATTGCCATTAAAGATATTGATCCCGCCCATGGATGGATAGTGGCCTGTTCGGATCCTACACACTTTCTCTTTTCTTTTGTTTTGTTTTGTATTTTTTTGAAACAAAACAAATAATAACTAAATATAGAAATATCGTGAACGATTATTAAGGGTGCCAAATTGGGTCCGCGCATTCACGGGAAACAAAAACTGAAGGAATCTATCAATTTAATACGTATGGGAGTGTGCAACGACGACATGTCTTGTGCTTTTAATGAATTGGCCTATTTTGAAATCAGAGGATTGCAGACACGTGTTCAAAATGATAAAGTATGTGGGACAAAGACAACGATCTATAAACGTCTTGTCAAATGGATCGAATTGCATGTCACCCACGTGAATTCAGGTCGATGTGAGTAGGATTTCCCTGTCGCTAGAATACATCAACTGTTATATTATTGGGACAGAAATTTGCAAGTGGCCACGTGGCGGTGGGCAGGATCCAGCGTCAAACAATTTGGTTTGCGTACAGATAGTTTACTATAATTTAGAGGAGAGATTATATAGTTTTTTTTTTAATATTATAATTTGCTAAAGAGCTAGTGATGACTCCATAAGATCTCATTCAAACATTCTCAATAACGTAACATAACTCCATAAAACTCACACTTAGCTTCAAAACTTGCTTATGAGCCAAACCTTACAAAAGGTCTAACTCATTTGTATAAACTTGTATTAACAATATACATATAACATTTTTTTTATAACTATATCCACATTTTTTCATTTTTGCTGCATACCTTACTTTAACTATTTGTATATCGTATTTTTTAAAAACAAAAAAGAAATAAAACACTAAAAAGCACGGGGGACCCTATCCCAAAAAAACGCTTTGGAGCGAACGCCGCATCTGGCCTTGCAAAATTTTCCTATATATATATATAGTGCGTTGGATTTCGTCCTCTATTGTGACATCAATCACTTACAAAGGGATATTATTGGAGGCCATCTGACGCGATATATCGGATATCGGCCCTTCTGACAAATAATTCAGCCTTTTTATCTTCGGAAGTCACAGCTCGTGAGCATAATTGCGGTGATTAGAAATACTACACATCTTGATTATTGATTCTTAAAAGACCAAAACTCATTTAAAATATCAATCTAACAGAAGCACATGCTGTAACAGAAACAGTGCATGTGCCCAACTGGGATATCGCCGGCTGCGTGCGTATTTGCGTGCGCAAAAAAAATGTAATAGGTGAGAATCAATTAATGCCCTTAATTTTTTAAAAATAACTTTTTTCATACACATTTTTTCATTTTTTTTTTTAATTTGTATGACAAAAATACTTTCAGTTCAGTTTTTATATTAACCAAAACCAATTCGCTCCCACGAGAATTTTAAGTATACACTCTCCTGCACACAATAATTGAATTAACTCAAAACTCATTAACGGTTTCAAAATCATCTAATTAATTAAAAATAGAATAACATTGGAAGTGAGTATTATATTAAATACATATTAGTACATGAATTTAATGCAAACACTAGAATAGAAAACCTGCCTTGGGGCTTATAACGTTACTTTAGTATGGTGATCTTGACAATTATTCCTTATCTATGACTATATTTAAACGTAGAAATCATACAGTTGGTCCAAATCCCACATAATATGTAAGGATACTTCTGATACATATAGTATCTTTACATCCGTATAGAAAGATAAATGATACACACGTTAAATGATAACCTACCTTGATACTTACAGTTTTTTACTTTGATATGTTGACCTTCACAATTATTCCTGATCTAGGCTTTTTATAAATATAAAATTCATGCATGTTGGTCTAAATCTCATGTAGTATGTGAAGATACCCCTATGGGATATATAGTTTCTTTACATACATTAGTGTAGCGCTCATGACATTTGTTGAATACGTATGGAATGCTTGGAATACAAGAACAAACATCGATATGAATCAATCATTTATAACCGATAACAGGCTGAAACTTTCTTTTTGAGTATTAGTGATTATGTTAGAGATAAAATAACAATTACAATAATATGCAATAAAAGATTTTTTTATTTATTTTGTGTTATTGATATAGTCAATCAATTTTTTATATTCTTTGAACACATAAATTTATCTTAACAGAAATCCTTTTAAAAAAAATTTAAATATCAAACAAAAATAATTTAAATATCAATTAAAAAATTTTTACCTTATAAAAAATAAATTTAGTTAAAAAAATTAAAATTCAAAATTTAAATATATTTATTTTATTTTATTTTTATGATAGAGCGATATGTCATCTTATTTTACTTTACAATTTTTTAGATAAAGAGATTCACTCACATTTTTTTATGTGCAACACATACACACTAAAAAATCTCTGAATTTTTTAAAAGCAAAGTCCTTTCTATATAAATCAAATAATTAAAAAATTAATTTATTATCATCATTCAATTTTTACCTTTTTTTTGTGTGTGTGATTTCATGCTGGAAAGTAAATTGATATGTATTTGTTAAGAAATCTTGAAACTTTTTATTTTTATTTTTATTTTTATTTTTAAATTTCATGAAAGAAAATAATTTTAATAGTTTAAAAATCAAAATTTATGGTTTACCAGGTGCGAAAAAGTTAGTTTTTATAGGAATCCTCGATCGTAATTCACAACCCACACAATTCTTTTATTTCCACTTGGATGAGTGGACCAAGTTCTCAATCTTCGTTGGTGAGTTATGTCTTCGTACACCCCTAGTCGTGGACCAACCTGCCCGATGCTTTCATTTTTATTTTCATATGCCGACCAATCAAGGAATCTTATGGCTCTGTATTAGACTTGCAAATCACATTGTTCGTGTGCTTGCGTGAATATAGTAAAATTATTATTTGTTAATGTCTTTGAATCATAAAATTTATGGAAAAGATATTAATTTTTATAATATATTAAATAATTTTCAACTTCTATCATGAGTTTTGGAATGAATGTTCTGAAAAAAAAAAAAAAAAAATGGATTTTTTCTTATTTAAATTTTATAGTTTATCGTCTGAAAGAATACAGGTCGCTATAGCCGCTAAGAGAACAACAACAAAATAAACATAAACCAGCGGCGGGAAACCATGCTTCAAAAAGGAGCTAACTTGTTGACACCATTGTCCCCTTACCAATCCGCCAGACCCACCCGCTTCTTTAATGGTCTTCACAATTTTCACATATTGTCAGACAAACAAAAAGATGCAGGTAAATTATATATATACAGTTTATAAATTAAGGATATGAAAATATATTATAATTATAAAAATTTAATTAAGTTAAAATAAAAAAATAAATTAATTAATATAAATTTAATTATAATAGAAAAGTTTTTATTAATTCATTATAATTATATAATTATCTAACAAATAAAAATAAAATACTGAAAATCAAAAAATAAAAAAAATTTTCTGATTCTTTTTTTTTTTAAAAAAAAACTTCTAAAATTTCTTTGAAATAAAAAAAAATGTATTTTATAATGTGCACGTAAAAAAATAATTTATAACATGTAATTTGAATTTACGTTATAAGATATTTATTTGTATCTTTTATTTTATTTATTTATACATTATATAATTTTGATAAAAAAAATTTAAATTTTTGTAAAAACTGTATACGTGCAATTTGACCCTCCCCTCTTATTTTCCATTCTTGTATTGAAGCCTCATGCGTTTATAATCTTTTGCCTACTTAGGCCACGAAAACGTCCTTTTAAATTGGTCCGGAAGACGAGAAAGAATAAGATTTGTCTGCTGCGGTAGACCACAGCGATCCTAATATTATCAAAACCACAAACCAGGCATGAATAGTGACCACAAATTTATACAAGTGCATCCATCCAATTACAAGCCAACCGCAAACGACCCAAGGCACGACCGAAAGTTTGCTCGCCAGTAGGCTTCGCCATTCTCAGATTCATTGAACAACAGCCGAAGATTGCAAAATCAAACAGAATATTTAGGGACTAATCCAGACTATCATACCAGCAAACCTCTAGAGACTGGCACGCGACATGAACTAAAAGTACATGCTTTGTAATACAATAACCAAAGCAGCTCCCGAGCTGTGATAAAAAAAGGAAAAAAAAAAAAAAGTAAAGTTGCAAAATAAAAACAAATTACATGACTTAAATCCTGTAAACGGCATATCTTTAGAATAATAAAATCACGAAATACATCACACTAAACAACACGACCTCCTCCTTTCTAGCAATTCACAAGTTATTTGAAAGGAAATTATCAATAATGTAAATTGTTCAAGATAATGTAACTCTACTTTCTATATACTCTATTATTAAGTAAATCATGCTGGAAAACTAACTCATTTAATCTAAGATACATTAAATACAGGTAAATAAAAAGGAATTTACATTTAGAGAAAAAAAGGAGACGCATCCCCCGTCTTTTGAAAGACATATACCAACAATTATTAGTGATTATTTGTCAGTCACTAATTAAGCAGGAGGTTGGTACGTCTCCAAGACACTATAGTGCTTTAATTCTCTACAAAACTTGAGGTGACTAGCACACGTGCGGTAGTTAGTAAATATTCCAAACTATTGGTTTCGTCGTTACTGTTAGCATTAATAATTTATCCCGCATGGTATACTATTACCCACATAACTCAGACCTTTACGTATTTATTTTATTATTATTATTATCTTTTCTTTTTTTTTTTTGTCAAACGCTTGGCCTTTATATATAAGCCATTGTTTCTAAATTTTTTACCTTTTTCCTCTACAACTATTAGGATATAAGTTGTTTTTTTTTTTTTTTTTACAGCATATCAAATTTCATTAACCACAATCACGTGAAAATTGATTGCACAAGAGACAAAGAAATCCAATAAAATCCTACAACCAGTAGTATTTGCATTTTTGGTTTCTTATTCTTATTAATACTTTTTATAAATATAACACATACATAATTTTATATTATGTAAATTTATTTGATCATTTTTTTCCTTTTGACTAGAATTAATGAAGTTCTTTTCCAGTTTTCCTTGCTATGTGTCTCCGTGCTCGAGAGATACTAATTTAGTTGCCAAGAGCTTCAACTTTCAAGCTAAAAGCACTAGGCACCTGCAGGTCCAAACCAAGTGGAGAAATAAAAATAAAATAAAATTAATTAGAATGTTAGCGAGGGTGGTCTCATGTGGTGTAGACTATAACTCTAATGGACTAAAAAAGTCTCACTTGATTTAAAGATGTAATTTTTTTTCCTTGTAAAAATTTAATTAAATTGAAATACTTTAAAGATCGCTCTAGCTCTATATAAGGCCAGCTATGTTCCTAACAACATACAAGGAAGCAAAGATTGCAACCCTTGTTGGCAATTGCACCGTGTTGCATAGTAAAAGCTTTGTCTTAAGAACAAAGCCAAATGGCATTCAATAACTCCACATCCACCCTATTCTCCGCCAATATGGCTCTCAATGGCATCTCATGCACCTTTCCCACTGCCACCTTCATGGTATTGGCAGTCATAACACTTTTGATACACAAATATTTCAAATTGTTGCACGTTTACCCAACGAAACATGTACTTCCTCCTGGTCCCAAACCGTTACCTCTCATTGGATGCCTACATTGGTTGGTAGCCAACAAACCGGCATTCCGATGGATACACACAATGATGGATAGAATGAACACTGAAATTGCTTGCATCCGTCTTGGGAAAGTTCATGTCATCACTGTGACTTCTCCTGAAGTCGCACAAGAGTTCTTGCATAAGCAAGACAGCACTTTTTCATCAAGACCTGTTCACATGTCTACAGAATTACCAACCTATGGCTACTTGACAGTAGCTCTGACACCTTCCGGCCAACAATGGAAGAAGATGAGGAGAGTCGTCACAAGCGAGGTGCTTTCCATCCAAAGGCACCGCTGGCTTCAAGACAAAAGAATGGAAGAAGCTGACCACCTCACACGTTACGTGTATAATTTGTGCAACAACAGCAACGACCACGAGGATGGTCAAGGCGGCATTGTGAAGGTACGCTTTGTATCGCAACATTATTGTGGAAATGTGATTAGGAAATTAATGCTTAACAAAAGATGGTTCGGCAAAGGAATGATAGATGGAGGACCGGGTCTCCAAGAGATGGAGCATGTTGATGCTCTTTTCAAAATTCTCACATATATCAATGCATTTAGCATATCAGATTACCTACCATGGCTGCGAGTATTTGATTTGGACGGTCACGAAAAGATACTCCGCAATGCTCTTCAAAGTATAAAAAAGTACAATGATCCTATCATTGACGATAGGATTCGCAGGTGGAGAGATGGAGATGCAGGGACTAAAAAAGTCACAAAGAATGAGGACAAGGCTGCTGAGGACATTCTTGATGTTCTAATTCAGGTTACTGACCCGTCAACCGGGGGTCCATTATTAACATCTTCAGAAATCAAGGCACAAATTCTTGTAAGGGATAATCTTTTTAAATGAATTATGTGTAATTTAATACTTTATATTTATTATATTTAATTATTTTTTAATATAATAAATTTAATATTTTTAATTATATATATATTATTTTAATAAAATATTATTTAATTTTTATTTTTTATTTATAATATTAAGTTAACTCACTATTTTAAGTAAATTTAACCAGAAATACATATTATTAAATATATATCTTAAATATAAAAGTATTATTTATGTACGTCACAATATTACAAATGAGTGTATAGTATGAATATTAAATAAAAAATAAATTAATTAATTAAAATAATATATAAAGTGATAATTATGAGATAATATCTTTAATTTAATTTAATGCGCATTCTTACACGCAGGATCTAATGTTGGCTGCAGTAGACAATCCATCAAATGCTACTGAATGGGCACTTGCAGAGATGATAAATGAACCTTTGTTACTACAAAGGGCAGTGGAAGAATTAGACCAAGTGGTTGGAAGGAATAGACTCGTCCAAGAGTCAGATTTGCCCAAGTTGAACTACGTCAAGGCATGTGCAAGAGAGGCTTTTAGGCTCCATCCAGTTTCACCTTTCAATGTTCCACATGAATCTAACGCAGACACCACAGTTGCTGGCTACTTTATTCCAAAGGGCAGTCATGTGTTAATAAGTCGTCTTACCCTTGGCCGCAACCCCAGAACATGGGAAGAGCCCTTAAAGTTCAAGCCTGAGCGCCACCTTAATGGTGATGGCTCAGAGGTGATCTTGGCTGATCCAAAATTGAATTTGCTGTCATTTAGCACTGGAAGACGTGGATGTCCAGGCGTCCTTCTCGGTTCCACCATGACCACCATGCTGTTGGCCAGACTTCTTCATGGATTTACTTGGACTGCCCCACCTAGGGTTTCAAGTGGCAGCCTAGTTGAATCGCTGCATGATCTTGCTCCTTCTCAGCCATTACTTGCGCTTGCAAAGCCGAGGTTGCCCAAGAACGTGTATCCTGTTACCCCTTGAAGGAATTTGTTTGTTTGGCAGGCGAGTAACACACCGAGGGGGGTGAGGTGTGAGGGTTTGAGGGAGTCCAAGCCTCTCAACACGGTGCATTAATTAAATATCATAGAGTGGATGAAGTGGTTGATCCAGGACTTGAAATTAATATAATAATAATAGTAACAAGAATAAAATGAGCGAGAAGAGAGACAAACATCTTTCCACTGGGAATGTACCAAGGAGATGGTTGTCCTTTTTGAAACGCTCTGTTGTTATTTCGTTTACGTTGCTGCTCTAATTTCATTTTGCGTGCATTATTCTGTTCTTCCTAAAATTGTCAATCAAAAAAAAGTAGTATATATATTTCATTTTATGGATCAAATTAACTATCTTCTTGTAAATTTTGTTTCCATTGATTTTTATTAGATTTCGTAATTCGTTTATAATTCTTCATTTTAGGTTTAAAACGCTTTTCTTGAAAGCAATTTATACCAATTACTCCATTAAATAAGTCAATTGAAAATACTATTTATATGTTTCTGAGTATATAAACGTATCGTAAACTTATTTCTCAAAATTCTAAAGCCATTTAGTGCTTGGAATGATAAAGTGACTTGTCACAAACGCTTTGTCCGAAGGATGAAGAATTGCAGAGCTTTTGCTATCTTGCGCTCTCTCTCTCATTAGTTTTATATTTATTTGATTGACACTTTGTGGGGCATTTCCATAGCCGTCTTTCATATAAAATGACAGCATATTCCACATGCATTAAAAATGTGGACCACAGCGTCAGGAAGATTTAGTTCCGCCCAATAATTCTCAAGCAAAGTCTATTCTAGAGAAGTAAATTGCACTGGTGAATTTTATAGCTGCCACAGTTCGTTTATTTAATGGTTCATAATGCCGCCGCTTACAAAGCATATATATATATATCAAATAGCATATACATCCAAGCAGCGAAACAAGGAAGCAGAAGAGACACAAGACATAAGGACCTCGGTCAATATGTAAATCACTAACTATGGCCTTGTATATACTCTATTAAGCAGTAAGAAAAGCACGCTGGAAAACTACCTAATTTTCTCAAATCCACACTATTGTTAGTTGTCTGTTATTTAATGATAGGGGACCTCGCGCGAATTCTAGACACTGCAGTAGGCTTGGAGGAGGCTACCACACATACTATACAGAGTAAATTAGGGCTACAGCCAACTACCACTCACGTGCAGCATTCCATTATTATGAGCTGCAAGTAAAATTCGTATATGTCCTTTACTTCTTTACAACTAGTACTACTTGCCTTGTACCAGCTTCTCCCAATGTAGATTCCATAATTTTATTTCTATCATGTATTATACTTTATCCCCTCTAACATCACCCTGCTTGATACATGATACACCGGTTACCCCCCTTTTCTTTTGTGTTTGTTTTTTTTTTTTTTTGATTCGGGGGGGGGGGGGGCGAACATCACTTTTTAAAATATCACTGGTTCTCTCGATCTTGTTTTGCTGCTCTGCTCCTTTGTGGGTGAATTTTGACATCTCTACCGACATATGTTTTCTCTCGCTTAGTCTATGTGGGTTGAAATACATGCATTGTCCGTCTTATGCTTCCTTGTTTTCTTGATATGTTGGCTTTAAGATTCTATTTTTGCCCTTTAGATGTGGCACATATGCTTGTTGGCGTTTGTTCCATGTTTTGTTATTAATGAAATTATTTTGCTTACGAAAAAAAAATATATTGTTCATTTATTATTTGCGGCTGGCCATAGGGTATATACGAGAGGATTCACTGTAACCAGAAATGCAACCAGAACGCACCACATTAATATTTAGTTTTAAAACAAAGCCGCAGCTTTACCATGTCTGCTGGCCACACGATAAACTCTCCTGGTCCAATTGCCAGAACTCGAAGCCAATAAAATTAAAACTAAATTGCTTGCATTCCCATTTATTTTCATAATACTATTATTAGAAAGCTAAACAATCGACGCATTGACAACAACAATGCTGCTTTTTTCTCCCCATTGAGTCGCAAATAAAACAGACTAATTAACGAAGGACTCATATTATTATATAACATAATTCAGATAAGATTCTCGAGGAACTTTTCCATTTGTTGCCGGGGCTTGCACATGACCTCCAATGGGTTGGCTCTGGGCATCGCCAGTCCTGTGCCTTCAGCCAAATCAGCTTTCTCTTTGTTAACTCCTTCCCATTCGAAGCACTGAATCAAACAACCCAAAGCTGATCCGACCACACGTTGTCCAAGCCCAGCACCAGGGCAAACCCTCCTTCCCATCCCAAATGGTAGTAAATAATTATGCCCCACTTCAGTTTCCTTACCTTTAAATCTCTCAGGCTTGAAGTCGTTGGGTGCATCCCACACCGTAGGGTCTCTGTGTACTGCCCACGCATTGGCCAATATGATCGTGCCGCGTGGCACGTCGTAACCCCCTAGCTTACAATCTTCGGATGATTCATGGGGCAGTATCAATGGTAGTGGAGGGAACAATCTGAAAGTCTCTAAAACGATGCTGTTTAGGTAAGGTAGCCTGGATAAATCTTCCTCTTTCACTAATCGGTCAAATCCAACTTGGGAGTCAATCTCATCTCCAGCCTTTTTCATCACCTCGGGATGGTTGACCAGAAGAGACATTGCCCATTCTATTGTTGTTTCTGATGTGTTGGTGCCTCCAATCAGCGTGTTCTGATGCATGGATATCACATATATATTCATTCAAAACTAAACTCAAAATTAATTATCGTTTCCATATTAATTATTAGCAATTAGCAAGCTTGATTAGTAAATTAATTAATTAGTCCAAAGAAAGGAAACATGACACCCTTGTAATACACTTACTAGCACGAGCCCTTTGATGATGTCGTCGGTGTAGTTTTGAGGTTGTTTTTGTTGCAAGGAAAGCAAGTGATCGATCATGGTGTCATTGCCATTTACGTGGCGACGTTCGTCTATTAGACCTTGCAAAAAATTGTCCATTTTCTTACTGATAATGGACATGTTCTTCTCGATTCCTTGGTAATCTATGCACCGCAGAAATGGCAAATAATCTCCAGCATTTGCAGCACCTGAAAGCTTGAATGCCGCACCTATAAGCTCCTGAAATTTCCTTGCCTCTTCCTTGTTCTGGATGCCTACGTCGCCGTAGTACCTCTTCCCGGCCACCATTCTTGTTATATTATTAAAAGTCAGCTCACAAAGTTTCCATCTCAATTGAACTTTGGTGAAGCTGCCGCCGGATGACGACCACGACATTTTGTAGAGACTAGACAGCAACTGCTTAACTTCTTCTTCTCGACTGGAAAGATAGGTGTTGAGGCGACCAGGGGAGAAAATTTCAACCGAGCACAGTCGACGAAGATTGCGCCAGTGGTCACCGTAGGAGGCTGAAACAAGGGCGGTGTAGTTGTAGCCCAAGTGCCTGTGGAGGGTCAAATGAGGACGATTAGCGAAAACGGCGTCGTTCTTTGTGAAGCATTCCTCCACCGCGCTCGGCGAAGATGCCACAACAGCAAGGCGGGAGCCGAGCCGAAGGGAGAAGATAGGACCATGTTTGAGCGAGAGGTTGTGAAGGGTTCTGTGAAGGGGATTTTCCAGGAGATGGAGGTGGCCAAAGAACGGACGAGCTCCTGGTGGGCTAATTGGTAGTTGTGATTTAGTTGCTCCTTTGTTAAACAACAGCTTGTACACCACCAAAGCTATCAAAGTTGGAAAGAGAGGAAGGTACAGCCACTTGGGTTCCATACTCGCTGGACTCAAGGACGGAAACATTTTTCAGACCAACTGTTAGAGTGGCTCCAGGAGCGATTAGGGTTACCAATTCAATATTTCACCGGAATGAATTCATAGAAACATCAAGCAGGTTGTCTGTTAATATATAGAATGCATGTGCCTCTCTGTTATGTTTACAATAAAAAGAAAAACTTTGATAAAAACTTATTGGTTGACTTCACCAGAAAAAACATTCAATTGGAAATTTTAAAAAATTCCAACTTATTATTTTTTTTTTTTTTCAAATGAGCCATATTGAATTGAAATTTGTTAGCAAAAATAAAACTAAACCGAAATTGTAGCTATAATCGAACTGTGTACTTGTGGTTCGGTTATAATTCTCCTCCATTAAACCATCTCGAAACCAGAACCAAGCCGACCGTGGCCATGTCTAGGCGTGGCTTTCAATAATATGCAGTATCAATGGTAGAGTTCATCAACTAAGGATGTGGTGATCAATCGACGGATGTCATGCAAAGACTTGATCCATTTTTCTATTGGCTCATGATGTCCTACAATAATCAATTTAATCATATAATATAATATACTCAGCCACGATACATCCGTCAGATATGGGGGCATGGTCATGAAACGTTAAAAACAAATCTGCCTGGACCACGTTTTCATTTACCGTCCTTTCCGCTAATTAATTGAGCCTGTTTGTTTCGCTCTCTCACTTCAAGCTTTTGTAGCCCTTGGAAAATTAAGGTTTAGTGTGCTCCCTTTCTTAATGAATCTTTCTTTGTACTCATTAAAAATGGAGCAATTTGGACATTAAGCACATCTAGATACATTCTCAAGCATCTTACGTGCATTTTATGTCCCAATATTCTTTTATGAGTTTTCCCTAGAGCAGAATGGAAGGTGGGTTCTTTTTTTTTTTAACTTCCTCACCTAATACATAATTCTCATATAAACATGTGCATACATCTAGATATGCTTTTGCCAAACTATTAGTAATCCCTAATTTTTTTTTTAGTTCTTTTGGTCAAAAAAAATTTTTTCCCCATCCAATTTAACATTGAACTCTACGTTCCATTGGGCCGTAAAATTGAGTTCGAGACCAAATGGTCCAGAACTGACAACAATCGGCACCCAGATATGTTACCAACCAAGGATGATGACCTTGTGGACAGGGGGACTGGGTGGGCCTCAAGACCCATTAATCCTTGCAAATGGGGGATTTTGCCCTTTAAATTTCTCGTATGAAAACCAATCCTGGACCTCTAATGATGATGGATAGCTGCGTCCGTCCAGAATATAAAAAGAATACACACTGCCACAATTGCGCTGGCTCGAGGCCTAATCCCTATGTATTGGGGATTTTGACCAAGTTTGAATATAAATCCTGGCCGTCTGATGTGATGTCATGGATACGCGGGCTGTGTCGATGATACGCACTAGCACATTCCACAAGCAATTGGGCTAGCATTAGACCCAATCGGTGTGTACAGGGGATTTTGTCTTCGTAAAAAGTAAAATATTCTGACCGTCCAATAGAATGAGTAATGGGCTTTTATGTTAAAGGATTGGACCTTTTTATTATCTCGGCTTGCTTTCTCCTTGTCTCGTGAACTCGCTTTGAGCTAAGCAAGGAAATCTTAAAAAATTTATAGTGTGCATCTAAAATCTAAGATATATTTATGTTTTATATATTAATATTTTAAAAATTATATAAAAAAAATTCAACTTTTTTAATAGGGTAAAAAAAAATCTTTTATTAGATTATTGTAAATAAAAATTAGTCTTACTAACTAAAATGTTATTATAAATAATCAAAATAAACCAAAATACCCTTGCCCCTGTTACACTTGCAATAATCCAAGTTGCAACATGATTGCAAAATTTCAAATGAATGAATGTAGAAGATGAATACTGACCAAAAGTACCAAGTATGACAAAACAATTTGACATTAAGAAATCAATTTCCAATAGCTACCATACTCATCTATAAAAAGAAACCGCACTACCGTTAGAGTAGAGGAAAAGGAAGACCTCGAGAAGCAATTGTCAACTATCAGAAACCTCACTTAAGAAGAAGGACACGGGGTGCACAATCATTTGTGATGGATGGACATACAAAAGGGTTTTTTACTTCACTTCGATCTCTGCCACAGGAGCTGCAAGTCTTTGAAAGAATCCGCTGGAACTAGTGAGCGAGAGCCCAGACCATAGCACCTTTAGAGACTTCTCATCACAATTTCACTTAATATAGATAGTAAAGGGTATTTCGCAGATGAGCTCCTTGATAAACAACTATTATACAACAGTCAACAAAAAGCATATCATCAAAGTCACTCCAGAAACACAAAATTGGATCTTGAAAGGCTTTGAGAGAGGAGAGAGAGACAATCAGCGGCCATGGAAAAGACAAACAAGTTTTTTCTGTTGTGGAGTTGTTATCGTGAAGTTGAAAACTTTGAAGATTTGGACGCAGAACTAACGCTGTCAAAGAAATGAGAAAGATGGGAAGAAGAAACTATAGTTCGAGGAGAGAGACCCACAAAGCAAATTGGCCTAAAGAGAGAATTGGTTCTCTCTTGCTAACTCCTATTGAAGCTGTCTAGCGAAAATGAAGCAGAGCCTGTTAATTTCGCTATCTTCTTCTCTGCTCTACTTGAATTCTCTCTCGCACCCTCTCCAAAGTACTATACATTAGGGTAAGAGATTTACGATTTCTAGTTTCAAAAATTTCGGGAAGAGATGAAATGTAAATAGAGACAGAAATCAGAAGGTTTCAGCGTTTGACGTAGAGAAAAAGAGGGAAAGAGGCGTTAGGATTGATTTATTTGGCATAAAATCTATCTTGACTGATGGTCACTACTCATAGGATGTCTCTTGTAATTTCTGAAACAATAGTATATAAAAGAATAGAATGGTCAAGGCCTGTCTTACCGCATTTGTCAGCTTCTTTAAACTCCGCTTTGATCCATAGCTCAATTATTTCGGGCGTCTAAAATTTCAAGCAAAATGTTTATTTTCAGACAAAAGCAACAAGCAAAGTGATTTGCTGTTATCCTCCTCATATTCGACGCGTTTAAAAGCTCTACGCTTCTACCGAACTTCTTGTCGGACTCAAAAACGAACCTATCGATGACATCCTTCAACTCTCTATTTTAGTTACCAACACCCTTGATCCTTGCTTCTTGAAATTTCAAATAAATTTTAATTTGAAATGGTGTATAAATTATATAAGGTTTTGAACAAAGTGATTAAGGTTATTATTACATAGATATACAAAAGTTTTATTGGATGGTAAAACCAGGAATGAAGGTTTGTTTTTTTCCTTCTTTTTTTTTTCTTTTTTTTGAGCAAACACGGAATGAAGTTAATAAAAGAAGGAAGGATGCTCTTTTCTCAGTTGCAAGGACTGGATCTTTGGGCATGGCCCCATCCCATTTTCCGAATTTAGATACAACAGAACATAAAACATAAATTGAATGTATTTAAAACTATTCGAAGTTAGTCTGGCCCAACAGGCACCCACCCAGAATGGCTATTTTCAAGCCCAATAAGCTTATGTGCTGGAATCTCCAAGCAAAGCCCCGAATGAGAATCCATTCCAATTCCCAATCAATCTAATCCAAATGAATATGTGGTTGAAGAACAGGCCTCTGGCCGACCAGGAGCAATAGTGCAGTGTGGGCCAAGTTCTGCTGCACGAAGAAGAGGATGCATCTCGTTCGGCTCAAAAGTGACGAGGCCCTTCCGGACTTCTACGCCCTCCTAAAGAACAAAAACAAAAAAGTGATACAATTAATAAATTTAGCTACAAAATATAGTCTGTACAGACCACTTATGGTTAGCTTAATTTTTTTTTTTTTTTAAAATGAAATTGTATGAATTAAGAACATTATCTTAGATTCAAATCTCCTAAAATACAATCTATAATAATGCAATTGAAAGTCTCCACTCTTCATTAATCAACAAAGAAAGTAGGGTTAGTAGGGTTAGTCCTTATTTGCCATACCGACAATGTCGAGAGTGAGGCTTTGCCCAAATATGGAGGCTCTTGCTTTTCAACATAGGCTTGGCCAATCATCACTTTTTGTTTTGCCGACGATTACTCCCACAAACACATTGGGCAACATGTCTTATACAACGACACGTTAAACCTAGTTAGGAAAAAAAAAACAAAGGTTCAATCTATAGGCAACTCATATTTAGGATCTTTTTTCTTGGAAATTGACCCACGAACAAGCAAATTTCCTCCCACAAGTTAGTGTGCAGTTACAACATGAAATTGTACAACAATCATAGCCAAATCCCACAGGCCTTCGGAGGCCCAAGGCAACTTGCTCGCCTTGCATACGTGGTATGCACTCACAAGGGAATGAGGCTAGTTGAAATTGAAAGCCACTTCAAAGCTCATCCTGCATGCCAAATTAACTGCATAATAATAATAATAATAATAGTTCAAATTTTGATTCGTGATGGCAGCCTAACTAAGGACAGCTCATGTGCCCAATAAATTAGAATAAGACGTGAGGATGGTCCACCCCCACCTTGACGTTGATCTCTCACAGCGTCCATGCAAAAAGTGTTACTGCGTGTCTCAAATAACAATCGTTTTTTTCTACGCAGTCCAGTTATATGTACAAGGATTCTCAATTATATTGTGGTCCATTTCGAATAAGGAAGTTACATTTTTATGAATATATAGCCAGCCACTCGTTGATGAGCGACACGTCTCAAGGTACTTCTTTATTTAATGGTTCATAACCAGCTCACAACGCATATCAAATAAATCGTTATTCAGATATGCTTGGATTTTGGTCTTAATAGTTTTAGATTAAATCCCACAATTAGGTTCGATTATTGCAGTTCCACCAACACCGATTTATAATCTCCAAATACAGCTCAGAGAAATTATTTATAAGTTTTATTAAATGCAAGGCCTCAATGATATATATTGTCTTCAAAAGTTCTTTTCAACGGCAATTTGTGTGTTCCCGACAACAAAAGAGGTGCTATTTATGTTTTATTAGCTACGCTCTTGAAACATCAATTTTTTACAATTTAATACGAGAGTAATATAATTTTAATAAAATTAATATACCTTAATATGTAAAACTAATTTTAATTACAGTAAAAATTACCCCACTGCAAACGTACTCACACTGCACGCCATCGCTTGTGTAAATAATACATTTTATCATGTTATTTTAAAGGAAAATCAACTTTAAAATGTAGGGTCAAGTAACTTTTCTTTTTTGTTGGAGATTTCATCGGTGATGAAGCCATACCAACAGCAAGCTCCTGGAGAAAAATTGCCGAAGCACTTGTTGCGAATGCTAGACCAGAACTTTTCCCACCTGCAGTCTCGTGGGCAACCTGACATACCAGGTACACATTCCACGAAAGTCGAGGAAGCTCAGCGAGGAAGCCAGAGGGGCAAGTTATGTGGGACTTGGCCAGTCCAATGCAAACTTCCAATCTTTCGTACGCCATTAAAGTGATTTAGTACAATTATTGGCCGTAGTGATTGCAGGACGATGTATAAAACCAGGAGTTGCATCACCCGAGAAAGTAATCATCGCAATCCTATAAAGCTATATAATAATCTACTGAATGGGCCACTACAATGACTGGCTTCCATCGAACTTGGAAGAATTGCATTTTTAGATTCGGGAGTAGGTTTGATTCCAATTTCAAATACTTCCAAGCTTTTTAATTTTATTTTTGTCTACCGTAGCATAGTCAATTTCCTCCATAATTTGACAAATGAAAAAATTTACCTTTCTTACAGCACAGGATTCGTTTTTTTTTTTTTCTTTGAACTCAAATTGTCCACAAACAGTTACGAGTGCGAGTGATTTACGATGTTCACTTTTCATAAGGACGTAATATAGAGCGAAAAATTAAAATATTTTTTCACCAAAAAGAACCTGATTTTGGCACATTAATAATTGTGTGAGATAACACTTTTTTTTTTTTTCTCTTTGATAAACAATTGCTCTCTTGTTTTTCGTCTTTATCATTTTTTTTCTTGGTTATATTGCTTGTGAGAACTGCAAAGCGACGAAGGAAAAAAGGGAAAACAGCACGTAAACATCGCAACCCTCTTTATAACCTCTTTATTTGGGTGCAGCACTGGCAATATTCATTGCTTTAACGTACTGATGACATGATTACTTCCTTTTATTCAATTTTCATTTTCATGTTAATCACGGGATTGTTTCATTACTTCTTTTGTTTTGTTAAATGAAAAACTCCAAAAAAAGTTTCTGTGCCATCCGTGCTTGCTCGCACCGTGTAGTGACAGCGGACATAAATGTTGTGTGGTGCCAATTTTTCTTTCGTACGCCAGTCTCGGTCCGGTACATTTTTTTTCTTTTTTTACACAACATTTGTAAAGGCCGAACTAGAAGCAAACAGCCACAGAGAAAGCGCTAAGACTTCCCTTTCTCTGTGTCAAGTTGTTCTAAATAGTATGAAGATTCAGTTATGTTCGTTTGACAACAATTCACCAAACTCATTTTATTAAGAAATTAGATTACAATGATACATTTTAGAATCAAATCATCCGAAATAGAGTAGCCTTGTACTTTTATGCACTACTAAATTTGGTTGTATAATGAAGTTTTTCCCCAGAAAAAACAAAAACCTTCAACATTAGAGGTTACCTGCTTACCATCAAAATAGATATCATGTGAAACGGGAGTTAAAAGCTGTCAGTCAGCTAGTTGGCCACCTCAAAAGCCTTCAAGATCTCTTTGAAGGGGAGATTGCGAGTAATAAAAACTCCCCTCCTTCTCTTTCACCCAAACTTGTGTTTAATAGTGACTAACATAATGATTTATAGCTTTGTTGAAAAAGGGAGAATGAAACTAAAAATGTTAGCATTGCAATGAGAAATCTTTATATTGACATGAAACACAGTCCAATGATCGAGGGCCAACAACCGGTCACAGTTCTTTACACTTGTTATTCTGTCACTAGGTTACCCAACAAGACAACGGCTGAAAATTCTTGCTGACCCCAAACCCTTTATTGGTGCTACATCAACAAACTGGCATTCCGATTGATAAATACCTTGTCGACGGCAATTGCACAAATTATCAACAATCTGATGACACTTCTTCGTCAAGATCCGTTCACATGTCCGTAGAGTTACCAAACTATATTTGGCTACTCGATAGTAGAGTAGTTGCCAGGGAGGTTCTTTTGGTATAAAGGCACCCTTGATTTCTAGACAACAGAATGAACGAAGCTGACCACCTTACTATGTATAATTTGTACAATAACAGCAACAACCACAAGATGGTTAGAGTGGTATTGTGAAGCTACTCCTTGTATGACAATATTATTGTGGAAATGTGATTAAAAAATTGATATTTAACAAAAAATAATTCAAAATAAAAATAAAAAAATAAAAGATTAAAAAGAATAAATTATATAAATAGTATTTTCAAAATTTTTTATTTACATCACTTCATTTAATATATTAAATTAATTATAATAATTACAAATATTTAATTTAATTAATTATAAATAAATATTTTATAATACTTTAATAATAAAAAAATTTAAACATAAAAAAATAAAACAATTTCATTTTTTTATTTTATAATTTTTTTTACAAGTAAATCTTTTAACTAACAATAAAAAGATTAAATTTATATATATATATATATATATAATTTTTAGAGTATGAAGAAATATTTATTTGTAATTATTTAAATTTAATAATTATAATTATAATAAATAATCTAAAACATTAAATATATTGATATATAATAAAATTTTGAGAGAAAAATTATCAATTGTCTCGTAACTTGCGTCATCCACTATTTTTTTTAATTCATCTTTTGATAAGTATTAATTTTTTAATCACATTCCACAATAATGTTGTTATACAAAGTGGTATCTTCGTAATACTACCTTAAACATCTCGTGGTCGTTATTGTTGTCGTACAAATTACACATGTAACGGATGAGTTGGTCGCTTCTTCCATTTGTTTTTTGTCTTGAAGCCAACGGTGACTTTGCAACAATCACCTCACCGAGTGACAACTCTCCTCATCTTTCTCCATTGTTGGCCGGAAGGCGTGAGTGCTAGATTTTGAGGAAAAAGTACCTGTAAGAACTCTTGTGAGACTTCAGAAGAAAACGACAAAGCATATGTTAAGGTTTGGAATCGAAGAATGCTTGACTCGGGAAAATGGAAATTTAACGAGAGAGAGAGTTTCTTGTAGGGAGGGAATTGGGAGTATAATCTTTTTTCTTGTGTTCATTTCAATGAAGACTATTTATAGAACACGTAGCATGTTCAGTGGACTTCAACACTCACCCGGCCTCCGCTAGCTACTCGACAGAATTTATTAAAGGGATTAACAACTGACTAATGACTAAGCGCCACGCGTCTTATACATGACCATACCAGAGTTGCAGACCCGGGTTCATAGCTGGAACTGTGGGCCTCACGACCCAATCTTTGCGAATGAGGGATTTCGAACTGTTAAAGTTAAACAAAAATTGTGGACCACTGACGATGATAGACACAATTGGGCCTATCTCGAGGCCTAATCCGTGAGAGCCTGCATCAAGAATAAGACAAGCACAATCCACACTAAATTGGGCTAGACCGTGGCCCAATAAGTGTGTCTCGCGGACTGTGTCCTGGTCGAAAATGTGCCCACGGTCCGATTCAGTGAGTCTGTCACACTTACTGTTAGTTTTTTGGCACAAATTCCACGTTGAAACTTTTAAGGATAAAGGCTAAAATTTTACGTAGAAAATAAGAGTATGGCTGACTATTTTTATTTCTTATAAATAAGAGTTATATAATAAATTATATAAAAAAATAAAAAAAATTAAGAGAATTAAAATTTTATTTTTATGAATTTATATCGATTGAATCACGTAAAATTTATTATCCGGAACCTATTTCCCAACAAATTAGTATCAAAATCTTAATTTGATTATTTCAAAAAATAGTTATTATGATAATAACTAAATATTATTCTGAAAAAGACAGAAAAAGACATAGAAGATGTTAGATAAGGAGTTTGTTGGTCTTGACAAAATGGTCAATTCATGTATCATTTTAAATCTTTTGAATAAAATTTTAAGAGAAATAACTACTACGGTTACTGCTAAAAATTTGTGAAAAAAATTAAAAATTTTTGTATATAAAGAAATTAGTGGAGAATATGCTTCATTTAAAGTAGAATTTGTATATGTTTCGCATGCTTGAAGAATCGTCTATATTGTTGCATTTGGATAAATTTAATTCATTACTTTTAGATTTAAGTAATATAAATGTTCATATTGAGGATAAGTATCAAGTCCTATTATTATTGTATTCTCTTCCCCATTCGTTTAAACATTTTAAAGAAATAATTCTTTATGATAAAAAAATTATTTCTTGTAAAAAAATTAAATCTATTTTGAAGTCAAAAGAACAAATCGACAGGGATATAACTGGGGAGAGTAGTAGTAATGGTCAAGTTGACAGTTTGGTAGTTTGAGGTATATCAGATAAGAAGGATGTAGATAGTTAAAGGTCCAGTAGATCTAAATCCAATCATAGAAATTTGGTATGCAATTATTATAAAAGGAAAGAGTACATCAAAACTGATTATTTGAAGTTGAAAGCCAAGGATAAGGGGAAGCACAAAAGTAATGAGTCAATTTAAACCAGTGTTACAAAAAATGAGAGTGATGGAATTATCTTCTTTACTAATAATAAATCAAGATCTGCTCATGAATGGATCTTGAATTATGGTTGCATGTACCATATGTATCCCAATAGGAATTGATTTTCCACCTCTGAATCTGTTGAAAGTGGAGTTGTCATGACGGACAATGATACAATTTGCAAAATTGCTAGAATTGGTATGATTATAATCAAAATTCATGATAGTGTCATAAGAACACTTATACGAGTCAAACATGCTCCAGAATTAAATAAGAATTTCATTTTTTTGGAAACATTTGAGGTTTTTGGCTATAGGTACACAGGTAAAGGTAGAGTTCTGAAAGTCAATAAAAGTACTCTCGTTGTTATAAAAGCGTACAGATCTGGAAATTTGTATATTTTACAGGAAATTACAGTTGTGAGTATTATTACAATCTCTACAGAAATAATTATTAAAATGAAGGTATTATGAAGAAGGTGTTTGGATTTAATTAGCATGCTAATTTGATTTGGGAATTTATAAAGAAGGTGAAATATTATTATTATAATTGCATGTAAGACTTGAACTAAGATGGAGATTTGTTAGTTTTTGGCTCAACTCCCATGTTAGTACTTTTGAGGGTAAAGGCTAAAATCTCACATCGGGAATAAGAGAATATTTGACTACTTTTACTCCTTATAAATAGGAGTCATGTAATGAGTTATTTATAAGAGAATAAGAAAAAATTAAGAGAATTAAAATTTCATCCCAATGAGTCTATAGTTTTAGTATGTACCTTTTCATTTAACTACCAAGAAAGAAGAAAGAAGAAAGAAGGGTTATCAATTCGGTTTCTTGGAGCTGTTTGGATATAGGTCTTAAATCTCATCTTTGTAGTTTGTGCAGACAAGCATAACAACGGGGTAAAATCGAATTATAATTTCTCCTTGCATTTTTGCTTTGTATAATCTTCGAAGAAAGTAAGTTCTTCGTATAAAGTATCGGAGACTCGATGTATGAAGTGATCTATTTGACGAAATGAATTAATTTGCATTGCAACTTAATATTTTAGTGGCCTGTTGACTAATTCTAATTCAATTTCGCTTATCCTTTTTGAATTAGCTGCACTGAATCAAATCACCAAGAATTTTGCCTGTGAGTGGGCCAAATACACCGATGGTCCAAGCAAATGCTGTAAAGCTCTTTGCCCTTCCCTGCTCCTCCTTCTTTACATTGTCAATGAGACACAATTCTGATCTCTCTTTGTATTAGTCACTTAAACCTATGCAATGATCAGCGAGATATATCATTTTCTTATGCAAGTTAAGTAAGTATAATAAATTTAAAGCACATTGAGTGTTACGGAGGAAATTGGAGGAAGAAAAAAAACAACGGCATTTCTCATCTTTTATGCTATTTTTTCTAATGCTCTATTTGCGGCATAAATCTTTGTCTGTTTGTTACGGAAATCTGAAGGAAAAGAGCTAGTAGAAGCCATCGCTAGAACTCCGATGGGCGTGCAGCAGAGCCGGTTGAAGTTTCAGCACTGGTGGCATTCCTCTGTTTCCCTGCTGCTTCATTTATAACTGGACAAGTGGATAAACTGTTAATGGTTTCCCATGATCTTTTAAACTGTATTTTATCATTCTCCCTGCCCCATCTAATATGATCAAATAAATGCAATGTAATCAAATATATGAGGGGAAGAAAGAGAGAAGCTTACCTAATTCCCATCTGGGATGTAATCTGCGTTTGGCTGAGGTGGCTTGGTTTCCAGTCATTTTGAAGTTTGAAAGAGATTGTAGGACTGGCTTTGGTTTCCTCGAAATATTTACATTTGTGATTACTCGTTCATCCACTTTTTTTTTTTTTACTGATTCATCTTTTAATAAATATCAATTTTTTAATCACATTCCACAATAACGTTGTGATACAGAGTCGTACCTCCATAATACTACCTTAAACCTCCCATGGTCGTTATTGTTGTTGTACAAATTACACACGTAACGGATGAGTTGATCGCTTCTTCCATTTGTTTTTTGTCTGAAAGCCAACGGTGACTTTGTAAAATTCACCTCGCTGAGTGACAACTCTCCCCATCTTTCTCCATTGTTGGCCGGAAGGCGCGAGAGCTAGATTCTGAGGAAAAGGTACAGGCAAGAAGTCTTGTGAGACTTCAGAAGAAAACGACAAAGCAAATGGTCAGATTTGGAATCGAAGAATGCTTGACTCGAGAAAAAAGAAATTTAATGAGAGAGAGAGAGAGATTCTTGTAGGGAGAGAATTGGGAGTATAATCTTTTTTCTTGTGCTGATTTCAATGAAGACTATTTATAGAACACGTAACATGTTCAGTGGACTTTAACACTCACCTGGACTCCGCTAGCTACTCGACAGAATTTATGAACGGGACTAACAACTGACCAATGACTAAGCGCCACGCGTCTTATACATGACCATACCAGAGTTGCAGACCCGGGCTCATAAGTGGATTCGTGGGCCTCACGACCTAATCTTGGCGAATGAGGGATTTTGACCTGTTAAAGTTAAGCAAAAATTGTGGACCACTGACGATGATAGACACAATTGGGTCTATCTCGAGGCCTAATCCATGAGAGCCTGCATCAAGAATGAGACAAGCACAATCCACAAGAAATTGGGCTAGACCTGGCCCAATTGGCGTGTCTCGCGGACTGTGTCCTGGTCGAAAATGTGCCCACGGTCCGATCGAGCGAGTCTGGCGCGCTTACGACCAGGCCCGGTAAGTCTATAAAACAATTTCTTTTTTCAAAATAAAAAAAGGAAGGCAACCGGCAAGGGTTTTCCGTGTTTCTCCTTCTTGTACGACTGTAATTTTTCATTCAATTACCGAGAAAGAAGAAAGAAGGATTATCGATTCGGTTTCTTGGAGCTGTTTGGATATACGTCTTAAATCTCATCTTTGTAGTTTGTGCAGACAAGCATAACAACGGGGTAAAATCGAATTATAATTTCTCCTTGCATTTTTGCTTTGTATAATCTTCGAAGAAAGTAAGTTCTTCGTATAAAGTATCGGCGATTCGATGTATTAATCAAAGAGAATGAAAAACAAAAAAATTGGTCTGGTTCAGTAGATTTAATCTAGTCGCCAGCCGATTTCCATTTTCCCCTTTGCTTTGTTTTTTTCTCTTTTCTATTTGTTAATCCGAAAGTAGAAGATCGCAGTTCCGTTTAGTTTTTATTTTTCTTTTTTATTTCTATTTCTGTTGTATTTGTTGACCCTGCCTGTCTTCGTTGTTTATTCTGCTGCCTGAGATAGTGTGTGGTTCAGTTCATAGCGTGTCAACTATTAACATTGATCGATTTTAAGCTGTTAGCAGTCAGTTAGTTAAACCAAACAGATTGTATGAAGACTTTGAAATCTCGCCGTTTTTTCCTCCCTTCTATCTGTCTGTGCGCGTGCGTGCGCCCATTGTGTTTAGGGCATGAGCCATGTAATCTTTGTTTCTTTTCCCAATGGAAACAGATTTTGTTGATGGCAAACGAAAATTTAAATACACAAGTACTTGTTGAGGAAAATGGGACTGAAGAAGAAAATGGGCCCATAGAGGCTTCGAATGGTATTGAACGTATTGATTTAGCGGAAGCGGAAACTTTGTCTGCAATAGCAAAAGATGAAGAAGACGAGAGCAAAGGTGACTTTCTTTTTTTGGCCCATTGAATTACTCATAAAATCTAATTATTGGTCTTTTAGGAGTTTTCATTTTTCCAAAATGTTCTCTTGATATGACCAAAATTTTTGGCTAATTGGAATGTCCACAATGTGTTCTTGCAGAAGTTTCAAAAAAGAAAAAGAAGAAAAATAAAAGCAGGCAAGCTCCTTTTCATATGTTTGATACTCTAGTCATGCAAAACATTTTGTGCTTTTAGTCGATGATGCTTCTCCTGTCATCTGCAGGAAAAAGAAAGAACTGCCCCATCAAACTGATCCGCCCTCTATCCCTGTTGGTGAGCTTTTCCCATCTGGGGAATTTCCTTGGGGTGAAATTCAACAATACAAAGACAAGTAAGTATCTCTATTTTCCTTTGGTTACAATCTCTTACATTCCTCTGCATGTTCGTAGTAGTTTTAACTGTTGCTTATTTTCTCTACAATATTTCCCTCATTTTTTTTTTCCTTTTTGTGTTACACTGTTCTTCTGGTTGTTTTAACTACTGTCGAGCTATCTATTCTTTGCAAACCATCTGCTGAAGATATTATATACATATATAGTGCTCTGTATGGGAGATCACTGATCACTTTTTATAGTTGACAAAGAACTGACATCATGGATTGAAATGAACAGAAATTATGCATTTTCTTTATTTTCAAGGGTGAATAATCTCAGAAAGATATTGTGACCACTATTGGTGAAGCACTTTCCATTTCCCCATAATGACTAGTTATTTGGGTGACCAATGGTTCTTCACATGTCTTATAGTCATTCCAAATAATCCTATCTTCTTTCTAGTAACATATGGAGGTCTACGTCTGAAGAAAAGAGAGAGTTGGAGCGCCTTCAAAAGCCAATGTATAATTCAGTTCGTCAAGCAGCAGAAGTTCACCGTCAGGTTGCTGCTGGTGTTATGAAAAATGATATGTTGCTAACTAACACATTATGATAGCCACTTGAAATTTGGCTTCTTCTTGCCAGGTTCGGAAGTATATCAAGAGCATTTTGAAGCCTGGAATGTTAATGACTGACCTCTGTGAGACCTTGGAGAACACTGTTCGTAAACTAATATCAGAAAATGGTTTGAAAGCAGGCATTGCTTTTCCTACTGGATGCTCACTGAATTGGTGAATGTCCACTTCAATGTCAGAGGTCTTGTTAAATTTTAGTCCTTATTTTCATGTTGTACTATTTCATAAATCTCTTTCTTATTGTCAGGGTTGCTGCTCATTGGACCCCGAATACAGGCGATAACACTGTGCTTCAGTATGATGACGTGATGAAGTTGGATTTTGGAACCCATATTGATGGTAGTAGCTCTTTGAGTTACACCGTTTACTGCTATGTTTCCAACACTGTTGACAGAACTGAATTCTTGGAAATATTCTGCTATACATTTCAGCTGGAACCTCTATAATGGTGGTTATTTAATTTGCAGGATTGATTGTGGACTGTGCTTTTACAGTGGCTTTCAACCCCATGTTTAATCCACTGCTTGAAGCTTCACGAGAGGCGACCAATACAGGAATCAAGGTGCTGCTTGCATTTAGTGCTGAATTTTGCCTATTTCGTTTACTGTCTATGTGTTGCTTATCTTTTGTGTCTACCCAAGGTTAGATTTTTGTTCTTTAATTGATTAATGTGTGGGGTTCTTTGCAAATTTTCTGTTTATGAGCATGACAACCACTAAATGCATGTGTGCTTGGTCTGAGCATTTATCGCTGCTTTCTCCACACTCCTTTGCACTCTGTCCTCTTATTTGTGCATCAATTTGTTTACTTTCTTTTTCCCTTTTTGAAATGATTACCTTGACTGCAGTGACCCTACTAAAGGACCACCAAATCTTTTTAATTCCTTTCTTGCTTTAACTAAATTCTGAATTTTACTTCAATTATTTCACTGTTATAGTGCCAATCTTCTTCCTTTTGAAGCAAAATTTTATTAGAAGAGTCCTATTAGGATGCAAACGGAGTACTAAAGAAAGAGGTTGTTTGCAGGAAAACAATCAAAAAATGAGTCGTGTACCTTTCCTGTTTCAAGAATATGTAGTTTGGTTGGAGAATCCCTACCTTCTTGCATGTAGCACAGATGTGCATGGGCATATAGATGCGTTAAAGAGTGTAGCATCAAAATAGTGGTTCAGATGGGCAACAAAAGCCATTGGGGACTTCATTCTCTCAATCTCAAACTCGAATTTTTAATCCCTATTTTTAGTAAGAGTTTGCTCATCCTCAAGCATTTTTTGGTCTATTTAACCTTTTAAATCAGCCATGGTTTGCCATCTATGCATGACTTCTCAATAAGAAGTTTTGGATGCACAGCATTTTTTAAATAATTTTTTTTCTAATTTAATTCTCTGAAGACTTTTTCCTGTGTACATGATTGATTGCATCAAGGTGGTGTCTTGTCTCTCAATTGTTTAGGAAGCTGGGATAGATGTACGTCTCTGTGATGTTGGTGCTGCCATTCAAGAGGTCATGGAATCTTATGAGGTTGAAATCAATGGAAAGGTGTATCCAGGTATGATTTTCATATGATTTCTGAAGCAGGTGTATGTTTTTTATTAGTTGAGTGTGTATCATCTGGTGGTTCAACCGTAGGCAAGAGGTATTGAACTTTACTGACATGGCCCATAGTTTCTATATGTAATGGATGTGATATATCCCAGGCTGCATAGCTGGTCCTGCAAATTTTGGTATGATTTCTTAACTTTGTTAAATAGCTGCCTCCTTACACCACAGAAAGTAAACTGAACTTTGAAGTATTCCATTATTTTTTAAGTTGGACTACAGAAGTTTCAAGTATTCCACTGAAGTTTCAAGAAGTATTCCATTGTTTTCATTGATCCCATCTGACAAGCTTAAAAGCAGAAGACATGTTGTGTTGTGTTCTTGAGTCTTAGTTCATTATGGTACACTACAAATGTGCTTAAGATGTAGATGATATTCCATGTACACTGTCCTTTTAACAATGTACTGAAGCAATTTACTTCATGAAACTTCTGAAATAGCATTATGATATTACCCAAAGGAGTGTCTACAGCAATGAAAAAAGATAGTATACATGCTAATTGATCAAATAGCTTAGTGAATTTCCCATTAGTAGAGGGTTAGTTGAGGGAATTAGTTCAACACCGCATCCTCTTCTACCAGTCATAAAAAAAAAAAAAAAAAAACAATGCACACACACTCCTATAAATGTGATGTGACCAAATACATTTCACTGGTCGAAATTTTTCTTTTTCTATGCTTCCCGACCCCCACTGACTGCCCCGAGAAAAAACATCAAATACCCATCTGACTCTCAAACCATGATCTTTTTGGGAATGAGCTTGTTGTTACACCTTGACAGATAGTACATATGTTTGCTTGTGCTATTGCTCTCCACAGAAGTTGAGTTTGATAGTAAGACATTTAATAGACTTGGTGACCTTGAGCAATTTCAGTATCTTGAAAGGCAAAAGTGTTATACTAAATCACTGGATTACTTTAATCAGTCAAACATGGCTATTTCCCCAAGGTTTAAGGCCATCTTGTGTTTCAGATGGTCCAGGTCCAGATTCTATATGTATCAGTCTTAATGTTATTTGAATGTTCAACCATATTTCATTAAATGCTATTGTTCTGGTATCTGAACCATTTTTAATCTGAAGCTTGAAATTTTGACATTTTTCTTCAAGCTGGAGAATGATATGCTTAATATATAGGGTGTTGATATCTCTTAATATGGTGTCTCACATATTCTTTTTAAAAGTAATGGATTTTTATCTACCCAAAGTAATGGATTTTCTTGTGATATCATTTCATATCTGCACATTTGTTATTAAACAACCCTTTTCCTTTGTATATCTGCCTATGAGTCTGTGACATGGACTTGTGACGTCTTTGCAGTTAAGAGTATCCGGAATCTGAATGGACATAGCATCGGCCAGTATCAGATTCATGCTGGAAAATCTGTTCCTATTGTTAAAGGTGGGGAGCAGACCAAAATGGAGGAGGGTGAATTTTTTGCAATTGAAACATTTGCATCAACAGGTAATTGATATTTCCACTTAGCAGTGATTTGACATTCCTTTGGATATAGATGGCCATATATATTGATAAGTACTGTGACCTATAATTTAATTAGTCTTTTTCTGTTCTTTTTCAGGGAAAGGATACGTGAGAGAAGATCTAGAGTGCAGCCACTATATGAAAAATTTTGATGTTGGCCACATCCCACTTAGGTTGCCAAGAGCAAAACAACTGCTAGCAACAATAAACAAGAACTTTTCAACACTGGCCTTCTGTAGAAGATATTTAGATCGCCTTGGGGAGACCAAATATCTGATGGCGCTTAAGAATTTATGCGATGCTGGCATTGTTCAGGTATTTTCAATAATCTGCTCTTAGTAATTAATTACCCTTCCACAAGTTTTGAGGTACTTTGCATGGAATAGAACAAGCCGTTTTTATTCATAGTAATTATGTTTGAGCATAGATCTCTTGTCACACCCAACTGTTCATATTTCTTAACAATAAAATCAGACTATGATGATGGCCTTAGGATTTTTGGTGGGTTTGCGGACTAAAATCTCTGTCGTTCTCAAGTCAAGCTGTGAGAAAGTTCATGTTTCTACTGAATTTTATCATGTAGTGAAATTTGTAATATGTTGGTCGAGTTATTTTGTCTGAGGTAGAGAGGAGACCTGATTGCAATAAAATGCCAAAATGGGCTAAAGATAGAACAGGGAACAACTACTCCCAACTTACGTTTTCATTTCATTATATTCCTTTGCCGAGTGATAACCATTTGCTTATTCATCTTCTTCTTCTTCTTCTTCCCTCATTGGGCAGCCTTATCCTCCTCTCTGTGATGTTAAGGGCAGCTATGTGTCCCAGTTTGAGCATACCATCTTACTACGGCCGACGTGCAAAGAGGTCATATCGAGAGGAGATGACTACTGAGTTAGAGCTGGAATCCTGAAACTTTTCACGGACAAAAGTTTCATTTCAATGAATCTTGAACAATATGTCCCGTGACACTTGTTTCGTTACTGTTTGGCTTGGGTGAAAAGTTGCCGAACCTTTGTAATAGTAAAAAATTGAAACAGATACCCATATTTGTCGGGATTGCGCCCTTGGTGGGGATTCCGTGGGAGCTTAATTTTCAGTTCGAACTGTCACTCTGGATAAAAATTTGTGGTTCGATCGTTTTAAAATTTGGAATTCGACCAAAATATTTGCTTAACCAAATCCAAAATAAATGAAAATTTTGGCTTAGTAATATATAAAGATAATGCTTCAGTTTTTGGTCTTTTTGACTTTAGTTTGTAAGAGTAAGTATCGTATTTGCTCAACCAAATCCAAAATATTTGCTTAACCGAATCCAAGTGGACCTAATAATTGTGTTGCTGTGCCCAAGCCGGGACGCAATAATTACACTATTTGCGGAAAATCTCAAGGAAATTAGCGGTTTTGCAACGAAAAAGAATTCCCAAAGAATCTTCCAGTTGAATTCATAAGCCGAGGAAGCAGCGCCTCGCTCGGATTCAGACCATCTTCGGTTGTACGGATATCTCGGCCAGCCGACCTGTCGTCTCCAGGATAGAGATTTTTTTATTGTTACTTTTTCTTTTTCACACGCTGTCTTGGGGTTTCCCAAGTCATTTCTGTGTTTCAGCGTTTCCGCTTATCAGGGCTATTCAAACCGATGGCGGCTGCGAGGGCGACAGCAACGACAACGGTGACAATGGCGGCGGCGGCGGTGTCGTCAAAGATTACTCTGAAGTGGAGCGGGGCAAGAATAAGCATGTTCGGGGGCCCGGGTGTGGGTATGGATACAAAATTTACCGTGCGGCAGAGTCGTATGGGTATGTCCACAACCGCAAATGCAAATTCGAGTTCAGATTCAGCTGCTGCTAATCTCACAACAACAACCGCTCCACCACTGCCTCCAGCAGCAGAATCATCATCGTCGTCGGCGGAAGAATCAGATGGGAAGGAGCAGAACTTGAAAGATATCGGAAACATGCTGGACATAAGAGTCGGGCGCATCATAAGAGCATGGCGGCACGAGGAGGCCAATTCTCTTTACGTGGAGGAGGTGGATGTCGGTGAGTCCGAGCCTCCCCGTATCATCTGTAGTGGCCTTGTTAACTACATTCCACTCCACCTTCTCCAGGTCCATCCACATGATTTGTTTTATCATTTTTGTCTTTTGCAATTTCAATTCAGTCTTGAATGGTGAATTCTGAATGGAAAACATTGAATTGACCCAAATGACAAACAACCAAACAATAAACAATGCATAACGGGCTGATGGGCAGGGCAGGAAAGTGGTAGTACTAGCGAATCTCAAGGCGAGGAACATGCGTGGCGTCAAGTCAAAAGGCATGCTGATGGCTGCTTCTGATGCTTCTCATCAAAACGTGGAGCTTCTCGACCCTCCTGAAATTTCAGTTCCTGGGGATAGGATCTGGTTCGGCCCTACCTCTGATTTTGACCCGCTTGACCTCCCTTCACCTGCCTCCCCAAACCAGGTCATATTATGCTCTCTCTCTCTCTCTCTCTCTCTCTCTCTCTCTCTCTCCGTCTATTGTAGTTTGTGTTGGATAATGTTCTGTTGCTGTTCTACAGATTCAGAAGAAAAAGGTTTGGGAAACGGTGCAGCCTCTTCTCAAGACAGATGATTCCTGTGCAATTACGCTTGACGGTCATTTTATGCGTACATCTGCTGGCGTGGTTGTCTGCAGATCTCTAAGGAACGCAACTGTCTCTTGATCATACCTCTAATTCTTCTTTTCATGGCCTTCTTGAGACCATTATAACTTGTATAAAACTTCGTTATTATGTGTTTGTTTCCAGTGTTTTCAAGATCTTTACCTTTGTTTGGCAAAACGATGCTCTTCTTTGTAGAATAACTCAGCTACAAATATGAATGAGACTTGTTCCAAGATCACTTCAGGGGAGGAACGTGATACTAAACCATGTGGCTTTCACTTTTGCGCTGGAGATTGTTAGATCAGAGCTGGGTAGAATATTGTTGGGTGAGATCGTGTTTTGCCATCGCACGATATGAAAGATACTTGGCCCACGCTCAACTGCATTTTTGCACCATGGTATAGAGATATCAAAATCCCAATGGATTATTATTCCTACATATCAATTACAATATAAATTGAAAACAGCGCATTTCCATTAAGAATAAAACTACAATTCAAGCAAGGATGAAAGCACCATCGTGAATGATTCCAATAGGCAACTGAAAAATAGAGAAACTGCATATAGCTTATAGATCTTTAAAAACAGCGGAGATATCACCGCCAATGTAATCGTTGTCTACCAAGCTCACCAAAAAGTATCTAATCTGCACCTGCAAAAAAAGAACAGACAGTATCACTCGAGCTCAATTCTCATCACAAGAGTATATATGATTCCATACATGCACACAAATACAGATGTGGAACAAGAGTGCCACAAAGGCACCATATTAATGGAGATTTACCTCTTCAAGCAATTGTGGGGATGGAACCCCGTCTGGGTACATAGATGCCCAGCCTGTTGACCAGATTTCAAATGCCTCGTCCTTCCACACGTTGAAACTGGCAGGATCCACGACTTTTGGTTGTATGATCTCCTTCGCTGGGAAGACTCCCCAGGTTACCGCATTGACATCATTAAGGCCAATGTTTGAGATCAAACTCCCTTCTTTGTTCACAGCCATGTAAGTTATGCAAGGGAATGCCCTGCACTTATCAACAAGAGCATCCAACTTGTCCTTCGAGCAGAAAAACTCTAGATAGGCCTTCTGGTACACATACCCTCCTGGCCCTCCCCAGCCTGCAGCATACGAGGCATACAAACATGTCAGATTTCATGTCTCTTTTCATGCTCAATCTAAAAAGGATTTGAATCTGGTTGCAAACTCAGAACTATATGCCCACCATTTTTGCCATAAGAAATTCTTCACAAGAAATGATTAATTTTTGGAATCTTGGTCCATTTCCTTTTAATAGTATTGTTGACAACTAACACAATGAACTACAGAACCAAAGTCCTCCCTCTCCATTCAAACGTTGCCAAATCATGGAGCTCAAGTCATCAACTTTATCTTTTCCTGTAGGGTAGCATTTGCATAATCTATGGCTTCAGAACCTTTTGGTTTCTTTTGCCAGCTCAAGGCACAATTTTCCTTTTTATGTCTCATTATTATTTTAGATATGCAAATAGCTTTAAAATATTAAATTTGTGATATGCGTAGGAGCCTTCACTTGGACATGGATTGGAATCCTGTCATGCCGGTTATGGTGAAATTCAGCGATTTTGGTAACCATGAGGAGAAGAAACAAATAAAAAGGAGGAAGACGAGACTACATGCTGACTTATGACTCACCAACAGATGGGGAGTCAGATTTCTCTCCATTGACTGCTGGTTGACTATTGATTGTCAGGAATCCCTTCAAGTTTATCCTCCCCAGATTTTCATCTATGATCCTTGTCGCTGGCTGTAGGCCTTCTATTTCCGACCAGGGACTGCTTTTCAACTTCCCAATGCAAAGTTCTTGAATTTCTGTGTGTTGACAAGTTCCACATGCACCAATTAACAGCTCTGATTACATTCAATTGGAAGAAAAGGATAGGTCAAATATATCACAGCTCAAATACTCCACCTCACAAATATCTTCCACACTTCTTAAAGGGACACCCCATTCTTCATGAAGCTTCCTGTCACGTGCATGTGGTTGCATGAACTGCACAAAAGACTGTCAAGTCATACGCATGGCAATAATTAAAAATGACTCAACAACTTCATTTAATTTAGATAAACACGAATTGAAAAACGTCACAGCTCTACAATATAACATTTATCACACTATTTACCAATTCAATAGAAGAGTTCAGATAGGCCATCTCAACACAGATTAGCCACATATAAAGAATAAGGGATGCTTTTTTCCTTTTCTTTTCTGTTTTGGGTTCAGAAAGTTTCTCGTTTCCACACACCCACAAAAATCCCAACCCTCTGGGGTTCATTTACACTATCTCTAAAATCTGAAGAACTCAATTTTCAGCCCCCCTCCACAAATTGGTTCATGTAAAAATATATGAAAATAGAATTTCTTATGCCTCTATGGCAAGCCAAGATAACGGCTGATTCAATTTCCTTAAAAACATAGATGTGCTTGTTTAGGCAATGTTCTTAGCTGCCTATAGTTGTGGGAATGGAGCTGCCATAAAGCAAGCATTACTTCCCTCTAAACAAGCTGTATCATGTATTGGTTTCTTACACATAAATACAAATGCACTTAGAGGTTCAATTATGAAATTGCATATGCCTAAAAGTATTACGGAAGCTCAAAGCAAGCAGGAGCCCTCCTTTTTTAAGATTAGAGTCTAAAATATTAACTTTCAGCAAACAGCAGACAAAATGGTGCATTGATTTATCTAGGTGCCTGCTCCTTCATCCAAATTGTGGAGCATACCGCCAGAGACATGAAATTTTCCTTTCAACCAAATAAAACTATAAAATGTCTAGACTTGACAGCTGTTTGTAATTAGTCCAGAGGTTTCATTTGTGTGTGAAAAGATGACAAATTAAGACTAATGACTAAATTAGCAAAGGAAAATATCAGATAAAGCAATCAAAGACTTGGCAATAGAATTCCATTCCATTCCCTTTTGAACTAATGCAGTAGGACTACAGAAATCATATGTCGATGATCATCACACAAGTGTTGGCTTTGTAAACATTCCACAAACTTAGAATATGTTTACCTATTTGCTTACAATCAAATTCCCCTGCTGTTCTCTCATTTCCCCTCCAACCTTTCCATAGATCTATGCTTATTCAAACAGCAAAACAAACCCTAGATGATATTTTTTTTCCATGCGGCACACATACAATCATCAGAGTACTGAGTACTGAATTGATCAATGAATGATTATGACAAAGTAAACAATGAGACCTCAAGCAAACGGAAATAATAAGAGAAAGCCTATCATGACAATGTGATACGCCAACTTTTATGACATAGGACAGAAAATAGTAACAAATTATCAAAACAATCTTTTCAGTCAGTTATAGTCATAGCAAATTAGATTGCAAGAAATATGAATTGCACCTCAAAAAGGGACCAGGACAGAGATATTATTGATGATACCCTCAACTGAAAGAAGCTGCAGAATTAAATTCATGGCTGATAGTCGCTTGAAGCACCATAGGATGGATGACGAGAGTCACCCCACCGGCCATGTGGATACTGATCCCAACCAATTGTCCTTGAAAGATAGCTTTTTGGACGATTAGCCCTGTCATCATCAGCTAGAGTATAAGATTTCTTCAATGAAAAAGGAAAAAGAAGAATGAAAGAAAAAAACAAGTTTTCATAGTTTATACATTGCCTGTTCCATAAAATAACTGGGTCAAAGTACAGCAATTCAGACATTGCATACCAGAAGATTGGACGAACATCTTCTTTTACACGGAAAACATTTGTAGGAGGCCGACAGGGCAATGACCTTGTAATCCTAGACTCCTCAATCAAACCAAGATTCTGCCAATTTAAGCGCAGAATTAGATAGTCACAGAGCATTTATTCTGCAACAATACATCACACATTCAAAAGCACAATAATGAAGCAGATATGAGAGAAGAACCATCAATATTTCGAGTGCTGATCTCTCCATGTTCAGCGTATAAAGATGCAAAGTCCTGATTCCGTGTTCTAAGATCTTCCTGCACATTTCTGTTCCAAGGTGAACTCCATAGGCTCTAATTGCTTCTTCGTTCTCTTTGATAGGGTGTAGTGTGGCTGTTATCTCAGATGGTACCTAGATCATGGCATTAGATGCAAAAGTATTTTACATCATTATTAACCATAGAAACACCAAAAAATAAATATTCACAGGCAAAAAATAAAAAAAATCGAGATAAAATAACTTATTTTGTGGTTGAGATTGAAGCCACAAAATGGTCAGTGCCTCCAGTTGTGAAAATGCATATCCAACATACCCACTCAAACAAATACCATTAAAATCCAATGCATACTGAGAAAGCAGTAAGGATATATGGAACTTTAACCATGTCGAGTGAAGAAATATATAACTCCAACAATAGTCAAGGTTCCAAAGTTCATTGCAAGTGTTACTATAGATTTTGGATCTGCCAAACTTATGGGTTTTAGCAACAACAAAAAATTAAAAAAAAAAAAAAATCCAACAAGTAATTGAAGCAAAGAAACAAGTATATGATGATACTAGCAAATGAAATCTATTTTCTAGGGATCATACCTTTGTCTTGCAAGAGCCAGTCATACGCTTGAAGCAGTTGTAATTATTAATGGGCATAATTCCAGGAACAATGGGACAAGTTATTCCCATTTGGCGGCAGTCATTGACAAATTTGAGGAAAATATTGGTATCATAGAATAGCTGAGTTATAATTACATCAGCTCCTGCATCAACCTGTGAATTCAAGTCCTACCATCAGCGCATAAGAAAAATAATAACAATAATAATAAGGCAACGCCAAAAGGAAGAGAAGTAAAAGCACCAAACCTTTTCCTTCAAATAAACAAGATCTTTGTGGTAGTTCTCTAGTGAGGGCCAAACCGTTGTCGCCAATCATGTCGGGGTGCGCCTCTGAGCAAGCAGAAAATTCAAAAGAAACAAATGCCATGATTAATAATTCAACTGAATCAGTAAAATAATGTCTCAGAAAGAGTAAAATTTAAAGAAAGAACCTGGATAACCAGCAACTGTAATTCCAAAGTAGTCACCATACTTGGATCTGATATGTCTCACCTGCAAAACACGTACACGCGCAGCACATCAATCATTGGCATTCAATATTAAGAAACGAATAAATAAATAAATAATTTTTAGAATAAAGCTAAGTTGGGGAGGGTACGAGGTCGCGGGCACAAGCAAAGCCGCCTTCAATCCGAACGAATTTATCCTGACCGCGAGGGGGATCCGCCGCGGAGCGCGAGAACGTTCTGGATTCCGTTGGCCTTGATCGTTTCAAGAGCTTCATCGATCTTGCCGACGAGCATGTTAGTGCAAGTGAGATCCATCAATGTCCCCACGCAGATGATGTTTTGCATCTTGTTGGCGATATCGAGGGTGAGATCGGCGGTGGAGCCTCCCGCTCCCCAGGTTATGTCGCAGAATGCGGGGTTGTGGACAACCATCCGCTCCATCTTATCGAATGTTGTCCACTCCGTCCTCCGTCTTCGGCGGAAAGAACTCGAAAGAGAACACCACATTCTGTGGCCCGCCATTTGGCAACGTTGTCGTCGACGACCCCGCCGCCGCCCCACCTCCGTCTGCGTCTCCTCCTAGAGCTGCCCTTATCTTCTCTATAACCTTCATTTTCTCGCACTTTCACTTCTCTTTTTCCAGAATTCAATTCCGATTCATTTTTCATAGAAGCCAAAAAATGAGTATACAGTCTTTTCCGGCATCTGAAAAAACTAATGGTTAGAAAGAAGATACAAGGAATAGGTGAAGATGTGCAACTCTTCACTCTATTTATTTATTTTGAGAACATCGCTCCCTCCTCACTTTGCATTCCCGAATATGTGGATTTGATATTACAATATTAAGATAAAAAAAAAGAAAAAATAAGTTTAAATTAATTAATTAATTAATACGAATACATAATTTTAAATTTTAAATTTATATGGAAGATTATTGGTTAAGATATTTTTAAAAAATAAAAATTCTTAAGAAAAAACAAAGAATTAGGAAAAGAAAATTTCATCTTCAACCTCCCATCCGACGAAAGCCGCTGTTGATCTCCGTGGCAAGCAGCCAACAACAAAAATTCAACAAACTAAATAATGAAATCCATCACAGCAAATTTTTTTCTTTCTCCGTGTGACGTGTGGGCAGAAACCCTTCTCTCTAATCTAGTTTTGTCCTCCATCCCCCTTTCTCTCTGTTTGACACTCAATCTATCTCTCTTTACAGAGACCAGATGGCAGAAGATTCAACGCTTGGCACAGCGTTCATGCTGCTTTGAGTGGCAACGTATTTTAAAACCCAGTTGAAGAGCATTAGATTTCAAATTAGGTATAAAAGTTTTGAAATTTTCTTTGAATATGCCCATTTTTTTCAAGTCAATCTGTCGAGTCAATGCCATAGATTGGGGCCAGACTTCAGCTATGAAGTAGAGAGATAATGGCTGTGTAAAGAATGCAACGAGAGACCATCATGCTTATATGCCTTCTTCTCTCCTCCGTGCTCTATTATCTTTTTTCCTTTTTTTTTTTTTTTTTTAAGTCCTTCGTAGACTCGTTATCTGGAGACCATCTACTCCAGTAACCGGAAGTAGATATGAATTTTCTTTTTCTCTGTGGGTTTTTCTCGCTCATTTTCTCGGTAATCAAACAAAAAGGACACATGCAATAAACAGGCAAAGATTTACCAAAAAAAATAAAATCCTCGTTGATCTGGTCGAGATTAGAGAGTAGCGAGCGACGGTGTTCACGCCGCCTTTTGGACTTTGTCGAGAGAGACAGAGTAAGCATTCAATGGAGAGAATGGAGTCAGAAGCGGGAGACTCAATGCTCTGGAAGGAGAGCAAAAAAACAAAACAGACGAGAGGGAAAATTTTTGTCCACGTCACGATAAAAAAAAAAAAAAAAAACAATTGCCACGCTAGAACGCGTTGTTCCCTGGTCACGCAACTTCCACCGTCCATGCCCCACCTAAAAAAAACCAAACATTTCTGCCCATCTTGTGAACTTTTTCTTAACGGTATCGATCCACATTGGACATTTTCGTACTCGCTGACTTAAATTTAAAAATTCAAATAGTTATTGAGCCAATGCTAAACCAATACCGACCTTATCCCCACAACAGCGGATAGTTATGGGGGCATCTTGAGCGGCATGAAACTTGCCTGGCAGTGCGGGTTCGGTAAAATTTGCTTCGAGACAAATTCCACATTGGCTGTTGATTGCCTACAGCGTGTTGTTCCTTGCACTCACCTCCTAGCCAACTTAGTTCAGAGCTGCGTGGAGTTGCTTAAACGGAGTGGAATCGAACTGCGGATTGGATGGCAGAGTTTACCCATACACTTACTCGAGGGGTTCAAATGTTCAACAAGCCCGCCAGAGGGTCCCATCGATTCTCTCTCAAGATTTGGTTGGGGTGGTGCAGTTTTGCAGTTTTCTGTGTTTTCTGGCTTGGCGTCTCCTTTTGTTCTACCGAAAAGAAGAAATTGGGTCGAGTTCGCTTTTTCCCTTTTGTTAAATCGGTAAATATCAGGGAATGAGTGATTAAATAAATCATATAGTACAGAAATATGAATGTTTACTTTATGGTGGTCTTGCATCACTTGGTCTAGACTCCAGAACTATAATAGGAAAAAACCATTCCTGCTGTTAGCATTAATGGTGTATCCATGGCTTTTACGCCTTGGTGAGCAAGAGATAGACCCATGGGTTATTAGTTGCAGAGAAACAGCTCAAACATATGGCAGGAGGGACGACCTTAGAGTGTACCTCTACATGGGCTGCAGTTTGCAGTGCAATTTTTGCTATCTCGCTTGCTGTTGAACCGTTCCTTCGCTACCTTTGCAACGCATGCCTCTACACTCAAAAGGTTCTACTCTTTTATCTCTTCGATCTCAATTCTTATCCCTGATTTTACCCACTTTCCTCTAAAAGCTCGTCTTTATCATCACCTCCATGATTCAAATACAAATAAGCATATGCTGTCACCTATGCAGTCATATCAATAGTCAATGGCTGTTCTTAGTGCATCCTCATTATCCATAATTATCCAGCAATGCCCAGCTGTCATCAGGTTGACGTCGCAGCACCCATGCATACACGATCAATATTACGCATCAGACAATCTAAAGAATCTAAACCAGCAGTGGATTCCAACCATTTGATCTCCTCCATCAACTCTTCTAATCGCTGGTAAATCTCTTCAAATTGAGGGTGGGAGCAATCTTCGGCATTGAAAGCATGCACCTCATTCTTCATCTCTATCCAACTCCAACCAGGGACCTTCCTCACCTTCCTTTCTCTCATCAGCTTTGTAACAGAGGCCTTTTCATCCCACCTTTTAAGACGTCCATACATGTTGGAGAGGATAACATATGTGCAGTGCTCTTCGGGATCCAGATCTAGCAGATGGCCTGCCACCTGCATAGCTAGCTCAATGTTACCACAGGCCCTACAGGCACCCAAAAAGGTCTTCCACACCATTAGATCAGGCTTAACTGGCATTGATTCAATCAAGGATTTTGCCTCATCTAGACGACCGGCCCTCCCAAACAGATCAACTGCACAAGCATAATGCTCCATCCGAGGTGAGATACCATAATCTGATGCCATCGATTTTAGAAATTTGCAACCTTGATCAACCAACCCAATGTGGCTACATGCAGTCAGAACTGCAACAAATGTTATATGATCCAGCTTTACTTTTTTCTCTCTCATTAGGAAGAATAAGCCCAATGAAATGTCACCCTGTCCATGCTGTGCATATGCAAACATAATTGAATTCCAGGCTATTGAGCTGTCCTTGGCAGTTTCCTCGAAAGATTTTTGAGCGTCTTCAATTATCCCACATTTAGAGTACATAAAAATTAATGAACTGGCCACAAAGTCATTTGACCCAAAGCCTGACTTAAGTGTCAAGGCATGAATCTGTTGACCTAACTGAAGTGTTGCCAAATCTGAGCAAGATCTAAGAACTGCAGAAAAGGAAAAGTCATCAATCTCCACCAGCAAAGACCTCATATGCCTGAAAAGTTTCAAGGCATCTTCACTAAACCCAATCTGTGAGAATCCAGTCAAAATGGAAGTCCAAGAGACGCGGTCTCTGGACTCCATTGATCGAAAAACCTCCAGTGCATATTCCACAGATTTATCATTGGATTTGAGATACATGGATATTACCGAATTGCTTACAGACACAGATCCTTCAAGACCTCTCTTAATCACCATTCCATGCAAGGATATGCCAAGGTTTTTATGTGCTTTTTCTGAACAAGCACTTATGACACTTGTATAAGTATAAATGTCTGGCACAAACTCAAGACATTGCATATCTAGAAAACACTGAAATGCGACATCTTCTTGATTATGTGCCAGGAAAGCAGCTAGCATAGAGTTCCACGTGACCAAATCTCGGGCTCCAACAGAACCATCAAACACCCTTTCTGCGTCTTCCAAGGAACCACATTCTGAGTAGGAAGTGATGGCCGCATTACATACCGTATTGTCAGAATCCAAACCAAGTTTTATAATCTTGCAATGAAGCTGCATGGTTGATTTGTAAAATTCATTGTCATCGAGTAACGTGAGAAGAGGCGAAAACGTGGCATCATCAAGTGTCACACCCACGTCCCGCTCCTTCTCCATACTATTTAAAAGCCCAAAAGCAGTTTTGCGATCTCCCACTTGGACGAAGCCAGCAATGAGCGCATTCCACGAGACAGTGTTGCGCTCAGGCATGCATTGAAACACGGCGTAGGCATCTTCAACTCTCCCACACTTGGCGTACATGTCCAGCAAAGCACTTCCCGCGTAAACATCGGCCTCGTAACCAATCTTAGCGATCAAGGAATGGACTTGTCGGCCGAGGTCAAGCCGACAAGCCAAAGCAACCCCTTTAAGTATACTGCCAAAAGTATACTCGTCAGCTTGAAACCCATTTCTTGTCATGAAATATCGCAACTCCCAAGCAGTGTCCAAGTTGCCGGAGTTGACATAAGCGGCGATCGTAGTGTTCCAAGTAACGGTGTCCCTGTGACTCTGGGGAATTTCATCGAACAGCTTGCGGGCAAGGGATAGTTTGATTTTGGAGTACAGATTTAGAATTTTGTTGGCAGTGTAAATATCATGGGCAAGCGTTCCTAATTTGAGGGCTTGGCAATGGGTTACTAAAACCTTGTAAAGAACATGGGCTGAGGAGGTGGTATCAATCAAGGAGTTGAACGAAAACGAACGATACCTCATTCATTCATTCGTTCGGCCAAATCACCCATTCGTTGGTTGGCTGGCTACATTGTAAACTGTAATATACCACCTTGTAAATGTAGCCAAAAATATATTTGCGACATTGAATGCTCAGGCAACATTTTCCTTGGTGATCTTGCGCTGTGCTTCAACTCTCGGCGCAGTTACTTTATGCTTGGAAAATGACAAATTTTGACATGCACAGACGAGAGGACAAATGGGCGGGCTTCTTTCGTACTTGGAATTATTGGAGTTTATAAGTATTTTTAATTTTGACTTTATTAAGTTTTAAGTTTATTCAGCTTGATTTATGAGTTTATTAAAATATATTATATTTTAAAATTTTTATTTTTTTTATTTTGAGTGATTAAAATTTTAAATTATTATTACTTTTTTAATTTTTAAGTTTTTAAATTATTTTAAGTTACAAGTTAATTACGAATTAAGTTGACGTAAAATTCTAAAGCATTAGGTCGGGTTTTTCGTTGGACCAGCTTTTGTCGCCGCTAGGCAGGACTATTCGGCCGCTGACATGGATTTGAACCTGATTGTAATGGATAGTCCAGTATATTTATTGTTCTGGACTCATGGTGGCTTTTTATTGCTCCAGCATGAAAAGTAAGAACCACTCGAACTGAGTAGCACAGTGGCCATCAAGCCCACTGTTTGTTGCACAGGTCAGCCCCAACTCTCCTTGCACAGGTCAGCAAAGTCCAAACTCAGATGGACCCTAAAAAAACAAAAGGAACCTTTTATTTTGAGATCCTCTTTCCTGGACACGTGATTTGCATATCCATTCCAAGACCCACATAATATCGGGAACGCCTACGAGGATTGCAAATTCCGTGGCCTACATAGACATGGACACGTGTGCTACTTGTTTCAACGAGCACCGAGTTTCACGATATGATTGATGAGTGGATGGGTGCTCAATTAATTAATTAATTAATGGTGTCATCAGTCTTGGGGACTGCATTCCTTGGCTGTGTGTCCTTGACGATGAAAATCGTGGCGCAGAAGTTTAAAAATTTTTACAGTCATGCGATTGTGGATTACGAGGCTAATTAAGAAGGAATTAGCTGACATGGATTCTGTTCCTAGAGACACATGGTGGACGTGTTGCTGCAGCTTACCGGGGAGGATGTAGATCCTGAGATCAAGCTGTCTAGGCCCTAGTCCACGTCAGGACACTCTTCCCGTTGGTCTTTTTCCTTCGTCTTTCTTTTAAGGTTAATATGAGCTTCGCTAATTACTCGGATGAATGGAGGAGCCAAAAACATGACGATAGGAGACAATTAAATAGAATATATCAAACTAAATCTCAAATCTTATTATATTTAATAATGTTTATTATCGTGTCCACAAATGCATTTGTTTTTGGGATAAATCCATAAATATCTGTGATTTTATCCCTTATTAGCTTTCACATTGTGCCAGTCATTCGAATTAAAACAAAAAACAAAAAACAGCTTCGTTAGAAAGATACACTCGAATTTTATCTCTGCAATAGACGGATCAGATCATATCCGTTCACGATGTTCATGAATCTTGCATTTTTTTCAAAAAAAAAAAAAAAATTGCGTTCTCATTACTGCTTTTTTATTTTGGCGGTTTTCTGTTTTGATAACGTAAAATTTGTAAAATACACGGAGCAATGAGAGGCACCCTCACTACTGGGAAAACCTTTGTGAATTCATGCCAGAAAGGATGTTCCAGGGAAGGAAATCTGTATAGTTCATTTGTTTCTGTATGCGCTGTGTGTCTGTTTTTTAAAATTCCTGATTTAATTTTTTGGCACCATGTCACCTGTGCTTTAATGTTGAACTTGTAAATTATATTATGGCCATGGACTGCTGTACCATCTAAACATGAATAAATAAATAATTTCTATGAATGAATGAAATTATAATTGTGCCATTTGTCGATCATTAGACTTTAACCCCCGGGCGGAGGCTTTTTCTTGTCTTCAGCGGAGCACAGGTATCTGAAATTAACGTTCATGTCTTCATTTTACGGTTATAAGTTCTTAATATGTCTGTAACCTCTGCTTGTACTTGCAGAATAAACAGAGTTCAAAAACAAGTTTGGAAATGTATTTTTTTGGAACCAAGTCCAAACAACCTTAATTGTATCAGTTCAATTTTGCTCCATTGGTTCTTCATCTTCTCCAGCACAAACCGATTGATAGAACTAGAAATTTCTCAAGCTTTTTTTTTTTCTTTTCTTTTTTTTTCTGGTTCTGCACAAACTCTTTGATGTAATAATAAAATGTCCAAACCGACAACTTTTGTATATGATATTAGTGCTTTGAACGAATCGATCATAATCTGTGGCACAATTAATTATTATAAATAAAAATTAAAAAAATTCAGTTAATTTCTCACAAGATAAAATAGAAGCTGACACTAAATTAAAAAAAGAAAAACAAAATGCTTATCATTTGCGATTAATGACAGTTGATATTTGATAAAATCGATAATAATTCGATTGCTATCTTTTCTCTTTGTGTTTTCTCTCTTCCTTGTCCGTTAATGCCCATAGAAAATCATTTCTGCTTGTTTTGAGTGAAAATTATTTTTTATGAAAAGAATTGTTATTTTTATTGATTTGATAATTATTTTTTGTGATTATATTTTTTAAATTTGTCAAATAAAAAATACAAAATTATAAAAAAAAAATTTTAATATGGACAAACGACTCTTATTTTTTATATTTTATCCGCAAATATTTGTGAGCCATCATTCTTTTACTTTATGAGTCATTAATGGTTGCCAGCCTTGAAATCCAGCATGCATCGTCTATTCTCGCCAGGCATGGGCGCGGGGTTGCAGGCAATTAATTTAGCTCACAAAATGGAATTTGGTGGTGACAACGACGGTGCATTTTGTAGAGGCCATCCCACGTGACCATCTGCTACCCCGGGACAAATAATTCATCCTCCATTATTAATGGGAAGTCACATTCCCCGTTATCATTATTTTCGTTTATTTTTCTAGCTGATAGTACACAAGCGCAATCAGCATTCATGTTTCTTAAATTAGAAAAATTTTTGGTTCGAGAAAAAAAAAAATATTCATTAAAAAACAGAAGTACAGCGCATGTAATAGTTACACTGGAGCAACTGTGTTCAACCAGAAAACCAAGGTGACAGATGAAGATTTTGGTTATCCAAAATCTTATATGCCCTTGTTGCATGTACCTACCAGCTCAAGAAGCCACGGAGTTTTTTTTTTTTTTCAAGGCTCTTTTAGCTTCCCACCATAGAACACTAACAAGTTAAAATTTGTTGGCATCAAGTTTGAATTTGACTCTGGTATAATGATCGATTTTGTTGTGCCAAAAAAATAAAAAATAAAAAATAAAAAACAGACGGGCAGAAAATGTCACTGTCTGAAATCTAGGCAAATCTGCCGACTGCATAATGGTCCCTACTGATGCGCTCATTGTCCAATCTAGCTAGCACTTTGAACCCAATGAAACGTGGCCCCAAAAAAATTTGTACAAAATTACCTAGAACCGGACATTGGTGATCAGTGGAAAAAGATTGGCCATGATCTTCGGCTTTTTAAGTCTCCGCATCACGATAAATGAGTCGAGACCACATCCTGATTACGACAAACGACAGGCCTACCTCACCGTACACAGGATGAAGTGTCCAAAGCGGTAGTCACTGTTGGTTGGAGGAGCCCTTCCTCTGCTCGTCCCAACTTCTCACGGGCCTCTGTTTGAACCGTTTCGGCGTGGCCTCAAATCAATTATTTTCTGTCTCAATAATTGTCTGTTCCAGGCCAATTCTTGCCGCGTTCCCCAGCAAAGATTGGCTGGGTCCAGCAACCGTGAGCTCAATTTAGCTGGATCGCTGCTTACTGTCCAGGATCCGATTCATACTCGGCAGTATCACGTGTTTAGCTGATTCCTACAATAAAATATTATTGAGGAAATCCTACGCCAAATCAAATCTCATAAATTTTTTTTTTTTTAAATTCTTAAACTACATATATACTGTTTCATATCATATACAAAAAATTTGTAGTAAAATAATATATTATTAATATAAATTTTTTATGTTATATAAAATATTATTTTCATAATATAAAATATTTTATATAAGATAAATTTTTTTATATTTATTTGAGTCTATAAAATTTTATATAATAAATTATTATTTTTAAAAACTAATTCTACTTTTACCTATAATTTTTTGGAAATATCATTTTACGTAATACATACTTTTTTTTGTCAATATTTGAAAATATTTGAATGAATTTATAAATTTTAAAAATTTAAATTTATATCGTTATAATTACACTATATAATTTAAAATAATTTAAATAATTTTATCAAATTAAACAATAATTAAATAAAAAAAGTACGATGAATCAAATTGTATAAAGATATACTCTTTAGATGTATAACATTTTATTTGGTAGACATGACAAAATGATTATATTAAAATAAAATAAAAATTAAATAATTTTATTATAATAATTTGATTTTAATAATAATAAAAAAAGATTAATAATTAATTGAGCGATGAATTGTATACCTAGAAGTTGCTGCTTTTTAGAAGCAACAAAAAAAATGATGCCTACAATCTTGGCTTATTTGGGCCACACAAACACCTTTTGAATTGGTCAAAACAAAAAGTAAAATATCTTTTACTTATAATTTCAAGAATTGAACTGAACATTCAATCAAAAAATTTTAAAATTTAAGATTTAATTAGTTTTAAATCTATTTATATGCATTGTATACATTATCTATTTTTTATATACATTCTTAATGCTATAATTTACTAAAAAGTTAATGATTTGACTCCATGATATCTTCTTAAAATATTTTTAATTATATAAATCAATGAAACTCACGCTTAACTTTGAAACTTACTCATGAGCCACCCAAAACTTACAAAGGACAAGTAAGCAATTCGTTTATAAATGCATGAAAAAATTAGATGAATGTGTCATTAGAGTACATATAATTAATTTATTTTCAAATTATATATATATATAAAATGATATATAAAAATTTAAATTTTATTTTTAATTTATTAATTTTAGCATAATATATAATTTTTTATTATTTTAATTTTATTTATAAAATAATTTTTATAATAATGATCATTCGGTTAATATTATAAAATCATTGGAGATATTTATTTTATCGACTTCTTGTCTTCTATTGTGACGACAGTGATGGGAAAGCATATTATTGGAGGCCATCCCACGTGATCATTCGGTATCATCCGAGTAATAATTCATCCTCTATTATTGGAAGTCACCCCTCGCGATCATAATTCGAAAAGATAGTGTAGACACGCAATTTTCAGACAAGATTCTTCGGTTATAAAAGCTTTTCATAAAATAAGAAAAATTCATTAAAAACAGCACAGGAAAGCACTCCCAGCTGGACTCATGGACATAACTAATTGGCAGCTTCAGATTTTCGCGATTCAAATTAAATAAGCTTTTGTCATGTCTTACGTGTACGGTTTTCAATGCTCTTCGGCTTTCCATCGTCCATAGCAATTAAAATGTTTAAAACATGTTGGTTTTCAAGTTTGAATATTGACTCGAGGATTAATAATGAACTTTTATTGCACCAATAAAAAAGATACAAAATTAAAATGCGCAGCGTTCGCATGCAAGGAAAATCCCTCGCCTGGTTGCTATGGGACGCGCATGTAGGCACTAATCTAAATTGTGACTACATTGATATCATAACATATCACGATAAAGGAGTCGTAGTTGCAGTATTTCCCACCTCTTGTGTTGCACCCATATGGAGTCTGCAGAGGCTTATTGCTAGTATCACCACATTGATAGATGTGCCATAGGCATCTCATATCTGAAAGAATAAAAGGACAAATTGAAGAAGAAGATAGCATATCTGAAGGTTGGATTGGCTTATAATAAAGAAGATTGATTAAATGCATTTCTGGTATTCCTCATAGATTGCATATCTATGCGTATATTACAACTTACGTATATGGAGGGCTCATTGTTGCACTCGTTTTTTCTTGTTTTTCTTTTTAAGAAAGAAAAAAAAAAATCTGCATAGATTTGCAATATTCGTTAGAAACATAAGGGCATCATAAGACAAAAACACATCAGTATTAACAGACAAATTGACTGGCATTTTATTTTTATTTGGTAAGCTGGCATTTGACCAAATTACAAATGAAGATCGTTGTAAGGATTTCCAATTCTGATTAGTAATCTTTCCTCGTTTATTTCGATGCCCATAAAGGTGCAAAATTGCACCGAGTGTCATGTCTAAAAAAAACCACGGCAAGCAGGTCCTAGATTTGAAATGAGTGCTTCAGCTATTTCACCCCTAACCCACCACAATAGGTGATAAGGAAGATTTGAAAAAAAAATAAAAATAAAAATTTCATGAAAAAAAAAGAAGAAAGAAAATAATTTTAATAGTTTGAAAATTAAATTTTATGGTTCACCGCTTGCGAAAAAGCTAGTTTTGATATGAATCCTCGATCGTAATTCACAACCCACATAATTCTTTTATTTCCACTTGGATAAGTGGACCAAGTTCTCAATCTCCGTTGGTGATTTATGTCTTCGTACACCCACAGTAGTGGACAAACCTGCCCGATGCTTTCATTTTTATCTTCATACGCCGACCAATCAAGGAATCTTCACTTATCTTATGGCTCTGTATTAGATTTGCAAATCACATTGTTCGTGTGCTTGCGTGAATATAGTAAAATTATTATTTGCTAATGTCTTTGAATCATAAAATTTATGAAAAGATACTCATTTTTATAATATATTAAGTAATTTTCAACTTCTATCATGAGTTTTGGAATGAATGTTCTGAAAAAACAGGGATTTTTTTCTTATTTAAATTTCATAGTTTATCGTCCGAAAGAATATAGGTCGCTAAAGCTGCTAAGAGAACAACAACAAAATAAAAATAACCAGCGGCGGGAAACCATGCTTCAAAGAGGAGCTAACTTGTTGACACCTTTGTTACCTAACCCACCCACCAAACCCACCTGCTTTTTTAAAGGTCTTCACAATTTTCACATATTGTCAGACAAACAAACAATAAAAAATGCAGGCAATATATATAAAAGTAAATTATATATATATATTATCAATGTTAATAGAAAAGATATTACTTTCTCATAAATTAGTAAATTAAAGATATTAAAATATATTATAATTATAAAAATTTGGTTAAGTCAAAATCAAATTATATAAATCAATTAATATAAATTTAATTATAATCAAATAAAAATTCTGTTAATTCATTATAATTATATAACTATCTAAAAAATAAAAATAAAAATAAAAAACTAAAAAAAGAAACATTATTTTTTAATTTTCTTTTTAAAAAATTAAAATTTCTTTGAAATGAATATATATATATATATATATATCTTATAATGTGGGCATAAAAAAAATATTAAGATCTTTACGTGGATTCACATAAAAAAAATTTTGTGTGGTACGTCTCCAAGACACTATAGTGCTTTAATCCTCCGTAAAACTTGAGGTGGCTACCACACGTGTGGAAGTTAGTAAAGTGATCGCTGATTCATAGAGAGAGAGAGAGAGAGAGAGTCTCAATCGTTGCAAAGTCAAAAATTCCAATTTTTAAATGGAACAAGAAATTTAATGGCCAAGTTAAAGAAAGTTTGTCTCTGCCTGCCGAATAACTTTGTGGCTTAGCGGTATCAGTGGCCGTAAAAATGAAGGTCCTCAACGAAAGGAGAGACAAGAATTAATAAAGTTCTTTCCCAGTTTTCTTTGTCATGTGCCTCCGTGCTCGAGAGAAACTAATTTAGTTGTTGAGGCTTCAACTTTCAAGCTAAAAGCACTAGGCACCGGCAAGTCCAAACCACATGGAAAAAGATTGCTTGCATCCGTCTTGGGAAAGTTCATGTCATCACTGTGACTTCTCCTGAAGTCGCACAAGAGTTCTTGCATAAGCAAGACAGTACTTTTTCATCAAGACCTGTTCACATATTCAAAGAATTACCAACCTATGGCTACTTGACAGTAGCTCTGAGACCTTCCGACCAACAATGGAAGAAGATGAGTAGAGTCGTCACAAGCGAGGTGCTCTCCATGCAAAGCCACTGTTGGCTTCAAGACAAAAGAATGGAAGAAGTTGAACACCTCACTCGTTACGTGTATAATTTGTGCAACTATAGCAATGACCACCAGGATGGTCAAGGCGGCATTGTGAAGGTACGCTTTGTATCGCAACATTATTGTGGAAATGTGATTAACAAATTAATGTTTAATAAAAGATGGTTCGAGAAAGGAATGATGGAAAGAAGATTGGATCTGAAGGAAATGGAGCATGTTGATGCTCTTTTCAAAATTCTTGCACATGTCAATGTATTTAGCGTATCAGATCACTTCCCATAGTTGTAAGTGTTCGATTTGGGCAATTATGAAATTACGAAATGATACTCCACAATGCTCTTGAAAGTATAAAAAAGTACAATGATAAAGTATTCGCATGTGGAGGGATGGAGACGCAGCTACTAAACAAGCCACAAAGAATGAGGAGAAGGCAGACAATCTTGATGTTCTACTTCAGCTTACTGACCCGACAATCTTAAGGTATTTCTTTAAATGCATTATGAGCTATTTAATACTCCATTCTCACTAAATTTAGTTATTTTTTTAATATAATAAATTTATCATTTTTAATTATATATATATTTATTTTACTTAAATACTATTTAAATTTTTTATTTCTTCACATATATATATAATATAATATTAAATTAATTTAATTCACTTTTTAAGTAAATCTAATTAAAAATATATATTATTAAATATATACTATGCATATAAAAATATTATTTTTGCATATCACAATATTTATCTATGTGTGTGTGAAACATGAATGATGAATAAAAAAAAAAAAAATCGGTTAAAAAATTACATAATGTCATAGTCATGATATCTTTAATTTAATTTAGCGTGCATTTTTACATGCAGAGGCCGCAGTAGACAGTCCATCAAATGCTACTGAATGGGCACTTGTAGAGATGATAAATGAGCTAATGTTACTACAAGGGGCAGTGGAAGAATTAGACCAAGTGGTTTGAAGGGATGGATTCGTCCAAAATTTGCCCAGGTTGAACTACGTCAAGGCATGTGCAAGACAGACTTTTAGGCTCCATCCAGTCTCACCTTTCAATGTTCCACATGAATCTAATGCAGACATCACAGTTGCTGGCTACCTTATTCCAAAGGGCAGTCATGTGTTAGTAAGTCGTCTTACCCCTGGGCCGCAACCCCAGAATATGGGAAGAGCCCTTGAAGTTCAAGCCCGAGCGCCCCCTTAATGCTGAGGGCTTAGAGGTGATCTTGACTGATCCAAAATTGAAATTGCTGTCATTTAGCACTGGAAGACGTGGATCGCAACTCCCAAGTAGTGTCCATGTTGCCGGAGTTGACATAAGCGGCGATCATGGTGTTCCAAGCAACGGTGTCCCTGTTACTGTGAGGAATTTCATCGAACAGCTTGCAGTTTTACTTTGGAGTACAGATTTATAATATTATTGGCAGTGTAAATATCATGGGCAAGCTTTCCTAAATTGAGGGCTTGGCAATGGGTTACTAAAACCTTGTACAGAACATGGGCTGAGGAGGAGGAGGAGGTATCAATCAAGGAGTTGAACGAACACGAACGATACCTCATTCGTTCATGCGGCCAAATCACCAATACCTCATTCATTCTTTCGGCCAAATCACCAATTCGTTGGTTGGCTGACTACATTGTACACTGCAATATACCACCTTGTAAATGTAGCCAACAATATATTTGCGACATTGATATTGAATGCTCAGGCAACATTTTACTTGGTGATCTTGCGCTATGCTCCAACTCGCGGCGCAGTTGCTTTGGGTTTGGAAAATGACAAATTTTGATGTGCACAGACCACGGGACAAACGGGCGGGCTTCTTATGATTCCGAGTTATTGGAGTTTTAAGTATTTTTACTTTGAGTTTATTAAATTTTAGGTTTATTTGTCCTGAGTTATGGTTTATTAAATATATTATATTTTAAGTCTTTTAAATTTTTTCCATTTTGAGTTATTAAAATTATAAATTAATTAAGTTTTTCAATTTCTAAGTTGTTAAATTATTTTAAATTTAACTATTTTGAGTTGTACGTCAACTACCCATTAAGTTTATTGGAAATTACAAAGCATTGGGTCGGGTATTTCGTTGGACCAGCATTTGTCGCCGCTGGGCAGGACTACTCGGCCGCTGACATGGATTTGAACCTGATTGTAATGGATAGTCCTGTATTCATTGTTCTGGACTCATAGTGACATTTTATTGCTCCAGCTACCATTCGAACTGAATAGCACAGTGGCCATCAAGCCTACTGTTTGTTGGACAGCTGGCATGAATTTTGTTCCTAGAGACATGGTGGACGTGTTACTGCAGCTTACTGAGGAGGATGTGGATCATAAGGTCAAGCTGTCTAGGCCCTAGTCCACGTCAGTACACTCTTCCCTTTGGTCTTTTTCCTTCATCTTTCTTTTAAGGTTAATATAAGCTTCACTAATTACTCGGATGAATGGAGGAGCCAAAAACATGACAATGGAAGACAAATGGAATATATCAAACTAAATTTTAATTTTATTATATTTAATAATAATAATTATTGCATTCATAAATACACTTATGTTTGAAAAAAAATTATAAATATTTGTTATTTTATTATTTTTATTTTTCACATTGAATTGTGATTCGAATAAAAAAATAATTTCGTTAAAAAAACACAAGATTTATAACGTACAATATAGACTATTAGTTTTGCTCGAATTTTATCTGTGTAATAGACGGATCAAATCATATTCGTTCATGATGGTCATGAATCTTGCATTTTTTCAGGAAAATTTTTTTTTTTCATCTTATGTTATCTTCACTATTAACAAGACGCGTGGGGTCTACGTCCAAGGGAGATCCTCTCACTAATGACTTGGCCTCCGACCTACGCAACTCTCTCTCCCCCATCTGCTTCCACTTGCGTCGATTTTACTTGACGGAAATCGAAACTCCCCAATTTCCCTTGCCCACAGCCCAGACAATTTAATTGTGAATTTGCTCGTGTTTGCTAAATCTTACAAGAGCAAGTCATATCTAATCAAAGAAATTTGGAGAGGCTGATTCCTTTGCGCCTCCTCAAAGAGCAGCTTCCATGCTCTTTCGACCTCACCAAACCATTAGCCAAGTACTTCGGCACCATTGCGCATGTAAAACTAACCTTCTGGCCAACTTTCGACAATCAACGTTTTCCCCAGTCCCTAACTGACAAAGAAATCTGTCCCAACAAGCAACGACGGCCTGGATCCACTGCAACCTCGAGGCGAAGGAATAGGAGGACCTCTGCAGGGCCCTAGTGGAGAGGGAGCATAAGGTCGTGGGCCAGTCAAAGGAGAAGCTGCCGGGAATTAAGAAAATGATCAAGTCCAGCTCCTCTCTAATAAAAAATTTTTTTCCGCTAGCATTAACAAAATTAATCAGGTTCTATCACCATATCTACTGCGTTTTTAATTGCTTGTGACTGTCGTTGGCATTAGGTATTTACAGTTGTGGTCAATAAATTATATTATGTTGTGCCATATTACGCAGGACCTAAAGCATGGTGGCATGGACTCGTCTGGAACCAGAGTCAAATGGGCAATTCATGAACTTTAGAGACGCCGGCATCCTTGCAAAGTTAAGAGAAGAACTGGACAGGGCAGTTGATTGAGAAAAGAGGTGGATGCAAGAAGCAGATGCTGCAAAAATTCTTTACCTTGAGGTCATTATACATTGATGTTACATCCACCACATTCCACACCTGAAAATGTCAACCTAGCCGATTATGACATACCAAAGGAACAACTGTTATCACAAATAGATGGAGCATTAGAAGGCGTCATAACTACTGGGTGAGGGTGAAATCCTCACCGATCATACTGATTTCCTCGCCCTGCAAGCACCTTTTTGGCTTGAATTCGCCAAGGTCTTCCCAGTAGTTAGGGTGCCTGGCTCCACTTATGATCAGGATAGTCGTTTCATTGGGTATCTCATAACCGGGCTACGTTGACATCCTTAGACACGTCATGTGGTGCCAACAACAAGGTGAGTGGATATTTTTAAAGTATAAATTTCTAATAAATTCTTAATAATAATAATACAATATCAACTAAAATAACAAATAAATAAATAAATTATAATTTAACTTTTAAAAATAAATATAATTATTTTATATATTTTTAAAATAATTATGATTTAATATAAAAGAATCAAATATATTATATCATTATTTTATAAACTATTTCAAATCATACGACAATTTTTTTAATAAATAAATATACTTTTATTTTACTTTTGATTTCAAAATCTTGAAACTGCCTCCTGAAGTCGCACGAGAGTTGTTGCATAAGCAAGACAGCACTTTTTCATCGAGACCTGTTCACATGTCCACAGAATTACCAACCTATGGCTACTTGACAGTAGCTCTGTCACCTTCCGGCCAACAGTGGAAGAAGATGAGGAGAGTCGTCACGAGCGAGGTGCTCTCGATCCAAAGGCACCACTCGCTTCAAGACAAAAGAATGGAAGAAGCTGACCTCCTCACTCGTGACGCGTATAATTTGTGCAATAACAGCGACGACCACGAGGATGGTGAAGGCGGCATTGTGAAGGTACGTACGCTTTCTATCGCAACATTATTGTCAGAAATTTGATTAGAAAATTAATGCTTAACAGAAATGGGTGAGCAAAGGAATGATAAATGGAGGATTGGGTCTTGAAAGTATAAAAAGGTACAATGATCCTGTCGTTGATGAAAGGATTCGCATGTGGAGAGATGGAAACGCAGGTTCTAAAAAAGCCACAAAAGATGAAGAGAAGGCTGCTGAGGACATTCATGATGTTCAAATTCAGCTTACTGACAGGTCCATTATTAACATCTTCAGAAATCAAGGCACATATTCCTATTCCTATAAGAGATAATCTTTTTTAAATGCGTTACACGCTATTCAATACCTCTATTTTTGCATTCTCGTATTGAAGCCTAATGAGTGTATAATCCTCTGCCTATTTGGGCCATGAAAACGTCCTTTTAAATTGGTCCGAAAGATAAGAAAGAATAAGATTTGTCTGCTGCCGTGGAGCACAAGCCAGTGATCCTAATAAATAGCACAACATTTTCCCGTATCATCATATGATCAGAACCAAAAACCAGGCATGAATAGTGACCACAAATTTACACAAGTGCATCCATCCAATTACAAGCCAACCGCAAACGACCCAAGACACGACCGAAAGTTTGCTCGCCAGTAGGCTTCGCCATTTGCAGATTCATTGAACAACAGCCGAAGATTGCAAATTCAAACAGAATATGTAGGACTAATGCAGACTATCATCTCAGCAAACCTGTAAGATACTGGCACGCTACATGAACTGGAAGTAGATGCTTTGTAATATAATAACCAAAGCAGCTGCCTAGCTGTGAAAAAAAAAAAAAAAAAAAGAAGCAAAGTTACAAAATAAAAACAAATTACGTCACTTGCTTAGATCCTGCAGACGGCATATCTTCGTAATAATAAAATCACGAAGTATACCGCATTAAACAACACGACAGCCTCCTTTCTAGCAATTCAGAAGTTATTTGAAAGGAAATTATCAATAATGTAAATTGTTCAAGATGATGTAACTCTACTTTCTATATACTCTGTTATTAAGTAAATCATACTGGAAAACTAACTCATTTAATCTAAGATACATTAAATACAGGTAAATCAGAAGGAATTTACATTTAGAGAAAAAAGGAGACGCATCCCCCTGCTTTTGAAAGACATATACCAATAATTAATTAGTTATTAGTTGTTAGCGAGAAAATAGTCGCCGTTGTTAGTCGTCAGTTACTAATGAAGCAGGAGGTTGGTGCGCCTCCAAGACACTACAGTGCTTTAATTCTCTGTAAAACTTGAGGTGGCTAGCACACGTGTGCTTGTTAGTTAATTTTCGAAACTATTGGTTTCGTCATTACTGTTAGCATTAATAATTTATTCCGCATGGTATACTATTACCCACGTAACTCTCGACCTTTACGTATTTATTTTCTTCTTATTATATTTTTTTTGTCAAACTCTTGGCCTTTATATATAAGCCATTGTTTCTAAATCTTTTACCTTTTGTTTTTGTTTTTGTTTTTTTTTTTCTCTACAACTATTAATATATAATTTTTTTTTTTTTTTTCTGGGTGGACAGCAAATCAAATTTCATTAACCACAATCAAGTGAAAATTGATTGCACAAGAGACAAAGAAATCCAATAAAATCCTACAACTAGTAGTATTTGCATTTTTGGTTTCTTATTCTTATTAATATTTTTTTTATAAATATAACACATACATAATTTTATATTATATAAATTTATTTAATTATTTTTTATTATTTTTACTGGATCTCACTTAAAAATTCTTTTTTTAAAATATATATACTTATATTTGGAATTAATTTAATTTAAGACAAATTAAAAATCTCATATGCTTCTCCCTTTATCTAATTCTAGCTACCAAGGCAGATTCCAAAATTTTATGTCTATTGTATCTTACACTTTATCATCTCTTTGCTCTATCTTGTGACATACAAAATAAATCTGTTTATTCTTTTTTTTTTCCGTCAAAGAACGTCAGTGTATATTTTAAGTCTTAAAATTAATTACATGTTGCATACGCAATCTTTATCCATTTTTAAAAAATGCCTTTTAAAGTGCCACATTTACAATTCCCAATGCTTAAACTTCAAAATCATGCAAATTTTAATGAAGTAATCACTGATTCGTAAGAGAGAGAGAGAGAGAGAGAGAGAGAATCTCAATCGTTGCAAAGTCAAAAATTCCAATTTTTAAATGGAGCAAGAAATTTAATCATCAAGTTAAAGAACTGTCGCCTCTGCCTGCCGAATAACTTTGTGCCGTAGCGGTATAAGTGGCCGTAAAAGTGAAGGTCCTCAACGAAAGGAGAGACAAGAATTAATGAAGTTCTTTTCCAGTTTTCCTTGTTATGTGTCTCCGTGCTCGAGAGATGCCAATTTAGTTGTCAACAGCTTCAACTTTCAAGCTAAAAGCACTAGGCACCTGCAGGTCCAAATCACGTGGGGAAATTAAAAAAAAAAAAAAAAAAAACAAATTCTTAATTGGGACGCTAGCGAGGATAGGCTCTTGTCATGTAGACAATAACTCTTAAGAACTAAAAAAGTCTCATTAGATTTAAAGATGTAATTTTTTTTCCTTGTCGAAATTTTATTAAATTGAAATATTTTAATGATCGGTCTAGCTCTATATAAGGCCAGCTATGTTCCTAGCAACATACAAGGCTTTCGATGGCATCTCCCCATGGCTCTGTATAGTAAAAGCTTTGTTTCAAGAACAAAGCTAAATGGCATTCAATAACTCCACATCCACCCTATTCTCCGCCAGTATGGCTTTGAATGGCATCTCACGCACCTTTCCCACCGCCACCTTCATGGCATTGGCAGTCATAACACTTGTGATACACAAATACTTCAAATTGTTGCTTGTTTACCCAACGAAACAACAACCGAAACATGTACTTCCTCCTGGTCCCAAGCCGTTGCCTCTCATTGGATGCCTACATTGGTTGGTCGCCAAACAACCGGCATTCCGATGGATACACACAATGATGGATAGAATGAACACTGAAATTGCTTGCATCCGTCTTGGGAAAGTTCATGTCATCACTGTGACTTCTCCTGAAGTCGCACGAGAGCTGTTGCATAAGCAAGACAGCACTTTTTCATCAAGACCTGTTCACATGTCTACAGAATTACCAACCTATGGCTACTCGACAGTAGCTCTGACACCTTCCGGCCAACAGTGGAAGAAGATGAGGAGAGTCGTCACAAGCGAGGTGCTCTCCATCCAAAGGCACCGCTGGCTTCAAGACAAAAGAATCGAAGAAGCCGACCACCTCACTCGTTACGTGTATAATTTGTGCAACAACAGCAACGACCACGAGGATGGTCAAGGCGGCATTGTGAAGGTACGCTTTGCATCGCAACATTATTGTGGAAATGTAATTAGAAAATTAATGCTTAACAAAAGATGGTTCGGCAAAGGAACGATAGATGAAGGACCGGGTCCCGAGGAGATAGAGCATGTTGATGCTCTTTTCAAAATTCTCACATATATCAATGCATTTAGCATATCAGATTATCTACCATGGTTGCGAGTGTTTGATTTGGACGGTCATGAAAACATACTCCGCAATGCTCTTGAAAGTATAAAAAAGTTCAATGATCCTATTATTGACGATAGGATTCGCATGTGGAGAGATGGAGACGGAGGTGCTAAAAAAACCACAAGGAATGAGGAGAAGGCTGCTGAGGACATTCTTGATGTTCTAATTCAGTTGATTGACCTGTCAACTGGGGGTCCATTATTAACATCTTCAGAAATCAAGGCACAAATTCTTGTAAGAGATAATCTTTTTAATTGTATTATGAGCAATTCAATACTCTGTACTTATTATATTTAATTATTTTTTTAATATAACAAATTTATTATTTTAAATTATATATATTATTTTAATAAAATATAATTTAAAATTTTTACTTTTTTTATTTATAATATTAAGTTTACTCATTATTTTAAATGAATCTAACTAAAAATACATATTGTTAATGCATGTCTTGTGTATAAGAATATTATTTATGCATATCACAATACTTATAACTGAGTTTGTAGCATGATAGTTATGAATAATATCTTTAATTTAAATTAACGTGCATTTTCACATGCAGGATCTAATGTTAGCCGCAGTAGACAATCCATCAAATGCTACCGAATGGGCACTTGCAGAGATGATAAATGAACCTTTGTTACTACGAAGGGCAGTGGAAGAATTAGACCAAGTGGTTGGAAGGGATAGACTCGTCCAAGAGTCAGATTTGCCCAAGTTGAACTACGTCAAGGCATGTGCAAGAGAGGCTTTTAGGCTCCATCCAGTTTCACCTTTCAATGTTCCACATGAATCTAACGCAGACACCACAGTTGCTGGCTACTTTATTCCAAAGGGCAGTCATGTGTTAATAAGTCGTCTTGCCCTTGGCCGCAACCCCAGAAAATGGGAAGAGCCCTTAAAGTTCAAGCCTGAGCGCCACCTTAATGCTGATGGCTCAGAGGTGATCTTGGCTGATCCAAAATTGAATTTGCTGTCATTTAGCACTGGAAGACGTGGATGTCCAGGCGTCCTTCTCGGTTCCACCATGACCACCATGCTGTTGGCCAGACTTCTTCATGGATTTACTTGGACTGCCCCACCTAGGGTTTCAAGTGGCAGCCTAGTTGAATCGCTGCATGATCTTGCTCCTTCTCAGCCATTACTTGCGCTTGCAAAGCCGAGGTTGCCCAAGAACGTGTATCCTGTTACCCCTTGAAGGAAGTAGTGTGTTTGGCAAGCGAATAAAACCCCGAGGGGGGGGGGGTGAGGTGTGAGGGTTTGAGGGAGTCCAAGCCTCTCAACACGGTGCATTAATTAAATATCATAGAATGGATGAAGTGGTTGATCGAGGACTTGAAATTAATATAATAATAATAATAGTAATAAGAATAAAATGAGCGAGGAGAGAGACAAACATCTTTCCATTGGGAATGTACCCAGGAGATGGTTGTTCTTTTTGAAACGCTCTGTTATTTCGTTTACGTTGCTGCTCTAGTTTCATTTTGCGTGCATGATTCTGTTCTTCCTAAAATTGTCAATCAAAAAAAAGTAGTACATATATTTCATTTTGTGGATCCTGAGATCAAGCTGTCTAGTCCCGAGTACACGTCAGAACACTCTTCCCCTTGGTCCTTTTCCTACATCTTTCTTTCAAGGTTAATATGAGCTTCACTAATTACTCGGATTAATGGAGGAACCAAAAACATGACACTAGAAAACAATTAAATAGAATATATCAAACTAAATTTCAATCTTATTATATTTAATAATGTTTATTATCGTGTCCATAAATGCATTTGTTTTTGGGATAAATTCATAAATATCGGCGATTTTATCACTTTTAACTTTCACATTGTGTCAGTAATTTGAAATTAAAAAAAAGAAAACAAATACAGCTTCGTTAGAAAGACACAAAATTTATGAACATTTAATTGATTGCTCCAATTTTATCTCTGCAATAGACGGATGAGATCATACGTTCATCATGATGTTCATGAATCTTGCATCTCCGGTTATCTTCACTACGAACATGACGCGTTGGGTCTACGTGCAAGGGAGATTCTCTCGCTACTGACCTGCCCATCGACTGCTTCCACTTGCTTCGATTTTACTCGACGGAAATCGAAGCCCTCCAATTTCCCTTGCCCACAGCCTAGACAATTTAATGGTGAATTTGCTCGTGTTTGCTAAATCTTACAAGAGCAAGTCATATCTGATCAAAGAAATTTAGAGAGGCTGATTCCTTTGCGCCTCCTCAAAAAGCGGCTTCCATGCTCTTTCGACCTCACCAACCCATCAGCCAAGTACATCAGCGCCTTTGCACGGGTAAAAACTAACCTTCTGGCAAGGAGCGATGGCCTAGATCTACTCCAACCCCAAGCCCAAAGAATAGCGGTACCTCTGCCAGGCCCTAGTGGTGAGGGAGGATAAGGTCGCGGGCCAGTCAAAAGAGAAGCTGCCGGGAATATAGCAACTGGGCCCTCAGCACCGGGGCGAGGACGATTGTGTTTGGATGGTGGGTAAGAGAAAATATATTTTTTAATTTTTGTAAAGGAAAATTGAAGAAAGAGGGAGCGCGTGAGGAAGCTAGCGGGAAGAGAATCTGACGTGATAGTAAGCAACAGGGACCACATCAGCCACTCGCCTGTAAAAGACAACGGAAATTTTTCCAAAGTTCCTGACCTTTAATTGAACTTCTTAAATTTCTATTTAAATAGGAATATACCAATTATAAATTTTTATAACTAAAGTAAAACTATAGCTTTTTTTATATTTTTCTTTTCAATCTTAAAATATTTCAGATCGTTCCAACTCAATTATTTAAAACGCAACGCATTAAATTTATTAATGAGAAAGTTACGATAACGATCAAGTCGAGCTCCTCTCCAATTAAAAAATTTTTCACATTAGCATTAAGAAACTATAGCTTTTTAATTGCTTGTGATTATCGTTGGCATTAAGTAATTGCAGTTAAGGCTAATAAATTATATTATGTTGTGATATGTTACGCGGGACCTAAAGCATTGTGGCACGCACTCGTCTGGAACCAGAGTCAAATGGGCAATTCATGAACTTTGGAGACACCGGCGTCCTTGCAAAGTTAAAGAGAAGAGCAGGACAGGGCAGTTGATTGAGAAAAGAGGTGGATGCAAGAAGCAGATGCTGCAAAAATTCTTTACCTTGAGGTCATTATACATTGATGTTACATCCACCAAATTACACACCTAAAAATGTCAACCTGGCCGATTATGACATACCAAAGGAACAACTGTCCTGACTAATAGATGGAGCATTAGAAGGCGCCCTAACTACTGGTTGAGGGTGAAATCCTCTCTGATCATACTGATTTCCTCGCCCTGCAAGAACCTTTCTGGCTTGAATCCGCCAAGGTCTTCCCAGTAGTTAGGGTGCCTGGCTCCACGCATTATCAGGATGGTCGTTTCATTGGGTATCTGATAACCGGGCTACAATGACATCCTCGAGCACGTCATGTGGTGCCAACAACAGGGTAAGTGGATGTCGATGTCTCCTTAATAATGGCCTCAAGGTAAGACATTTGGGCAAGGGCGTCTAGCAACTACTCTATACAGCTTTCATCCTAAGATGAGGCAAAGGCGTCTGAGAAGTTCATGAATTGCCATTTGACCGTAGTTCCAGAAGCAATGTATGAACTTGGGCTAGTCACTATGTAGATGCATGCAGAAATCCCAGATGTCCTACTATTATCAATCCCAATAATAAGTTTACGACAAAAACAGTCAAACCAAAACAAGTATGATCCCATTTTGAGATGAATTTTGCCAGCAAATAATAATACCCCTAGTCCTTAAGGCACAACATCGTTGCACCCAAACAAAGCTTCCTCATTCTTCAGCTGCACTAGCAGCACTTAAATCCACACTGAGGTCAAGAATCTGAACAGCCAACAAAAAATCAAAATTTGTTACCAAATAAAATTGAGATATGCAAGTGGAAGGGAGAAATAAGTCTAATTGCCAGTTTATAGAACTAGCTTATCTGCACAACTTTGGAAAGCTTAGTTCTTATGTGTCCCACCACATTATCTCCATGTGAAGAAGATGTGGTGGATCGGATGAGCCAGGTGTTAGGAAGGCATAATAATATCTTAGCAAAAGTGGGGGGAAAAGGTTCTTATCCTCCTCCCAATATCATGGCAGTCACTTCCTTGTTTATGCAGACATATTTTGTAGGTTCGACAAGAATCTGCTTGAATTTTGACTCTCTTTAGATCCTCAAAATTGGACTAAAACCCAACTAGATCTAGAATGATCAGCCATAAGCCATGCTTGGATCAAGGAGAATGCAAAGTGAACCACCAATTTAACCAAAGGCAGGAGGCAAGGACAAGCTTTAACTAGAAATCCTTCAAGACAACTAAGTGCCTCGAATAAACTCAAAGTTAGCACGCTTCAAATAGCATTCAAGTAATGGAGGTCCAACAAAGAGGGAAATGCCATGGAAGTAGATATCAGCAGAGAACCATATTGAAGACATAATGAAATTCAAAAGTGCTGCAGCTCATTAATTTTCCTGAGTTGAGGCACCCAAAGAAGTTTGTTTTGCAGCCTAGTATCATATTCATGGCTGGCTGTTAATGTTATGAGTTCATAGAGACTGGCGCCTCACAGCCATATCAAATAATTTGGTTTGTCATAATAGCACTGTTTACTCGTGTGATTTGGGCAAACAACTTTGACAAGGGTAAAATGAGAAGCTTACCTTTCCAGTTATCATGGTATACAAGTTCAAAACATCTGTGACAGTTGACTCAAAGTGTGTTGTAGCATCATAACTCTGTTGAAGAACACAACAATATAATTAGAGAAGATAAATTGAGAACCTTTTGTCTTGGGGATGTCGATGCAAGAATCAAAAAAAAGATCTAAGACAGACTCACTGTTGATATAAAGCAATTGTCCAAAGAAGGTTCATTGACTGGTTCATATCTATCATAAATATCAAAGAATATCTCGTCAACAGGACCTAGAAGGTCAATTCCTGGCTTCAATTCAACCTCAGGATGATCAGTCTCTGCTTCTGTTGATACAAATGCTATAAATTTTCCCTTTGGAGCTACATTGTGTGAGTAAGAACAGCAGAAAAGGTACCTGCAAGACGACAAAGTGTAAGGAAGTTTAGCAGACAAAGGGAGAGAAGAAAAGAAATATCTGATTCTGCCCACTAATTCTTAATGGTGACAAAAGCTTCCCAGTTACATCAGCAATTTCCAGTGGGATAAGTTGAGGATGCAACCATCCCTTCAAGAATATCTTATTCCATAAGATTGGAGACAACTTCCCTTCATAATCGAGATTTTGGGAGGAGGGAAGGGGGTGCAGCATAAACTTTTTAAGTGCTTATTCAGTAGCTAAATGTACTTATCAACAGTTTCAACCACTAGGGACACTGATAGAGACTTGTGATCAACTAAAAGAAATTAGAAAGAGTTATCTTCAACGAAAAGCACAAATATTTACCCAAGAACAGTTGGGGGGATCCTTACCCTTACATCAAAAAAACTTCTTCTTTTATTATTTTTTTGTTTTTTTAATTTTTTTTTTTTTATGATGGCCAAACACTTTGTGAAAGCAAAAATGATCTGAGATAGCTCAAACTCACATATCTGATCTGCGACCCAACTGCTTTTGTGGTAGTATAACTTGCACTGAATGAGAATCACTTGTGTTTGGAATAGGGTGGTTCATAATCACAATTGCCCTTGCAACCCTATTAACCTTCCTAACCTGTTTAGACACATACAAATCTCTGTAAGCAATGTCATATTCATTACCCTTGTCCCCAAGACTTAAAGCAGGAGTCTGGCCTCTGCAATAATACAGAATCACCATCAAGCTTTACCTTTACTTATTAAAAAATTTTAACATAAAGCATCAGGCTTTACTTTCAAATCAAGTATATTGAAGATAGTTTGCAACCAATACCTTATTGGGCAAGTAGGAAGGGTCACATACAACTTTCTTGCACCTTGCCGTTTCCCCTTCCGATGTAACACCAACTACTTTTCCTTCCTCATTAAGCTCTACCTAGAATAAGGGCAACACACCATATCAAATTCCATACCTAAAAATCTATGATTTTGCTTTCTAGAACTTCAGATTCATTAGTACCTTGCACTCAGGTTTGTTCAACATATAGGTGCCACCATAAACAGCACTAAGCCGCGCAAATGCCTGAATAATAAGGGGGAAAAAGGTAAAACATTTCAGCCAGTCTTTGTCTGATGTACACTTTAATGAATCAAATAGGCAGGCGAGGAAGAGAGTTCAAAAGACCTGGGGGAGCTCTCCTAATCCATACAATGGGTAAATATAAGGTGATCCTCCTTGAAAGCGAGCTAGAGACTCAGCATACAGCTATGGCATAAGCAGGAGGAAGAAAACTTCAGAAAGTGTGTGATGAAACCAAAAGGTCCATTAAAAGAGCAATTCGAGCCTTGGAACAAAAGCAAGGGAAACAGTTTTCACCTTCATCCTCTTCACAGTATCCAGTGCTGGTTCATTTAAGTATCGATCATCTCTATGAAGAGCCAATGCATGACCAATGAAGTCTACAGTGTTGTCATCAAGACCATATTTTCTGTCATAAAGTAAAACATATAACAGAAGAATCAGAAAGGGCACTCAACAGGTATGTTATTGAATGTAAATTACAATTAAAAAAAATGAGTAAAACATTCATACAAAAGATAAGCGAGACTAAAATACTGAAGTGAAACAGAGATAATATCCATAAACTATGTAGTTTGATCCACATCCTATATCCTGCTTTTCAACTTATGTCTTTTGGGGGCACATACATGCATCATGCCTAACACAAAAGAAGAACCATTTATTGCCCCAATTTTCACCGTAAAATACTGCAGCACTTCAACCTTATCCCCACAAAATTTGCTCTGGGCTGATCCATAGAGCCAAAAAAGCTGCAGTCTAGTTTTTTTTTTTAAAAAAAATTTAAAAACAAAAGAAAAACTACACAATGGATTAATTCATGAAAAAAGGAAAACAGTATGACATACGCAATCAGTTCTCTGGTTGTCACCCTTGTCAAATCCATTCCCTCATGTGTTTTGGGATCATTTTCATCATAATCTTGGACATATATGAAAAACTTGCGGGCACGGCGCTTTTCAAAGATTCCCATCAGAGGAGATTTGAGTGCTTCCATGTCAGTTGCTGGCACCTTGTGAACCTGTAACAAGTTATATGTCAGAAACTTCAAGTTAAGGCATTGTGAAAACAAAACATAAAAATTTACAACAAGATAGCATGTCATTACCTTTCCTTTGTTATAGACAAAGCTTCCATCCACTGCTTTGAAATAGAGATACTTGGTTACATCTGTATGAATGAGGGCACGCACAAGATTGCCATTTGCCATCATAAACTGGCCAAACAAGAAATATTGTAAATCAGCAGAAATGGAAAATAATAATAGTAATAATAATAATATCAAGCAAGAGGGGGAGAAAACTCCTTAAGAAATCCACCTTAGGGATCATGTCCACATTATAATCCCTACTTGAGCCCAAGTGTGCTGGAGGCTTGTCATTTCCCTTGAACCTCTTCCACAACTGTAAACAATTCTTTCAATCAAAAACAACAACAAAGAACACTAGAATGTCATTGACTATATCACATGATAGGACCTGAATGAGGTTGAGTGATGCAGACTCTCCTCCATAGTAGTCATTCCTATCCATGTGCAAGACCTGGCTTGCATGTACTGATGTCAGTAAAGCACATGCCAAGAAAATTATGAAGAAAAACACATGCACTGCAATGGCATATGAATGTTTAGAAGAAAACACAAGCTCTGAAAATTTTGTTATACTATACCGATTAATAAACGAAAAAGTAGAAGAGACCAGGATTTGGGGTTTGCCATAGTTTTGACATAACCAACATTGCTGTGGAAGCCCAAACAGAAAAAAAAAAAAAGAAGGCCCATTATCAATCTTGACCCAAAGCAAAAAACTTATTAGGCTAAGTTAGCTTTCCTTTTGAACCACAGCCAGGTTCTTTTTCAGATGTGCAGAAACTAGACACATCTAGCAGTTAAGACTAATTTGCAGACATGATGTAGTCGGTGAATTTTATGAGATGAACCTTGTTTGGAATTATTCCATCGATACCATGCACCTAAACTATTCCGCGATTTATGTAAAGGAAGTGGAAACTTGATCAACAAGGGGAAAGTATAAAAAGCAAGAAAAGAATTACAATTAACTAATGAATTCAATAACAAATTTGGCAGTCAATGGTATTCCAAGCAAACAGATCCATTTGCAAGCACATAATCTATAGTTACACACTGCTGATTGACGAAGAAGCCAAGCCATAATTGTTGTCCTGAGTAACTGGAAATTTCTATAAACATTTCAACGCCACGCTCCACACGCAAAGCACATTAAAAACCCCATTTCCAATTAAGATCTCCAAAGAATCAGATCTCACACGATGCGATATCCGCATTTTCTTAATTATTAAATCACTCAAAAAGTATAATATCCATAATACAAAGACAACAAAGAGAAACCTGACGCTGAAATGAAGTAAATGAGTAGGAGTGTCGACGACGATACTAGCAATAATAAATAATAAATTTTTATGGACAACCAAAAAATTTAAAAAAAAAAAAAAAAAGGGAAAGAGAGAGAGAAAAAGGAGACCTTGAGGCCATCAACAGAGAGAAGACCACTGAGGATGCATTCTTTGAGACCAGTTCCCAGAACAATCACATCGTACTCTTCGTCCATTTTGATCTCAACTTTGATCAATCAATTGTAATGATTAACGGCGATTGATGATTCTGATCTGGATTCAGAACGGTCAAACAACAACTCAAACTCAAACCTCACGCTCAGACAGAGACAGAGAGATTTGATCGGCCTCTTAGGTTTTGGGTCAATATGCAGGATCAGAGGAGAGCAGGTCGTTTTTTTTTTTTTATTCGATTCGTTATTTATTTATTTAATCAGAGGTAAGAAAAGTTGAATAATATGATAGGAAGATACGATAAGGGAGACAAGAAGAGTGAAGCAGACGGGAGACAAGTGACAACAACAATAATTATTATTAATAATAGGTAATAACAATAAAAGTAGTAACAATAAATGGGAAATTATATTTTTTTCTTTTCATTTTTGTATGTTGGATTCTCTCTCTCTTTTTTTATTAAGTTTCTCTGTAATTTAATAAATAATTCTATTTAAAATACAATGTCCATTAATATATATATATATATATATATATGTTGTCCAGCTCGTGGGCCTACGTAGGAAAAGGGTGCAGTTGCCCCATGAATTGAAATGAGTAATCACTGGATTGGACCTCAAAACAAACCTAAAATTTTCATTATTTTAAATTCAAATTTATCAAAAAAAATTTAAAAATATTATAAAAATAAAAATAATGAATGATGTAATATTGAATTAACATTATATTATATTTCATTTGAATAAACTGGTACATCACTAATTAAAATAACAGGCCAAAAAAAATAAAAAATGAAACAAAAAAATTTTTAAGTTCGATATTTTTAAATCATATAATTTTGAAAAAAAAAACAATTCAACATACTATGATTTGAAGGTGAAATCAAATTTTTTATATTGACCCATGGTTTAATTAGGTTATAATAAAACAAAATAAAATGTATTTGAGATTTTGAGTTTAAAATGAATTAGATTAAGATTAAATAAATAAACACATGAACTTTATTTAGTAAATCCAATTATCAAAACTAGAAAAGAATAAAAAAAAAAAAAAAGTGGAAAAGGAAAGAAAAAGGACAAAACGGAGGCAGCTGGGAGTATCTCCACAGGCAAATGTAATGACTGTAGTTGGTGGGGCTTTGCAAACATGGGCCCCATCATTTGTCTTCAGCCGTCCCCACTGGCCCCACTTCCTCTCCTTTAATTTTAGGATTTTGCGGTGACTCTCATTTGCCTGTTCGGTCAGCGTCACTAACACACCTAGCCCTCCCACGCCCAGTGGCAGTTGTTGATAATATATTTTTTTATAATTTAATAATTCTCGCCCACAAATTAAAATTTATAGTACTTATAATTATTTATAAATAATTTTTTTTATTAAAATATTTTTATTATAATTATAAAAAAATATTTTTAAATTATTTTTTTATTAAAAAATAAAAAAAAATGTCTTAAGAAAAAAAAAAAAAGCTGATGGCCTGGTAAATTTTTTTAAATAAAAATTATAAATTTAACTGAATATTATGATTTAAGTAGGACAAAATTAAATTTTAACCAATTATTTATATTACTATTATTGTCATTATTACCAAATACAATCACAATTGCAATTATAGCAGGGGAGAGGCATTCGTCTCCCTCCATCTGAGGAATTCTTGCCAGGGAGGTTTGCTCTCTCTTTCTCCTCTTCTCTTTCCTTCAGTTTCTCGCTTCCCAAACAACCTTTTTATTTTTATGTGTTACTGGACGACAGTTTTGCTAGGTTTCCTTTTTTTTTTTTTTTTATTTTTGCAAAAAAAATATATTTTCTTCTTCCCAGGAAAGCTAATTTTGCATTGTTGATGCAGATGGTTAATTGTTTTTTAGCGCTTGGGCTCTGGATCCTTCGAGATGAAGGACGGCTTTCTGTTCTCTGGGTGTTCGACTGGTGAAATCGAGGGGGCCCCTTGATGATAATTGCTGGGTCTACATCTTTTTGGTTGTTTGGCGCTCATCTGGATTACATCTGGATCGATTGAGGGAATCATGTATAGAATTTGCTTCATGAAATAAATTATCTTGTTGGATTTTTTGAATTGGGTCCTTCCTTTTTCTTCTTGCTTCAACGAATTGCGGCTTTTGCTTCTTGTTCAATTGGCTGGAACCATTTTGTCTGGATTAGAGAATTCAAGGAGAGAGTGACAGAGACGAAGCTCAGCCTAAGGTAACAGTTTTTAGTCAGTAGGTTGTTTTAACGGAATCGGGTCATTGAAGTTGGATTTCACTTGTTATTGCTATAGAAGGTGCCACAGTTTACATCTTTGTCCAATAATGTATTTTCGGGTTGTTTGAAAGAAATCAGAGCTGCTTGGATAATGTCCTTTTTATAGGAGTGCTAGTGTGGTTGTATGGTGAAGAACAATGGAAGAAGAGATAGGATTTGTTGAAGGCGATGATATGCATACAGGGCATGGATTTGGTTTAGAAGACTCGTATTTTGCAGAAATGGAAACCCAAAAGAGTGAAACTCTAAGTACAAAGAATGAGATACTACTTTTTACTTCTGATGAAGGGAGGGGAAGTAATGTGGTTTTTTCAAGAGAAGCACCCCTTACAAGTGAAGAATCAAGAAAGCCTGGTGTTTGTGGTTTCAGTGCAAAGAAACATAAACCACATGTGATTGGAACAGAGCCTGATATTGGCAAGAAGGAGAATCTTGATCATGACAAGAGACTCAGTAGACAAGACAGGAATGAGTTGGGTCGGCTGTTTCAGGGTGCGGTGAGTTCCCATGATTGGGAGCTTGCTGAGAGCTTGATACTTTTGGGCGATCCACAGACCCTTAACGATGCCTTGTGCATTGCACTGGACTCTGTCTGGTTTTTGAGCACACATCAAGAGCTTCATGGAATAACTGGATTGATCAAGAAGATTATTGGTAATGGTGCTTATGACTTCACTAGAGCTGCTCTAAGGACCTCATTTCTAGCTTCATGTGTTTCTGCCTGCCAGAGTAGAACAATGAATCTTGCAGATACCGTAACTGTAATGGCCCAAAGGTATGTTTTGTTACGTGAGAAGAAAGGATCTCACAGATTTCCTAATTGATGAATTAGTTCTTGTTTTGCTTTAATCAGTTACTTGGCCAGACTCAAAAGCAGTTAAAGAGTCATTTGTGTGTGGATAGGTGGGTAAGTGTGGACATCGGTATATCTGTCTGCATCAAATCATGGTGTATATCTCTTGTGCATGGTTTTGGAAGTCATTCTTTATTATTTCCCATTCTAGTATTTCCTGTTCTAGATCTTATGTATCGTTTGACTTGGCCTTTCCCTTTGTTTTTGGTTTCTCAGTTTCTAAATTCTCTTTGTTTGACTAATAGTGTGGCACTTTTAGCCAGCTCTGTTTGATCACATATGTTTCTCATACTCTAGGTCTTTTGTTAGTGGTCCTTGCTCAACCTATTCTTTGGACATTTTCTCTTAGCATGGAAGGGTCTTCTGGTTTTTCATTATATTGTAGTAAAGTTCCCTATTTTTCATATTCATAAAGTTGTCTCCCACTGGCAGTTGTGGAAAATACACTTCTTTACCCAATTACATTGGATACCCACTGTTATTCCATCCTTACTTTTGTGAGAAAGCTTGTCTTCTGTCACCAGGAAGAAACAATTAAAATCTTGTTGGGCTCTTTATATTCGTAATGAGGCTGTGCTATGTACATGCAGCAGTAAAGGCAGACGCATGCATATTACTTTGCAAGATCTTCCAAGGCCATACAACCTACAACAGTTAGTTTACTTCCTTCCACAAGGCCATGCAGGGTATCCATTCAGGAGAAGAAAATCCCTAGGAAAGATGGTTATTTCTTGATTGTTTTGGGATACAAAGAGGATGGACATGGAATGGCTGTGTTCTCTAAAAAACTGGAATTGCCTAGAAATTTTCATTTCTTCTGTTCAATGAATGGAGAAATCTTGAATGAAATTGTTACATCTTTATTTAGTCCATGAATAACACCTTTAGATTTTGGGGTGGATATGTTCACCATGTGCATTTGTAGTGTGTGCATCTCTACAAACAAATGTGTTGCTTTTGTGTTTTGCTGACCTCAAAATTTTTTTTTTTCTTTGGCTTTAGAGCCTGTTCGTGATCAAAGATTGTGTCTGCTGACTTGTGTGTGTAAATGTTTGTATGTAAATGTAGATATTCATAGATCCATCATTTCAAGTTAGAACCCAGTATTAGGGAAGATTTTGGGTACTTGGTAGTATATCCTTATAGTTTCAGGTGTTAGCCATGTCTAACTGAACCATTTGCTCTGAAGTTGTGCTCTTTTCCTTTGGATTTGACCTCAGGCACAGGAATTCGGGAGAAAAATGGCTGCAATAGCAGATTGTTGATATTATTGGCCTACTTTGGATTTTAGGATGCTATTGATGGGCTTTTTGCTGGATTTTGCATTTTGATCAGGTTGCATGAGCGTCTTCAGGAGTGCAATGGGGATGAATTCTTGAAAGCCGAGGCAGGTGCCAAGGTTCAAAAGTTCACTGACTGGGCTTTAAAATGTATAGGCTTTCATTCCCGTTGCGAGGAAAATGCAGATAGGGTTAGTCACAACTCAATTGTTGAGATTCAACTACAATTGTCTGCATTTAAGACATTTCTGGATCTTGCTGGCAATCAACTCACGGGGAAGGATTTCACTGAGGCATTTGATGCAGCTTGTTTTCCCTTAACCCTATTCTCTAGCTCATTTGATCCTGGATGGGCATCTGGGATATGCACTACAGCAATACAAGGGTTGCTGGGTATGCTGGTTGAGGGTGGTGCAGACAATGTCAATCAATGTTTCCTTGAAGCTTCTCGCTTTGGAAGTACTGAACTTGTGCGCATCTTATTGCAGGTAACGTCTGTTGTGCTTTTGGTTTATCAGAATTATGTTTGATTTTGCATATTTTGTTAATTCTTTTTTGAACCTTTTTTTTTCCTTTTTGAGGTTTATATTCTAGGGCATTTCAGAAGGCTCTTTTCATATACTTTTCATTTATCCACTGTTTTTTATTGAATCTAAATATCTGAAACTTGGGAAGTAAAAATTGTTTTGCTAGTCATATAGTTTCATGGTATTCGGGTAAAATGGAAGAGCCAGTTTCTTTCTAGAAATGAATGGAAACCTTGGAAAACTATGGAGAGTAATTTTTTAGGGTATGTTAAATTGGAAAACTTGAAAATCTGGTTTTGCAAGAAAAAACTTTTTTCAATATAGTATTACTAAGCAAGATCTTCAACTGATTTCTTTATTTGAAAAAAAATTCTTCTGAAGTTGAAAATTTCCCACAAGCACATGAAAATGAAAAAGGAATGTTAGTACTTTTTTTCAGGGAGCAGCTCACTTGGAATCTTGTTCATGGTCCTGAAAAATTCCTTACTACCATCCATGGCTAGGTAATTTAACAGGGTTGCAATTTGCTGAATCAATTTTCCTGTGTAGAACGACCTTTTGGGTTGTCAAGTACATATGCAAGCTTGCATGTCTAAATGAGTTGTCTAATTGTGCTAGTATTGAATATTGGGACTTTTTCAACCTAATAATTTTCAGAGTGAATCAATTAAAAGATAGCATTTGGGTCAACTGGGTCCTTGCACAATTTTGCTTTTGGTGGAACTATGATGTGTACATGGGACTTGGTTACATATTTTAATGTAAAGTGAGAGTTTTGGCATAATGATTAGCTGTAACAAAGAGAATGATTTGGTGTAACACTGTATTTTCCAAGAGAGTTGCACCATGTGTGTGAAGCTATTCCTTTTGTTTGCAATGAGACACCCAAGCTTTGGGACTTCAAGTCACCATTTGTGGCACCTTGCTGTTGTTTATATCTTTGCCTTCTGAGATATGTTCTGATTTACTTATCTTTGTTAGATTTACCTCTCATTCTAGGAGCATCCCGTAGGATGAAACTTTTCCTATACAAGTGTGTGTGAAAGAGTTTATCTAAGAATTTGATATTCCTCCAGTATGTTTGACATTTTTGTTTATTTATTTAATCACCAAATGTGTAATTTTCTGCATAGATTGCCCAGAGGAACAGCTTAGATGTGGATGTTGATCTAGCACTGGGTTTTGCTTCACACTACTGCAAAATTGGCACAATGGAGTGCCTAGTGGAAGAGGGCAATGCTATTGCTTTCTTGGGTCCTTTGATGAGAGCAGCAGAAAGGGGTTGTATGCAGGTTGTCCAGTGGTTTGTCAAAAGGGGTTGCCGTGACATGGAACTCTGCCTTGCGCTTACAGCTGCTACTTCGAGTAGCCAAGTTGATGTTGCTGCATATCTCCTTCCTCAAGTCCCTCAGCATGTTCTTGCAGCACTTAGCATTGAAATTCTCAAGGCTGCCGGTGAACGAAGTTGCGGGTCACTCGATGGTGTTGCATTTCTCCTCTGTTCTGACTTTTTAGGTGACCCTGCTGCCACTTATTTTGTTGCAGACAGCATTGCTAGGTCTGACGATGAGACTGTTGCTCCTGAGCTGAAGGCATTTCTTCGTGACCATTGGTCAGAGGCGGCTTTCTTGGATGGATTAAAGCAAGGCCGTGAACATTACATGAATCTTCTGATGATTTTGAACTGGGGTGGATCTCCTATATGCTTAAGGGATCTGCCAGGGCCCCTAAGAGTGGCAATTGCTTACCTGCCACTGTATAGGGAGTGTGTTGCTGCAGGTGGTCGTTTGCTCTCACAAAGGCTAAGGGGCCAGCTTGTTGAAGCTGTACGAAGGCTTGGGAGAGGAGTCATGGCAGAGGTGGGCCAGGGAGCAGAGCTCATGGCTAGTTTGGAGCATCATCTTCCTCCATTTTTGGTTCATGCCCACAGCTCTGTCTAGAAGATTATGTTGTGGATTTTCACCAATTATTCCGGCTATAGACCCATATTTGCCACAGAAATACAATATTTCAGCTTTGGCTGAGATGGCAAAGTTTTCAAGGTTTTTCAATTTTGCTTCCATGATGTTGTTGGCTAATAGATCTCTCTGTGCAGCTACTCGGTCATGTTTACCACTCAGAGCAACTCTTGTAACAGAGGGTTTATGTGTGAAGGCATGTACATGGGCGGCCAATGTTCCTCTTTTCTCCTTTATTTATTTTATTCTTCTCCTTTTCCTTTTTTTTTTTTTTTTTCCTTTTTTCAAATAAGTGGATTGGGAAGTTTTCAAACTGGGAGGTTGGCAGGTTGCGTGAGACGATTGAGTTTGCAAGGTCTTGATATGATATTTTGCCCCATGGCTGTGCTGGTAGGCTTGAAATGTATTTGAAAGGGTTGGCAAATCAAACCCCCCATGGCATTGGAAGGAAGTCGGCCTGAATGCTTAAAGTGATTGTGTTTCACATGGAGGTTGACCGTCAGCCATGGGATTTTAGAAGGACCAATGGGTCTAGATCCAAGAATTTAGATTACAGCACGTTGGCAATGCGGCCCCCTGCCTGCCTCTATTATGGTTTCTATTTGTAACTGGGACGGGAAGGATCAAAGCAAGATTCTTTCTATTTTACCCAATTCTGTGGTCAAACTATGAAAGTGACCGAATCGCAGTAGTATGGACGCTGTTTGTGTCATGGCCACCGACGTCTTTCTTGCAAATTCTTTTTAATGTACCGCACTTTTTTTAATTTATTTTATTTTTTTTCGGCCTTGCCCCCAGCACCTAAACATGAAATTCCATTAATTCTTAGCTGTGGATTTGTGAACATGCATTCTGTTTGCCAAACTCACCTTCCTACGCCTCCGCCTTATGCGACTATTGCTAGGAATCTCGAGATGATGCCAGATGCTGAAAAAGTCCGGCGACTGAAATTTTTTAAAGTATCACTTGTTCAAAACCAAATCGTGGTAGGAATAGTTGTAGCTATTGAATTGAAATCAATGAAGCTGCAACTTTAACATTCAGGTATACTAATCACGACTAGGCAGGGATAGATCCAGCCAAAATTATCAACGCAAATCAACAAATTTCCGGCCTGAAACATTCCCACGTAAAGGAACTGGTTTCCGATTTCTCTGTTTCCTTTCTTGCACAACATTCAGAGAATTACAAAAAATGAATGAAGAGAGAGAAGAGAAGGCGAGACCCTTAAATTTCCGGAACGTCATTTACACGTATGTATTGGTTATATCCGTTGCATTACAAGGCATGAAAGCCAAGATCATAAGCACTCCTAGGATGCCTATTGGAAGCAGAAGCAACATGAATGGTGGGGGAGGCAACGGTGGCATTATCAAAGGAAGTACCAACAAAGATGCAGTGAGGCATACGAGAAAAAGCAACGATTCCGAGCTGAAATGGCTAGCAGGTAACAGGCGTCCGCTGCTCCCTTGTGACTGTGAGCGACGAAGATTATTGTAGTTCGTTGCTTCCTTTTTCTCTTTTCTTCCCGTGGCTGTAGCAGAAGGAAGATGGTGAGGAGGTGGAGCAGCATAAACTTTTCTTGCTTTCATATCCATAATAATGCTTGTAGAGCAACAACGATCTTCCAGATTGACTATATCTCTCCGCAGCCTTTTTCTTGCCTCAGAATGACCAAAACTATCCCCAAATGCCCATATCAATCAATTAATCGGTTTCTTTAATTTAATTGGTAATGCCACAAATCTTTGTTGCCCTTTCCAATACCCGACACAGATCAACAGTTAATCATTCTTCTTTTTCTAAACCAAGCAACTCTCAAATGGCGATGTTGAAGATAGCTCAGAGTCTTTTGCGGAAACAAATGATTGATTGGATCAGGACAATCCGACTTTTGTAGTCCGACAAATTAGGATTCAGGAATTGGGTTTGCAGCACCAAGAATAATTGAGGACTCAATGACCACTCCTGACGTCCCAGAATTGATTCCGAGAAGCCAGCACCGATTCTATCTAACAACTCGAACGCAAATCTACTTGAGATCTCAAATGTGGACGTTTCAGTGCTTCGGTTGCAGGAAATGTGAACCAGATTCTACTCCCCCTTTACACGAAAGATGCAATCTTTGACATCCCAATGGCTCAGCTGGATTTCAAATTTCAAAGAGGGAAAGATTCGGTCAGATTTAAGATGTATCATCACATTTCAACCACACCCAGAATCATATTAAATAAAACCAGAAAAAAAAAAAAAAAGATAAGGAAAGAAGAATCAGTTAAACCAAGGACCAACGTCCCAATCAACCTCAAAACATAAAATACAAGAAAGAAAGAAACTCTATTGTTATGTAAGAAAGAACGTTGTATTAGATGTCAGAAACGGAACCAAAAAATAAACAGAGGAAATTGAAAGGAAGCAGGATAGTCAGAACAGATTCTTTAATTTCTTGTGAGATTAGAAAGATATATAACTATTTTTTTTTACAGAAAAAAAAAAAGAAAAAACGATGCACAATGAAAAGAGAGAGAGGAAGTGAGTACTGGGAGGTAACCAGCGTTGGTAATTGATAGAGGCTCTTTACAGTTTGTTGTTGGTGTTGTTGATTGTGTTGCAGGTGGTGGTGGAAGTAGGGAAGGATAGAGAAATTCAAGAAAATACTGCAACACAATTAGTACTATCTAGCAACAAGGTCTCCTTTTCTCTGAGAAAATTTCTTTCTTTAACGCTTCTCAATCCAACGTTCCTATAAAATTGAAGAAAAGAAGAAAGGGTAATAAAATAGGACTTTGTGGGGTTGGGGGAGGTGAAAAGATGAGAGGGAGTCACGTTAGTCTCCTTGATTTTGGGATTGAATGGGATGAGAGATGGAATTTGGCTTCTTCCACTGTATTTTGGTAAATGCATGATCATTCCTCACATTCCCCATCCTTTGCCGTACACAGCTTTGAAACTGTCCGATTCTGACTGTTCTTCTTCATGCATGTCTCTAGTTTAGTCTTTGTACATGGATAAAGATAAAGAAATAAGAGAGAAACTGGCAGGAAGTCAGAGAAAGCAGGTTCGGTTCAGCGGATTCCAAAATCCGCGTGGGGTTTGCTTTGCGTAATATTGGAAAATGAAGACTCTGTGCCTCCGAAGGTTCCCCGCTCCTCACCCCTCTCTCTCTTACATATGCAAATTCCAAGCAGTACTTAATGATTACTAGTTCTTCACATCAGCATCGGGGGCCCGCTCTGGACAGAAATTATATCATAAGTTTGTCACTGGATGCCATATCGAAAAATTTATAGGATTTAATTGATTGTTTTTATTTTAGTTAAAAAATTAAATGATTTTTTCCATTAATTATCCCACCAATAGTGGAGGTTGAGTTTATTTGATAGCGTCGATATTCAATTTATTTAAAAGGAAATTTGAATAATGTTGTATTCAAATAAATTTAATAAATTTAAAGTTTAAGAGTACATTTATAACATAAATTTTTATTTATTAGAGGCTGAATTATGATTAAAAAAAAAATCAGAAGTCAAGTCAAGGTGGAGTGAAATAAAGCCAAATCACCAACTCCGTTACTAGTTTCAATGATAATTAATTGATCTTGTATTTATATTATTCGTAGGATTTGAACATTGTCATATTCAAACGGTAGAAGTTTATGCTATAGGCTGGGCATGGCAAGTGGGAATGACACTTGAAATGAAAGAAGCAATCGGCATGATGACAACAAATTTCTCCGACCGGGTACACCAACGTGGGCATGGGCCCCGCCATGGGGAGCTGTAGGTCCCATCTATTGCCCTCTGCAATTCAATGCATCTTCTCGCAGCTCTATTATTCCTTCCTCGTAAAAAATATGCATTTTTCCGAGCCTTATTCTGGGGCACAATGTATTAAATTATTAATGCTTCAAAGCCCCATCTGTGTTAAATGCAGCTTCCACGCTCTGTCCACCGTCCCCGCTGCTATATTGTCTTCCATATAGGATTGATTACATACATATGCGCTGAAGGCCTAGGAGGGGCAAAAGGATGGCCAATTCATGGATATTGGCAGGGCTGTGAAGTCAAAGTCCATGCATTCAAATTTAGTACAAACGAACCTTGAAAGTAGGTGTAATTCTCAGGTAAGAGGCTGAGATCATTTCCAGACCAGCTGGGGAACATCGGCCGCACTTCAACCCTATAAAGTCCACAAGCTTTCTTTAAATGGGAAGCTTGTCTCCATCTGGTCATTTCCTAGTTGGTTTCCATGATCCCTGGGGTCTCTTTCCTCGAGCAATCCAATCGTGGGACGCTGGAGTCCCGCCGGATTGGAGGCAACGTTTGCGCCTACTGGAGCCCAAAATGAACCCCCACCGACCATGGCATTTATGAAGCGAGGAGCCTCGGCCTCCCAATCAGTTCGACCAACTACATCTAACATCTCTGGTTTGCAAGGTGCTGCAGCTCAAAGATTATATATCGATCGGACTTGAAGAAATAAATGGGCATTAAATCTGTGCAATTTGGCATCCACGGCATTGGATCAAATGTCTTTCTACCCTACAGTCCTCTGCGATTGCTAGACAGCGAATTAAAGTTAGGCCAAAGGCCGAAACACAGCACATGGGTCATTTAGAATAAATGCACGTGCTCTCACACACCTAACAACCGAAAGAACTCATTTTCTTCCGTGTTGTCAATTATTTCCCAAAAACGATTGAACACCACCCGTTTTGGAAATTCAAAAGGCATGTGGGATGAGGTCAGATTCCTGCTAAGATCTCATGTCTACAAGTGTAGATCATGATGTGCCTCGCTAAACACGTAAACACATGAATGATGCTAAACCGCTGGGCAGAAACAGGGAAAGTAAACCAACCTTTTTTACCACATGGAATAATACTTTAAAATCTCCAACTAATACTCTAAAATCTCAGGTACATCAACCACGTTTCATGCGACGGTATCCGATGCCGTGAAAAAGATAATATATTAGGCATATCTTAGACCAAAAAGAAAAAAAAGAAAAATGTTAAGAGAGAATTAGGCATAAATAACCTTAAAGAGGCACCCCACGAGATATCCTGTCTCTCAATTTGATTTTCATTCCTTGTAGAGTTGTCCATAGAAACACCTCGAATGATGAACAGAAAGCCATGAATAACATTCAAATGACACAAATTGTTTACCAGTAGTGCTGATAATACCACTGGCCAACAACTACTGATAAAGCTGAGTATGCTAGTCTAAAACAACTGAATTAGTATAACCATTGTATGTCACGCCATTGAATTAACAATACATAGCACAACCAATGGGTATATAGAGACAAATTAAGCTACTGATAAAGCCGGTTATGATTGCTAAAACAACAACAGCTGCACATTGCCATATTAGTCTCAATATGCACATGCAAATGAAGATACCAACTTCTGCACTCTAGGTTGGGATAACACCCAATTGAAGTTGCCTAAGAGTCCATTATTGTATAATTTCCCTGGATTTTCTACCGATAGCCACGCATCAGCCACTATAACAAAATACTTTCCCTGATTCTGCTCCCTAGTCCTGTAAATAAAGGAAAACTAAGTTCCACATACCAGCACACCACTATAGAACATATTGCAGTAAACAAGTACTTGATGTCTGACAGCAGTCCTATCACGTAAAGGTAGCTTTTCCGAGTTGTGTGCACAGTATTTGCAGTATTATTTAGCAACCATTAATCAAGTTGATTAGGATGTCTCTTCAGAGACAATATGTTGCCATATTGCCAATTAAATATGCATTGGCAGATCTAGAGGTAAAAGGCCCTAGGACTCCCAGTTGACCTTAATTTTAGCTACAAAAGTTGTAAATCAGCTCGGAGGAGTACTCTTGTTAAGGCTACGCCCTATTAGCTAATATCAATTATCTTTACAAGTAAGATGGAATCAATTTTATCAGAATAGTCACCAAATACCAACTTATTAAGTTTAGATGCATACAAATTTAATGGCTGCACAAAGTTTGATGTCACCTCTCTATCTTCCTCTCCTCATTATGGGAAGATTAGAAAAGGCTGACAAGGATGATATTTTCTTCTTTGGAACAAGTTTTGATTTACCAGCCTATGATTAATACTCAATGATTAACTTCATTAGGAAATAAAGGCTGAATTTTTCTGTTCTGAAAAGCACCGAAAATAGTAGGAGACATGCAAATTGATTGACAACTCCTGTCCACTATGACTATCATGGTGTAAATTCCCCTATACTGCCTCCTTCACCAGGAAGATTTTTTTTTTTATAGTACATCATGCAGATATTAAATAGCTTAAAGACAGAGTTTTTCTGTATGTAGACTGAAATAAGACCCTTAAAGACTAAATAGAGGTTAAGACATTTAGAACTAAACTTAAATAATCTGTAAACGGGATTCTATGTCTTGCCAACCACACAATCTGTGGAACAAGCAGACAAAAATTGGCCCAATGGCACAAGCATAAGAAGAATGACTGATAGAAGTAGTTCACTACAGGATGTATTGATTTAGTATACCTCATCATCATCACCACCATCTTCTTTGCTCTTCTTCAGGCGGGTTGTACCACCCTCCTTGCTGATGGGTAACTTCATTGCACCAAAGGGTGTGTCCACATTGATATTTCCTTTCATGGTGTAACCAGTGCCTCTCCCTCTAATTATGTCCCATAGGGCAGAGCCAAAATCCTTCGGTCAGAAGGTGATGGGGATATCAATATAACTTATCCCATTCTTGTCAATTTTAGTGGATTTGGCAATTTCTGCACCTCCTATGCTCACATCAGAGAGCCAGACCTCATATTCTAGTGCATTAAGGCCCAAGTCAAAATTGTTCTTATTTTCCAAATTCAAATGAAGCAATGCAACTGTTTCATCAAAGGAAAACTTCTCAAAATGTATTTTTTCAAGATCAATATCAGGCTTATAAGGTTGGCCTCCCAAAGACAGGCACATCTACAATGAGATCTACCTTAATCCTGTAAGAAATGACACTTCCAGGCTTGATGTCATCATATGTATTTTTTATGCCATCATAAATCAATTTAACTGGTATTATGACAGTCTCCTCGCCATGTGCATGGATAGTTCCAGCATCCGGGATCAAGCCTGAAACTAGTTTCCTACCTTCACTCTCAATGAAGTAATTTATGTCAATCAGGGGGATAGGACTAGGATTTGGGTTTTTGATGATTACATCAACAACAATATCTGCCCTTTCCAGATTGATTGAAGGGATATGAATCCCTGTAACATCTGCAGTTGGCTTCCCAAAACCGATTGCTCCCTCAATCTTTTCACCAATATCGTGTATGAAGTCTTTTACCTTGTCAATAAATCCACCCTTCTCATCATCATTGTCATCAGACTTTTGATCTTTCTCCTTGGCATCTCTATCAACTGTTTCCGGCTTATCAGAAGATGCCATACCTTGGCTGCAACAAGCACGGGAGCATGAAGCATTCTGAAGAAGATGAATAAACATTAGACCCAGCCCACATTCTTCTCGTATGTGAAGCTGACATGACTCCATAAGCAGAGTGAAGGGGAAAAAATACAGTACACCACTCGTGTGACGAAAGAAGAATAAGACAATGCAGGAACAGAATTACATGATCACCTGAGAAACATATTACTGGTGTCGAGGCAAGTATAAATAATACAATCCAAATTAACTACATATATAAATAAAGCTGATTTAATGAATTTTCAAGATGATTGTGCTAGTTCAATAATGATGGCGAGGGAAGAGGGAGAGGACAAAGTACATTGACTTGAAATCTTTAATGAGGAAGGATTTATAACAATTAGATCACACCCCAAACTCAGTTCGTAATAGAACATAATGACAAAACAAGATTCATCTAGCTAACACCCATTAAATCTGATGTTTAAGGCTTTGTTGTTTTTATCCGTTGTTTTCATATAGGCTATAGTCCTAGGCCCCTAGCTCATCTGGATCCGATCTTCAAAGTGGAAGACAGCAAAAGAAAGAAGACAATGGCATTTCGATACAAAACAAATGCGAGCACGAAAACAAAATGTACGTACACAGTTGTTTTAAACTGCTTCACATAATGCCCCAATTGATCTCATCACATTGTGATCCCAACAGAGGATAAGTATACTTTCCGTTGTTTCGTGCCAATAAGAGCCAATTGATCCTCACTCTGTTTCTATTTCCTTTCACAATCACCAAAAAGCTAAAAATAACACCAACACAAAAACCTCTGCTAAGCCTCCCTAGGCATAGATTGATATGCACATATCAAAGATCCACGTGAAAGATTTCACAAAGATCTTTCGGCTTATTGTTGTTTTTCTGTTTGGTTTTTACGTGTCTTTTGAAGTTAAGTCATTCAAGAATCAACACTTCAAGCGTTTGCATAGACAACACGAGCAAACAGGGAATTCATGTCGGATCCCAGACCGATCTAGCTAGTCATTCCAGTGCAGTCGATTTTGAGTCCATTCGGATAGATGAAAAATCGAGCACAACATTAAAAGATCCAAAGACAAACAAACGCACACAAACACAGACACACTTGCCCGAGAAATTGCTGGCAGTACGAGAAAGAGAGGGAAGAAATGGTGGCCAGACGGGAAAGAAATACCACAGGCACTTCGAGAGCAGGTAAGTTTAAAAATACTTCTTGAACTTTCAAATTTTTTTAACATTGTTTTTAAATTTTTTACTTTTTTAAATGTATATTTTTTTTAATATAATTCTATCTAGTAACATTATATACGGTAATTAATATTTATTTATTTATTTTTATTTGTAAAAATAAAATATTTAAAATATATTTTGAGATATAATATTTAATTTATATTTTCGTCTTTAATTACATTAATCGAAAAATAAAATAAAGTATTTAAAATTATATTGGTAAGATTAGAGATGTTGAGCACTGTTTTTTACGAGAGAGTTAGCTACGAGCTTTGTGAATCAACGGCTATTATTTGTTCATTCATCGTTGTTGAGTCTTAGCGGGCCCCGTTTCCACTTGACATATCCTTGCAACATTTACAGTATCCGCCATCTTTTTTGTTTTTTTTTTTTTAAACTAAATTCCAAGGATCTCGCAACACATCAATTTAAGTTCTAACGAATTTTTTAAAGCGAAAAATTGAAATGAATTATCAATATTTTTAAATACAGAATAAAGGGGTTTGTTTGGTATCAATTTCTAATAGGATTTAACTGAATTTCTTGGACCATAAAATTTAATTCAAGTGTTGGGATACAATTCATTTTTATAAACAAAAATCCCTTCCCGTGTATCATGAACAGCCAACTCCGCTTCCAGTTTTTGGCTCCCAGCTGTTGCTGCTATTGTTTTGATCAATGTGGTCCTTGAGAATTTCTCTTAGGTAGTCCAGTTGCTGAAAGCCACCTTCAAGTTCCTCCCACTGGACGAGACAGTATCAAGAAAATCGTGTTATGATCAAGAATGGTCATCTCAATTAGAATAAAAACTCCGGAAACATGTTATCCACAACAATGAAAACGTGGGCAAGTAATGACTTTTCTGTTCGTGCACCAAATTGCTCCATCTATTCATTAGGATGCTCCCCTAACCTTAGTCATCTACAACAAATACTAATGCGAGGAGCATTACATACTTAACAAAAGTAATTTGTAGCACAATTCACTTCACAAGAAGCAATATTGAAATGATCTCGCCGGTGCGAGCGCAAATATTTTGAAATAAGGGTGTCAGTGTCACTAAGTATAACATAAAAGAGAAATGATTCAATGCAGCAAATCAATCGATGCCACCATAGAACACGTCGAACATTACAAATATGAAGATAACTCTTGAGAACAGGTTCACTTCAAAACTCCATGCTTAGAGGGTGAAATGCTTTTTTACTCTCATTTTTTGTTCTGGGTAAATCTGAAAGGGAAATTCTTTCTTCCTTTATAGCTCAAATACTTGGATGGAGAAGCATGAATATCCAACGTAGAATATTGCACAAGAGTTCATGAAAAACCCATACATAATCTCCACAGGATTTTTTTTGTTTTTTTTGCTACTTTGAATGAATTTTGCAACTGTCAGAGTTCTTTTTGCCCCCATGTTATAAGATGGTTTCAGGACACACTGTTGTAAGATGGCTCTCTTCTAGCAGTTGGATGGTTAAATCTGAATGTTTGGACACTGTGTTTCTCCAAAGCTTTCCCCCCTCACAACTATTTATCATCAATATCCTCAATTTTCTTAAGCTCCAACTCTCTCCAAGAAACTCTTCAAGTGAGACAATATACACACTTGAGCCGAGAGAGTGCTTTTAGGAAAGAAGTGCACTGATATGATTTTGTACAAAAAGAAAGTTCTCTTAAATTTCTATCACATATCATGCATGCCAACAGCTAACAATAGAGCCTATCACCTTAACATGAATATCATTTAAGCAAATAAAAGATGTGGAAACTCACCTCTTGATGAGATAATGACAAGACATTCCAACCAGCAGCAGCAATGTACCGTTGTTTCAACATAGTATGTCCCAGAGGTGCTCCTGCAGAGTGACATGGAGAGGTAAATCAATAATAATGATTTTTTTTTAGAAATAGTGTTTGTCATAGTGATACACTAGCAAACATCAACATGCTGGAGATGCTAACACAGACATAAAGATTACACCAACCAGTATTCCTGGAGAAATGAGTTGGTCCATCAATCTCGAGAGCAATCTTCCTGTCAACGACAACAGCATCTAAAGTGTATCCATCTACAACATATTCTTTGACCCAGTCCAGGCCAGTGCTCACCAGAAGGCGAATGACTTCATTTTGGAATGATGAAGTCTTTTTCTGATTAAACCTCTTAGATTTTCCAGTACGAGTAACTCTCTCCTCAAGATCACCACTGAAAGATAGATGAAGATGGGGATACTCAACCTTCAAGCATTGGTTCACACGATAAGCCTGAGAAGCAAATATAATATCCTCTCTATACTGCTCTGAAATCCTGTGACCTTCTAAATGGATCAGAGTTTTCCACACATTAGAAAAGAAAGTCCTGTTCAGCTGTCCAAGAACAGCATATGACCATGCTATATTCCCAAGTTGATCCCTACTGAGTTTGAGCAGTCGACAGCCCACATCATCCTCTGTAGCAAGATGTCCAGTGCTTTCAATGCTGCCATTGTCATCGCCATTTGATTTTTCTGCATTTAAGCAGCCCTCAAACTGATTTACATCCTTGAAAACATTATCCAAAGACAGAAGTAAAGGGTCAGCTGTCTCATATAAAGAAGCAAAAGCCCACAAAAGCTGAGCAAGCTCCTGCTCTTTGAAAGTGTCAATTATATCAGATGCCCTTTTTGATAATTCTGAAAAGAGATCAGGAGCAGAGTGCTGCATTGAAGCAAAAGAACCAGCAATATTAGCAACATTTTGAGAATTGAACTCCTGAACCTTAGTATAGGCCACCTCGGCAACTCTATCCATTTCTGACAAGTACAGCAGCTCCCCTCCTATCTTGGACAGAGCCCATGCAATATTCGAGATACCCTGAGCTGAACATTCAGGTAATGCTGTCATTGCAATACCCACCAGCATTGACATCTCCTTTCGTCGGGCAAATGCCAACCTGTGAGATCTCATCATTGATACTTTCTCCATGTTCTTAGCAATTCTATGAAGTGCAGTGGCAACATTCAAAGGGGATAGTGGAGAAGGGCTCAGTCCTTTTCCAACAGCCACAATCATCTCAGCAGTAACCTCCAGTACTTCTTCTGCAGTCTGTGCTTCCAAGATTGTTTTGTTCAAATTAATCTCTTTCTTGTGATCAGAAGGCCCTGAGAATTGGGACAACTTTTGAACAAACTCTTCCACGGTCTTCTCCTTCCTTTCTTCAAATATGCCACCTGCCAATGAGCTAACCTTCTGTCTATGATCATGCATATCGTTACCATGGGAATCCTCCACATCATCTATTTTGATATCATCTATGAATTCAAAGTCCAAGTCATCTACTTCTAAATCCTCAATTTTCTCAATGACCTTATCTTTTTTCACCAATCTTTTCTTGTTCTTTTTCTTCTTCTTCTTGACATTAATCAAATCTTCCATCTTCTGACTCAATCCCCTAGCCTCAATGGATTTGAGAGCAATCTTCCTAGCCCTCAAGCACCAATCCATCCCACCACTGTCATCCAGTGATTCTGATTTTGGTTGTATTCTCTTCTTGTTGGTCACTTGAGGTCGAGAACCCAATGGGGCCAGCTGCCCAAGAAACTCCAATTCCCATTCCTTCACTTCATTTTTGCTCCTCTCCTCATTATCATTACATTCATTGCTATCATTATCAGCAGTACCAACAATAGTGTTACCCAAATTTACACAGTTTGCTCTGCGACAACCAAGTCTGAAATTTTGATGAACAGAGGCAGTCCCAGAGTCAGACTTGTGGGTTTCCATTGCTCTAGAAGTTCCTGGTTTCCAACTTCTAAGACCGCCAAACTGCAGAATTTTAGACACGGCCGTTTTCCATGAAAATTATTTTGACCCAAAGGAAAAAGGAGCAGCTTTCCTAAACGAAACCTCAATTAATTATAGAGTAATAATAATTTTTTTTTTTTTTTTAAAAAGAAAAAACAGAGAGATGAAACAGGATGGTTAGGTGCATGCCTGAAAAGGAGATTTCAAGAACTCTGATGGGATACCAGCAAATGAAGGCAAGGCTTTGAACTTGCGCTGCTCTTCTACGGGTAAAAACAGACTCAAATCCTGGAGCCTCAAAGCACGTTGAAGTGCCATTTCTGCACACTAAAAATCTGCTGTTGCAAGGAATATTAACATCGAATGGCTAAGTCCATAGCGGGGTTGAATAGATAATACTTCATTCACATTACAACCCAAAATAAACAAAAAAAAAAAAAAAAAGAGTTACCTTCCCTAAGTTGAAGGGTCGTTCAGCAGCGGTTGCTCATGACTGAGAAATACAATCCGGTGGCAACAACGTTGGGAATCCATCGGTGGTGGGATTTTTGCGGCTTTAACTATGCAAAAACCACTGGGACCCGCCCCACCCATAAACTTATAATTGCAGGCCCAAATTACTGGACATGGCAAGGTTGAACCCAACTAGTCGTTTAACTATTGTTAATTTTTATTTCTAGGTATTATGTGTTTAAAAATTTAAATTTTTATTTTAAAAATTTTATAAAAACAAAAAATTATTATTATTATATAATTTATAGTTTAATAGATTATTTAATCAAACAGAAAAATATGTTACTAATTAGTTACCCATCCCACCGCGTGTATCGAAAGCTCAATTTCCATTTTTCTTGTTTAACAAACACTTATTTCCAATGTCTGTTTCTTCGGCATATGTGCCCTCCCATGTGTTATCTGGAGTTCCTAAAAGCTCGGATTCTAAAAAATCGGATGACCCATCTTGCAGCTCGGATCACTTTTATTTGTCAATTCAGTAAGAAATGTAGATATGCCTATAAATCCAACATAGTTTAATGCATGCTTGACAAATAATATTGTAGCTGAAACAGGATTTGCAATGCAATGCAGGTCCAGCAGCTTGAATCAGCGCCTGGATGGCGGAGAAATTTCAAGCCAGGAGATTGAAAGCTAACTAAGAGATCTCGTCTTCCATTCTAGAGAACTGAACCTGAATTCAAGCCATCTTAAAAATATACATGACAACACATTGAGCTAACTAACAAGGAGATACTAATGTGGTTGGGTCCGGGCATATGGTCTAATTTTTTTGTCTAGCCATTAGTCATTATGAACGCCACAACAGCAGAAGGCCTTGTGGTAATGGAAGCGGAAGGCAAAGAGCTGGAAAGGGTTGGAGCCGTCAAACTTGCTACCAGCAACACCCACAGTTCTTTTCTCCGTCTTGCCTCCAAAAACTGTCAGGCATTTTCTCGTGCTGCCAGACACCCAGAAATGATATCCTTGATGATTTCGCTTCTTTGGCGCATTGAAAGTTTTCCAGTCAGCCTCTGCCAACCTTTCCAACGACTTCAAAGAACGAAGACTCCTCTCCATGTTTTCTTGCGGTCAGGTAGTTCTGTCCATTGGTCCGTGTAGTTGCTAAAACTTCAATGATATTGAAGACTCTGGCCAAAATTGGTGCTATTACAAGAGTTTCATTTTGTGTGTAACATATGTATGATACAGAAGGTGTGTGTAAAATTCTTTTCTCGGCGCTAGTGGCTGCAATATATGATTATCTACATACATATGGTAGCCGGAAGCAGAGCCAGAAGTGGAGTGCCAGCCATAGTAAAAGCATTATAACTTGCCGAAGAGCCACCTTTGATACTTGGAACAGAGTAGGCACCTCTATCTCGTGCACCCACATAATCAGATCGTACGGCACCTGCAGTCAGAGTATTACGTGTGTGTGTGTGTGTGCGCGTGTGTGTGTGCGTGCGTGCGTGCGTGCGTGCAGATTACAGAACATGATTGGCTCTCAAAGGATAAGGTGACTCTGAAAAGAAACGCCATAGTCCTAGATTGTATCGGCCTCCTCTTCGCCCTTGTTTAATCTGGCAAAATAAATAGAGTTTTGGGTCCTTTCTTTGACAGGTTGGGTGGGCAACAGTATCAAGAAAATAAAGGCTGGTATTTGCTCGCTCAGCAATATACAACAAATCAATGACCTTGTTTTGTTGCTGCATCTCGTTTGTCACTAGTTAGGTTTTGTCCCATATTCACTAGCTATGCATTTCGGATTCTACTGCAGGGTCGACAACGTCAACATTTACTATAACTTGATGTGTCTGCATCGAGAGAGAAATTCGATTGAAACCATGCAGTACCTATGCCTTGTTCCCATATCAATTCTTTTGTAATCGCTTTAGTGAGCTTAAAATAATCTCACATGAAAAAAGAGAAAAAGAATAATATATAATTGAAAAAAGTTAGTTTTTATTTGTCTATTTTAAGTCTTGGATATGATTTTACTATCTCATAAATCTCGTTTGGAATGTGATTTTTGAATTAGAATCGTTGAGATTATTCTTGGATGGGAAAGCTGGTTCTCTTCCCTTGGGTTCGAGCCTGGATGATATTGACTTGCTACACCAGACACAATGGGGTGCCTGAATTCGGACATATTCTTAAGAGTTAACTCTCCTGCAGGTTTCCTCATTTTTGATACTGCCCCTCCAACGGACCCCTGCCGAGGGCTGCTATTATTTACCCCACTGTTGTTTCACACGCAGCAGAAAGATAAAATTAAAAAATGAAAATGATAAAACCTCTCTTGTCTCCTCCAGTAACTCCAACCCTTTGTTTTTCATTTCCATTGTCTCACGGGAAAGTCAAACTCATTTGAATCCCGTGAAAACAAGGGTAAATAATTGATTTGTTCATTTGGTTCATCAGAGGCCAACAGTCCTTGAGATGCAAAAGAATGCAAATTTCCCTTCTTGACTCGCTCTTCTCACTTTGGAAGTATCACCTACGCTGTCTTTTTTATTTTCCTTTCAATCAACCTACCTGGTGTTTGGTTCGTTGGAGGCCAGCGATGAATGAGATGCACGACAAGTCAGGTTGGTTTAGTGGGGCAAAGGTAATCAATGTTTTCAAAGTCAAATCAGGCGGCTCAACTGAAAATTAAAAATTAAACTTTAGTCTAATTTTATTTATTTAAAAAATTTTTTTATTTTCATAATTAATTAATTAATTAATTAATCAAATAAGTATAATTTTTTTAATTTATTAATTTTATAAATTTATTAAAAATTTTAAAAATAATTTTTTATATTTAATTTTTAAAAAAATAAAAATAAATTATTTTATAATTTTTAAATTATAAATCATAAAAATTTAAAAATATTTAAATAATATATTTATTTATATTTTAATAAAAATATATGAATTATTATATTATATTATATTGATATTTAAATTTTTAAAATTTAAATTATTTTATTTTTAACAAAAATATATAAAATAAAATAAAATATTATAAATTATACTAAATTTTATATTAAATTTATTTAATTTAAATTATTTATATTTATAAATATATTATATTAATTAATTTTATATAAATAAAAAATATATATATTATTAATGTATTCAAATATTATAATGTAATATATAATAATTATATTTTTATAATTATATTTTATTTATTAATTATATATATATATATATTAAATTTTTTATATATTTAATATAAAATATAAATTTTATTAATTTAAATTTAATTAAAATAATTAAATTAATTAAAATTTTAATTTTTTAATTTAATAAGCTTATTTATTTTTTAACTTTGAAGTTGATGCCCATATTTTTAGTCGTTTAATTCATTGGCGGCCAGCGAAACACGGAATACGTGCACGAGAATTAACTCAATGTTAGCATCCTTTCCTTGTTACATTGCAAAGTCAAATTAAAAAAAATGTCCGTAGAAGAATATTAAGAATGATTGAACAAAACTAACAAGACGCAGACTAGTTGATATAGAGCAATCTTCATCAAACTGGGAGGCGGGAGTTCGAGCTTTTGCCCCTCCCCAAATCCTCCCGCTAGAGCTTTTACGCCCTCTAAAGACCAACCCCTAAAAAAAAAAAAAAAGAATAAAATAAACTAAGAGAGAGAGAGAGAGAGAGAGAAAAGAACAAGAAGAAAACTAACCAGGGCAAGCTTTGCCTGGACAAAGCAAAATTGGATATATAGAAGCTATGGGACTTCTTACAGGTCTAAAAGCCCGAATTCCTGTCGATTCTTCAAAATTCTATATCTACGCGGAAAGGCTAATGTTTTTTTTCTTTATTTCTTTATTATTATTATTTTTTTATTGGAGTGGGGAGGGAGCCGGGACGAAGGATCCAGAGATGAACAAATTTCAATTTAGTTGACATTGCTTTGCATCAAAAGAAACCCCAAAAAAAAAAAAACAAAAAACAAAAAATACCGAATACAAATATCAAATAATTAAGATTGTTTCAAACTAATTACGAACTTTTTTATAGGAAAAAGAAAAGGAAACCCAAAATAAATACAATCCAAGAAACACAATTCTTCCCTGATTAATGCGAAGCATTACAAATTTTGAAAAGCAAAATCTACAGCAGCACGGCTAGTCTACCCGGAGTTATCACTGCATGATGACATGAAGAAAACCATGTCCGAGATTAATTGAAATTGCTACAGCCAAATGGGACATCCTTTGTATTTTCGGTCGAATTGATCCTCAAGAAAATTAATCAAAGAAGTTGTGACAACATCTGATACAACTAGAGATGATGGATACACCAGCTAGGCACCTGACAAGCATGAAAACATTCTCTGGCTTTGGAACCTCACAAGTTGTTTTCGCGGAGGATAATCACCGCTGGCCATGGCGGCAGACAAGTCTTCGACGGACATGTGGCGCCTGTGCAGTTTCGCCTCAGCGATCGCATCAACAACAATATTGTTGTTGTGATAGTCGTTGCTTCCAGCTGAAGGTTTGATCACGTGCAGCTCACTACCACTCTTCGGATGCTGATGACGATGAGTAATGCCATAGAAGTCTGAAACTGATACGTTGTAGCTCTGGGGCTGAGCAGACCCAGATGACAGAAACTCATATTGCCGCCGGATTTTATTCTTCTTTATTGACTTGTACACCAGAGGTATCAGCCCGTCCATTTCTTCCTTCTTCTTTCTTTCTTTCTCTCTCTCCCTCTAGCTTACCGATGCTGGTGGTATGATATAGAAGGAGAAGGACAAAGATTAATTAGTTGGGCTAATTGGTTTGTATTGGTGCTTTACTGAATTCCTTCAAAGAGACTTTGGAACACATTTTAATTGGGTTTGGTGACTTTTGACTGTAACATAATTGTTGCTTTCCTACCAGCATTTTTCTTTCATGAGGTACTAAAACTCAAGCACGTCAATTTTTATCATTGACTTTGGCACAAATGATTAACAAACATCGTGTATCCCAAATGGATCTAATACATAAAAAAAGCCAATTTTAAATGCAAGAGTGACTCACACCGAAAAAAATAATAATAATAATAAAGTATAGAATGCTAGTTGCATAAATATTCCACGCGCAATTCAATCATCGTAATCATATTTTTATGGCTTTCTATGTCACTTTTGTGTTAAAAAAAAAAAAAAAACTACACTTACCTAATATTTAGTGTCTACTCAATGTTTTCTTATCCTAAAAAGGAAAGGAAAAAGGCATGCAAATTACAAAACATGTTGCCTGATAAAACAGCAGGGTACTTGCACGGTGGGGCTCAAGGCTGAAATAAATAAAATGCACAACTAGAAGATGTTTAGACAATGGCTAATTAAGTGCAATTAATTATAACTAAAAATTAGAGTCCCTAATGAACACGCAAAAGAAATTAGAAACTTATGGACAACATTTACAAAAGGATAAGAAAGAAGAAAAACACCATTGCTGTGTTTTCCTAAGCATTATTTTCTTTTTCTTTAAGCCGTGGGAGTTCAAAGAAGCATATCCTCTTTTTGTTGATGACCGGGTCAAGGTTGGATATATATTTATTTTAATTATATGCCTGCCCCCATCTACTACTAGTATACTGCCTTCCTAACTGTTTGTTTGACTTTGACTCGTGCCATAACCTCATATTGGTATACTTGCGTGTGGCAATCAGCCATCGCTACCTCGTCCTGTTCCAGTCTTGCCCATTTTCCTTTTTTTTTTTTTTTATAAAGTTAAGCATCATTTCATCAGCAGAATAAACTACATCCAAAAAACATTAAGAAACTGCAATCAAAACGAACACTGGACGCCCGAAAAGGTGACTAGGCATGAGACCATACAGATATGAACCGACACCGTACTACAAGGGAGACCGAAAAACTAAAGACGGAGGCCGGTGAACTATTAAGACATCAGCTTCGGGGGTTTGAGCTGTTAGTATATTGTGTGGATCAGCAACTTCAGGGCCGTTCCTGTGACGATGTCCAATCATCAGTCAATGTTTCTGGTGGTCAATTCCCTCTTGTTTTCAGAAGAAAATGAAAAAAAACTAAAAACAATTGCTGTTTTCCATTCCGCTTTCTGTCTCGATGATAACAGTTGCCTACCATTTTGTCTACTGTACGGTTTACATGCTAAACATAGCCGCCGGGCTTAAGCGGGTAGATGCATTTATTCATCGTTTCTGCGGCCCCTGGCAGACCAAAGCCGGCATACTTAGGAGGTTTTGTGCTAATTATATGCTAGCTTGGCTTTCTGGTTTACCCCTCCTCCAGCAGTGACACTTACAAAATGGATACAAGCATTCCACATCATCACTTCTATAAGAAGCTTAATACCGAAAGAAAGCTATCAAGATCAGACTTTTCTGTCTTGATAAAAATAGATGTCGTCTCCATATGCACAAAGAACATGACATTGATGGGATTTGGTAAGAGTTAATGATGTTCTAATTGGATTTGGTCAACAAAAGAGGCCCGTCTAACCCTTCAAAGAACATTTATTTTAAGAAACCAAGTTGGAGACTTGGGAACTACTCTAGAAACTAGACAAGTTCGATGAAGCTCAATTGACAGGTCCCACGATTAATATATACATGTAGGGTGCAACGGTTCAATTAAAAAAAAGGCCTAAGTGGTGGAAAACTATATAGACACTCCCCAAGTTATGTTCCCTTCTTGTTCTTGTTTATTATGTTTAAAACCTTGCCGTTGGCTCAACCACAATATGGTCTAAACTAGCCAACGACCTATGATTACACTCAGCATAGCCTTAAGGCTGACCAACATTAATTAAATGGCTTCTAGTATTTTAATGTCTGCTACTACATCTCTTGAGCTGACACTAACTTGCAGCAGTAGTTGATATCTCTATGGAATGGAACGCATTTTAGCTTTGTTTGGGGGGTAGAAGATAACTTCAGCCTTCTGGTCCATGCTGCCCTCAAGTTAAGTAAAATGGATTTCCAACACGAAGTAGAACATTCATGGCAACATTCAAAGACAAAAGCACAGAAATATATCTTCATAGGCCTTGAGACAAGATTATAAGACAAGATCATATGCTTCATGTCCATGACAGAGATTTAGGTCTAATCAAAGAACAAGTACCTGGTTAGTTGATTCAAGATTCCTGAATACACTCCAGTACAGGTAGGTACGAATGATTTGTATCGAAGCCGATAGACTTTATATAACAGATATGCAACTGTATCGAGTACCAAGAGCAGGATCTTCACAAAAGGATAGGTTCAGTTACTGCAATATGTTGTTTATCCCTGTCAGCTAACTGAGACGAGTATGCTGATCTAGCTGCAGGCAATGATGATTAATAATCAGTTTCCCAGCATTTGCATATCGAATGTAAGGCTTCCTCAACTTGGGTCACCTTAAAAAGAATTAGCCTTCAGAGAATTTATCTATATTTTGGCAACTAATGTTAAATTCTAACTGCATGCTAGAGTTCGAATGAAAAGAAGATGGATTGAAGATGATAAAAATGTACAAAAAATTAATGATGCACGGGCAGGGGTTATAATGAAATTATATCATCAATCGCTTAGCTTTGATCTCAATTAAGTTGATGCAGTCTTGAACGTTACATTGTGCATGAAACAATCATCCAAAGCAAAGCATACAGCACAGAAGCATAAAGAGCATCGCCACACAGTTTTGAAGAATACAGCCAATGAAGCATTGTGGAATGGGCGAATTTGAACAAATTGTACCATTCACGCCAAAATTCAAGAACCAGAAAGAAATCCTTGGATGAACCTATGCCAACATGGACATGGGTGTATTAGATTGTGCTTAAACGTTACCCGTTTCGGGTTAGTTATCAAGCCGAGCTCTTTCTGTTTGGATCCTTGAATTGTTAAAAACGAGACAAACCAATATACGTGCCTATTAATGTGAGCAATCAGCGATGGTGAACAAGAACCAAAAGGGGCTTTCAAATGTCAAACCTGTTGAGATTATTGTTGTCTTCCCAGAAAAGTACAGGATCACTTGTCGCCATACGCAGCAAAAATGCTATTTTCTTCCGCAAAGTTCACCCCTTTTTGTAATCCTCAATCGTTACCATAGGCATAGGTCGTCCAGAATCCAGACGTGAGACGAAGATTGAGGGTTTTTCGACTCTGTCGTCACAACCTTAGATTGCGGACTCAATCTCTAAGTCCGGACATCTAGCTGCCGAATTCAAGTATGGAATATGGGGATTAATTCAAAACATCTGGCGGTTAAAATTTCAAGCTATACATAACAATTTGTGGTTTTTGCAGTTTTTCTTTACGGCATGTCATTGTCAACCCATCCAGACGTGAGCTGTAATCCATGCACCTTACTGTACGTTACAACATAATCCCACTTCTTTCGCATAGCCTGTCAAAACCCCAGTTCTTTATTTAGCAAGGACGATTCATTTTAGCGGGACGATCCTGAAAGGGCACGTAAGAAATGATGGCATTTCATCCCAACTACAAGTTAAAACATAATTCTTCATTTCATTTTGTGGTTTTTCCTAAAAAGCCTACCAGTCCGTAAGGCTCTCACACATTGTTGAGTTTGGGAAAATTTTTTATGAAAAAGTCGTTATTGCGTCTGACCTCCATGTGTCTTGAACCTATGGCGTCGATGTCTTAATGAAGTATGGTTTCTACCTACACCCAAAAAGGATATTCCTAACGACATTTCCTAATTCAATATTCAAATTGAAGGGCATCTTTGTCAGATATTGACCTTTACTGATTGAGGTTGAACTTTGCAGCCAAACATCAATGCCGTCATCTCAAGGTATCACCAAAAGAATGACCCAGAAAAAAAAAGATCACCAAAAGAAAGGTTCGACATCACGGGATTGCCTTATGAAATGCACCAGGCCGATGATAAAATTTATAAGTCCTTGAATTGACCATTTTTCTCATACCTTCTAGCATTTCCCACAGAAGCTTTGGCAACAAAGCGAGCCTTGCAATACAGCCTGGCTTCGCTACACATCAACCTTCCCTTCATTTCTCTGCTCTGAAGCCGGTGCCCATCTTCCTGCCCTTCTCAAACCACAGACAAATAATCTTCTCTGGACACGGGATAATGTTTGAAACAAAGTCCTTTAGTCTCCCACTGTTCAACCATGAATATCCATTGTTTCCTTAAAATTGCAATAATCTTACGCAATTGACAAGTTCGCTGATTTCTTTGAAACACGACAATATCCAAGACAGCATTTGCCTAGCAGGATTGGCATCTAGATGGCTCATTTTGATCTTGTGATATCAGCCGTGACCATCATATGTGGGCAACCAGCTAATTAAGCTTATTAGTTCCATAACCTCCAATAAGCTTTGTATGCTTCCTTCAATTCTTTTTCTTTTTTCGATTAGAGAAAACTGAAAAAAGAAATAACAGAGATACAACTAACCAGATTCTGGAAAACAGAGTGAATAGTGATTCTTAAACAAAGACAATTTATGAATAACATAATTGAAACATAAATGGCAAAAAAAATAGTGTGCAATAACAGACCTTAAGAACGTCCTCTGAACAGAGCTTACCCTGAACTAACAGTTCTTTGATTAAGAAATGAAAATGAGAGAAACAATTACACTTTAAACAACTGGTTCTTGTAGCACAAGGCCCAGCCCGACTCATCTGAGTGAGCCAGACCAACTCCATCAATGCTAATAGACTCTGGTTCCTGAGAAGGAATCTCTTCCTGTGCATTCCTATGAATTAAAAATTCAGTACTGCTGCTGGGAATCTGATCACTTTTCATATTGACATCAAGCTCAAGACTCTGAGCAGGTTTTAAGGGGTTAGTCTTGTAGCAAGTGGCATCATCCTCTTCGTCAGACAAGCATGTACAACAATCAATCTTGTCCATCTCAAAAATCTGACTCAACAGCCCTTCCCTCCATGATATCCTCGTCTGAGATTGTGATACATCCTCCAATGTTGAATTAGACAACCAAGATCCTCGATCATCTAAAACTTTCTGAAACTGGGAAAGATTTCCAGAATTGGAAGGTGAAGGAAAACATTCAAACTGAAAAATTGAATTTCTTGGATCCCATATCGATGCATAGCTCCAAGGAGATAGACTAGCCATCCTAAGATGCTCAGCCACAGAGTGGAGTTCATGATCAATTTCCCTTAATAATGACCTGGCAACTTGTCTCTCTGAGCTGGAGTCAGATTGGGGGGTTTGAACTATATTTTTGTTATCCACTGAGCTTGTGGAAAATGGAGAGTTCTTGCCATCAATATCAGAATGGCTCTTCCTATCTTCTTCTTTGGAGATGCTGTTGCGCAAGTACAATGAAGGACCACTGCTGCGAGATGGGGATGGAACAGGAGAGTTGAGTGCATTACACTCCTCCAATATCTGAGGATAATATGACTCCAAAATTTCCTTCTGATCCCCATCTTCTAAAAGCCAACACATTGAAGCCTCAGTAGGCAGAGGTAACATTGAAATACTACAATTGTTTGCAAGCCCAAAGGCATTATCTTGATCAATATCCTCATCACTATCAAAATTATCAAAATTACCCAAAGCCTTGGCTTCTCCTACAGTGAGTAAACCTCTAGATCTACACTTCCTTTTCTCAGTGATTCCTGACAGAACATGACCAGCAGCATAACAAGCAGGTGTGGATGTTTCTGTTGTTGTTGACACCAGAGTTGACCCACATTGTATCTCTGGTGATACTGAGGCCTGAACTGGAGGAGTCTTAGTATTATTACTTGCCGTGTTGGTATTCGTGTCAGTGTTTGATATTTCACCACCATGCTGAGCCAAAGGCCCACCGTCGATGGCGGGATTTAAGGCAGACCGACCTGCCACCTTGCTCAAAGGAGTCAAATTCGTTCTATCAGAGTCAGAAACTCCATCAACTACCACCTGTTTAGACTCTCCCACCCCCAGCTTCAGCTTACCTCCACGACTGCTACCAGAGCCTAAAACTGAAGAAAGTTTGGACTTCGAAGCATTCGTGGAAGTGAATTTTTTCCCAGAATGCCATTGGTACATACATGGAGGACTATTGCTCTTACTTTTCTCCAATGTTTGATGAATGGGTTTCTGCAAAACCCTTTCTTGGGTTGAATTTTCCCTTGCGGGTCTTACATTAGGGGCAGACTTTGGGGTTTCAGAGGTAAAGGTTCTCGCTTTTACGAATCCAAGATAAGTACGAGGAGTCTTCACTGAAGAAGAAGAAGAAGAAGAAGAAGAAGAATGAGATAGAAAAAACCTGAGGCAACCCTTTGGGGCTTCAGTGGAGGACATAGAAGAGATGGTGCTGGGAGTGCTATCATCAACACCGTCAGTGCTACCCTTGTTACTGAGATCTTGAAATGGGTTTCTAGAACTCTGCTGCTGCTTCTTCTTCTTCTGTCTGCTTTCTACCTTTGTGATCTCTGGTGGCACTGAAGCTTCGCAGCATTTCTTCTGCTTGTGGGTTTTAGATGACGATGTTGATTGGTTCATTACTGTTGTTCTACTCGTGTGTTCTAGATAACTTTACTTGTCATTGAGTACATAACTGTCGGTGCGAGTCAGATCTAAAATGCGTTTTTGTGCGTGCGTGCCTGAAACAGTATCGTTCAGGGGGGAGAAGAGAGATGACTGATTTGAAATGGCCTTGGTTGGGGGAGCCACGATTTCCATTCTTTTTTATTTTATTTTTATATAATTTTATTTAATTTTTTAAATTTAAGAATTGATTGGTAAATTTGTAAATTTTTCTCATCTACATATATTCTATAATTTATTTTTTTAATTAAAATTTAAAGTTAAAAATTGAAATATTTTAATTTTACAACTGAATAAAATAATTTAAAATTTTAGATATTTAAAAATATTATATTAATAATAAATTTAAAATATTTATTAAAATATATAATTAATTGTAAATATGATTAAATAAATTAAAATTTAATTTTATAGTAATTTTATTTGAATGTTGAGTTTGCTTTTTCTTCAATTATATTTAATACATTTGGAAGATTAACCCATTATTACGGAGTAAACTTTAAAATTCAAGAATTCAAAAAGAAAAAAAAAAAAAAAAGGAAAAATGAAAAAGGAAAAAAGGAGAAGAAAAAGAAAGGAGTGGGGGAGGAGGACAGGACAGGTGGAGAAGCAAGAAAGCATCTGTTGTCCGATACTGATCTTCTGTCTCTGCTTTGGAGGCTTCTGTTGTTCCTTAACCTCTGCAACTTAAAGCACGGAGAGAGAGATGGGTGGGAGAGCGATGGTGGGAGGAGTGATTCTTGATGGGTCAGTGCTAATAGACGAATTTGGAAATGGAAATGGAAATGGAAATGGTAATGAGAGCCCATATTCGCTCAAGCCATCGGCTCGGTCTCTCCTCCGTAAGCTCCGCCACTCCAAGCTTCGACTGGTGCTTCTCTTCCTTCCCTTCTCTTCTTTTTGTTCTTTTTTCTTTGCCCATCATAGTCTTCTCTGGCTACTACAGTTTTAATCCTGAAAGGTGCGTTTGGCTTTGTTTTCTCTGTAGGGAATCTCTTATGAACCGTCTCTTTCGGACGATAAGGTCGGTCTTTTTATTCTCAATTTTGGTCTTCGTAATAGATTTTGTTTGGCTTCGTCTGCCACTTGGGTTGGTGGCCGGTTGAAGGTTTTGGGTATGAACCGGTTAGCGATTAGATAAGACGCTGTAATTGGTGATATACGTCAAGTCATTAACAAGATTAATTACGTAAAAACAAAGAAGGAAATGTAGGAGAAGATGTTTACTAAATGTTGCCTCATAATCAATCCGGAATTGCTTGTGATAGGTGAGTCTGCTAAAGAAGACAGCAGTTCTCTACTCCTGTAATTGTTTTCTCTTGAATGAGTCATCCATAGAAGATGCTGTCAAGGAGATAACACGAGCCTGGGGTAATATTGGAGGCAGTGTACTGTATCTTACTTCTGGCAGCAGGCGGAGAACATTTCAATGCTTTAGCAATTTAGGTTGGCTGATTGTGGTCTTGGGTCAGTATTTCTTTGAAACTCTTTTACTCAATAGATTGCCCCCCGGGGGGGTGGGTGGCAGCATGGTTATTTTGGGATGTGTATGTGTTGGTATAATTGTGTGCTAATGTGCTATTGCCCATGTGAATATTGACATGACAGAGCTTTCTTTCCAGTATACTGGACTCCATCCCATGCTACTTATAGATTTAATGGCATAGATTAGTTTCCATATGCCTGTTTTATGAATTTTTGGTAGTCATGTTTTCATATTTTGAAAATTTTTAAGGGAACTTATGTCTCTTCTAAGACCCTTCTCAAGACCTCACAGCGTGAGAGCCGTGCACTATGACACTCTTTTTGTTGTTTTCTCTCACCTCTTTATACGTTGAAAGTGGATTCTCATTTCATTTCAGATGTTGATGGTGTAGGTGCATGTGAGAACTCAGACATGCTCTATATCAGTAAGCTTGAAGAGCTGCCTTTAATGATTTGCCAATTAAATAGAAAGGTTTGTGAAGTTAATTCTTTTGAAGTAGTTACTACACATGTATTGTCATTTACAAGGCTCCTAAACAGGAGGAGAAACAGATGGCTTAATTTTTCATGTGGTTTTCTGGGACATGTGAAGGAAGAGTGATGGCATGACCTTTGAAGTGGATATTACTCTACAGCCAAATTGAAAGATATCTTGTCAATCACAATCTGACTTGGAACAGACAAAATGTTACATATATATCTTCCATTTTGTGATGTTGTAGATGCTGTGATGTATTATTTATGTTGATGAAAAGGTCATATATAACTATCAACTTTTTGGTTTTCGTTATTGTTCTCCTTCACACAAATCTACGACACAAGATTTTTGTGTCTCTTTCCCTAAAACTTCATACATGCAGAGATTTGCTTCTTAGAAAGATAGAAAATTTGGACAATATCAGTGATGTTGGCTTCTGAGCCCACGTATCCCATATACTCACACTCGGCAGGGCTCAAATTTTGGATACTATTTTACTAATTTTTTTGAGATCATTCAAATCAAAAAGTATGTCTAGTCTCTGTTTCCTCGAAAAGCAAAGCAGTTGAGGAAAACTGAACTTGTAGTCTTGTGTAAGAATTTTAACTGGATAGGATGGTATGGGAGTTCATTTTATTCAACAATCATCCCAGCTTTATGAATCTGAAGAGATTTAATGTTGGTTACATGAAGCCCTTTTCTTTTCTTATTTTTTTTGTTCTATCAAGGAAATCAAACTATATATCGGCTATAGTTATCTATTTAAAACTTGTGACATTTGCTTCTGTTTAGATGTACTGGGAATTATTCCATTTCATCTCAAGTTAAGAGCTTTATTCGGTTTTGTTTTTCAAATTTCAAGCAGGCAATGGGTGACAGTGTTGTGATAGTTGGATGTATCATGAAATGTTCACGGGAAGAAGATTTTGCTAAGGTGAGACCTTGACAGAAAAATTGGAAAGCAGTGCTGCTATTGGCAAATAAAAGTATTAATAGTTGAAGACCGAGTACTGGCACCTGGATTTTGTCTGCTAACTAAGTATGAAACTGCGGTATCCGTGATCAAATTCCTGCATAGCTATTTGAAGCTGACTATTTAGCTCTCAAGTCTCAACTTGAATATCTCATTTTAAACTTCCACCTGTAATCTGCTTAGTGGATCCAGGATATTATAGCAGTAGGCTGCTATATTTCTCTATTTGATTGTGGCCCAAAATTGTTTAGGTCTGCCCCTTTTGTTCAAGTGCTGTTTGTATCTGTATCTTTAGCTATGTAATAGCTGCATTTTGACTTCAATTTGTGAGGCTTGCTCATTATCTTTGTTGTTGCAGAGGGGTGCCTTTCCCATGTATCCTACTTCAAATGGATTGATTTTTCTGCCCCTCACATTTGACCTCCCCATACAGTCTCAATTACAGCATGTTGACATAATTTTGCACAAAGCAACCGATGAGATCATTTCCATTGATTTAAGTGGCTCCTTGGTGTCTCCAAACAGAATTACATTTACCAGAGGCATGCAAGAGTTACAAAGGTAGCTTGTCAAGTAATCTTTGTCACATTACATAGTGAGGATGATTGAAATTTTACAATTTCTTGATATTTCTCCATCATATGCGCCCACATGATAGATTTAGCTCACCTCATCTGCACCATTACATTGCCTCCAAATTTTGTTGATATGTATCACCTTTTTGTCCATGCTACTGGTATTTTGGTTACCAGTATCATTAGTTTTAACATCCAACTTGGATCATTTCTAGTTCCAAGACTGCTACTTTGCCCCTATAATGCGTAATCTATATTGAATATGATATGCTTTGATGATTGGTTACTGTTCAATTTTATACAATCTCCATCTCCACTAATGTGCTTCAGGACTTCTCTAGTTCCATAATCCGCTCTCAATGTTGTTTGTCTGTATTAAAAGATTTGTGCAAAGTGTACAAACAACTTACTGGAGTAAATGGTCCAGCATCCTTCTAATAACTGTCCATTCTTCTATAGGTACATGGAATGCCACTCTCAGTACTTTGCAATTGATCCGCTTGATAAAATATACCCTGTCTTGGATAGGCTAAGAATCCAACAAGTTCTAGTTGGATTGGAGGATCTCAACACAGAAGGCCATTGTACCATCAGAGGACCCCATTTTTTAAAGGTGTTTTTGTCAGAATGGAATTCATTTTGTGCTTCATTCTCACCTCATGGGCCAATGGTTAAGCCTAAAATGACTGACTCATTTTCTGTTTACCTTCTTCTGATCAGTCACTGACTGATCCCCAGATGTGAACACCACCTCATCCTATAGCCAACTGGCAATAACTATCTCAAATCCTTGTTGAGACCACCCAAAATCTTGGTAGTAGGCTTTGAACCCAGACCAACAGCTCATATGGAATGGAAAATAAAATGGCTTATCATTCAGCTGAACACTTGAGACACTGCTTAATTTAATGCTATCATAATCAAGAACTTTTTGTTTTTCAACACTGGTGTACAACGCATAATGTTCTTACAAAAGCATACAGCTTCTATGCGCCGTGGAAGTCTGTTGCTGAAGCCTCAGTGGCTCATGGTTGCTGATATGAATTTATACTACAGAATGCTGCCTCAAATCTTGTTATGAACAATATTTTCACTGCCATAGCTACAATTTTTCATGGAAACATAGATGAACACAGAGAAAAAAATCATAGTTCATAGAAAGATTCAGAACTTAATCTTGCAGCAACTTGAAAAACAGGAAACTTAACTTGCCCCTACTGAAAAAGAAGAGCAATCATGAAATGAGCACAAAAAAGGTAGAAATTAGGAAAGCCTGCCTCAACTGGTTGTCCTCTGCTTGTAATTTATGAGATCATGCTATTTCTTCTGTGGTTTTAAGTCTTTTCTGCTTTGGTGCCTTTTCAATTGTTGCTCATTTTCATAGTGCATGATTGCGCATTGGAGTCAATTTGTGAATCACACAATATCCTGTCCTGAGACTTCTCCATTTTCCTCCTCAAATTTAGTTACAATTGGAGTTCATTCTGCAGGTCAATGATTTCAATGAGCCTGATTTGGTACAAAGGCTGTCAGAAGCTAAACTTTTTCTTCCGAGTATAGTGAAACCTCAAGTTGCCTGTGGTGTTTCTGATGCTCACAGTATGGTAAGAATCTATTTGACTGGCAGGCAACTGTTTCAGTGACTTAAAATGAAATTAGATTTTTTCCCATCTGGATAAGGAATGCTCTGAGATACTTTGCCCACAAAGACTCTCTCTCTCTCTCTCTCTCATCTTTGCTCTCTCCTAACCTAATATCTTTGTGCATTTGATTAAATAAAATTCTTTCTGGAAACTTTTTGTGTAATTTGCCACTTTTATTTGTGGTGCTTTCCAGGAAGCAACTTGTTTTTTTGGTGTTGGGGGCATTTCTTTTATTATGGTTATTTTCTTTCCCTTATATGTGCTGTAATTTGTTATTAACTGCATTCTTCCAGGCTATGATGTCCTAGATTTTAAATCTACTCAGTGTCATTCTTACTGGGTTTGCCTGGGCAGATTAGTGCATTGGACTACTTTGACATTGTGGTTCAGTTTAAAATTTTCTAGTTCATTGTGTATATTGTGGACAATGTTTGTAATGGTTCCAGTTCCTCATCTGTATTTTTTGTTTTCTGTTAAGAGGAGTGGTATTTGCATCACAGGCAATCGTCTTTAGACATGAAAACTTCAAGGATTTAAGCATTCCTCTTCCTGCCATTGTTCAAGTAAGTCACAAGATAAGCTGTCATTTTTCCTACCTTAACGAATCAAAATACCTTTACTAGTGCTGTATTTTTTACTGCACTTGTCATATGCACAATAAAATTAGACAGACATGGCTCCTAATTGCTGAATTTTGCTTGAGCATTAAATATATTTCAAAGCCCAAATAAATTTTGTCAGAGGAATCAATAAACTTGCTGCTGCCTTTAAAATATTGCACATATCAAGAATTTGGGTTCTTTCTTTGATTGTTCTCTTTTTGACTTTCAATTTTCCCTTTTTTGGGATTCACAAGTGGAAATGATGGGAAGTGCAGGAATATGTAGACCATTCATCCACTTTGTTCAAGATTTATGTTTTGGGTGAGAAAACTTTCTATGCAGTTAAGAAGTCCATGCCTAACAGTAATATCCTGTTTAAATCATCCGAAAGAAATGGACTCAATCCTTTAGTCTTTGACAGGTAGCCTGTATTGCCCTTTTCTTAATGTACCTTCTATTTGTTGTTCCTCCCCTTTGTCAAAGTAGGATCATAGTCACCTTTCCATCTGATATTGTGTCAACTCTGCACAGCTTGAAATCTCTACCAACTAGCACTGAGCAGTCTCCAGGTGGGGATTTGTCCAATGATGGTGATCATAGTTTTGATCTCGAGCTAGTCACTAATGCTGCAAAATGGCTTGGAAGAAAACTGGATCTCACAATTTTTGGCTTTGATGTTGTTGTAAGTGATACAATTTTGTCTATGTATTTTGTGCATTCTCCACTTGAAAGCAAGTGAAACTGTCAAAGGCTTGATGAGTTTCTTTCAAGTAATCATTTCATTTCATTTGGCAATCAAATAATGTAAAAACCTGTTAAGAAAATATCCAAGGTAGGGGGAAAAAAGACTAGATGGAAAAGTAACTTTGCAAAAGAGTTTTGCCGGAAAATGCTTTGGCCTGGCCGTTGAAAGCCCATCCATTTTCAGCTAGCTAAAGTATACATTTTTCATGTGGAAGGAAAAGTCCTGGTGTTCTTCCATTTCCATGGAATTTCTGCAGTAGTCTAGTAAAGAGAGGACTGGCCAGTCGGCCTACGGTCCCGATTTTAATCAAATTTCGGATTAAGACTTTGCTGTTATTGTACCGTGCATAAATAATTGCATGTGAAGCGTTACCATCCTCTTAACCTGTCTATTCTACTGCAAAAATTTCAGATTCAAGTGGGTACTGGCGACTATGTCATTGTGGATGTAAATTACCTCCCATCATTCAAGGAAGTACCGGATGATGTTGCAATACCTGCCTTCTGGGATGCTATAAAACAGAAGTTCATACTAAGAAAGAGGGAATGAGCAGCCAACTGTGGCCAAGCAGCCTCTGGCCCCCGAATGCCAGGCGGCAGCAGAGGCTTTGCAATGGGTGGCGGGGGAGGCCGGCTGTTCACGCGCTGGCAGTTGTTTCGAGGGTCAATTTAGGCAAAAGGATTAAGTGCCGCTTTCCTCCATGTAATGAACGTTACTAATTGTTCAAAAAGGCAAAATGACACACCGTGTAGTCCAAACTAGTTGCGGTTCGGTCTTCCACAAAATGGAAGCAAAATAATAACTTCTTGAAGCTTTCAATTGTCCGTCTCTGTTCGGCGCGTTGAGGGTAGCATTCCGGTGACTTCAATTTTGCTTAATTTATTTCAAAATTCAAGTCCCATTTTCAAATTTCTCCTCTCCTCCTACTTTGCTTTAAAAAAATATATAAAAGTAAACCAAATTATTATTTAAAAAAAAAAAAAAAACAAATAGACTTTAGCCTCTTCACCCCGAGTAATATTAGCAGAATTAGATAGATCGATACTCGAAATCTAGCCGTTTGATAGAGTGGGAGGACGAGATATGGCAGAATCAGAATCCGTATCTGCAAGCCAGAAAAGGCCTGACGAAGTGGTGCCGCCAATCCCACCAGCCGCAGATCCACAGCAACAGCCCCATCAACCATCTCCATCATTGGTCTCCATACTATCCTCCTCCAAGAGGCCTTCCCTTAGGGTGACCTCAGAATTCGACAGTGAAACCTCCATTTTGTTCCACAAGTTGTCCTGCAGGTTGTTGAACAGTCTCGCAAAGCTCAAGTTCTCTTTCCAGAATAACAACAAAGGAGAGGTCCTTGAACCCCATTTCTCTCTTTCCTCCAAATTCCTCTCTCTCCACTACGATCTCGAAGACCAAAATGCCCTTCTCAAGACCTCCTTTGATGTGGGTCCCCGCTTGCACTTCGATGTTGCCCATGATCTCAAGGTCTCTATCTCTCTCTCTCTCTCTCTCTCTTTCTCTCCATCGTTCTTCTATTTTATTTTTTCTTTTTCTTTTTTTAAACTATAAAATAAAGTGATTTCCACCCAAGTTTAAAAATAATTTATAGGCACAAGGGGAAGTGGCAATGGTTGCAAAGCTTGCTGATCCTGGCTATGCGCTTGAATTATCATCTCCTGTTCCAACGATTGGTCGGGTTAGTATAACTTTAGCATGATATTGCTGGAAATTTTACATTCTGCTCATTAGTAACCAGGTGTTGCTGCTGCGTTAAGCCCTGTTTGGTGATGCATTTCAATATATTTAGTGTATAGCTGTTGGGCATGATTGCAAATTCCATTGTGTTCACTTCCATGTTCATGCTGGTTTGTAGCCTAGAGCAACTCTAAAATTCCCCATTGGTGAAATTTCATTGGAGGAGAAAGAAGAGGAGGAAGTCAAGAGAGCTTTGTCAATAACTGGAGTTGTCAAAGGCCGGCTTTCAAATGGGAGTTGCTCCGCTCAATTCAGTGATGAAGAATTGAAGCTAAGATACTGCTATAAGGTCGAGGTTTTTCTCTTTCTAATGTTTTTTCGGGATCATTGTTATCTGCAATTGGCATTCGTTGCTGGGGTGTCTTTTCTTTGTCATAATTTAACATAAATTCTAGTATAATTAACTAAAACCTGCAGAGGAAGGTGCCATGTAAATGTGTAAAGTTGGTTCAGGTGATCTCCTTCCTGATATTTGCTAGGTTGTTGGAATGCTTGATGTGTTGATTGTTTCATCTGATTTCCACATAAAAATTATGCTGTTAATGGCTTGAATGAAATGCAGGATGAGGCAATTGCATTTATCCCTAGCATTTCACTGCCTTCCAATGCTTTATCATTTGCATTCAAGCGTTGGATCAATCCTTCTAATAAGTTAAGGTTAGCATGGAAATCTCTCTCTCTCCCGCTCTCCTCCCCCTCCCCCCCAAGCGGAACCACTAAACTATCTCTTATCTTTCTGAGGAATATGATTGACTGGCCAGGATTGGAATTCAAAATTTTCACCAATTACTTTCAGAATCAAAAGGGACTGTCACTTCTCAATGTTGCTGGAAACCATGCAATTTGATAGTTGTGAACATTTCTGAGCTGTCAATCTATTGAAACTAATATTCAGAAGCAAAATAGGGACTTTACCAATCTAATCTTTGAAGCATAATTGGAGGTGACATTTGCTAATACTGTGCCAATAATATATAATACATTTTTGTTCTTTAATTATAATGTACACACTATAGATGCTTGTCGATGCAAATTAACACTGTGCAGTTGTTTTCAGGTTGGAAGTTACCTAGATATCTAATGTTGATTTCACAGCAGGAATAGATGGGCTTGTTTCATGTCCATTTCTGGGAATATCTCAGAATTTGGACTGTTGCACCATAAGAAGAATGCATGCTGTGATGTATATAAGCCAAATGAATATGTGGGTGTGATATCTATCACTGTAGTTGTTAAAATGTGGTAGGTGAAGAAAGTTAAAAATCTTAGGTTCCAGAAAGTGGAGAAAGGGCAATGAATCATAAGAACAGACTGTTGGTTGTAGATCGCTGTGTGAAACTAGTGATCTAAAAATTTGATTTTCAGGGTATTGAAAAGATTGTAGAAACTATTCATTGGATTCTACTGCTGCCAGCCCTTTTTTCAGTTCCACAAGATGGATTATTTTTATGATTAGTTAAATGTGCTCCAGCTACTGGTACAATTTTGATTCCAATAACTGGAGTGCTGTCTACAAGCACACATACGGCAAGGATTTCAAACTTAAAGCTGGTTATGATTCAGAGGTGCGCCTTGGTTGGGCATCACTTTGGGTGAGTCTTAAATGTCATTCAATTTTGTTACCATTTGTTTTTAGAATTCAACTGCTAATTTTGTTTAGTGCATCATCTTCATTATCTTTTCTGCTGCAATAAACTAGTAGCTGTGCAGGTTTTAACAAACCTTCAATTTATTAGTGATGAGTTCAACTTGTCGCACTTTGTTGGTGATGCTTGGCATTGTTTTTGTGAAAATTTTCATCTTTTTTGGTTGAAGACCGAGTCTAGTTCCTTTAATAAAAATTTCCTGCTAACTCTCAAAATGAGAATTGAAAGTGGCTACTGCCCATGATATTTAGAAATAGTCAGGGTTAGGAATACATTTAGATCTAACTGACTGGTACAGTTTCAAGGATGAAAGGGATATGAGCTGATTGCTTCTTGGTTCTTCTCCCCTATTGAAATGCCTTCATTAACTTATTTCATTGGTTTGATTTGTTCGAAGGGTGAAGGCATGGAGTTTTTACATGGATGGCTTAGATCGTTCTCTTTCTTTTCCTTTTTTGATCCTATGGCTTTGATCATTCTGTTCGCATGATAATTAGACTAGATACATTTGTAACCTCCCCCCCTCCACCCCCTCCAAGAAAAAGGAAGAAAACGGCCTACCAACATTGGAAGTTATCAAGAGTGTTGCGTATGTAAATAGCATCTGTTCTTAGTTGCTTTGCCACTTATTTTAACGTAAAATTGGGTCTTGAGTTTTGCAGTTTACAGACTTTCATTTAATCTCTTTCTGTGAAAGAAAAATGAAAATTTAAAAACATAGAGATAGCAATTGCAAAAGTTACTGCAACACTGTTCGGCACTTGTTAAGCTATCATATTAATCTGTTTGTTAAATGAAATTCAAGAACTAGGCCCAAGATATCTGTAATGTAGGTTGGAGATGAAGCAGGCAAGGCAAAGAGTGCCCCAATGAAGATGAAAGTCCAGTTTATGCTACAAGTTCCACGAGATGACATCAAATCATCAGCATTAATGTTCCGCGTTAAAAAGAGATGGGACATTTAGAATCCCGGCTTCCTGTACATCAAAATGCAGTTTCCCATGTTGCACCATAATTACTGCACCTAGTTTGGCGCCTTTGTTTCAGGAAAAAAAAAAATTGCAGCATCTGACCAAGTTGTAAGTATGACCATGGACAGAAAGATTGGTTTGGAATAATCAGAAGGCAAATTGCAGCCTGTTGCCTGGAAATTGCAATCATGCATTACTCAAATGATTTGATAAACTGCCAACTGATTGCATGGAAGATGTTACTATCTTTTGATCAACTGATGATTTCGGTTCAGTTTGATTTGTAAACCCAGTTAAAAATGAATTTCAATGAAATTTGTAAAAAATTTTACTTTAAATTCCAAGAACAAAGAAGAGGACAATTTAGATACATGTTTTTTTTTTATTATTATTATTTTGTTGAAAACAAAAAATATTACTACATAAAGAAACAAAGTAAGTGGTATCTAGCTTTGATCCGGCAAGGAACTGAGCTTGTTCCAAACCAGTAGAGGGCCGAAGCTACCCAAATGCAGGAAAGGAATATGGATCCTACGGACGAAAACGCAATTCTAACTTGTTCAACTGAGAGATATAAGCCCGAAAGATGCACGCTTATTACAGAAAGCAATTTCTGTTTATGCTCTTCTATTTTTGGTTTTTTTGGGTCTTCTTGGGGTTTAAGGGAAAGGAAAGGGTTTGAGTCGTCTCGATGGCGCCAGCCATGGAAGAAGGGTCTCGAGAAAAGATTAAAGGGTTTAAAAAAAGAAAAAAGAATCTTTGTACTTCTCTACATTTGAATTTGTAGACCGGGGCGCCAAAACGAGAGAAAGCAAGGACCTTGGCCGTTTAACTGCTCAATACGGAAGAAAAAGGTCACTTTCTTTATATATATATATATATATATTATATATTAAAGACGATGTACAAGAGAGAAGAGTCAAGAACCCAGAGAGAAACAGACAGACCCAAGAAACAGAGACATTTTAATATACTATTACGAAGCCCACCAAACAAGAGTTTAAAATTTTAACTAAATCAATGATATTAATAAAATTAAAATTTAAAATTTTATTTATTTAATTTATTTTAAAAATTATTAATTTAAAAAATTAATAATTAAATAAATAAATAAATTATAAATTAATAAATTAATTATAATTTTTTTAATTTATTTAATTTCAAAAATTTGTAAAAAATTTTTAAAATAATTTTTTTATATTTTAATTTTCTTATAAATAAAAATCACAAAATTCATAACTTTTTTTCTTAATGAAAATGAATTATATAAATTTTTAAAAAAATATTTATATGATATATTTATTTAAATTTTAATAATAATATATAAAAATATATATTATATTATATTAATATTTATTTTTTAAAATTTAAATTAATTTATTTATATTAAAATATTTTATTTTTAACTATAAAATTATATGAAATATAATAAAAATTATAAATCATAATATATTTTATATTAAATTTATTTAATTTAAATTATTCAATATTTTTATGTAATATATATAAATATTAAATTTTTTTATATTAAATATTAATTTTATTAATTTAATTTTTAATTTTTTATTTTAATAAATAATTTAATTTTTAAAATCTCGCTAACAAGACCGGAAGGAAGGCGACGCGGCTAGTAATTTACATGTTAGATAATAATAATAAATAAATAATAAGATAATAGAAGAAAAGAAGAAGAAGGAAGTCCGGCACCAAAACAGGCGGTCTGACAATTTAAAATAATAATAAAAGTAAAACAAAGGAACGCAGATCATCACGTAAGCCTCGGCTTTCACAGTGCCAATCCCATTCAAGAAATGGAGAAGAAGGACAACAAGAAGAATGCAGACGAAGAGAGCAGCGCGCGTAGTAGCACTCAAAATTATCAAGTGCAAGGCCTCGTGCACGCCGACCCTTCTGGTTTGCTTCACTTTCTTTTATTAATCAAAATATCATTATCACATCATTTGTGTGTGTGAGATATCGGCTTTTGCTTTGCTTTTGGCTCTGTGGATTGGAGAGGAGAGTCCTTCTGCTGATACTGGATTGGATTGGATTGGATGGCATGTTGTAACCCTGTAATAATAAATCAGTAGTAACTGTTTCATGGTCAACTAAAAATTTTGGAATTCAATTCAATTGATTTAGTAATTGAATTATATTTTTAATCCCTTGTTTAATTTAAATTCTTTAAAAATTAATAGATAAATTGAATTATTTTTTTTTATATTTTTTAAATGACAAAATAAATTGAATTAAAATTTACCTAATTTTTAGGTATTTTGGTGTATTTTTTTAAAGTGTGAGAATTCAATAATTATTATATTTTAAAAATTGTAAAACCATTGGAATTGGATTGAATTCTACGAACTTTTGTCATTTCATAAAGCTATCATTGTCTTTGGGTTGCTAACTTTGACTCAAGCAGATTTACGGTAACTAGATCATTGCATCCGCTTAAATGATATTCTTGTTGCCCCTTCTGCGGAAGAATGGCAATCTGTTGTTTAACATCCTTTATCATCGTGTGCTCCTGCATGCAAGCACTCAATAGATAGAAACTTAATTTGAATGCTGTCCATTCTTGCATTTCGTGTGAATTAAGCCAGTGCTGAATCACTTCTTTTTGGATTTTGGTTATGGGAAACCATTAACTTCATTAGGTGGCTGGGAGAAGTGCTGGGAGCAAGGATTGACCCCCTGGGATTTGGGACAACCAACGCCTGTTGTCTTGCATCTTCATCAAACAGGGGCCCTTCCGAAAGGCAGGGCTTTAGTACCTGGCTGTGGCAGTGTAAGTTTGAGTTTGTCTGCTATGAGTTTGATGCCCTCATTGGTGGAGATATTGATTCAAGATTTATAAGTGTGACCACATACATCTTTTACAATTATTAAAGCTTTTCCTCTCTCTCTCTTCCTCCCTCTCTCTCTCTTTCTCTCTCACACACACACACACATAACCTTAGAGATATGCTCTAAATGATATACCTACTGTCTGTGCAATGAAAAGAGTTGTAAGTTGAGATCATCTGTTTATTATTTTGCCGGAACTTGAATTTTCAACACGTCAATTCGTTATAGGTAGATAAATCCACCTCCTGAAAAGAAAATGTTTGGCGAGGTAAACTTGATTCCACAATAACTGAGCAAAGTTTGCTGCAAACAAAACAAATTTTTGTCAATATTATACAATACACCTTTTCTTTTTAGTCATCTTGGAAAATTCCTTGTTCTGTGTGACCCCTTCCTTTGCTATAATCTGATATTGGAATGCAGTTGACACAGTCTGTTTAAATATGTCAGGGCCATGATGTGGTGGCAATTGCATGTCCTGATCGCTATGTTGTTGGTTTAGACATTTCCAATGAGGCCATGAAGAAAGCACAACAGGTAAGAGCAGTAGGCAGGCTCATTTGCTCCAAAACAGTGCTTTTGAAATGAAATAACGAAATATAAAGGTAAATATTGACATTTCTTCTGCCGTTTCTTTAGGCACAGCCATAGGCACCTAGCATCATATGACGAGTTATATTAGATATGGGCCCAAGGTGAGATATCTGGGCCTGCAAAACAAATGAATTCCATCTCTGGGCTTTACATTCAGAATTGTGGGTAGGATTAAGATTTGTGGCATCAGCTATATTTATCTCTAAATATATTCATTTCGACTTTGTTTTTCTCTTAAAAAAATAAAAGCAGTTGTCATCCTCGCTACCAAATGCGAATTACCTTACATTCTTAACGGAAGATTTCTTCAGTTGGCGGCCACCTGAGTTGTTCGATCTCGTTTTTGACCATACGTAAGTCAAACCTGGAAAGAGGCTTCTTTAACCTTTGGCAGGATTACAGGATAATCTCGATATAAATTTCACAGGTTCTTTTGTGCCATTGAACCAGAGATGAGACCAGCCTGGGCACGCCAAGTCCGAGATTTGTTAAAATGCGACGGGGAGCTCATAACATTGATTTTCCCTGTAGGTTTCTTTGTCACTCAACTGGCTTTCCTTATCCTTATTTTCCTCTTGATGACACTTTCAGGGTATTATTAGAGATACTAAAAGTCAGTGTTAAGCATATTTTACCAAATGCAAGACATGTAACGTAGACAGTGTAGTTTGCATTCTATCTAATATTGGCATGGTTACAAGCACTGACTGTCTTGGGGACACTGGACTTTCGTGGCAGATCAGCGATCATGTTGGTGGACCCCCGTATAAAGTATCAGTTTCAGAGTAATTCTTTACCTTCGGTTCTTTTACCACATTCGTATCTGATATTCTGATGTCAACTCTGTTCTGATTTCAACTGCCTCCACAGTTGATATTTTTCAGTTAAACAGGGTATATTTTATCTTGAAATCTGTTTGGGCTTTTTTTTGTAACTTTTCTTGTAGTTATGAGGAGGTCCTGTTGCCCGTGGGCTATAAGGCGGTGTCCATTGCTGATAACGAGCTGGCTGCTGGCCCGCGCAAGGTACGTGAGACGGTTTGCTATCTCAGTCCTGTATGAGTTGTGTGTGCCTTTCTACTTGCGAAACAAATTTTGTTCCGGTGGGAATGTTTTTAGTTTTGCTGAAAGGCAACACGAAGACTGAGAGCGCGAATGCATCTATCTTTTCTACAGTGATGTCCTATATGACTATAAAATGACATTTTAACATTAAATTTTCAAATTAGAAGATTTAAAATAATTTATACGTGTCATCTTATTTTTATTTTTCATAATCCGAACCCATTGGCTTTGATTGTTATATTAAATTGTTAAAATTTACTTCATGCATCATTTGTTTGTAAATAGATGACTTGAATGGGAAAATGGCTAGGCCCTTTGCAGTACCGTCTTTATATTACAAGTGCATTGGCAAAAGATATTTTTTATTAAAAAATTAATATTTCCTCATCTAGTGAGAAATTTGTCGAGGAAATTCAGATCATATATCATGCCAATTATTTGTTGGTGCCGTCCAAGTCCAAGTAATGATTTATTTTATTTTATTTTATTTTATTTTGGCTCTTTTCTGAACATAAACAGGGAAGAGAGAAGCTTGGCAGATGGAAGAGGATTCTAGACCAACCCTCATAATGGAAGTTCAAAAGCTTATCGCGATTTCGCACGCGAGGAAATAATATTACTTCTTTGGGATGGCCCTTTTTTTTTTTTTTTTTTCAAAACTAATAAAAAAAAATCCAGGGAATGGAGACACAAAACGGAATGAAAAGTATTATAAAGTTTTTCTGTCGTTTGCTTGCAAGTTTTTTTTTTTCTGGGAGATAATTACTTATTAATTTATTTTGTCATAAAAATAAAAGAAGAAATAGTTCTGATTTCTTTTTTTTTTTTTTTCGTGTGTTGGAACAAGAATACAACATTAGTGACAGCTGCGTTTTCTCTTATTTTACTGAAAATTTAGATACCAACAAAGGGCTTTGTAAAAGTTTTGCCATTAATTGTTGAGTCCTTTGTGAGACTAAAAGACTTAACTTAATTAGAAAAAAACCATTTATTAGTTTAATAATTATTATCATTTTCAGAAAATATAAATAAAAATATGATTAGAAAAGCAGGTGATCGTAATGCAAAGAAATGACTATTAGCAGTTAATAAAAATAGGTGATTATTACACTCTCGGCTTCTTCAGGAGATTCATATTGATGAAATAAAGAATTTATTTATTATGTAAATTATTTATAGGTATACTTATTAGGGTTGAGCATTTATTTATTTATTGGGCAAAACCATAGAAATGTATATTTAAAAGGTAAAAGTGCATAAAAAAAACTGAAAATTTTAATTAATTGATAAAATTGAATTGAATTCAATTAAATATTTTGTTAATCAAAATGAATAAAAATTAAAATTTTTGATTTAATTACAATTTTAATATTAAAAATTATGATTAATTAAATTAAATTAAATATTATTTTATATTTTTAAATTTTTATTTTAATAATATAAATATTAATAATAAATAAATATTAATAAAATATTATTATATTTTAAATATTCATTTATTTATTTTAATTATAATGGTAATTAAAATTTTCTTTTTAAAAAACATTAAAAAATATATATTTTTTTTTCACGTTCAAACTCTAATTTTTATTTTTATTAAATTTGGTTAATTGAAATTCAATTAACTGAATTTTTAATTCTGAAATAATTTTTAATTTAAAATAATTAAAATTTACAGTTTAAGGTATAATTTTCAGGGTTCGGTTAACGGGCACAGCCCTATTGGAAGCTTTATATTTTATAGACTAGTCTGGGTGGGCATGGTGATTACCAATTAATTAATTAAGCCGCTCAGTGTGTTTGAGACAGAGACCCTCAGTTTTCATTGTCATCTCTGAGACTTTAATTGGCTGTACTTTAAAATAGTGCTTGGAACTTCCTGGGAATCGCGATACATACTTGCAGTTCCAGGTAACTGGACCTCGATACTCATTTGATGTTTTCTATGTTTTGTTTCGTTTGAATGCTTCGATTTGGCGATCTATGATCATTTTAATATCTGGGAGTTTTCAGATTTTCATGTCTACCCCGCTGGCATGTACTGCCGTTCCCATCCCCCCCTTTTTTTCCTTCTCCCTGCTCGTTTGATGCAGTGTTAGGCGATTCAGATTCGTTTTTGTTCTGGGTTTAATTTGTCTGCTTCTGGGTTTTACGTTTTGGGTTTATCGGATCTCTCTCTCTCTCTGTTTTTGTGTTTATTCTTGATTGCTGCACTGTGCGGGATTGTTTCTTTTAAAATTCTCTTGTTGTCGTCTTTGCCCTTTTCTTCTTTGACGTGGGCTTGGTTAAAGTTTTTCTTCTTGGAAAAGACTTTGTTCATACTGTTCCTGGCAATAATTAGCGGAAACTACTTATGCTGGTGAGAAGACTATATACTTAATTCAGGTATAATGCTTGTAAGGTTTAGATCTTCTGCTGTAATGCATGCGACTTCTGCGACTATCTTCATGCTTTAGCTTGTGGTCGTTAGCTTTCGAAATAGCCTTTGGAGCAAAATTGCGGAAGTTTGAGCATCTGGCTTTACTAATTTTCTGCATCACTGAAACAAAAGTTATGAAACTGGGTAATTCGATCAATTTGACTTGCACTTATGTCTTGGCTTGGAGAATTGTCTTCTTCTGTTGGAAACTCTTTGATCTGGCACTTCATTCTTTTTTTTTTTAAAATACCTTTATTTTTCACAAGTCAACAAGTCTTATGTGGTTTGAGTTTTGTTGAGAATTAGGAGCATCTGAAGTGTGGGATTTAATACTCTTTACTGGTTTGACTTCAGATTCCCTGATTTTAGCAATAGTTGTGAAATCTGGGTCTTGGAATTCAGAGAATTCGTAGTGGAGTCTTGTGCTGATACAATTCATCTATGCTTGTGATATTATTCTCTGCCTTAGCCAAAATTTCACTTTCTGTATATGTTATGGCTTCTTGTACTGCATTCAGTTCAATACAGTGACCATGCCTTGCTTCTTGTTTCATGGCTGTGATTTATAAGTATGTGAGTTTTGATTTAGAGATATTCATGTTATGTTCTGGGTGCCATTGAGCAATGATGCAGACCTATGTTGCTAGAAAAATAGGGCACTAGTGGTACAATAATTATTGCTTTTTAAATTTAAATTCATAACATCACTTGATAATATGTCCGTTGAGTGGTTATAAGACTTAAGAACAGCTCTTATTCTTTAAGTAAAATTTAGAATTTGGACTCTATATCCTGATCCCTTGCAGTTGATGGCCCTCCAATCATATTTTTCCCGTGCCTCAAACATAGGAATGCCTATATAATTTTGCAAATGTAGCAATTGGTTGGCATGATTGCTTGTGTTCTTCACATTCTCATCTGTGATAAAATATTCATTTTACTCTCAAAGTAATCTCAATATTCTTGAAATCACTGGCTCTAGCATGCTATGGTCTGATTCCATGTCTATAACTTGTTTCTTGATCTTTTCATAATCAATTCTAACATTTTTATCGTGCTATATGTTGGCTTTGTAGATACAGTGAGTTTCTTTTTACTGTGGAAAAGGCAATTATGGCTGCTCAACTCCGTTGGTCTTCTTCTCCGAGTCAATACTTAAGTTCCATTGTGGAAAGGAATCCCTGTTTCTCCAATCCCAGTTGCCCTGCGGTCTCATTTCCTTCTTCCAATCCCTTAAACTATTCTCTCCGCCTTCTCCATGGAGGACGTTACAAACCTGAGCTTTCCCATGCTGGAGGCAATGGCAGCAATGGTGCTGGACACGGAGGTGGTTTTGGGGGTGGTGATAATGGAGGATGGAGTGAGGACTCCAATTTTGACAATTCATCATCCTCGTCGTCATGGCAGAGTTTTGGGATTTTGGGTCTTTTCTTGAATGGATGGAGATCTAGGGTGGCTGCTGATCCACAGTTCCCTTTTAAGGTTCTAATGGAGGAGTTGGTTGGTGTGACTGCTTGTGTGCTTGGTGACATGGCCTCACGTCCTAATTTTGGACTCAATGAGCTTGATTTTGTTTTCTCAACTCTAGTTGTTGGTTGCATTTTGAATTTTACTCTCATGTATCTCTTGGCACCAACCATGTCTGCTTCCAGTGCCACTCTTCCTGCCATCTTTGCCAATTGTCCAAATAGCCACATGTTTGAGCCTGGTGCATATACTCTCCTGAACCGGCTTGGAACTTTGGTTTATAAAGGAACAATATTCGCTGCTGTAGGTTTTGCTGCAGGGCTGGTGGGTACTGCAATCTCGAATGGGTTGATTAACATGAGAAAGAAGATGGATCCAACCTTTGAAACACCAAACAAGCCACCTCCAACGCTTTTGAATGCACTAACTTGGGCTCTTCACATGGGTATTAGCAGTAACTTGAGATACCAGACTCTGAATGGAGTCGAGTTTGTTTTGGCCAAGGGGCTTCCTTCGCCAGCATTCAAGACATCAGTTGTTGTCCTTAGATGCGTGAATAATGTTCTTGGGGGGATGTCCTTTGTTATATTGGCAAGGTTGACAGGATCTCAGAGTGTTGAGGAAACCAAGACAGTAGCCGTGGATGTTGGATCCCCTGGCACAGAGAAGGAGAAGTTGCTCAGTGGTGGAGAGGAATTGCAGGGAGAGCAGTACACTTCCAAGTGAATAGTGATTGAACTCCATCCCTATCACTTTTATCACTTTTCCATCGTTTGTTTATGTTCAATAAAAGCCCAAAGTCAATCTGGCCAGCTTTAGTGGCTCAATCTTTAGTCGTAGGTGTTTTTGAGGGCTGACTTACTGGATGCTGACCAGTCTTGTTGTAAACCAGATGCTCTTTTTCTGCGGTGAAATTTTGCTTTTTGGTAAATCTCAGGCTAATGTTGAACAGCCAATTCAGCTGCCGTTTTGCAAAGTGAGCCAGATGTTTCTGAGGCTCAGGTTTCGTCCTTCCACTTGTGCAACTTTTCAACTTCCAACAGCAACTCTCACTTCAGCAATTCGGCATTCTTTGAATCTTTTAGTTGTGCTATAGAAGCCACGTCATACAAGAATGCTGAGATCACAATTCCATTCACGCAACAAACTTGCATTTAGTGCAATAAAAAGCGCGTACTCTTGGTTTTCTTCTTGCATTACTATCATTTTTTTCTTTTTTGGGGAAGCTCCGCTGGAATTAGGACAGAAGGGGCTTCCGGCAATTTCCTCTAACATTGATATCGGTTGCCATCATCTCTTATATATTGAATAACGAATAAAGATTGAAACTGTTTTTCGCTTACACAATCGACCCAAATATTAGTAGGAAGGAGGGGTAAGTAATACAAGATGCAGCAAAAGAAGAACCCAAAAAGAGCCGAGCGGGACATTTTTCATAGTTGGGCCCACCGTAGCTTCAAATGCGAGGTACACGTGTAAGTCTAACTAATAACGAATAAAAAAATTGGAAGTTTTCCCGTGCTTGTAAGCACAATTGGTTGGAATATATTTACCAGAAGGTTTTAGTGATTTAAAAGCGACCGACCTTTGACGTTGCATGTTAAAACCTCCTGTCCTGAAAATCGTAACATTCTTGTCCGTACGCTCTCCCTCCTTTTATACAAGCCAAGCTATCTGTCTGTCTGTACATTTGTACAAGAAGGTGGCTCTGCCATTATCCTTCTCTCTCTGGTCTTCCCCACTTAGGGTTGGACTCATTCTTTCCTTTTTCTCTGTTCCCCAAGAATCCCGATCTTGTTAATTTTGTTGTTGCCAACCACAGAAAGAAACCCATTCTTTTCCTTTCTCTTCTTTCTCGCCACCTCTTTTTCTGTCCCTAATCTAAGAAAATAATTAAAGATTCTCGTCAAGAACCATCAACCTCTCTCTCTGCAATGTAAAAGGAAGGAAAAAAGAAAAAACAGAAAAAAAGAAACAAACTTTCAAGATTGCAGAACGAAAATCAAGAAATCAAGCACAAGGCAAAGAATTCAAGCAATAGTAATAATACCATAATATCGGAGAACAAGATGGGGCACAAAATAGAGATTGAAGATGAAGAAGACAAAGAGGCCTTGGAGGGGCTAAGTCCAATCCCAACCCCAACACACAAAGTCTACTCTTATAGCCAGCGGCTCCCCGGACCTTCCTGCAACCAAAAGAAACATCACCAACCTATTAAGCAACAACAATGCAGTCCATCTGCATCTTAGCGTCTGGTTGGTGACTCCAGGTCCCTGTTTTTATTTGATGCTTACACAGCCTTGCGTCACCGGCGACCCCGTCGCGCAGCCCAGCGCCCGACCCAGCCCAGCGCCCGACGCACACCCCACACCGGCAGCCCCGTCGCACAGTCCAGTGGCCAACGCACACCCCACACCGGCGAGCCCCGTCGAACAGCCCAGCAGCCAGCGTTCTGCAGTACCCACCGGATCCAATTCGGATCCCCACGATCGGAACTTAGAAAATTTTATTAATTTGCACTATCAATTTGTATTTTTCAATTTTTATTTTAGATATTTTGTTGTAATGACTTCTTTGTCTTTATTGAAATCTAAAATTGAGAAATTTGATGGAAACACTAGTTTTACACTGTAACAAGTTAGGATGATGATAATTCTATCGCAAAAAGGTATAAAAAGGACACTACTTGGCAAAGAGAAAAAATCAGAGTCAATGTCATTGGGATGACTTGGATGATAGAGTTCTATCCTCAATTCAACTTAGTTTGGGAAATGAAATTTTAAAAGAAATCTTCGGTGAAACAACAGTAGCTGGTGCGTGGTTAAAATTGGAAAGTCTGTACATGATAAAATCTTTGACTAATAGGCTCCGATTAAAACAGCGCCTTTACACTCTACGTATATCAGAAGGTACTTCTTTGAAATTACATATTGGGGAGTTTAGTTCAATTGTTACTGATTTGAGTAAGATTGACGTTCATATTGATGATGAGGATCAAGCTTTATTGCTATTGTGTTCTTTGCTTCCTTCATACAAACACTTTCGAGACACTATGATTTATAGCAGAGAAGATATTTCCCTTGAGAATGTCAAGACTAATTTGCAGGCCAAGGAGAAAATTGATAGTAACTTTACATTTTCTGAGACATCAAATCAGAGTGTTGGTTTAATCATTGATCGAGGAAGATTGAAGGAGAAAGGTCAAAATTTAGGAAAATCAAAATCGAAATCAAGGCACAAGAATTTGACATGCAATTATTGCAAGAAAAAAGGGAACATCAAGTCTGATTGTTACAAATTGAAAAACAAGCAGAAAGTAAGTGACAGTAATCAGAAGAACCATCCACTAGGAGAAGCTCATGTGGCAGCAAATGAGAGTGATGATCTGCTTTGTGTCACTAAGGCCAAGGCAAATTTCAGGATACCTGGATCATGGACACTGGAGTCTCGCAACATATGACTCCTAATAGGGAATGATTTACCACTTAGAAGCCAATCAATGGTGGTATTCTGTTAGGTAATGATCACGTATGTAATGTTGCTGGGATTGGTACAGTGCAGATCAAGATACATGACGGTGTCATTAGGACCTTGTCTGAGATCAAACACATTCTAGATTTGACGAAAAATCTTATCTCATTGGGCACTCTTGAGAAGAATGGCTGCAAGATTGGGTGTGAAGGTGGAGTTCTGAAGGTTTCCAGAGGTGCTCTTGTATTGATGAAGGCTGTTAGAATTGGCACATTGTATTTCTTGCATGGTTCGACAGTCACAGACTCAACTGCAGTTTATACTTTAGTTTCAGATTCAGACGTGACAAAGTTGTGGCACATGCGACCGGGACACATGAGTGATAGAGGTATGACTGCTTTGAGTAAGAGAGGTCTTTTGTGTGGTCAGAACACTGGAAAAATGGAATTTTGTGAGCATTGTGTTTTTGGGAAGTAGAAGAGGTTGAGCTTCAGTACAGCCATCCATAAAACAAAGGGAACATTGGACTATATCCATTCAGATCTTTGGGGTCCTTCTCAAGTTCTCTCTAAAGGTATGGGTGCTGCTTATATGCTCACTTTCATTGATGATTTTTCTTGCAAAGTTTGAGTCTATTTTTTGAAACAGAAAAGCCAAGTGTTTGGAATCTTCAAACAGTGGAAAACTTTACTTGAAAAGCAGACTGGGAAGCAGATTAAGAGGCTGAGAACAGATAATGGCCTTGAATTTTGCAATAACGAATTTAATGAGTTTTGCAAAATCGAAAGCATTGTTCGATACCGAACAATTGTAAAAACTCCACAGCAGAATGGAGTTGCAGAACGCATGAACAGGACTTTGATAGAGAAAGCTAGATGTCTGTTATCCAATGCAGGTTTGGGCAAGGAGTTTTGGGCAGAAGCAGTTAATACAGCTTGTTGGTTGGTAAATCGATCTCCTTCTACTTCCATTGAGTGTAAGACACCTGAAGAGGTGTGGTCAGGCAAACCTGCAGATTATTCTGATTTAAAGATATTTGGCTGTCCTGCTTATGCTCATGTTAATGATGGAAAACTTGAACCAAGGGCTAAGAAATGCATTTTCCTTGGCTATGCTTCTGGTGTGAAAGGTTATAGGTTGTGGTGTCCAGACCCTAAGTCTCCAAAATTCCTCATCAGCAGAGACGTGACATTTGATGAATCCGCTATGCTGCATCCAAAAGAGGAAGTCTTAAGGCCAAACAATGAAGATAGTGGGAGTTCCAGACAGCAGGTGGAGTTTGAAAGCAATATTCCTTCTAAGTCAGGTCAACAGATTCAGGTTGGCACTTTAGAAACAGACGAGGATACTTTAGATACTCAACAGGTACAACCGTACAGTATCGCCAAAGACAGACCCAGAAGGACTATCAAGCCACCAGCCAGGTTTTCATACTCAGATTTTGCTTATTGTTTGGCAGTAGCGGAAGAGGTGGACTACAATGAACCTAGAAACTACTCAAAGGCTGTCACTTGTACTGAATCTTCCTAGTGGAGTATTGCTATGACTGAGGAAATTGAGTCCCTGCATAAGAATCAGACTTGGGACTTAGTGAAACTTCCCAAAGATAAGAAGACTGTTGGCTGCAAATGGATCTTCAAGAAGAAGGAGGGAATCCCAGGAGTTGAAGATGCAAGGTACAAGGCACGTCTAGTTGCAAAGGGCTATAGCCAAAAAGAAGGGATTGACTTCAATGAGGTGTTTTCTCCAGTTGTGAAACATACTTCCATTCGTGTGCTTCTAGCTATGGTTGTTATGTATGATATGAAACTAGAGCAGCTTGATGTCAAAACTACTTTTCTACATGGCAATCTTGAGGAAGTCATCTATATGGATCAACCCGAGGGTTTCCAGATTGAAGGCAAGGAGGATCAAGTTTGCAGGTTGAAGAAATCTCTATATGGTTTAAAGCAGTCTCCTAGACAATGGTATAATAAGTTTGATAGTTTTATGGTTGGCCATGGTTACTTAAGGAGTGGGTATGACAGTTGTGTCTACCATAGGAAGCTTTGTGATGGATCATTTATCTATTTGCTACTATATGTCGATGATATTCTTGTTGCCTCTACAAGCAAATCTAAGATCAATAGTTTGAAGAAGCCACTTGGTAGAGATTTCGAGATGAAAAATTTGGGAGCTGCAAAGAGGATTTTGGGCATGGAGATCATCAGAGATAAGAAAACAGGAGAGTTGTGCCTTTTATAGAAAAGGTACATCGAGAAGGTTCTTGATCATTTTGGGATGATGAGTTGCAAACCGGTAAGTACTCCTTTGGCATCACACTTTAGACTTTCAGCCTCTTTGTCACCCAATAGCCTAGAGGAGGAGGAATATATGTCACATGTTCCATACTCTAGTGCAGTGGCAGTGTTATGTATGCTATGGTTTGTACTCGTCCAGATATTTCACAGGCAGTCAGTGTGGTCAGTAGATATATGGCTAATCCTGGGAAAGCACATTGACAAGCAGTTAAATGGATATTTCGGTATCTTAGAGGCACTACAGATGTAGGACTGATGTTCAGTAGAGGCAGTAGGTTGTTTACTAGTTTTGTGGATTCTGACTATGCAGGTGACCTTGACAGAAGAAGATCAACAATTGGTTATATTTTCACTCTTTCAGGCAGTGCCATTTGTTGGAAGGCAACATTGCAATCAACAGTTGCTCTTTCCACCACTGAAACTGAGTACATGGCAATAGCAAAAGCAGTCAAGGAAGCTATTTTGTTGAAAGGTTTGGTCACTGATTTGGGTTTATCACAGGAAACTACCACCGTATTCTGTGACAGTCAGAGTGCTATACACTTGACCAAAAATCAAGTGTATCATGAGAGGACCAAATGCATTGATGTCAGATACCATTTCTTGCGAGATGTTATATCTCAAGGTTTGATTTCAGTGAAAAATGTCGCTATTGCAGATAATCCAGCTGACATGTTGACGAAACCAGTTTTAACTAGCAAGTTCAAGCATTGCTTGGACTTGATTGGTGTTCGTTTTTATTGACTGGCCCTAAGGGGCCATTTGGAGGAGAGACAGAAGGATTCTATTTTATTGTGTGTTTTGAGAATACAATGTAAGGTGGAAATTTGTTGGAATATGCCTTATATTTTAGTTGAATTAGAATTACTCTTTTGACCATTATCTTATATTCCTATAAATATATATAGGTATATTAGGGTTATGTGAGTTGAGACGAGATAGAGAGGAGAGTCGCACTCTTTGTATCTAGTAACACACTCTCTCTATTAATAAAAGTATTCCCTCTATCTTTCTTGTGGATGTAGGTCATATCGACCGAATCACGTAAAATTTTAGTATTATTTTAGTGTTATTTTTCTCTTCGTTTGATTACTCCGTGTGACTTTCGGTAACACTTAATGTTTTGGTTTCTAAATTAGGGTAAGAAAGAACCTTAGACAACATGTTGGAGACGGCAGTTCCATGTGGCTTTGGGCGTGCTATTGGTAACAAGGTTTTTACACCTATCTTCATGGTGCTTATTGTCATAAACGAAAGAAAATTTAGTTGCACTACAGGACATGGTCCGAATATGACCTGTCAATTCATCTATAATTAGCGCGAAGACAGAAAGACTTAGAGCTGACCCCTGGTGCAGATTAAACATGATTAGGCAATTAGTTATGTAAATTGACACCGGCATTTTAGCACGCATGTACTCCATTATGATCCTGGAAAGTGGAGGTGAGAGGATTTGGACTTGATACTATTAGGGAATTTTAACGTGGCCATTCTAAAAACTCAAGCCTCCACTATTGTGGGTGGAAATCCAAGAATAGAGCTATATTTGTAGAACTCTGGAAAACCAAGCCATAGATTCACATCCACTCTTTATGCTTGAGTGGACTGAATCTCTGTTCTTTTTTCAGCATGACACCAGTGGACATTTTTATACTTGCAGGGAGGTGTAGGCCTGAGAATTAGAGTTCTTGACAGGATAATGTGCTTTGTGAACTGTCACTTGGCTGCCCATCTGGAAGCAGCGAATCGTTGGAATGCTGATTTTTATCACATTTTTAGAACAATGGCCTTCAGTCGGTCATCAAATCTTACAGCAGCTGGTATGGTGCAGTTCCTGTTTTTGTGTTGCTATCTTGTCTCCTCGACATTTTTATTTTGGCTGCATTATATTTCTGGCTTGCCGTTGGTCCTCTCTGTTGCAGCTGGTGTGTCAACTGCCAGTCTCATGCTTAAGGGTTCAAATGTAGGTTTTCATTCTCACTATTATTATTTGCACCAAAATGTTCTCTTATTTTTCTAATATTGTTATTGTCATCTTTATTGGTTATGATCCAACAGATACAACATTGTGATTCTTTTATAGGTTATGTGTCACGGGGTGAGTTTGCGGACACTCTAAAACCTATGCGGCACTGACAATTTCAGGGAAAAATTGCTAATTAACCTATAAAGAGAGAGTAAGGAGCAAAGAGGAATCAGAGAAAAGGTTTGGAGAAAGGGAGATTGGATTGCTTGAATACTTGGTGCTACAAATGAATGAGGTTTAAGGTATTTATAACTCTTTACCTTGAATTTAGAATCTTTCTACCTTAAGAATTTACATAGAATATGTTTTGAAATATTACATTTTAGAATTATATATCTAGAAAATTTTATGAGGTCACTTACTATAGAGTCTCTAGAATCTTCTTGGGTTTTTCGAGCCTTTAGTAATGGGTTGTACTCTTTGATGGATTGGGTTTGAACTCGGTGGCCCGTGACATGAAGACCTGAAAACTGATTTATCTGAAGCAGATATGGTTGTGTTTTTTGGTGATTTTAATTACCGGCTTTTTGGTGTATCTTATGACAAAGCAAGGGACTTTGTTTCACAAAGATGCTTCGATTGGCTTAGGGAAAAGGATCAGCTCCAAGCAGAGATGATAGCAGGGAAAGTTTTTCAGGGAATGCATGAAGCAATCATCACATTCCCTCCCGCTTACAAGTTTGAAAGAAACAAACCAGGATTGGGGGGTAAAGTGTGGTAGCTAATGGTAAAAGTTTTTATATTAATTACATAAACTAGTTGGTTCACTTTGTCTCTTGGAGACTGATCCACTTTGTCTCTTGGAGACTGATCCACTTTGTCTATGGACCACTTTTTATTTTCTCATGTTGTTGCTAGTAACAAGCAAAGTAGGACTTCATTATGAATTTCCTTAACAGGTTATGATTCTGGGGAGAAAAAGCGCATTCCTGCTTGGTGTGACAGAGTAATATATCGTGACAACCAATCAACTTCTGCATCTGATTGCGGTTTAGAGTGCCCTGTAGTCTCATCAGTTGTACAGTATGGTCACAAGTGGGATGATTTGCCAAATATTTCATTTTTCTTCTATTGTTCTGAATCTATCTCCTCTGTTTAATAGGTATGAGGCTTGCATGGATGTCACAGAGAGTGATCACAAACCTGTCCATTGTAAATTCCATGTTCAAGTTGCCCATGTAGACAGGTCAATAAGAAGACAAGGTTTTGGGGATACTATCAGATCCAATGAGCAAGTGAGATCTTCACTTGAAGAAGTGCGTTATGTTCCAGAAACTAGTGTAAGCACCAACGACATTGTCCTCCAAAATCAGGATACCTCCACTGTTCGGATCACCAACAAATGTGTGAAAGAGAATCCTATATTCAGAATCAATTGTGAAAGTCATTCCATTGTCAAGGATGACGAAGAGGAGGCTGATTATCATCCAAGAGGCTCCTATGGGTTTCCACGATGGCTTGAGGTGTATATTTTTTCTTTTCAGCTTTTAAATTTGATGACGTTCACTGGGTTATTACATTTCTATTCACTGATGAGTATGTTGGCCATCGAGAGAACTTGTGATAGCTTTATAGAAAATTTCCAAGAGCACAAATTCCAATGATCCTGGAGCCAACTATTGGCATTATACTTAAATACCCACTTCAAACTGCCCATTCTTTTTGTCCATTTATTCCTGATAATCATAGGAAAAAAAAAAAATTACCGTCCATTTAGTGTTTTGTGATTGATTTTGGTATTTATTGTTGGTCAAGTGTGAGGTATAAGGATTTTGTTCTTTCTTTCTGAAGTAGCTCATGTTCTTGTACTTGTGACTAAATAGGTCACTCCAGCAGCTGGCATGATTAAACCCGATCATTTTGCCAATGTCTCAGTACACCATTAAGCCCTAGAAGAGTTGGTTGATGGCATTCCTCAAAACTGGTGGTGTGAAGAGACACGAGATAAGGAAGTGATTTTGGTGGTAATTGTTCAAGGCAGTAACTCAACAGAAACTAGAAGTCACCGGATCCATGTTCGCCACTGCTTCTCAGCCAGGGCAGTACACATTGACTCCAAACTAAACAGTTCCCAGAAAAGCCGACAAATTTCAGTTCACTGATCCCAAGACTAGACGTCTAAGCAGTTAATCTGATTTGGTTGATGATTTTTGTAAATTGCAGAAAGCTTGTAACTAGAGTTTGCAAACTGACAGTGTAGGGCAGGCATAGACACATCACGTAGAGGCTGCGGTTGTACAACTCAAGCATTATACCATAAGAATTGAATCTTCTTGCAAAATGCAAACAATTCATCAAGATTTTGTTATCCTTGTTCGCTTGTAGGCATGTCCAGGTCCATATCCTCTAAACTCACTATATTCTTTTTAAGAAATCAAGCTATGTATAGTTGAAGAACATTGTCTGGAGAGAATTGTTCTTTCAATACTACTACATGTTGACATCCATATATGGAAAGTGCCTTTGGAAGCCTGGACCTATCTTCTTCTGCTTTCGACTGTTGTGTTAATTAGCTTAGAGAACTGAAGTGACGGTGCACAGCTCTCTGTCTCTCTCTCTCTCCCTCTCACATCCATGCAGGGACTGGGCGGAGTAGAGAATAAGCTGTAAGTGGCACCATTAATGGTATAAATTGCGTACGTGGAATGAAATCAGTTGTGATCCTCCATATGCAATGCTTAAACGGGGAAAGTCATGAGTCAGCCAACTGAAAACAAAAGCTTTCAGAATGTCCGCTCCAGTAGTCTAAGTGCAGTGCTTCCTTTCTTTTGATTAAGTGGTCGAATCAGCATCTAAGCAAGTTAAGGGCAGGGAAGCTGGTAATGAACCACCGCTTAACTTTTTCATTTCTTCCCCCCTATTTCAAGTGTTGTTGGCCAAAGCTTCGTTTCCTCTCACGAACAAAGGAAGAATCAAACTGAACTTCAATTTATAATCTATAATTCATAAACAGAAGTCGGGTGGATCTTCAGTCCAGCAGCCAGTTCCACAGACGGCTAGTTCGCAGCCTAATAAAGACTGAAGAACCATGTACATTCTCACTTGATCTCTAATTTTTAATAGAACATAGGTTTCAGATTCTCCCTTCCATTTTTGATGGAATATGCACGCCCTACGCCTGATATGAGCAAAAGACAGAAAAAATGGATACCAGGTAGCCAACCTTTACCTTACCATTATGAGGATAGTATTATTACATTGTACACATAATTCAAGCAGTCTCTTTAAAGACATCGATGGTCGGCATAATTCCCTGACTTGAAGCTTCAATCAAGTAAATGATCACAAGAATGACAAGTGGATCCTGATCTAAAGACATTTTAGTGGAGCCGTCAAGCATTAATGGTAGAATGAAACCAATATAGATCCATGGAAGATTTCATACATTAGTTGTGTGAGCAAGGCTAGGAAGATGATAGCCTCCTAGCAGCCAAGGCAGCATATTCTCCCAATTTCTTCAGGACTAAAACTCTTAGGCTTGAGTTCTCACATTTTTGCAACCCCTGAATTATTATAGTCCTTCTTTGGCTATTCCATTTCTCCTATAGCGCATACATCCTCTTATATTCACCGTTCAAGATATCTGGATCTGATGCCATAGAGATGGAGTAGGAACGGGAACGGCTCTCCCTTCTTGTACTCCTCAACCTCGATTCCTCCATCCTGTTTAGAATGACACAATAGCACATTGCGCCAATTGTAGTGAGCATGATTGAGCCACCAATGACTATTGCATAGACAGCAAGCCACTCGGATTTCTTACCCACCACCACATAGGCTAGAGAAACAAAGGCTATTGAAATACAGAGGCAGGCCAACCACATGACTTTGTTAATAACAAACACAAGCAGCTTCTTTGCCTTCTGTTCGATCACAACAACAGATGTTTGTACTACAACAACAGCCAGAGAGATGAACATGGCTAGGCTGTCAAACACCAAGAAAACTAAAAAAGCTGGATTGTTTGCTATATGAGCTTGCCCAAGTGATGTTCCAATTGTTTTCTCCTCAACATACTGCCCTGGAACACTGAAAATTGCTGCAAAAGCAACAGTGGCAATCAAAACAGCAACAACAGTTGCATTATTTATGGCATTGTTTAGGCCACTAATGTGCAGTTTCTTCAATTTCTTAGCAATTTTCTGGACTTTGACACCAGTTTGCTGTGTATGCTGGAGCTGAGACTGAACATCGTGTTTAATGTCACTGACAGTTTGTTTAAGTTGCTTTGCTGTATTTCGGGGTTCTCCATGGTCTTTAGAATTGGTAGCCCCTGCATTCTTCAGAGCAGAGACAAGTTCTGGATTTCCAACTTTCTCTGCGATGTCAAGTGGTGTCTCCCCGGCCTTGTTATTTGGATTTATGTTGATGTCCTCAACCGATAACAAACATTGCACATTCTGCAATTAAAAAGAAATTAAATGCCAAATAAGTTCTGAAAAACAAAGCAAACATAAAGGTGCTTCTCAAGTCTTGTGCAGACAAGAGAAAAATAAGTAAATTATGTGAACCAAAATTCCAAGATTAGGTGACCACACCATTTTCTTTTTCCTTTTATGTAGTATGGCAATTTCTATGGCAATCCCATAAATATGACTAGCTTGTCTTTGTTAAATTTCCCAGTCCATGTATTTTCAAGTATGTCTCTTCTGAGGATTGAGATCATTTATTTTCCTCATTCCTAGAATCAGCCGACCAAAAGAATGCTGCTTCAAGCTAAGGCACAAGAAGTTGGTTCAATCTCTCTTTTAAAGGTAAAGCTGCTTACTCAGGAATATTTACAATATATAGGAGATTTATCACTTAATAGACATCACTCTAACGGAATTAGCTGCTTAAGTAGCAGCTTCGAGTAGTACCTCCCAGGTAGTGTTGCTTAACCATAACTAAATTTTTCTCCCATGATACATAACAAATTTCAAGTTGGTGAAAATAAGATAACACAAGCAAAAACTAGAATGGGAACTACCCCTTCTTATTGAAAGGCACGTTACGGTCTGCACTTGTACATGAAAAACAACCTTCCTTTATTTTTCCCAAAAAGCTATTTATTTGACTTGAACTTGTAACCTTTCAGGTCACAATGAGCAATCTTACCCTTACACTAAAGCTCACCATTCCCAATGAAGAAATGACAATTGGAAATAACAACAAAGAATAAAGATATTGAAAGTTCTCAAAGTTATCAGATTTAACAAGAAGTTGGAGCATAAATTTTTTGACAGAGTCCCTCAATAATGTTAACCATGTTATTACATGAAGTTATTAATCAATATTGAGATGCTTATATCAATCATGATGCACACAAAAACAAAGTAGTTTTCATCCAAGTCTACACTTCAGCAATACAATGTCCCTCACAGAATGGATGTAGCTAAAGAGAATCTTCTGAGGGAAATATCCAGTGGTAATGTAGCCTCTAAACTAAAGATTGACCAACTACACGGAAAGAATAAGAGATAAAGAAATGAGGAAGCACCTGAGTATGGCCCTTCTTAGTGGCAATATGCAATGCTGTGTTTCCATTTTTATCTTCCAGACTGATGACAGAAGGGTCAGGTTTTAATAATTCCAGCACAATTTCCTCATTTTGTCCTTTCACAGCCATGTGCAGGGCAGTTTGTCCTTTTTTATCGGTCCTAAAACCAATGTTTGGATCCTTACTTAGCAATGACCTCACTATTTCCAGGTGCCCCATCCTTGCAGCTGAATGAAGTATAGTTTTACCATTGTTCTTTGCAATCTTAGCAAGATTTGAATCTGTTTCCAAAAGGAAATTTACCACTTCAACGTGTCCTTGGGTGGCAGCAGTGTGTAAAGCAGTTGTACAGGACAAGTCTGTTGTCATGGCCAAATTAGGGAAGACACGCAAGAGCGCCTGCAGCACATCTGCAACATATGTAAGGAGGAAAAGAAAATTCAAAATCAACAATGGCAAAAGAAAATTCAGGAACCAGAGCAATTTATCATATGCTGCAGATAGTAAAGGGACAAACTTCATGTGATTTTTGTACCACCATAGCCTAAATTAAAGGACAAATGTTGCCATTAGGTTGATGTTTGACTATGTTTCTGCAGTACATATTGCTCTATGTCCAAAATATGGAAGAAACCAGCATCCCATAACAATGAGCAAGTTCCTTTATGCTGTGGAATGAAGGTGAAGAATTTATGGAACTGAGCAACAAAGCTTTTGCTAAATTAATTTGTAGAAGATAAAATGGAAAATGTATTGCTTTCATTTATGTGAAGCATCACAAATTTCTTGAAATACCATATGACCTAGTGAACTTCAATGCATTCACTAGAATGTGCTTTTCACACTTTCAAAATTGCAAATGCAACCCCATGTACAGATGATTCCACCCTCCCCCCCTGCGCAGCAGCAGGAGAAAATTACGACTAAACCCGTACATCTAATTCCAGGCATGTGTACACCACTACAGATAGTCAAGTTTACAAAGTTAATAAGAACCAGAGACAGAAAAGCCTTGATTGAAGTCATATCTCTTGCTATGTTTTATCATGCTCAGACTACATTATTCATGATATCCATGCTGACAAGCTCACAACATGAAAAACAATAGAAGGTATTCTTGTAGCCTACTAAGACTTTAATAATACCAGATATGCCGAGGTAAAATTGGAAAATGGCATAATGTCTCAGACATGTTGTGCACAGCAATTGGTTGAGATCAGTCTACCTAACAATAATATTCTTAAGGATTCGATAGCATGAGGAAAACAGCATCAAACTTTTGGAAAATTCATGGCCATTGTCAAGAAAATTTTTTTCGCTTCAGCAAATAAAATAAACGAAAAAAATAAAAAAATAAAAAGAAAATTGGTTACAAGCTTCACTGTCAGATTGAGTGTTTACCTAGATGACCATGCTTTGCTGCTACATGGAATGGATCATACCCATTCTTAGCTGCAATAGAGGCACTCACTAGATCCATATATTCCAACATCTCTGCAACCACCATAGCATGACCATTCTCTGCAGCTGCATAAAGGGGAGTTTCTCCCTCTTGATTCTGTGTTGCCAATAAAGCCTTGAAATCATTACCACCACATATCTGAAGTATCTCTTTGATTCTACTCAAATTCCCCAATCGAGCTGCCAAATGAAGCTGCGAGTCCCCACGTTTTCCAGGTGACTCCTTGCTTTTCCTCTTGTCACCACTAAGAAAACTTAGCTGCCTCTCCATCACTACTCGAAAACTCTTTTGTTTATCCATCAACCCACGAAAGCTCTTCTGTTTCTCAATTGCTCCACGAAAGCTTGGATGCTTTTCCATCACTTTACCAGAGCTTGACTGTCTGTCTGTCACACCAACAAAGCTTGGATGTTTTTCCAGCACTTTCTGTTTATCCGTTACTCCCTGAAAACTCTGCTGTTTCTCGATTGCTCCACGAAAGCTTGGATGCCTTTCCATCACTTTACGAGAGCTTGACTGGCTGTCCGTCACACCAACAAAGCTTGGGTGCTTTTCCAGCACTTTCTGTTTATCCATTACTCCCCGAAAACTCTGCTGCTTCTCCATTGTTGGTCCTTTGGAACTGCTCGGTTTCTCCATGATCATACCCAATATCTCACTGAAAGGTCTATCAATCTCAAGAATATGAGATCCAAGATTCAGGTTTCAAAACTTGAAAACCAAGAATCATAAAATCAAATCTTAATTGAAATCACTTCCTTTGTGCTTGGATATCAAGGACAAGAAATCATTTTTCAATTCACCTTATGGTCAAACATCATTCCTTAGACATCTCAGCAACTCTTAACAAGGAAGACTTGTGCACTTCAAACCCCAGTTATGAAACTTACAAGAAGCAGTCACCAACTTCTTGCATAAACAACGAAATAATCTCAACAGAATGAACTCCTTTAACTTGAAATTTCAGTTTTTGTTCCTTAGCCACACTGAAGAATGTCCTCTGTAAACATCAGAACTGTATACCCTTCAAAACCTAATAATCAACCAGACATAAAATCTTAGTGACACAAAAAAAAAAAAAAAGAAGTTCAATCCGATTTTTAAGCTAAAAAAAAAAAAAGGGTCCCAACCACAGAGAACCAATAAATAAAATTAAATAAAAAAAAAGGGGCTTTAAAAAAAGGGGCTTTACCATGGTAAATGGAGTGCCAAATTGACACCTCACATGAATCTGAAAACCCAGAAAATGATTTCTAAGGAAAAGCTCAATCTTTTTCTTTCTGGGATGATGAGAGAGAGAGAGAGTCACAAATATCAGGAACCACTCTATGATAAGTTGCGTAATGCATCAAGATAGACCATAGACATGCCATCTTCTCTTCCCTTTAAGACAAGAGGACACATCTACTTTGTTTGCACTTGCCTAAAAGGCATCCCCTTCTACCTTTTTTCTTTTTTCCCTTCCATTTTCCTTTTAAATTTAGTTGCCATTTTAAATATATAAATTAATTAATATATAAGCAGCTTAAATTTGACCACAATCCACCATAGGAGCCAAGGATAACCGGACTCTCTCTCTCTGACACCACCTACAGATACTTGAGGAACTCTCTTTTCATAAAGAAAAAATGAGTAAGACAAATAATTCATGACCGCCCAGTAAAAAATTAGTAATCATCTTCTTTCTTTCATCTCTTTCATGAAAAATGTTATAGCAAGTTACTACACAAATTTAAAAGGAACATTTATTCATCCTACCTTGTGTTAACTGAGGTCAAATATCTTTTTTCTTTTTCAAGAATATGTCTATTAAATTATCAGTTATATATTAATAAGATATAATTTATTGGTATTAAATTTAATTTTAAAATTAAATATTTTAAATTTAAATTTTATTATAATTAATAAAATAAATAAATAATTATAAATTATACAATTAAGTTATATAATAAATAATTTTTTTATTAAAATATATAAAAATTAATTTAAAATTTTTATAATTTTTAATAATTAAATTTTAAATATTTTTATTTTTTATTTAAATTATATATTTTTAAAATATATTTTAAATCAAATTTTGAATAAAAAATAATAAAAACTGTTAAAAATTATAAATTAAGCAATCAAAAATTTTTAACCATTTTATCTTTCTTTGTTTTCTAAAAATATCATTTTAAAAAGTATTTAAAAGTATAAAATTTAAATAAAAATAAAAAAATTAAAAATTTCTAAAATTTTAATAAAAATTTGAAATTAATATATATTCTCTAATTTTATATAAATATAATATCTTTCTGAGAATCTCAAAGTAAACGTGCACACCTTTAATCATTATAATACAACAACGGCAATATCATTAATGGTTATATAGCAATCGGTAACGTTGTTTTTCTTACCAGCCAATCAAATCATAAAATAATCTCGCAATATATTCTTTACACGGTATCTTGTTGTGGGAGCCGCCGTTGTTGTCCCCATCTCGTAAGTGCGCGAAAACAATCTCCACCATCTCTTTGAAGGCGGCCCGACCTGTGCAGTGAGCACACATGAGGTGAAAAAAATCCCACCCGTACCCCCATAAACCACCATATTTTTGTTCTCTTTTTCGTTTTTGTCCAGAGGAGAGATGACCCTCATAAATTCTCAGACAAAAAGCAAAGGCGACAAAAAACACGAGGAAATCACTTACCGAAACGTGAATCTCCACAATAAACTCCACTCCACCGAGCCTTGTGGCGGCCGACGCTCGTAGACTTTGTCGGTTGATTTAGCAGCCCCCCCTTTTTTTTTTTTTTTTCTCCATAAATTTGTTTTTTCCTTAATATATATATATATGTAAAGGTTTTGAAGTGCGTGAGCCATTAATAACCAGTCGTCACAATGATATCGTAAACATGATGTGATTAATAACTAAGTTGATGTGGGGATGGATTTAAGCGATGGGAACGAGTCTCCAAATCCCAGGGAGATCGAACAATAAAAAAATACCGCGTAGAAAAGCAAGATCCATGCTTAAATCTTATTAAATACCAAGTTGCAATATTATGCGGCGTACGCTTTGGACAGAAGGCAAAGCAAAATTAACGTGACCCGACTCCTCTTTTGATTTTGATTACTTTGTAGTCTCCCTCGTAGTTTTTTTAACTAATCCTGTCATGGTACGTCAATCACAAGTCCAATTCAGCACTCGACACATACCTAATGTTCGTTAAGGGGTTGGTGGTGGCTTCTCCTGCGACTTTGAGACTTCCACTCATCCTTATCTGTTTGAATTGAAAGCGAACCATTCTTGCTTGATCGTCAAATCAGGTTGAAGTGTTATTGAACCCACAACGCCAAACAAAATCCACGTTCTCTATTATTATTATTTTGAAAAAGATATGCCGAATGGGGATTATGATCTAAAAAAAAACAATTGTGATGATTATTACATTAAATTGACAAAAAATAAATAAATTTTATAATACATCGAATTAAATATATGTTTAATCTTACTAAATACTCAACAAATTTTAAATTCATAATCATTGTGATACTAACAGACTTTCTAACCACAAAAGGTAGTACGAAAGACCCGGTCAAATAATTTCTTCCGAGCTGCCGCCCAGGGGTGGGCGTCGTCCCCGCCCTAGGCCCGGAAGATTTGGGCCTGTTTCTGCCCAATATATATAGTTCTTTACAGATCTGACTCACAAACATAAAGCCGACGCCATGCTGGATGTGGATCGGTGATGGGTCTGGCCCATGGACTGATATGTGGCCCCATCGGCTAACCCATTGGGACTGAAGACCCGGTAAGGCGCGCCCGTGAGGTACAGTCGAGCAGATGTCAGCGACTCGCTGAAAGAGGAACGGCGAGAGGAGGAAGCAGCTCTCAGTTCTGAAATTGGAAGACAGGTCGAGTACCAAACGAACATCTTCAACGAGAAGAACATGAAGGACAAGGAGAAGAAGAAATTGTGCAACGATTTCTGTAATACAGGATAGATTCACAATATATTAAAAGTCAATTTAAATTAGATTAATAATAAATATAATTTAGTTTATAACAACTCGAATATTTTAATTTGTTACGTGGAAAAAAAAAAAAAAGGAGTAAAATTTTATACGTATGTTATTTATATCTATTTTTTAATTATTATATAATTTTTTTTATATTAAAAAAATTAGGAATGTTAATATAATTGCTTAACATTTTCAATTTTGCAGTTATGCTGTATCTTTGATGCACTAACACTTAGTATGTCATTTGAGGTTGTGTTAGAGAGTCCAATCTTTGAGAAAAGTAGGCTAGAGACAACACTAGGAGTTGTTGCTCTCGGATTCGGAAGGATTCTCAGTGTTACCGTTACGTGTAGGCATGTCATTGGCAAAATTTTCAGAATTACTCAAAAAGGATTTAGTTTCCTTTCCCTTTCCCTTTCCCTTGGGTTCGAAAAGAGCGAGCAAGATCGGTTTGTGTGTTTGGAACTCTGCTTTCGCCAAAGCTTCGAGCTGCTCAGCTGTCATTTGAGACAGATGTTTCAATGAAAAATGCTCTGAATTTTTATTGTCGTGCAGCATTGGAGATGATTGTGAAAGTAGCCTATATGTGTTCGGAAATTCCATCCATTTTTGGTCAAATTCACAATTAACTGGATATCCCAAAGGCAACCGATTTGTTTCCTTTCTGTCAGTTGCAGAAAACGGGGTTTCTTTTCCCCTGAAGGTTGCAGCTCTCCTTGTTATATCTTATGATATCAAAGACTGTTAATGTCGCATGATTTCTTCTTGAGATCCTTTTGACATTTCAAAGGTCAAGTGTGCTTTTCTTATGAACCATGGCCTGATGACCAATGCGTGCGTCCTTGGGAAGGACAGGGGATGGGGGTTTAGTTCCTAGGAACTCTTTTTCACACGGACTCATAAATCAGATTGTATTAAACCTGCAACGATAAATGCTACGTGCTTGTACAATATTTATTTCTTATTACAAACAAACACTCATGGCAAAATAAATGCGGGTAATATCCACTAGGGAAAAAGATTCCATCTGCATGGGCAGGAGGATGCCTCCTTTGTGCGTGTGCATTGTGTTTGAGAAACCTTTGTGTGTTGTTTCGTGTGCATTCCCAGGTCAAGGAATGAAGCAAATGCGAGGTCATGAAAACAGCTTGACAGTTTGTTTGTCACAAACAACTTTGTGGAATGACAACTCCATTGGCGCCCCCGCGGGCGTTGCTACAAGATGATTTTGTTGATGGGTCTTTAGGGTTTAAATATGTTAGTCTTACGTCTTCCAATCTGAGTCCTTCACATGGATTGTTTGGACTGCATACAAAGTTCACCGCCACTTTGCTCGCGGATGTTCCCTTTATGTTCTTATATGTCACTCCACTGATCTTTACACTCCGATTCTGCTACCAGAATTTATTGACACATAATGGGAAAATAAAGGGATTGTCACTTCCTATATTAACACCCATCTAATGGACGTGGGACGGTTAATCTGGAAGAATTCGTTACCTCTCTAGGACAACCGTGGCCGTTGGGGCAGTACTTCTGGTCGATGATGATGGGATTCCACACATTTTTCATGATAATGTCCCGGAAAATAACGTTTTTAGCAAACCCTGAGCTTTTTCTGTCAAATGATTTAATCCGAACCCCATTTTGAGTTCCCGTGAAAGTTGCATCTGTTACTGTCACATTCTGCAAACCTGCTTCCCTTGAACTTTCGGCTAGACTGCCCAAACTGTGACATGAACGTGAGATTGGGAACTTTTAAGTGATTGATTCTTAATTGTCTAGCTAATTCAATTAAAAAACATCAAAAAACAATTAAATCAAGTCAATTACAAAACTAGATGAAAGAAATTAAGTGGGAAAATCTGACCTGATTCCATGTCCAGGGCCACAGGCAACGCCTTGAATCCAGACGTCCTTGCAGCCTGGACCCAGAGATATGCAATCATCTCCAGTACTTATACCAGCGCTTCTAATGGAGATTCCTCTCGAAGATTGCAAGTGCACGCCATCGGTGTTGAGACTCCAACTTGGGGCGCTAATCTTGATGCTTTGTAGGTCCACGCCTTGGCAATTGTCTATGGCAATATGAAATAACTGGCTGTTCATTGATCTTAAATTCTTGACCACAACATTTCTAGAATCCACAAATGAGAAGGACTGCACTCATCAAATAAGGTCATTTCAATTTAAAGCTTGCCAGGTGACAGAGAAACTAATCTATATAATTTTTTGTAGCTTGCTTTTCAATCAATTTAGCTCTAGAGAGGGGAAGGGGAGACCATGGGCTCGATTTCCGCGTTGGCTGCTATAGAACAAACAAAGTTCTAAGCTGTTGCTATATATAAAATCATATTATAATGCGTATAGTTACTTGTTACGTCCAAAATAAGAGGTTGCCAACAATTGGTATTCCTGAAGTTGTTAGAGCCTTCCAAATATTTGAATGGAAAGAGTAAAATATGAATTTATGATACGATGAAATTTAATTTAATTTTTATTTTGATATTACTGAAATTGGTAATATATTATATATTAAATTATAAAACACTTTTTTTTATAAGTCTATCAAATTTCAGCGTAATTAAAATTTATGAATTTTTATTTAATTTAAAATTTTAAGTCGTGGAATAATAGTTTAGAACTGATTGTACTTTAAATTTTAATATTTATAATTATGCCCGCATTAACTGCAAAGATGGTAACGTAGTGCCAAGCGTTGACCGTGACTTGGATTAATCGTGGAAAGAAGAATAAGGAGAAAACCAAACGTGAAGTAACATACCATGGCTCCAGGTGGACAAGCTTTCCCAGCTTTCCTGCAGGACCAGAAGCCAGCTCCCCTTGCATCAAGAGTACCACCGGAGACGGTAATACCACCGACCCTGTAGAACAATATCCAATACCCAGAATTTCCAAGCTCCCAGTAGTTTGACGGTGCTACAATCTTTCCACGAATCAAGACCGAGATCTTGCTCTTACACGGACCATTAAAACTTGTATGTTTAACCAGGAAAGTCCCCCGGGGCACGTACAATGTAGCTGGACCTACGGAGTTACATGCCCCCGACCATGCCTTGAGAAATGGTTGCGTCGAATCGGACTTCCCATCTGGTTTAGCTCCGAAACTGAGAACATTATAGACTGCACTTGATGCTTCTATGACAGCTGCGAAGAAGAGGAAGATAACACAACAGGCTTTCAACTTTGTCATCGCGCTTTTAATTTGTAGCTAAATTATGGAAATTCAAGGCAACATTTATATGGCATATTATGCCTGCTATGGTTTGGACTGACCCCTCTATCGTTTAGTCAATTTATTAACGTTTCTGTCAATGACAAGTTACATTCGTGTTATCAGGTGGCTTACGTTGGCTAATGTAAGTACGGAGAAGATGATTTAGTTTGAAGAATGCGTACGTTGCCACCTACAATTATGTAACTTGGAGACAATAAAATGATCATACATGCACTGGCAATGACGTCCATTTTAAGAGCCTTTCCTTTCTCCTACAACACGCCTGGTGGTTCTAATGGCTTTATTCAAATTTTAGAGTTCAAGCAGAAATATATAATATAATGGTCAACGCTGCGAGATCTAATTGATGTCAATGTTAATAATTACCATATTGATTTTGCTACATTTTGGCTTTTATGAGATGAACGTTACATTAAGAAAATTAATACCGCGAATAACATAATGCCATTCTGTGTCATTCCTCAGTAACTATAATGCAATGCCATGCTTTTATATTTATGATACGAGTATATAAATCTTCACTAGAAAAAGTAGATTAAAATTTTTATAAATTTTTACAATTAAATTTTAAATTTTTTTATATTTAAATTTTGTAATTTTTAAATTTATTTTAAATTAATTTTTTCACCGAAAAATAATCAAATTATTAATGATTTTTATCCGCTTAGTATATGATTTTTAATGGTTTAGACTTTTTTTTGGTTAAAAATTAATCTAAAATTAATTTTAAAAAATTATAAGAGTTAAACAAAAATATAAAAAATTTTAAAATTTAATTATATAATTTCATAAAAATTTAAAATCATTTTTTTTTTATATATCTCTGTATCTTCATTATCGAGTTAAGAGTCAACAAAGAGAACCCCACTTCCTAATAAGGATATACTACCATTTTTTCCTTGTTATGCACTTACCGTAGGTATACTCCAAATTTACCTATTAATTAATAATCGGTAAATCAACCATTGGGCTAATCAGATATAGTTAAAAAATTGGAAAAGACATTGCATAAAAAAGAATTATTTAACCCAAATTGACATGAATAGTCGAACTAGTACGAGAGTAGGTTTGGATTTTGCTTTTTTTTTTTTTTTCCTTTTTTTCGAAATTTGATTGTATTACTTTATTAAAATTACTACATATGTTTAAATTTTCTTTTAACAGCATTATTAATTTTTATATAATATAAAAATATTAATTATTTTAAAAAAAATTGACTCATTGGTCCGAAATCTAAGGTCAATAGTCAGATTGACAACCCAACAAACTGAATCCTTCTCCAGATCAAGATCCGATTTGGTTTTAAAAACTATGAATAGAAAACTCAATGATTTTTCCCACACACGTCGTGTCTATGTTCAAGCCATTTATATACCGTCAAAAAAATCTTTCAAACCATTCAGAACGTAGTTTTGGTCAATGGCAATGGCAATCTTTCAGAGTGTGTTGCGTAAGGATATTAATGCCATTAGCTGTCACTCCTAAATTTGGTACGGCCATCGCGGCCAACGGCACATATGCCTCTGTATACACACATATGGAACATGGTGATACTTACAATAGGAGCCAACTTCTTCGTGGCCAGGCTTGCGCAAGGTTGGCGACTGAAGATTACAACTAGGGGTTGAGTGCATAATACTTGTAATTGCGAGCAAATTAATTAATTCAATAAATATTCAGAATCCCTTCATCTTTCTCTCTATTTTTTGTTGCTGATGTCCCATAGATGTTCTCGTACCTCACGTTGCTTATTTTTATTCCAGAGTCCCGTTACACATAAATAACATATACCATTTCATACATCACATACCCAAGAAATGAAAATTTTCGTGAATCACAGAGGGAATATAAAAATGATGTGTCACTTCAGGATCTGATATGATCTTACTTGATGAGGGCATTGGTTGTAAGAGCAGTAATGTCGATTGGATCCCGAACATTGTTCATTGCCGCATTCTGGAAAAGAACGTTTTTAACGAAGCCCTTACTAGGTCTTCCCCCAACTACTTATTCTCAACCCGTTTTGAGTATTAGTCAAGAATGTGAAATTGACCAATCGATTTTCAGTTTCTAATGATTAATGGTTTCGTTAATTTTGAAGACAGGTGTAGCACAAATTTCTTGTTGGATTGAGCTACGTTTCAATGGTAATGTATTCATAGAAGTCACTTGTTGGGAGGTTTGAGAGTACGGAGAATGAGTAACTACTTTTGCTAAAATCACTTAATATTTCTTTGTTTAATCAGGTCGACTTGCTGAAGAATGAGTTTGGTTTTGATGAGGCTTTCAATCATAAAGAGGAGAATGACTCGGATGCTGCTTTCAAAAAGTAGAGTTTATGTCATTGTGTTGATAACGCAAAACCTCGATCCCGATTGGTTCCACATTTCAACTGCTTGTTCCATTTTTGGCAGATACTTACCGGAAGGAATTGACATCTATTTTTGACAACGTGGGGGGAGAACTCGTGGCCGAATCGCTTTATGTGGGTTGATCTCCCAATACAATCTTGACAAGCCCGAAGATGTGCACAATTTGATGCCTGTCGTCTATAAGCAGGTCCGCATGGAAGGATTGGTAGTTTTCGATTATTTTCAGCAATATTCCAGGTTCCTGGACCCAGGGACAGGAGAATGGCCCTGCAGCTCTGATGGGTATCTTCAGAGGCCAAAATGTTGGAAAAGTAGTGGTTAAAGCTGCTCAAGTGTGATCTCATTTACAATGATTTGTAGCTTCTCATTCCCCACAATTGTTCTGTTACTTTCTAAACTTGACCAATGAATGGCCCCAGTTTGTCTATTCCACTTGTTCCGTGTCATCTTAAAGTATTTCATCCGAATTTTTGAATTGAAAATGCTTTGAGATGCGTTACCTACTCATTTTGTTCCGCCAAGAGCAAATGATCATCGCAAAGAATAGTTTGCAGTGTTGGCCGACAAATATACTGGCCCATACTAGTTCAACCGTTTGATTACCAACCAGCGAGTAGGTAACTTGGTAGTCTATTACTTAAATAAGGTGGTCATTAATTATTATGTCAATAATCATGAATTTGATTTTATTTTATGAAATTTAAGGTTTTTTCTTCTAATAAATGTATTTATCTCCCACAGGCTGTACCACCACTGCTTTTCTATTTAAATGGACCAAAAAATAATAATAATAATAATAACTTGATAATCCAGTGCTAACCGAATCAAGGTGAAACTGGGTCAGATATTAGAATTTCGCTTATAAAGAAAAATTATTGCGGTCAATGCTAGCTGACCCCCTCCCCCGCAAAAAAAGAAAGAGAAAAGTAAGCGTAACCTTATTTTCTTGTCCCATATGGCAGCCCAATGACTACAGATCAATGTTGACTTGATCTATATTTAGCAGAAAAAGCAGAAGGGGCCTGATTAAAATTTTGTTCCGTAGAACTGGCTCATTTTACTTTAAAGAGGTCCACCTCCTTAACCTTGAGTCGATTCAGCAAGATGATGGGCTCGATCCACCTGTTCCCCTTGCCCATTAATCAGCATTCAGCTAAATGTCTCGTTCTGTTTTCAGCAATGACGTGGAATTCTAAACGTACTCCACCTAAATCAAGTGTTTTCTCATGGAGAGAACGAGGTGTGTTCCAAAAGAACACATCGAATAGGATGCAGCGAGAGAGGGGATGATCGTCCGCTTAGAATTGATTGCCTTTGAACTCTAAAATGTTCAAATCCTCAGTTGCTGTACCAATGCTACCAAGGCAATGATTAAAACCAATGTAGGTTATAATTAAACTTTTATTCTGCACTAAAAATTTATTATTTCCGTAATTTATTTAATTAATAATTATTTTTATATAATTTTATTTATATTCAAAAATAATTATTTTGAATATATATATATATATAGTCTTTTAATAAATAAGTCAAGTTAAAATATGTTGCATTAACTTCACTTACCCTTCATTGCAGCCTTAATGGAGACATAAGAAAGGCCGATATTGGGCCTTTACCTAGGTAGAATATTGTGATAACCGATGAGCTAAGCAAATGACCACAAAAATGGGCATTTGCATTCATGGCCGGCCGCTTTGTACAGAAGGCCAGTAAAATGCTGTCCATGGAGACCGACCAATCGGGAATTTTCATTCACGACCGCTCTGTCACTTCATTCTTTATTTACCATCTGTTTTTCAATCTTGACCTTGCGAGTTTTTCGTCGAGTAAGGCACCAAATAGAAGTAAAACTGATTGGATTGGAGCCTACAGCGCTTGTGTTTAGTCAGACGGCAAGCCGCACTTCTTCTTCTCGTCTGCAAGAGGTGGGTTTGTCTTTTCTTTCAATCTTATGGGGCGTGACGCTTGGACTGGCTCTGATCAGAGCTCTAATTTGTTATGCTAGGGCGCGCGCGCGCGAACACACATATTCACTTATCTGGGGTATGTTGTTTCTGTCAACTATTTGATATGCACATGTCAAAAGTACACAATTATTCTCCTGTTTGAAATTGCAATTTCTCTGTGCCTGTCAGTTGACCATTCAGGCACATCCTAATCATCTCCAGGAGTCAACAATTTCTTTGCTTCAACCATACACAGCTTGATTTACTGAAGAATGAGCTTGGGTTTGTCTAAGCCAATTACAAAGAAGAGCAAGACTATGATGCAGCTTACATTTCTACTCCTGTAATTGAATCCACGCCAGTATTAAAGAGTACTAAAATCAAAGACATTTGTATAGATGCTGTTGAATAAAAAGATGGTAACAATGCGGTTGCTTTGAGAACTGTATTTTTCGGGTACATTCCTGTGGGCATTGACATTTACTTTCCAAATGTTGGTCGGAAGCTGCTTGATTCAGTGCTAGCCAGCATGAAAATGAACGGACGTATTGCCCTATGCGGGATGATCAACCTTGCTCAGCCTGAAGGAATCCACAACTTAATGTATTTTACCACGAAACAAATCCCCATGCAAGGCCTTATGATTTTAAACCAGTATCACTTTCACCCAAAGCAGCTACAAATGGTTCAGCCTAACATCAAACAAGGGAAGATTATACATGTGGAAGATATAGCTGAAGGCTTGGACAGTGGTCCAGCTGCTTTGGTTGGGCTGTTTACGGAAACTCTTCGTAGGGAAGCAAGTGATTGCTGTTGCTGAAGAATAAATTAAGCTGTCAATTTCTTTAACTCGACCTAAGGTCTTAAGCCTCTCAACCATATATTATCTCCTCTATATAATGAAGGCTCGGTCAATAACATTTAAAAGCTAGCCAATTAATAATCATTTTTCCTTAATGATGTGTTCTTCTCTTTGTTTTTGGCCACAGTTCATTATGCGTTCATAGTTTTCCATGGGCATTGGGGTGGGTAAAAAACTAACTCTCACTATGCCAGTGCTTAGTGCAGTCTACGTAGAACACAATAACAGTAACTTCACTGAAAATGAAATATTCCACGAAGTGACAATAGATGCTCCAATCAAACTAAAAGGCAGAACACAGCTGACAACTTGCAGCTTGTGCCTTGTGCTACTAACCACTGGACTTTCCACCACGAGAGGCATTCCCAACTTGTCAAATTATACAGGCAACGAAAACCCTCGAAGATACTTAGAGTCCACGCCTGACTCGCGTACCAATGCTATCCTTCCAGTCCTTGCCACCTAAAAGAGAAGGGGAAGAGAAGGACATTTAAGATCCCAGCAACACCTGAGTGAGTAATATTTACCCCAGTTATTGGTACTGAGGTAAATCTAAAACAAGCTGCGAGAATGAGCTTGCCCTCACAGTCATAGCAAGGGCTGCCAACAGACTGACGGCCTCAGAACAAATAGAACATTGCAGGCATCTGGGCCTATATTCAAAATTCCTTGTCCAATTCCAAGATTCAAAATATATCAAACAAACCTCACAAATGCCGTAAGGTTCCAATAGCCTCTGCAGTGCAACCATCTTATCCAAATCTCCTGTAAGCTGCAGTAAGTGTGAAGCAAATCCATCTATTTAGCTTTCAACGGTTTAGAATTGCAAGGTAAAAAAAATAGTTATGAGGCCACACCTACTGTAAAATCATAACAATTTAAAAGCAATGCAGGAGCAAACATAGTATGGCTTGCATTTAAAAATCGAGTATGGCTACTTAACTACAATAATCAACTGAATTACTCACCTCAAGAGTGATTGTGTGGTCAGACACATCAACAACTTTGGCCCTGAAAATGTTGGCAATATCAAGGACATCACGTCGAGCAGTAGCATTCACAGCAACCTTTATCAACATCAGTTCACGTTCGGCAAAAGGTAAGTGAGTAAGATCCCGAACCTGAAGGGTCAACAGTGATCAAATATTTATGAGATAACACAACATATGAGCTAAAAGAAGCCAGACTGAATTCCAACAGCACTTACTTTTTGGAAAAATGGAAATAGATTTCTTTGGAATAATAGGATTTCAAGAGTGATGAAAAGTTGGATGTGAAAAACACATATTCACCCAAAACAACCATCAGAGTTCCCTCACCTCATGAAGGTCAACTAACTTGTAAAGCTGCTGAACCAACTTGCTAATTGATTCATCTGTACCAGCCACAACTGTTGTAATGCGAGACAGACCCTCAGTTTCTGCATGTCCAACAGCCAAACTCTGACAACAGAGGAACATTTGGCCAGATAAGCAAACTCAATAAATTGGATCCAGGTGCTCATTTTGGGGATAGGGGGAGGGGGTGGGAATGAAAACTAAACAGTAATTCCAAATATACCTGGATATTATAGCCCCTTCGAGCAAAGATCCCTGTAACAATGTTAAGAACTCCAGGAGCATCTTTGACAAGCAAGGATAACGTGTGAGATCGAAGTCCACTAGTCTGCAAAATATTAGACCAACCAATGTCATGCACCCTGCATACTTGTCAAACTAACAAAAGCCATCCTGTACTCTGGATCAAACCAAAAAGAAACCATAAGCAGAACACACATTCTTACATCTTCGTCATTGAGAACACCCCAATGAGCATCAAGAACTTGGTTGACAGTAAAGCCATCAGGTGGCTCCGTGGGATAAACATCTCCCTTGATTAACATAAAAAGCATAATCAGTTGCTAATTGCAAAATCAACATTTACAATAGCTATTAAATAGACTTGTGACAGACAAACAATGTCCTCATAAAACTAAAAAAGCCAAATCCGTTCAACCCATCAACCTTAAAAGGACAAACATAGAATGACAAGAATTCAAGTAGCTAGCTAGTTTTAACTTGACAAATTTATGCACAAGAGTTTCCTGAAATGCCCAAACCACAATCCACTGCATCCTGTGTGGCAAACAAGTGATGCATTGTGGATGCCATTTTAGGCACATTCTAGCCAAAGGCATAAACATAATGACTTCTTCCACATGGTCATGGGGGGAGGGCACTAATCAAGAAACCCAAACCACAAGACAATAAAGCAAATTTGACTGCTATATGCAAATGATGCACCACCAAATGGAGAAATGGAATGTTGAAATATGCAAATGCACTCCTACAATTTTTTATGTACACAAGGGGAAGAAGGATTAAGGAGTAAAAAAGTACAGATGTCAAATCCAAGATAAATCTAGACTCACTGTTTCCTACGTGAAGAAGCCAAAAAGAGATGAACATATAAAATTGTCATGTTTGTATATAAAGAAGCTAAAAGGGATTGAACATTGCCTTCACCCAAAGAAAACTAAAAAATAAAGATTCTAGTGGTGCATACTCTAGTAGTAGTATCTGTTTCAATGATGACAGCTCTGGCTTTTGCTCCTGAAAGAGCATCAACATAGACTTTTTCTCCTAGGTCAGGGTATGAAGCAGCTGAAAATTGCCAAAATGGAGCAGATGCACCAATGTTTTCCCTTCTCAGTGCAATCTGTTTAAAGCAGAAAACCCATGAATTATTGTGAAAGAAAATCAAGAAGAAAAACCAAATTTAGTTGTTGCCAATTAAAAGAGTAGCTACCATACCTTTCCAGTTCTTGCAATTTCTTTGACACCAAACTTGGTCAGATTTCTTTGAACAGCGACCATTTTCCCAGGATCTCCAGTCACCTAAGTCAATAGTAAAATGAGTGACTTATACATCCTTGATCCACATTCTATTTTGAAATGAATACTACTATGTCATTCATGGGCATGTTTACCTTGTTTACCAACTTAATTGGCCTGTTATTCATCAAAAAGCTCATAGTGTGCAAGCACTAGCTACAAGAAATTTACCTTATTTACCAGGACAACACCTAACCATAAATCATGATTAGAAAACTCTAACTCCTGCACTAAATGTTACAAATAAATGAGGTTAGAGAAAGAAAATTGTCACCTCAATTGTTAGTGAGTCACCAGAGATATCCACAACTTTTGCTCTGAAGATGTCGACCAACCACATAATCTGAAGGTTCAATGAACTAAATTTAAACAAAAGAAAATGTAGAAAACAAAATACAGAAACTCATTGTCTAACAGAAGAAAAGATGTGATGTTCAACATTCAAGGATTTGCTATGTGAGTTTTGTAAGCGATTACTGGTTACCTCAGCACGACATTCTGGATTTACATTAACTTTGATAAGCATTAGTTCACGTTCTACTTGGGGCTCATTGGAGATATCATAAACCTGGAGATCAGATTAAATGTAACAATTAGAGGAGTTAGACATTGATGCAATGAACCCACCAAGGCAGCAAATGATGAAGGGCACACAGTAGAACAGAAGTGAGGCCAGTAGACCAGTGGTCAGGGTATCTGCCTGATACAACAGGTGACCAGAGCTTCCTCTACTCTCCCCTCTTCCCACAAACAACACACCTTATAGCAATATAGGACAACAAACAACAAGGGGTGGAAGAAAAAGAAAAAAATTCTAAAAGCCCAGTGTTCATAATTCCGCATACTAATAGTCTAATAATACTGGATAACAATAACAGTACAAACTTGAAAAAATAAATTGCACAAAAAGATCTTAGCTTTACAATGGATAAGTTATTAACTACAAGATCTCATCATGCTATTAAGTTACTAAAAGAAGAGTAAAAAGCCCATTCAACCACAAAAAATCAGAGATTGCAGAAAAAGATATCCGCTTTAAAATGATAAAAATTTAGGATAAAGTTAAAACCTTCAAAACATTGACGAGCTTCTGAAGCTGCTCAACGACTTGATGCAAAACCCTTTCTGTTCCAGAGACGACAATGGTGAAGAGTGCCTTGTCCTTATTCAAACCGACAGCAAGGGACTCGATGTTATATCCCCTCCTCGCAAAAACCCCCGCAATCCTATTAATCATCCCGCTCTCATCCCCGACAAACACGGAGATTGTATGCCTCCTCACCCTAAAAATAATTTTGAAGTAAACACAAATAGTAAAGACCAAGTTTAACACTTTATCAAGGATACAAATGGGTTTCAAAAAAAGAAACGAATAATGCTAATGTCGACGTTAAAAATTCATAAAACCCAGAACAGCTAACACCCAAATCAGCCCGACCCAGAAGAACAATTCAGAGATGGGGCCTTACTTTAATCTTGTGGTGGATGGAGCAGAGCCATTATTGGAAAGAGTGGAACCAGCGATGTTGTTATTGTCACTGTCGACGCTCGTTGCAGACACCGCAAGTGTCTTTCTTTTGTAGTAGTCAACTTTATTGTCGTCGAATGCTAAGTGTTTTACAGATTTCGTTATTGTTTTGAAGAGCGCTGGACTGAGGGAAGAGTTGGCAGAATATGAAGAAGATGGAGAAGAGGATCGTTGCGTTAGGGTTTTGAGTGGAGTTGAGGCGACAGATGGTACAGCCGCCATGCTAGCGCCAGAGATAGAGAGAGAGAGAGAGAGCGAGATGACTCCTTTCTGAACCGGAGAGAAGAAATGGGGAAAATTTTATATGGAATAAAAAAAAAAAAAAAAACACAAATAAACAAACAAACAAAAAATGAAACGACGTCGTCATTTTCAATTTGCGAATTTTCATCATCTTCGAGACTTCTACCAGGAGTCGTCTTCCGCGTCTTCTAAGGGCTCCGAACTTGCAACCGAGCGTTTTGGGGTATTAAAAAAAATTAATCTTAAATTCTTACAATTCAATTTTAAGTATTTTTTAATTCTGTTTAATTTTTATATTTTTTTAAAATTTATTTTAAATTATTTTTAAAAAATAGTTAAATTATAAATAATTTTTGTTTAATAATTATATAATTTTTAATAATTTTAACAGTTTTACATTAAAAATTAATTTAAATAATAACATAAAAAATTTTAAAATATAATTATAAAAATTGAAGGCTAATATTTTTGTTATATTTCACAAGTTTCCGACTTCTCTTTCTAATCATTTTCTATAATTTATAGCAGGAAGAACCTATGTATTGCCTGAATCGACATCCATTAACAAGAAATGTGCCTTCAAACTCCAATTTTTACATAATAATAACCAATAAAAAAAACACTAAATCAATGATTTATATTATTTTTAAAACATAAGATTTATTAATGAGAATAATAAAAACTCTTTTTTTATTTTAGGCAAAAAAGAATGCCTACCGTAGATTGTAAAAGCCACGTTTTAAACTCGGGTGACACCTGTGCATGGACCCCAACCGACCCCACGACGCGCAGAAGGCGCGACGAAGACGAGCAAGGGATATTATGAACTCGGATTATGTGCATTCGAGTATACATCGAGTTGCGCTACGGAACCGTCAGACAGCTAAAAGATCCTCCATTACATCCAACCAACGGTCAGAAACTGCCATCATAGCTTCCGCGAATGATTTCGTTCCCATGAAATCCCACCCAAATAAGAAATAATTAACGGCTTTTTCTCTCTCTATCTGCCAAACTTCAGAAAGCAATGATTAACGGCATTTTCGCTGTCTTTCTCTCTCTGGCCCCTGCGTTTCGCGCGGAGCTCAAATTCCAGCCAAACAGAAAAACCAAAAGAGGAAAAAGTAAATAAAAGACAGAACAGAAACGCGACTCTGTTTCTTCATTTGGAATCGTCTCTCTTCTTGCTGCCTCGATCGTCGAGAGCCCCAATCGTCCCTCTCCACACTGTTTGGCTCTCGATCAATCGGGCAGGAAAAGGAGAGAGAAGAAAATTCAATTAAATTTTAATTAATTAATTGCTATTGTAGATTTGAGGCAGGAAATCAGAGTGAAAATCAAATCATCATTAATTGATTAATTAATTAAATTGAATTTAAAGGAGAGACGTACATTGATTTGAGATGGAGGGAATAGTGAAACAGTTGAAGCGGGGGATATCGCGGCAGTTATCGACGGGGTCGCTGCGGCGGAGCCTCGAGAGGCAGCTGTCGAGGCAGCTGTCTCTGGATCCCAGGAGGAAGAACATGCGGTTCAGCTTCGGCAGGCAGTCGTCGCTCGATCCCATCAGGCGAAGCGCACAGGAGGAGCAGCTCACCGTTCCTGAGAACCTGGACTCTACCATGCAGCTCCTCTTCATGGCCTGCCGAGGGGACGTTGGGGGCGTCGAGGACTTGCTTAACGACGGCGTTGACGTTAACAGCATCGATTTGGACGGACGGACCGCCTTGCACATCGCCGCCTGTGAGGGCCACGTGCAGGTCGTTAAGCTCTTGTTGAGTAGAAAGGCCAATATCGATGCTCGCGATCGCTGGGGCAGCACGGTAATTTTCTACCCTCCTCAACCTCACCTTCACTCATGCATCTTTTTTTTTTTTTTTTGAAAAAAAAAAATCTTTCTACCCTCTAATTTTCAAAACCAGAAAAATAGAAAACGCACATTATTGCAATAATTATGATTTTTTTCTATAATTTTTTACTTTATTATAGAATAATGTAGAACTTAACACGAGCTCTTTGAAATTTGATTATGTATATATATGGACAGGCATGTGCCGATGCCAAATACTATGGAAATGTGGATGTTTACAATATCTTGAAGGTCCGAGGAGCAAAAGCCCCAGTACAATTCCTAACCTTAATTTTATGTTTTTTTTTTTTTTTTTTAAGAATGCTTGTGGTTCTGCTGCTTCTATCTGTTTGAAAAGATTGGTGTTTACACATTTTCCATTATTTTAGAAAACCAGGAAGACACCAATGGCTGTTGCCAATCCTAGAGAAGTTCCAGAGTATGAGCTTAACCCATTAGAGCTTCAGGTTCGCAAGTCCGATGGCATCACAAAGGCATGCTCTTGTTATTGTGCCTCCTCCCTTGTATTGCTTTTCTTCTTCTTGGTCAATACTATTAAGAAATAAGCTCCAAGTTATAACCTTTAAACTGGGGCATGGTCTTTATTAGTTCTTTCCTGACATCTGGCCAGAATTATTAACAGTAATCTACCATAACAGGGAATGTATCAAGTGGCTAAATGGAATGGTACCAAGGTTTCTGTGAAGATACTTGATAAGGACAACTATTCAGACCCAGAGAGCATGTATGCCTTTTTTTTTTTTTTTTCTCCATCTAACTTATTTCTGCACTTTGTATTCGTAGCTTCCAAATTCAAGTTTTGGATTTCAGGAACCATGAAAGTGTGATCTTGTTTCTGATACCAGTTATTGAGACTGTCCATTAATTTTATGTACCAGCTAGATTCCCTTGTCCACTTGTTTCCACTTTGTAGTGATCTTGACAACCAAGTTTATGATGAAAGACTATAATCTACAATTTGATGCACTAGTCAATCCTGAAAAAATAAAAACTTTAAAAAAGAAAAAGAAAGAAGAAAGAAGATAATGATGGACGTTTTCCACATCTCTTTTCAGTCACCATCTCTTTTGTTTAGCAAGATATGTATATTTCATGTTGATGCTTTCTTCTGACTTTTCTAGACCATGCCAACTCTTTTTTTCTCCAGTTGCTACACATAAGAACCATTTTATGATTCCATAATTGAAATCTGTTCTATCACCTCTATAGAATTCTCAAGGTCCATCCTCATGTTCCACTTATAGTTGCTACCTTGAAGTGATATCAACCACGTGCAATGTATATATATTCTTTTTCTCTTTCTATTATTGGTTTGCTTGTCTTTGATTGACAAATGAAGCTGACATTTGAGCAATGAATGGTCAACTATGTAGAATATTGCTGGAGCATAGAAGAGAATTGATGGTTTAACCTTGTTTTTTGAAATATTTTTTTTACTGCATCATTAATTCAAATACTTCTCTTGCTTGAGTTGCTCTGCATGTTTTTGTTCAAAACTATTGTAAAATTTTTCATATAGTCAATGTTAAAATCTTGACATTATCCATTGTTTCTTTTTGGGTTAAATTGTCTGACAGAAACGCTTTCAAAAATGAGCTGACCATATTAGAAAAGGTCCGGCATCCTAACGTGATTCAGTTTGTTGGAGCTGTCACACAGAATATACCAATGATGATTGTTGCAGAGGATCATCCAAAAGTAAGCATATCTCTGTCCCCTTCTTTCTCATACACTTATGCATGGGGGTTTGTATTGCAATGGCATATGGTACCTGGCCATCTCTTTGCTTATGAGATAATAAGCCCTCATTTCACTATGAAGGTAGCCCTGTTTTAACATGGGTGACAAGTACTTGAGGGGAAAAAAGAGAAGAGTATGGTATTGTAATATAGTATGAAAGTAGGAACTGAATACCAATGAAGGAATGAGGCTAAGTTTCCCTAACGTGAGCTGGTGTCTTTGACATATGATATGTGGTAGCCTTCTGTTAGAATAGTTATATAGATGGGCTATCCAATTATTTCTGTTTGAGGCAACTCTGCAGTGGGGATGTCCCATCTTATGAATTGAATAACCGAATTTTAACTCTTAACATTGTTATATTTCAGGGTGACTTGGGAAGTTATCTTCAAAAGAAAGGGCGTCTTTCACCATCCAAATCTTTGAGATTTGCTCTTGATATTGCAAGGCAAGTGCAATTTTTCATTTACTTTGCTGGCTTACTTGCTAAACTATGATTCTCTTTTGTGCACAAACTCACAAGCACTCACAAGTTTCTTCAAGCCACCATACACAAACATTATTATTCTCTTGCTTGTTCATTTTTAAGATGTTTTTTTTCAAAGAGGTCTTGGTTAATCTCTTGTTACCAGGGGTATGAATTATCTTCATGAATGTAAACCAGATCCTATCATCCATTGCAATTTAAAGCCAAAGTAAGACAGCAAAATGAAGAAGCAATTGATGTGTTATTGCAAATTAATCTTTCATTTTCCTTATCCAGATGTGCTCGTCTTTAATGCTTAAATTTTGGTAAGGTGCCAGAAATATTTTGCTGGACAGTGGTGGTCAGTTGAAGGTAGCTGGTTTTGGTTTGATAAGCTTGACCAAAATGTCACCAGAAAAGGCTAAACTTGCTCCAGGGACTTCCATTGACCCTTCGAGTAAGTTTTTCTGCACATTTTTAGCCATCAAACTGGCGTAACATTACCCAAAAAGGTCTGTAGCACCATCTGCATAAGCTCATTCCACTTGGTATCTGACTTGTGATTTTGAATATCCATGATATTTTTCTATTAATGTTGTTGTCCTATTTTTTGGTACCTTGTCTGATTTAATTACATTAATTTGCATATGACAAGATGGAAAACTGGCTTCCAATTATTGTGGTGAATTCTTGATGATATTTTACAAGTAATGGTGTTGCCTTGTTGCTTTTCAGATATATATGTGGCTCCTGAGATTTTCAAGGATGAAATATTTGATAAGAGTGTGGATGTATACTCATTCGGCATCATATTATTTGAGGTATACTTCCTTTCTCAAAGATATCAAAACTATCATGATTAAGATGTTTTAATCAAAACTTGTTTCCTGTTTCCCTAATTTTGAAAAATACTTGATTTTTCACAGGCAGATTTGTATGTATGGAAAATGCATAAAAGTTGAGTTTATGGTCATTATTTTTTGTTCCATGGATATAAGAAGAGAGCTTCTGTTTGATTGGAAGAATCTGATTTACTGTTCTTACCTAAATGATGTTTCCTTTTTCATATAAACAATTGCTAATAGTAGGAACTAAGCATGGGGAAATTTTTGCTGTGTTCATTTCCAATATGATCTTAGATGATGGAGGGAATACAGTTTTTCCATCCCAAGTCTCCTGAAGAGACCGTGAGATTGATGTGTTTAGAGAAAAAGAGACCGCCATTCAAAATCAAGCTAAGGTGCAGTTATCCTCCAGAACTAAAAGAGTAAGTTATTTTTTCAAATTGGATGACACTGTACAGATTTGGTGTTTTCTTATGCTGTGACCTGCACCTGATCTCACAATATTAGTTGCAAGTGTGAATTCCTTTAAATATTTCTCTGATCTGCAAAGGGGAGAGGATGGTATCCATGAGTGGAAAAGTGTCACTATATATTATGTATCTAGGTGTTTTTTCAGTTGTGCTTCATCAGGTGGATATAGGAGGATAGCCATAAAAGAGGCATGCGCCCTTTATTTAAGGAGGACTTTTTCTCTTTTTTTTTTTTTTCTTGTAGGTCTTTTGAAAGTTAGCCTTCTGCTACGGCTCTCCTGTGGCTACCTCCTTATGGCTACCAATCTTCATTGTTCTTTATTATTATTTTGTAAACTATATGCCATGTCCATTGAACTTGCCACCCAAGGATTTTCCTGCTTGGCATTCCTATACATGCATGAATGAAAATTAAGTGTCTTCAGGGACTACGCCAAAAGAGCTGCTTACCATGTATGGGGGGTACAAGACGGCATTCCTGCAGTCCAAAATATGCAAGGTGTAACACAATATAAAAGAAAAAAAAATTATAGTTAAAAAAACCTAATAAGGCGAAATTAAAATTCTCCACTCTTTTTCATTTTTGTATTGCAATAATGCCTTTATGTGCTCTGCATGAACACTAACTTTTAATTATCGACTGGAGCAACATGTAATAGGGGGCTCTCTGTATAAGGATATGATGTTTTGGGATACCGTCTTTGGTATGCATGCAGGTTGATTGATGAATGTTGGCATCCAGACGCTGTTGCCAGGCCAACTTTTTCTGAGATAATCGTTCGATTGGACAGAATAGTTGCCAACTGCTCAAAACATGGATGGTGGAAAGATACTTTCAAGCTTCCTTGGTATGCTTTCCCTACCAAGTTTCTTACAGACGATACCAAGTCATTGAGTCTTTGATGGTCATTGATACTGGCGTGTACCATACGCAGGTTATAAGAGACACACGGTCCCCTTCAAAGGAGTGGGTAAAGTTAACGGAATTCGTCAACCTACCATTTTTGGAGGTTAATGGTAAAATCTGATGGATTTTGAGAAGTAGCCAAGGGGATCAAGGTCCTAAAAAACGAGTCATCATCAGTTGTTCCTTGTTCTCCGAGGAGCTGAAATAGTTCCTCTTATATGTATAGTATGTGGGGACCGTCTTGTATTAATATATGGATAAGAATTTTCACAGGTTGATTTCTTTTGAAAAAATGATTTTTAGAAAAAAAAAAAAAAAAACTGAAGAAAGGAGATATCCGTTTCGGCTTGATTGCCAATCAAGAATCAAATAACGTCATTTTTTCCGAATTTTCTTTGACCCCATACTACGTGTGTTTATGGCGACAACTTCCACCCTACGTGATCTCCCGAGGATCAGGCACAAAACATGGCGTATCGTGTACCTGCGTGCGCACCACATGAACCTGACCCGCTCCCCACCCTCCCTTTCCCCCTTAATTTTATTTTTAAGCATAAAGAAATTAAAGTCCATATTAAGAGTCTAAATTAAATTAATTTTTTTACTCTTGTGCCAGTTAAGCTAAGCCTAGTGAGAGCTATCTCTTTGAAGTCTACTTTTGCAGTTGATCATACTGCATGGAGCCAAGATTTTTTTTTTTTATTTTTTATTTTCTGGAAATAGGTAAACATATTAGAAACATGTCTTCAAGTTTATTGGACAGGCACATATCAGATGTCTAGAGATTATTCGAGTTGCAAGCTAAATTTTGCCATAAATTTCCCGAAATTCTTGGAAGACATGCATCTTGATTGCAACTTCGAAGCATGGCTTAGGTTTCCACGATGTGCAAGCAGCTTTTGGTGATATTGGGTTTGGATATGAAATTTGATACAAATTCCTCAGTATTCTTGTCGGCGCTTCCACCTTCTTGCACTGCCTCCTTAGCCAGTTTCTTCCATTTATCTGAATTCTTCCGGATCTCATTCCCTCTTTCTCCTTCCATGACTTCCCTTATGCATGTCTCTATCTCTTCTTTGGTGACCATTCCCTCCTCATCTACCTTCACTCTCACACCCACCCGCCAGACGTCGGTGATAAACTTTGCATTAGTTGGTTGGTCCGTCCACTGTGGCATCACCACCATTGGAACCCCCAAGCTCAAAGCTTCAAGCGTGGAGTTCCACCCACAATGAGTAATGAAGCAACCCACGGACCCGTGAGCTAGAACTTCCAGCTGAGGGCTCCAGGTTACGACCAGACCCTTGCCCGATGCTTGATCTACGAACCCGCCAGGAAGTTTTTCCAGCTCTGATTCTCTTACAACCCACAGGAAGTGGAAGCTGCTTCTTTCCAGGCCCCTTGCCATTTCGGCCATTTGGTCTTTTCCCAGAGTAGCCAAGCTCCCAAATGATGCATAAACAACCGATCTCTGCTCCTTGGAGTCTAGCCACTTCATGCAGGCATCCGAATTGGGCTTGAAGCAGCTCACTCCATAATCTTTATCATCCTCCAAACGCTTGTCTGAGAACATTGACGGGATTGTCGGTCCTATTGGCTTAATGGACCATTTGCTTGCCATCCACCTCACAGCCTGATGGCAATAAGTAAAAAGTGTCTGACTGCTTCAAAGAAGTAGACTCCAGAGAGTAGTTCTTCTTATTTGCCAAAGAAATCAAAATCGCTAATGATAGGCCAAAACTAATGTTGTACATTGATAATATATAAAATTTTTAATTTGATTCTCTTAAGTGGGGTTACTTAACTTTAATTAATATCGAGAAACTTAAGTGAGAACGACCTATGTGAGACACAAAAACCTAGACCCATTAAAAAAAAAGAAAAAAAAAAGGTAAAATATAACAACCATGCAAGAATAATCGTCATATGTAGTTTGTGTGGAAATTGAGCATTAATTAATACCTCATCTTCAAGCTCCAAAAAAGTGTTGCATAAGATCCAACCGGCTTCATGAAAGTTTGAATACTGGCAGAAAAGGAATTCCCGAATGACAGGATAGGAGCACTTATCATAAACAAAGGACGGTAGATCCTTGGACTCCAGGGGTGGCAACGAAGGCAAGGAGACCACAGGTTGCTCCAAAGGAACTCTCAGCGCCCCTTGAAGGGCATGGTAATATGCAGCAGTAACCGCACAAGATTGAGTTATAAATGGACACTCCTCTATCCCCGAACCTCTAGCCACTTCCTTAACTCCTGGCATCGTGGCGTCATAAATGACACATTTAAGTGGGTATTGTGTACTTCTGTACTTGTCTATGAGCTCAGCTAGGATAGTTGGGATTGCATCCTTGAAACGCTCAAGGTACTCATCACTGACCCCAGTTTTGTGGATCCTTTCGAGCTCATCAAGAATGGGTTCCACTCCAACGTTGATGGAGCTCGGTAGGCCTTGCAGGGAGTTGATAAGGGAGGCGGTGGTGGCTAGGGTGACCTTGAGGCCTTTTGAGGCCATGCGTTTGGAGAATTGGAGCATTGGGTTTATGTGGCCTTGTGAAGGGAATGGCAGCACAAGGACATGGGCATGATCTTCTCTAGACCTTGCACTCGCAGGTTCCTCCATTTCTGACCACTTTTTTAGTTCTACTTCTGTTTTTTCCCAGCCTTGATGCTGGTGTAGAAAGATACCTTTATATAACAAACTATTCAAGATGCCATAAATGAGCAATTAATGCCTCAATCTTTTTTTAGATTAATAATAATAAAAAAATAAAAATAATTAATGCGACGACGAATCATAGGAAGGATAAGAAACACAGAATGAATATCAAGACTTTACCTGTACGAGAGGTGAGTTGACTGTATTTTCACCACCGTCAATAAATTTGCCCTTTCACTGTTTTACTAAGTAGTAAATGTGTCAAATCTGTATCAATGAAGTGCTGAACCCATCTTAAAATACACATTAATTTGGGGAGAACTATACATTTATGTAATTTAAATGTTTTATTTATTTATTTATTTATTTTACATAAATCAAATTCAATAATAAAAACACATTTTAAAAAATATTTTTAATTAAAAAAAATAAAATAAAATAATATTTTTATAAGTACAATATAATTTTTTTAAATACATTAAAATTTAATTTTTTAAAAAAATAATAATATATTTTTTTATTATTTAAAAAAATAAAAAAAAATATTATGATTATATCAATAATAATTTTTAATGTATTAAAATATAATAAAAATACATCATATTTTTATATAATAATAAATATTTAAATATATTTTAATAATAAAATAGTATTATATAATTTTTATTATAATTTTAATTAAATTTTATTATAAATTAATTTTAATATTTTTTTAATTTTATTTTAATTTAAAAAATTTTAATAATTTATTTTTAAAAAATTTTTATTTTTAATTTTTTTCTTAAAACTCATTTCACTTTAAAAATTTTATAATTTCATAAATTATTAATAATTTCTTATATATTATTTTTCAAATTATCTTAATTTTTTAATTTATAATAATCCTTCAATTTATATTATAAATAATCTTATCAAATAGTATAAATATATAATATATAAATATGACAAAATACATATAATATTTATTATTAACAATAATATTATCAAAAATTATTTTATAATTTTTTAATTTAATTAATTATTAATTTTTTTTAATTCTTTATTTTTATAATTATTTAAATAATTAATATAATTATAATAACTGGTGTGATATATTCTAATATAATTATTAAATAATTATATAAATAATTATAATTTTATTAATATAATAAAATATTATATAATAATTAAAAAATATATATAATAATATAAATATTATATTTTTATATGATAACACATATTTAATTATATTTAAATAATAAAATTTAAATTATAATCAACTAAATTAGTTTATACCATAATTTTAATAAATTTTTAATTTCAAAATTAACTTCTAACTTAAATTAATTTCAACAAATCAATAACAAAGTCAACTTAATCTTCATCAGCCATCCCTTTAGATCCCAATTAGATTAGTGGAAGGTTAATTTAATCTAATAATTCACTTTGACGTGTTATACATTTTCCACCAAAGTACATGCTGAGTTTTTGTTCCCATTGGCTTAAGACATGGGTTTTTCTTTTTTTTTTTGGATGACGATGGGGTTTAATGCACATTTTTTTGTTTTTCTATGTCAACAATATTCACTAGTTATTGACTAGTGAAAAGGTCTGTGTGTGTGCTCTATGATTGTATGCATGCTCAGCGGCTACTGATAATAATATTTTTCGGAACGCTATCTCTTGACCATCCGACATGTATCATCTTTCAAGGCTTGGATTAAGGATGAATGTTGCGGAAAAAAAATTATATAACTTTTTGGGGATGCTATTTCCAAATAATATTCATTTTCGATTATGGCACCTTTGACATTAACGTAACAAAAATAATTTTTAAAGGACTAAAACTTCTCCAATGGCAATGGTGTAATCCATTAGGAGGCGGACTACCGACATACATGATGTGTCTGCGACTTTCAACTTGAAGCTCGCTCAATTGGATTTTGTCTCCAAGAGTCTGTTCGTTTCCAATAAAATATTTTTTTTTGTAAAATTTTTTCCTTGCGTTCCTATATTTGATAAACTGAAAAAAATTACAGTCTACAAAAAAAGTAATTGTAAAATTGATATAAAACAGCAACATTTTTATGGAAAATGACTTGATGATCGTTTATTGTTGATATTGATCTCCACAATATCCCGAGCAGAAATTACTTTGAATTGGAGCTGCATATTTGTACAAGTTTTGTCACGAATTTCTCAATATTCTTGTCAGAGCTTCCACCTTCATCTGCTGCCTTCTTAGCCATTTCCTTCCATTTCTCTGAATTCCTTCTCATCTCGTTTCCTCCTTCTGCCTCCATGATTTCCCTTATGCATCGTTCTGTTTCCTCTCTTGAGACCAGCCCCTTTTCATCAACCTTTGCTCTCATGCCCACTTGCCACACGTCGGACACAAACTTTGCATTGGTCGGTTGGTCGGTCCACTGCGGCATGGCTATCATTGGGACCCCCAAGCTCAGAGCCTCCAGTATTGAGTTCCACCCACAATGTGTAACGAAGCAACCCACGGACTCGTGGGCCAGAATTTCAAGCTGACAGCTCCATGTTACCAGTAGACCCTTGTCTGATGTCTGGTGTACGAAGTCGACTAGCCATGGAAGCTTGTTCAGCTCCGATTCTCTCACGACCCAGAGAAAGTAGCAGCCGCTTCCTTTAAGCCCCCAGGCTAGTTCTGCCATTTGGGCTTCTTCCAAGGCAGCTAGGCTTCCAAATGATACGTAGACAACTGACTTGGGTTCCTTGGATGCCAGCCAATCCATGCAAGTGTCGGAATTGGGCCTGAAGAGGCTGAGGCCATAATTTTTGTCATCCTCCAACCGCCCGTCCAAGAACATGGATGGTATCGTGGGTCCAATGGGCATGATGGGCCATTTGGTTGCCATCCACTTCAATTGCTGATGTGTATTCCGAAGGAAACGAAAGATGTTTAGCACCCGCAAAGAATCGGACGAAGCAACGCATTAGTAGCAAACACGATCCAAATGACTAGTGAACAACTTGTTAAAACTCACATCATTGCACGAAACATGGTCTCGGGTCCACCATCGACCCGTAATTAACAATTACTACTCGAACAACTAGATGGACCTGACCAACTCTGTGCTTTCCTAGTTAATGGTCATTTGCATTTGCAGCACAAATTTAGTGCGACCTATCCTTTCCCGACCATCACAGTAGCCTACCCCACACATAAACTTCCGGGCGAATGGATTCCCCTTTGGATTGTGACTGACACCGATGGCTAGGAAACAGATGCCTACACTTCAATCTTTCAAGAGTTGTGTACTTGATCTCCTTTGTGGTCACACGGCAAAGGTTTTAAGCATTTACTAATTAAAACACTAACTCTATAACCATATATGCCTGGGACGTCCAATATGTTTACCCCTTTTCTTGGTAGATAAACTAAATGAGTTCTAATGTGTACTTATGCCTTTGGATTTAAGTTCAACATTTTCCTAACAAAATATAGTCCTTGTCATTCTAAAAAGGTTTTAAAAAAAAAAAATGTATTAGTTTATTCAAGACGACACATCCATTAAATTAAGGGAAGATTCTTTAGTCATGCTTTAGGTGTAAATACTACAAGCATCTATATGTTCTTCATTAGTTAAATGTCATTTTCTTTTTTTTTTTACCCTCGTATGCTTTCTTCTCTATTCCTTTCTGTCACTTTCTTCTTTTTACAATCTAGATTTTTTTTTTTTTTTTTATTTTAGAGCTGTTACAAAGATTAAAGAGAGAGAGATTGCTAGTTGTATGATAGAGAATCAAATTGATAATCTATATTTTAAACTGATGTTTTTCCCAAAAAAAAAGAAAAAAGAAAAAAGAATATTTTGCATCACCGGTACATAAAGACAATGAGCGTGCATGGTGATATGAGACCTCTAATCAACACTGGATACAAAGTCACACGTATGCCTCTACTGTATAAAGGCACGCCAATCAATGCACATGCTTGTAGTACATGGAATTTTTAGAGGAATTTGAGCCTTACCTTATCTTCAAGCTCGGTAAACGTGTTCCACAGAAGCACACCCGGTTCATTGACATTTGAGAACTGGCTGAAAACCATGTCGTATATACCTGGATAAGAGCCTGAGTCACGAACAAAAGAGGGTAGATCATTGAACTCTAATGGTGGGATTGAAGGCAAGGACACCACAGGCTCTTCAAAAGGAAAATTCAGTGTCCCTTGAAAGGCATGGTAGTAAACAGCACCAACTGCACAAGACTGGGTAAAAAAAGGACATCCATCTATGCCTGAGCTTCTGGCTACATCTAGCAGCCATGGCACAATGGAGTCATATATGATATATTTAATCGGGTGTGGCGTGTTGCTGTGTTTCTCAAGGAGCTCGGCTATGCTTTGAGTGGCTGCGGCCTTATAAATCTTGAGATATTCTTCGATGGCGGGGGTGCTTTGCCCTTCCTTTACCCCATCAAAAATGAATTCCACATTGATGGAGTTTGCTTGGCTCTGGATGGAGTTGCCAATGGATTTGGGGATGACCATTGTGAGCCTGAGGCCTTTCGAGGATAAACGTTTGGTGAATTGGAGCATTGGGTTGATGTGTCCTTGTACATGGAACGGGACAACAAGAACATGAATTTCATTACGACTTGCCCTACTACCCATTTTTCTCCACAACTTTCTGAAAGTGTTAGCATTTCTCACTCTTAAGCAAAGCATATATATACATATATATATATATGCGTGTGTGTGTCTGTTCGCATAACCCTCTAAATTGACTGGCAATTATTCGTAGAAAAATAACTTGTTGATAAATAATATTTTCTTGAAAAAAAAATAGATTTTTTTTAATGTAAATGTTAAAATTTGCTACTTGAATTCAGTTTTTAAAATGTCAGTCATTTTGACAGTGAGAAACCTAGCCCCCCAAAAACCCAGTATTTATTAACTGATGGTTGCATTAATGTTTCCACATTACAAATAACAACTACATCTGCCCATTTGCCCATTACCCACCAAGAAGAAAAAAAAAAAAAAAAAATCATTCTTTAAAAGTTTTTAAATTTCCGGTATAAATGATCTAGTTTTCATTGAGGGGCGAAGAGGAGATATAGAATTAAGTGGCATGCATACAAGTGAGCGTGGGAGATCTCTTAAATAACAAGAAAAATTGTACACGCCTTGGAAGCCACTAACAAGTGACAAAAGAAGGCAAAGAGAAGGTACAAACTGGAAAAAAAAAAAAAAAAAAAAGAAAGTTTTTCTCACATGTTAGTTATGAATAGCCCTACCTTAACCAATTTCGCTTTTCTTTGGAATCTAACCATGTGAATCCACGCCATTGATTTTTGTAGGTTCAATTGGTTGTCTCTAATCAGTTGTCCTTAATTCTTTTACTCTTTTTTTTTTTTTTTTCTGTTAATAATATATATATATATATATATATATACCTTTTAGGGTTTTGGATTTTTCCCTTATAAAAACAAGACAATTCTACATTAATCATGCGGACTTCAATCTCTTGTCTGTCTCTGAGTGATATGCTGCCTTCAATGCCTCGTAAATTCGCCGTAAATTCTTGTATTTTTGTATCAAAACAACGCCATCAGACTCGAACCTCGACGTGCAAGGAAAGACGTCGACGCAATCGTCCAAAGGCCGTGACATCATTGCTTATGTAAACAAAGGTGCGACGGAAGGGAATTGTTTTTACATTTTATCTGCCAAAATGTTTTATAAGTCAATAAATAAACTCCATATTACAAGTGAAGTGGCTGCCGTTCCACCCGATTCTCTCTTTTGCCGAGTGAATTTAAATTTAAAACCCTGTAATTTAAAAGTTAAAAACAGTTGAGTACTTAAAAACCCCATTATTCTTGATTTATGCAACAATGGAAGCAAACATATGGGCGCTGCAGTCCTCGATATGTTGCAACTATGAAATATCATTACATACCCGCAACCAATAGAGGTCAATTGTGAGAAGAAAGATGCATTGCATGTGACACACACACACAAACACAAACACACAAATCAAAAAAATTGAAAAAGACACGCTTGATGATTCATTGCATTGTGAAGAAAATAATTTTGATCATTTTTCCATCAACTTGTCACATGGGCAACACAGTTCTTATCCACATCCTCGAAGATCCAATAAGAATCGGGTGGGTGGCTAATAAAACCATAAAAAAAAAACAACATGCCAAAATAATTGACAGATTGACGTGGACCCCCCCTTTTTTTCGCGGGAGGTTGTAATTTTTGGGTCCCACGTGGGCCAACCCATGTCTTGATTATGGGCACGCAGCCAGACCATCGCGATGTTACAAGTGGGAACCTCGTGCGATTTTTTCAACGAGCAAAGTTATTATCATTATTAATATAGGAGAAGAAATCGTAAAGACACAGCCAACAGCTGAGGAAAAAATTATTCCAATAAACGAATCTCTGTCAGAGGTCATAGTTAATTGATGCTGTGATACATGACTATAGAAATTTTTGTTGCGTTGATTAAGACTTAAATTTTGACAAAAAAGAAATATATAAATAAACCATTTTAATTTGCTGTCATGTAGAAGTTTGAATGCTGTTCATTGTAGCAATCCAAACCCGGTCAAAGCAATTTTATTTCAAAGGAAAGGACGACGCATGTGTAGTAGTAGTAGTAGTATACTGATAAATCATATTGGTTTATTGTTGCCCATGGCGTCAGGATGTTGAAAAGATAGCAATTGACAAACACTGAGCATCAATTTCTTGGTGGCCATAGTCGCAATTCGGTTCTCGAACTTAGTAGTTCTGATTTAGCTCTTATATTTTCGTTTATTTTGCTTTCGTCCGTATATTTGTGTGATTAGTTTCAATTGAGCAATTCATCTAGCTGAATCTACCGGATATATGCATTATTTTCCATGACACAAGTTGAAAATCTTATTCAAAAATCATGAAAACAATGCTTACACATGGCATGTACAGTAGTTGCCTTGCTGCTACTCCAAATCTAAGATTGAAATCCTACCACATTTGGATAACCCACCCAACCGAATTCATTGATGAGATCAAGCACCTTCCACCCAACACACAACGTAGGGATACTCTTGTTGAGCACACGTTTAGGTACAACACCATAGCCTCGAAAAGCCCTCAGTTGTTTCCTTGAAGCCAGATGAACCAGCATGGAGACATGCTGGAATCAGTTGGACCGAGTAGAGAACTGAGTTGATTCTGCAAAGCAAAGGAAAAATAAGCCAAGGAAAGTGGAAATGTGTCGTCAACCGAAATAATACAACCCGGGCCATAAGTCTCATTGGCGGCTTGGAGACACATATGAATCAACCTCTTTTGTTGAGATTGGGAATTGTCAATGTATATTTTGCCCTTGACTGCAAGCAACATACAAAATATAGAACTTGGGAGGCAAGAATTTGGACATGAGAAATCACCTTCAATGGATGAACATGAGTAGACCGCGGTAAAAACACTTGGCTGAGAATTGCTTGGAAGAACAGCACCTCTTTTCTTATCTCATCTTGTTCCCATAAATTCTACTATACGGCAGCAATTTTTTTTAGACAACAAAATAAGGTATTCAAAATTAAATTATTTTTTATTTTTTATTTTAAAAAATTATAACCTGAATATTATTAAATTTGAGTATAAAATATTTATACTAAATTTTAATGTTAATAAATTTAAAATATTAAAATTATTCATTTAAACTCTCAATCATATTTTTATTAGAATAAATATTAATATAAATAACCAAACCAAACTAAATTAAGGTGAGGGAAAAAAGTTAAATCATCAAACAAATTATTTTATTTATGTCAGGTGATGAGTGGCAGCGATTGTGTGAAAATTATAACTCCGCAAGTCACATCCCAAGAAAAGGATTCGCCATTCCACAGATAAATATATATATATATATATAACAGCCACTTCAGCAAAAGGTGAAGACCAAGCAGCATGTAAGTCTGGAAAAGAACTTTTTCTCTTGACCATATATCATTCCCAAAAACTGTTGAAAAACCTTGACTAAAGCCACAACGGCCCTCTTCAAAATTTCTTCCTTCACCTGACACGGATTCGTTCAAGATCTTATGTGATGTTACACTTCCACGAATTTAAATTTGAAAACTAGCTGTTAATGTAACCGTTTGGATTAACGGCTAGCTTTTTTATGTTTTTTTTAGATAAAAAATAAAAAAATTTGCTGTTAAAATACCCGAATGGCTACATCAATGGAAAAATTAACGGACTCTTTGCCTTTTTTTCTCTTTTTCTCCTTTTAGGGCCGAATCCTAGCCCAAAACTGTTCACCCTTTGCTCGGGCCATTCTACGCAGGTTTGGGTCTCCCATTGAGACGACTCTGTTTTCTTCACAACCTGTGTGTATATATAATTCAAAAATATTCGTTTGTCTTCAGATATTTTGACCTTCAAACCTATTTCAGAAGTCGTTGTGTTTATTATTTATTTCCCTTTGACGAGACGATTAATTAAGGAAGATAAATAAAAGTAATAAAGGCTGAAATTATAGCATAAAACATCTCTTAAAAACGTTGAAGGTGTGTATGAGTTGTAGTGGAGTACAAATACAGATAATTCAACCCAGCAAATTGCTTCTGTGAGCTGTTGCGACGGGCACATGTAAACAAGGCCCCCGTCAAATTCAGGGCTGGGAGGTTGCCACCAATAACTTGGATACAAATTCATCGATGTTTCTATCAGAAGTCCCACCTTGACTAATGGCCTCTATGGCCAGCTCCCTCCACTTTTCGGCGTTGTTCTTCAACTCTTTGCCCCTCTCACCCTGCGTTACTTCCAAGATGCAGGACTCAATTTCTTCTCTTGTCACAATTCCATTCTCATCCGCCTTAACTCTAATCCCCACCTTCCATACATCCTCAACGAGTTTGGCATTTAGGGATTGGTCGGTCCATTGCGGCATTGCCACCATGGGTAGACCTAAGCTCAATGCCTCGATTGTTGAGTTCCAACCACAATGTGTAAGGAAGCACCCCACAGCCTCATTGGCTAGTGATTTCACTTGAGGACACCAGTTCACTACCAACCCCTTTTCACCCAAGCCTTGCACAAATGTCTTGGGCAGCTTTGCGGCCTCAGAATCCCTAATTACCCACAAGAAATAGAGATTGGTCCCCTTTAAGCCCCACGCAAGTTCTTCCATTTGCTTGTCGCTTAGATCGGCCATGCTGCCAAATGCCACATACACAACTGACCTTGCTGGCTTGGTGTTGAGCCAATTTATGGAAACAGATGCATCTAGTTGAAAGAAGTCAAGACCATAATCGTTATCATCTTCAATACGCTTGTCCAAGTATATAGATGGAACCGTGGGCCCAATTGTCAACACTGGACAAACTCTTGACATTATGTCCACCACCTGCTAGCACAGCACATTAAAGCCATAATGTATATGCATAGCCAGTATAACAAGATTAATTGACAATTAATATCCACCACTTGATGTCAATTATACTAATCTTTAACGGGCATCCCATCAACATGAATTTTCACTCAAAAATATACTTTCTTGCCCAAATTTACTGGGTCGTGAATTTGTGGATCCCACACGTGTGAAACTCGAAATCAACCTTTCAAATACTTGTGTGGACATACTTGAATTTGGATCGAGTAGCGCTGCTCTTAAATGGAGGAGGTATGGTGGACTTCCTTGGTTAAAAAATTTGATGATTTTAGAATGGATTATATATCACACTCTAGCAATATTGAAATTACAAAAATGAAAGAATGGCGGTTTAAGATGTAACAAACGTGGCGTGCAATATATGTATGTGAAAACACAACGCGCACCTCAGCCTCTAGCTTGTAGAATGTGTTGATCAGAATATAATCGGCTATGTCCGTGTTCGAGAACTGATTCAACACCATCTCGAAGTAAGCCGGATAAGATGACGGCACGCTGAGGAAGGACGGCATGTCTCGAAGCTCCAGCAACGGCAAACCAGGAACTGACAACGGCGTGGAAGTAACCGGAAGAGCCAGTAACTTGCGTTGAATATTGTAGTAGATGTAATCAACGGCACAGGATTGCGTGAAGAAGGCAGCAGCGAACAAGCCATGGTCTTTGGCGACGTCCAGAGCCCACGGCCAGAACGGCTCATATACAACGCAGTCAACGGGGTTGGGTGAAGCTTTGTACTTGAGGATGAGCTCTGACAGGGACTTTGAACCGACGGCTTGGAGCTTTGTCAGGTATGCATCAACGCTGCCGGCTTCCCGGAAGCCGCCTTCGTCGTAGCCGTCGGATATAACGTCGAGATCGATGGGGCCGATGGAGGAGCCCAAGCCCATGGACTTGGAAAGGAAGACGGAGGTTACGAGAGTGGCTTGGAGGCCCTTGGAGACCAAGCGCCTTGAGAATTGTATCATGGGATTGACATGGCCTTGGCTCGGGTAAGGGACTACGAGCACATGCCCTTTCCCCTTCTTTTCCATTTCCTCTGTCGGCTTTTGTTACCGAGGCTCCCCCATTCAACTCCAATACTTATTATCTCTATGCCGTGAAATTCACGTATTTTAGGTATTTCGAATGTATTTACCATATTTAAAGAGGAGGTATTTTGTTTCATTTATTATGGTTTAGTTCTTAAATTTTAGACATAAAAAGTTGGTGTTTTTGGTGCTAATCGAGTGACTTCGATCACCTAATATGATATTTTGGTGGTACTTTGATATATATTATTTTTTGGTGTTGATACAAGATCGAGTGTTTTTATTTATACATATTTTGAATATTAAAAGTTTATACTAAAAATATTTTATTAATTTTTAAAAATTTATTAGTCTTAAAATCATATATAAAAAATTATTTAAATTAAATAATATTTAAGTGATAATTTTTAAAAATTTATTTAATAAAATTAGAAATTAAGTTCAATTCGTAAATATGGTATTTTTGAGACTAGTTTTTAAAAAACAAAAAACAAAACACAAAACACAAAAAAAAAAAAGAAGGAAAAATTGAATTGATTGATGCGGAAACTAGTTGAAAAGTCAAAGGTTTAGCTGCAATGTCAACGTCACGTCATCACGTGCTCCTCCAATTTCAACTCCCTTGTCCCACCATGCTACCAACATCTCTCGTCGCCACAAAATTGTTATTACCAAGTTCTATCAATGGGCAACAGCCACACGCTTCTGCATGATTGATTCCTTTCCACTGGCTTTGGCTGCAACCCGTCGGCCTTAAATTTCTATTGTAACCTTTCAAAAGTGAATTCATTACAATTTGAACATATAAATATGTTATTCTATGGGTATTATGAGACGTGCACCTATTAAAAGTATGAAGCGGCACGGTCGCAGTCAAAACGGTTAACAGAGCCCCTTGATGGAAAGAGTTGTAAGTTTCTTTCCGGATGCGTGCACATTCAAACTTGCGCTCTGCAATTGTTGACGCTGTTTATTATTAAGTCAGAAGTGGCTTCTCTTGTACTGAGTGAATTTAAATTTAAAACCCTGTAATTTAAAAGTTAAAAACTCCATTCTTGATTTATGTAACAATGGAAGCAAAGATATGGACGCTGCTGCCGTCCTTGCCTAAACACATCCTGTTGTCGATATGTTGCGATGATAAATATCATTACATACACGCAAATCAATTGTCGTCAATGGTGTTCGATTCTTGAATAAAAATAATAATAAAAACATTGCATTGGAGTACAAAGATGCATTGCGTGTGATACACACACAAACAAAAACAAAAAAAAAACAAAAAAAGAGAAAGACGTGCCAAAAAACAATTATTCAAAATGGAATGGGGTACGTCTAATACTATATTGTATTATGAATAATTGACGAATTGACGTGGACCTTTCTTTAGGAGGTTGTAATTTTTGGGCCCCACGAGGACCAACCCATGTCTTGATCACGGGCATACAGGTAGACTAGACGATCATGATGTTAGGAGTGGACCTCATGCGATATTTTCATCGATCGGACGGAGGATACATGCGATTCAGAGTTATCAGGTCAAGAAATGTAAAGATACAGCCAATAATGGAGGCAAAAAAAATTATTCAAATAAACAAATATCTGTCAGAGGTCAAAGTTAACTGATGTTGTGATGTATGACTATAGAAAGTTTTGTGTCGGTTCAAAGAATAATAAACAATTTTAATTTGCTGTCATTTAAAATTTTGAATGCTGTTCATTGTAGAGCAATTCATCTGGCTAAATCTACCGGACATATGTATTATTTTCCATAACGCAAGTTGAAAATCTTATTCAAAAATCATGAAAACAATGTTTACGCATGGCATGTACAGTAGTTGCCTTGCTGCTATTCCAAATATAAGATTGAAATCCTACCACATTTGGATAATACAACCCGGCCCAGTAGTCTCATTGGCGGCTTGGAGACACATATGAATCAACCTCTTTTGTTGAGATTGGGAACTGTCAATGTATATTTTGCCCTCTTGGCTGAGAATTGCTTGGAAGAACAGCACCTCTTTTCTCATCTCATCTTGTTCCCATAAATTCTACTATACCTCATGAGCGGCAGCAATTTCTTTTAGACAACAAAATAAGGTATTCCAAATTAAATTATTTTTTATTTTAAAAAATTATGGCTTCAATATTATTAAATTTGAGTATAAAATATTTATACTAAATTTTAATGTTAATAAATTTAAAATATGAAAATTATTCATTTAAACTCTTAATTATATTTTTATTAGAATAAATATTAATATAAATAACCAAACTAAATTAAGGTGAGGAAAGCAACTCAAATCATCAAACAAATTATTATATTTATATCAGGTGATGAGTGGCAGCGATTCTGTGCAAAATATAGCTCCGCAAGCGACATCCCGAGAAAAGGATCGCCGTTCCACTGATCAATAATACCCCACTTCAGCAAAAGATCAAGACCAAGCAGCATGTCTGGAAAAGGAATTTTTCTCTTACTTTCTTCATTCACCTGACATGGATTCGTTCAAGATCTTATGTGATGTTACATTTCCACCAATTTAAATTTGAAAACTAGCTGTTGATGTAACCGTTTGGATTAACGGCAAGTTTTTTTTTTTTTTTTTTCCGATAAAAAAAAAAGTGCTGTTAAACCCAAACGGTTACATGGACTTAGATTTGGGGAAAAATTAACGCAATTTTTTTTTTTTGGTCTTTTTTTCCTTTCAGGGCCGAATCTTAGCCCAAAACTGTTTACCTTTTGCTCGGGCCAATCTACGCCAGTTTGGGTCTTGCTGTAGACAGCTCGTCCCATTTAGACGTCTCTGTTTTCCGCACAACTGGTGTGCATGTATAATTCAAAAATATTGCTTTGTCTTCAGATATTTTGACCATTAAAGCTACTTGAGAAGTCGTTGTCTTTATTATTTATTTTCCTTTGACGAGACGATTATTTAAGGAAGATAAATAAAAGTAATAAAGATTACGTACAAAAAGGCTGAAATATATAGCATATAACATCTTTTAAAAATGTTGAAGGTGAACGAGTTGTAGTGGAGTACAGATACAGATAAATCAACCTCGGCAAATTGCTTCTGTGAGCTGTTGCGACGGGCACATGTAAACAAGGCCCCCGTCAAATTCAGGGCTGGGAGGTTGCCACCAATAACTTGGATACAAATTCATCGATGTTTCTATCAGAAGTCCCACCTTGACTAATGGCCTCTATGGCCAGCTCCCTCCACTTTTCGGCGTTGTTCTTCAACTCTTTGCCCCTCTCACCCTGCGTTACTTCCAAGATGCAGGACTCAATTTCTTCTCTTGTCACAATTCCATTCTCATCCGCCTTCACTCTAATCCCCACCTTCCATACATCCTCAACGAGTTTGGCATTTGGGGGTTGGTCGGTCCATTGCGGCATTGCCACCATGGGTAGACCTAAGCTCAATGCCTCAATTGTTGAGTTCCAACCACAATGTGTAAGGAAGCACCCCACAGCCTCATTGGCTAGTGATTTCACTTGAGGACACCAGTTCACTACCAACCCCTTTTCACCCAAGCCTTGCACAAATGTCTTGGGCAGCTTTGCGGCCTCAGAATCCCTAATTACCCACAAGAAATAGAGATTGGTCCCCTTTAAGCCCCACGCAAGTTCTTCCATTTGCTTGTCGCTTAGATCAGCCATGCTGCCAAATGCCACATACACAACTGACCTTGCTGGCTTGGTGTTGAGCCAATTAATGGAAACAGATGCATCTAATTGAAAGAGGTCAATACCATAATCGTCATCATCTTCAATACGCTTGTCCAAGTATATAGATGGAACCGTGGGCCCAATTGTCAACACTGGACAAACTTTTGACATTATGTCCACCACCTGCTAGCACAGCACGTATATGCATACCCAGTATAACAAGATTAATTGACAATTAATATCCACCACTCGATGTCAAATGTAATAATCTTTAAATGGCATCCCATCACCATCATGGATGTTCATCAAAATTTTCACTAAAAGATATGCTTTCTTGCCCAAATTTATTGGGTCCAAAATTTGTGCGTCCCACAAACCAATACTTATGGCTTGAAGTTGGATAGAATAGCGCTGCTCTTAAATGGAGGAGGTATAGTAAACTTCTTTGGTTAAAAAATTTGATCGTTTTATCCAATATATATGTGTGTGTGTGTGTGTATGTATGTATATATATATTGAGTAGAAGTGAATAATGGATTATATGTCAAATTCTAGCAATATTTAACCAGCCGCTGCAAATTACAAAAATGAAAGAATGGCGGTTTAAGATGTAACAAACGTGCCGTTCAATATATGTATGCGAAAACACATCGCGCACCTCAGCCTCTAGCTTGTAGAATGTGTTGATAAGAATATAATCGGCCTTGTCCGTGTTCGAGAACTGATTCAACAGCATCTCAAAGTAAGCCGGATAAGATGCCGGCACGCTGAGGAAGGACGGCATGTCTCGAAGCTCCAGCAACGGCAAACCAGGAACTGATAACGGCGTGGAAGTGACCGAAGGATCCAGTAACTTACGTTGAATATTGTAGTAGATGTAGTCAACGGCACAGGGTTGCGTGAAGAAGGCGGCAGCGAACAAGCCATGGTCTTTGGCCACGTCCAGAGCCCACGCCAAGAATGGCTCATATACAACGCAGTCAACGGGGTTGGGTGAAGCTTTGTACTTGAGGATGAGCTCCGACAGGGACTTTGAACCGGCGGCTTGGAGCGTTGTCAGGTATGCATCAGCGCTGCAGGCTTCGCGGAAGCCGCCTTCGTCGTAGCCGTCGGATATAACGTCGAGATGGACGGGGCCGATGGAGGAGCCGAAGCCCATGGACTTGGAAAGGAAGACGGAGGTTACGAGAGTAGCTTGGAGGCCCTTGGAGACCAAGCGCCTCGAGAATTGTATCATGGGATTGACATGGCCTTGGCCTGGGTAAGGGACTACCAGCACATGCCCTTTGCCCTTCTTTTCCATTTCCTCCGTCGGCTTTTGCTACTGAGGCACTCCCCCATACGACTCCAATATTTATTATCTCTATGCCGTGAAATTCAGGTATTTTAGGTATTTCAAATGTATTTATCATATTTAAAAGGGAGGTATTTTGTTTAATTTATTATGGTTTAGTTCTTAAATTTTAAACATAAAAGGTTTGTGTTTTTGGGTGGTAATTGAGTGATTTGGATCCCCTAATATGATATTTTGGTGGTACTTTAATATATATATTTTTTTTTTGTGTTAATACAAATTCAAATTTTTTTTATCGACACATATTTTGAATATTATAAATTTAAATTAAAAAATAATATTAATTTTTTAAAATTTATTAATTTTAAAATTATATATATAATTACATATTTAGTTTTGATGGAATGTCAACATCACGCGGTCTTTCAATTTCAGCTCCCTTATCCTACCATGCTACGGACAGCTCTCGTCGCCACAAATTGTTATATTACCAACAGCCACAGACTTCTGCGTGATCGGCTCTTTTTCGCTGGCTTCGGCTGCAACCCGTCGGCCTCAATTTTCATTTGCAACCTTTCAAAAGTGAATTCCTTACAATTTAAACATATAAATATGTTGTACTGACACAGTTACTTGATGAGCCTCAATCAAAACGGTTGACAGACAGAGCCCTTTAATGTAAAAGAGTTTTGAGTTCCCTTGCGGATGCGTGCACAATCAAAACTTGCGCCCTGCAATTGGTACGTTGTTTCTACTGTATGACATGGACAACTAGTCCAATGTTTATGGAGCATATGTCCGATGCGCAGATATTCTAGGACACGAAAGCACAACTGGCTGTACAAATTCCCTGGAGGATATCCAGCGATTGGAATTTGCATTTTGAGTCTCGTTAAGTCAACGTACATAAATTTATATTATTATATTTTAATTATTAGTTATAATTATTTTATTAAATTAATTAACTTTTTTTTAATAAATAATAAATTAACTGTAATTAATAATTATAATTTAAATATGTGATCTACATCTAAATTTTTTATCAAGTTTTGTATTTACATAATAAAATTTTTAAATAAACAATAAGGGAGAGTAATGAAGTGATATGTATATTTTATTTTTTTAAAAAATATTTTTTTTTTTCAAAATTTTAAATTTTCCGTTCAAAAACATCCGGCGTGTATCGAGGCTAACGTAATGTGTAAAAATATAAAACAATTTCTTACTAGCGTAAAATTTATTTATTTATTTATTTATAATTTATTGTACATATTCATATTGCACATTGCGTGTACTCTGACAGAAAATTTTTAGCTTTTTTTTGCAAAAAAAAAGAAAAAAGAAAAAAGCATGGACTCACTTATCACATCACTTCGTCTTTCCTCTGTTCCCTTTTATTTTTTTCAGTTAACCAAATCTTAATCGCAGCATGTTTCCTTTTCTTAAAAGAATGAATGATACTTTTTATTCACGCTGGGATGAAAAAAGGCACGACATCGAGAGAAAAGAGGCATTAGCACAAGCTTTTTCATACCGGTACAACTGTAATTTATGTTAGTCTTTCCGTTTATGTTTTTCGTTAAGTTAGTTTTTGGATTTTCAATAAGAAGACGAACTCTTAAACACTTTTTGTGGGCTTAAATTACAATGTTGCTCTACTCTTTCGGTGTGGGTAGATCTTCAATTCGAACTTGTCAACTAGTAATGCAATATGGTTCATAAGAAATACTTGCAAGGGAATCAAAGGTTATAACGTTTGTTGGCTAGTTATGATTTTTTTTTTTTTTTAAGTTTTTAGCTGGTTTCAATAACAAATAAAATAAAACAAGGAAAAAGAAGGGTGGTTGATTAGTAAACCAACACAGAAAATCAATATATCTAAAGATATAAAATAAAATATTATTAAAATAAATCAATTTATAAAATTCATACATAAAATTAAATAGACTTCCAATATAAATTTGTTTATTTATGTTACATTTATTTAAAAAAAAAATTAATTTCACTTACTATCTTAGAAAATTTGTATGGTTATATTTACTTTTTTTTTCTTCAAAATTTAGTTATTATATTAATTTTAATAATTGAATTTATTTTATATTAAATATTTTTTTAAAATATTAAAATATATATTATATCAATAAATTTTTTTGACGCAGCAATAAAAGAAACTTATTTGTTACATGTTGTATAAATAATTGTTATATAAAAATATTTAATAAAAATTAAATTTAATTAATAAAATAAATATAATTATAACAAATTTCTAATGTGGTAGTTGAAGTTATTCTTTTTGTCCTAACTTTTTCAATAAGTGTGTGTTAACTCCCCCCAACCTTTCCCATTAAACTAAAGGAGAAAAAGGTAATTACAATGAATGATGCGGTTAGCATTAAGGAAAATGCGACACCAATCAATCTGGCTGTCTGTCAACAGGACCACGTGTGAGGTTTTGATTGCTTAGTCCTTCAATGACAGGCGAAAGTTTGTCGGCTGTGGCGGGCTCCACTGACCTTACGCCACCACCGGCCGGTTTGTCGCATTCGCCGCCCATAATATATATATATATATATATTAACATATTAAAAAAAAAAAAGTGAAATGTAAGCTTATTAATTTGGTTTCTAATACAAAACAAAAGACAATCCGGATATTCCAAAGGCAAAAGGTTGGTTACGAACTCCCTCCGTTTTTAACGATTCCAAAATAAAAATTAACAAATTCTATACAAAATAATTGAATTAAGTAATAAATAATCATACCAATAAAATAAATTCATGAGTTGAGCTAGAATGCAAATCTCTCTCGGACAATTCTAAATATTAACATTAGCTTATTAAATGTTTATCCAAATATCTAGGTGTTATCTTTGCTCAAAATCAATTATCAACTATGTTAATATTTATATAAAGTTATTGAGATTTAGCTTTTTGTTGAAAAATAATTAATTTATAAAAGATATTTATTAAGAAAAATTTTTACAAAGAAAATAGTTTATCTTTCATTGTTTAACTTTGTTGTTAAAAATACATATTTTAAATTTTTATTATTATAAAAGAAAATTATGATAATAAAATTGAAAGTTTAAGCACAAATTAATTATTATCATAAATAAAAATATAATAATAATAATAATATTTCAATTAGCTTTTTCCTATACAATAGAGCATATTCTAACATTAAATTTCAAAGCAGAAAAAAGAGACTTACAACGGTGAAGCAAGCATAATTGGCTGGTAAGAATAACAGTAAAATCAGTAAATAATTAATGAAATTAATAATAATTTAATTTGTTTTAAAGAGCATATTATTATTTTTTATTAACTTGACAATTATTTTTTCATTAATTATATCTTTATAATTTGTCAAATGTCAAAAAAAATTAAAAGAAAATATTTTACTTAAAGAGTATGGTTAAAATCTTTATTTAACATAACACATAAGTATTTTCACATAAACGTTCATTCTTTATTAATACACTCTGTGAAATATTTATGATGTTTTTTTTTATACGGAAAAAAAAAATTATTTGTCAAAGTTTTGTAAGATTAATTATATATATATATACATATATATTTTTTTCACATTGATATAAACTATACAATATAAGTTCATCAATTTTTAATTCTAACATTAGATATATTTGTTGTATATGTTTTATAAAATTTAGTAAGAGGTTAATTAGCTATCGATTATCAAATTAGAGTCACTTTCTCTATTTATTATAAATTTTATAATTTTTTATATTAAAATTTAAATTTGTAATTGTTAAGATGGTTTTTAAGGGACTTTCTCATTTATATGGTAATAATGAATTATTGAAAAGTAATAAAGCTTATGACGTTGCATATTTATGTGTTTGTAGGAACATAAATTACGGGGAGACCTCGTCGTTGTGCCTTCATCAATTGTGCTTTCCTCCGTCATACTCAGCAGGATCTCTCTCTCTACCGAACATCCTCAACCTACCAAAAGATTCTCTCTCTCTCTCTCTCTCTCTCTCTCTCTCTCTCTCTCTCTACCAGCTGTCCAAATAATTTTTTCTGTATCGTCATCTTCGAGGTAACTTCGATCCCTCTCGGCTTGAATTCGAAACTTTTTTTTTTTTCTCCCTCCCAGCTTCATTTCCTTGCTATTACGTGGATTTGGCATCTTCAAGGATTATTATTATTATTATTATTAATTTTTTTTTTAAATTTAATTTTTGTAGTATAGCCCGTGACCGCGAATACTTTGACTCAAAAAGATTCAACCTTTTGGAGAAAATAGCCCTTCACCTGTAATAGTATTATCAAATTTTAATAAGAGGATGAGCAGTTGTTGCATCCTTTCTTTAAGGGGCTAGTAATTTGAGATTGCTCATCACTTCTTGCATCCTTTTCCTTTTAAGGTTTTCCCTTTTTTTTTTTTTTTTTTCTCTCTTCTAATATTATCTTGATTCATTGTCGGTGAGTGTTCTGTACATACACCATCGGAGTAGACCGCAGAATGTTTTTTTTGGTCCCTGGGAGAGGATTCGCTGCCAGCTTTCAGAAAGGGTATGTAACATCAGTGCTGTGTTTTTATATAATAATCATGGGTTCGGTTTAAAATGGTATTGTGCCAATCGTCATGTATAGACTTCCATGTGCCAGTTGTGCCGTTCTTTGATTTTACCCTTTTTATGAATTGTTCCCAGTTGTTCTGCTGTCTTTCGTTTTGTAATTTCGTGTTTGTTCTCTTTTGGGTTTATGAAGTTGAATGTTTTTGGTCTTTTTTTTTTTTTTTTTTCAGTTCCTCTAACCCATATGTATTAGATTTATGCTGTTATCTGTTTTTCCTAATTTAGGTTACTTAGTTGCTGTTTTGATTTATGTGTTAGCACTCTTCATTGATTGGATGGACATTACTCAACTCAGTGCAGGATAGTCTGATTAAATTGAGAATATATCAATATATATATATATATATATATATTTTTTTTTTTTGAGATTTTTGAATTTTCTTGGTAAGAAACTTAATGAAGAGGGGCTTTGGTAGTGATTTAATGACGCCCTTTGCCTGATTCCTATATATAAACGATAAACCTACTATTGGTGTTCATATTCTACATCTGTGGTCTGACTGGTCTTTTCATTTACCAGTAATTTTGTTTTTGCTGCAGAAATTTTGGCCACACTTGATGCAACAAAAACAATAGTAGTTCATGGCTTCTCCAGATCTTGATTCTCCTTGGCTATCTCCCGCGGGTGAATCTGTTGGTGTGTATTTCAATATTTACATAGATGAACAGGATTCAGCTGATGCTTTACAAGTGCTGGAAACACCTGCCGCTTCTGTTTCCTATAACCATAATATTCCTAAGCCACCTCCCCTTCCTGATAAAACATTTATGAAAGCCAGTCAGTGCAAAAGGATTTCAGGGTGTTGCTCTGTCCTAAAGGAAACAAAAGATATGTGGGACAGGTTGTTCATGGAAGGTTATAATGCAGATGTCTACGTCATCACGAAGTGTCAGTCATGTATACCAGCTCATTCAAATGTTCTTGTGAGTTAAATGACTTTCTCCTACTTTATCTTCTAAAGCTTCGGAGTACCCTCTCTTTATCAAATGTTTATGTTTGACTGAAGGATTTAGTTCAATTAATCAAAATGGAAATGATATTTGCATACCTGAATTTGAAAATTCGTGCATTCATTTTCTGGAGTGTAGAACTTTCAGATGTAGTGTGAACACTAAATTTCCATCTTTTATTCCAATAAAGTCAAGTTATTGAATCTATGCAAATTTCAGGATTATCCTTGTTTTGCTGGGTGAAGACTTATTACCTATAACTTTATCTTGCAGAGTGTTGCATCATCAGTTCTTAGGAATGTTCTACAGCAATCAAAAGTTAAGAGTGGTATTAGATACATCAAAATTCTTGGTGTACCTTATGAAGCTGCCTACGCATTCATTCGGTTTCTCTATTCCTCCCGGTGCCTACTAACATATAACTGTTCATTTGTCACCCTTGGTCATTAGTATTGTGCCCTATTGTTGTGAGATTGTTATTACTATTCATGCTCTAATTGTTGCTTGTTTTAGCATGGAAATAACAATGGAAGCATAGCATGCACCCCTATTGAAATTTGTTGGCTACAAGATGTTGGTGATCTTGGGTCAATGATTAACAAGTTTCTTTCTCTTGGATTGAAATGTTACTGTATGACAGTTATAAGTTATAACTGTGGGATAATCTTTAACTCAAGTTTAGTGTGAAGGAATTTTGGAAAGACATAACAGATAACTGTTAAAATTGGGGTCTTAGTGGAGCTTGTTTGCAAAGGTCTGTTACGGTTTTCCTTTTTCTGTTTTGTTGGGAATTCTGGTATAAATCCTGAAGTTGGATTTTGATATTCTACTGCAGCTATGAAGAGGAAGACATGAAGAATTTTGTTCTCCCTTTGTTGGCTTTGTCACACTTGTACTCAGTTCCATCATTGAAGAGAGTTTGTACACATTTTCTAGAGCAAGGTGGCTTGACCAAAGAGAATGTGATAGATGTGCTTCAATTGGCAAGGAACTGTGATGCACCACGTCTCTCTTTAATCTGTCTTCGTATGGTGGTGAAGGACTTCAAATCTGTATCATCCACTGAAGGTTGGAAGGTCATGAAGCATGCAAATCGTTCCCTTGAACAAGAGCTTGTGGAGTCTGTCATTGAAGAAGATTCTGTAAGTCAGATCCTGATCAATGTCTGGGATAGCTCTGTATTGAAAAAGGAGATCATAGTTACATTCTTTGGTTTCAGAGAAAAGATGAAAAGTTGAGGAAATTGGAGGAGAAGAAGGTATATTTGCAACTGTATGAGGCAATGGAGGCTCTCCTTCACATATGCAAGGATGGGTGTAGGACGATTGGACCTTGTGACAAAGCGCTGAAGGGAAGCCAGGTTGCCTGCAATTTCCCTGCTTGCAAAGGGCTCGAAACTCTAGTCCGTCATTTTTCCAACTGTAAGACTCGGGTGCCTGGGGGATGCATACATTGCAAACGCATGTGGCAACTTCTTGAATTGCATTCTCGTATGTGCGATGAGCCCGATTTCTGCAAGGTTCCCCTTTGTAGGTGAGCATGAAACTTGTGTTTGCCTAGTGCTTTAAAAGTTTCAAGGGTCACAAAAGAAATATGAATGGATAACTAAGTAAAAGACAGGAAACTGAAAAACAAAAACAGGGAAGATAGATATCAAATGCACTGAACAGGCTTAACTGTATGATTCTTGAGTTGTTTTTGATGGCATTTGAAATCCCAGTTACATTTTGTTTTTGGGACAAAAAGGTTGAAAGTACATTTAGTTCCACAAACTGAGTCAAGAGAGCCATCTTCATGTGAACTAGTAATCTCTTGAGCCAAATACTTCTACTCACCACTTCTCCAAGATTGAAAGCCTATGTATGCTGCATACTAGATTGATCAGTTTATCAAGATCATTTGAATCTGCTTTGAGTTTGTGAAATAATGGATTCCAGGAATGTAATAATTCCTTTAAGCTGATTGGGTGATTTTAACTTGTCCAGAATGTTGCTAGTTTATACAATGTACTGAAAATAGTCCGTCTCTGTTAGGATTTCATCTTCCTTATTTTGGGTTTGGGTGATGAGGGCAGTTGATACCCCATTAAACCAACCTCAAGTTTATTTTGTGATGCCTTGCATACAACTGGTAAAATCATACCTGGATAGACTGCTCTCTAGATTTTGTGAGTGAGTTCAGGCTGAAATGTGACTAAATGCTTGAGACTGGGAAGGAAAAAGGTTGTGGTGTATTAATTCCTTACAAGTCATGATGATTTCCTCTTTGTGGTTTATAGGCATTTCAAGGAAAAAATGAAACAGCAGACTAAGAAAGACGAAGCAAAGTGGAGACTGCTGGTCAGCAAAGTAATTGCAGCAAAGAACTCACTGGGGCCATTCAGCTTGGCTCAGAGGTCCATTGCGATTGCCACTCCTTAAATTTTGTCACCTTGTATCATCATCGAAGTACACCGTTATATGCAACCTGCTAATTGTAAAAACAGTAACACCAACTGTAACATAGAAAGAAAAAGAATATATTCACAGGACGAATAAAAAATTTCTTGTTTTTTCTCATACCAAGAAAAATAAAAGATCCAAGTTTTGGTTTGAACCTTGATGCATGGGCTTAAAAGATAAGCACAACTGCCTGATTTGCTTATGTTTTTTTGGTAAAGAAATATTATTATGCAGCTAAGTAATACAAAGAGAAGATATAAAAATGTAATAAAGTAATTTTTTTAATTAAATTCTATTTATTTATAAAATTGAATAAAATATAATTAATTTATATTTTCTGATACTTTCATATTGTTTTTTAAATGTTGTTGTTTAAATTTTAAATCTTTCGTAAATGGGGGTCACTAACCGGTGTTAAATAACAAGCCACGGGCTGCGAAGCCTCCTGGCATCTGATACATTGACTCCAAATTTGTGCCAATTTTATTTTCCTAGTAGATGTCAATCGGCAACGATATGCCCGTCATCTTTTTCTTATTGCAAATGGGACCGTGGGATCTCATACTAGCCATACATGGACACTTCAATACCTGAGAGAGAGTTCGTTGGATAAGAGCCCACACCCAGATAGTACCCCTCAATTTACTGTCAGCACATGCAGAGGCCCCCGCATGTTTATGCTTTCAGTGAATGTAATAATTGACGCACAAGAAGTTTCTCGGAAACAGCATCAATAGGACTTTCATTCTTCTATGGCTCAACACTTCACTACCATGAGATCAACTTTTAACAGACTTAATTCACAGATGCAACTGATAGGGCTTTACCATTGTTCAAACGTAGATCTTTCTGTATATGTTACAATAAAATAAAATACAAAAATCTTCTCCAGTGAATACATATTAGGTACAAAAAAGGAGATTAATCAGAGATTAGGACTATAGACATCAAGCTGAGAAAGCGCTACTCAAGTCCTCTTTTGCTTGGATCATGCACCACCAATGTGGAGATTTAACAGCAGCAATCAATTCACACGAGTGTCAGCAGACTCGGAACTCAGACAAGGATTAAGCCTCCTCGTCCGAAGAGCCATAATGTGGCCTTCCGTCCAGCCCAGGAAAGATTTGTGGGAGGGTTGGATTCATTGGCACAGGACGAACTGAACTATAGATGGTTCTCTCATTGATTTTCCCAACTTCTTTACATACACGATCGAGAATGGAAAGAAAATCCCTCACAACCATAAAGATCCTGAACGGGTGAGCCTCTTCTTTAACTGAGTTCCCGTGGAAATATTCTGTTACTTCCTTCACCATGGAAAGAGCAGCTTTCTCCTGAGCTTGAATTCTTCCTATTTCTTCCCCTGCCTTCTTCAGAAATCCATTTATAGACTCTGAGAACTTCCAGCTACTTTCCTTCAATGCAATTTCTTCATTTAGTTTCAGAACTTCCCTAATTTTTGTAATTCCTGAGGAAAGTTTTTCAACTTCATTGCTAAGCACGTCTGAATCCATTGCAGCAGCTTTCTTTACATTTGTGAGCTCACCACTCAAACCCGAAACAACTTGCAGGCCAAGCTTGCTGAATTCAACATCATCCTGGAGAACAGCTTGTTGAGTTCTTTCAACAGTATGGATTTGGTTTGTACCAGAGAGATGGGAACCTTCAGATCTGATAATTTCCTGTACAACAAAATGCAATAGAGTTGTTTTCCCATCAGTACCCTTAACATCTACAAGCTTAAGAAGTGTGTCCAACTTGAAGGCATGGGCATCGCCACGGTTAGTGCCCACATTCATGCGGTTCCCAGTCTTGAGCACAGCTTCCAGAAGCTTTAGGAACATCCTGCTGTTCTTCAATTCCTCACAAGCAGCCTGAGGAAAAAGGAACATGTGTGAGCACCAAAAGAAAATCAATCTTCTCGGGCAGATACGATTATTTAATTTCAAAGAATAAAAGAAGATGCTGCTTATTGCCTTTACTTGCACACAAAACAACAAAAATTTCCGGTCAATAATGATTGAAATCTTCAATTCAATGCCTGCCGTACTAGGAAAGGAAGCCAGCTAATCCCTGCCACCATATGTTTACTTGAGCAGTTTGTGATCATAATTGATGCCAGTTGGACACCATGAAAGTACAATTCCAGCCCCGACCATGGTAATTTTAACCCATTTCTTCAAGTTATGGTGCAGAAGTAGTCATGACCACAGTTTCAATTCAAACTGGGTCAAAACCACAAACGGAACAGGAACCAGTCAACAATACTGCTGTCATGCCTCAAACAAGAACTGTGTCCAGCTACAGTTCTCCCTCTTCAAAAACTAGAACCCAAACCATGGAAGAACTGGACGGGGACCAGAATTGGAATCCATGGTTTCAAATATTTTTGGCAAAAAAAGCAAAGAGGGAGATAGATCAGACAGCTTGTTTAGCCAGAATCCCATAATCACCAAGCAGGTATGCTCAACAGGAAGAAAAAATTGTATCTGATAATTGTGAGAATCAAGCCCCCCGACAGCAACATAAAACAGAACAGAGATTCTATCCAGAAAAAGGAAAAGAAAAGAACATTTATGCATGTTAGAAATAAAGAATGCAAAGCCACTTAAGATGTACCTCTAATGTTTCAAAGGATCTTCCAAGGTAATCAACTTCTGACTCAAAAATAGCAACATAGAGCATTGCATCAACCCTCTTAAATGCAAAAGGAATATCAAGGACTGCCTTAAGAAACTTCTCAGCAGGCCCTAATTTGAATGGTGATTCGTCCTTGAACTCCTTTAGTTTTCGTTCTTCTTCTTTGGTCGGAGCCATCTTTAATAAACTCTCGAGAAGTTCAGTCCCCAGTGTATCTGAATTCCCTGTTTTACCCAGAGGAAAGCTTAAACAAATCAAGAAAATCTGAAAATCCAGCAAATGCAGGCAGTAAAATTTAGGGATTGGACAACTTCATCTCAATGTTCAGAGCAAACCATTCATACATATAGAAACACAGCAAGAATGGTAAAACAGGCTTCCATTTTAGTTCAATTACAAAATGCCATGCATATGATACTTAATCAAATGTATATTAGCATGTAGCCAACAGTTATAGATCACCTTCCAAAAGAGCTTCACAAACTTCATCAACGGTCACATTAAGTGCCCGCAACAAAATTGCAACGTTCTGAGACTTTTTTGGATCAAGCACCTGATTCTCCTGGCTCGGCAAAGGAAAAGATTGACGCCTTCCACTGTGATCTTTCATATTCAAATTCGGATTATTTATCATAAACAATGTCTCGATCATTTCCTCATTTAACCTGTAATGAATCCAACACAATGCAAACTTAGGAACAAGCGCATATTTCACCAAATAAAGCAGATGGCAATTCAGTGGCACATAAAAGCACCGAGCAAAAGCAAAGGGCAGGCTTCATTCCAAATCAAGAAAATACCAATAGAGTCCAATCATTTCACATACTACAACATCAACAAAATGTAAATCCAAATTTAATTGGGTCCGTGATATAGATCTTTTCTTGCGATTCCGTTTTATTATTAAGTATACAATGAAATTAAATAGATGTCATTCATTCCATATAAAAAGTGAAAAAGAGATTTTAGTATCTCACTGAAAAGAGCTGGATTTAATCTGATCCCACACCATAGCCCGGTCTGAGCTGGCTCTAACTTTATCCCAATGTAAAGGCTTCAACTTTGGCTTTGGGGTCTCCTGACTCTTCTCAACATTGAAACTGCTCTGAAATTGCTCACCGGACAAACTCGATCCTCCATTTTGAACCAAAACTGACTTTGTTGGCGTCGCTAGCATTGGTGGCCCGGAACTCACCCAATTCACATCCTGACCTACACTTGCGGCTGCTGGAATCTCCCAAAACCGCGGCGGTGGGGGAGGAGGAGGAGGAGGTGGTGGTGACAGTCCAGCCTGCACAAATGGGTTAGCAAGACTCTCACATCTCGTCGGAGACTGTTCATTCTTACCCAAAAACCCAGAATCAATCCGGGGCGAATTCTGGGTACTGCTCAATGATGGTGATGAAGAAGAAGAAATGGATGGAGTCGATCGCTTGACCGGCGCGGGGATACTGATTACGGTATCTGGAGATCCCGATACTGCAGAGGGACTAGTCGATACAGAATGTGCAGTAGAAACGGAATTTCTGGACTCAAAGTTTTCTCCTTTTAGACCTTGAATTTCTCTTCCTGAACTTGACCCCATAGGAAAGGGACTTTCTTGAAGACCCTCCTTTCGCCCGGATGACCCTCCCGGCGAAAAGAACTGCTCTGTTTCATCATCTGTATCGGTGTCCGCTTCACCTTCTTTAGACGAACCAAGCAGTACTTCGCCGCTTCTATAACTGGGTGTATAGTTGTGCCTGGGTAATGGAGGCAGTGGCCTCAGCTCCGGCGAGCCTAGCTTTTGATAAGCAGGGGAAGAGGAAACTCCAATGGCGACTCCGGAGTTGCTTACACTCGTCACCTTTTGGTGTTCCTCAATTCCATTTCTTGAGTTCACTAGCGTACCCAAGTAGAGAATCTCAGAGCTGGTGTTGGGGACGCCAGGACGGTGTAGGAGTTTAGGGGGCTTTGGGGAGCCGTCCGACGGGATGGCGTTGGGCGGGAAAAGGCGGAGACTGTCGGATCGGGATGGTTTCTCGGAGGTGGCAGTAGTGTGGTGGTGGTGATGGCGGCGGGAGTAGAGGAAGAAGACGGATAGAGCTGCAAGGATGGCAGCGAAGAGAATGGAGAGGGAGATGGAGATGTTGGTGACGAGGCGGTGATGAGAGATGGACGAGGATGGAGAGTGGGGAAGGAGGAGGGAGGAGATGTTGGCAGGAAAGGTAGCGAGGGAGGAAACAGAAGAAGGCGGAGGAGGAGGAGGAGGGGGGGTCGGAAAGGCAGGGAAGAAGGGCTTTTGTTGGTTGTTGGGAGTGGTGGAAAATGGGTACTTTGGTTGGGTTTGCGGTTGCGGAGGAAGAGAAGGAGAGTGCACTGGAGGAACAGCAGATGTAAGGGGAAAGAATGGTTGGTGGAGAAGGTGGCGGTGGAGGGCACCAGAGGTGGTGGGAGAAGCAGCTGTGATGAGAAGTGAGACAAAGAGAATTATGTTGATAGTGGCAATGGCCATTTTGTGTTCTTGAAGATGAACACCCCCACTTCCCTTCTCTTCCTCCCTCTAGCTTGGTACTGGCAATGTCGTTTTCAAATTTGAGATAGTGGCAATGCAGTTTTGCCGGGTGGCCCTGTGCGAAATAAAGAGAGACTGCTTCTTTGGTCACTTGATACCAAAGAAGTAAACTTTGTTCTTGAAAGAAGCACTCTTCTTCAACATGAGTGCGAGAATGGCACAGCTGTGTGTGTGTGAGTAGAAAAAGAAGAGAAGGAATTGCAAGAAAGCTCTTTTTTCTCAGTGGGTATTTTTGGTGGGAACAGAAATGACTCTCAGCAATGCAGATAGATGAGCTTTGTATTGAGAGATTAGATGGATTGGTGTAGAAAAAACACAAAAAGAGACGAGGAACTGAAAACTGGTGGGGGAAAGAGAGAACATTAGCTGCAGGAGCCAAGAGAATGGTAGTTCAGACCAGACCACTATAGCATACAGGAGCGAACGGTAGCTTGGTTAGGCTTTTTTCACCTCTGAAATAACTTGACGCAGAATTTCAACCCAAAAAAGCACAAGCACCCACAAGTACGAAGATGATTGCAGTTCTTCTTGTTTGTAATTGCGGTGGTGCATGCCATGACCAAAGAGTTGGAAAAAGAAAAAAGGGTTAAAAGGGAGACCTTTGAAGCAAAGAGTAGAGACACACAAACAAGAAGAGGAGGGTTAGAATGCGTCTGGCACACAAAATGGCGTAGTTTCAAGTTGTTGGGATTTGCACTGTTTTGCCTTTTTACGTGTTCACCAATTTTACTTGCACCGCGGAGTGTGCAGTGTGCGAAGTTAAAAGGAGGAGGGAATCGAGAGAAAGCATTGCCTTTCACACTCTTTTGTCATTTGAATTGAAAAAGTTGGCAATTTTTGGACTTTATGAAGTCCCTTTTTGACGGTGAGAGACTGACAGAGGGAGGTGTGCTCCCGCCGAGCCGAGAAAGAAAGTATGCATGGCATGGGTCAGAGCCTCGAAGAACTACAAGTCTGCAACAGGGAATTCTTCAGGTGCACGTCCTTCGTGCTGCGCGTGGAGATTGTAAATGCGATTTGTAAGCTAATATGCTTCGGAAAAAGACCTTGTCGGAGTACCAAAGAAATGCTGTCAGTATGACTTTTCTTATTTCACTTCCAACTTCAGTGTCCGTTTACGCGGGCCGTGTTGTGCCTCCAGAAGAAAATTGAGGGAAAAAATAAAAAAAATTAAAATTGAAATAATATTTTATATGATCACCCCGACTAACTTCCCAACAAAAATCAAAGCATAAGAGAATATTTTGAAATATGTTTTTATCTCTTGACAGGTCTACCGTCCAATTACTTAGCTAAGTTAGCCATGGATTAGCCGTCCGAGCTGGTGGATATCATTGCCAAGAGAATTTAATGCCTGAGCACACTGCCATACGAGCACCCTTTTGACGGGGTGCCCTCTGTCTGATTTGGCTTTTTAGCCTGTACTTGCGCTACGGTACAGACTTACAAGAATTGACAAATGATGAAATTGGAATCAGTAATAATAAATGTAATAGTTCAAGAGATTCCTAATAATCTTCGTTAGCATCGTTTTCATGTGCATGCAATGTTGAAGTTTTTCTTTTGCATATTAACAACAAGGCCTTTTAGACGTGAAATACAATATCAAAAAGTGATTTTATTTTTATTTTTATTTTTATGACATTTATATATATTTTTTTATTAAAAATTAAAATTTGTTTGAATAAAAATTTAAATTTTTAATTACAATATTTATTTAATTAATATTAAAATTTTATATAAATTAAATTTTCAAATACAATTAAATATACACAAATTTTTACACATAATTTTGATATTAATAAATTTAAACACGAGTTAATATGAATATTTACACACTAAATTATCAATTTAAATGATAAACATATAAATATTTTTAAATCATATTTTATTGAACCAAAGTATTTTCCCCTGATGATAGAAATTTTTATAATTATCTTGTTAACGCACGGAGAAAGGAAAGGGGTTGGAGAGGTCGGAACGATGTAGTTTCATTGTCGGTGGAAAAATCAAATAAAAAGAAATGAAAGGGTTAAATTTCAACACAAATCAATAATGGAGAGGATGTACAATGCAGCAGGAAAAAGGAAAAAATATTAAACCCGTGAATCAGGCACAAAGACGCCGTCCTTTCACTTTGGGGCTCGTGCCCGTCCTTCCCACCGTCCCCTGTCGTCTGTCAGTCACCCGCAGGTGTAGATAAGAATAATCCTACCCTTCTCCACACATTTACCATTGTGCCCCTGCAAATAAGTTCCGATGATTCATTTATTTATTTTAATTGTATCTTTACATGCAACCCGCTCGAGTCATAAAAAAAAAAAAGTGAAGGAAAAAAGAAGAAGAAGAAGGACGACGCCGGGAAAAACAAAAACGGGAATAACCCCCCCAAAAAAAAAAAAAAATTAAAGAATATTCTGTCTTTGAAAATGGCGAATTGTCAATTAAAAGGTGGGATTATGGGAGGGATCTTGAATTAGATTCTTATAATATTTTTTTTTTTCTCTTTTTATTTTTTATTTTTAAAGGAGGGGTCCTTTTAATAATTAAGATTAGGTTACGTATCTTTGTTTAGATCTTCAAGGGCAATTAGTGGGCCATAATTTGTAAATAATTAAATCATTATTAAGTCAAAAAAAAAGTTTTTAAGTTTAAATTTCTATTCTGGCATGTTGAGTATGATCCATTTGTTTTTTTTTGTTGTAAAATATTACTTCTATTTTTTAACAGACTGAGTTTATGTAAGAAATGTGAGATTATTATATTACAAAAGAAGATAAAAAAAAAAACTTCATTAAAATTGAGATAATGAAACATAAGAGAACAATTGGTTTGTCAGTGAGAGGAATTATATAATGCGATGTATGAACAACGTGTTCAGGTGCTTAAAAGATTCGATCTTTGCTCAAAAAACTGTAATTGATTCTATTGTTCGTTCGTCGCCAAGTTGCCCCGGAAACCTTCTAGTACGTTAATTTTGAATTGGAAGAACCTCTCTTTTTGGTGCTTCTTTTTTCTTCTAAAAAAAAAAAAAATATATATATATATATATATATATATTTTCGTTTTGGTTTAATTTATATGAAATGTCTTTTCTTAATTGAAAAATTGAAAAAGAAGAAGAAGAAATAGAGATAATTTTTGCATTTTAATAAATTTTATATTTTGTTTTTTTTTAAAATAAAATTCTAAATTAATAAGATAGTCTTAGAAAATTTGGACGAGAGAGATCGTTGCAAGGCCCAAAATGTCAGCAATGGACTTCGGGATGAGAATTGGGACTCATTTTAGAGCGACGGGTTGGATCGCCGGAGCTGCAAATGCTTAAAAAACATCCCAAGGCGAGTGGATATCATCAGCCTATTATGGGTTGGGTCGGGCTCTCACGTTGGACGTGGACGATGTAAACTGTTGAATGCGAATGGCATTTTCAATTCTTTTTTTTTTTTTTTTTTTGGGCACACGTATTCGGGGAAATAAAAAAGATAAAAAAATTAAGTGTGTATTTTATTTTTGTGGAGAAAAAAATGTGCATAAATAATTTAAAGCATCGAGAAACTGTTCTATTTGTTAAATTTTTTTTATCCTTTAATTTTTTTTTACTTATTTATGAAAAAAAAAAAAAGAAGACTTGTATGCACAAGACATAAAAGCCAGACAGCCTAGACTTATGTTCCACGGGGAAAGTGGGAAGTGGGCTATTCGGCCGCTATCTTGGGCAGCAATTCCAGCCCAACAACTCTCGATGTGATTGAAAGGACGAAAACGCCTTTTTCGCTTTAGGGCTTTATTATTGGAATCCAAATGAACCATGTTGCTGTTGCAACATATACAAACAAACATATTATTGATTTTTTTTTTTTTTTAAAAAAATAAATCTATAATTTTATATTTATTGCTGTTTTTTTTTTTTTTTTACTTAAAAAAAAAAAAATGCTTTCATTCTGGTTAAATTTTCCCCAGCGCTATTTGGTTGTTTCTGAAGCCAAACGCTTCTCTTATCTCCTCCCTCTTTCTCTCACCTACTTTTTCTCTTGCTGCGTTTGGGTCTTGGACCGTCAATACCCTGATCATAAAATTCATCTTTGATTTTCATTTCTGGGGCTGAAAATTTTGTCCAAAGATCGAATCTTTCTTGGAATTCCCGTCGTTTTCTCATCTGGGTACCTTTCAGATTTCGACATGGGCAAAAATCAAGCCTACAAAGCTATGCAGAGAGCGAGGGTTGGCTCGAGCACTGCTGGACCTGTTGAGATCGAAGATGGCATGGTTTGTACCCTTTCATACTGTTATTATGTCTTGTCAGTCTAATATTCAAAATGTTGGTTTTTTTGATTTCTTGCATTTTATTGTTTAATTCTTGGTATCTGCATTAGTTTTGTTGCTTGTGGATGATTTTTATATTGTTTTTTCTCTTTGTAATTTCTGTCCTCGTGTGTTGTCAACCTTGTTGTGCCGGATTGTTTACATGGATCGAGTGTAAGTGTTGCTTTAATGTATTTTGTTTGATGTATCCAACGATTTACACCACCATATTTCGTATCTAGTAAGCTTAAACTGCGGTGCGTTCAACAACTGTCGAACGAGGCTCCAATGGCTCGTCATTATAAGTCTCTAGGCATTCTTTTAAGGGTTACCGACATCAATGTCATCTTCCCAAGGTGTTAAATGCCTGAGTTCTTCTTGGTTCTGGATGGTTAAATGTGTTAATTTGGTGCTTTCTATGAAGAATGTTAGCAATGAATTGAAATGAAATTGTAAAGAACATGCATAGTTGGCTACTCGCATCTACCTTTCCTCATTTAAGCTGTTAGTTTGTGTGTATACCTAATTATCATTACTGTCATTCCTTCCGGTTATGGCATGTGAGTGCGTGCTTGTAAAGAAACTGCAGAGGTAGTATGCTTGACAAATAATTCACTGTGATTAGAAGTTTTTATTGCTTCCTTTAGATGCGAATTAATTAAGAGACAACAATTTCTCCTTCACTCTCAGGTCGGAAATTTGTTGCATGCTATGAAGACAAGTGCGTGGTGTTCTAATTGTTGTCAGCTGCCTTTTTTCTCTTCTCTCTAGAATGTGGTGGATGGAACTAACCGCTGACAACAATTTTAAATACAAGATAGCCTGTTCTCTTTTTCAGATGACCTCTTGTGAAAAATTTAATGTTGAATATCTTGCCTTGTATCATTGTCTCTGCCTATGTTGGTGTATTTATTAGATTTCTTTTGATTATGGTGTAGAAACATTGAATAAAAGCTGGAACTGATTGGATACTCGAGGGTTTAGAGAAAACCACAAACTTGCAAAACAACAGGTTTAGAGAAAGCCACAAACTCAACAGTATATTGTTTTCTGAGAAGTATCAAATCTGTCAGATATAGAGCTAACAACACTATTTATTCTAGGGTCATAATGAGAATTAAATATCAACCATTGCTTATTTAAGACCCTAACTAAGCTTAGTCATCTAACTAATTAAAAATAATCATGTGCTAATCACATGACTATAAATTAAAAACTAATTACTAATGAAAATAAAATAACAAAATAAATTGGACACTCCTGTGTCAGATGTGTTCAGTGATGTCAAATGGATCTAGAAAGGCTAAAGTTCTTATCTTTTTTCGTTGGGACGATGACCATAGTAGTTGTCTTTAGATGAGCACTTCCTATAACTTTTTAGGTAGATGTTTACTTCGTATGCAACCTGATTAGAAATTCACAGCATTAAGATGGAACCATCAGTTGACAACAACCTTTGCTTTCTGCATTTATTGGATATCTTCATTAAATTTTCTTGCCGATGGTTATGATCCCCAATTGGGAGCCCTGCTGTAGGTCTTGTCTTTGGATGATTCACTTTCTGTTCATGTAAATTTTTTTCTCCTGGAACATTTCTGATGAGGACAGTCGCAGGTGGATGGTTCTTTTCATTCACCAGCGTGGCATGCTGCTCGTTTGGCTAGCCTCAACACTTCTCACACAATTACTTGGGAAGAGTTCAAGAGAAAGCAAAAGGTAACCTGCCGTTTCTTGGCTGTGGTGTACAATTGTCCCACATTATTGTCTTTGATTGTAATCCATATTTATATGTCAACAATTCCACACTTGAGCATATGTGTGCTCATAGTTGCAAGTTGAGACCCTTTACTAATGGAAGGAAATCAAGAAAGAGAAAGAAAAGCAAAGAGAATTTTTCATGACTTGGCACATTCATTACATAATTGCCAAAGTGACGACAATAACATGAACCTTTAGCTTGGTTAAAACTTCTTTGACTGGGACTATTTATCATGGTTAGCCATGCATCATTGTATGCTTTCTCAATGAATGCCACGACATACATAATACATGTCAGTTTTAGTGTAACTAATACTGAAATGTTTAATTTACCTTAGTGATCTTCTGCCTTTGGTTCTGTATATTGTTTATTAGGAAGAAGAAACTAAGAAGGGTGAACTTGAAGCAGATACAGATAGGATGATGAGAGAGTATAGAGCACAACTAGATGCTGAAAGGGCACATAAACTTGCCCATGGCAGGAACCATTCCAGGAATAAGTCTAAACAAGAAAAAGGTATGTGCAGAAGAACTTGATAAATGACCTTCCTTATCCTCCCTCCCTGATGTATATGATATCCTGATGAATGTAACATACTGCAGAGAGGAAGGATAAGGATGCAAAAAAACGCAGCAGCAAGAAAAGAAAGGTAATTGAAGTTTCAAGTAGTTTTACTGTTTGGAGGGTGGCATCCACTGCTAGAATACACATGCGAGTATATTACTAACTGATACCTCTGATTTCTTGGATTATTACTTGATTTTACATCTGCAAAATGTTTTGGTTAGAATTAATGAGGCACTAATTATGTTTTCTGTTCAGTGTAGAACATATTCTTATAATCCTTTTTTGCCATATAAGTAATATGAAAAATGTAATACCAATTACAGTTTAAGGATATATTAAAATTTATCATTCTGGATAAAGATAAATTTCCATATCAATTATCAAGTTGCGGGGCCTTGCCAGTTAGTCTATTTAACATACCAATTTAGAGACTTCATTCTGGACTGCCATCTCATTCCCCTCACATTGAAAATACGGCTTATTCGGGGCTGCCATTTATTCCCTTTGTAGTGTGTAAACCAGGAAATACATCAACTTGGTTGTGTCTCACAGGTTAAACTCACAATTAAAGGAACTACAGCATAGGTGTTGTTGAGTTTTCACCAGCAGCCAGCACATCTTCTTTGCACCTTTAGTGGGATGATGTTAGTGTTGGGATATATTTTGCTCATGACCTCTCTAACATGTGCGTTTCTTAAAGTTGTGCCATACAAGGTGAAGAATCCTGTTCACTTTCCCTACTTCATGATTGTCATCGTTTTGCTTGCTAATTGACTGAAGATCCTCTGAGATCTATCAGTGCAGCATCTTCGCTTGTACAGTAGCTTGGCCTAGTCCCTGTACAGGATTATTTGTCGAGGGAATTTTTACTTATTGCTCAATTTCACATATAAACAGTTTCTTAAATGGCATTGAAGCCTAGAGTGAAGTTTTAAGCGGTTATGGTCTTATAAGAAGTGTCTTAAAATTTTGAAGTCTGTAAAGGGGATGGATATTGGAGATGAATTAATCATGTCAGTCTTTTTAGCCTAAACTCTGTAGCTGTGAATAACCCCTTTGCATTACATAAAGCTGACACTTCCTCCTCATCGGTAAACACCTTTCCAGCATTCCAGGCGGAGATGGGATTCTAGCTCTTCAAGTTCTTCCTCAGATTCATCTAGCAGTGATGATGAGGAGAGAGAATCCAGAAGATCCAAGTCCAGGTCTAAGAGAGCAAAGAAGGAAAAGAAGAGCGGGTCGAGACTGAAGCATTCTAGCAGCCACGATGAACGGGCTGATGGTCCTGTGCCTCTTTCAAGATTCTTTGGGAGCTTGAAGAGCTGACGGCATCACCCCATATAAAATGTGTCTTCCTGGAAGAGGAAATAAATGCCATTTTTCTTTCTTTTATTTTTATTCCTTCCTGGCATTTTTCGTCTAAAGTGGTATACTTTGTAGCAATTATGGATCCAGACGTTTCTTCCTTTTCAAATTCTCGAGCTTGTGATCGTACTAGGTTGCTTCGGCATTTCTGAAAAATGTCTTTCTTTACTTTCGTTTCAGAAGAACCCCCGCAATTGGGATATACGAAAATTGGTCCGAAACCTTTTAAGATTTTTATGATTGCATTTTTAATTTCTTTTCATTTTTATTTGATTTGAGTTATATATCTAAGAATTTGTTTTAAATTAATTTTTTTAACAAAAATAATCAAATATTTAATAATTTTTATTTAATTAATATATATTTTTAAATATTTTTTATTCTTTTAAGAAAATGAAATTAATAAATTTAGAAAATATAAAAATTAAATAAAAATGTAAAAAATTTTAAATTATTATTATTTTTTAATATCTGCTACAATTATGTTCGAAAGCATATTTGTTATAATGTATCCGTCGTGCATTTGCGTTGTTGAATTTGGACAAAAATTTGGCCTTTTAAAGGCTTTCGACTTGCAGCATTCAACTGCTTGGGAACATCATCCATCACCATTTCGGGATGAAATCCAAAGGATCGCACAAAAGTCAATACCTTGTTCATTAAGTTCACACTACAATGCATGCCAGATGATGGCTCAATTCAATCAGACAAGCAGGGGAGCAGCCGATACAAAAGCCATTATAATTGTTGTCGCTAAATTCCGCCCGTAATCAAATATTTCGAGTATTACCCTTTTAAAGAGTCCATCCAATTTTGGATGGAAACATATGTACATAAATAAATAAATCCCCGAAAACTTGTGAACCGAGAGAATCCACACTGATCAAAGCCACAATGAATAAACAGCACTGAGACTCATCACTGATTCTGATACTCGGGGTTGAACGCCAGAGCCTCACGATAGATTAGCTCCTTCATTTGTTCTTCGGTCAGCGCGTGTTGCTCAAAGTCGAAGCTGAATGGTGTCATGCAGACTGGCTCATCACTTATGTCGTGCAGTGATGTCAGGTAGGGATGGGCAAGGGCATCCTCGACTGTAACAATTAGAAATCAAAGGGATTACTTATTTTCTGATTGCAGTATGATAAATGAAACAGAGAGAGATTATCACCATGCAATCTCACGAATCCTTTTGCAGCAATGATTCCACACTACCTCTCAAAGGGTAAAAGGAGGCAAAGAGGAGAAAAGAAAAAAGGGCGACCTCCAATCTTGCCACAGATTATTGATTTGCCCAAAGCAGCAAGGGTTCGAAGCAAGTGCAATCCAAGGTCATAATTTGACACGCAATTTCAACCAGCAGGTCACTCTATCCTTTCCCCCAACCAGAATTGTTAGCGAGTGCAATTTTGGACAAGAAACACATAAAAATCTAAGAGAAAACAATCTTTGCATACTTCTTGTTAGGAAGAAATTATTTAGATAGTCCAAAAACCAGGGTGAGAGGTGAACATTGCTGCTTGGAAACAGTGTAGGCTGAAGTTATGTGTAGGCTTAATAGTCCAAGGTCTAGCAAATAAAAGTCCATTCACCAAAATTTTTATATAAACAAAGGGCTGTACTTCAAGATACTCTGACCCCAAGAGTGCATGGGGCTCAAAGTCACACAGACAACTCAATGGCGGAACAAATAATTCATCATATTTTATCAAGCACCAGATGCTCCATTTTCAAGATGTCAAGGAGTATTTTACTTGGGCCATACCAAAAGCCATGCAAATTCAATTGTGAAAGAATGATGCAACTGCAGTAAATTAAGCCATGCTTCCATTGACAGAAGAGGTGTGGCAAGTGTTTCACCTGTGATCCTTTGTCTGGGATCAAACGTTAGCATCTTCTCAACAAGATCAATAGCTGCTGGATGGACATTAGGAAACTTCTCAGTGAACGATTGACGCTGATAAAGGGATAGCTGTTGGATGTACTTCTTTGCATTTTCATTCAAAAACTCTACCTCAGCTTCAGATGGTGTGCCAATAAGCTGTAGGATTTAGCACCAAGTAGTTGAAGATTCATATATTCCCTAAAGTTTCAAAATTTATTTGCATGGATGAAAATAAAAATGCTATTGAAATTTTTTTTCATATTCTTAATGACATGCAACACAGGATGCAAACTCTTGTTATGCAGTCTACCCAACTTTGGTGAAATATTCATGGGACAAAGGAAAAAGTAACAGAATGCACAGGGTACCCTACTTGAGAAATGGAGTTCAACAGATTTCTTTTTTCAAAATGAGGAACAAAATCTAATACCAACCAAATTCATGCAAATAAAATCCTACACTCTTCTGGGAATACAACATATGGTAAAGGGTTTAACCATCAAATTACCTCCATAAGCAAACGTAACTGATGAACGTGGTCCCGGCCAGGAAACAGCGGCTTCCGGCCCATCAACTCCATGAAAATGCAACCCACTGACCATACATCAATAGCTGCAGTGTAATCAGAAGAGTTCAAGAGCAGCTCCGGTGCACGGTACCATCTTGTAACAACATATTCTGTCATGAAGTCAGTTTCTGAGGTAACTCTAGCCAGACCAAAATCACAGATTTTTAAATCACAATTGGCATTGAGGAGGAGATTGGAAGGTTTTAAATCCCTGTGCAGAACATTTGCAGAATGTATATACTTTAATCCACGGAGAATCTGATACAAGAAGTACTGCACAAAATTATAAAAGAATTAGTCTGTAGCCATGACATAAAAGGAAAAAGAGACTGGCAAGTAAAAAATAGAGCTAAAGAGTTTATAATGATGACGAATTTGAATTAGAATAATGTTTAAATTCAATTTCCTAAAACTACATTTGCCTACAAATGCATTAAGCAAGAAACCCATGAGTCAAATACTGAGAAATTGGTTACTTACTCAAAGCCCCCCATTTAAATAAGGTGTTGCCTATAAGGAATTATAACATTAAATTCAAAGAGATATAAACTGGACTTTCCATGTGAATTCTGCATAAATGGGGAAGCTTTATAAACATGCCAAAGAGTAAAATAATATAACACATTTTTGCACTCCAATATGTGCAGCTCTGGCTTTTCAAACTAGAAGCAGATTTAGTTAACCACTAATAACAGCTGAAACAGAACTGATTTAAGACCCTCAGAAATTCAAAGTTCAAAGACATTCAATAATCAGTATAGGCAGGTCACTGATCAAAATCCTGAATTTTAAAGTCAAAAAAAGTGAGTTTTGATATGCAAGGATTGAGAAGGATTTAATATGGGGCTGAGAAAAGACCAACTGCCAGCACATTTAGAGAAACTAAAGTGCTATGAGTAAGAGTGAAAAGAAAATCCCAAGAAGAGGAAACCATCTTCTGCAAATACAACCCATACAGACTATATCCTTCTTTCCATAATTAATTAAAAATTTATTTCCATCAAAGAGGTGGGATCAGGTACCTAGTGAAAGTTTGACTTTGGTTAAAAACAATTTGAATCTGTTTAGAAACCATCCAGCTAAATGCTTTCCATGCAAACCAATTAGGTCACATCAAAAATTCCAACTTTAATTGCTGTGTTGGATCAACAAGCTAGAAGGCTATAACAAAATGTTTCCTAATATCATTCCCTCCCTTTTGAATATTTCATCTACAAGCATCTTATTTCCATCAACTAAGAAAACAAACTCTTTCCCCTGCATTTTCATACATATGCAAATTGATCTCTCTTAAGTGGTCAACCTACCCTTAGCTCTCTATATTTTAATGCCACTAAACTTGTTCAAAGACTATCCTGCTCAATCTCAGTCACCAAAACCACTTTGAATTAATGCCAAAATGAAGCAATATTCAGGCCATCCCTCATTCACAAATCAACAGAAAAAGAAAGGAAAAAGTACGACATGTTCTCATTTTTCATGTTAAAACCCAACAAGCATTAAATGCCAACCTGGCAGTGCTCTTCTGATAATGCTTGATTTGAACGAATGATATGATGCAGGTCAGTGTCCATTAGTTCATATGCAATGTAAACATCATTAAATGACTCCCTTTGGGGTGGTGGGATAATATCCCTGACTGCAACAACCTGCAGGACCAGTACAATTGACATCAGTTCAGAGGCAAATAAACAGATCCATAGCATTAGCCTGTTTTGGCTACCACTGTACTTCAAATCCCTACTTTCAATGCTGCAATGGATGCATATAACTAAGATGAAAAGAGAAGATGATAACTGAAGAAGAGATTCCTGGTTGAACTAATGTCTCAAAAAATGGGAGACAGAATCTTTTGAAACTGTCATGCTGGTCATGCCCAGTTGGCAAGTCATTATAACTCATCACATTCATGAAAGTCTTGTTTAACTGACAGGTTTCAAACCATTGTTATCTCTAAAAAAATTAAATCATGTCAAATTTACAGTTCAAGAGAAGTAGAGTGGAGGTCAGTCTCTTCCTAAGTGTACCAAATGACTTAATGAATCAGGCCAACTAACTTTGCAAGCCTGTGTCAAACAAACTTTTCCCACTTGACAGCAGGTTGAGGGTGGCCGGTAACCAATGTGACCAGTTTCAAATACAAAGAACGGAAAGATCAGGCATATATAGAGGAAAAAGTGTCCCAGTTCTCGTTTTCACATCTGCCACTTGAACTTCAAAGAGTGCCTTGTGAGAGTAAGATTCCTGCCAGTGACTTATGCTACAATGCACATAGTGTCCAGATGGCAACAAAACTGATCATATCATTTCTTGTTCAAAAACAACAACAACAAGAACAACAACAAAGGCTCAATCTCAAATTTAATCTCTTGTTCAATAAATGAAAATGTAAAAGCATCAACTGAAAAAATTTGGATACTTCAATAATAGACAACCAGATTCAACAAAACTTTTGGTGCCAATTGATCCAAAACCATGAAAATCCAGGAATTGTAAACACAAAATGCAAATTTTATCAGAAACTAATCACTCACTAACGTTTTCATGATCCATGTGCCGAAGCAACTTGATCTCGCGAAGCGTCCTCTTGGCATCAATCCTGTTATCAAAAGCATTTGCTATCTTCTTTAATGCCACATGCTCACCAGTCTCTGAGTTCAATGCCGAGCTACCAACAACAAATTAAAAAATCAACAAAAATGTCCATTTCTACACGTAGGACTTCCAATTGGTCCATAATAAACAAAGAATCTAAGCCTTTCAGAAAGAGAGCCTAAAAAAGGAGATGAGATTGCAAAGAAAAACCCCTAAATTTTCGTTCTAAATTCTGGAAAAGCAGGAACAGAACACTCATATATCGAATTCCCTCCATATATATATATGTATACAAGCAGTAAAAAGTTCCCAAAAATATGTAAATTATATGTTAAAAAAAATCGAATTTCCTTAGAAATGAGAACCTAAAAAGAATTTGCGTATCTATTCTATTAACACACACACACACACACAAATATATATATAGAGAGAGAGAGAGAGAGTACCAAACGATGCCGTAAGCTCCCTTGCCGATGGGCATGATGGGAGGCTTGTACTTAGCAGTGACCTCAAAGATGTTTCCAAATATGTTGTACTGTATGAACCTCCCTCCGTGGCTCAGCGTCGCCGGTATATTCTCAACCCCTCCAGGCACCACCACCTGCTGCTGCGGTGGCTGCGACCGTTGCGTCTCCCCGGCATCAGCCATCTCGGAGTCTGCCGGCTGCCCAACCCCACCTTCATCCATTCCGCTACTTCTGCTGCTGCTCTGTGTTGGCCCTCCGCTTTGCTTCTTTTTGCGTTTCGGGTCAACAGATCTCCGTTCTCTCGTGCCTAAATGTCTGCGTTTGCGTGATGTTATTTTTCTTTACGTCTTATTATTATTATTATTACTGTTTTTCCTTTTTGTATTTGCCATTTCTCATTTTTAACTTTGTAAGGTTTATAGATGTTTTTGAGTTAAAGTGGAACTTAATTAATTACTTTCTTTCAAGTTTCTTCTCTCTGTTTAATTGATTTCCTACCCCACCATGTTAAATAGTTAGTGGGTGAATTTAAGGGGGTCGAGTGGGACAATCGTCTTCCCTAACCCCTACTTAGTATTTTATATTATATATGTGTATTAAATTTTATTTAAATTATTATCCTGTTTAATTATAGAAAAACCTTTTAAAAATATTTATTTTTTACCCCACCCATAAAAGACAAATATTGTCTTTGTAGTAAAACCTAGAAATAGAACAAATTAGAATAAAAATTACAACGTAGACATGAAAATTAGTCATATATTACACGCGAATTTATATTTTTAAATTTTAATTATTAATTATAATTAGCATATTTTTTTTTTTAATAAATGATGAACTATTATTATCATTTTTGTTTAATTTATGTACAAATGCAATAGAATTTTAAGACTAATTGCATACTAGATGAAGCCTGTTTGACAAAAGTTAAGAGTTTGGTAGGGAAATTCTTGTGTGAACTCTACGCACGCACATTCCTCTGATTAGCGTTGGTTTAATTCTCGTAATCCTTTGCGCTTGAGAATGAATATAGAGACCTGGAGAAAATTTCATTTTCTTTGATTTAAAATCTCGCAGAATTGATGGGCGTGAAGAAGAAGTTTGGACTGTTGGGCTAAAGTTAATTTTGAACGCTGAGTTTAAAATCTTTGGTTTAATGTTCAAAGAATTCTAAGCACGGTTTGGTCTTGCTAAGGCAAATGAAAGACCAATGCTTCTTTCTTTTTTTTTTTTTTTTTTTTTTTTAATTAATCATAAAATTTAATAATAAAATTATTTAAATTCTTAATTTTAAAATTAAAATTCAATTTTCAATAGATATAAAAAGAAAAAAAGAAAAAACAATTGTAACAGCAAGATTTCATTTAGCCTTATTAAAAATTTTATGAAATTGGGTGCGGCTGAGATTATTACGATCCCTGCTGTTAAAGGATAGAAACGACGTAGTTGTGATAAGCAGCTTATGGGGGCATTTTGGGCACGTCAAAAAAAGTTGCAGCGCTAGGTTTAGGGCATGTCTCATCTCCTCGCACAATAAATAGTTATACATAGAGCCGTTTCTACCTCTGAGAACTCTTTCCTCTCTCCACTTCTCTGTTCTGCAGATCCAAGCTTCAACAATGGTGAGTCCCTATCGTTCTACGGCCTTTCTTTTAAACTTTTATTCTATTATCTTGCAAAACTTACCTTTCATATGTACTGTGTTTATGTACGTACGTTTCTCTGTGTGCGTGTGTGTCCCCGCGCGCGGGGTTCTTTAATATTTTGCTTTCGGTTTGGTTGCTGAGCAAGTGCGTGAAAGAGAACTAGGTAAGACAGAAACAAAAAGGAAACGTGAAAAGTGAACAATGTTTTTACTGGCTTCTGTTTTCTACTGACAAAGAAACTCGTTCTCTTTTGTGATTCTTTCGTGTTAAATGTTTGGGAAAATCTGTGAAAAGAGGGGAACAATACGAAACGTGAAGTTTAATGTGGTTTCATGTCCAGATTTAGTCTCATTCGGCTCTTTTATATTTTTTTTTCTTTCCACTGAAAGAATCATGATTCAGAGTTCCATTTTCCTGTAAATATTTAAGATCTCTGTTTTGGATGCTATAGAGTAGAATGGAAGAAATGAAATGGAGACGTGGAGGTTTGTTTCCTGTAAGATAAATGTTCTGGAGTGCTCAAATGCAGTTGCATTCTGCTAATAAATGTTTAGTTGTAATTGTACGAGCTGCTGGTTTGTTTGGGCAGTGAGAAGGTCGTTGATCAAAGTTGGTATTTTAACTTTTGTTTGACAGGCCTTTGTCAAGGCTCAGAAAACAAAGGCTTATTTCAAGCGGTTTCAGGTCAAGTTTAAGAGAAGGAGAGGTATTGTGGTAGTTTCACATTATCATGAATATGCCTTCTCCCTTTTGTTTCATTGCTGACTCATTCTTATACTTTGCTGGAATTTTCTACAGAGGGTAAGACAGACTACAGAGCCAGGATTCGCCTGATTAATCAGGATAAGAACAAGTACAACACTCCAAAATATCGCTTTGTTGTGCGATTTGTATCCTCATAGTTGGTGCATTAACTTGGTTGCTGTACTGATTGTGTTTATTATTTCTAAGATGATAGCTAGTAAAGCTGTGTGTATTCCTAGAATCTTTGTATTTTCATTCACCTGCAAATGTTGCTTAATAGCCTTTCTTCTGCCTGTTTATATGTTTGTGAATTACATGTTATTTTCAAACTAGGATGCATAGTTTGTAGTGCTGAGTAAGCACCAACAATTTAGCATTTGAACAGGTAGTATAATGGTGTTGAGAACCATTTAATGTCTTGTTATTCTGTCTGGTTATTTGTACCTGCATGAATTTGTGTTTCCCATTTCATAGTTGTGTTTAACAAGAATTATGGGGATTATTTATTCTTTGAGATCGTATCCTTATGGTGTATGAATTTTAAGACCTTAACCGTTTTCCTAGACCAACAAGGATATTGTTGCACAAATTATATCTGCTAGTATTGCTGGAGACATGGTTCTTGCTTCCGCTTATTCTCATGAACTTCCTCAGTATGGGCTTGAAGTAGGTCTCACAAACTATGCAGCAGGTATATTTTTATCTATATTTCATTCTATTTACTTACTAGAAGACAAATAGGGAACCTCATTTGTTTGACATGGATCTGTATGTGATCTGAAAACCTGAGCAGCTTATTGCACCGGACTTCTCTTGGCCCGGCGTGTGTTGAAAACACTTGAAATGGATGATGAATATCAAGGCAATGTTGAGGTATATCCTGCAGAGAATTAGAGCACTTAATATTTTTCTTTTTATTCTGAAAGCAGCAAATAGTTTGAATGTAATCAGAACCAGATGAATTGTATGAAGTTTGTGAACATTTTTTCATCAAAAAGTCTTTACATTAATTAATGGATGGCTATAATTTGTCTTTAGGCTACTGGGGAGGATTTTTCAGTTGAACCAACAGAAAGAAGGCCATTCCGTGCTCTACTTGACGTAGGACTGATCAGGACCACAACAGGAAACCGTGTGTTTGGGGCCCTGAAGGTATACTCATAATGAGCAACATTTCTTTCCATTTTTTATAGAATCAATTGCATGATGGAAAATGTTGTACTGTGATGTGTATTCTGTGTGGTGGGTATTAGTCATTATCTCTTTTGTTTTATGTAAAAATCCGCATATTTGTAGATTACTGGGTCTTGATAGCTGTGGAGCTCGTGTTCAGTGTAGTTCAGTGATGATAAATTGTTTGGATTCTCTTGCTATTTTTTCTCTGCTTTGTTTTTCAATTGTTGGGTTGTTAACATGGCTGCCTTCAGGGAGCTCTGGACGGAGGTTTGGACATACCCCACAGTGACAAGCGGTTTGCCGGCTTTTCAAAGGATAGCAAGCAGCTTGATGCTGAAGTTCACCGAAACTATATCTATGGTGGTCATGTTGCATCTTACATGAGGGTAATTTTGATTGGTCGAGATCAATTTCAAATTATCAAATTTTGGTGTTTTATGACTATTATTGCTTTGCTTTGAAATTTAAGCATTTATAATTTTTGTGTGAATGCATTTTTTGCATCATGTTTTTGATACTAGATTTTAGCGGAGGATGAACCAGAGAAGTACCAGTCTCACTTCAGTGAATATATCAAAAGAGGAATTGAACCTGATGACATTGAGGGGCTGTACAAGAAAGTTCATGCTGCCATTCGTGCTGATCCAACTGCCAAGAAATCTGAGAAGCAGCCACCTAAGGAGCACAAGAGGTTTGTTGCACTGACTTATTAAAGACATTACATGGAATTACCCATTGACTATCTCTTTGGCAAGGGCTTAATAAATGTTCTGGTTTGCAATGATTTAATGAAGTTAACAATGTTCTGGGGTTAGATTAGTTGATTGAAAAACAAAACAAATAACAGAGGTGTCGCGATATATTAGAAGTAATGGTAAAAAGCAATATTGTTAACCTTCAAACCACTGATGTGTTCTGCTTCCTAGTTCAGTTTGCTGTTTTTTATCAATGACTAGTCATGCTTCTGTCTTTTGATTGCCATCTTATTTTGTGTGTGCTCAGGTTCAACCCAAAGAAGCTCACATATGAAGAAAAGAAAGCCAAGTTGATTGAACGATTGCAGGCTCTTAATTCAGCACGAGTTGACGATGATGATGGTGATGAGGAGGATGATGATGATGAGTCGTGAAAATGATGGTCTCAGGCAGGAATTTGAGCTCAACCATTACTAACTTTCGTCATTACACATGCTGCTTAAGGTTTATTGGGATCCAATTTTCTTGGAAAGCTATTTTTGGTTTGTCGTTTCTTTCCAGTCTTGCTGCCGGAAGACCTTTTATATGCAAGGATTTCTTAAATTTGATTTTTGGCTCGCTATGAAGTACAACTTCAGTTTTGACTAGTTGAAGGCTCGGGATATAATATTTATTATATCAAATTTGTGTTTTTATATTTTGCTTTTGCAGTCAAGAACTCTTTAAATTTTCTTTTTCGTTTTTTCACCAATACAATAAATGAGAACGGTTCGGAGGATCTGTTGATGGTTCGGCTTGTGTGTTGAACGGATTTTAAATTTTTTTTTTTTTTTAAAAAAAAAAAGGAAAAGAAAAGAGAGAAATATACCGTTCATTAGACTTATCTAATTATTATCTCACGTAACAACGGATCATAGAAAGCTCTTCATTGCGTTTCAATCTCCAAAAAACGTTGTATATGATCCACGAATTAATGGTGCGGTAGCGTGTATGGACGCCGGAGGTACATCACCAAGAGGTTACACTTCGCGCCACAGAAAGAACGGAAACTCAGCCTTCGGAATGGAATATGGCCCGGGGAAGATTCTTCCTCAACAGAAGATCCACCAAAAAGGGTCCACGCGGACCTAAAGAGTAAAAACCTTATCTAAAGCCAGCCAATTGAATCCAGAGCGCAAAACACCATCCATCATTTACAACTTCACTCCACATCACAATTGACCTGATAAAAATGCCACCCCTCGCCTTTTTGGAATTCAAAACAATCCCCTCCCGTGGGAAACACATACCATAGCCATGGCCCATTCACTAACCACAGCACCGGTTACTGCAACACCCATATCCATCAATCCTAGCAAGACATCAACACATGTTCCATCCCCGAGGTTTCAACCTGTGTGGGGTTGCCATGAGGATTCTAAGCCACTCTCACAATGCAAGATTGTCCATCGCAGGTTGGTAGCTTTTACAATAGTATTGATACTGAAGCATCGGTATAATGCTATTGGGCAATTGTGAGGATTGCCACACATTGCCAAGCATAATTCTTTTGATGGGGTTCTAATGCAGGAATGTAACCTTGGGCTTAGCTGGTGCTGTCATGGGTTTGAACTTTGGTGGACTGAGTGCAAACGCGGCCAGAAGGCCACCACCTCCTCCCCCAGAGGAGAAGAAAGACCCGAATGTGAGTGGCGTACAAGCAAAGGTACTTGCTAGCAAGAAGAGGAAGGAAGCCATGAAAGAACTTGTCGGCAAGCTAAGAGAGAAAGGGAAGGTCATCAATTGAACCAACTCTGTACCCACTAGCAATCAAGTACACCTACCTTTTTACATCTTGAAAATTTTCTCTACATGGAGAGGAGATGTGTACTTTAATAACTACTCTGAGAGATTGCAAAGTTTTGAAATTTATTATTTCACGAGACGTTTAATATGTCGAAGAAGAATTCTTGATCAAACCCCCATAAAGTTCCTAATTTTAATCTGATCGATTCACCACTTCCACAACGCAATGTTCAACAATCTCTGAGGAGCGGCCCCCATAATGCTGGTTGAAATTGCTTTTATACAGCTCATCTCCAAACAATCTAAGTGCAACAACGTTTTACGAAATACACAGCCAGTGCCTCCCTCCCGCATCACTATAAGAACGTTCAATATTCGTGTATTTCATCGTTTTATTTCCTTCATTTAACCATTCTATTTTATTTAATTTATTGCCAAGCGGGAATAAACTTAAAAAAACCCAAAAGCCAAGAATGGCTATGGGGTACAAAAGTGACCTGCTATAAATGGAAGTAAATTCTCATTTCCCAATACCAACTGCTCTGCTTTGCAGTTCATGTCAATGAGTTCCACAATAAATTCGCCCAACATACAACAAAACAATATCTTTGTATGTAAGAGGCCATTGGTTTGAAGCTAAGAAGGGCCACTGCAATGTGCATGGGCTTCACCACACAAAGGATAGCTTGCCGAATAATCTGTAACAGCCAGAAAATTATCAGCCAACGCCAAAGTGGTACATAGGAATGGTAGATGGTCCAAGAGAGCGGAAGAGGAGGGAAAGACAGTAAATTGGCTCCAGACGTTGGAGAGGAGATATGCCATATTTGCATCTATGGGCTACAAATTTCACAAATTTTATAGACATCAGCTCCATGTAATATGATATATAATGACGGTAATGGTGTGAGCCACAAAAACATGAGGAAGAGCGTTGGTGTGGTGCCTTCCTTGCCCCAATTTATTTTTGCACCATTGAAGAATGTCTGGAGTCCACGTTCTTGGAAATAAGCAAAACCAGAAGTATCATTAATGCCAATTCGCAAATGAGCCAGATAAATCGCAAGGTAATTCAACAACCTCAATGTAAAGGTCACAAGTACAGGAGACAAGTTCTACAAGTCCACAAATCCAAACAGAGGGAATACCCAAGGGGCATGTTTTCCAGGATAATCGACTAGTCTTCTGGACCTGCAACAGGAAGTGAGGTTGTCGGTCCACTTTTGTCCCCCATTACCACCATGGGTGGAGGGGATACCAAACCCGCTTTGAGAAGAATACGTCGCACAGGGTCTGAAGGCTGAGCACCAACTGACAACCAATACCTACGAAGTAACATAGGAAAAAGACAGTAAAGAAAACAAAACACATGGACGTTGCACCATATGGCAAGTAAGCAGAAATCATAGAGCCTGAGCTAAATGGCAATATAAATCTATTTTTTCACTCCTAGGACATAACATCATAAATGCTTCACTGGAAGGCAAAGTTGTAATTGCAGTATGTACATCCTCTTGCTGAAGTGGACATGAGAAAAAGCAAAATGGAAGTGAGATTTTTGAATTACCAACCAACCTACAAGGATACCTAACCTTGTAGCAGCCAATGCAACAGTTATGTGAGGGCAAGTAGCTTGCAGTTTATTGCAGACATACAACTCTAGGCAACAGTGTGAATGGAGTAATTTCATCACCAAGATATCTTCTCTACAGATGGATGTTAAAACTGTATTGTTATGCTATGCAACGTGGCATTTTCAGTAACAAAGGAATTACAAGTTTTGCTACTATCACTGCTATAACTAGGAAAATGCATATTTTTTACTACAGTGACTGCAAATGCCTCTTCCACCTTCTGCCGCCTCCAATTCCTTGTACAATTGCTTTCTTGCAAAAATGTTAAGCGTTTGGAGAATAAACAGCCCTGGCAAACTAGTAGGACTGCTCTAACATAAAACCAGAAAATAATACAACAGCGGCTGATGCCAAAGCCATCATCTTTTTCCATCATCCATAATCGAAGTTATCTGCTTTCACTAACACAATTACAAAACAAATGCTAAAGAAAAGTACATTAGAAACTTTGAAAAGCACGCACTTAACTTTGGCTACTCAAGCTAGACGAGAGAGGTGAAAAAAAATAAAAACAAAAGAACAAAAAAACAAATAGAAGTTTCTAAATTGTATTTATCACCAGTAATCAGATTCGAAAATACCCATTAACATATCATACCCCAAAATTTAGATTTAAGCAGAGAAAAGAATGGAGAGACGACTTACTTGACGGCGTCATACTTGAGGCCCATGTACTTGTTGCCCCCATCTTTACCTATGATGTGTACATATAACGGAAAAAAGCAAACAACTTTGAAAAGATCGAAGCATGAAGGTCCAATGCATTTCCAATTTTCTAGGAAACTAAAACCAAACAGAGCGGGAGGAGAGACCTGACAAGGGGTCATAGAAGCCAACGACTTGAATAGGCTTTCCATCTCTTGGGGTCTTGCTATCGGCAACAATAATCCTGAAGAAGGGTCGGTTTCTGCACCCGAATCTCGCAAACCGGATCTTCACCGTCATTTTCCCTTTCTTTTTTCCTCTTGCTTTTTTTTGGCTCTCTCCTTTTTGTTTTACAGATTAAGAAGATAGACTAGTAGATAGCCTCACCTCAGTCTTGTTTTAATTCCATCCCCTCTTGGTGTTTGTTCAGAAGACACAAGAGGCAAGCAGCCGACGCGACAGGATTGGATTACTACTCTTCGAGTGGACCTCGTTTGTTCGGGGTTTTGCCTTTTTGGCTCTGTCTGCCTCTTTGCTAAAACGACGGCGTTTCCGGTCCTCCCGCAGTCTCTCTTTTGTTCTCAAGTTCCACCACACTCCCCTTTGATCGCATGACTCAGTGCCCATACTTGGATATACAATTTCCTGTTTGCAAAAATTTGAGTTCCATATTCTTACATAAAACCTATAAAAATACATTTAAATTTTCTCACTTCAATAATTAATTTTTAGAATGTAATTCTAAGATTTGTCTATTGGGTAGAAAAAGAATTTTTTGATTTAATCTCTTTAACTCTCATGTCAACCCACGACAATGCCAAATGCCAGAGTCAAGTCTCACACTAAAACCAAGTGTAAGATTCACGGGACTTGCGCTTATATGAAGTTGAGGACTCCCACATTAATAGTTGGGGGGATTTTAAAATGTGGTTTTGTCTCAAGATTCGCATCAAAAGCACTTCTTTTTTCAAAAGAAACCATCTTTAGCCGTGGTTCCTTCACTTGACAATTGCTCTACACAAAGGGGAAACGCATAACAGATGCCAAGCCTCCAAGAGATATAAGGAGTAGAGCTGCAAACAGCAATGCCAGCGGCTTCACATATGGATGGACCGATGAAAAGACATCAACCAGGTTGTTCAGAGAAACTTCTTCAGAAGTATGATCCAACGATCTTGACTTAGTAACAAAGTCAATGAACTTGAATGATAATCATCAATCTCCTCTTGCATGAACTCTCGCCGTAATCTACAGTGCAGCTTTGTAATATGGTCCTGCAAGCAGACAGAAATTCCTGCCAATTAGGTAATGGACAATAAGCTAACAACAAAAAAATCCAGACCATTTTGGCTAATGAGAAAATTCTTGTGCACTAAGGAAGCCAGAGGCCTTACCACAATCTGCAGCTACCAAAACTCACTCAAATCGGTGGCCAGGCACAGGCACAGGCACAGGCACAGGCACACTGCCTATTATGCAGTACATTAAGAAATTCATTTAGACACCAGGAAGTGAAAGACACGCACCGCCACTTGAATGGCCACCTGCCACCGGATCCTGAACCTATGAACGGAGAATCCGAGACCCTTCTCTCCGGCCGACCACCGTGTTGACGCCAACTTGTCTCCAGACCCGTCGACTTTCCGGAGGGAAACTTCCAAAATGGCGTCGACACTCTCAGCTTTCGGAGAGAGGCGGACGAAGACGGCGGCGGCGGGGGAGATTCTGGAAATAGTGGAGAATCTGCCATGGTATTTCAGTGATTTCGGAGGACGACGGTGAATGAAGGTCGGCGAAGAGAAGAACCAGTCCCTGCTGCTGGTGGAAGGCGCGAAGTCTGAGTCAAAGGACATGATGGATATTTTTGGAATTGCACTGGGTCTTATTTTCATTCAAACCTACATTTTAGAGCCGTCACAAGACGCACACCTCGCAAAGCTCGTTCTTAAAAGCATCATTTGGCCTCTTATTAATTAGATTAATTATTTGGTTTAGTATAATCTAATTATTTTTTATTACAAAATTGTTATAAATCTATTTATTTTTATAAACTTTACACTTTTTATTACATAAAAATTTAAAATTTTCATTATTAAGTATTGATTTAAAATATTATTTACTCACGTTATCATTACCTCATTTTTGTCTCAGGCTTTGATGACAGATTCATTAAACAGAGGAAATAATGAAAAGAAAATGTCAATTAATTTTTAGCTATTTAATTCACAATTTTTTAAAGAACAAATTATTCTCAACTCTGGTGATTTTTTCTTTTATTGAATTGTGAAAATAAAATTATTTTTCCGGTAAAAAAGTAAAAGTAAAATATTAGTTAAAAATATTATTTACTTTCAAGTCATTGCTAAATAATATATGTGTTAAGGCATTAATGCTAAATATATTAAAGCAAAACATAAAACAAAAAGGTCAATTAATTACTAGTCACTCTAATCTTCTTTCTTTCAATCATGATGTTAAAACGCAACGTCCAAACATGTTATAAGCATATCAAATGGTATTTGAATCCTTCCAAACAATCGATTCACTTAATAATTTGTTGAAAATAGCCATCTTATAGCCTATAAATAAAAAAAAAAAAAAGAAGAAGAGAATTTACCTCTAAATTGCATAAAACAACATTTAAAGTTAAATTATTCATAATGCTCCATTATATTTATAAAAATGTATAACATATAATACATACTAAAAAAAAAAAAAAGAATTGTGTGAAATAAATATTAATTTAGTATAATTATTAATTATAATTAATTATTATATAAAAAAATATTAATTATAATTAATAGTTACTATAGTAATGATTATAATGTTTGAATTTGCATTGTAAAAATATGCATATTATCCTCCATTTACCGGCGTCAATTAAAATCCAAAACGGCATGTATTGAGTCACAAAACGCAACATACTGGCCAAGCCAGAAGTGGATCGAGCTCGGGGTTTTTGCCATTTTAGAGAGAGGAAGAAGAGAAGAGAACCCTCTAGGGTTTAGCAGAGAAATTTCCAGAATCATCAGGTACTCCATCTCCTTAACTTAACTCTAATCTTCCCAAGAAAAATAAAAATGTAAATAGATTGATTGATTGAATGAATGGGATGCTGAACTTATGGACTTGTTGTTTTTTCACTAACTGAGGCTGATTTGAAAGTGTAAATTAGGTTAACCAATGATAAAGGTCATCTGGGCGTTCTTTATCTTTTTGAAATTAATGAAAACAATGATGAATTTGATTTTTTTTGTGTGTTTTGTTAAGCCTTTTGATTGTATGAATATGTGAACGATGAACCCAGTAATACGAGAAGATGGGCACCGAAGATGGTTTTTTCTCTGAGAACAGCAAAAAGGAATATAATAATAATAATTTTGTTTCACTTCCTCTTTTAACATAACTTCATCTGCGTTGGATCTCATTTAAATTTTGGGATTAAGGCTTTGTTGTTGTTATTGTTGTTGTTGTTGTTGTTGTTGTTGATGATTCGTCGTGTGGGCAAGAAACAGACTACTTGTTAGTGTTGCTTTTCACAGGCCATTGTTAGCATTATTGGCCTATTCCTAGTCTCTTGTTCTGAGTTGCTTGTTGTTTTTTATTTTGCTTATTTGCTATCTTGATTTTACTAGAAAAAATTGGGATGAGAATAGCACCCAGTTCAACCTTCTATTGTTTGGCAATTTATGTGGGATTATATACATGCACTGCCCTTCTTGCTGCTTACGAGATTCGTTACGATTATAGTTCTAGCTTCCTGTTTTCATTTAACTTCATGTGTGATTTATTAACATGTATTCAATATATTCTTGGGTTTTTCATTTCATCCTCTTCATGACTTCACCTGTGGACGACTATTCTGTGTACAATAAAGGGAATAGTAAGGATGGTGGATGATCTATGCTTGTATTTTGTCTATATTTTGAAGTAGCTATGATTCTTAGTTTAGTCTACAATGCCATGAAACTTGGTCTTTTGGCCTTGCTAGTCTGTGATTGCAGTACAATTTTTCTCCCATATTATTGTATTGATTTAGTTTTGTTTGGTCTTTTTTTTACCTAAAAAAGAAAAAGTTAATTTTGGTTTATGATTGAATCTTATCAGAATGGCAGAAGTCAAAATACAAGTTGTTCCTAGAGGTCTTCAGGACTTCACCTGTGGACAACCATTCTGTGTACAATAAAGGGAATAGCAAGGATGGTGGATGATCTATGCTTGTATTTTGTCTATATGTTGAAGTAGTTATGATTCTTAGTTTAGTCTACAATGCCATGAAACTTGGTCTTTTGGCCTTACCAGTCTGTGATTGCAGTACAATTTTTCTCCTATGTTATTGCATTAATTTAGTTTCACTTGGTCTTTTTTTTTTTGACCAAAAAAAAAAAAGAAGTTAAATTCAGTTCATGATTGAATCTTATCAGAATAGCAGAGGTCAAAATGCAAGTTGTTCCCAGAGAGGGTGACAGTGCTTCATCTGTCCCTGGTCCAAGGCCAATGGAATGGTCTACTGTTCCATATACTGGGCTCCAGGCACCTGGGACAAATGGAAAGCAACGGAGGTCGAGCTTGGAATCGCCTATCATGTTACTGACCGGTCACCAAAGTGCCATATATACAATGAAGTTCAATCCAACTGGAAAGGTAATTGCATCAGGATCTCACGACAGAGAAATTTTTCTCTGGTACGTCCATGGGGAATGCAAAAACTTCATGGTTTTGAAAGGGCACAAGAATGCAGTCCTGGATCTTCACTGGACTACTGATGGGTCCCAGATTATATCAGCCAGTCCTGACAAAACAATCAGGGCATGGGATGTTGAGACAGGGAAACAGATAAAGAAAATGGCCGAGCACTCATCCTTTGTGAATTCATGCTGTCCTTCCCGGAGGGGTCCTCCACTTGTTGTTAGTGGATCTGATGATGGAACTGCAAAGCTCTGGGATATGCGCCAGAGGGGTGCCATCCAAACATTTCCAGATAAGTACCAAATCACAGCTGTCAGTTTCTCTGATGCATCAGATAAGATCTTCACAGGTGGCATAGATGATGCTGTTAAGGTGTGGGATCTGCGGAAGGGTGAAGTAACTATGAAACTGGAAGGCCATCAAGATATGATAACTGGTATGGAGTTGAGTCCTGATGGCTCGTATCTTCTCACCAATGGTATGGACTGCAAGCTCTGTATTTGGGATATGCGACCCTATGCACCACAAAATCGTTGTGTGAAAATTTTGGAAGGGCACCAACACAATTTTGAGAAGAACTTGTTGAAATGTAGTTGGTCACCTGATGGAAGCAAGGTTACTGCTGGTAGTTCAGATCGGATGGTTTTTATATGGGATACAACTTCTAGACGTATATTGTACAAGCTTCCTGGCCACACTGGATCTGTCAACGAGTGTGTTTTCCATCCAACTGAACCTATTATTGGATCTTGCAGTAGCGATAAACAGATCTATCTTGGGGAGATCTGATTATCATTTTGTCAATGTGTTGAAGACAAATTGTTGACAGTGAGATTAGTTTGAGGGCATGAGGTCTGATTACACATTTCGTTTCTCGTGTTTGCTGAAAACAAATTGTTGGTAACTGTGAGACCTGTATGAGGGCCTACAGGTAAGTGCCAATTGCCATGTTATGTGTGTGTGTGTGTGTCCGAGTTGACAAGGATGGCAAACAGAATGTATTTCTCTGCACTTTTTTATCCCTTTATCCTGAATATGACTCAGTGACAATGTGATTCATTTTGGTTGCCTCCCCTTAGCTTTACTCTTTAATCTATGCCTGTTATCAACTTTTTGGCTCCTGATTTCTTTGCAGGAATATTCTAATTCTAAGTGGGTGCCTGTTGCTATGCTTGTTCTGTATGCTTCTATATTTGTACCTGCTGGCATGTCTGTTTGTGAGTTGAGATGTTTTGTTGTGCAAATGATGTTTGTTACTTCTTAAGCAAGTTCCCATGAATGCTCTACCATGATGATGGTGGTAGAGAAGGAAACTGCGATTCTCGCACGGAGAAATGGACCGCAGATGTTTGTTCCAGGACGTGCCAAGCTGACTTGCAATTATAGTTTCAGCTTGCAAGGTACTTGCATGCTTAGGCACACTGTGCATGCTAGGGAGAAGTCAATCCACGTATCATATAGAAGCAATCAAAATATGATAATGTAGTCGTCTTCCATTTTCGTCTGTTGAGGGTTGCTTTTATATATACCTACATTGGATTGGCTGACCATTACCCTTTCTATGTGGTCAAGCCATCAGGGACTGTGCCCAGCAAGCTCTATTCTGCGGATGCCAGCGACGTTTCATTTCGGTGGGAGGAGGCCCAAAGGGCGAGTCTCTTAGAGACCATTCAATGAAGTGTCATATAAGGATTTAACGTAAATATATATTGTCACCCCACGCTGAAACTTGATGACAATAATTGACTATGTTTTCCTCCTCATTCATGGTAATACAATTGTCATTACTTAGTGTATAGGTCCTTTTATATGAATAAATAAATAACATTTTATGATATCTTATTTTTATTATTTAAGAAAAAACATAAAGGAATTATCTTTTAACATTTTTAAGAAAAAATAATTTGTCAAATATTATACAATAACATTTTTAGATCTAATAGTTCTAACATCATTTTTTTTTTTTTTTTTTGGGTTTTCGCTATCTTGTGAACTTTAATAATTAATTTTTTAAAAGCATTCAAGTTGTAACAACAAAAACAAATTCTATTACTTTTCCAACATTCATTCTAAAAGTTAAAATTACGGAAAAGTTAAATTGATTTTACAAGTGTGATATGTCTTATATAATTTCGTTTACTTGTTCACCAGCAAGAACAGTTAATATTTCACCTTCTCGACATTCTTTTTTTTTTTTTTTCGTTTTTCTTATTCCTCAGCAATAACTACAGTATTTTAAATGATCGTTATTAGTTACCGTTAAGTTCGAATATAATAACTACAGCTGTAGCGCTTCTTCGTCAAAAAGAAAAAGGAAAACTAGCCGTTACCGAACTATCCGTTGTGAAGCTGACCCTACTTCAGATGTCTTTGTAAAAACGTAACGGTCATTTATCCTGTCGTAGAGATGTATAAATATAACCCATCTTTCTCCTTAACTCTCATCTTCTTCCTTCAATAAAGTTTCAATCTTTCCTTAGAAAATTAGCAGGAAAATTTACTGTCAAAACAAATCTTGAAAGTAGGCAAATGGGTCTCTCAATCAACAACCAATCCTGGTATGTGACTCAATCTCACCCCAGCAAGTACAAGGTCTTCCTTGTATCCAATTACATTCTCTTGGGTGCAGCTTCCAGTTGCATATTCCTCACCCTATCCCTTCGCTTATTCCCATCTCTATGCGGCTTCTTCCTCATTCTCCTCCACGTCTTTGCCATTGTCGGAGCGGTCACAGGGGGCACAGTGGCCGCATCGGGATCCAGCAAATTGTATGCAGCTCACATGGTGGGTACTTCACTGACGGCCATATTTCAAGGCTCGGTGTCAGTGCTGATCTTCACTCAGACAGCCCAGTTCTTGGGGTACTTGAAGTCTTATGTTAGGGAGGAAGATGGGGAGGTGATATTGAAGATGGCCGGTGGGCTTTGTGCCCTCATGTTTTGCTTGGAGTGGGTTGTCTTGAGTCTTGCATTTTTGCTAAGGTACTATGCATTTGTGGAAGGGAATGGGAGTGCCGTTGGTGGTGGTCCCTATGAAAGAAGCAGGAAAGGTCAAGAGGAGATGAAAGACTGGCCTTGGCCCTTCCAAGTTTAGAAGTCTGAATTACAGCCTTGTGTTTAATTTTTGAAATTTGCTGCCTTGTGTGTGGGTATTTCATGGTACGGCCAACAATATATTATTCTCTGTATTGTTTCTTTGATTAATTACTTCATTAGTTCCCTTTTTTTTTTTTTTGGGTTTTGTTTTTTCTTATTCCTTTGTTGAGCTTCCAAAGTGTTGCATTCAATTCCACTGGATGAACAATGACGGGTTCATTGAATGTGGATATGGTAATTACTTGTTTCTTGAATTTGTAGTTTCAATCCTCTGCTGCCAATCATCAATTCAATGGATCTCTTTTGTCTTTTTTCCGTTCCTCTGTCTTTTTCTTCAATTTCATTTCTCTTTTTTTCTCACAGAATTGATTGATAAAACTCTCCAAGTCTCTGTTATCATGAATGTAAGGGGGGCTTTTTGCTCTCATCTTGATGATGGGAGGAATCTTTTATCTGTTTTTTTTTTTTTTTCCTCTTTTGTTTTACCATGTGCTCAAGGAAGGGACAAGCCAATTTTTTTCCATGTATTTCCTCTTTTGTTTTACCATGTGCTCAAGGAAGGGACAAGCCAATTTTTTTCCATGTAGTTTATTAATGTCATGATAGATAAGTTTGATTGAAATTAAAGGAGCAAAAGCAACCAAATTGATATAAACAATCAAAAATCATACACATTGGAATGAAAAATCCAGGATGACAATGTTGCAATTAGTATCGTGTTTTTCATGGGGGAGTGTATTGGAATGAAAAATATTGCATTGCTGAAGTTGAAAGAGTCAACATTGCTGAGTATGTCATTCAGGTTTGGTTTTCTTGGATTTACATGGGTTTTGCATTTTCTATGCCCATCTGGGTTTGTTTCATACTTCTGGTGGAAAAAGTTCTGATGTAGTTGTGTTGAGGATGAGAAGCTGTCACACTGTCACACTTCTGCTATGTGAGATGTATCGGTGAGAGTGCTTTCATGAGATGAAGTATCTCTGCGCCATATCTGTCTTTGCACTGGTCATTGTGCAACTGAAGTTTTCATGAGTCCATCTGGCTTTTCATGAGGCATCACATCTAGGCTGGTATAATCTCCCATCACTTGCTAGATACATTTCAGGTCTGATCTCGTAAAATAAGAGACTATGTAGGTCAAACGGGGCTTAGTAACAATTTTACTTGATTAGATGCTCTGGATGAAAACAGCATAGCTTGTTGCCTGCTGGTAGCTATCCAATGGCAGCCAACAGGTTACTGTAGGTGGGACAAAATGTGCCTAAAACATTGTTATAACGGGTACTGCAGTGGCTACATCGTGTTGTGTTGTGGTAGCTATCCACCTTTTTGACTCCAAGACATAAAAGCCAAGTACTTGCATCGATTTTGACACCACACAAGCCATCAGCTTGCACTATGCACTGCCATTTCTAGAACTGTTTTATTCTCATTTTGCAGTTGGCATTCCAAGCAGTATGAATGCCCATTTCTATGTAATAGCATTATTGATTTTCAATTTCCTTTAATATTTAAAACTTAAGTGCAAGGATGTGCGCACTATCAACCTTTTTGACTCCAAGTCGTAAAAGCCAAGTACTTGGGTCAATTTTGACACCACACAATCAGCTTGCAATATGCACTGCCATTTCTAGAACTGCTTTATTCTCATTTCGCAGTTGGCATTCCAAGTAGTATGAATGCCCATTTCTATGTAATAGCATTATTGATTTTCAATTTCCTTTAATATTTAAAACTTAAATGCAAGGAAGTTGCCCTCGGGTTGCGTTTCCAAGCTTTGGAGAAAGGTATCTTTCCTCTGTTCTATTCCAGTCAATCATAGAAGGATGCAAGACAATGCAGTCCAAGACATAGTCCGCTTCTTTGAGGTAGCTAGTGGGAGAGCAGCTTTTGTTAGGTATTTTTTAGCTTCCTTCCCTATCCTGTTTTACATCATGATTTCTTTATTGCACTCAGCATGATAGCAAATTGGCCTCATGATCTCTGCATTTATACTCTCGTCCACCTTTGTCATACTTTTCAAAAAGTAAGCCCTATAAAGCTTAAATTTATAATTCTGCATGTGCTTGCACTGCTGTTATTTGTGTATTAGTTTATCTGAGTTCTTTCGAGGATGCATGATTGTCATGTGTTGGTCATTGATCTGGTTGAAATTACTGTGTAATTTAATTTCCTTTCTTTTACAAGCTTAAAACGTTTTTATAATCTGCCATAGATAGTGGAAGTGATGTTGACTGCAGTAAAAAGAACTTCAACTTGGAAAGTTGGAAATGGTGTTCATGGGAACATTATTTCGTTTCAGAACCATATATAGGATTTTAATGCTTTTGACAATCCTGAAAAACGTGAAATTTTTGTGGTTACTTCTCTTGTCTAGAACCTGAAATCAAACTGTGGAGCTGTGAACCACAGTGTGTTTTCTGCTGTATCTTCAGTTTGTTTGCCTTGATGTTGCTATTGGTAATCACAATTCATACAATTTTTTGGATTGGCCCTGTTGCAGAATCAGCTAGCCACCTTCCCCTTCATTTTATTAATTTCCCTTATAATGTAATACCTAGTAAAATTAGAAAAAAAAAAAAAAAAAGAAACATGAATAGATTTGCCAAATTGAATACGTTTGTGTGGGAGCAAACGACCGTATGAACATATATCACACGTCTTTTTTAAGCGTTTTAATGGAGAAAGAAATTAAATTCAAAAGGGAGGTAGAGGTCCACCAATCATATATGGTCTCTGTTTGACTTCTTGGGGTCGGCTATCCATCTCATCTTTTTGAGCACTTTTTGAGCACTTCTTGCCTTTGTGGATTCCAAGCAATGCAAAGCACAAACAATACCTATAAATTCAACATAAAATTGACATCATCATTGCCACAGGCTGATGTTCTGCTCTGTGTAATTGTGGGTGGTTCTTGTGTAGTCGTACCAAACTGCCAATCAATCCTCAGTTTCGTGACTATAAATAGTGCAGGATTCGACTGGAAAATAGAAGAGGGAAAGGTATGCGTACGTTGGTGCGGGTCACGTTCTTTATTAATTCCTGTTGCTCATTTTAAAAGGGAAATTAAAATATGTAAAACTGAAGAGGGGGAGAGAAAAAAAAGAAGAATATTTTAATGGGTCAATACTCATTAGTTTGGTCTGCAACCATGTGAGGAGGGATGCCATTATTACAACATTTGGACAAAAGGGTGCTAGAAAACGACGAGGCTCTGTCGTCCTAGCTCGAAAAGACTGAAAAGTTTGGACCCAAGCCTTTTGACTCCTGTGTTTTTTCAAGTTGCAACAGTATGCAAGCGTCGTTCGTTTGTAGAGATCATCAGTAAAAGCCTCAACAAGGGCTGTACGATCATATTTAATTCACCGTTGGGATGCAACAACATCACCATCATTAATAATAATAATAATAGTAGTAGTAGTAGTAGTAGTAGTAGTAGTAGTAGTAGTAGTAGTAGTAGTAGTAGATAGTCCTTTCTGGTGTCCCGTTCGTATTTAGAAATTGGATTAGTTAAGAATTGGACCCCCAATTGCCATATTTTTATTGCCATTGGCTTTTCAATTGCCTTCTGGTTGTCTCTACTTGAACCCCACACACAATCTTGCTTCCCCCTCCAGTCACCCCATTTACAATCTTGCTTCCCTCTCCAGTCACCCCATTCTACGCACAAAACAACAACATTATTTCTTCTAGTAGTAATGGACTCCTCCAAAAAAACAATGCAAGTAGTGAAGGAACCTTGGCCCTATGTGTCTTCTCCTTCCTTCTCCTCTTCCAGGTAAAGAGAACATTAAATAATGTACACTGTGCGTTAACGATGTCTGTTCAACCACTTTTTTCTTTAAAAATATTTTTATGAGAATGAGTTTGTATCTTGTGCGTTAACGATGTCTGTTCTTTTTTGGGGGGTCTAATGTATGTATGCATGCAGATGGTGGTCGAAGGGCACGGTGGCGATCGTCACCGGAGCAAACAAGGGTATTGGGTTTTCAATGGTGAAGAAGCTTGCAGAGTTGGGACTAACCGTGATTTTAACTGCCAGAGACACGGAGAGGGGAAGCAAGGCCCTGGAGTCTCTTATCAGAGACCATGGTCTTCGTAACTATGTGCACTTCTGTCGTCTTGATGTCTCTGATCCTACTTCCATCAAAGCTTTTGTAGCCTGGTTTACAAATCATTTTGGTGCTCTGGATATTCTCGTGAGTTTTTTTTTTTTTTTTTTCTTTCTTTTTTCAATTATATATTTCCCGAGCATATGATGTATACATGCTTGTTGAGTTCTGCACGAACACGTGAAGCAGATTGAGGGGGTTGTTTGATTCAATATGATTCCGGAACATTTTATTTGTGGAATCTCATTGCTGATCATGTGGGTAGTATAATCTTGGGCTGTCTCAGTACAATTGCTTGCTTGTCCAAACTATTTTAGCTGTAAAAATTATTAGAAAAAGCTAGCTAACACCTCACGTCATTGATTACAAAACCCTTAATACAAGTCTTAGTCTTGCAATATTTCCACTTGCTTGTTTTCAACTCAACTCTTTCCACTAGCTAGCTAGCTGTGTTTATACCTGTCTATATTTCCACTGTCTCGATTAAAATTAAAATATTTGTATATATTATAAAAATATTAATTATTATATTTATAAATTGAAGTTATTCAACTTCTCTTATTAAAGAATTAATGATTCGAATAGTGTTACATTTGAATAGATTTTTTTTTTTTTTTTTTAGAGGAAGCGGGGCTTGGAGAACAGTTGAATTATTGGTTGCCTAATGAATGTTGATTATTAATCTCGATGAGCAGGTGAACAATGCTGCAGTATCATTCAACGACCTCCATGAGAACTCGGTGGAGCATGCAGAGACGGTAATCAACACCAATTTCTACGGTGCCAAATTGCTGACTGAGTCGCTCCTGCCAATGTTTCGTTGCTCGTCATCATCTTCCTCCAGAAGCCGCATCCTCAATATCACCTCAAGACTCGGTTCTTTTGATGTAAGTGAAAATGATTTCTTTTCTCATATCTAAGTAAATGAAGAACGAGGCAACTAATGAAGAGTGAAAATGTTTTCACTGTAGAAGATGAGAAACCCTCAAATGAAAGAGATGCTATTAAGTGAAAATTTAACAGAGGAGCAGATCCTGAGGATGGTTGATTTGTTTCTTGAGAACGTGAAGAACGACACATGGCAGAGTCAAGGGTGGCCCGAGTTATGGACCGACTATGCAGTATCAAAGCTAGCACTCAATGCGTATTCCATGGTCTTGGCGAGGCGGTACAAGGACGTTGGATTAAGCGTGAACTGTTTTTGCCCCGGCTTCACTCGGACGTCCATGACCGGCGACAGAGGCACTCACACGGCCGATGAAGCCGCCGAAGTTGGCGCTAGGATTGCCTTGCTTCCCCCGGGGGACCTCCCGACGGGGAGATTTTATCTGGGGTTTAACCCCGGAATCAAATCTAAATTATAGAGATGGCGAGCGAGATTTTTTGCTGACTTTTGGGGAGATGCACGGCACCGACATGCGGCAGTAGGTCTCGTCCTCGAGAAATTAAGTTTTTCTTTTCAAAAAACCATCAGAACAGCGTACACAATGTATAACAATTACCAGTATTATATAATAATTATTACACCCGCTAATCCCGTCTAATCACCTTAAAATCCTCCCCGCGCGGCATTAATTGCTGGTTAGATTTGACTATATTTTCCTGGGGGTAATTAAAAATATTTTTAATTTTTTAATTAAACTAATTATTTGACTCTATTTAAATTTTATAATCATATTAATTAATATTTTATTTTTAAAATAATATTTAATTAAATATTATACGTTAAATTTAATAAAAAAATATATTTATTAACAATATTAATATTAAAAATAATTTAAGATTAAATTAAAAAATTTTATAATATAATCTTAAAAAATATTTTAATTAAAAATTATCATAATATAAAAGTAATTTTTAATTTAATATTTTTACACTCACAAAAATAATGGTGCGTTTCACTGCCAAAATTTATCTCAATCGACGCAACTTTTCAATGGAACACACAATCTTTCTGTTAAAAATACACAACTTTCAGCGTCAACTTCTTATTCTAAAACTTATTTTATCATAAAAATTCTCCATCAGTTACACTGAACGAAGCCCCTTTTTCAACGAAAAGGATATTAGGGGAAAAAAAAAAAAAAATCTCGAACAAATTACATGAGTTGTTAAAGCATACACGGCCGTGTTTGGCATGAAAGAGCAACTAAATACAAGAAAGACAGAACAACAGCCAAAGAATTGTTTCCATTAATAATAAAGACACCAAAAAAACATTCAACTCTAGGGACAATACACGCGTCACCAATTGTACCGTTCGTTGATAATCAACGGTTGAGATTGAGATTCAATAAACATAATCAGGGTATTAACACCTGAAAGTGCGACCGGCGAGGACCGATCCAGCGAGTACTAGTTGTTCTTCGACCCACAAAAGAATTAAGGAAACGTTTAGGCATTTTAGCGGGGTTTAACAAAACTCTCGTCCAACGCCCACAGAATTGCAGGTTCTGTTCAATTCGTTTTCCGATTTATTTTTATGTCTTTTAATTCTTCATTATTTTTTGTTCTGTTTTTGGGTTAACCAGCTTTAAGAAGCCTAAGGATTGTGTTTTTTTTGGGGGGGGGGGGGAGCGGGACATATATGATCTGGAAGCCAACATGGGGTTTTTCAATTCTTCTCAATCTGTAATCAACAGGGCCTGATGAACCCTTTTGCGTGTTTAGTCGAGTGTTTGATTTGTGGGTCTTAGCGTTGTAGTTCTCTAATTTTTTAGGATGAATAATAACAGTCTATGAATCGATGTATTGCAAAGTAGTTACCTTGCTGGGAGGACGATTCTTGACCTTGCTGCCGCATTTGCAGGTCGTGTCTTCTAGTTATGTCTTTGTATGCGGAGGGGCGGGGGGGGGGGTGCGGTTGGTGAAGTTTTTGGTGTAGCGGAATCTCTGCCTGAATTATGGCTTATATAGATAGATTACATGTCCTTCTCTTCAGTTTCGTTCTACACTGCATTGCTTATTCTCTTTTATTGAATTCAAGATGTTGAAATTTAAATTGTATATTTGTCGTTGCAATAAGGTCTAATTGTAGGAGAGCTTCCATTGGATTGCCTTTGTATACTTGTGATGGTACAGGTGGTGATATCTGTGTTTTTAAGTCATTCTCTTGTTGGTTGCTGATGAATTTCCATGTATCCTGCCTTTCCCCCTTGGCAGTGGATTACATTAATTTTCAGAAATTAGACATATCCCTTGATTATTTGAATCTCTGATTTGATTTTTGTTCAGCTTAATTTTGCAAGTGAAAATTCCATTGTTTTTCATAAAAACCATGCCATGTTGAGCTTTACTTGTGTCCCATACCTGGTGGCACCATTAATAACAAGAATAGTTGGCATCAGATGAGGAATGAAATTTTGGATGTGTTTTGGCCCGACACATCATGTTTTCTGTGGCTCCTATTTTCTATGGAAGGTCTTGTAGAATTTGCCAATCCAAAGAGTTTTCTTTGCTAATGTTTGTCTCTGGCTGCTCAAATCAGGAATTGCTGTGAGATTCTGGTTACGGGATGGCTGGAGTTCTGGGATATAGAAGCCTTGCACCTAAGACCAAGAATTTGGTGGTGGCCGGCGGACTGACAAGCTTTGTCTTTGGGGTGTATTTCTACACAATGAGAGCAGTTGGGGGCACAGATGAACTTCAGATGGCTATAGATAAATTTGAACAGAAGAAGAGCAAGCCAGAGGCCGAGGCACAGTTACCAAAGGCTTGACCTTACGTGGTAGTAATGTAGTAATAGCCAAAACCCAACATCGCGAACAAGCTGTTTCTGCATTGTTACAATAATGTCTGAACGTATTTGATCAGTTGTGAGAATGAATTGAGACTAACAAGTTAATGGTATTTTCCCTTCACACCCATTCGTGTCAAGTCAGGAATTTTGGGTAGTATGTAGTCGTGCATCATGTTCACAAGTCTGTATTTTCGTCTTTTAATCAATTGGTTACTATTAGAACTCAAACTCAAGAGCTTCAATTATGAATATTGTTTCAGTGTCAGTAAAAGCCAAAGCTCATTGGTATGTACCCAATCTATTTGTGAGATTTGTTGGGGTGCAGAGTCCAGAAATGCCCCATTTTGGTTAAAATTCTGTAACCTAGCAGTTCTTTGTGACGATGATTAGTCCATTTTTGACCGGCCGTTTGTCATCGGTGCTAACTATTTTTTATTTTTTAAATAATTTATTCTCTGGTGTGTTGTTCTATTCAATTTTATAACATTTCTCAAATTTTACAGTCAATCCATCCATTTACAAAGATAACTGCTCAAATTAGGTAATCTTGCCCAAACAACACATTTAGACCAATCAAATGTACCCACCGTGTGGTCCTTCTGGGCACGGCTGTTTGATAGAACTATCTGATTACACAGCCCAACTTCTCCCTCGATAAGAACCTCGAATCAGCAAAATGAATTAGAATACATTATGGATGAAAAATACATACCGCACTTTTAACTCCGATGAACCCCCAAAAGAAATATATTCTCCCGCAGTGAAAGGTTATGGATTGACAACAATGGCTCGGAACTCAATTTCAGTTTGGTAAAACGACGACCCAATACAAAATAAGTAGACTTGAGGATCTTAAATTTCTTCCAGCCTCAAAAGGCATTTGCAGGAGTTTGCCTCACAATTTTAATCACTTCGGATTCTGGAATAACTGTTAAAAGACCTTTCTTTTTTTCAAGGAAAAAAATTCACCGCTATCATTTGGCTTCATCATTGATGGAGAACGATGCCTTCAATCTCCCAGCCAGATGTGGCAATGTCTTGATGTTATCCTGGATTGTCTGTTCTACACATGATTCCAGGGAAATGACAGCCTCAGACCCAATCTTTTGGAGCTTAGCTGCCTCAAACTTGTCTTGGCAGACCATCAGTGACCTATTCAACCTTTCCTTCATTCCACAAAAGTAATTCATTCGGTCAGCAATTGGCAGAAATAAAAATGGTGCTCAGAAAACCATGATGGTGCAACAACACACAGTGTTCAACACAAATTGAAGTCAATAAGAGAGTGCACATTCACATAAGGGATTTATGCAAACTAGACAACTTCAAGAAGCTTGATTTTTGAAGGCAAACATTATGAAAACATCATAAAACAAACTTGAAAGCTGTAACAAAAAACATTGAAGACATCTTTTCCTCTTGATTTCCAGTTATAAAACAAATTCAATTATCACAAAACATTATATTATACATTATCCCAAAACATTATATTATACCTCACTACCAGTTCCTTTCTTATACTCCTGATACTAAAGTTACGGGTTTAAGCAAGACCAAAACATTTGAGCAAGAAAGGGAAATGAATTTACCTGAAACTTGGCCATCTCATCCTCAAAAATTTGCTGAGCATTGACAACCGGAACACTGCAGTGCTCAACACAATTTCCTATCTCTTCTTGCCTTCTACTCCTATCAAAGCATTCATATGCACATTTGAAGTATGCTCGCTGCAAGCCATTATATCCATAAACAATCAAAAGAGAGTAATACATCAAGCAAAAATGTATGCAACTAATTATAAAATTCCAACAAAAGCAGTAATAAATTTAGACGTTCACTCATTGGAATGAGGCAGAACACAGATTGATTAACACAACAACTAGAGTTCCCATCATCACTACGATTGATCACTGTCATTCCCACAGCCAAAAGTAATATAAATATACAGAAGCTGCTTTCTTTGCCTTCTAAGAACCAATGAAGAATCTATTAAAACCAAAAGATTCGAGCTTTTTAATAGGTGCTCTGGTGTAGAGGGTTCTAACTTCTAGGCTTCCAAACAGGAAGACGGAAAACCCAGAATTCAACAGAAATTTCCTTTCCTCAGGCTACCATTTTTCTTCTTCATTGCCCAAAATTTTCTCATCAACCAAACACCACAACAATGTACACCCGTCAAAAACTAAAGAACACCCACAAGAGATAAAGAGCTAATGAACCCAGGATTGAACATAGAGACGTACATACACATTCCCAGAATTCAAACATGAACACACAAAACATGCGTACCTGAAGGGTGAAATTGATGTGATCTTGGACAGGCGAGAGATGGCTCTGAGCAGCCGCATTGACTTCGTTAAGCTTCCTTCTCATTCTTTCTGACACCATTTGCTGCTCCATTGCTGCTATGTGATCCATCTTCCTCTGGGAATTTACAGGGAAAAAAGGTACCGACCTCGGGTTTTACGAGGCTCTGGATTTGCGGATTGCCTCAACTGTTTTTTTTTTTTTTTTGACTCGTGCGAGACAAGAATCGATTCAGGTTTAGGGTTTTAGGCAGAATGAGTAACAGAGTTGGGCTGGGCTTGATAAAAGCGGGTCGGGTTGAACTCCGGGCCCAACAAAAGAAACACATCAACGCTCATCTTCCAAATTCCAATTGTACTGGATTATAATTATAATTCTAATTTCTAATATTTAAGCAAGTAAAAAAAAAAAAAAAAAAATTTATCAAACAAGTGTAGAACCATACTTTTTATTGTTATTCCTTGTCCTTTTTAATAATGTCAAATGCAACTTTGCTCGGGAAAATACAAATAATAATAATAGAAAGAATAAAAACAAAGTCAACATACATTGACCTTTTCGGAATATTATCCTAAAAAAATTGTTACAAATCTAAAATGTGGGAGCTATCTAAAGGAATTAGGTCGCATTATCATGATCGTGAGCCAAATATTTGTTATCATTTGATACACGATTATGATTAAACCATGATCATTAACATGTAAAGATTAACGGTCATAAGACATCGCATCGCTTGCATTTGTCCCGTGCCAAAGACAGCAGTCATCCATCCATCCATCCAAGCGATGAAAGCATGACCAGGTTTACGTGAAGTCAGCCGATGCTAATTTTGTTTTTTTTCAAGTTGTGAGAATGAAGAAAAGCGAGATGAGATTTATGAAGCTCTCTATATCCGGACCGCCCGCGCCCAATGACACGAGGCACGACTTCGTGCGGGTTATATCACAACTTGATGTCACATCTATTAAAAAAGAGTACTTTCTGAGGGAATTATTTCACGAGCACATCACGGAGAGTAATAATAATAATTATTATTATTATTATTTGTGTTGACAGGGTGCAGCCCGGCCAATCATTCGTCTGAGACGCCAGCAAAGACAAGCGGAGATGTTGGGGTTACGGGAATTTATGCCCCAACATTGGCAGAAGCAAAACAGTACGAAGAGACCATTTATAAGGGACCACAACGACAACACCACAGACCCGAGGTGAAAACACAAAAGAAACGACTGCAACTACAACTTACCAGATTAACTCCTTAATTAACTCTCCTGCTGACGGAGAGACCTCACATAAACTCTAGAAACTGTACTCAGAAATTTTCTGAACAATTATTGGGGGCATGGCCGTGGAAGAGAGTGAAGCTTACTGTTTCTCTTCCTTCTGGCATCTAAAGTCTCACCTGCCGGTCGAAAATCCAGCTGAAAGGAATGGTGGGTCCTTCCTTGATCCTTCCTTGAGCTCTCTCTTCCAGCCTTCTGATTCTCGGGGGCAACCCACAAACATAATCCTGAGCTCTTCGTCCCTCGGCCGAAAGTCCGGTTAGCTCAGTCACTTTCCATCTGGCCACCAAGAACTCCAGTATATCTGCATAGTCTTTCGCAGTGTAGACTCCAAGACGCTGGGCAACAGCTGAAAAATGCTCAAAAAGATTGTCATCGCGGCCATCATACATCAAATGAGCAGGCATAGAAATTTTCTTCCTCATCATGTCGGCAAAAGCCATGACCGTTCCATCAGGATCAATCTCAAAGAGTTTTTCCACGATCTTTGTGTAGGCTGTCTCATGGCGCTTCTCATCTGAGGCAATTGTACCACAAATTTGAGCCAACTTCACGGCTCCATGCTCCTTGGCAAGTCTGGCAGTGTTACCATGAGAAACAAAGGTTGCCCTTTCTTGGAATGAAGTGTAGATGAATCCCAGGTAGGGGCTGTTTTCTGTCCGTGGATCCTACACAAGGACGCATTGAAAATAAGTCAAATATGCATCATTATTAACCTGTTGGAAAATATATAGAATCAGAAAATCTACATTAACGGCATGGAAGAGCAAGATGGTGTCCACAAACACTTGATTTGTGGGAATCCTATGCCTTCAATGCTAAGGATTCATGATTTACAAGTTATTTCTGCCAGAACAAACCATCGGTACATATAATTTCATTGGGAAAAAATGAAAATAAGAGATAGGAAGTGCAATTTGAACTGCAACATTGTAGTTTTATAAACCAAACCACGATGATTGCACACCAAACATGCAATGTTTTTGGATGCACCCATAGTAATCATTGCACAATCATACAGTAGATAGCATGGGACTCTCTTATTAAGCTTTGCATATATTGCAGGATAAGTTTTGTCTTTGTGAGGGAATGTACATTTTCACTCTAAATAGCCAAACTGAAATATAAGACAAAATTGCAATTTGTGTGGCAAGGATCTCACCATTCCTGAACCAATCAGATACTGAATTGTCTTTTCAATTTGCCTCATGTTGACTCGTCCAGAAAGGTAGAGATACTTGTTCAGAAGGTCACCATGCCTATTCTCTTCAGCAGTCCAGGCCCTTGTCCAAATTGCCCAAGAGGTAAGGCTTGCCCCTGTTTCATCCCGAACGCCATCTAAGGTATTCAACATTGTTTGATAAGTTGGAAGAGCTTCTTCAGTTATCATATCTCCAACCAAAACAACAAAGTAATCATCTGGAATCTCCTTTGCTCTCTCCCTAAGTTCCATGACTTGTTCATCAAATCCATCAGAGGCAGGATCAGGCAGAAAATCCTGTGGTTGCCAGCACTTCTCAACTGGCTTAAGATGAACCAGAATGTTCTGCTCAGCCCAATTGTTCATTGACTTAAAGATCTCAATCTTCTGGGGTGGCATAGAGTGGGTGACTTGCACGTGCACCTCTCGAGGAGGCATAAAAGGATTCTTGAGACTTTCGACCTCCCTGCATTAAGTAAGACAAAGATTAGGATTCCATACTTAAGCATTCAAGAGGTTAACCATAAAATTTGAGAGGTGCACAGTATAACACCTTTTATATCCATATTAGGCAACCCTAATATGCAACCTTAGTAGGAAAGAGATTATGATTTCATATTTGACCATAATTTAGGAATATGCCCCAAGTTCTCCAGCAAGAGCATGCTCATTGGAAACATGATTAACATAACATTTCCCCGCAGGAGAGAAGGAGACAGAGATCAGTAGTCAAACACTTTAAAATGCTTCGCATGGTTTACATATGCAATCCCATTAAGAATTAGATTACTATTACGATCTTGCATAAAAATGAGAATGGGAAATATGCCATTAAGTCAATAAGAAGAAAGTAGTTGACCAATAACTACCAAAACAAAGACCAAGGGGAAGATATGGCAGAGAATTGTTGACAAAAGAATTTCTTGGCTCTTACAAACTAAAGCCACAGCTGTAAGTTGGCAGCAGTCAAGGAGTCCCACATATTGAGTAAATGGAACAACTACTATCAAAACTATATTCACTTACTTGAATATTCCCTCGAAAAAAGAAAAAAAAAATGACAAAAAGGGGAATGGTGAGGTTGCAATCAAACCCATAAAAAGATTCTGAAAAAGGCAAACCACATGGTCTGGTATGCCTAGTAGAAAATGACAAAGTAGGAGATATGCAGAATACGACCAATGGAAAGATCATAATATGGAATCCTAGTGCATGAGCCTCCCACATTGTGAGATCTAGGAAAGGGTCAGATATATGTAACCTTACCCCGGCGAGGTTATTTATGCAAGGTGAACCTAAAACATCCAAGTCAAAATGCGGTTACCTTACCGTTACACAAGGCTCACCCTTCATGTTAGTAATAGTTAGTCCAATGAAAATTGAGTTTGCAGAACCAATTCAATAAAATAGAACTTCTTCACCAGCTGGAAATTTAAGAGAAATTCCACTACCATAAGACATGTCAGACAGCAGCAATTTGAAGGAAAAGTCAAAGATCAAGAAGTATCAACAATGCAAGAAAAAGGAATCTGTAACTTAAGCCCCCAAACCACTTTTACCAACTTGAATACCCTATTTGAACATGCAGATTCAACCAAATTCAATGAAAGTGAACCAAACCCAAAAAACAAAAAAGCAGCAATGCGGCAAATTGGTTGGCTAGTCATCTGTCGTCTACCTGGTTTGTGTATCAACTGTACTGTTACAGCAAATGGAAAAGAGCAAACGGGAAAGAAGAAATGGGCATATAGATTACTCAAAATCTTAAAAACAATTCAGAGCAGTAGAATTTGCAATTACTAAACAACAAAAGAGGCCCAAACCAAATCAGAGGATGGGTTCCACATACAAGCAAAACTATACAGCAAAACTGACAACAGCAGACAACAGGTGGGCAGGCATGCAACCATCAAATGTAAAACATAGCATTATTGAAACGTCCACCCAGAACAAAAGCCTTTTGGAAAAATTCCAATGCACAATTAAAGTTACCTTCAGGAAAATGTGTATAGTTTGTTTTGAGATGAATATATGCATTTACTTATATAGATCATAAAATGAACACAAAAATTTGGGAAAAAGGGAAAAAAACAGAAAAGTAAAAGTGCCCAAAGTTCTGAAAATGGGGGAAAGAAAAATAGGAATGAAATAAAGAACAAATTCAAATCTTAATCCTTTTCTTTGGAAATGAAGTAAACATCAAGCCTTGATCCCCTGAATGAAATGACAGAAAGATAATAAATATCCCAACCACTCATCACCCCCTACTTAAAGAAGATGACAGAAAGCTGAGATAGATAGAAAGAACACCACCTAGTAAGTGAGGCAGTCACAATCACCAAAGTTAACTCATGCAAGTAATTAGAATAAACTGACTCAACAAAAGGCTGACTCTTATGATAATTGGTTTCCCCAGGCAGTTGGTCAAAATATTTCTGACGTCAAATTGTTTTTCCTTAGTTTCTGGGTCGTTCAAAAGCCATGCTAGACATGTGTTAAGCAAAAACAAGCTGTGTCAGGCACAAATATCACGATCAAAATGATTTTTTCCGTCCAAATAACTAAATTTTATTCAACAAACAACATTAAGACACGCATGATAGATTAATTTTGAAGCTGAGAAACCACCCTTACCTGCCCCCCTAAAACTGAATATCAAGAATGACTTAGTTGTTAGAACTTCTTCCTTCTCGGCAAATATAATGAGAAAGCACAGAATTTTCAAGAACTAGACAAGATATTCCAAGACCCTACCAAATCCATCAAAAGTTGGCATAAACAAAAGAGCCATCCTAATTGATTCCAGCAAAATAAATGAAGACAGGGCTTGCATTAAGGGGCCCAGGTTAAAGATAAAACGACAGGTTCAATTAAATCACACAAAATATTAGAATCACAATAACAATAAGAATATGCATTTGAAAATTCAGAGGGATGCGAATTGAAAATCTCACGAGAGAAAAATAAAAAATTGTTTTAGAGACATTAAACAATAAGATTACAAAAGTTGATGAAGCTACGAGCAAATATCATCGGAGAGAAAACAAAAGAAAATGAAACCCAGATCCCAAATGGCCTCAAAAGCAAGAAAATATGCAAAGATCCATGCTTTGATGTAGAAAATAAAAATGAAATAACAGAAAAAGAAAAAAAAATCTTTGTCATCCAATAGACCCCAGAAGAAGAGAAGGGCTCACTTGGAACCAAACTTGAGGGCAGAGGCCATGTAGAACTTGGGAGATCTAAGGCCAGCCATTGATGGAAGTACCAAAGATGGAATCTTTTGGGGCTGAACGACGAGAGGATTGAGCTTTAGAGCCATTCCCTTGCGTTTTCCTGTCTTCGATTTTGTCGAGGTTTAGTTTCTTCCGCAGAACATAGAGCGTACAAACGAGAAACAAATATATCGAACAAGGCGGCATGCCACACGCTAACCGTAAAATTTTACGGTAGACAGGTAAATTTTCAATTTTAAATTTTAAAAATACGGATAATAAATATATTTTTTAATAGGGTTACGACTCACAACAAGGGGCCAAAGTTGGAGTCTTTAGGAATCCCCCCCCCCTCCCCCGACGGAGATGCATGTTTTTATATATCACAATACTTATCCAATAATAAGATAATAATAATAAAAAATTGATTAATTACATTTTATTTAGTTTATAAACAAATAAAAATAAATATAAGAAAATTAATGAATGGTGTTGCTCTTTTTCCCATACAAATATTTATTTCTATTTTATTTTATTTTATTTTTCTAGGACAATAGTCAATATGAGGCACCCTTGTTTCTTTTCAAAATTATTAAATTAGCCTGCCATTTAGTTATTTTTTTTTTTTTTGGCTAAGTAGATGCCCCATTATTCTGACACAAAAACATCTTGGGATCACCGTTGTTTTAAGACTAATGCCATGAATACTAAGATTTTTATATTAGATGTGACATTGTCTAATCATTTTGTTCTTGTATATAGGGCTCAATCACTTGGTATCCCGATTTAAATTGGCAATCTGTCTCACAAGGTAAGCATGGATTCGCTTGTCTATTGGTAAAATATATGTAGTGTTGTGTGGCGGTCGGGGGCGGTTGGCGAATCAACTCAATTGAAATATCACGTCATGAGTTATAACGTATAAGAACTCAAAATTGATAAACAAATTGAATGAAATGGATTTTCTCATCCCATTGGACATTTATTATTAGACTTAGTTTGGAATTTCTTTTACAAGGTGAATCCACATATATATATATATGATTATAAGTCTTTCGTTTCTGGTTTTTGTTCTTGCTTATAATGTTCGTATATGGCACAGACGGGGAAGCTATCAAAATGAATTAAGATGGGGTTTTACAGACTTTGCCTGTCTCCCTTTTTGGAGAGGTCTGGGGCATGCTTGACACGAAGGAAAGTTTTTTTTTTTTAACTGATTACACGGCAGGTATGGAGGGAATTAAGTTAACATGCGTGTAATTGCGAGGATGGGCGTCATGCGTTGAAAGGCGTGCGTTTAACACTGCTACTTCAGTCTGTAACCAGAGGCGATACAATTCTATATGTTCCTGCCCTCCTAGTTGCTTACTTATGGATTTTCTTTTCTCTTTTTTTTCCCCTATCTCACCTGTTGCAAAATATTTGGCTTAGAAAAATTAAATTTTTTTCTGATGGGCATATTTTTTAAGGTTATTTTTGGCAGTGCATGCGGATTTTGTAGTTTGCAATATATACATATGTGTGTGTGAGCGTGTGAACAAAATGACAAAAAGTTAAAATTATAGGACTATATTAAAAAGAAAGTAAAGAAATTAAAGACTGAAACAAGACTTATCCCAACGATTGAATAGCATTTTAGTTGATGGGTAGTTTGCCTCGTGGCATACGAGATAGAAGAATGGTAAAATACATAATTAACGAGTACTCTTGGCGTTTTCTGTTTTTTTGGGGACAATGATGCATGAAAGAGAGCAATGGACTGCTTACATCTAAGCATGTCCCACGTGGCATCTCGACTTCTGTACGTTGTTTCCACGGGATTACCTATTTCAGCAGTTAGGTGGTTTGTTTGTCTCTTCCCCACTTCCGTCTTACAGCCATTTTTTCTTTTTTTTGATAGACAACCAATTAAATGGATTAAAGTTACAGTTCATAGAATACAATTAAGCTGATTCATAATTTCTGATGTACAATTCTAATTCTGACTGATGAGAGACTATTGTGCCGGCAATTAGGTTAGTCCATGTGCTCCCCATGCTCCCATGTCTCACGCAATTAATGAACGGATATAGAGAGGGTTTTTAACAGTAACAAATTTTTTTAGGATGGAAAGACGTGTGAGAGATTGTTGAATTTTTAGCTCCAAAGAGCTAGGAATTGACTTGAATCAGAAAATATGAATACGGTGGGACACAAAGGAGTAGAATAGAAAATTTACGTGAAATTACCCTACACATTTCTACCAAAAACAATTATACGCCTTACCCCTAATTGTTCATAATTGATTTTGGATAAATTTTTGTTAAAAACAAAATTATTTTAAAAAATTTAAAATTTTTATTTTATATATTTATAAGATGATAAATTAACCCAAAACCAAGACTTGATGGCATGTCCACTCAGTTAACACCAAACTGAAGTACTTGGGTGCAGAGTAGTTCCTTGTTAGCTAATGTTGACGAGATTAAAGACATCAAAATCCATTGAGGATAACTTTCCCTTGATCTGTCTCCCTCTTGGCTTTCCCTTCATCCGTCTCTGTCTTGGCTTTCTCTATCCGATGAGGGCTTCAAGGATCAATAATTTAGAGTCCCCCAAACTTTCTTTCAAGGATCATCTTTTCCTTCCAAGGAAGCCAACTAAGCTTTAAGTACCAGGAGGAAAAGAAGTAGGGGAAAGTAGAACATTAATCAGAGAGCATCAAATGAGGAAAGCAATAGAAAAAAATGTAATGTCATGCTTCAACCCCTGTTACAATCAAACCATCCTTTCATATGTTTTTTCTTCATTATTATACATTAATATTAGGTAACTGCAAATATCACCATACACTCCATCAGATTAACATAAAGGTTTTTTTTTTTTCTTTTCTTTTTTAGAAAAAAGGAGATACAAGAAAGGAAATCACACAAATCGGTTAAATGGCTTTCTACCAACTCTAGCAGGCATGGAGACAGTTGAATCCACACTCAAACCATCCTTATCTAAAACCTTTTGAGAACTTGAATCCTTAGAAAATGAGCCTTTGTTCCACTTGAATGACCCTACCCCTTGTGTTAAAGGGAATGAAAGCCTCCTCTTTTCACTGCTCGGGGTTCCTGGAAACCTTTCCTTGGGATTGCTGCTACTTAATACTTTTGCCTTGGCTGAAACTGTAGGAACCATGTAGTTTGGCATGGAAAAGGGAGGGCAGCTGATTAAACTATCATCATCCTTCAATGGGAAGTCAAAAGGGGACTCAGCTCCACCAGCTCTTCCTCTTGAATACTTGGATAAGCTTGGGCTGTTTGCCTGGGAAGTTCTGTGTACAGGAGTTCGTACTGGTCTCCAAGGGATATATGCAGCTGACTTTGACGATCTGGGTGTTGGTGTATCCATGTTATCAAACCCCAAATTCTTATTTGATGCAGGTCGCGGGCTTGGCTTCAGCTCAGAATATGGCCTGGGTGGTGTAAGTTGGAAGGTCTTTGAGGCTTGGCTTTCAGGAGGATTCGTTGAAGGTAGCTGGCATTCCAACCAATTCCACCACCATGGAAATCCACTCACTCTGGTGTCTGATAGACCCAATGGAGTGGATTTTGGGGTGGCTTTCCACAACTGTTGATGGAAAGAAAACAAAATATTATAATTTGTTCTTTTTTCTCGAAGTAACAGCAACAGCAGAATTCATGCTAATATCCATTGTAGATGTTTTAATTTATACTGCAGAAGATGCAGGCTAAAAGTTAATTCATCTAACTCTGTGCCTAATATTTTAATGTTGTGCTAGAAAAAAGACTGCCTCCTGTTCTGAAAACAAAAGCCCTTAAGCGCCCTGGAACAGGAGTGAAGGACAGTCCTACGTGTAGGCAACAGCAGCACTGGCATCACAAAGTCAGAATCCAACCCTTCTGTTGGCAATTCATTTGTTTCTTATGTCCAAAGGTCTTTAAATCCAATATGATTTTCAGAATATCAGAGGTTCTCAAGTTGAGAGAGAATTCAAACTATTTAGACAAGAAGTAAAAGCCAAAAATGTATACGAAATACATCACACAGGGTCTGTGGGTTGTTTACCAGAGATACCTGGTGGGAATAAGAATAGGCCATGGCTCTTTCTCTCTTGACCACTGCTTCCACCTTTCTCCGCATCCTTGCATCTCTTTCCTCTTTTGTTAGCAAGCTATCATCCCAGTCTTCATTATTGCCTGCCTCAGACTAAACCAATGTTCTCAATTATTATAGATAGCCATATCACCAGATATATGCGCATGCATGTCTGGTATGTGTCTGTATGGATTACAAAAACTTAGCTGATATTTTGAAACAAAATAATATAGAAAAAATAGCAGCTAAAAACTATGGCCAGATGTTATTCAGGCAATAACATCTTGTCACAGATGCGTCACCAAGTCAATAGCCATGCATTGTGATTCTAGATTGTTAACTTTATTGGGCAATCTATTGTAGGAGATAGATGAATCTCAACATGTTCCATTAACTTGTCACGAACATTTGCTGGCCAGCAACCAGACATAGAGTTGATTGCAGACATAAAGGCAGGGACATAAAACTAAGTAATTTTTTTTTTTAAAAAGAAAAAAAAAAGAAGAGGAAAAAAGAACCAGAAAAATTGGAATAGATATGATGCTGATTATTGGAAATCAGCCCACATTAAACTTTTGCTCCAGAGGACAGGTTGTAGGTGTGAAACATTGCAGGCACTTGAATGACAGCAACTGGCCACAACTCAAGTAAGGGACTTACTGGTTGGCTCCATTTGCCCAGAGTACTTTCCACTTCCTTATCATAGTTGTGCTGAGCTTGACGTCGTGCTTGGTTTTCTAACATCTGGATCCTCCGTGATTGAATCTGAGATTGGACCCGTACCATCAGCTGCATATATTTCATTGCACGCATTGTTTGTCGCTTGACATTCTGCCCTCTTATCACTCCTTGAAGTCTGACAAGACCCTTCAGAGCTCTGAAGCTCCTCCTTGCCTGAATGCCAAGAAAAGACCATGACATATTTGCGATGATCCAAAATTTGTAAAAGCGAAAGAATGAGCTTATCCAAATTCATAATATCGGTCCCTTTCATATAGGCTGTGCCTGTAATGCTCAAATTTGTGATTTTGATAAGCAGGTTCATATAAATTATCAAATTCATCAACAAGAATTGTCGGTAAAGAATATGACCTAATAAACTCCCAGTTTAGATTGAGGGGATTGGGATATAACACAATTCTAGTGGCTGTGATACTTGTTATATAAACTCCTTGTCAAAATGCTTGACATGTAAAAAGAAACAAGGTAAAACACATATATTTGACCTTTTCTCAGACCCCACATGGTGGGAGCCTTGTGCATTCAGATGCCCTTGCGAATGCATTTTTCAGAGAGTGTTGTTTTAGTCTGTCAAGACTTCTTATTATGTGTCTCATGTTTAATTTCCTCATATTCCAAGTAATGAAGGTCAAAGAGAAGCTTACAACATAGGCTCTGTAGGCTGCCTGAATCTTAGTTGCCAAAGCATGGTGGTTCTGTACAGTTGGTTCTGGCCTATGGTATATTTCTTTATGATAGCTAATATTCTTAGGAGAAGCTGCTCTAGGGGAAGCAACCCTTGCAGATATGGGTCTAGGGGAAGCAGCTCTTGGTGACACAGCTCTAGGAGACACAAGCCTTGGAGAAGCAGCTCTGGGGGACGAAATTCTTTGGGGAGGAACCCTTGGAGAAGCAGCTCTTGAAGGGACAAAAACAGATGTTTCCAGTTGCTCGGGAGGCAAGGGAGGCCTGAAGACCAGCTTATGCTCTCTTTCAGCCTCATCCAAGATTTTCTCAATACTGCTTGGCCCTCTGAAGAGGGGAAAGAATGAATTGGTCTCTCCATGCCTGAGCCTTGCTAGTCCCTTCTTCTTCTTTTCTTTTGAGCTTTTTTTATCGGATTCCTACAATGTCATCAATAAATGATAAAGAATCTAAGTTACCTTACTGTTATTGTGCTGCAAGTGCAGACCAAGCTCTAAAAGCATAACATACTAATAATGAAAAAATAGATCTTCTGAACACTGGATTGAGTACCAAGTTCAAAACATGGAACAATCAATTGCAGGTTCCAGGTCATTGACATCTTTCCCAGGACAAAACAAAAAAACCAAGAGGCCTATTATTATCCAAGGGAAGAAGCCTATTAAATATCAGATTCTTTAATTGGCATTACAATTCAAGATGGTGCATCTTCAAACATCATAACATGTTCCATATCCTGACAACTTTGTCAATTTTTTTGACAATGTTTTCTGACAACATTGGTAAATGCATTGATTTTGGAACATCAAGCACATCCAGTCTAGCTGGAACCGCTGGCCTTTTTAGGATATCAGAACAATAGTCCATCAAAAAAACAGCTAAGCACCATGCTAACAGTGTGGATCAAACTGTAACCTCACTGAGGATTAGGAAAATTAATAACCATCCATCAAAAAAAATATTCTAGAGAAGAAACTGAAAGTCATCTGGGGTTTGACAAAGATCACATTTTCTTTTCAGACATGATTTCCAAATGCACAAGTAGAATGTCCACTTACATTGGCTAGTTTGTCCTTGGGGTGGGGTAAAAAGACCCGCTTGATTGCAGAATACCAACCCCCTCTTTTTCCCATGTTCCTAGCATTAGTGTCTCCACCTGGATGAAAAAAAGAATTCTACAATCAATTGACTGCAGATCCAACTACATGTCACTCTGTTATGCATAGTCATGGGTCTACCATAAATAAAAGCCAAAATTTTGATATATGAGGAAACATCTTTCCCCAGTGAAATATATATATATATATATGATGGGAATATATGAATGAAATCATTCAAACTACAAGATGGACACATGATCGATACTTGTTTTCTCTGCTTCCTAGTTTTGAAGCTGTCATCAGATCTGCATAGCCCAGTGAAAGAGGAATCAAGAGAAACAAGTTTGACTTGAGAGACATGTACAACAACATTGTACACAAATTTGAAGAAATGCGTTCGACGATGTGTTAAGGACCACATGGAAACATGGAGACCAAGAAGAAAGCAAAGGGGTTCATAAATTAATATCTGAGCAGTTTATCGAGGAGCAAAGAAAATTCCCATATGCCCATCTTAATTAAACACGAGTGGGGTTAAAGTCCAACTTGTCAATTAAGGTTCAAAATTAGAGGCACAGGTTATTCGAATAACAAAGAGATATAGAAACAAATAAATACTGCCAAAGAACAGAGAGAGAGAGAGAGAGAGCAGAGCTATTCCATACATTTGCAGGCTAAACAGCATAAAGACAATTGCAAATCTCCAAAGTGAGAGAACTGTTTGTAGTCCTAAAGACATAAATCTGTTTAAAAGACCAAAATCTGACACTTAGGAGACAAAAAGGGTTTTGATTACAGAGGGAAATTTACAGGAAAATCAGTTGCAAAATGTTTCCAACAGCATCCAATGCCATGAAGAAGCAACTTTTTAACATCTAAAACGTACCTTTATATCAACATACAATACGCAAAAGTAACACACAATGGCACTAATTATTTCATAATTACACAAGCTGAGAAAGTATACAGGTACCTTAATCAAGACCCAGTTTAGCAAAGCCCTTGAAAGAGCTGTTTACGAGATAGAGGAGGAAGAGAAGCAGCGGCTAGAGTAGACCCAGTCTCTCTCTGTCTCCCTCTCTCTCAAGCTCTCTCTCTCTCTCTCTCTCTCTCTCTCTCTCTCTCTCTCTCTCTCTCTCCTTATAATTCTTTCTTTTTTGGACTGACGATCGTGACTTCAAAACATCATTTTGTTTTTTTTCCTAGCTTTTTGCCCCCCGTTGATTATGAATAAGACCGAGAAGGAGACAGGGAGATGGCCACTTTCTCACTCAATGTGTGATGTGGTCAACTCCAACTGACTTTACTTGAATGGGAAGACTAAATGGACAGGCTACGACCCAACCCCCCCAAACTCTGATTCAACGGTTAGGTCCCAAAGGCCAAAACTGTTCAACAGAAGTTGAGGTTTGATTTCTTTTTTTCTTTGGCGAGAAAATGGTTTTCTTTTGGCCCTTTTGGTCTTGTTGAGGGCATGGCAGTTGCGTCTTTGATGGTACCTGGCCAAGTTCTTGCCACTTTCCAAGTCGTGGCATTCTCTGTTCTTTTTTTTCCCCTCAACTTGCTTTAAGTCCTGACAATTTTCTCTCATAGAATTGTAAATATTATTTATGCTTTTTATGGAAAAAAAATGAGTTAAAATCCAGAAATGTTACCTCTTTTACGTGGAACAAGTTTGCAGGGTGACACGGTTTGAGCTATTATTTCTGAAAGAGAAAAGAACTACAATAGCAAAGAGCAAAGAAAAACAACTTTAATTCTGAAAGATGATTTTTTTCTTTTTTTTTTTTGGATTGAACTTCCAGAATTAAACTTCAAGCGCTTCTTCAGGTACAATTCCCTGTAAATCACGGTGGCCAAAATGTAGGGTTAGTAAAGTCAATCGATCCAAATAATTTTGCAATAAGAACGTGTCGTTCCCATTTAATTATGTGGGTTCTTAATTTTATATGAAGAAATGAAGCTGATGCCAACGGATGATTCCCATGACAGCAAAACAATGCGTACCAAACAATAAAAAATGATGTAATCTTCTAGCAAAGTGGGTAACTTGGAACCAAAAATTTAGTGATGCAATCTCTTCTCTTGACAGTATTATTAATAACTTTAAATAGAAAAAATCCCATACCCTTAACTACCATTTTTTCCGTGTCCCTTCTTGTTTCAAACTGACCAGATCATTAATAATTATTAGAAAGGAAAAATAGAAAAAAAAAAAAATTCCCAAGGCCCATATGGAAATGGGAATGAGGACACATTTTCTTGATTTTCTGTCAGGCTTTGAGCACCTTCTTACATGCGTTGCCGTGGGCCTGTCACTGATATTGTTGTTTGGGCCTAGAAGATATTGTTGGGAATACTGAGAATACCCATTGCTGTCCCATAATCACACCCCTCAAGCGCACCTGACGGTTCTATTAGGTCATCCACTATAATTATGTATATAATTTTTAGTATTTATTGGAGTTTAATTTTTTTTAATTCTCACTATATTAAGAATATTTTGTTAAATTTTAAATTTTTTTAATATTAAAATTAAGTATAAATAATGTTAAAATGGTGAGTATTCTATATAATAGAAATTGAATGAAAATAATAATAATTCACTCTTAATTTTAATTTATAAATATAATGTAATATACTTATTTTCAGTGTTATTATTATTATTATTTTTTTTTTTTTAATTTCTATTGGGCCATTGGGATGCATAATTTCGGCTCTTCAATGAGTACTATTTTCCCGATGGCCTTCTTCAGGTCAAGAGGCATTGAAGCTTGCAGTCATCTTTTGCATTTGTACATTGTAGGCCGTAGGCATCATTCGGGTTCCTTTGGATTTGGAAATGAGATCTATCCCACCAACAGGAAGGCAAAGGGACCATGAGGCTTAGAAATTTTACTTAATTAGTGTCATGGACCGTAGAACTCCAAACAATTTGGGAGGCTAAACTGCAAAAATGTGTATAGTAAGGCAACTCGTGACAAAGAAGCAAGCTTCTGACGCTGCACAAGCGTTCAACTGTTAAGTAGCACCTGAAAACCCAGGCAAAGAAAGCCTACGCTCAGGACAGACAGCCTTGGTACTCCAACCTACCTTGGACAAACAGAGCCTGGAGTTTAGACCCACGTCCACCTTACAATTTACGCATACAATCACTCATGAAGCAGATGCATCCAATGAGTGGAGTTGGTGAAAGGAAGCGAAGGAAACCTCAACCAGGAGATACAACACTTCTTTATTTGTGCTCCCAAATACTAATAAGCATCGGTTTTCAATGACCATATGGAAGAGATCAGTCTGCCAGAGGCAATGCATAGTTTTTAACTAAAACTACTGTGAAGCGGAACAACAAATTTTTGTATTCATTGTGACCCATTCCTTTAGCCAATTCCTTAAAACTGGGTGAATATGCAGGCTAGGCTGCAAAACCTGTCCTTCATATGGTGGTGGCGCAAATGAAATGTTATCAACTAGGCAAAAAGGTAGGTGACTTAACTTCACGTCTATAAGACAAAGATAAACTATTTTCAATGGCTCATGAAGCACTACTATGTCAGCTTATCAGAAAGGTCATGCATTCAAAGCTTGCTGAGCTGCAAATCACTGGCTATCGGGCTCACCTGAGCATTGCTTGCTCCAACTACCTGTACCAGCTTTCCGCTCCCCTCTTTTTCTCTTGTTTCTGGGGAACTGGAAATCTGAGGCTAAACACGATTTTAGAGTTGATTGCTTTTGAGGCTCCATGGTTTTTGCCATTGGATCAGGTTCTGAGGCTGGGATTGGACAAGGGTCAGTGCCTTCTCCTTCTTCACCTTGTTCTAGTTCTAAATGCTTCTCTATCAGTTGATTATTCATCCCCAGGAAAATGTCTCTCCCTCCATCAACTGCTTCATTATGTATTAGGACATTATCCACAATCTGCATATATCAGTGTGTTATACACATTAAAACAACAGATTGATTACATATTGTATTCAAGTAATCGGAAGAGTTTCGAGACTCTTATCCACAGTTTTGTGAGATATCATAAAGCAACCCATCAAAGAGCTTTCGTATTCAAATTAAGAGGTCTCAATGGGAAGAAAAGCTCTATCTGGCTGCTTAGTGGTTTTCAAAAAGAATACTACAAGTTCAAGAATCCAAGACCAGGATGACTTCAACGAAAAATGCTTTTGGATAGATATATTAGGAAAATTTACAGAAGAGAGCCAGAAAGCCAGTTTTGAAATGGTATTCCGATAGAACATGGAAGAATGATCTAGGGAAGCAATAAATAAACACAGAAACCAATGGCAGAGAAATCAATGAAAATCTTCACCCATTAAATAATTACCAAAACATGCAAAACTATATGATGGAGTCTTACATTTTCACACGAATCTCCAATTTCTGGATTGTGGAAGGAAACATCAGCAGCAGACAACAGTCCCACTGTGCTTTCAATTATGTCAGGTACATGAAAAGCCTCTCCATAACTCGATATGGCACTTTCAGGCAAAACCAGATTGTCAATATCATAGCCTGACATATGCTGAGTTCCAGCACGTGGAGCTTCTATGGATATTACTTCTCCATTGCCAGCAGAAAATGTAGGACTTGGAGCAGAGATGGTCTGAGCATCACAAGCCACAAGAAGGCTCAAATTCTCAGAGGAAGAAAACTTATTGGCATTTTTCATCATCGTCATGTCAAGTTGATTCTTCAGTTTATGAACCCGAAACTGTACCATTTCAATTTGCCAAAGAACTGCCTCTAAGGAAATATCGGCATTTCCAAACTCAAAATCCAACTTGTCATCATCCAAGCCAAATTTATGATTGCAATCTGCATGTTGGCCTGTAATTGCTGCTTAACAAACAGATAGCATTGGGCAACAAAGTTAGTAAAATATGACATAGAGCTAAATCATCTTTACAACATGACATAGTAGGTAAACTTCAGAGAATACTTAAAGAAACATGTAGTGTATACGGGTTTTCATAGGGGCATTCAATTCAGTGATTATAAAGAGATGCACTAGCCTATTAGGCGATGCTTGAAAGATTCATTACAGGTCGTTCTACAAGAAACAGAATTTGCAACGTGCATACATGTGTATACATATGCATGCATTACTGTGTATGCTAAGAAAGCTGCCATTCAACCAAATATGTTAAAAGACAGGCAGAAAATAACTAGGATTCATCTTGATCAGCATCCCATCAATGGGTCCATGGTTAGATATCACCCAAGGATGAATAGAAACTGGAAAGTTACACATGAAATAGTGTTGGTAGCTTTACCACTCACCATGTGCCTAAAAGAACAAACAGACAGTGCACAAAACAAAAGACTACTATGAAATTGGGTCCATTGTTTCACCATATAAGTAAGAGATGCTCCAACTCACAGAATTCAGCTGGTAATGACAACATGGAACTAAATTCAATGGTCATACATTTGACTAAATTGCATGTTCAAGACTACTAGTTTGGCAGGCTATAACAAATTCATTTACCTTTGTTCCCAAAGTCATTGTTCATAGAAGTGGCATCTGGATTGGATCTCCTTTTTTCTGAAATTTTGCAAACAAATTAAATTCAAAGAAGTGTTGACAGGATTATGGAGAGCATAGAACATATAACATGATATGCAAGTAGAAAGAGAAAGCTTATACCCATGTATGAGAAAAGGCAATGACGTGACATGTACGCTGCTACATCAGTTACTGCTTCAACTCTCCTTCTCCTCCTCCTTTTTATAGACTTGCTTCTGTAATATTGATTTGAAAATGGCATTGACTTTGAACAAAATTCCTCAGAAGTAGATCCATAGAGTGCTGACTGTTTGCACTGTTCATATGTTGCCAATTCTCTTGCGTATTTTAATTCTTGACATTCGATTTCCCTGATTTTGAGTTCTGTCCATTTGCAACGCCACATCAGAGGCTCTATGAAACTCCGCCAGTGATTTGTTAACTTCTTCTTCCTAGATGAAAGAAAGAGAGTTTAACAAACAGCAGTTATACATATGCACTATAGTATATTTTAAAGACTGAGGCTTTTTGGACAACCAAAGTTTTATCAACACGGTTCAATGACTAACATTGAATTGTTTGTGATCAGTAGAGATTTAGCAAAGTCTCAAAGTATCACACATTGAATAGCAAGCCACCAGAGTCATCTTTTTTGAGAACTTATCGCAGCTAATAGAGCACACACCTTGTTCCAAACATGCTACCTAACTCATCATATGGTGATGCCAGCTCACTGTCACCAAAAAATTGCGATTCCACCTCAACATCACTTCGTTCAGAATATTTCTCAGTATAAGAAGTAGTGTCGGCAAATGAGCTTGAATATTCAGTTGCATCTGGATCTTCAGCCTGGGCTGATCCAGTCTCATTGGTATTTGTACATGCGACTATGTCAACTTCTACATCCACAAGGTCATTTGAGGCCTTAATTTGTTCAGACAACACAGTGTCCCACCCATTTACTGTTTCCTCACATTTAACCGTGTACCTTAAATCCATCCCATTTGATACTGTTGATGCATTCTTGTTCTGTGTATCAATTGCAACTTCTGTGGAACGATGCGGTTTACACTCTGAATCAACGTCCATTGCTTGCTATGCAGGAGCCATGCGACAATCTTGGCCGAACCCTACTCAAGTTAGTAATGAGTTGAGCTCCAAGGAAAATTCCTACATAAATTGCCTAAGAAAAGTATAACCAGTCAGAGTTAACGTATAAAAAGTTCAAATTCTGAACCCAACAAATAGCTCATGTTCACTACTATGAGAACAAAAGCTAGTTTCTGAGAATCAGAATGCCAAGAATATAAGCATAAGGTAACATTCTTACAAGCCCCCAGGATCTCAAAAGTTCCTGTAAGAAGAAAAAGAAAAATTATACACAAAATTGATAACATTCTGGAATTCCGTGATTACCCATAATTCAATTCTCGACATATCAGATACCAATACCATTATACACTAACAACATATATCCATTAAAAAAAATTCCAATCATCCATTAAAAGAATATATATTTTTTTTTAATCTTTTGTTTCTAAATATCAATGAAAACAATAATGCTACACGCACATAAGCGTGCGAGAGATTCTGTAGCAAGTGATGAGCAAGCTGGTTCAGCAAAAAACAAATGTTAGCAAGCATTTCTAACTGCTTGAAGAAAAAGAAAATTACCCACGTCAAGTTAATACAAAACAAGAAGGGGAAAAAAAAAAAACAAGGACTCGAACATAAGAAGAAACACAGGAAATATTTGAAAAGGAGAAGAAGTTTCAAGCAAGTGAGAAAGAAAGAGAGGCACAAAGAAACAAACAAGCCCACCTATCTGAACATACACGGATGTGAATAATCTGCTCGAATAATATGTTCCTTTTCTTCAGAGACATGGAGGCAGGAAGTGAAAAGAGCAGAACTTTGAACTTGGAACTTAAGAATTTGGCTGTGCGGCGACGAAGTGAGAGAGAGGGAGGAGAGAGAGAGAGAGAGAGCCAGACAGAGAGAGAGTGGAAGTTAACGTTATAAACCTAAAGCAGTTAGCGTTCTAGTACGGTACGATTGGCGCTGTTGTTTTCTTGCGTTTTTTTTTTTTTTTTTTTTACTGTTCTAGTCTATTATTATTTCAAGATGATATATATATAATTTTTTAAAAAGGTATTATTGCATGGGTTGGGTATAAAAAGAAGTAACCTTGTAAAATATAAAGAAAGTGTTTTTTGGTCCATTTTGTAGGAAAACAAAAAAAAACTAAATAGCATTCAAAACAATGGAATTAAAATCCCAAGTTGAGTATTTAACAATCTATCCAAAACATTTTCCATCAACCAAAAAATTTTATTTCTTTAACTTAATATACCGTTCTTTTTTTTTTTTACACAACAATTATCTTATTAATTAAATAACATGTTAAAATATGTATATATATATTTTTAATATTATAACAAAATACATATTAATATATCAATTTAGAATATCCCTTTGTAAAATTTAATTCATGTAAAAATTTTTTATTCATAAAAATAACATATATATATATATACACATGCACATGTAATCATAACATGTCATTATGAATGTGAACGAATCTTAATGACATTATATGTATTTTTAAGAGTTGTTTGTGAAATTTATTTGCATTATTTATTAATTACAATCTCAATATATGTTAAAAGAAATACAACGTAGTTCTGTTGCAACGTACATGATCTTCTGATTTTCAAAATCCCTCTGGTAAATAAAAGCCGAAAAAAATTATTTTCCTAAACGACGTCGTGCCTCCAGCCAGTCAACGAACCAAAAGACTCCCCTCTGACACTAACCTATGAATGTTGTAAGGAACAAAAACATAAGCTCAGTTCCAAAGAGATACAGCGAGGGAGAGAGAGACAGCGAGAGAGAGAGAGAGAGATGGGTGTGTTCAATTTGAGGTTGTATAAAGGGGCCTTGCTGTTGGTGATTTTTGTGGTTGGTGCTATATTGCCAATGCCAAATGTATCATCTTCCAAAGAGCAGCTAAGCTCAAGAGAGTGCGAGGATCTGGGCTTTACTGGCCTTGCCCTATGCTCTGATTGCCATACTTTCTCCGAATATGTCAAGAGCCAAGGTTACTCTATGCACCTCCTTTTCTTTCTCTCTGCAAGCTTTCGTTTTTTCACTTAAAGTTGGCATCTTTCTCCTCTCCCTCTGGGTCTTCATATTTACCAATCGTCTCTCTGCGCATGTTCTGTGAATTTCCCTTCTGGGGTTGTTTCCCCTTTCACGATTGTTTGTTTGACCATTCGGGTCTGGAGTAATAAGGGTTATCAGAGGACTAATTGATCTGCAATTGTGATTTTAGGGTTGGTGGATATTTGAATTGGTTTTAACCCGTGTCAGTTATTTTTGTGTCTTTGAATGGATTGTGATTTGGATATTTGGATCACGCTTGATTTCCAATTAAGTTTCTTTGTTTAAGTCAAGGGGCCTCAAAGTATCTTGAATGTGAGGAATATCCTATTCCCACGCATTTGGCAGGGATAGATTCTCAGAGAAACATTTAATTTTGGTTTCTCATGGCATAGCATGTTTCTTTCCTCTGTATTTCTCTCTGCAAGCTTTCTTTATACTTAAAGTTGGTAGCTTTCTTCACCTTGTTTTTTCCTATCGTCTCTCTGGGAATTTCTCTTCTGGGGTTGTTTCCCTGTTCATGATTGTGTGTTTGATCTTTGGCGTCTGGAATAATTTGGGGTGTCAGAGACCTAATTGATCTATAATTGTGATTTTAGGGTTAGTGGATATTTGAATTGATATTGCCCCATGTCAGTTATTTCTGTGTGTTTGAATGAATTGTGATTTGAATATTTGGATCACATTTGATTCCCAATCAAGTTTCTTTATTTAAGTCAAGGGGTTTAGAGTGTTGTGAATGTGAGGGATATCCTAATCCCACACATTTGGCGGTGATAAATTTTCAGAGAAGAATTTGATTTTGGTTCCTCAAGACATAGTTTGTTTCCTTCCTGCCATGTTGGCTGGAGAACAAAATAAAGGATCTTATCAAGGACATTCTGGTGCATGAAACTCCCATCTTACATGTTTAGTTGAAAGAAGACTGAAGTCTTTAGATATTGGCAAAATGTTTTTAACAAGATTAAGTTTTTGTATATGTTAATTTTTCATTGAATGTCATAGTAAGATTATGGTGATTTGTGTAGAACTAATGTTTGAATGTTAAGGAAAAAAAAGGGAAAAAAAAAAGAGGCTTTTTGGGTGACATGGAACTGTCTAGGATTTAATAAGGTTCGATAAGACTTAGTTGTGTGATGGATGGAAAACTAACTACTGCTGTGGAGATTTTGGATCGTGTTTTTTATTAAAGATATGCTGACAAAAGATGGACCAAAGTAAATAGGTTGATAAGTGATTTTACAATTGGACATCAGACTCAATTGTTAGGTTGGTATGGTTTTTGAGATATCTAACCTATTATTTGGGTTTTCTCATGTGCATGAAAACTTGAAAGCTCAGTTGTTCAGTTATATGATTACCTTATGGCTATATGCTTTCTAAGTTTGAAGGTTTTTTGTTGCAGAGCTGGTGTCTGACTGTTTAAACTGTTGCACAGAGGACTCTGATGATTCCATGAGCAAGGTATGGAATTGTAGGATAACAAGAGCAATTTGAAACTGAATTCTCTGCTTTGAGTGATGATATTTGTTATCTTCATTGTCCTATTTTTTTATGTAATATGTCTTGAAAAGCCAAGTATCCATTTGAATAGATATGAATGATAATAAAATGAAGACAAGGTTTTGTTTGTAAGATCATATCAAAGGGTGTTCAAGTATGGGCTCTCTGATTTGTGAGGATTGGGAGAGGATCATCTATTTTCAGAGCTAGCCCATTGTCTTTGGCCAAGAGGACGATTCCATGGGTTGAGTGAGACCTTTCAGTAACAAAGAAGTAACCCAACCATTAAGCAAGCTCACCCTTCTTGTTGCTTAGCCATATATGAATTTTAATATGTTTTGCTCTTTCTTGACTACCTAAAAAGACATTGTGACTTGTAATGCAAAAGTTAAAATCCTGATAGTGAATTTGCTTTTTTATGTTTTACCTTGGGTCGGCTCATTTGTGGATAAACATGCTCATGCTATCAGAAGATGAGTTTAGCAAATATCAAATGTCTGAAACTTGGAGTTTGATGAACTATAGCAAGAAATTATTGACAGCTTTCTAATGGAAATTCTTATGTTTTATTGTGGTTTTTGATATTAGCACTTAAAGGGGATGATAGACCAAGCGTTGCACACACAAAGCTGAAATATTATAGATTTGTTGCGAGAAGGATTAGTTTCTGATTTGCTCACTGTATGGATGTTCCCCTTTTCTGGAATGACGTGACTTGTCTTTCTAGTGTATTATTTAACTGAAACTAGTCTTGCTATACTTGGTGCAGTCAAGAAAACTAGCAACCTTCTCCCTGGAGCTAATTCTACTTGTCCTTCCTTTCCCCTGTTTTGTTTCCCTTTCCATCCCCCAGAAAAATAGGGGAACCCCCCCCCCCCCTCACTTCAGCTCTCCCTGTGGACATGCTTAAAGTTTATGTCCACTTCTTGCTTGTGCAAATGCTTTGTACAGAACCTTTTTTGTTCAAAGATGTAACCAAATAAACCAAATCTTCTTTTGTTGAAAGGAAAATATAACAGTTACCTGAACTTGTGAAACTGCAGACTACCTATTCTGGTGCAATACTGGAGGTCTGCATGAGGAAATTGGTGTTCTATCCTGAAGTTGTTGGTTTTATTGAAGAAGAAAAGGACCAGTTTCCTACTGTTAAGGTTCAATATGTTTTCAACTCTCCACCAAAGTTAATCATGTTGGATGAAGAGGGCCAACATAAAGAAACCGTAAGGTGAGCTGCTTTTCCATTGATTGAAAAGATGCATGCAATTTCAAATTGAGATGCTCGTTCTTTTAGTTCATAATTTTGGGAGTGTGCTAAGAATGTTGAACCTCTTGAGCATCATCACATCTTCCTTACATCTTTTAACTTATTGTAGGATTTGGGGCCTTACAATTTGCCCTAGTCTGTAGTAAAATGAATATTGTACACATTCTTCTACACAATCCCAACCCCCTAACCCTTCCCCAAACAGATACAAAGACCTAATGTGGGTTCCAGCTTTGGAGATTTCTTGACTGGTTTAATTGTATGGCATTCCTGCACAGCACATTATGTGGCATCTGTCTCCTGTTGACTTGAAGTTAGTAGATTTTCAAGACAATTTTATCTCTAATAAGCCAAGTAAGAGCAGTTATCAGTGGAATGTAGTTGAGCTTGTTAATTCTTTGACAAGCTAAGGAGAATGGTTGTCAATGGATGTGGGTGATCTTGTTAATTAAAGTGCGTTTAAGACTCAAGTAATACAATATGCTGTTAACAGGAGTTAGCATCAGCAAAAATGTTGTTTGGAACTTGCTTAGATATTTATCGGTAGTTGCAGTTCTTGCACTAGAATTGCATCTTGCATATTTTTCCATTTCTGAAAATGATGAGGTTTTAGTGACACTCATTTGTGTCATCTCCACCATACTAATTTTGCAGAATTGACAACTGGAAACGAGAGCATATGTTGCAGTTCTTGCGGGAGAAGGTTAAGCCCAAGTCAGCATATTAAGCAAAAGCTTCAATTTTGTCTGTCTTTCGCTAACTTCTGTGCTGCAGTTTTAAATTACCTGGATCCAAAGAAAAGATGGAGAAGAAAGTGGTCATAATCAGCATCAATTATTTTGTTTCACTGTGCACGATAGTTCTGAGTAACAAGGGTCAAAGTGAGCACTTATTGATTCTGTGTAGGTGTTTGAAATATTACAGGTTTCATCGAATTTTCTCAGTCAGCACTTTGCGGTGTAATCCATGGAGAATACCAAAGCCATGCACAAACATTATATATATAACTTAACTAGTAACTTTCAATTTTCCCAAACTCAGTTAATTCTCTAACTACCGGATAGCCACCTTGATCTAGCCATAAGTCTGAAGATGGCACGTAGCACAGCCATAAAATTTTGTTCCTTAAAAATGATGAGCTGCATCCATACAATGAAAATAGCTTTGAAAAAGATCTGAGCCCCTTTGGCAAGAACATGAAGTGATCATGCTGGTAATTGAGGTTTGCTTATAAATGAAACCAAGAGATGCCCCTACATATACTTAACAACCCTGTCAGCATCACGACACAATTGAGGTTTGATTATAATTATACATTCTGCTCATCCAGAAAGACAAAGGATAGCTACATTCCATCACCGGCGAGGGACTAGCTAGCACATGTACGACAAATCGATTTCGTGCGCAAGAAAATTTTTGTTATAGTGTTGCAGGGGACTAACAGAAGTCTGTTAGCATTCAACAAGCCGGTTACCCTTTACACCAGAGGAAGGCTTGAATTGTGTCACTGAATTGTTAAATGGCATTCTCAAAATTTAGAAGTGGTCTTGATGGGGGCCCAGATATCTGCACCATTGCTGCCAGCTACGGCTGTGGTACAAGAGATTGGAACAAGGCATAATCCTCTGCTTCTGAGGCTGTATTGCTCTTGTTCCTGCATAAGTAAAGGAACCCTGTAATTTCCTTCACCAAATTCAACGACTCATGGTGGTGGTACAGTGGTGTAAGCTTGGAGCAAACGTTTAAAATCTCAAGAAAAATCAAATGAAACACCTCTGTGTTTGAATATACCACTAGCATATTGCCAGCTGTCATTGTGTGGTAAGCAGCTATTGTTTGAATGTATCATGAAAAGGTCTCAAGAGGATGACAGGATAATATATAACAATTGAATAGCGCAGTTTTCAGTTGTTTTGGTCCAAGGAATCACTCCCGTTTTCTTAAACTAATTATGTTTCTAAGCAAATGTTATCCTCACCTGCATCTGAGCTGGTGGCATGCTTTGCAGGTATGGAGCACTCAGCAACTGGAACCACCACAAAAAGGGCAATGCATTAATTGATGATGATAGAACCACAATAAAAAGATGGATCCATCAGTCTTTCACAAACTGTAAATGCTAGTGCAACGTTGTCATACACAGAATAAAGTAATTGTATGGCAACACTTGAACAATCATGTGGCCCTTTTTATAATTTTTTAGGACTTAGTACACTTTAACTTCTAAAGCACAAAGCAGGTGAAACCATGGTAAACAACCCGGAGACACATTAAACCTAAGTCCACAAACCTGCTGAACTATCAGCTCAGCAAATTGTGCAACCAAATTTAGAGGTGCTAAAAGACATTTTACTAGTGAACAAAATGCTTTGTAAAGGATATGAAAGATTACAGCATAAGCTACATAATCCATGTATTATTCCTAGATATAAACTCAGAAGACAAGCCAATAAAACCAAACTAGGATGGATGCAAAGTATGCTCCAGTGACTATATTCACATCATGACTTGCAATTGTATGTCCACAATGCAGCTAGGTGATGGATTGGGCAAATAGATTATTGATAATGCAAGTGAAATAAGAAAGAGAAAGCCAAACCTCAACTTGGTCATGAAGAAATTTAATGTAATCCTTTGCCTCCAGAAGGACAGATGCAGTGTCCGTCTGAATGAAATCAAAATGGTTTCAGAATCATATTGTTAATGAATGGGGAATAAAGTGAATGGTGTGAGCAACATAAACACAAAAAGGGGTTATCAATGATCATAGATCAGGATAAGATAAAAAAGAATTAATACCCCAACTCAAACTGCTACTTAAATTAATTGAAAGAGGAATTTTAGGTGTGACTATGCCACCAAAAAGGGAATTTTTTTTTTCTCTCTAACATACAAAGAGAAAAGTTTAAGTGCTAATGGACCATTTATTCTCATTCCATGTTCCCTGTCACGGTAATTAGAAAGAGTTACCATAGGTACCTTGCCATACGGGGAGACAAGCTGCTGCAAAGCTGTAATACGTTCACCAACCTTCACTTTGTTCTCCTATTTCCAAAACACACATACAATGAAAATATTAGCAATTTACTTTTGAGATGACAAACAAAGTTCCCAGCAAACTAATTCCTATAAGATAAAATTAAATAATTAGCAAGAAAATGATTAGATCTAGCTTCATAAGAATCAAATAGTCACTGAGGACTGATAACTGCAGCTAGGTGCTCTGCAGGACTTCCATTGGTGAAGCATTATAACATGCCCATTGGCATAAATCACACAGTGATAGGCTTAAAAGGTAGCATAAAGCAAACTGTCCACTATCATATAGGCTCCAACGTAAAGTTTTCTTACAACTATTGCAAAGTATCTGCCTATAGTGGCAGATTTTAGAATAACCACATTTCTTTTTTCGCTAGATTAGTAAAACAAATACTTTAGTAAGAGAAACCTAAGTGTGCCCATGAAATTCATTGGTGGGGGAAAACTGCTGGCCTGATTTTGAGTCTGGCTACATTGAAATACTTGAATCCATATTGATAGACCAATAGTGAATCTCCATCCCACACACTCAATAATTGTATAAACAAAATGAAAACAAAATTATCATCTCCAACAGGAACTGTATAAATGAGAAAGAGGGGAGGTATAGGGAAAACCTTTGGGGATATAGAAATATCAGCCTTGTGTCGTTTAGTTTCAAGACAAGTAATGGTGCCTTGGTCAAAAGAACAAGGACTTCTTTTGTTCTCAATCATGTTTTGACCCTCTATCCTTTGCTCTCCCTGCAAAGAAATAACAAAGAAGGTACATGACTGATCAAATCCAAAAGAAAAGCAAGCTAAATTCAAGCAAAAATTCCAGTAGTGCCCTGGGAAAAAAAGAAAAATTGACATCTAAGCACATCCAAGGATAAAAGTTTAATGTACTTTGCTCATAGCAAGAGGTGATTAACAACCTTCAAATGACTGGATATCAAGGCACATAGGATTCATTCTAGTATCAATTGTAAGACAACGAGAACATCAGACAATGAAACATTTATTGTAAATAATTCAATGGTTTGTTACTTGTTAATAAAACCTAGAGATTTGAAGGGTTTGTCTAGTTGTGGAAACTGAAATTTCAAAAGCAGCAGAACACTTGCCATTGTATTATTGTGAATGAAATAGAGAAGTTTTACACTTGCCATTGTATTATTGTGAATGAAATAGAGAAGTTTTACACTTGCCATTGTATTATTGTGAATGAAATAGAGAAGTTTTACACCCAACAAATAAAGATGGTTTTGGTTTTAAAAGTCTAAAGCTACTTTGGAAACACAGCTTTATTCACTTATGAAGGATGCTGACAAAGGATCCCTTCCCAGAATCAAATAAAAACACAGGTTTTGAGCATCCACGCCGGATACGAGTAGTAGAACACCACCCGTGTGGCAATGCCAAAAGAACTAGATAATTAGGCCGACCATCCAATGGGATTGATTATGCTTACAGGAAGTACCCAAGGTAGGACACCACAATTATAAAAATCGCTCTAGAGCTTTTCTACAATCTCTCTCCTATAAAATATTCATATCTAGCCAAAAACATACATGAGAAAATAAGCAAAAACTTCATACAAATTATTTGTGTGAGGCATCATAATCAAAAACAAAGGAACAACATGCATTGTTCTGGTCAGCATTCACCGGTCCACTTTGAAGCCTGAAGCCCAAAGACATAACAATATAAGCACATGCTAAATTATTTAAGACAGAACAACTTCCCAAGAAGAAGAACAACATAGTTAAATAATAGGACACCTACAAACAGACAATAGTTCCATAAGATAATGAGACATACGACACCTAGCATTGATTACCACTAATTATGTTTCTCAAATGGCGCAAGAATCTATCGTTTGACAAGGCACCCAAATCACATAGACTCATCCAACACATAACGGATAAAAGAATTAACAAAGTTTCATAAAGAGTTTGTGCGTGTGAGGGGATAGGGAACAAAATCAACGTTCTAATAACCCACTTATTGTAGGCCCAGATTGCAAACGTATACCGTGCATGAACAAAACATCAATCTGTCTAATTTGCGTATGTAATTTAAGAACCCGCCTCCATTTTATTCCATAAAGAAACCTTAAATAGACACCACATTTCTTAGATTCGCCCAAGATAATCTTAATATAAATTGGCCAAGAAAAAGACACGTCAATAACACATACAAAAAGAAACAGTAGACGTGTAAACAATATCTTCCAAGGGAAATATCATATGCTTCCACCAAGCAAACACATACTTTCCCAAAATAAGATAGATTAATCTGACAGGGGAAATTAAGAGAAAAGAGTTCAGAGAACTCACCCAGAACCCAAAGACTGCATGGCCAGAGAAGCACGAATTGAAAGTTCAAACCTTGTAGCTGACGTAGTCGAAAACCCACCTCCAAAATCACCAGATTTCAACCAAAGATTGAGAAAAGTCGAAAAAAGAAAAGGCCCAAAAACAATGGCTTTTTGTCTTCCCCTCTCCCTCTGTCTATGTGAGCGTGTAAAGACTGAAACTTTCCGAGAACTTTTGTCAGTTTTTGCGTCTTCAAAAGTAGGAATTTTAACAACTTCCAATAAGTGAACTCTTTTTTCTACTGCTCTTCAAAGACAACAAAAATTAACAGAGACCCACTTTTTAAGCAGAATGAAAAAAAAAAAAAAAAAAGTTTATATGATACAAGAACGCTTTCAACGGTGACCTGGCTGATGAGTTGGCTGACGAAGCTCGAGCAAAGAAACAGGATGTAGAGAGAGAGAGAGAGAGAGGTGAGAGAAAAGAAGAGAAGTGTGAAACGGACAGGTTAGAGAGGGGGAGCCCCCCTAAGGGTTTTTGAAAAGGGTTTTATAGAGTTTTCAATTTTATAAAAACAAATAATTTTGTTTTTTTAAGGGAATCAACGTTCCATTTGTGCAAAATATTTCATTTTTCATTTTTCAGCCCATATGTTTTTTGCTCTTTTTTTTTTTTTTTTTTTGAACACGACCCCTATGTATTTTGACAGCTAATATCCAACCATGCGATAGAGAGAGTGAGAGAGAGAGACAGAAAGAGAGAGGGGTTTGATTTAATTCTAGATGAGTCAATTTTATTACCATGCTTGAAAATGACGTATGACTTATGCTTACATTGGTTATTATTTAATCACATTTGCCCGAAATTTTTTGTAATTATTGTCAAAAACCAAAAACATTTGACTAAATTGATAACCTGTTCATCGGACCAATAATAATTTTTTTTTTAAAAAAAAAGAGCTCTGGGATTAATCCTGACCTATACATCAAAAATCAGGAATGTTACGTGCATGCTATTGAGTTAAGAGCCCCATGTATCTCTCTATGACTTTGAAGCCTTGGAGGGTGTCCCCATTGTCAAGTGTCAACACATTTTGGTTGCTTTAGTAGGAAAATAATAAAAATAAAAATAAAAAAAAGTGAAAAGTAAAAATTAGTATAAATTGAACTTATTTATATGAACCCAATAAAACTAAAAATTGAGTTAAATTGTATGAATCATTGTGTCTCGGTACCTCAAATATCATTTGAACTACGGGTGCTTATAAAAAAAAATATTCATTTAAAAAAAATATTGATATATCATTTGAACGAGCAATGGCATTTTTCTTTTTTTTTTTTCTTTTTTTGTCTTTCTGAAAAGACAATAATGAAAACTCGAGGCAAATTTCGTTGGCAAGGGAGACTTTTATTTTTTTTGGGCGGGAAATCGCTATCAGTTTCTACATTCGGGTAGGCTGTTTCTTCCCGTGGGCCCCGCCTTGTTATCTCTGATCTGCGAGCGCTCCCCCCACCCCCACACTAGACCAAATCCACTCGCCGAGATGGGGAGCGGGACATTCGACTTGTCGCCGTGGCGGTCGTTCGGATCTGCGTGGAGAGCACGCACGCTATCGGGAAGTATAGAAAAACGTGACAGATTTCGTGTTGACAGATTTTAGATAGTGTGGACCCCACGACAAACACTTCCACCGTTCGCCAAAGTCCACGAGCGGGCCCGATGTGCCCCACACGGTTTTACCGTTTGTCTGATTCCCGGCAGTAGGTAGTCCGAGCTGTAGGTACTCGTGTACAGTGTGTGCACGCTAACTCGCAAAGTGAAGAGGTTGCTGGCGAGCCGAAATTACGCGTATGCCCTTTTAGTGTGTTCGAGTATGGTAAAATTAAAGGTTAATTACCAATTAAAAAAGAAAAACGACAGCTTTTTGATTTTTTTTTTTATTTTTGTAAATTTAGTACGAAATTATTCATAAACTTTATATATGTATCTAAACCTTTTGATAATAAATTTTTTTAATTTATTTATTTAACTGTTTGATTTAATATGAAATAATATATAAATAAATTATATAATTATTTAAATTATTAACGATATTAATATTATGTTATATAAATATTTATTTACAAAAGAATGATCTCCAAATTTTTTAAAATTTTAGAGGGATCGACTCTCACACTTTAAACACGAATTTCCATCGGAATTGAGTCAAAAATAATAATAATAAATAAAAAAACTTGCTGTGCGTTGTTTTTATTCTCCATTGTTGAGCTTTCACGTACAACAGAAAAAGCACAAATGAATATTGACAAAAAAAAAAAAAAAAAAGAAGAAGAAAAAAACAGAAAGAAAAAGAAGATTAACAGAGGATTATCTTTCTGCCATTTACAACGGGGTACAAATTAGCTTGTCAATTAATGTCATCTCTTGATGGTATGTCTGCATATTTACAAATCGTTGGTGGATCCAAGTCTAAAGGTATTAAAATAGAGTTCTACCTATAATTTTAGAATATTAAAAATTAGATTGATTTTCTATTAAGATAAAATAAAATAAAATAAGCCAACACGAAAGCGGGTTCAAGTAGGTCCGTCCTTGGATCCATCCATCCATCCATCCATCTATGTGCGGTTGTCTATTTCTCTCCGTTTTTCACCGCGGAATTTATGAACTGTTTTTGGCGAGAAACATTCATTCTCTTATACTTTACATTATTAACATTCCACAGACCACGAGACATTCTCTCGCTTAGAAATCTTATTCAATCCGCACAACGTCCGCCAAAAACACCGAAGTCTATGCAAATTCCTTGGTTGGGAGGTAAGATAACAACCCCGCAAAAAGCATTTAATAATAACGATAACCACCCAATCCTTTGTTTCTAGTCTGCTAACATGCATTTTAGAAGCTTTTCCTTTCTCTTAACGCAGAGGTCTCCAGACACACTCCAAAATGATGAAGAATTTAAACATTTAATCCTACGATGAAGAGGGCTTTTTAATTTAAAACTTAACTTAATAATATTATTAATGGCATTGTGGATATTATTGTTGATGTAAGGGGATTTTATATTGAGTTTATATTTCGCAATACTTTGAATTCAATTTCTATGCGCGTTTCCACTTAAACTTATTTTTACCCAGTAAGTGCCAGAATAAAAGTTTAAATTTAGGCTAAAATTTTTATTTTTATTTTTATTTATAAAAAAAAAAAAAAAACTAAATGGCCAGTCAGAATACCATCTCGAACGGGGAGAGAGGGGGTCCATGGAGGCTGGTCATTGGTCAATCATAACTAATTGGTTGTCAAGGGCATGACAGGGTGTGGGCTCAAAAGTCCTGTAAGAATGCGGGCAACGGAAATCACGGCACAAAACATGGGGTTCCGACATCTAATGACGCGGAATCATGAAAACGACACCGAATCTTGAACACGATCCATTTAAGTTTGATTGATAAAGCAAAACCCTAACGTAAATACAAGTTAATTGCTCGTTGTATTTTATAAACCTTAAAAAATAAAAAAATAAAAAAATAGGGAAGTCATTGTCAATCTCCATATTCCACATTATACTTTCAACCAACTTTAATTTGAACCACCGACTTCAGAATCAAATAGGCCTATAATTTTTCTGCCAACAAAAAAAATAAAAAAAGAATTTTGTTTTATTTAAAGGAAAGCTGAAACTAATTGTAATTTTTTTTTTTTTTTTTGGCCCTTTTGAATCCAGGGGGATGGTGGGATCAGCATTCTGCCTTTCGGAGTTCAAAAAGACTTCTCGAAGATTGTCAAGGTGCGATCTTTTTTTGAAGCCAATAGGGAGGGGGCGCGGGGGAGGAAAAACAACATGCCCCATTTGTTTATTTTACTGCCTTCTTGTAGATTTGGACAAGATATCTCTTTCTGATTAACTGTCTTGACCATAGGTTTCAGGATGAAATGGGACATACCTATCTTGCTATTTTTATTAATTTGGTTTAGAACCAGCATATAACGACGTTTTGACAATGTTGGTTCTTCTCTCTCTCTCTCTCACATGACAGGATTAGCGGCAACATTGCATTACGATGATGCCTCCGTGTTTTGTCGATACATCTTTTGATAACACAAGAAAAAAATAATAAAATAATTGTACGTTGTGCTGGTTGGTCATGTGCATGACCATGGGTTGTCAATTTAAATTAACCTTGGTTGCTTGTCCGTTGATGAAATCATTGACATGGGGGTCACTGCTTGCTTAATACCATTATGTGCTGTATCTCTCTCTAAGAGGACTCATTGATCTGATCTAGCTAGGGTGTGCTAATTGATTTGTCACGTTTGATAGCAAAATTTACTGCAAAATAACAGAATCCTGAGTGCAAAAGGCAATTAATTTATTGCACAGGCTTACTTCATTTCTGAATCTGCAGATTCTTGAATGTCACCAATAGGATTAGTTTGAAGCGCGGAACAATCGAAGGAGTCGTGGGTGGTTTAAATTTGTTGGAATTTCGGTTCCATTTTCAGGGCCAAAGGTTCTTTAACGCTTTTAAGTGTGAAAGTTCCCGAGTTTCCTAACGAGGATTGGAAGCTGCTTTATTCCATTTTTGTGCTGATACAGAAGGGTTTTAATTGTAATGTCCCCTTAATTGCTAGTCACGGCCATATTTGCGGTGCTGCAAACAATTTTGACAGACAAAAGGCTCATTTATGCTCGCAAAAAAAATCCTGAAGAAACGGGCGTGACATTTTAGTTCTGGCGAATTCGGGCTTACGCAGATTGCTCGGCTGAAAATTGGGCCGGGTTTAAATGGCGAGCTATTTAGTTCTGGTTATTTTGGGCAATATGCCAGTTTGATTGTTAGGTGGTCAGAAGCTTCAGCCTGGCCTGTAAAACGTTATCAAGCACCCTACTGTCTGCTGGTCCTCAATCCAACGATTCTGAACGGGCCTGCAATGTTTGCATTCTTGCTCGCAAATCTTGTCAGGACAGGATAAGGATTCTGACTAACCCGAATCGTTATTACATGTACATAGGAACTTTTCATGACAAATTGTCATCAAATTTTCTTATCAGAACTTAAAAGAGAAAAGAACATTTGAGAATGCATACTTTCATCTATAAATTAGCTTTTGTTTTTCCTTACAGTTATCCTAAAGCCCAAAGGGAAACCATTGATGCTCTAGTCTGCCTTCAACCTAGCAAATGGAAGCTGGCATTATTGAAATTTACACATTGGTGCCCGGCCTGGCCGCTCCTCTCTATCTGCGTAATTGCCATTTTTCTTCCATTGAGCTTCTCTACGTTGTAGGATACGATGGCTTAAAAGTAAGTTGGCAAACCTTAGTTCTAATTTGCAAATTTAAGACTTCAATTGCAGGAAGAAATTACTCTTTCATTGATTAAATCATATAAACAGTAAAAGAAAGAGAAGCACACAAAACCCTCCTCAAGAAAACAACCAGCCTATCTGATGTCACACGACCTGCTTTTTATCACATAGATTCATATTACAGGATAATATTTTCTTGGATTATGCTGACAGTGACTAGTTTTGGTCGCCGGAATTTCCCCGGCTGGGTGTGAGAGACAAGCGCGTTTGACTGTTCGGCGGAAAAAGAGCAGCAATGGGGAAGCTTCGTCTGTGGAAAATGAAAGAACTTGGTGGTAATTGGACGGAAAGTTCTACTTTGCCTCAACTTATTTTATTGTTTATGTTTCAAGCCTTGATTTCTGGGGTTCCTTTTTTCTTGTTTTGTTTTCTTCTTTTTTTGACTTGTATTTGCATTTTTGTTAGAAGAGATGATCTGAAATTTCCTAGGAATTTTCTTCTTTTTTTTGACTTGTATTTGCATTTTTGTTAAAAGAGATGATCTGAAATTTCCTAAGAACTTTCCTTCCCTTTGTTATCTTCATCCCCTGCATCTTCTATTCTCAGACTGTCACGGTTTTGGTAGTTCTTCAATAGTCATCGCTGTCCATGGCCCAGTTTCCTTCATCTTCTGATTTCACTGCCGTTGTTATGCAAACTGACGTCCAGGATGATCTGCCCGGAGGGGTAGGCCATGGAGCACGACCTCTTCTTCAGAGTGGCCTTGAAGGACCAGCCATAGACCATGAATCTGAAGCACAATCTGAAACACCACCAGCACCGGCACTGGGACCAGCACCAGCACCTAACGGTCATCTTGTCCAAGCACAACACCAAGCTGAAAGTCCAAACGCCCAAACTCCTCCACTTGAAAACACCCTTCGAGGCAGAGGTTCTGCATATCCTTCAATCGGGGATGAAGAGGTGGAGCGGGTCCGCAACCATCACAAACTCAAGAAGCTATTCTTTCCTGCTGCCATCCAATTTGCTCTCGCTATGCTGACAGTTCTGTTCAGCAATGCAAAGAACCCTGTCTCTTTTAGTGCATGGATTTTGATTAAGTTTGCTACTGGATGTAATATTATCTGCTATATTTGTTCATTCAGTAGTATATTCATGTGCAGAGATAGTACAGGACTCGGCTCACGAATCTTATATTCAGCTATATATGCAACTTCCGCTTTTTCTTACATATCAATCATGGGTCTGCTCCTGCCTGATAAGCTTAATCTGGGATTCACCTTTCTTGGTTGTGTTGCATGCTTGCCTGCCTTGTTTGGGGCATTTGGGAGATAGATATTATCCCCAGAGCTCTTAATAATGTAGAATAGATTTAGATTTTTTTGGTTTGTTCTTGTAAATGATTTTAGAACAAAGAGAGGGCATCAAGCTAACTGCTGTTCAAAGTTGTGAGGCTCTGGATGATGTTTACTCATGTAATGGGTTCCTCTTGGTTACGTGCTCTTCAAGGCCGCTCAATCCTGTTAATCAGATCTTGTGCTGAGATAATAAGCTTTGTTGAATGGGTGCTCCACAAGTCAACTGAATGCCACTTGCTGATCTACTGCCAAGCCAGATTCCAGAAAATTCCACTGCTAACCCTGTTTTATCCTGAGCTTTCCTCCAAAGTGAGTTATCTACCTCTACCAGTGGAAACGGTCTAATACTTTTTAGATCTTGAAACAGGTAAAAGGTCAGAGATACTCTCAAGTGAGTGCTCCCCAGGTTGATTGGGATTCTGTTGGTGTGTTTGGTCAGTTTATGCAAGCATCTGGCCATCTGCTCCGCGGTGGAATAATAACACGACAATAACAATGGTGAAGTTTTTATGCCCCTCAAAGAGTATAGATTTCTGGTTTTGTGCTTTTAGATGCAAAGCGTAGAGGGCAAGCAAACTGTTCAAATCTGTGACTGGTAAAACTCTCCTGTTGTGAGCTATGCTGGTTGCCATATCAAATAGCTGGATGACATTGATTCTTGTGTGTTGGGTTCCTCTTGGTTGTGTGCTTTCTTCTCTGCAGACTTGATCCTGTTAGTCAGGTCTTCTGCTAAGAATTAGTGAGCTCCGCTGATTGGGTCCTACAGGAGCAATTGGATTCCACTGGTAGGCTACCTGCCACCCTGCCAAACTACATTGATGACAATTCCAAGGCTGATCTTGTGTATTCCTGAGCTCCTTCCATTGCTGGCTTGCTCATACTGTACATGTGAAATCAATGTAAATGTTTCCAGATGTCAGAGAATGTAGCGAGTCTGAGACCCCTGTAGTGTTTGCTCCGCATGTTACTTGGGATTTAGTCAGTCTGTTTGGTCGGATTTAGAGAATGTAGTGAAGCTTTGCTCTGTCCGCTAGTATGCAATTACAAATTACTAACTATTATCATAGTGATCCATGAGTGAACATAGTTATTAATGAATTACCGTCCAAGGTCTGTTTGAATGTCAAACAAATACGTTGGATTTGAACAACGTTTAAGTACTTAATCACCATCACGTTAATACTAATTTAGACAAATGAGAAAATTGCAGAGCAAACGCAAGTAAATAAAAGAACAGAAGCAAGTGGACAGTCAGCCGTTGCCAAGGTTCCTTAGGAATGTCCAATCCTAACTGCGAGTGTTTTGAGTTATAACGGCTTGTGAGATTCACCTACCACGATTGAATACCTGCGCTACTTTCTGCTGTTCAAAGCGTTACCATAATTATTGTGGCAATTGTCCTGGAAAACCTAGGATTGTGGGTGTCAAATGTGCTAATGCAAATCATTGAAAACATGTATTTCCTGGGAAGAAGTCCCTGCCTAAAGCCTCCTTCCAAGAGAGGATTTGCCCACAAGGCCCTTCAGAAAGATCTTGTACCCCGGCTTGGGCAGTATACATATACGAATGTTGTATTGAATACAGAAGAGATTTTCTTGACATGCTTACATCATTTAGACATGCCTAAAGTGAAAATCATTGGTCTAACTGGAATTTATTCATATACAATGGAATATATAATTCTTCACCACATAAAAAATAAAATGAGCAGGACAGAGAGATCCGAATTTTTTGAGAGTTTCAACTATGGTAGAAATTCAGGCTCAGTGAAACGATTACAAAGCACTCGATGAAACTACAAATGAACAAAACTAAAGAATGCCCCTGGGACATACCTCTCATTCCTCAAAAGCTAACTTGAGTTGTCCATGTACCCTGCACACTTGGAAGCTTGGTAACTTTTCTTGTATTTAGTTTGATCACTTTTCTTCCTAATGCGTTTCTTATCCTGGTGGCATGCAGAAGTATGTCTTCTGGAGTCATATTCTTCACACAAACCACCCGCTGATTCTTATTCTCTGTGCACACAGTAATACCAAAAGCTTAAAGACACTCTCAAAATCAGAGGGAGAGAGAGAGAGAGAGAGAGATAGTTACTGTACAAGGCCTTCAAATGCGGATGCTGGCTGCGAATGAGTTCAGTCATCACCTCCAGCTGAGGATTCTGCTCTTTAAAAGCTGGCATGTGTGACTGCATAAAAGCCCTGCCAATTTGTTACTCAACCCTTAGTGAACACAATTAGAAGTATCAAGTACCTATGATCCGCATTTTTCTCTCGCAATGCTAACAGAATAACCTCAGGAAAAGGCAATAATATCTACAATGCATGCCAATAAGTTGTCCACAATCCAGAAGAAAAGGTAAGCGCCTCTGACTAGTACAAAAACTTACAACGTAAGTGATATGGAATTGGCACAAAAAACTTCTCCGACACAACTTCTGTTCAAATGATTGTGGTTAAAGAAACAGATGCCATAACAAGCCAATACACAGTACATAATCTGGCAAACGATTTGCATCAAACGCAAGCCTCAAGCACGCACGATCCTTAAACATCTCCGTTTTTCATGACCCATCTCCATTTGCAAATGCAAATACACACAGCACGCAAAACAAACAAATGAGTTGGAAAACAGTTACCTGATACCCCTGCTACTCCCACCCCAATCACAGTAACTCACAATCAACTTTTGCAGTTGCCACGCCACTCTTAGAGCCATCTGACTGACACCCATAAATACCAAGTTAATGGTACAATTACACTTTAGTGCTATCAAAATCAATAAAAATGTAAACTTTTTTCAACAAAGAAGATATCAGTGACTCTTATTACGACTGATAAGCAAAACCCAACATCCAAAAATACAATAAACATGATAACCACAACGAGTCTAGGTACAGTGAAGCAGAGAGCTGGCAGCTGCTTTTCGACTTCTGCTAAATGGCCTCGTTTTAAAATTTTAAAGCGAGTCTAAAAAAAAAAAAATTGTCACAGGTTGCCAACGGCGGCCGCCGACACAGCTTCGAAACTTAAGCAAAGATCTTCGACCGAACCATCGGTTTGGCCACCATCAAACCTTACATTTTGCAATTTTTCGGCTTACAAGAGAGGCAGCAGCCCTTTTATGCAATTGGGCCAGTGTTTCCAAATGGGTTTCAAAACGGCCTAAAGCAACATCACATCTGCAAGCCTGTTGCCCGAGTCCGGAAATGAAGAGATTCGAGAGATTACTCCTCCTACTATCCAACGATGGAGAGTCCCCTGCTCCTACAAAAGAGCCTGCACCTTGAAATGTGTTTGCTCCAAATTCAAGTATGTTGCTTTTTGTTACCTAAAGCCATTAAACTTAATATCTGCTACTTTTATTGAGAAAACTTATACAGGTTTTTCTCCTGATATTCAAGATGCGCAATCAGCTCCAGTGCTTTGGAAGAGCAAACAACCATCAGGCATCAATTGCAGAACTGGTGAAGATAGAAAATCTCATCCTACTAAAGGCCCGATGCATTCTAAAACAGGGTCCTACAAGTCAACTTTGGTTAGTAAACCCAAAGTAGATTCCAGAAGACAGCTTGGTAGCCAAAATGGGATTGGCCCTGGCCGGCCTTTAAAGACACATGTTGCCACCATGGAGAAGAAGGCCTCTGCATCGGTTGCAAAGAGCATCCTACCCTCCGTGTACAAACCTTCATCTTGTAACGTGCAGTCTTCTGTTTCCAAGCAACATATGGAACAGAAAAGGGGATTGGAAGAACCAATTAAAGCTAAAATGATGCCAAAACAGGCAGTGGCATCTTCTAAGCCTCAGGTTTAGGCTTGGTTTGTATATTGCATACTACTGGAATTTTTAATCTTTTTTGAATGATTGCCTTATAGTTTGACTCCTTTTTTATGTGTTGTCAGGTCAATAAGCTGGTAAAGCACATATCATCACATGCACCATCACAGCACAACCACCCCGAGAAAAAACCTGTCAGGTGGTTCTCTGATGATGAGGATGAAGATGAAGATGAAGATGAAAAGGCTCTTAGTCTGATAAGAAGAATGTTAAAGTAACAATTCTTTTATTTTGTCTCTTTCTCATTCTTCCTCCCCCTTAACAATGACTTAAGGAATTCTGTAGCTAAGAAAAACCAACATTGATTGTGAATAACCAGTTTGTGGTGAATGAGCAATAAGACAAATCATGATCATATCTTCTAGTGTGACTTGATGGGAATTAATTTATGTGTTCTTGTTTTGCTGAATATGTGGTTTTTGGTGCTTCATTCATTATCAATTACATTATGAAATAGATTTGCATTGTTTCATCGTAGGCTTATGTTCTAGATGCAGCAAGTACTTATGTTGAATATATATTAGTCAAACAGTAAAGTTATTTGGAGATGGTCTTCTTTTTTTCTTCGTGGCTTGAGATTTTGCTGGAGCATTGTTGATTGGCCATGTGCCAGATTAGAACCAGTTTCTTGGGTGCTTTGGTTGTCTGATGGCGTTGGTTGGTTATACAAGATTACTATTCTTTGCAGCACCCAAAGGTTTACTGGTCGGGATGATGATGATGATGATAGTGACATGGAGGCAAACTTTGATGATATCATGAAGGAGGAGAGAAGAAGGTTAGTACTGTTGGCTGATTAGGGTCTGGATGTTGTATTTCTCATCCCTTTTATTGGGCCTACAAAATACTCAGAAACACACACGCACACACAAAGAGACAGAGATTTTGGGGGTGTGGGTCGGAATGACTCTTGCCCCTGCATTGGTACTGCACTGCTCATCTTTCATGTGCTAGATATGCAAGGATATCTAGCACATGAAAGATGATCTGTATGCTAGCAAGGCCTAGCAATTTTTGCCTTTTCACATTTTCTTCATCATATGATCTGTATGCTAATAATTTGGCTTTGTTGAGGAAGAAAAGATAAGGGAACCGATAGCTGATGTAGCCCCTCATATAAGTAGGCAACATGAACTGGAGTTTGCATTATGAAAGAAAGATTCTTTTTCTGCATTTGGAAAAAAAAATCTCTTAAAATGGAAGTTAAATTTCTCGACTTTTTTATTCACTGCTTGTATGACTACTATTTAATATCTGTGTTAATAATTTTTTCTTCTTGTTGTTGGGCCTATGCTTTTGATTCCTTCCATTAATTTTGTTGGATCACGGTTTAATTTCGGGGATACAGTGCTAAGATTGCAGGAAGGAAGATGAAGAGCAACTATGCCTGATAGAAGAAGAGGAGCAGCGCGAGCGTATGAGAGAGTTGGCAAAGAAGTGTAAGCTGAGCCATTAGGGACCATAAAATGATTTTTTTTTTTTTTTTGGGTCAGAATTTGATCAATACCCATGAACTCGTTATCATTTCTTTTGTTGTACATTTGAATATTTGTTCTAGGTTTCGTGTTGTACTTTGTTTTGATCCCAATTATGGTTAAATCTTTTATTCTCAATTTGGAATCTTCCAGCTCGTTTAGGGCAGTCTCTCCGGGGTTCTAGTTTGCTTTGTGAGCTTGTGAATATAAAGGGTTTGTTGCCTATTCTCTGGTGTCTTTTTAGCCTCACCATGTTTCAGAATTGTAATCTAATTGCTTCTAAGCCCAAGTATGATTACCCTTGACAAAAACACAACAAAAATACTTGGGAAAAGGAGTCGGAAGAAATATGAAACTTCTTTTTAAGAACCAAAGTATCGGTCACCACCACCCATTCTGGATAGTAGTGAAAGAGTTTTATTCATACAATAAGATTATAAATTTATATTTCAGCAAAAATATTTAATAGAATTAAATGTATAATTAACCTAATAAGATTTATTAGTAATTTGTGATCTTTAGTGGGCTACACAAGATTTATCCTCTTGTGGGTTCAATGTAATACTCCAATCCACCTTAACATGCGTTTACCACAGTCCTGCTTGGCATATCTGTTACACATTACTCTTACTCATCCATTTTGTTGACTACAAGAAAAAAAAAATGGTATTTTTCTTCCCAGAGTTTTCATTTAATTTTCCTCAGAAATATAACCAAAAACAACTAATAATGAACGAGTCCAACTGGTCAAATTCAGGGATCAATGTGCCTAAATATGATACCTATTGTTAGCAACTAATGGTTGCAGAAAATTTATACATAAAACATGAACATGAAGAGAGGAAAGAAGAGCCTGATGGTGCAAAAACACCGGCTCCAAAGCATGGTGATACAATACAGCTTTTATCACCGATCAAACGGTTAAAATCACGAGTAAAGGTCCTGACTTTGGAAATTTGCCCCTTTGGTTAAAATAACTAGTAAAGGTCCTGACTTTGGAAATTTGCCCTTTTGTTTCTGGGAAAATGAGATTACTGCATCACAGGAACATTATGATTGTGAAGGACAAAGCAGGCAACATCAAACTTTCCATTCCATTTGAAAAGATGCATTTGTTAAATACAAGAACCATGCCCCAGGCAATGCAGCATACTTGCATGTAGCCTTTGTCCTCAAGCTTATTAATTGATCAAAACAATAGGGCACTTAGTTTCCAAATCTGATGCTTCGGCTGATCCCTGTGTTGATGCCAGTGGTTTCTCCACCGTATGATGGACCAATAGGTTTCTTGATCTCCCGCACTTGCCCTTTGCGCCGCACCTGTGCTTCCTTGTGCTTCGTCTGGACATTGAGATGGAGGCAGAGATGAATTAATAAATCAAACATGAAGTGCCAGATCAGAAAAGTAGTAACTTAGCAATGATCTGTCAAACTGTTACAAACACAATCACAGTACCCTATATTTCTTCCTCGGATTTTTGGTCAACTTCTTGCGGTGGCGAGTCAGACCTCTATTCTTCTCAATCTGGTATAATGCCAGAAAATGAGAAAATTTGACATTTAGATGATGAGGAACTAAATGCAGAAAATTAACAGATGAAATGGTAATATGTTCTGACCTGGGAAGTGACGTGGCGCTTTCCATCCACAGTTTCGGGCAGAGATGGGGTTGTTGGGTTCCTGCAAAAGAAACATCATTTATTGTGATTCATTGTGGACCAATCTAAGGCTGGCAACTTAAGACTGTAATTTAGTATTCACACCCCTGTAGTGATTATAACAAAGAAAAAGGTAACTTAAACACCATTATATATATCCTGACATTAAAGACTGCTAGAAAATGGATGACTAAAATGTTGCACTCATAAGCAGAAAAGTAAACCGGTGTAGCCAGTAAAAGGCTAGAAACCTTGTGTAAATTTCAGCTTTTGCAGCAAGCCTTGCATTTCGTTTTTGCTTTACTTGTTCATAGAAATCATCTTCAGAGCCTCCTGTATCATCACCCTCCTCCGTGTCAGAAGCTTCATCAGCCATAGAATTACCAACTTCGTTTTCATCATCACCATCAGCCTTAATTCCAGCACCTGCCAATACTCTCAGCTCATGTTTCCGCCTCCTTTCTCCAATATCATCTCTCTTGGGTAAATCATCATCGCCAGAAATGACCTTTGCATGAGAAGGTAAAATCCAAACTGTTACAGGCAACTACAATCCAAAAAAAATTCTCATCCTATGAATTTCCCTACAATCGAGGTTATCCCTAAAACCTGATAAATGATCTCTAGTCCAAGCTAACTGGCCAATATCAGAAATCAAGAAATCAGAGCTGGGAGTGTTCAAGCCAACCACTGTTTAAAGGAGCCAGGTGCAGTTTATGGTGAACAAAATTTATGACAAAATTGCTTCCAGAGTTCAAATTTATTCATGAACGAGGAAAGTATTATCATGTTGTAAACAAACTAACTTTGCATGTAGTTAGCAATTGAATTGACAACAAATTTAAGGTCTATTACTGTAGATGCAAAAGTTACATCAAGTTTGATAACCCATACCTTTGGCTTGTTTGGTTTAGCAGTAACAAGGTGGGAAAGTTTTGTTGAACTAAACGAGCCTGTGTGTGCATTGCTTCCATTCTCAAAACGTACAGCTTCATCATTGAAATCATCATATGTCTCAAGATGTCTGTTCAATTCCAAACTAGGCAAATAAGTCATGAAAAGCTTAACAGAAGAAAAAATTAGAGGCTATAGAGGTAAAACAGCACCTGTTGACTTCTTTTGGATGTTTCTGGACTTTACTGGACTTTGGAGCAAAGGAAGTAAAAACCCCCTTTTGCTTCAATTTTTCCTCAAGGACAGCTCTCAATTTCAACATTTCCATACTTCTTACAGAAACTTCATCCTTCTGCCAGTTTTAAAAATCCAATGTTAGCCACATTGCTGTGACCCAGTCATGAAGCAGCAACAGTAACAAGCATGAGAGCAAAAGATTATGCTTAAGGGGTATACATGGAAAAGAGATTGGAACAGCTGGAAATAATTTGAATAATTTCACCTTATGCCTATTTTCCCCTTCTGTGCTGTCATGATCTTTCAATGACTCCCCTGTCACCATCTGATTTTTGTTATCAGACTGAATGTAAAACAGAAATTTTAGAGTCTAATTGAAAAATGGTATCCAGATATTGTCAATGGCAGAAACATTAAAAAAAAAAAAAAGAAGAAAAAGAACCCTACCTCTGGTGATTCTCCTGTATTAGACAAGACGAGAGAAGTAGTATGATGTTTTGTGATGGAATCAGATACTAAGACAGGTGAAGCATTCCTTGTAGCAGACTTTTCCACAGTTCCAGACCAACAATTTTTATTAAGGATCTCCTCAAGTTCTGATGAAAGATTGCCATCGAGTTGTTTCATCTGGAAAGTGTAATATGTAGAAATTAATGAAAGAACTGAATATACAGCTGTTGAAAACAAAGGAAAAGGCCAATGGCAGCTCATAATGTTAGGTAATGCTCATTGTAAAAATTGAATTAAATGGTTATATATTGTTTCTCCACTCTCTCAAACCACGATATGCTCCCAAAGGATTTGGGTTCAACAAATTAACAAGAAAGAAGAATTTGAAGAGCATTTGGTAGAAAATTTATTGAGGTCTTTGCATGCCCCCTGATTCATGCAAGTAACCACAATTTATCTTTTAAAGCCTTTCATGAGCATTGCCTCCCCAATATCATGATTCTAGTGATCCCTACACCAATCACTGCAAAATGATGCACCATTTCACTAAAAGATGCACTGCAGTTAACAAACAAGAAAGCATGCCGGTTGTTCCTGTTGATAAATTGCTCCCCTCCCCTCTCTCCCAAAAAGAAAAATTATGCAAGTATATTAAACATGGAAATGTTGGCATGCAAGGATATATCGTTCATAATCATTGAATATGAAATTCAACTAATAATGCAGAAAAACCAATTCTCAATTAGGGAAAAGGACAAACCTTATCCAATAAGCCCTTGATCTCCACAAGCTGAGCTATGACAGGATGATCACGAACTGGCTGCCCTTCAGACTTGAGAAGAAGATAAAATGTTATAGCTTGGCAATAGGACAACAAAAGAAGCTGCATCACTTCCAAATAGCGCATTCCACCTTCCAGGATTACTCCACCATTTTTAACCTACAGAAAACATAAGAGCAGTTAACAGGCATCACTCAATATGAGAAGCTGTGTCTCTACAAGGAAGGCAGCCCTGAGATACATTTCATGACACAGCTAAGAAGAACATCCTAGTGCACAAGGCTTCTGCACTGTCGGGCAAGGGAAGGGATTAGATGTATGCAGCCTTACCCTTGCTTTCACAAAAAGGTTGTTTCCATGACTTGAACTTGTGTCTTCAAGTCACAATGGAGTAACCTTACCATTACACCAGGACTTGCCCTTCATTGCATGACACAGAAAAAGGAAAACCTTGCAGTATTACAGCTACATATGATATTGATGGAGAAAAGAGAATGATTAAAGAAGATATCAGTACCTGATCTAAGAGTGGATTAACTCTGTTCTCAAGCTGCTCAAGTGCATCCTTTAATTCAGACAGTAAACCAACTAATTCTGGAGCAGAACTGTAGAAAAAATCATTGAAGACATGGAAACCTCATTCTCAGGCAGATAATCATACCTGATATCACTGACTTTAAAAACATTCTAGAAAATAATACCCCCAAACAGTCATAAATCTCATGCAAGTATCAGCTAGAAATACCAAAGACAATCTCATGCTTTCAGAATACAAGCAAAACTTAAAGCACGCTCAATGGCAGCCAACATAAAAAAGTTACAGACAATTCCCTGCAAGCATGGGCACGATGCCAATTTTCTAAATGGTATAATCATATAACATGAAAGTCCAGCCCCATTATATGAACCATCTTAATTGTCAGAAGCCAGAATACCAATCAGTGTGAGATGATCATAAAATTCAAAGCTACCTTCAATTCAATTGTGCGAGATTTTTCCATCAAAACCAATCCACGCCACAAATTTCATGAAAAAGCAAATCCTATGTTGAAATCATAGGTTCCTCTTTATGCATGTATGCTCTCTATGTTATCAGCTTCTTTATATCTCTCATTAAATGTGAAATTCACACTAATCACAGGAAAATTTTTTCATAACAAAAACAAAGTCAACGTAAATAAGAGTAGACACCTTGGTTGGTAGATTGTTCCATTCAAACCAGAACCCCTATGGTGCATGATGAGATACTATGAACTTTATGGAAGCAATCCAGGTCTCATTCTTATTATTTATTCTTAAAGGTGTGTGCATACACCCACACAAAGAGAAAGTGAGATCCAGTTCTAAATGAGCAAAAATTGAGACACAGTTCTAAACGAGCAAAAAATTAGTAAGCTAGAAATTGTGCTGAAATTTCAAGAATGTCAAAGTGAAAATGCCCTCAGCAATGTCTACTTGATCACACATGTTAAATAAAGCCTTATTTGAACTTGAGTTGGCTAGAATGGTTTCTCTTTTTGAACCTATTTTACCACACCAGAATTCTTTTCCAAACAAAGCTTTGTTCCTTCGAACCATCAATCTCACTACTCATTTGTTTCCTTTTCTGGCTTCACGTGCATGACCCAGAAAAGTTCTAATGCTTTTTTACTTTCTGAATCTTACATTAATTATGTAAATCAAACAAGAGTTTCAGTACCATCATAAACACACACATATGAATGTAAGCATGGGTGGGAGAGTTTGTGCATTCAAGCACATGAAAGAAAAGGCAATTCCATGCATGGTAGAAATATGGATACAAAATTCACCTAAAGACAACATCCATTTGCTCCTCTTTTGACAAAGCATTCAAATCCTTTTTGACCTCCTCAAAAGCTGCATCCATGTTCACATCTTCTTTGTTGAATGGGGATTTCACTGAGGCTTTTCTGTTAACAAAAACTTCCTGCAGAACCAATGTAAGAAATTTTCTTCATGTGTCCCTTTCTGACAAATATTCACTATCAATTCAACTTGAATAAGTGAAAGATGGGTCTCTTGGAGCAAACAACCTACTTCTAAGGTTAACTCCCTGTCACTCTCATCTTCATGAGTATCTTCAAGGCCAAAATCTTCCATTGATAAAGATTTTGCCTTTTCCTTCTGCAATCTTAACACTTCTGCCTCTTCTTCTTTGGGAGCTTCATCATCACTTGATTGCAGCTGTGACATAACATCAAATGGAGCATCAATAGATAAGAGCAGATACAAAATCAACTTCAGAACATATAACTGCATAAACCAAATGGTTGAGAATACACACAAGTACCATTCCAAATGACAAATATTAGTTAACTAGCATCATAGTGGGCAGCTTCATTGACAGAACACAGTGAAATGATGGCTATGGACTTGATTTTTCAATTCTTACCTCAAAATCATCATTATCAGCATTATAATACTGGTGTGTTTTGCCACCCCACACAAACTTTTTTCCTTCCTCATCTTGCTCCTCATCATCAGACATTTCATTGTCAAACTCACCAAACTTTGATCGTAAGAATTTTTGCTGCCTTGCAACTGAAAGTAACATGCAATAAGCAATAAATTAACCACACATGGCCAAGGACACACTCTAGCTGCTTGTAAGAACCCAAGGCAAAGTTGTGCTCTTAATTCATATACAACACTTATTATTTAGCCAACCGCAAAGCTCTATTCCACAATATCAGCCGATGAATATAGAATTGACTATTAATGAGAAGACAAATCTGCTTGGGGGACAACAAAAGCCAAAAAGATAGAACACACATTTCCAGTTTAGATTGTGAATTAAAATTCTCAGTCTAGCCATGACACCTCATCCCCCTCAATGCCCAAACAAGAAAAAACTTTAAATGAAGATAAAAGAAAATAAAAAATTTCTAAAAAATAGGAAGAAAAGAAATAGTCAAGAAAGAAGATAAGCTGAACAAAGCAGGAACCTGGTCAGTAAAATTTGCAGGTGGAGAAATTTTATCAGCTTCATAATTCATGCTTATAGCAAACAACAAAATGGAGGGAAAGCAGAAAACACATAGAACAAGAAATAAGAAATCAATTATTAGATCTTAACTTTTTGAAGGCCATTCTACTAATCCTTGGGCATCAGATCTCATAATCATTCGTTGTATTCATCTCTCATGAAATCTTCATCTTCTCATCAGTATCATTCATACTTTATTTATAATATCCTGTTAGGGGTATACTACCAATGATATCAAAATAATACAAAAAGTACAGAATGGAAACCTCCAAAAGTACAAACAAAACAGGATTTGGCCGAAAAACCATAAAGGTTGGTAACAAAGAAGACAAAAGTCATGTTCCCAATTCTTTTTTTACAAATGGTTAAAATGAACAACACTCACTCGTTACAGAAGCTGAAAAAAATCCCCTCTTCACTCTTTTCCTTTTCAAGTTTAAACCAATTCAAGGACTCAGTTCATTTTGCATGCATCATCAAACAAAAAACAATGCAACTCCAAATTTCCAATCTGCCCCACCCGCTCCTCAAAATAAATACCCTAAAGAAGGAAAATTTTTCTTCTCAAAAAAAAACAATCCAAACCCCTTGTTGTTCTGTTCAAGGAATAGCGTTATAATTTTAACTCACATAAGTATTTTCAATTGATACAAAAGCATTGTGAATATGATCGTAACCCACACCTAATTGACCTCGTCATCACAAACGGATCTTTCTTCACTGTGCTTCCGCCAGCATCAACCCATTTTACTGTCAAGTGGAATAAATATCCTTTTGTGAGATACTATAACCCAAACGAAAACAGAAAGAAATTGTAGGCACATTTCAGCGTTATTCAAAAAGAAAAATGAGTTATGTGGATAGCAGCAATTTTTAAGACGCAAGACAACTAAGAAAAAGGGTTGTGAGATATTTAAGGCTCTGATTTTTCAATTATTATCTTGTGGTTCATCCAAATGTTTCATGGCGGGACCTTTCTCTTTAGGGATATTGTATTCTTCTTGGTATCCCCTTTCTCTTTAGCCATTGCTAAACTATTTAAGCAAACTAAAACTATGGGATACACAAAAACAAGCAAAGAGACACAAAAAGTCGAAAGGTGGAAAAGATTTCTCATTTGCATCTTTCTGTTTTGAACTAATTTTGCCAGTCTTCTTTTACTTTCAGAAATTTTTTGATTACGTATATATGCTTAACAACACTAAAATTCCATCATAATTTCTGTTGGGTTAGAGATAACTATATACCTCTGCTTCCTCTCCGCCTCGGCGCCGTTGATGTTTCTTTTATCTCTCTTGTGTGTGGATTCTTTTAATCTCTTTTATCTTCTCTCTTCCGCCGCCAACTCGCTGCTCCGTCTGCTTTTGCAAGACGTAGAGCGAAGAAGCAGTAAGACAGTGTGACCCGGCGTTGCTTTTCTGCCTTTGAGCGGACAGCACGGGAATACAGAGCGCTTATTATTAATTTGGAAGATTGTTTCTGGTTAGGGTTTACAACGGTTTCGTGGGGTTTAAATTTAAGAATTTCTTTTTTATTATGTTTTTAATTATAATAAGAATTGCTTAATTTTTTAAAAATATATTTTTTTATAAGAATATATTTAATTAATTTATAATTATATTATTGATAATTTTAATTTTAAATTTTTTATTTATTGTTTTAATGACTACAATATTTTTATATTTTTTATTAATATACTTGTATTAAGTTTTTTTAAAAATATATTTTAATTATATGTTTTTTTTAAAAAATATATTAATAAATAATATATTTAATTTTTTATTTTTTCAATTAAAATAAAATTTTTATTTTATATTCCTTATTTATAAAATATACATTAATATTTATATATTTTAAATAAAAAAATTAATTAATATTTTAAAAAAATTGATGGTAAAGGGGCCGATTGCCTTTTGGTGAGATAAACGTGCATTCCTATCGCGAAGTCAGTTTTTTCACTGTAAGCCTTTCTTCTTGAAAGAGATGCACACACGCCCAGATCTCTAGAGCTCTTTTTTGGGCCGAGTATTTAATTCTGCTAAGAAATGGGCCATCTCCGGATGGGAATTTTGCGCGAGTCGCAGTCGCGCTTTCATCGCGCTTCCAGCCTCAAGCTAATCGGTGCGTATTGGGGATTTTAGCCGTTCTATTTTTGTTTTTCCTGTTTCAGTCTCTGCGCTCTTCGTTACAATTTCACCCACACAACGACCCACTGAACCCACAAATCTCAAAAAACCTAACCACCCAAAATTATTCCTTCTTTTCGATTTTTGTTTTATTAATTAATTTGATATCCTAGAATATTCAAACTCGAACATTCAATCTGAAAACGACACCAATTATTTAAAAAGAATCATTATATGCTGCGGTTTAGTTAAGAGATTTCTGTTTACGGACGCGAAGCCGACCGGAAATCAGGGACAAGGTAGCCTCTCTCTTCTACGCGGTACAACGCCAATGTGACAATCTGCCTGCATTATTGCATTAAATTATTACTTAATTTGCTGTCGCCTGGATTTTGATTTTAAGGTTTGCTTTTATTTTTATTTTTCTAATACATTGTAGTGGGTGGTCGGGTCGGTGGGCGGGGAGTGCCAATGCGGTATGGATACTATCGTGTGTGATCTGCAATCCATTGCTTGTGAGGGCCTGTGGTTACCTCGGAGAGGCTTTGGAAGGACTCGGAGAGTGGGCGCACTGGCTTCTCGGTCTCGAAACAGGGTTCTTTTTAATCCTTTAATCATCTTTTTCCAAGAAGGTGCGGCCTCAGAAATGCGATTTGTGCGAACATCTTATTCGCTGAATTTTTTTGATGTTTCAGACCCAATACGCAATCAATAACGTCTTCTTTTTTGAAATATTTCTTGATGTGGTTCCAGTGATAGGATCCTTTGGATTTTTTTTCAAGTTTAGTTTCATGCGCACTCTTCTTCATCTTTTGTTTCTGTCTGTTTAAATTTTTTTTTCATTCATTTTCTTTGTCAAAATATGGATTGTATTTACGGCAAGGGAGTGGTTGCATGTTTCCCAATTCTATTTTCGGATTTTGTTAATATGTATTTCTTGACCTTCTTTTGATTTCAATATCCTTTTCCATTTGTGTGGGGTGCTAATTTTTACCTTGGGTCTCTGTTTCGCAGACTATCTGATTTATCTAGTGGAAATTCAGCTTTGTCTGAAGCTGCTAGTGGGACTTCTAAAAGTGATGCCATCTGCTTTCCTCCAAAAGTGAATAAGCAAGGGCATTTTTTGATTCAGTCAAGGATAAGAAAGGGCAGTGAATTGTTGATTCTCCATTAATGCGAAGAAATGCTAATTGATGGTACAGCATCATCTACAGAGCGTACTTAGCTTTTGGGGTTGTCAATTATGCGTTTTTAATCTATAGATTATTGTATGGTAAGTTATTTTTTAATGAAATCATTCTTAATTTTGGTTATGTAGTATTTTAAATTTTGTTATTTTGTGGACTGTATTGTTAGTTTTTTGTTTTTGTTCACCGGAGCTAATAGTTGTGTTGGGGGGGGGAGGGGAAGAGAGAGAAGACTTTCACAAGTCATTTGATAGTCAAATGATGGGTGACCGCGTGTATTGACGCAAAATTATCAGGGACATGCGTGCTGGATTTTGTGAAAGATTGGGCATATATGACTGTTCATTATTGTTTTTGGATATTGCTATTATTGAGTTGCTCTGAAACATTACAGTACTCTCTTTTCAGGGTGCAGCCTATTTTTTATTTAAATTGAATAAGTTGTCATGATTTTGTTTTTGTGAAATCTTGTTTTGGGTGCTCATTTTCTGTTCTGTTTCTGTTGGTCCAGAGCAGCAAACTTGCATCATGGTATCTATCACATGCAGATGGGCATGGAGAATTGGGTTTTTGACTAATATTTCAGAATCCTTGGTCCTTTGTAAGTAATGTAAAATGGGTTCAATGGAATTTACATGTTTCTTAAAGTGTATTTGCTCAGTGTTTTGC